>OX595835.1:10295673-11622765 GCA_951392215.1 Epirrita christyi | reverse complement strand
TACTTATAGTACTACTAATATGGCGATGGCTGCTCGCAGCAGCATATTGTTTGCTGCGCCAAAGGAGGCGCCACAGGAATACACATGCAGATATATAACATACACGAAAAACATAACCCTTCTTCTGGACAGCCGGGTCAAAATAGCCAATTAGAGAACTCTTTTACGGCGACACCCATTGGGATTTGTTTTGTTTTTTTTTGTCCAGGTTCATGCCACAACAACACATATATGACCTGTAAAAATTTCATATGGCTACACCTTATTGCTGCCGAGCTATACCTCTGTGACAAACCGCCAGACAGACAGACGTTCAGCATAGGCTTATCAGAGTTGTTCCTCAACTCGCCTACATTTGTCCAGTTGGAAAATTGCAAAATTGATTTTTTTCTTTCCCCAACTCGCCTACTTCGGTTGGCACCCTTTATGTACGGAAGCTGTCCTACTGTGCAATTTACTTAACTTTGAAAAATAAAAGCAAATAAAGATTCAGATGTCGTCAACATAGAACTTGTTTTAAGATCATTGGGCAGTTCATTTGGATATTCAAGACACCCCGCCGGCAATGTAAGACATTAATTGACATTCACCTGAAAGCCGATAGAGTTTGCGTGTTAATTGATAGATCTGAACAACGAGACTAGAGTCTCAAATTATCGGAAAACTTTGGAGAAACCTATTAATTCATCAGAGTTGTTGCTATCGAGCAAACGTGCCTAGGAGTCTACAATGTTTCACGTGCCAGCTGTCTCTGTTTTGATGTGACAATGTTGGTTATAAGTAGAAAAGAGGACGCGGAGGACATTCGCGATAAACGAATTTGATTAAAATTTAGCGTGTCTAAGATTGTGCAGACTTTTTAATAAGTTTGCGAACAAGACTTCATTTTTACGACCTCTTCGTCTTAACAGTTCTTTTTTAATTGCCACTCGACGGACCCGTGTAATGCGCAATTTAATGATGCTTTAAAATGTAAAATGCGTTACTGCACCATCTTTGTTTTACTACTTGCCGAGATGAAATCGCATTAAAATAGGTGGTGTGCACTGCACGGCATCATTTTAAAATAGCCATTCCATTAAAAAAATGATAATTTCTCTTTAGTGTAACTTTGGGGTATTTGAGCTTTAGTTGTAGTGCCGCAGTTTTTGTATAGGATTGCAGATTTGCAGGATGGTTCCGATAGGGAGGTAGTCAGCAGTATAGTGTCATACTCATACCATAAAATAAGAACGATCGAAAAATTGCTTTTATTACTTGGCAATGCAACAGACAGACACGTTTGAATTATGTAACCATTGGATTCAGCTCAATGCCTTTAGTTCCGGTTTAGATTCGATTCGGCATTGAACAAATCAGACACGCGCATATTAGGCGATATTTACAACAAAACCAATCTCAATCTACAATCAAAATCTATTTTATATATACACTCGGTTCCAAAAATAACGGGTCAGTCACATAAACCCGAATATCTCCCGAACTACGTATGCCATCCTAATGAAACGAAGACTGTTCAATTGAGAATTTAATTATACAGATAAAAAATAAAATAAAACTTAGTTACACCCACAATATTAATCTTAAATTAAAAAAAAACTAAAGTAGTCATATTTTTCTTAAGATTACATTTTTTGTTATGATTGTTTTTTTGCTGTTTTTCATCACTTTCTTCATTTAATACTTTGTATTGCCTCCACGAGCTCTTCTGACAGCTTCCAGGCGATTAGGCATGCTGTACACCAAATTTCGGAGCCGGTGCTGAGGAATACCTTCCCATTCCTCCACCAGTGCTTGTATGAGCTCGGGAAGCGTGATTGGTGGGGGGTTTCGACCTTTCACGCATCTCTGAAGCTCGTCCCAGGCGTGCTCGATGGGGTTTAAGTCCGGGCTTCGCGCTGGCCACTGCATGAGTTCGATACCGACCTCTTCAAGGTAGTCATGTACAATTCTGGCGGTATGGGGACGCGCATTATCATGCATTAATATGCCATGCCGGTCCATCCTGGCCATGAAAGGACCTACATGTTCATTGAGGATCTCTTCCACGTACCTCTCTGCATTTAGAGTTCCATTTTGAATGAGCACCAGCTCGGTGCGGGCCTCAGCAGAAATCCCAGCTTAAACTTGTACGGAGCCTCCACCGTACGCCACTTTTTCCTCCACACACGCTTGATGGAAGCGCTCCCCTGGTCTTCTGTACACCAACTGCCTACCATCATGCTTATAAAGCATGAATTTAGACTCGTCCGTGAACATTACCCTAGACCAATCGTCTAGTGTCCAGTTTAGGTGTTCGCGCACGTATCTCTGTCTTGCAATTCGATGTCCCCGTTCCAGTTTGGGGCCATTTGCGGGCCTCAATGGTTTCAAATTTGCTTCAGCAAGACGTCTTCTTACTGTTTGAGCGCTTAAATTGCCACCTCCAAAGCGAATAAAGTGAGTTTTTAGACCAACAGCAGTTTGAAAACGATTTCGGAGCATTGTAGCCACCAGTTGTCTGTCTTCCCTGGCCGTTGTGCATCTTGGTCTGCCATTTCCTGGTCTTCTAAGGTGTGATCCGGTCTCTTGGTACCGCTGGACTACCCGCTGAACAGTCGACAAAGATACACCAATGTTTCTGGCTGTTTCACGCTGGCTCCGCCCAAGTTCCAAAAAAGTTAGGATTCTGGTACATTCCTCTAGCGTGACTGCCATGCTTCACCTCACAGAATAATAATTATGCACGTGGAAGACGTTCACGATATTTTTTTTTGTGGCAGAATAGAAATGGAAAGCATCCATAATGACATGAAACAAAAATTTTGTTTTTAAAAATAGTCATTTTTTTAAATTTTGTTTTTCTAATGAAGTTTTTTTTCATCAACCAGTTTAAATAATATGCTATTAGAAGCGCAACTAAAAAGTCTTTATTCTGTTTTTTATTTCATTGATCTAGCTTTTACAGTTCTGGAGGTATTTCAATTTTTGTGACTGACCCGTAATTTTTGGAACCGAGTGTATATCATAGATTCCATCTTGGCCTTTATAAGCCAAGAAAATAGATTGAATGAAGTAATTGCGTGAATCGTGAAACAAAGGACGCGATCCATCACCTGCAACCCTTCCTCCCCGTCATAGGGAATAATGACTACAAAAAGCATCGTGAATTTATCGAAATTCCTTGTTGATGCATTCGCCGATAGACCAGTAGCGTAACAATTCCCGTTTTACAAAAAACAATTCCGTAAAATAAACTTGAACAGAATAATGTTTCTTTCTCGTCGCCTACGCCACATCCGTCGGTTTAATTAATAAAATGTCATAATAATCCATGCGAAGAAAAACGTATTTTCGAATTACGCATGCACCCTCACGGTGGCTGTGGCTGGCACCTAATTAGAATATAAATATCTGGCGGTGTTTAACTGACCCTGCCTTTGTAATCTTAATAACTCGACTCCCCGCAATAAAAGGCAATGCGATGTGAATTCGCGAATACTTGTTTGTGACGAAAACGTCACAAAAGTGGGGGTTATTATTGTCAGGTCTGGCGCATATCATTATGTTTATTCATTTAGGGGTCATTACTTATTCGAATTCTCAGTATTTTTTGTTGCTTACTTTCTTTTCAACTCATTTTTACTGTAGGTTCCTAGCTATGTAGCTGTAATGCTCTTGCGCATCATTAAGCACGTAAGTTGAGTTGATTTAGTACGTCAATTTTAACAATAGATACTATAAGAACGTATAGTGTCCCTTCCACCAATCACTTATTACGAAATTGAATTCCAAACATTATTCTCCACCGTTAAAAGTGAAGGTTAGTTGGCTAGAATCACCGAAAATATAATGAAACCGGTAGCATTAAAATCACAGATTGTTAGAGAGCGAGAGCAATGCAGTCTTCAAGCGCCGGGCGACCCGCGGTGGCCGCCATGTGGGCACTTGCAACAATGGCCCACAACCGGTCGCAGGACCGTTACAGACACGCAGATGAGTCGCCGACGGCCGCGACCGACCCGTGAATATGCATGAGCCAAGACTTGACCTCGGGTTATTAGACCACACTCGCAGAGCGTGGGACCGCACCAGGTACAACAATCGACATCTAACATTTGCGAACTCACTTCCCGAACTTAACTTCAAGTTAAAGACGTCTTTTTATCACCCGACGCAGTAGTTTACGTGTGTATCTATGTGTCTGTCTGTGGCATCGCAGCTCCCAAACGGATACACCGTTTTTTTTGTTTGAAAGTTGAGATTGTTTTTGAACGAGCGAAGCAAGTTCTCTGAGTCAACAGGCATGAAGTATCACGCCCCGTTGCTTACCTAGTCCTATTCAAAGGTTATACGTTTAATCTTATACCTAATTATTTAAGAGATGCATTGAATGGGTCACAACTTAGTTTAATACAAGCAATGTACCTACTTACTACCTACCTACTTATTTACTCGAACGACCTACTGTTATGCTACAAATACATTAAGTTATATGTTTTTCTCATGTAAGTGACATACTTTTTTGTCTTTCTGAGAATAAATTTATTTAAACCGATTTCGATGATGTGTAACCTCCTTTACTTCGAGGTGAAAATTTTCAAAAATAATAATGGAAGTTATAGAAATGACTTACTTAAGTAGTCGGGCTGATAAAGGTGTCATCGCGAGGTCTCACTTCGGGGCGAACCACTAGTTAGCTATGTGTCGGGGATTTTTAAATTTTTAACCGACTTCCCAAAAATGGAGGAGGATCTCAATTCGGTTGTATTTTTTTTTTTAGGTTTGTTACCGCATATCTCCGGCGTTTATGAACCGATTTGGATTTTTTTTTTTTTTGTTTTTTTTATTCTTCCATATTGGTCCCATTTTTTTCCAAATCCAGTTCGGATGATGGGATCCATGAGGATTTGAGGGAACTCCTCAAATATTGTAGGCATACCTATGGCGATTTTGATATTTTCAGCAACAAACCAAGCATTTGCTTTCAAAAAGTATCATAATCCATTCACCACTATGGTTCTTTCATCATTTTTTTTTCATCCAAATATTTTATCGAATACAATGGCGGAAGTCGGTTTTTTAAATAAAAAGTTATAAAATTTTCATTTGTTGTGAGGACGTATTGCATCAGGATCATTTAAATGTGCCTGGAATAGAGTAAATAATAGTTTCACACTTTAAGATTGAATATATTCCCTTATGTATTGCTATGGTAGCTTTAAAACAGGCAAGATCCTCTCAGGCACTGTTCAAAATCTGGGTTACAATTTTGCTATAACGAAATTTTCTTCCAAGTTTCCCGTACAAACGAGCTTCTTGCCGGAGCGGGTTGACAGACATTGTGAGTGAAATAAAACATACATTGGGAAGTGCTGACATAAGAAGCCGAGTCAGAACGAGAGCGGGGCAGAGGCGTCAAGCCATCAATCAGCCGGGGCCGGGTGCCACGGGTCAGGCTGGCTGGCTGCACCCCTGGCTCCCGCGCCCCGACCACCTGTCGCGCCCGCCAGCTAGCAGCAATTGCTAATCAGTCACTAAGTTGTGCCAAATCTCGGCTTGACAGGGGGACCCCGCGCCGTGCGGGTAATGCTCTTTTGACGAACACGGGTAATGGGTATTAGCTACCACGACAAGCGCGTTTTCCGCAAACATACACCGCTTTAACATGTCGATGGTTAGAAGAAGGGTTAACCATTACGCAGGCGGAGATTTTCTAAATCACATGAGTGACAACCTGTATAAGTTAGTTAACTATTTGTATAGATCACCTGATACGTGCTTAATCCCACATTACAGGTCCGAAGTCACAAGGAATTTACTGCGGGGTCATCACGTCATAAAAGTAATTTCAATGACCTTTTATCGTTTGAACAAAAGAATTATTGCTCATCGACCGTGCGGGAATACTCGCGTAAAATAGCAGACATTTTTGAAATAGCGGTAGCTTGTCATTTGAAGCGTCGTCGGTCGGCGTCGGTATCGGGGTCCGGCGGAGAGAGAAGAGCCGAGCGGTCACTGTAAATTTCATCGTTATAGTGAATGTACACGCGACTAAAAATAAACATGGCGACCACAACGGGCGTAGTCAGGCGATGCTGAGATAACTGCTACAGCAACAGCATGTATTGCCAACAACAGATCCGGCGCGCCACCGCGCCACTCACTGTTGTGACAGCCGAATGCGCGTCAAGCTTGCTGTGTTTAATTAGTCGGGTTAAAATTATACAAGAGCACCCATTGAGTGGGTGTTGGAAGTATTTCTATACATAATTTGAACAGGAAAACTTTGTGTGTATATAAAAAACAACTCTGAAAATATTACACCGATTTATAAATGAAACATTACTCCCCCCTAAAAAGTTTTTTTTAATAAAAATTGTAAGGAAAGAGCTCCACGCCGAAGAAGTCGCGGGCGTTCCACTAGTTATAATTATTTGTGCATTTCAAAGAGACACCCACCTACAAGAAAAAGTATACGTAATGGTAATCTATGATATACTGTTGTCCGCCTCCCGGCTTTACTCGCGTTACATGGGGATAAACCTTATAGCTTAGTTCAGGTCATAATCTGTCTGATCGGTAAAAAATACATCGAAATTACTCATTTCGATGTATTTTTACAAACATGAAAACTTTCGCGTTCGGTAGGATTAGTAGGATAAGATGCAATTTAATTTCAACGTTTTCAGTTGAAGACTGTACCTAGAATCAAAGTTGTAGCTTTTTAGGGATTGGTTGGGCAGAAATTGCAAGGGGTTGTAACTTGGGACCCTAAGTCTTAGGGGTTTTGTGAGAGCTGGGAGATTTTAGGGGTTTTAGGGGTTGATATGGGTTTCTTCGATTGCCTAATATGAGAAACTTACAAGTCCTACTAATATTATAAGTTAGTGGAAGGCACGCGATTTCATCCGCGTGGAGATGTTTCCATACAAACTTCTACACCACGCTGCACTCCCTTTCGGGAATTCCTTTCTTAGTGCACCTCTAGACAACGCGCTACAATTTTATATACATAACAAATTGAATATAGATTGATGAGAATGTTTCTTTGTTCTGAACCATGCCGTAACGGCAGGACCGATTTCGATAAAATTTCGTACACAGATTATAACCTAGATTTACACATAGGCTACTTTATATCCCGATAATATGCGAGCGAAACCGTTAATTACAAAGTAATAAAGACAGAAAGCGAAAATTTCGATATCATACTCATAGAGATGAGAACAGAAGAGAAGACTGCGATTATAAAAATATGATATATGATACATGTATTACAAAATCGTATAGAATCGATATAGAATTTTATTAGAATTGTTGAATGAAACGACAATACGATTTATCTAAGTATATAGAACTGAGTTATGCCAGCTTTAAAAGTGTTCAGGCCTCAGGGTAATAATTTATAGTATGGAGTTCGGGCTTGAAATCAGGCACGTAGAAAAAACAAATCTAAGCCCTGAAAAACTTTTCAATCTCTTTTAGGTATACGAGAGAATTGCAAGTTCACGGAGATCTTAAGGGGAAGTTGCTTTGCCTCGCGCTATTTTTTGAAGGTTTGTGAAATATGTTGATTGAGCAGCTGTAAAAGCCGATAAATAAAACACAAACTTTAAAACCGGTTTATAAAATATTTTGTCACATTAACTACAAGCTGTTGGTTGGTCATTTCTATTATATTAGAAACAAAGATTTATCAAGCCATGAGATATGGTCAAGGAGCGAATGCTACAAAAATACAATGCGCTTACGTCTAACACGTCGCGAAAACAAATGGCAAGTAGCGGGAAATACAGTCTGCATTGAGGCGAGAAAATAATTTCAACTATGATAATGCACCAAGAAGCAAAAGTGTAACGGGTAGAAACAAACTCGATTGAAGAGAGGAACGGAGCAATAACGTCCGCGGGCTTCATCTCGGCCAGATCACGTTCGTGGAACAAAAGGAGCGCGCGGAGAGCCGCGACAGACATAATGCGACAAAAGCAAAACGAGCTAAAAAACTTACGTTCAAATGGAGCTTTTCATACTTTGTTCAAACTCTATATATGCGCTTATAGAGCGTCGGCAAACGATGACGCGCCGGTGTCACTTTAATAACCATTACTTCTCAAATACTTAGCCATACTTAACATATCAATCCACCGTATGTGCCACAGTGTGTCCGGCCTAAGAAGAAGAAAGAGAGGTCGACCCTCCTTCACCCCCTTGTGGGTGTTGTAAAAGCCTTACTAAGGGATTACACCAGGGGATGGGCAGCAGCATCTAGCTGAGTACTTAACACCAAACTGCGATCACCAATCCGCCTGCCAAGCGTGGTGATTATGGCAAATCCCCCCCTTTGTATTCAATGGGGAAGGCTTCGTCCAGCAAACATAGACAAAAATAGGCTGGTGATGATGATGACTTCTCAAATACTTATGCATATTTAACATATCACTCCACTCCAATATTATAAATATACGTTTCAAGAGGTGATTTTTGAGAGGCAACTATGTAAGAGAACATTAAAAAACGAAAAGGACAAAGTGCCAGTTGCGAATGTGCAATGTGACAACTCCATGCTGCATTAAGAAGACATTAGGGGTGGGGTTAGAGCAACGCCAGAGGGCGCATTATTTAGTAATTTATCATGTATCCGATAGCAAAAAGAATAGTAATAAACACTTTAGTTAAGGCTTTTGTGGGATTCAATTGATTCTACTAAAGAAATAAACAAAAATATCGTAGAGCAAAGTGTGTTTTTATGAGTAAAAAATTATAGCAGTCAATTTTGTTTCTCGAGCCGCCATGACTCGCTCGAAATCACCGCATGAAACGCATGAACCTTTCATCGCGCGTCGCTACGAGCTTTCAAAAAGCTTTCAGTGGTCGATCGCGTTCGCTATGATTATGAGTGTTGCCGATACACGTTCTGCGATTGGAGTTATGAAGCAAATGCGAGTAAATGTTTACCGTTGAATTTTGCAGCGATGGCGATGGCTTGAAGCAGCGAGCGTAAACCTTCAATATGATGTGTAACTGTGGCACAACACAAAGTGCAGTTGCCAAGCGCCCGCAGCGGAACATTTGGCGGAAACCGATCGACACCGCGGCCGAAAACTATGCATTTTTAGTCAAATCAATCGATATGCGGTCGGTCGCGCACGTGTGCTAGTTGTTTATGTGCCGCAAAAACCGCTGTATTGCGTGACTGCCAAAATATGGAATACATAAAACTGTATGAAGTAGCTTTTAGGGCATCCCACGAGAGGAGTTAGCTTACGTTAGTAGACGAATGGGGCACACTCGGCGTCATTATCGTTACAGTTCAGTGGTCGGCGCCAATTTGAGCGGGTGTGTAACGAGCACTGCGCCCGTCGCGCTCCCAGGACTACGTTAATTGACCTCTCCGCCACTCAATTTCTTTGTATCTATCTGGTATTCTGAGAACTTCAACTATTTGTGTACCTATAGAAAATCACAACACAAGAACACAATAATTAGTACATATCTACTTCTTCAGTCGGTAGACATCCACTGCTGGATAAGGCCTCCCCCATGGCATGCATAGCGTACAACCTATAACGTGCAATGGGAGGATTTGCCATAATCACCACGCTTGGCAGGCGGATTGGTGATCGAAGTCTGTGTTAAGTACTCAGATGGATGCTGCTGCCCATCCACTGCCTATATACACTGTTTGAAGTAAAGCTTAACTATCTGTATCCAAGAAGTCTCTATACAGACAAAATATTTTCACAAAACACGAAATAAATGTTTGGTGTCCTTGTCGTCAGCAAGCAAGCCTCAGGAAAATAAATTCTTAAACATTAGGAGCTATTGTTCTGTGGGCTACACCTTAAGTTGAGGTACTGGGTAGTAACTGTTGGAGTTGACAAAGGTAGCCCGTGGCGGCGGGTACCGAGGCGTGCCTGCTCCCGTAACTATAAATATTTTACGGTGCACTCCTTTATGGTATTGTGATTAGATTGTCGCGGCACTGCTGCCACGCGAATCGAAGGTAAAATACCAAATTTTAAATAAGGTGAACGCATGTCTTCGGAGTATTTCGCGTACCCACCAACAACAGCATAGAGCCATAATATTTGCGAATCACGAACCAGCTAAACTTGGGAAATAATAAAGAAAATCTTTGTTTACTTTTTATTACAGCCCTAAAAGGATTCAAAATAGAAGTCTACTTAATTAAAGAGAATAGTAATACAAAATCTTCAGAACGCAACATTTGAAAATAAAAAAATACGACTTTTTCTTAGCAGTCGTTCGACACTTAATAGAGATCGATAGGAGGGCATCTTAACGAACAAAATATGTCTTAAATTAATATTATAAAGTGGCTTCGACCTGTGCAAATCGACGCTAATCCTTTCTAATTAAAAACTCTTTAATTTATGAGGAAAAATGTGAATGTTAGCACTTGGCCGAATTTATTTGAAATAGGCGAGAATTGGTTATGCCCAGCTCCAAAAGGCCTCAAAGAGGGTTTATAAAATTAAAAACAGTTCGATTTTGCGACCTTCATTAAAACCTCAACTGTGTTTAATCGTGAAAACCCATTATAGCGAATAGCTATCAGCTTTCTCTGCCAATGTTTTCTTCGTTTTACTTTTGATGCGATTGCGTACGTAAAATGGGACACAGGAATATGTGCGGGTGTTTGGTGTTCGATCTAGTCTAACCGCGTGGAGGGGAACATGACGTCTACACGATGTCGTAGAACTCGTAGAAGGGAAGTGGTAAGGTCACGTTACGCCGTTTGAAAGTGAGATGCGAGGCGCCAGGAGAGCAACAAATTAAGCCCCCTTGGGGCGTGCGGACGCCCGCCCACATCCCGCGTTGAGAGAACCACCCGCGATAACGTCTCGCCGAAGGGAAAACTTGAATATTTCCAAGGAATTACGTAACCAAATTCGCTGAATAAAAGTTCGCGTACGTGCCCCGACAACTGGCAAAGTATTATTGAAGTTCCATTTACATTATAATTAGGAGTTTAGAAGCGTTTAATCGACGAATATGTCGCCTACGAGAAAATTCACTCAATGTGAAAACTTTACATTGAATTTACATAATATTACGAGCTTCCGAAGTAACTTCTCGTTTAATATAATTCGTTTAAATATGGGATGATAATTCTAAATCATAATTTTTTTGCTTCGATGGACACTTTTTAACAAAAGTTCAAATTATAACGAACAATTAAAACAATTGTAAACATTATTTACGATTATATTAATTATACTTAGAATTTGTTATTACAATTATTATTATTATTGGTCAATGTTTTATTTGAATACTGTTTTATATAGTAAAAATCGTTCTAGTTTCAGTAGCAAAATAAAACTCTAACCGCAACATACCACATAAAGTCATAAATATTTTGTTTCAATATCACTTACATCGCTAGAGGTGTGCCGTTTGTGGTTTGCGTAGTGTTTCCAAAAGACTGCAGTATTTTTCTGATAATATTAAATACCGACCCACTGATTAAAATGACTTTGTAATTGCTATCCAACGCCTGCGTTTGGAAACGACATTGCTTTAACGGTCAGATTAAACAGGCGCAAAATAATAGATGCGCGATACAGTTAATGACTACCCTATAAAAAGAAGCAAGAAATCTGCCAATAGCAAAGCTTAAGCGAGGGTATAAAATTAAATGGGTAGAAGGCGTTTTTACAAGTTTATCGAGCGTTCCACATCGGGCAGACTTCTAATGGGCTTGCAGGCGCCGCGCACGCTGCCCGTCTGTCTCGAGCGACTGTGACGCGCACCGCCATCGCCAGATACCATAACAACCAACACATAGGATCTCCTAATCGATATAGCAATAAACGCTTCACATGACACCTCACACCTAATAAACTGATTAAAGAAAACAAAATAAACCAAGCAAGAAAAAAAAATCTGTAATGGCGGCGGCTACTTACAGAAAGCGCCGCGCTTGGCTGCCCCTAGCTCCGCTTTTAATGCGGATTTATTGACTCAAATTAATCGTGTAAGTAGAGCTGGCTAAAGAAACTTGCGTGAAACACGGTAGAAGACTTTTATACGTTCAGGCCATTGTGATTGACAGTCGTTTATGTAAAAAATGATGTTCAAGAGCCCTAAAGTACTAGAAGAATATTTTATTCTGTGCTCTCGTTTTTGTAGTGGGTATAAAAAACTACCTACTTTCTTCGTTCGAAGCTAACCTGAGGCCGTAGACAAAGTAACATTCGAATAGCGATGTCGCCAGTAGAAAAGTCCAAAATGTATGGGATTGACGTTAGCTATCGATATGTCACGAGGTCTTTTGTATTGAATTACGACTGTAGAAATGGAATCGCTTCCAAGCGAATGCCGTTTGGCTAGGCCCTCTGGAATTGTTATGTTGTACCCCATATCTTCTCGTCACAGATACCACAAAGCCCAAGACGAAGAAGTATAGAATCAGTGTGTGTTGCCAGTGATGACTTACAAAACTGAGTTGTGGTTGCTAACTATTGGCTTTATAAACAAGCTCAAAGTCACGCAGCGGGCTATAGAAGGTACTATGCCCGGAGTTTCACTACGTAATAAAATAAAATCCGAAATGAGAAAATTGGTAGAAGAAACAAGATCACCGACATAGTCTTCAGAATTAGCAAGTTGTAGTGGCAATAGGCAGATTATATAGCTCGAAACAATGACCCCTTGGGGAATAAAGGTTTTCGAGTGAAGACCATAAACCGGACGACGCAGTACAGGATGGGCATGGTCGATGAACCAAGGAAATTATAAAGGAAGCACGAAGTCGGTGGCCTAGATGTCCAGCAGTGTGCTTCTATAGGCTGCTGATGATGATGCCTAGAGATACTGCTTTCGGTCTTCCCGGCAAACCCATGTAATATTAAGAAAATTTAAAACCGCTATGACTATTATGACTTTCGGCGTAGGTTTCCACATCAAAGACTACCGATAAATAACCTTAGACGTATTGTTGATAATTAGCAACATGTATTGTGTCAGCTGTGTGCGGTTTCGACTGCGATGTCGAATGCGACCGGGTCTCCGGAACGACACGTGAGCCCACAATCTCATTTGCGCTTCCCACTACAGAGAGACACGTAGGAAATGAGATGCGATTAGCTCACCCAGTTCGATCATCGATTCCTGGGGTTCTATTCTGGTCGCGTGTACTACTATCGATCATTATAATGTGTGATAAGACTTATGCACTACGTGTACTCGTTAGTAAGTTGAGTGGCAAGAAGCGCGGGTTCAACTCCCGATGCGGGACAAGAACTGTTGTAAGATATGCCAATATTTGTTCCTGGTCTGGGTGTTGTGGTACCATGGTACTCGTAGTTCCTGATACCCACGACACAGGGAATTCTAGTGTGGGATCAGGACTATGTATCGACTGTTGGGTGTTTTGGTACAAACAAAATGGCACCAAAGACGATGTTTCAATTATCCCCAAAACTAACTAAAAACTGGTCCCAAAATTATATGTTCTCATAACAACATCAGTTTAGAACCGGCAATGAGAACATACCTACTGTTTCCAGGTCAGGTTTTGTTTTAGAAGTAATTTGGAATGAGATAAAAGACAAACCAATGGCAGCAGATATAAGTAGGACATCCGTGAAAAGGCTTTCAAAATAGAAGTTTTCACGTGTATAATTAAAACAATTTAGTTGAAACGGCTTAACAAAATAATGAATCCGGCGACCTCCATTTTACGGCCAACGACCTTTTCAGAACACATTTATTTGCAAGAATATTTTCATCATAGAATAAAACTGGCTAAAGCGTATCAAGCCACGTCTATGGGAGCTGAAGTTGCTTTATATGCCTCTAATCTCCTAAACTTCTTGAGAGTATGCCGAATAAATTTTCCTTGAGTGTTGTATGTAATTGAATGTTTCAGACTTCTGACACAATTTTAGTAATTTTGTACCCTATCATTTGATGAATGGGTCTTTTAAATCAAAATGGTTCAAGAATCAATTCCTACTTCGTTTTTAGGGTTACGTACCTCAACCGGAGAAAACGGGACCCTTATAGGATCACTTTGTTGTTCGTCTGTCTGTTAAGGCCCTTTTGAAACAGCTGAAGGTATCAATTTTAACCAGCCCTTAAATGGGATGGTAAAGTTTGTAGCAAAGTGTCTGAAACTCTAAAAGGGCTCTGATTTCGAAATAATTTACGAATCGGAATACTCAGGGCGCGAGTCTCACTCGCCTTTTTCGTTATTTTAGAAGGCACATATTTATTCAACTTTATAAAAGAAAATCAACCCCACCAAACGTATGCAAGTAACGAGTGATTCTTGTTTCAACATGACACAATGACATTCAACCCATTTAGTTTATATCGACTCAAGTCCTGCATTTTATTAAATTTATATTGTTGTTTCAACCCAATCCTAAAATATGAGTATATATTGCAAATGTCTATTGTCTAAGTATAGAGTACGTGGGTCCTGGGTTATATGGTTATCATTCACATGTCTGCATGCCAAATTT
This sequence comes from Epirrita christyi, assembly GCA_951392215.1. Classification (NCBI taxonomy): domain Eukaryota; kingdom Metazoa; phylum Arthropoda; class Insecta; order Lepidoptera; family Geometridae; genus Epirrita; species Epirrita christyi. The sequence continues at coordinate 11,608,291 of OX595835.1, read as the reverse complement.
TATTATGATATATGTGAAATTGAGGGAACCATCAGGATGTGACACACGGATGGACAATAATATATGACAAAAGTAAAGGGTCCCGTGGCTTCGGAACTCTCAAAACGAATATATACAGACATGTAGTCGCAAGCAAACACGGCACAAATCCGTAACAGCAGTAACTTACAATCATGGGATCCATCGCGAGTAATTTACGAAAGATATTCCCCGCGAAATGGCTTCGCGAACTTTTGGAATAGAAAATTCTGGGGAAATAGCAGTGTGTTCTTCGACGGGAGTGATTCCGAGCCGCTTACACTGGCGCCCGCCCCGGGACTGCATAATACATTGCGGCGAATGCACCACAGTTTGATCCCTTTCGAGACAAGGTAAGTACGACTGTACCCCGAGTGGGAAGTTCTCTTGATGTTACCTCCACTTTTCTACGGAATAATGACATAAACTAGTAAGGAGCATTACGGTTTCAAAGTAAATTGACAAAGTTTTCGAGTATGACAACTCTTTGTCTTCTTACAATGGAATATCGAGCTTGTTCAATTATTTATGACTAATTGTTCTTGCAGTTCGAACGGGAGTGCGAAGTTTATGTGCTCTCGGGGTATTTCACGGTTGAGTTCATACTTTGTGTCGAAATTATGAGTTCAAGGTATCTAATAGGTATTTAATGCTGGCAAAGTTACCAAGCATTGAAGTCGTTGCCGTTAAGTGTATCCGTTATGAAGATTGCAAAAACAGTAAACATTTTATTTTTACATTGTATGATTCAATTTATTTCACTATATCTATAAGGTGATAGCGAGCTGATATGATGCTGGAGATGGAAGGTGGACAATGAAACGATGGTATTTTATCGATGGATAAGAACATGTTTATTTCGTGCTGTTGTGGCGTGTTTAGGGTTATTTTTATCGACTTAAGGTCATAAACAAGTCGATCAACCTTCACATCAGTTTTTTTGATTTTTGTTTTTTTTGAAGGGTCCGTGTCAGCGGACAAACAAGAATAATTTTGAGTTGAGTCACCCAGACCAGGCAACCATCCAAAAGTGTGAACGACGAGCGAAGCGAGCCTTGAAATTTCACTTTCTATGATTTGTTTTGTTTACGCTGATCACGCCAACAACGGCGGCGCGCCTGTCCCGGGCAATTTTGGACCCAACACGCTACCGCCAACCAAAATTACATTGGCGCACACCTCTAACGCCTACTCATTAGGATAAAAAATATTGACGGTAGTATTTAACGACTACCCACATAGTGATGTACCTACCTAACCTACGCTGTTATTTTCACTCGATACTTAACGAAGCCGGTGTTTTATTGCTCAACGTCTAAACAATTTCATCTATTAAAAACTTTTGAGTGACGTTAATATAATTCACTAACTTAGATTTTTCACAGCTTGATATTTTGTTACAAAACATAACGGTATTTTCGTACAAGAGTCAGAAATTGACGGATCATCGAAGCCTAAGCAAACAGCCTTATTTCAATATTTATGGCTAAGGAAAATACGATCTCTATATTCCGTCAAATCGTGTCGTCTTCCCATAAAGCTATGAATTTAACTTGAAGAATCGACTTGAATGATAACTACATAATATATTCAAGATTTTTCGTGGTACTGCTCTTTTGGCGTTGAATTCTATTTAGGGAAGTAACATTGAACTTTTAGGCTGAAGTAAGTTTTTTTTATTCATGATTTCAAATATCTAGAACACTGTGTACATTGATAATATGTCTTAAAACCACAAGTAATAAAATTAAAAATTTTATTACTTTTATTTTATTTCTTATTATCTTTATATAACATTTTGAAGATAATATCGAATATAACTTATCAAGACACGCAGTATTCTAGATTTTTTAAACAATAAACCAGAAAACATTTACACGTATTTCAGCCGATAAGTTCTATGAGGTGTACGAGAGAACCTTAATGCATTATCACGCTGTTTACGCCGAGGTGGTATTGCAGTTGCATTAACACCTATTCAGGTAATGCAACTGTAGTACCACTTCGATATAGGTAAAGTGACTTTAGACTTTCGAACTCGCTAATTAAAACACCCAAAACAGTACAATTGCAAAAAGAAGTAAGTATCTCGCAAAAACAAGCTTTCATACACAAATATAGCATTCAAATTGGAGGTACGGAGCTATGAGACCACAGACAATCAGCCAGAGGTAGACACACTGCGGCCTCAAACCTATAACAACATGCCTCTTTTAAGTAGATGTTAAAAATTTACAGGGAAATTATGGTAATTATACGTGTAATTATGGTCGCTGTTAGTAGAAACAGCAAAGCAAAAATAAATAGAAGACCTTTTACAAATAAGAGAATATTAGACAGGTTTAGTGTCTTTTAAACTGTTAACTGTTTTTTGGATGAACTTCAGATATTTTAGTAAAGCATATTCGTGAATACCTATATAACCTATATAACCTATATATACCTATGTGACCTATATAAGATTAGATAGATAGATAGATTATATCTTTATTGTACACCACAATTTCAAAGCCTTGTTGTGTTCGGCCTATATAATAACTTTTCATTTAAAAAACCGACTTCCGCCATTGTATTCGACTAAATAATTTTGGATGAAAAAAAAATGTTGAAAGAACCATAGTGGTAAAAGGATTATGATACTTTCTGAGTGTAAATGCTTGGTTTGTTGCTGAAAATATCAAAATCGCCATATGTAAGCCTACAATATTTGAGGAGTTCCCTCAATTCCTCATGGATCCCATCATCAGAACTGGATTTTGAAAAAAATGGGACCAATTTGGAAGTATATCTATTCAAATAAAAAAAGAATTTTCCAAATCGGTTCGTAAACGCAGGAGATATGAGGTAACAAATAAATAAAAAAAATAAAAAAATACAACCGAATTGAGAACCTCCTCCTTTTTGGGAAGTCGGTTAAAAAGCATCTCCTCCCATCGATGTCGTAAAAGCCTAAGATACCTACACAAGGGAGTTGGGTAGCAGCATCCACCTGATTGTTCAACAAGAATACTGCGATCACCAATCCGCCTGCCAAGCGTGGTGATTATGGCAATTTCCCCCATTGTATTTTATGGGCGAGGCCTCGTCCAGCAGTGGACGTCTAAAGGCTATTGATGATGATGATGATGATGATAATTACAAAGAATACAAAAAATAAAGGTACGTATCGTTAAAATTACTGAAGGCTTTAAATTTTCATAAGACATCTGAAGTAAAGATCGCTACCACAGGCGCTAATGGAGAGAAAGGTACCTATTTGGTTTTTCTAACAACAATTTAATGACTCATAGAATAAATTTAAGAAACGTATCACGTAGGCACCTTCTCATAACTTAAGAAACGAGTCACGATTAAAGTTAATAGTTTTTGGTCAGAAGATGAAAGTGCAAGTATCAAATCATATGGCATATGGCTCAGTATTATACGCCATTAGTCCTTCAATGCAAACTGAGACAAAATAATAATTTCCAAGAAATGATTACTTCAAAACATTTATTTATGTCCTAAATGTAGTTTAGTGTTTTGAATAAATTCGTGCAAGGTCACTGTGTTTCCGTGTCTGACAAAAACTGTTGCTAAAAATACTTGAACAGGATTGATATATGGATACTCGTAAATGTTTGAAGTTTAAAAAATTTCGTAGTTAATTAAGTTCAATGAAGAGCTTGCTTTACACAAAAGTTAAGTGATAGCAGAGACTAGTATATTATTTACAAGTCTCTGGTGATAGTAAACAGTTTAAAATTTTGAGAAGAATATCATGAACACAAATGAAAAATTTCAAATCATTGACATTTTCTAAGTTGGTTAAGCTTGAGTAAAAAATTCATCGGTGGTCTTGAAAATGTTCTTTTTCCGAGACGAATATAATATCAAAAGTACTGCAGCAATTTTTCTGAGCAAAACTAACGGAAGATAAGAGAGATCTTGGTATTGTGCCATGAGTGTAATCATGAAAAAATATGACGGAGACTCAGCAAGATATTAAATAAGTACGTAATAAATTTTCAGCATCACATAATTAACAAGTCTGAATGAGATCAAAGAAGTGACGTATTGACCGAAGTGATTACCCTGATTTGCGATCCGAAGGTTTTAAGTTCGACTGCCGAAAATTTCCCAGACCAATGGGATTTTCCCACTCGAAACATTTATGTGCACATTAATATATGTTCAAAACGGTGATGGAAAACATCGTGACGAAACCTGCATCCATATAGAACAAAAATTCGAAATCATGCAACATGCACCAGCCAAACCACGTGGCCGGCCAAATGCGTATACATGGGGAACGTATAGTGTAGGGTTCCGTTTTCAAGACACAGTTTTCACTATGTAACTCTAAAACTTTTCATCGCAGGATATATTATTTGGTTAGGGTTCATTCCACAGCACCACATAATCTGAAAATTTCAACTGGCTACCTTTTAAGGCTACCAACGCATACCCTTCTGACAGAATATAGATAAACGGACGGACGGGCTGCGTTAGGCTTAGTAATAGGGCATCCAGTTGGCATTTGGGTACGGAACCCTAAAAACTATCGTGTAGAGAAGGTCCCGAATCAGCAGTGGTAACATTATAGGCATGTTGATTGGGTTTGTATAGATTATCCGTAATTGTACTGTACTATTGGTTAGTCATTGCGGCTATATTAAGTGATACAACTTACTTGTAAGACAGCTCCAACAATGATATATATATGACTCCGGGACAAAATCTGCAACAATAAAGAACAATAAACGTGAATGATACGATCGTAATAATGCTTCCTTACGTTATTATCATTAAGGGACTAGGGGAGTCGATGCCAGATAATGTATGGCGGAAGTTGAGGACAATTTGCTACAGTTGGCGATCAATTTCTAAAGTGATATCATTTAAGTTTACTCGCACACATCGCCGCCAGAATATAAAACTAAACCAATTACAAGTTTTCCAATATGCCCGGCAAATTATACTAATGTTAAACTTGCAATAGCCTTTCAACTCGGCTTCTTGTGGAGTTCTACTTAGATTGAAGTTTCGAAAGCTTATACGACGACAACGCTCCGTAACTGATTTACAATCGGCTACATCCATTGTTGGGAACATGATCTGATGTAACTGTTATTCGTGCTTATTTTTGATGGTAGAACCTATTGCACTATAACTAATTCTATTGTATGATATCCATATTCGAAACACACGCGCAAGTGGAGGGCTGATATAATAAATCTACAAGCTTTAGTGTTTGCTGTGCAATCACAACGCAATTTTAGCCACATAATTCCCTTTTGCAAGCGGCGGCACAAAAAAGCAGCGCTTAAAAACTCCATTATAAATAGGCCGGCATTCGTTTCACCGTGATACAATACGCGTTAACCGACAAAATGAGAGCGTGCCGTAGCTAGTTACGGAAATAAAAGCCGTTATTATGAAAAGCGGGATGATGCGGTCAGAGCCAGGTAAACACTGTTATTTGCATTACACTCCGGCCCTTAGCTAGGATTTGTGACTGCCAACGGAGAGCTAGCTCTCCTGCTTTTTAAATTTTTCTGTACTTCTTTAATTGTTTCATGATTTTAATTTAAATACAGCCAGTAACTTTGAACAGAAGGTTCTTCTAACGAAAATATTTTACAACCCTAGAGACTAAAGGTAAGGTGCTAAAATAAGACTTGCTTATTGATGGTATAGGATATTTTAGCAAAAAAGTTGCACTATCTTAATTTTAACACACCGTAAAACCTCATGGATTTTCGGTGCTTTTAACAATAAAATAAATAAATAAAATAACATTCCACGCACAACTCGCTAGTAATTAGTAGGCAGATAGTTAAAACCTATGTTTAAACTAAATAAATTGTTTTCGCTACCCCGACCTAACCCGGTTTTAAGGGTTCCCTTACGGAATCCACCTCTTTCTTATCTTACCAGGCTCTAGAGCTTTAATACTCAGACAGGCTACCTACCTACCTATGCACCTGCCGTGTTCATAGATAGGTAAGTACACCCCGCGACATTGGCATGAATCAACATATTGTACAGGAGTCAGGACTATAATACAGGTATCTATAGCGGAAGCCAACAAAACCGCGGTGCCAGTTGTCAAAGGAGCGGACGCACGCAACGCAGTGCGTGATGCGGGGTTCAAATCGCGAGGGTGAACAGTCACCGATACCAAACGGTACGATGAAATTAAAATAATTACTGATTAATGGCACTGCAGCTATTCCGTAACACAGATATTTGTGGGATCAGTTCATTTTGTTTTATTATTTTAAAAACGACAAAAAACCATACAATTCGTATAATAGTAAATTAAAAAAAAGTACAAAGTAAAGAAAACAATATAAGTAGCGTAAATGTATGACCCATAGCGTCATCCACAAGTTACGGTTTTAAATTGAAGCCTAGACTATTTTTTTTCTATATACACTCGAGAGCAATGAATCCGGGTCACTTAAAGAATCCTAAAAATCTCGGAAACTAAAAATGCTAGGTTAATGCAATAAATTGTATTTAATAGACAATGTAATACTCCTTAAATGAAGGTATTAAAACTTCTTAGTTATTGTAAAGTTATATCATAAAAAAATCAAATTTGAAAAAGGGCCACTTTCGAAGTTGGAACTACGAAATTACAGCATTTGGTTTTGCTTTTGTTTGTAATCTGTCATTTATCATTGTTTGATTTCTGTTTTTTTGTTGTTTTTTTTCTGCGTAAACGCAGTAATGGAAGCACGAGGAGGCAATACGAAGTATTAAAATTCAAGAAAATCGTAATAAAGTTCAAAAATTTCATGTTTCCTATTTTTGTTTTAAGGAGAGATCAGCAGTTTTTTTCTTTATGTAATTTTGTGTTAATAAAATGTATGGTGACTCATATTTTTTTTACCTTCATTTAAGGAGTATTACATTGTCTATTAAATACAATTTATTGCATTAATCTATCATTTTTAGTTTCCGAGATTTTTAACATTCTTTAGTGACCCGGATTCATTGCTCTCGAGTGTATATTCAAGCATTTGACCGCCATTTCACGTGATGATAAGTGTCGAAGCGGTCTAAGATGGACCACGCTTGCCTAGAATTAACCTATTCACTCTCTTAAAACATCCTAAATTATACTGCTGTTCGGTACATTGTAATTGCTTCGTGCGCAAAGGTGGGATTGGTATCTATCATAATATAATATATTATAGGTGACACCAATTGGTTAATCAAATCAAATCAAAGATCATTAATTGAAATCACAAGGATCATTTTGAATCATTTTATAACTAAAATTACTACTGTTGCACCGCGCGCGACCAAGCCTAAAAGAATCAGGCAACAAACACGGTTTGGCTTAATTTGATGATCCCTCTTATTACTCGATGAGAAGCGCTTGTGTGGTGCCTTGTAGCAGGGAGAAGCTGATTCATAGAAAATGAGAACGAATTCTTAAGCTTTGAAAGGTAGTCAAAAGTAAAGAGAATCAGCATAAGTTTATAAGACAGCACACGCTACGCAAGATATACTTATAAAACAACCTAATAAAACCATGTGTGTATATAATAATATTTCATAGATATATGACGATACTACTGTGAGAATATTGATTACTTTAAAACGCTCAATGGCACGTAATGCCCGTTTTTATGAGACACCATCTATAAGCTTAAAAATATAAGGTAATTTTGACCAATATTTATATGCCTCGTTTCATGGAGAACTTTATATTGACTTCGATTCATCACATTCGCTTCATTAGGGCATTAAAATAATCATGGTTGTCGTCGTAACCAAAGACGTAAAAATTGCTCAAGTGAATCATTTATTGTGACTTATTAGATGTCTGCCTCGCCTCCTAATAATAATGACCTTTAACGATGTTCTTTCTTTATAAAACTCAAACGTTTCTATAAAAACCGCAAAACCTTTCAATGTGTGAAAATCCAAACCTTCCATTCTAATTGCGAATCTCTGAGTACTTAGCCGTTCACAAAAAGACGACTGAAAGTGAAAAGAAAACTCAATTGGCACAAAACGCTCATGTGTCGGCCTTTGTCTCTCGAGCTCGGCTGTCGCCGCGGAACTAGCTCAAGCCTTTGAATTCCGTCACCGCTCTCCATTTCAGGCTTCTAAAAAGACGCGTGAAACTTGCACACTTGGTGGAGTTAGGGAGCAACTTTGAAGGCTGTGTTGTTTAATCAGCAGTAAAGTTCTATGAAATATATACGTGTACGTCTTTCGTATATTTCTTCACAATCTTTGCAGGTGGTAATCGTTTTTGCTAAGTTGGTAAGGGCACACAGACACTATAGTTTATGTTTTATATCTTAAAGTAAGAAAAATGTTTCAATAACATGGAAAGAATCGCCAGCATGTCGCCTATTCCATTAAGGGTTATTGTAACGTCAGTAACATCGGAGTAAAAGGACACTTTATAGCATTGAAGAATTTGCATTGAATTGAATAAGATACCAAAGTGGATGCATGCATCGCATATAAACGTTGATAAAAAGTCAAGGTTGTCCATGCCATTTGTTAGGTGATAAATAAATTCAGCATATTAATAATGTTCCATTTTTTACGAGCTCTAGATCCCAAGTAGAATAAATTATTTTGGCTACATAATACATAGGTATTAAAATTACTTATGATTACAGTAGATTGACCGGCTATGGGACTAAAACTCCAGGGGTATGTTATAGTGACTAAATAACAGTAAATAACCACAAATCATCCATTTCCAGGCGATTAACTGGAGTAGGCAATTGTACATTGTTATCATAGGTACGAGAATTTTAATAACGAGGTTTAAAATAACGAAGTTTTTAAAATAGGTGATTATCGACCATTATGCTGACATTTAGATAATTGATGACATAAATAACTTTTCATTTAAAAAACCGACTTCCGCCATTGTATTCGACTAAATAATTTTGGATGAAAAAAAATGTATGAAAGAACCAGAGTGGTGAAAGGATTATGATACTTTCTGAATGCAAATGCTTGGTGTCTTGCTGAAAATATCAAAATCGCCATATGTATGCCTACAATATTTGAGGAGTTCCCTCAATTCCTCATGGATCCCATCATCAGAACTGGATTTTGAATTTTGACCAATCTGGAAGTTTATTCAAATAAAAAAAGAATTTTCCAAATCAGTTCATAAACGCCGGAGATATGAGGTAACAAACATAAAAAAAAAAAAAAAAAAAAAAAATACAACCGAATTGAGAACCTCTTCCTTTTTGTGAAGTCGGTTAAAAAACACCATCCCTGTTAACGACTCTAACCACGGAACACGGACTTGTCATCGTCTAAAGTCTTTGGGAGAAATCAGTGAACTTTGCGACTTAAGACAACAATAGGCAAAACTTTTCATTGAAAGCGAAGAATCAGCCCTATCCATACAAGTTTGAGGACATACGAGAAAGATATGGAAGTTCTAAATTCTTAGAAGCTCAACTTCTAGCTGAGCTTTTGTAACATTGTTATGCATATTATTATACAAAACAAGAAGATTTCCACCACGTTTTCCACATTGGTATTCGATTTAATTGAATTCCGTATAATCTTCCTAAACAAAGCCATGACAGAATCATCAGATTATTCCAATTAGGGTAGCTGCGTAGGTGAGTATTAAATAGTCACACACAGCCACGGAGAATAAAGGTTTGAAATGAGAAGCGGAACTCTAGTGTGATTTGATGAATGTGAGAGCCAGAAATGTAAATTGTCAAACGAGGAAGTCCGGTTAGCACTATCAGTAAGGAAAAATAGGGGTTATCCCCGAAAACACTTCTTCAACTATAAGATTGCGCAAGAAAGGGGCGTCACGTTTTGCTTGAACATTTGCGTAATGCGAGAGTCAGCGTATTAGCATAGATGGGACGATCAAACTTCCCCAGAAAAAAACTATAAAACAAGAATTTTATTAGTAAAGTTATATATAACGCGCTTTTAAAACTCAATCAAAGTGCGCGGCACGTCGTCGTACGTAAAATCGACGAAAAGTATGACAAAAGCACGTGCGAGCTTGAACCTTCCAACTTCCCGAAGGACACCGCGCGTTATTTTGGGGTGTTTCTAAAAGGTAAGGTGTGTCGTCTCAGGCCCAAGAGAATTCACTACGCTTTAAAGCTGGTAATTTGATGCGAGTCTTTTGAGATTTTTCCATCTTCCCGGGTCGTTCGGGGAGCAGGCGGATTAGGCCACGCACGGGCACGGCGAGGGCGGCGACGCGCCAGATTAATGTCGCGAGCTTTGCGCCAAATTTAAAATGTCACGTTCCATTTTTCCAGCCAACATGGCCCGTTACCGACTCTAGCATTAAATACCGCTGATTGTACGCTACGCATTCCCGACTCCAGGAAGGATGACAACAACAGAAAATATTTTATGGGAAATTGTGGGTATTTTAAATGAGAGCCATACATTTTAATTTATCGTTAGGAAATTCTACTAGGTTGGATGTTTGTTTGTTCCTCAATCATGCAGTAAAGATTAAACCGATTTTGATCAAATTTGGAAAGTACATAAGATAGATTCTGACCTGGATTGAGACATAGATAACTTTTTACACCGGTATAACGCGAGCGAAGCCGCGGTCGTTTTAGAACCTGTAGTTAAATAAGTATATGAATTTGCTACCCAACTAGCACCTAGCTGTTTTAAAAGTTGGTTTTACCTGGTCAGATAGGTAGGTGGTAATCTTTTACTGTTTGTCTTGTTTGGGTCATTGATTAGATCTCAATTACTTACTTGGTAGTACACTGTACCTACCTAAAACGTTGTCTGCTTGCCATTGATATAAAATATGTCAATGCTACTTGCCTACTTTTATATAAAACAGTTACCTAATCTAGTATAAGACTACTAACCATATCAATATTTTACACTAAATTTAATTTAGCTCATTTTAAGTGAACTGTAAAGTTCTTTATGAGTAATAAACTTCTTTAAACCGATATGAAACAGATTTTCAAAACTAGACTAATTTATATATAAACACAAGTAATAAAGTATGATGGTGTGAAATCCTTACCTAGAGTTTTCATATCACAACAAAATGAAATGGAACAGAAATAAATATCAGAGGTCAATGCTTCGTTTGTGTCTACAGCTACAGCACACATGAACAAGTATTATCCGAAGTGTAGTCAACATGGAAACAGGGCGTAGGAAAAAAGGCAAAGTCATAAAACTGGCGCCCACCAATCGCCAAATAAGGCTGGCGTGGCACCGGGCGGGCCGTTTGGAGTCGTCCTTGACTCCCGGCCAAATGACATAAGTTGGCCCATGGGCGCGGATTCTTGACTAATCGATAAACAAGACGGAATGGATGAAGACTCGGCATCGTTGAATCGGCGCACCCACGCAAACCTATTAGTTTGTCGGCTAGTTTGGTCATGATTCCATAAAAATGTTAAATGTGAGCAAAACAAACACCAAGGTCTTCAAGAAAACTTAATATTTGTCCCAATTCCACAGCATCGATTTGTCAGCAGCGGAGGCCAGTATAAAACTTGTCATCATTAATCACAGCCACAATCAGGTATTTTTTTATAAATGGTTAGATTGTAAATGTCAATATACACGTTAAAAGTGGACAACGTTATCGATCTACTATTTACATTAACTATCCACTCGTAAGAACTTCGCAACATAGGTACAGGAGAAATTCCCATAACAACTACCTCAATAATAACCAGAAGGCAGAGCACATAAGTCTAAAACTTTTCCAATTTTTATATTTCCCCAGAAGTCAACATTTATAAAGAGCCTTAATTTTAATAATTTCACATTTATAGTCATATAGTACTACCACCCGCTTGCGACTTCGTCAGCGCGTATAGAGTATGCAAGTACGTGTATATTAATATGATTTGTAGGTCCTATAATCATTTTAGATGATAATTACTGACGCAGGAAGGCAGTGACCAACGATCAAGACCCTTCGTCGAGGCACTCTAGGGTGGAGGCCTATGCCATGCAGTGGACTTCTACAGGCTTATGATGATGATGATGATGATAATTACTACTTATCATAACAGAATCAATACCGTGTTCAAAATTATATAGGTACCTATCTTTCAACGAAATTTTCCTTCTGACGCATAATGACAATACGCTTTTTATAATTTTAAATACGCATCTTGACATTTACGCAAAAAGTGCAATACGCTTTTGTTGTTTTTTTTTCTTTATTAAATTATTCTTACGGCTCATTATGTTGATTAAATTAGTAATAACAACCGTAATTTGATCAAAATGAGCCCTAACACAAACTCTACTATTATCCATCGAGAAGTTTCGTTGTCTACCGTTCCGTCTCCATCAATCAGGTCAACTCGCTGTGACCATATTAATACTTAGTATTTTCCTAGGAACTTGACAAGTAGGATGCAACATTTTAGGTGACATGAAGAAAGGGTTCAAATGAATGAGTGAGCAATAAATAAATATAAATCGGCTTGTAAATTATACACTCCTTGGATCCTAGACTAACAGACGCTAAAGTTTTACCAAATATGGTTAAGTAGTTTTCATGTTTTCTGGCACCAAACATACATAGACTATAAAAAAATGTTTTTGGGATGTTTTCGTTTTGATGTTCTGATCACGTTATCATTAATATTTCATATATACTTGCGTACGTATGCACCAACAGACTTTTTGGGTCAACTCTTTTATGATATGTATAGATGGAGTGCGTGTCCGTAACAGCCATAAAATGTGCGTGCGGGTAGAAATTGATGCGTTGGGATATAGTGTAAATTTTCGCCTTATTATCGTTGCCTTGAATTTTGATAGCCGTTAATGGGCTTAACTTGTTCGAGTCATATTTGAGTAATACATTGCGGTGGAGAGATATATTCGTTAACTGTTTACAGGTAAATAAACAAAGTACCCTAAACACCAAATTAGGCGTAGGTATAATCCGTGTCCTCACTCACAACCTCTGTCGCGTAAAGATTATGCGTTGATGCGTTAATTTGTCCCCATATAAAGGTAAGGTTTCTCTTGCGCCCAATTTCTACAAATGGGCGAATTTTATGATAGCATGAACTGTGTATGGAATACGTGGTTATTTTTAATACGCGGTACCTAGCAGTCTCGCAAAGGCAAGCCTTTGAACGGATTAGCATGCGTGGCAAACGAGATCCGGCCTAAGAGATGACTGCACTCATCTGTATTTTGATCAAATATATCCTCACTAGTGGAACGCCCACGACTTCGCCCGCGTATAGTTTTTGCATACAAACATAAACACCTCGCTGCACCCCTTTAGGGGATGAATTTTGTACCCTCAAAAAATCAAATCTCTGGGACTTACGGTTCAGGCTGTGCGTATAATCAGTCAGTCAGTGAATCAGTTACGCAATGATTAGGAATATATTGATGGAAGTTAGAAATTTAGTCTGCATTATGGAATTGGGATTTTAGCAGCCAGGGTTGAACTAGTCCCTTTCTGCTTGAAGTGTGTCAGCTTTTGAGCAGGACAAGGTAATTGGGTTCCATCACTCAGAGAACAATTCTATTTTTAATTGAATTCATATTATCTGACTAAAATCAAGGAGCAAAGTCATCACATAGACTGGTTCTCGTAATATCTGGTGTCAAGTTCATTGACAAGAGCCCACGCTCGCCCTCATGGTTTCAGCAAGGTGACTGACACGCCATAATACGGCTTTGAGACATACGGCGGTCGGTTGTTCTGATAAATAGCTCGCACTCGATTTTTAATCCGGCTGGTTCGGGGCTATTTAATTTTGCCCAACCGATCGGCTTAATGTCATCATCACCGATTTTCAAACTCGATTCGAATTTTATTTTCGAAATGATGTATAAATTAATACATCGATACGAAAAAAACTCTTTGTTAAAATAAAATTAAAGTAAATTTTTGGAGTGACTCAGACTTTTCAACTTATACTTGCCAATGGTTCATTTGCTAGACTATTTTAGTGGAAGCAGAAATAAAATTTAATGAATCAAAAATAGACAATTCATTGAAAAGTGGTTTATTTTAGCAAGTCAAAATATAAACATACGCAATTGCACAACTTCAATGAAAATAGTTTATCAACTTTTGTAAGGTCAGTAGTCCAGGCTGATATATTTGGCTTTCCACGCACTACGCTGTACTACACTGGGATCTGTATTTATTGTCCTGCAAGTGTTCAGTACAACAAAAAATGCTATTTTCGGATTCTCCCAAATTACACTGAATGTAAACAACATATCGAATGTTTTATGGTTTCATGTGCATGGTAAACAATTTTTATATAAATAAATGGTCCCGTTTTTCATCTCCATTAGTTTAATTTCTCCAAGCTTTGAGACGATATGTCATTATGTTGTATTTATATCTGGCAATTATATGTCACTTGGCTCCCGTTGACATTTGCTTCAAGTCAAGTTCAACCAGGCTACAATCTCTATTAATTGCAAATAAAAACAAAATGGGTAAATTACGGTAATTAACCTGACTAAAATGATTAACCTCATTCTAGATCTCGTTAGTTTCAATCGATTTCAATGGAGTTTCTCACTACTAATGTACCCATGGTTCTAAGAACATCATCTATGAGGTGACATCGCAAAACCCAAACTGAGTTGAATCGTAATTATCTGTCAGTTTGGCACAGCTAGGAGTAGGTATGTGACAGCAATCGAGCCTGTATTTGGGAACTGTCAATAACTGTCAAATGAAGTGGAATAGGCGAGAGGTGGTGTTTTCATACTAGTTATATCTAATAGGATCCCAAACTGGTTTGTAAGATTGCGCTAGGCTGTGACGGTTTGAGTATGCAAGCAGTTTAACAAAAAATTCTCTAGATTTCAGAGATATATCTGCTATTTTCAAATTTATTTAAAAGTCTTTATATTGTACTCATTTGTTCCAGTCGATATCACCAGTGCGTCGACACGACTAACGTGTGGGTAGGCTAAGCAGTTAGTCTACGCGTCATAGCGACCGAATCAATGATTCATAGATAGATCGATCGGGCTAAGCGCATTAGCTAAGCGTTCGCTAAATGTTTGGTCCACTTCGGTACGTAAACGAAGGCGTAATCCGTAGGGCGGCACTTAGCGAGTACCACAAGCTCCGATCTCTAATTGCACAGCAACTAATCTGTTTGCGTTGCGAACGCATCGCATTACTGGCACCGGCACTGAATTTGACTGAACGATCGTCCAATGAAGTGACATTGAGCATCGAACTTCTATTAGGTACTTGTTTGCACGTTTCTATTTAGTTTTCTTCGATTATTGATGATAGATATACTGTAGCTATGTTAGCTAATACATAGAGGCGACGATCGGACTCAGCGTCCTGTCTTACTATTTTTATCGAAAACACTATTACTTGATCTGGGCTGTTCTCTACTGTTACGAGCAGACCGAAAGAAAGAAACAGGTTTTCTACGTGCTCATTCATCTTTCTTCATAATTCGCCTTCTGTGTCATACTATGGACATGAGTCTAAATCCCCAAAGACCAAGATTGTTTTCTTTGGGCCACGAATTAAAAAAATACTACCATGTACGATTAATAATAATGTGATCGTAACAAAACTTGTCGTGTCTATACGTCGTCGTCGAGTCTACATAGACAAGAAAGTCAATCAGCCCTCCTTTGCTTGCCGTAGTCGGGTAACAAGAGGCTCATCCTAAGTCTGCAGTAATGGAAAGCGACAGGGTGATGATAACTCTAGCTCCTATCTTGGCTATAAACTCTTTAACATTTGTTTATAACATAACGGATAAAGACAACATTACAAAAATAGGCTCATCAAATTGCAGCATTTAAAAAAATTTATCATGATGGTTTAATTGAGGATAACGTCATCAAATTACAAACGTGTTTGCGCCCGCGCAAATGCAAAGCGACTCTGGCCATTGCACTTCTGACATCATCTCATAAAATAATAAAATCACTGATTTGTAACTAAAACACATAAGCAGAGCAGTCAAATAAATAAATAAATAAGCTTTCAGGTCTGGTTTTACGATGCTCTTTATAAATTCAGAGATCAAACAAAACCAAATGAAGAAGTTGATAAATTCAAACGAAATAAAGTTGAAAAATTCAACGGAACCAATCATGAACTGGGAGCAGCAAACGGAAGAAGCACCAGAAAAGTTTAAAAATTACCATCATTGTGTACAACTCCTCCTTCATTCAAAAGAGTAAGTAAGGGGCACTTAACAAATACAATGGGTACGCACTCGACTCGAGATTTTACAAGTATACGCGTATCCGAACAATTCTTCCTTAGAGGATTGTGACTAAAATAGCATAGGTACTGAGATTCATAACAAAAGTTAGTTTCAGGAAGAACGGTCAGAATACTAGCATATTCTTTAGCTTTAAATAATGGGGATTCAAGTATACCTATCAGATCAAATATACACAAAGTGATTTTAATATTCAGTTTAGTAAGCGTGTAAAAAGAACTGTAAATATATTTAGTAATTGCAGTTGTGTTAAGTAAATGCAAAAAAATACTGGTTCAGCACGGTTGTGATGGTTGCAGCAAATGCTGATTATATTATATTAGATCGCTATCTCGAAACAGAAAGTGTTTCTTGGCTGAGGGCGAAACACCTATTCTCGAAATGTGGTGACAAGTTGACAACTGTCCACTATGAAGGTGGTCGCTATTTGCTATGTATTTTGTTTTAGTTTTATGAAAGCTTTTGCGTTAGTGATCAGAGGCCCAATTCTCTAATTTAAAAACATTCAATTCGCAGTATAATCTCGTCTCAGTCGCACTGTCAGCTGTCACTTATATAGTAACTATTACTTAATCTTCGCATGCATACTCGAAGATTAAGTAGTAGTTACTATACGATACAGTGCGACTGACACGAGATTATATTGTGACTGGAATGTTTTAAAATTAGAGAATTGGGCCTCAGGTGTTATCGACTATTAGCTGAGAATTAATACAGGTTAGGTCAACAAGGAATAAACAATCAATGGCATAATTCAATTATTCACGCCATGTCTAAGCACTGAGATAGCCACCTTGAGGCACTTTGTAAGCTGATAAACCACAATATTGCGCTTTCATAAATATAGATAAGTTTTAAGGCGGTTGAGTTGAGGCATTGGAGTTCAAAAGACGATAAATGTGATTGACGGATGAAAAGAAAAGTTCAGTAGAGGACTTAGACAAGAAACCCTTTAGTAATAAAACGAGACGATTTCTCAAAAGCACCTATACTCGCTCTTGCTGCTAATATTTAGCGAATATAATACTATGTGGTAGCATCAGTTCGTTTAGAGAAATGTATCGCCTGCCCGCTCCATGCAAGCCGAAGTTTGTACCTTATTTGGATATTATTAATTCAAGTAAATTACATTTTGTAGACACAATCTAGACACTAATATCTAGGCCTGTGGTTTGCCAGTTTTCCATTAAATTGTATAGGATTAAACTAGCACGGGTTATAAGATTTTCATACAAATCTTTAAGTCGGTGTGTTTTGGAAACCATAATAATTATATGTTTAAGAAACTCGCAAACCACGAGTCTAAATATATATTAGTGTAATGATCATGTTTACAACATTTCATGGAGTTTGATGAGATAATATCCAAAATAGGAGCAAACTGCGTTTCTACGCAGAGGGCTCTTAAAATAATGTAAATATTGGCAAAAGTACTCCACTTTTGGATGAGGATAAGTCTCGACATGCTGTTAATAAAAATGTAAATAAAAATTTTGCTGTTTGCAACTTACCAACAAAAATGTTTCCTTATTTTGAAGCTTATAATTATGTCAAACTAGTTGCACCCCGCGGTTTCACCCGCATGAATAATGATGAAAATTGATGATGATGATGAAAAGTATCCAGGGTATAAGGTATCCCCACTCCAAATTTTACTCAAAATTTATTTCAGCTGTTTGAGTGTGAAGAAGTAACAAATTTTCATTTTGGCTGAAATGGCTTACACATGAGATATAGATATATACTGTGGCGGGCTTTTTTGTAGGACTATTTAAGATAAACATTTCTATCATACATTACATATGTGTAACTCTAGCGGTTTCGGCAGTGCACGCCAGAATAGCTCGCAGATGGTAGATTTTTTCCTACTTACTTGACACTTATCGTTATATTATAGACAATTCACACAATATCTTATATATATAAATTGTAGCCTACGTGTTATTCTGATGTATAAGCTATATTATTGTAAAGTTTCATTAAAATCCATTCAGTAGTTTTTACGTGAAAGAGTAACAAACATCCATCCATCCATATCTCACAAACTTTCGCGTTTATAATATTAGTAGGAAGTAGGATAGGATAGGATGATTTTAGCATATTTACTAGCATCTTGCAATATTAGAAGCTTAATTTCACGTACTTATGTGGGTCAAATCTTGCAACTGAATTTTAAACCAGTTCCTCTCAACCGATTGAGCTGAACTCACTAAACTATGGAACTACTTGATGGAAAATAGTAGACTGGTCGTGGTTCGGGATCAGTTCACTAATTCTAATTTGTTAATATGATCATCATCAGTCGAAAGTAGGTACTTACATTTAATAAAAGCTCGATTTAAAACAAAACATTTTTCACTACTAATGCCATGTGATTGGTCTCAAAGCGCGTTTACATTATAGTTACTCTAGGATAGCTAGAAAACTCTACTCATCTCGTTAGCCGTTTTACGAAAGAGGTGTAGGTAGACATACTCGTAATTAAATCTATTCGATCTATTATAATGTATTATATATATCTTTGTATCTGTACCTTTCATCTTGGCTCCATGAAAATACACCTTGGTCTTGAATCATTTCACTCAGCAGTTGGAGTTGGAGCCAGTCAACCTATTTAGCTATTGTATTGTTTCGATATGGCTTCTTGGAAGTTATTCGTGCATTAAAATTGCGGATGTATTAAGTGCGTATACAAATTTGAAGATGGGCATTCAATTGTGATGCCAATGTATCTTCTGCGCAATATTTTATCATCGCCATTGTGTGTAACGATGCATATCGTCTGAAAAGGTAACATTTATTGATAGATTTATTCCTCAAGTCGCTTAGTCCCAGGCAGGCGACGACAAAATTACACGCTGAGTAATCGGGTGAGTCTGCTACTCGTTTCGCTCGATGACTTCGTTTTATGGGCGCTATTTTTTGTCCATACCCGAGTGACGAATCCCCTATTTAGATTCTTTTGTAATTTATTATTTTCTTGCACCGAAGCGCATCGCTAGTATTATGTAAGGACCTCTCGCTCACGATTAAATAACCAATACTGACGTTATACCGTTTACTTGTATACATACGTACCTAGTTGTTAAAAATTGCCAATGTACGTTGGTTAATGAATTCGTCGCATTAAAGTCACCCACTTCCAAGTCTGAATAATCAGATTGGTCTAATGGGGCAAAGTGATTGCAGTGGAAATTGTTGGACTGGGCCAATATTGCATTAGCCTCGGGCGTCACTTGGCCTTCAGTTCTCTAATAGCCGAAAGAATGAGTCAGCCAGTTGCCATAATGCTGTTGAATGTACCGCAGCATACGATCAGAAGTTTTTCTCAGAATCGAACGTGTCTCAAAACAAAATACTCAGCTGTTTTTATTAGGCTTGCAATTAATAATTATAATAATTATTTATTATTATTTTATTATTTTTTGCTTAATAATTATATTTCTAGCATAAACATTGTTATTAGAACTCAATCAATGATAAATAAAAATCAGACAGCAATAAAAGACGAAAAAGTGTTTTAGCCCCGGAATGACTTTTACATTAGATAAATTATAGGCAGCGAACAATGGCGCTCGCTAACTAGAAAGTAAATCGAACCGGTGCCGAGACTGGTCTTTGCGATCGTATCGATCTCAGGTTCGTTACCCCCTTCATTATTCTCCCAATCACAATAAGGCCATTTTACTACATTAACGCACGCCTTTTGCAGTAAATCTCAAAGTCAATCAACGAGATCATCTTTTGGCTTACAGAAAGGTCTTTCGCTTTGAAGGTTATTCAAATAAAGTTGATCTTTTCCTTTTTCGATTCGGGATGAAAAGAGGTCAACGCTCACGTCCCGGACACTGTCTTTTAATTCGGTGACTTTTATGGTCTTCGCCGCAACTTGCAATAAATTAGCCCTTTACGGAAACATGGACATCTGCTCCTCTGAAGAAAAAAAGCCTCCTTGGAAGTAAAAGGATAGAATTTACGATCAGTATAGCCGTGGGTAGACGGAGGTCGCCCACGAGTCGCATGCAAATTGCTCCATTGAGCAGAGATGCGTGCTGGCAGGCAGCAGGCGAGATTATAATCGAACCTACGCTCGACCCCTAGCCAGCCGGATTCGCCCCAAGATGCCAACTTGCCGGATACGTCGCACTCGTTCCGATTTTACTTTCGAAAAAGTTAAGGAAGAAAATTTTCGTTCGCATCAAAATCTATTGAAATAGCCCGTCAATTCCTTAAATAGTTTGAATAAACCAATACGAAAGCTTTGTTTCAGAGGCCCAATTCTCTAATTTAAAAACATTAAATTCGCAATATAATCTCGTCTCAGTCGCACTTTCACGTATAGTAACTATTACTTAATCATCGCGTTTATTGCGAAGAATCCTACTGATATTATAAACGCGAAAGTTTGTGAGTATGGATGTTTGTTACTCTTTCACGTAAAAACTACTGAATGGATTTGAGTGAAATTTGGAATGGAGATACCTTATTAACACATAGGCTACTTTTCATCATCATCATCATCAATTTTCATCATTATTCACGCGGGTAAAACCGCGGGGCGCAACTAGTATATAATAGTTAGGTACTATACGAGACAGTGCAACTGACACGAGATTATATTGTGACTGGAATGTTTTTAAATTAGAGAATTGGGCCTCGGATAAAGTTAAGTATCTAAGTATGTGAAACAAAATAAATAACTTACAAGTAACTTTACAAACAGCATCTCATCTAGAGAATTTGTTCTGATCCAACGCGACGAGCTCAGTCTGTCCAAATATAGAATTATTCAGTGCACCCCACATTAACGTCTGTGCTAGTCGAATAAGTTAGATATATCGAAGCTTGAATTAGGTTTGCTATTCGGGGAGCACCTGTATTCAAATGAATTCAACTATTAATAGGTTTTAGTTAGTTATTATGTGAAACGTAAGAGATCTATCCAAATGCTATGAACTGGGTAAACGTAAAACTGTCGATGAAAGTGCCCACCACAAAAGAAACTAGATATTTTAACATGCCTCTTTCGTCAGGTAAAATTAAAACCAAGGCAACTGTGCTGAATTTCAAGGAAAAATGTCCTCAAATTAAGTTTAAGATGCCTTAAATAACTTTAGATGTGCGCGATCAGATAAAGAAACAACAGATACAACGTAATCTATTCAATATCATTTGATAATCCTAAGATATCGGTGACGAGTTTACTCCTAAAATATTGAGTTTAATTGACTTGACGAATTTACCCCATATTTTTTCGATGACTAAATTACCCTATAAGGTTAGGCCCCTAACCCCCTAATGATTTTGTAAATGAGAAAGTTTGGATGGTTGTTTGTTACTCGATCATACCCACACCATAACGAATTCCAATTTCGATGATATTTGGTACACTACACAGATAGATTATGACTTAAATATTATGCTATTTGTTATTACACTATAACGCGAGCCAAGCCGCGAGCGGACAATTTTATATATTTTAATAGATAATAATGCAATTTTACAAACATAATTAATAATCTGACAAGAAGGCGCTTGCAAAGTTGAAATGTTGGGTAACCGTTCATTGTGCTTAATGCAATAGATCAAGCAAGTAATGCCACACTCTTGTGCGAGAATGCATTGTTATTTAAACCACGAGTACCTAAGATCTGATATAATTTATAGGTCATGCAAGCGATACAGGGTCTAATTTAATAATTGCAAGCTTGTCAAAATGACCCTAAACTCGGTTAGCTTATAGTAAACCAACGAAGTGTTCATCATCCGTCTCCATCAACGGATCACCTCGTTCACACCATAATATTGAAACAAAACAACAAAGCTGTAAATATTTTTGTAAAACAATGATCGAAACTATATTTTAAGTGAACCAGAGACGAATAGTTCTTCGGGATGCATACATACAGGGCTGATATTCACACAAATTTACGACTTAACATAAAGGAGTTGCAATGGAAGCAATAAAACCAGCAAATTCAGTTGTCGTCTCGCCCACGCGGCAGACTTCAGGCGCCGCACACATGTAGCTTTTGTATTTGTGCCTAGGTTCAGTAGGTTCTGAATATCTTATGGGGTTGTGCTTAATGTGTGAATATAGTACAAGCTACAACATGATCAAATATACTGAAATGTTTCCCAATACGAGTTTCTTGGTACTTACATGGTTTTGTGATAAGTACAACATGATACAAGTACGAGTAGGTATAGATAGACACAGTTCGTGTGTATTGAAGGCGAACGAGCCCTTTCTTAGCTTTAGCCCTTTTTACTTACACTTTTATTGTGTACCTACTTACTTTGACGCAAGTGACAAACCTTTGGAGGTTTATTAGGTTACAATGCTTTTAAGAAAAATACATCATCAACATCAGCTGAAAGACATCTGCTGCTAGAAAATGCAATGGGGGATTTGCCATAATCTTGGCAGGCGGATTGGTTTTAAGTACTCAGATGTAATCCCTTAGGCAGCATTTACGATATCCACAAAAGGAGACGGAGAAGTCTATACTAAGCCCGGACACACACGCAAAAAAAATACATTGTGGTTTTTAAATCACTGCTGCCTAATGTTGAGCCCGTATGCAGAAGTGTTTATTCCAACTGTTTACAAATTAAAATAACTATGTAGTAAGTATACCTACTTATGACAAGTTAATAGACCAGAACCAAGGAATTCAGCTTAACCTTGTAAAAAGACACCATTGCTTGGACTGGACATATCGAATTACCAAGCGTGAGTTCTAGAAATGACAATCAATCAAAACAAATGTGAATAGAGCCCATTCAATACATTCCTTTTGATAAATTAATTGAATGGAATAAATTGGTCGTATATACAAGTGAAAAGTGGACTAATAAGTAATAACCGAGGTACTACTAAAACAAAATAAGTAAAAGGCTCTAGAACAAACAACAAGAAAAATATATAACGCCAATTTTTTTTATAAACGGATAAACAGGATTAAATCAATGAGCCAGAATGGTTCAAAATTAACCCTCAATGATCGAGGGTTAGTTTATCCCATTACCTGCGGAGTTCCAACGACTCGATTGGCGGATGCCATCAACCCTTTAAAGTTACTTTGGGAGTACATTTCACGAATATTTTGTACATTTCGCGAAGTAGTAAAAATTTTAAAGCAGGGTATGAAATTATCAATAGTAATCTCATAATTATCAAAGATATATAAACTTAGCAATCCTTCAGGTCTGTGTCCTTGTGTAGGTATTTGACTATTTGGCTATCATAATTTACGTTAAGATTAATAAATTATACAAATTTAACAATCAAGTTAATAATAGAATTGAAGTTATCGTGGCTTGGTATCATTTTAGAAAAATTACGACTATACACCACTTACTTTACTATTTCTCCTGCTGACGTTTCGTTGACCATTTTGAGGTCCTCTTCCTCATGAGCACCTCAAAGGTCGTGAGACGGGAACACAACCCGGACGTCGTCACGTCGGTCGGTCGTGGACGGGGGGGGGGGGGTGTTCCCGTCTCACGACCTTTGAGCGTGGTCGCGGTCGGTGCTCATGAGGAAGGACCTTAAAATGGTCAACGAAACGTCAGCAGGAGAATAGTAAAGTACGTGGTGTACAGTCGTAATTTTTCAAAAACTCAAAGTAATCTTCAATTTTTTTCTTGTTCATAATTTTGAAAATAAACTTCAACTATACCCTTATTTTTAATTTCAGACAATTTTTGTAAACAAACAAATGTCAAGATATGCCACTGTGAGTATAAGTGTCATGATTGTGTAGCATACGTGTAAATTCACATATGACACACATACATGACACTTATACACACAGTGGCATATCTTTACATTTGCTTGTTTACAAAAATTGTCTAAAATTAAAAATCAGAGATAGGTACTTTGTTTTGGCCGAATTAATGAGCGATTGGATTAAACGAGAAATGGCGCGAGCGTTGCGATACACGCAGTCGTTTAATACGACAATTTGATGAGTAATATCATCGATTATATTTATCAAGATAATTATTAACCAATATTTATCATTCATTTTGTAAAACGGGAAATTTTCACGTACCGATATGTTGGTGGAGGCACCAACAGATAAATATCAAAAAGATAATTACCAATACTTATTGTTTCGAACCCAGTTTAAAAGTGCAAATAATCTAAAAACTAGAAAGGCAAGACACATCCACAGGCTAGAGTATACAAACAAGTTTTGTTTAGAGGAAAGTAGATCAGAAGTCGCACTTTCTCTGGGAGCCTGTGTCTGCGCATAACCCGTGCAAATCTCATTGTATTCGCACTAAAACTACAAAGCGCGACCACATTACTCTTCTATATCTATTTAAAAGTCACGGAATTACTAAAATAGAGAACTGTAATTTCTAAAATTAGCTATGCATTATGTGCCATGCCTAATATGGCCAATAATTAATAAAACTGGGACGGTTAAGTGAGAAACGATTATTGAAAGAAATGAGTGCTAATTACTGTAGGTAGAGTTTGTAGAGCAGCGATTGTGGGTTCATTGGCTGGCAAAGGAGGTGATGTAAGGCAGTTGCGGAATAGTGACGCAAGGAAATAATATGCATAAGCGCTATATACTTTGTAAATCGGTAATAAATTTAAATGGGAAAGACACGTAAAAGAACGCCACAGACGATACCATACTGCCATAATGGTAAAAAAACTGACTAGAAATAATACCAATTCTTTACATTACATGTTACTAAAATATTGCAAATCTGATCAGTGCACATTCGAGTTCAGAGACGCGGGTCGCGGGGGCGGCAAAGTCAGTGCAGTCTCAGAAACCAGTTTGCGAAAGAGCCCTTCTGTCGAAGTCGGTCGCCAAGCCAGCCCGGCTAGGCCCGGTTAACTTTTAATGCACAGAATTATATACAGTTGGTAAGGTAATTTACCTTAGGAATGTACCAGAGTCGAATAGCAGACATGCGTTTCCTCAGAAGTTAGGTTATGGTGCATTATAACAGCGTGGCCAAGTTTTGGGTTTCGCTGGCGCTGCTATTTGTATTGTCAGCAGAAGCTATCTTCACCTAATTCATTATAAATAATTGCAAAGCTCTTACAAACAAGATTGACTTTTCGAAAAATGGTATACCTATACCCTGATTTTTAATTTGAGTCAATTTTTGTAAACAAAGAAATGTCACTGTGTGTATGAGTGTCATGTATGTGTGTCATAATATATGTGAATTTACACGTATGCTACACAATCATGACAGTTATACTCACAGTGGCATATCTTGACATTTGTTTGTTTACAAAAATTGTCTAAAATTAAAAAAAAAAAACAGGGACAGACACTAGTACCTATTATTTAGCTGCCCACCTAACTTTGGGCCAACGAGAAAGAGGTTCGAAAACAATTAAATACATTCCTTATACACCGGCAAAGGCATCAGAGCATTGTTTTACAGAGGAACCGGTTTCTGCATACAAGGTGGCTCTCAGTAAAACATCCTTATTGCTCTATTTGTTATGATGCCCGTGTTTTATGCTACAGGAAATGAGCTCTTACAGTCTGTGGGACGCTTTTCCAGTTTAATCCGGTTAGAGAGTAGAAATATGAAAATATTAGACGTATTTTTGTTTTATATTGCACAGGTTCTTCATATTTTGGATGATGAATTTTTCAGCGCCATGCAATTTCTTTAGCGAATCAATATTCAGGGTTCTTATCATTCTTAACCATATTTTCGGAATATTGCGATTCCGAGTAATTAATGTTGCATGAAGCTTTGGGATCGTTAATTTGGATTGTTTTAAGAAATTACACCATAATCTTCGGTGCGCGAGTCTGACTCGCACTTCGTCTCTCAGACGATTTTAATTTCATGATGCGAAAAATAATGCCATTTATCTAACAATACCAAGTAACACAAAAGACAAATTATTACAACTTGGCAGACTGTGACAGACCATCAG
Organism: Epirrita christyi; assembly: GCA_951392215.1. Lineage (NCBI taxonomy): Eukaryota > Metazoa > Arthropoda > Insecta > Lepidoptera > Geometridae > Epirrita > Epirrita christyi. Next base: position 11,582,116 of record OX595835.1, on the reverse strand, counting down.
CGCATCCCTTAATTATATACGCAGACCACGCATTCTTTGAAACGATCAATTATTTTAGTAGCATTTTGGATTTGCCTTGAATAGACAGAGTAGACTAAATAAATGGAATGGCTCAACTGCCTCTAGGTACTTTCGAATACGTCGTTGGCGGACACAGCACTGTTATAATATCACTGAATCACCTTGCGTGGGCCAAGGTGCCAGACAAGTGAATGTAAAATGCCGATTGTTATAAAATATATACATATATTCCAATTTATTGATATGCAGATACTTTTAGAGTAGCTATTTGAATGGGGGCAATAATGTTTTTGCAGAAGTAATACTTCATAAATATGGCTGTAAGAAATTGTCGTGTTTTACTTTTGAAGGTCCCGAAGTCGAGGTTCACACAGGTGTTAGTACAGATTTTGTCACTTAAGTCATAAAATAAAGTTTCAAAATATGTCATGAAAAGAGCAAACACACCGAACCCAAAAGATCGATGCAAATCTCCATTGAAAGCAAAACTGAGGCGAACACTGCAGTAAAAAATCTCATTACTTGTGTATATAGGTAGGGTACTCGTCAATCTAGATAAGCCAAGCCTCAGATTCAAGAGAGCAAACGTGTGCACGTTGCTTGCTCGTATAAAGTGAGAGACACAGCTATGAACTTATGCACAAAGCAACCAGCAATCGGAACTGGAGTGATCCTGATACAAATGTAAACGCACTGGTAGGTAGATGCTCAAATAAAACTTTATCGAGCAAAATTCATCTGGGACTTGGAACGAAAAGGTTGAATCAATGAACCGTGATCATCATATCATCGTATGCACGAATGACTGAAATTGAATTGTTAACTTTTCGCTTTACATTCACTTTCAATGCTATTCATTTAAAATGGTTAACTTATAGACAAAAGTCCTTTATTAAGCGGTCAATATGGCCCGTACTAATTATTCCTTAACAAAGAAAATTATAGAATGGTTACGCCCGCAGCGCAACCCTTTTTAGAGAAAGATAGGAAATTGTCAATTCCACTTACTACGTTAAAATTAACCCTTCGACGGGTATGACTCATTACGCGACTACTAGGAAATGTCATTAAATTTTCACGATGACGCTTTACGTTATCCGAGCCGCTGGTCTCGCCTTCATGCATATTTATCAAAATAACGTTGCCGATTGAAAAGCTGCATATTAACACGCATTGAATTGCAGAACGATGCGGTAATATCCGCCGAATTGGAGTTTACTGTTGTGGTTGAGAGAGTTGTGTTTCGCGCGCGATGCAGCTTGCAATTCAGAGGGCGGTCGTTGTCCGGCAGTCATTAACGAAGCAACCCCTGCAAAGGGTTGAGCGGGTTCCGCGAAACTAGCGTGACTCAGACCACTGGGCCTGTGGTGACGGGAAAACACCGCTCGTTCACTCGATAACCACTTTCGATATGGTATGATTGCATTATAAGCGCAGTACCGATCGATCGACTTGGCAACTACTTTACAACCATTCAATATTTACGGATAGAATCATTGCGTGTTTGGAATAAAGCAAATACGTTAGTGTGCTTACTCCATTTTGAATCAGGCTTGACTACCTTTTTCTGAGAATCATTTTCTTTGGGAGACAATGGCTTCTATTGCATTTTGATTTCGTTCACCAACCATAAATAATTCAGCATAATTATATGAACAGCAAAATAAAATCCCAGACATTATAAAGGCAAATCGACCCTTTGGAGAATACTTTTGCGGAATAAACACATTATGTTAGCCTGGCGGACGGTTAAAGGCGGTACATGAAAAAGCCATAGCAAAAGTGAAATTAGAACTTTCTCTAGGCCATGAAACAGGAACAAAGTGGCGGCTCGGCCTCAGGAGAGTACCTAGTGGGCGACGGCCACGCCAGGTGGTGCGCGAGTTGCCCGCGAATTTCCATAATTGGCAAAAAAATAAAACGTCAGCATACCATACAACATTTTTTATCATTGTGTCAGAGCTCCCAGGGGTCTGAATAAAACAGAGGCTCGGTGCGAGGAGAGTTGGTGCTAATTTTTCCGGACAGCGAATTGTCCATCCACTGATGACAAAGTTGTGAACTAACTACCTCACATCGTATAATTTCGTTACGAATGTGTGAATTTTTTCTAAGTACTTGATTGCTTTTAGAGTAATGCTGGCTAAAGCTGAGTCAAGCGTTGTTAAATGGCTGCCTATAAACCACACGTGGCATGCACATGTCAGTTTCAGGATGACTGTGAGACCATCGAAGCGATCCAAGAGCGTCAGTTAGGCTGCAGACGACTCCAATCAACTAATGAGCGCATATACTGTACGTTTTGATTATGTGTGTATATAATCAAAGACTGTACGTACAGTATGGCCGATATAACTAGGCCGTCGTGAAGTTAGCCATTATAGGCTGCAGATTTCAGTGATTGCGCGAGTTGAAAGAGAGTATAAATAGAAAATCGAACGTGAATACCAGACGAGTAATCCATTGTTTTGCGATCTGAAAATAAAGCTTTTTTTATTCGAATGAGAATCTGTCTATTCGGGATGTATTTTCCAGGCACCTGGCATCGGCTTTACGAATGATCAATTTGATGCTTGATTTGCTCCATTCTATGTCTGTTATACTGACATTATAAAGGCTTTAATGGAAATCTTAAATAAAGCCTTCAATATGACAGTATTTCTAACAGTGACATAGTGTAGTACCGAACCCACACTAGTATTCCCTGTATGGCTGGCATCATGGCACAACACCACCTAGTCTTGGAACAAATATTCGTAGATCATGCAAAAATTTGTCCCGCAGCAAGAAACAAACCCGCGCCTCTCGCGTCTCAACTGGCTACTGGCTTGACTCAAAACGGAGGTCGTCAATAAACTGGATACACAGTACAACAAATACCTGATTTAAGAACTCCAGTTGGCTGGGAAACAAATAGGTACTCAAAGAGCAAATAGCAAACTTTTCTCATCCAATTTGTCGCACCTCATACTTTTATTATCTTGAAGCACCTTTCAGCCTTATTGCCTTGCAATATAGACCGAAATGTAAGAAAATTGCTTGATCCGTAGCATTGTAAAAGTCGTCCCGCTCTCGTAAAACTCCCACATATTTCACGACAAATAAACTTCTCATCCTATGAAATTTCTGGGAAGCAGTTCACTGCAGGTAATATTTCAAAACATGTGTCATTCATAACTTTCGCCTTCGCAATGTCTGTCGATGGAGCACGGGCGAAAAGGTCTCAATAATAAATTTTTCGTGAGCCCGCTCCGTTATCCCCGAGCGATCCAGGTACGTTTTACGGCCGCACAAGGGAAAATAAACGAAAAATAAAATAAAAGTCAAAATGGTCGACATAAAACTATTTACCCGAATACTCCGCCTACCTAGAGGTAGCTACGTAGTTTATAAAGAGAATAACAGATATTATAAGCATTGCTATTGGATGACTCGTTTATTGGCAAAGACTATTCTTCGTTTAATTTTCCTTCTGTAACTCGAAACTATCCCACGACATAGTCTTCTAACTTATTTCTAAGCCTAAGCTCTAGGTATACAATTAATTCTTTTCTTAAATATAATTTTAGAGAGGTACTACTTAATTTACGTTGTAAATATCAAAATTTGAAGGAGATTCCTATTTATTTTGCTTACCAATAAGATGCAGTTTTCAGGCTTGTGTACCTGTAATAAAACAAATCAGTTAATCATGACAATATTTTTAAATTAAAAGTACATTGTAATATTTTTGAATTGTTATTCTAACTGCCAGACTACAAAGCCGTTTTACTATTGTGACTTATTTTCTGAAAGTCTTGTGGACCTATACAAAGAGTTAACTGCATGAAACTTGCATAAAATGTGTACATAAAGCAGAATAAATGATAACTTACTGATTACTGAAAATTGGCTAGCCCGTTTGTATCAGTAAAACGAGGTGGCAATATAAGGCTGTTTATCACGTGCGAAACGAGTCGGCCGACTACGCTGGGTGACATGACGTGCCCGCGGCTATAATGTGCTTCATCACGCGACACTGCACGACAGTCGTGAAATTTATTTGTTTCTATAGTCTTTATGTAGTAGCTATTGGTTATTCTGTAACGTGTTGGGGGATGATACGGAAAACATCCGATAAAAAATCCAGTTTCGTTTCTAGTCCCGGTTTATATCAGTTTTTGATGAAAATTTTAGAAGTAATGAATGTATCGACTTATTCACAAGTCACGTTAAACCCTCAGGGCGCAGATCTCGCTCTCACTTCTCCATTTTATTTACACTACACTAACTCATAAGGTTTCGTTTTTTTACGTCTTATCACTGTCCGTGTTGTCGAAAAGCTGGATTGCCTCGACGTTTACATGATGATGAAGTCTACGTTTGTAAGCTTCTGCATATTTTTTGATGACTTTATCGAACATATTAAGGACCCGTACAGAGCGTCATTTCTTATGTGCCGGGGTTCATTTACTATTCCTCAGAGTACTTTATTTTGGAATCGTTGGATTATTTCTGTTACTCTTTTTGGTACAGCTCCACTTACCATTGGTCCAGGACATGGCATCAGGACTAGTTTGTACAGTAACATTTTGTTGTGTACCGCTAGAGTAGATTGTATTCCGAGTAGCCAGTACAGCCTTTTGTATCGTATAGTTCTAACTGATCTTTTATCTTCTTGAGTTTTACAGAGCTTTACGTCAAGCGTCATTCCCAGATACTTTGCCATAATTCCATATGGTATGAGCTTACTCTTGATAAATACCAGGAAGTACTTCTTTTTTATTGGTGCATTGATGTGAGTAGAATTTGATTCGCTAAGTTTAATCCGCCATTTTTTTGTGCAGTCGTGGATTTTATTAACCGCCACTGAACCTTTTCTGCTGCTTCTGCATGAGTGCTTCCAACAGCCATCATAACAGTGGCTTCAGCAAAAATCGCGATGTTGTTATTGTCCTTCAGGAATATCACGGGTAATAGTAGGTACGGAACCGGACCTAATACGCTTCCTTGTGGTACCCCAGCCTTCAATTCTTTAATTTCACAGCAGGCATATTCTTGCATTATTCTAAAAACTCCATCCGATATACTTATATGATTCAAGTATATTTGCGAATTCTTCAGGTAACATTATTCTGTTTTAGTATAAAAAATCTGTCTCATTTTGAAAACGCTCTAGTAATATTGCACAATTATGGGGTAGGTTAAGGTTTATCGGGGGTTGTTACCATAGGACATAGTTGTACTAAAACACCAGATTAGTTTCCCGACAAAAACACCAACTAACCTGCTTACTTTGCTTCATCCCTAAACCGACCTCAAATACGCACAAAAAACGTTCAAACCGGATCAAATCAAAGTTGTATCAGGGCTGACATTTTGTGGGTAACACTTTTGGTATTAATGTGTCAGCCCTCCGGATAATAAGCAAAAGTGTTGGGTCTCGGAGACCGACTTTCTAGTTTAATGGAACAGCGACCAGTCCTTCCGCGTTCACCGCAATCTCTAGAGAGAGAAATTGAACAAATTGAGTTCAGTTGGGAAAATTTTAATAGGATATTACGGGTTATAATGCCGTCTAATCTCGCTTCATTTGTGAAAAGTTCGTACTATAGTTATTGAATGCAGGCAAGGCCCATGCTCTCCAAACTACAATGCAGATGAAATTAATCAGCTTTGTAGAGCTTTACCTGTCCCATGAGTCGGACTAGTGCAGTACTCATCTGTACTGTGCTAGTAGGAACTAAGTAAGAATTATGGGATTCCTCTTCACTATTTAACCGACTTAAAAAAAAGAGGAGGTTCTCAATTCGGTTATATTTTTTTAGGATTGTACAAAAGCAAAGTATTGTCTTCTTGCCCGCACAAATTGTACATACATACATAAACACATGCCTTTTACCCCGAAGAGGTAGGCAGAACCTCGAAGAGCCTCTTTTTCCGTGGGTTGCACAATCGCAGCAATATAGACGTGACAAGTTGTGAGCTTATCGCCGCCATTGCTTTCCACGACCAACACTGCTAATTATTTTTTTCCAGTAATACCATACTCCTAAATAAGCCAGCAGCCAGGACAAATCTTATACCAACGAAAATTGCTCAACAAGTCCGGGTAAATGAAATAAGTATTTAGTAGTCTGGCTTATGAGATAGACCATAGGTACAATTTTGAGACACTAAGTAAGCGTGAAAAAAAATTATTACAATAGATTTTAAAATCAAGATATTTTTAATTTCAGCATAATGTTATAAGAAACGGATTCATAAATCTAACAGAGTCGGTGGCGTGGCATGACTGTTTTACAGACCGTAACGCAAAACGAATAATAACTTTTCTGTTTTTCGAGCAAATATTTGATGTATTCTAACAAAAACAATGATAATCACCATAACATAATAATTACAAGCACATTGTTATTTTTTATTATTAAGTATTTGAACAATTGGCATAACATAATCCTTCAATCATACAACTGCTGGTCTTTTCTAAAGATAATACTCGCAGCTAAGCCTATTAATTTGTTAGCGTAAGTAAAGCTATGTATATTTAATTAGGGTCTGTATAATTTGATTCTCAATTGGACGGTTAAGGTGTCTGTTTGTCCTCTGTCACAGTTCCACCTAATGATTACTGGAAACCCTGCTCCCTGAGGTGACACGGGACACCATTATTGTCTCGTTTCTAAAGTACCTCGTTGATAATTTGTCGGTACACTTTGAATATATCTGCAGTATTATTAGTACTAACAGCTGAGATTGATGCATTGTTGCTAGTTTAGTTTGCCGTTGCTAACTTTAACTAACATAGATCGATGCTCGCAAACCAACTTTGTTGTAAACTTGTCAGTAAGAACATATTTGTAACCAAAATCTAGTACATATGCAGTAGGTACATCAAAGATACGGGTAACATTTTCCAAGAACAGATGAACAACTCTAAGATCCTCTTCCACCAGACCACCCGTCACTTTGATGGTGATAGAGGCACTACATATAGAAAATAAATCCTGACTCCGTGACGCACCAGTGTGACGTAGTTGTGTTGAGTAGCGTCGGTGTCGGAGGGCAGGTCGGAAGCACAGCTAGCGCTCCGAAAGCAGGCAGACGTCAGCGCTGCGTGAGTGACACATCCTTCCGCTACCCGAGCTTTATATACGTGCCTATGTTCTATCCAGTTACGATGCTGGCACTACGACAGACACAGGAAAAAATAAGTTCACGTCGTCCGATCGAGCGGACTATGCTGTCGGACCACGCATTGGCAGCCAAAAAAACAAACAGTCAAGTGCGATTGCGAGTCGTATTCGCGCGGAGAGGGTTCCTTACAAGTAGGCCACCATAGTAACCACTAGACCAATTTAACTTATTAGTCCTCGGTGAAATTCAGCAACACATTTTATACGCATTTTGTCTTCACGAATATTATCCGTTTCCTGTGGGAATTTCACGACTTATAGGATTTCATTTTAGGTTTTCTAATAAGGTACTCTACAAACGCAGATATAGGTACGATATTAAGTAATCCCTGAAAAGGGAAAGCAAACTGCCTTCAGATATTTTATAAGCCCAATGTGTGTTGTATCCGTATAAAATGAAAGTCGTGTTGCGAGTACTATACGCTCTAATAAATATGGATCTCGAATGCGACCCTAATCGGGAAGGCAAAACGGCAACAATGCAAACAGGCGCGGTCGGTATCAAATTGTGGAGCAAGCAAACACATTAAAGGGCGGCGAATAAACGATGCCTAATGATTATCCATACATAAGAGCGCGGAAAAAGTGAAACGAGGTAAACGCAAATAAATGAAAATATTCCAGTGTTCTTTGTTTTAAGGTGGGTCGAGCGACAGCTGGACGGCGCGCCGGGAAATGTCGCTTATCTGACGCCGCACCTTTTGTCGGTAGGCGTTGACCCAATTCGAATGTCACTCGGCCGCGGCGGTGTCAACATCGTCTTTATTCAGATAATTTGGATTTGAATGTCAACCGTCTGTCTTTCATAACTCTTTCCGAGTGAAAACAAAAGCGTACATCGAGGACAAAAGACTGTGATGCAAGCACTGACCTCCTTACAAAGCCAGGGAAATCTTTAAACCAACAGTTTTTCTAGTTTCAAATGAAAGCTTTCCCTATTTAATTGCAGTGGAGGAGCGCACAAACGCGACGCTAATTTGCGGCGGAACACGAAAGGTTCGTTCTGTGCGCATTTTGCAAATGGTGCGGCACATTCACGCGATTAAAACGGCAAGTTCCTGACGAGGCCGATCGCCGCTGCGATAGGTCGCGGGGTCAAAAATAGCGCGGCCGTACCTGGCGCCACCGCCTCCCCGGTTCAATGTCAACTTTCAATCACGGGGCGGGCGGAAGGAAGCCGCCGCTCGTGCGCCGCTGTGGCGTCGTACCGCAGAGCCCTGTACTACCGCAATTATTACTTTGCCCTTTTTTACGACGACGCGCCTCCCTTGTCTCCTCGCCCGTTTACATTCTGTCAAGTTAAGCCTCTCGGCCCCGAGTGCTTGACGGGACTGACTCTCCCTCTCGTAGCTTGACATTAATACACTAACGCCATCGAACTAAATTGTAGTTGAATCGCGTTTCAATTAAATTTTATGTTGATAATTTTAATGTCATTTTATACTAGGTAGGTAGGTATCAGTCCGTAGCTTCGCTCGCGTAGCAACGGAAAAAAGGAAGAAAAAAGCCTGTAACTCAATCCAGGTATCAATCTATCTATATATACCAAATTTTATCGAAATTGATTTAGCGGTTACGATTTGACTGGGAAATAAACAAACATTCAAACTTTCACCTAATTTATAATATTAGTAGATAGTAGAATAAAATGGACACATTTGAAACATAATATTTGTACTGAAAAAGCAAAAAAGGCAGATATAGTAGAGCCTAGCCTACTCTAAAGTAGGTCAAATCAAAATAAAGAATCCAAACCTTAAAACAAAAAGTTTAATTTACATTACACCTCACCTAAACAGACAAGGTAATTGCTCTTATTGAAGTAAGCATAAACCGAACATAAATAAAACTTTTATTACTTTTCGCTGAAACCTTTTTGCCCTCTTTGTTTACATAGCTGCGAGTAAAGCCTCTCGTGCCAACAGTCGCTTTGTCAAGCGTCGAGTGACATTAGCTCGACCCACTGTCAGATAATTTGGAAATCAAACAAAATAACTCCCGACTCTATTTATTTCAACTAAAGCTGTAGATTTGAAGTTCCATTCCGAATTTAATTTACCATCCCGCCTAGCGCATAAAATGGGTTAAAAACAGAGCAAATTGCTGGGAGATATTTTAAAACTTTATTTTATTAACCGTTGTAACTATTTTTTTGCTTACTATCCTCGAAAAAATCCATTGTTTGTACTGACAAATTTAGGCAATTATTGGCTGCCATGCCAACTAAAAAAAACACTTAACTGACGCATTGGTGTTCTCTTTTTTTTTAAGTCTGCTAATAACGAGTTACTTAATGATAAAATTTTACAGGTTGACTTTTTTGTTTTACATCTCTTTTTTATTATGATAACAATTTATTATTTTTGTGATTACCAACAATTTAAAAACACAAAAATAAGGTTTAAATGGGCATCTGGCTGCCATTGTGAAGTGAGAAGCAATCGTGTGCCATTCAGTAGTGTTCGAGTGCCCGTATTTGTGCGACCCAAAATCCGAAGAGACCTTACCTTTGAACATCTCCATCAATATGTCAATTAGGGTTCACAATGAGGGAACAGCCTTCGCCTTTACCTTCACACAGGTGTCTCGTGCCCGGGCCGCTTGCCAGCCCATTAACCAAATAACGAGTCCACAGGATAAACTTGCAGGCAGTAAAGTTTATTAATGGCTCGATTACAAGCTCGACCCGAGGTGGAAAGAAGTGCTATCAATCAGTCAGGTGCGCGACGGTAGAGGCACCTACCCCCTCAGTAACGCTAATAACAAAATTCCAACGCCCCCTGTTTATTTCTCCAGAAAGGGTGAAGATGGATATCCTAGTGCGTCGGCATCAGTTATTCGGTTTCATTGTAAAAATGGAAGTGTTTTCTTTGAAAATAATTCAACAATGAAATTAACTTTTTGCGCTCATCCGTCAAAGGTTAACAACGATCGTGAGTAAAATCTGCGCATACGTTAAAATATGTAGTTTTTGATGGAAGACGCAAACGAAAAGTGTTGTAGTGTCCGAACTATACAAAGGCAGTGAAGCGCGGCACGCCGCTATCCGAATGGCTCAATTACAGTTAATTCGCAACGCACACACATTCTGAGCGAGGCTTGTGAGGCTAGCGAGGTGTATGCATGTGCAGAGTCCGCATTAATGTATGTAAATGCATGCGACCGGCCGCGGCCGTCGGACGCTAGCAATATTGCGACATTAAACGGAATATGGCCGACGAGACGGACATTTTCGACAAAAGTCGACATTTGCAAATGTTTAATCATGTGCATTTTAAAAGCGTTTTCGGTTAGCCATTACTTTCTTTATGGACAGTCGGAGAACATTGCTTTAACAAATGACTCAGATTTCGAAATACTAAAGGTCAACCTGCATCATCGTAAGCTTCAGCACAGCGCGGCATTCATCCATAGATTATAGACATGCGTTTTGTATGGGATGACGTCAGATGCGATCGCACTTGCAGTGATGGTATTCCATACGGAAAACGCTTTAGTATGGGCGCGACCGAAGAATACTATAGTATATAGCTTAACCCTAAGGCGCTACCTACCCCTAGATAGTTGTTTAAATTTACCTACCAACTAATGTTTTCTCTTACGTGTAAGCGCACACTGATCAGAAACTCGAGCAGTGCGAAGTAGAGTCAAGGAAATAAAACTCTTGTCTAAAGACAGGAAAGACACAGGCAAAACAAGACACAAGTCATTTTTATATTAGAATCGTCCAGTCCGTAGCAATACGTCGAAATGGCTGCTAAAAGTGCCGATAAAGTAAACGTTTTAGCGGACATGTCGTGGGTTATGTGGAAATTATTGTCTTCAATTTGCATGGTTGGCCTTTGTATTTTATTGATAGGCGGCGTTCGCGGACATTGCCCTGTTGAAGGTAAGTACCTAATTCTGCATCTTAATTTGTCTACGGATATTATTGCCTATACAATCTGTTTAACCTCTTCAAGACCAGAAAATTATGGCAGTAGTTTTTCAATTGTTTTAGGGCGAATTCTGCGTGGTATCCATTAGCAGTTATAATATTCATCAAAATGAGGAAGAAAAAAAAACCAGTCATTTGCGATTCGGACTCGCGTGGAGAGTTAATCCATACAATTAGTTCCATAGTAACTATTAGACCAAGTGAACTTATTAGTCAGTCAATAGGTACATTTTATGCGCATACACTTCACGAATATTTTCTGTTTCCCGTGGAAATTTAAAGACATAAGATTATCATTCAGGTATTCCTGTAAACTATGAATGAGGCCCAAAACTCCGTACATTTTTTATTTATTTATAGTCGCTTAGCTATCTTAATCGAGATATCTTATCGCCAGCACCCCTTAAATACTTATGATTGAGAAGTTCCGGTGGTCAATTATCAGTTCCAATTCACCAAATGATACTTTCTGAATGCAAATGCTTAACTTGTTGCTGAAAATACCAAAATCGCAAATATCGCTATATGTATGCCTATAATATTTGAGGAGTTCCCTCAATTCCTTTCAAATAAAAAAGAATTTTCCAAATCGGTTAATAAATGACGGAGATTAACATTAAAAAACAACAAAAAAAACAGCAACCTAATTGAGAACCTCCTCTTTTTTCGGTTAAAAGGGCTTTGTTTGTATATTTTAAATTTTATTTTAGATTTGGTAGTCATTGAGATTGGAGATATCAGAAAAAAAGTAAAAACAAAATACAGGGAAAAGTTCAAAATCGTATAATTTGGATAATTTATTAAATTATCGAAATTACAAAAACAGATATAATAAAAAAAAAAAACTTTCGATGCTGTGTAGGGAATGATCTCGAGTTAGTCCCGTGAAAATTGTATTCGTGTTTTTGGAGTTTTTCAAACAAACTTCAACACCATTTGGGGTGAAATTCATGAATTCCTTTCTTAGCCCTAAACCACTAAAGGAAAAAAGAACCCTCCAAATTTCAGAGAACTAACGGTTTTGGCTGTGCATTGGTAATCAGTCACTGAGTCAGTCAGAGGTTCCACGCAGGCGGAGCCGCGAGCAAATGCTAGTAATATGTAAGTACTTACTTATCATAAACTCACCGCGTCTAAAGCGCGTTTGTGTACAGAGTGGCTACTCTTGACGCTCTACTCGATCCTAATTCAGGATTTACTGTAATTTTTCGTCAGAGAGTACTAGATTTCTTGCTCATTTGGTACTCTTGAATTCAATACTAGCGCACAATTTGGAGTGGAATTTTATGGAACTAACTGAAATCGACTTTCTGTCTCTGTTGTTCTTCACGCAAAGTCAATCGCGTGCTCTATCTCGAATTCAAACTCGATTTGGTTCAAGAGTGTCAAACAAGCGTTGAAACTGGATTGAGATTGGAACTGGATTGCGATTGGAACTGGATTGCGATTGGAACTGGATTGCGATTGGAACTGTTTTCAAGAGTAGCCCCACAGGATGTTCAAATTTTAACGCCTAAGTACCTCCAAATTAAAAAGTACCAAATTCAAGTTTGTAGGCTTTATAGTTTTGGAGATCCTTTTTGGTTTCGCATAAATACCTAAACATATAGATTTTAAAACGGGCGGGGCTAATAACTGATGGGACTGTGTACAATAACATCACACCAACTTGGCGATTATCCAATCAAGATGGATGAGTCTGTGCACAGGAGGTAGGCAGGTGTACGTTTTTAATGTCACACGTTTTTTACATCATATGTAAAAATAATTGAGGTGAAATACCTAAATGCGCAAACTGGAAACAAGTTCGCACAGTGGGACGTCTGACCAGACTTTCGATCTGAATATCATGTTCAAATCCAGGGCGTGAACCTCATTTTGAAACCGTCATTGGCGTGAACAAATGGATTTTTCATCTCGAATAATGTATGTGCGCAATTCGTGCTGAAACGGTGACAAAAACAACGTCGGGAAATCTGCATGACATTCCAAATCCACCAAGACGCGATGGGGTAGCGTGATGGTTAAAGCCCATGGCTCAAGCTCACTCTCGTCTCATCGAGAGTAGCCCCCGAACGAGTCCCGCCCCAGCAGTGTGATGTGAACATTATATGGGCTGATAAAGCTTTTGCTAACTACCTAGCTAGGTAGGTATAATAAATCATCATGAACGTAATGCTATTTATTGTAATGGGGGGACTTTTCATAACCACCATGCTTGGCAGGAGGATTGGTGATCGCATACTTAATTGGTGTCGAGTGCTCAGGTGGATGCTGCTGCCCATCCCCTGGTGTAATACATTTGTCGGTTTTTACGATATCCACGGAAGGAGACGGAGGGTATATTTTAAACTGCGGTTCCACGGCCTGATTTGTCGCAGGTACAGACGCAAAATTACAGGGGAACACCTCGCCTGCAGACGCCTGTCGTTGCCTCAAGACGTCGACCAATCAGCGTGAGTCCGCACGCTTCCCCCCCCCCTCGTGTACCCGCCGGTACAGGCCGACGGATCGTGGGACCGGGCACGCCTGTGCATGCCTGTGCCGGGGCGCGCGGAATCCAACGCAATCAGATGCACATGCATCCACAGGCGTGCCCGGTCCAAGCGTAATTTGGTCGACGCCTTGAGGCAACGACAGGCGTCTACAGGCGAGGTGTTCCCCTGTAATTTTGCGTCTGTACCTGTGAGAAAACAGGCCGTGGGACCCCAGCTTTAGGCCGACAGCCGATACACCACGGCACCTACAATGCTAAATGCGTGAGAGCAAACGTAGCGTAGGGCCGTACACGGGCGCACGCAACGCGCTGCAGCGCCTGTGGCGCGTTGTGGTGCGACCATTTGCGAAAGCTGACTAAGAAATTGCAAGGGAAGATCTGGATCGTTAGATATTGAAAGGTAAAACCGGATTCTGGCAGTGTGAGGTATATATACTTACCTACCTACATTATAGTGTACATGAGAACTTTCCTGTCAGATCAGACTGCACGGTCTTGACACGGATTTGAACCCACAACCTACCACTATAAGGATCGACGAACCTTTTTTTGTCACATGTTGCTCGAAAAATTACAAATTTCAGGTTCTTTTGTAAATAAATAAATACCTATAGGTAAACGTACGTAAGTATAATATGTAATCGGTATTGTACAAATCATATTTAAGTACCAAACGATAAGTATTACGTAGGTCGGTAGGTGGTACCTAGTGAATTATTTGGTAGATTTAGCACAACTTGACACAATGTCAAGTAAATACTAAGTAAGTACCTACCTACTTTATAGGTCATGGTACCTACAAGGTACATACCTACTTTGTTCTTTGAACTACCTACCGATGGTAGGTATACCTACCTACTAACTTATTAATCTGAAAGTTTTGATGTTTGTTTTTTAGTAGATCACACTGTAACAGCCGTAATTTCGATTTAAATTTATTTAGTTGGTAGGTTACTAGTACCTACTCTAGTATACTAATCACAAAGGTAACGAAGGATATTTAAGAATTAATATGTAGGTAGGGGTAGTACCTAGTGGGTCATTAGCTTTTACGACTGTTTATGTTATTTTTACACTTAGAATTTATTTAATCAGCTAAGCTTTTACGTAAGCTTCACGTAAAAGTTTAATCGTTACTTACATAAAAGTAACAAGAGACAAAATTTACGGCTTACCCAAATGCGGTACCAATACCAACTAAGTCTAGCAAACGAAAATATTTGTTATAACCGTCTCCATTCCCCAATACAAATTCCAAGTAAAGTCAGCTGATACAATAATATTCGAACAATGGTCGCAAGCAACCAACATGCAACTTTCTAGCGATTAACGCCCCCTATGGGTTCGGATCGGAACGAAAATTCCATTGTTTCATCAAACACGCATTGTATGTAAGTATTGTCATGGTGATTCATACTAAAACACTTGTTATTGCTCTATATTTACAATTTCTACGATAAAATACCGACGTAAACCAATAATTAGAAACAAACTCTAAAGTTATTGTTGATTTAGTCCTTTCTTTGGCAGAATTTATCCCAAAAACATGTTTAGTACACAAGACGGCCCAAATTGAGACCAAATTGTATCAAAAGTACCTAAGTGTTGCAGTATCATCAAATATTATCGTCAAATCAACTTACTGAACACAGTTTCATGCCTCACATAGCCCAAAAAATCACTCAAACACACCAAAACACAGAAATTAAACATCCTACGTGATGTCAGAGGTTATGTTCGCGACGAACAAAAATATAGGCGTTTACCTTGTTTTATCTGCTGTCCAGAGGCCGATACCACTACAATATAGCACAGTTTCATTCACAATAATGAAATACTTTATAAAGTAGGTAAAAATCAGTTTGTATCACAGAAATAACAAAATAAAACCGAAAACATTAAAAGCGGACAAGAAGCGCGACACAGGCAAGCAAGCAGCAGCTGACTACGAGTGGCCGATCGATGTGACTTTGTACGAGCGTGCGCTGCGCTCGCATGGGATACCTTAACATTTTTCACTGGTAGTCAGTTTTATTTATTTGCGCTGGTTACAAACTAACTTACATCATCATCAGACAGTAAATGTCCATAGGCAACCCCCATATTATACGACGGTTTTGAGCTGCCTCCATCCACCAACTTCCTGCCTTCGTCAGTCCATCGAGATGTGGACTTCCTATACTTAGGTACTTACTACATCGCCCGGTTCGTGGTTACCACTCGAGAACCTTTATTCCCAAGCGGTTGTCGGTCCTGCGAGTTATGTGGCCTATCCATTGCCATTTCAGCTTGCTAATATCTGAGAGCTATGTCGGTGATCTTGGTTCTTCTACGGATCTCCTCGTTGACATTACTTTTTGTGTGTAGGTTATTTACAGGTAGGTAGTTATTTGTTATTTTTTGTAAATTTTTTCTGTCCTTCAAAAATATTTACTTAGTACAAAATGTCTTATTGTGCATGCATCTCTTACTAACTACAGCAAAATTCAGAAATCAGACGTTATAATTAAAAAATAAAAACTCAACAAAATATTTTGGGTTTTACGACGTCATTACAAAGTTGTGGTCACGGATGCGCAACGCGGAGGGAGGGAGAACACTGTGGGCGCGCACCGGTGCCGAATGCGTTGCCCTCTAGCGGACATATTGTGAATTATCGATTCTGCCATGTGCTGCGCTGCGATGCGATGCCAATCACCCGCCCGCCACGCCACGCCGCGCCGCGCGCCGCGCCAACCGCGACATGCCAGCGCGCCGCGCTATTGGCTTTGTTTGGTATATGAAAATATTATGATTGCTTTGAAGCCCATTTGCAACATGAATTCAAAGCGCGCTTACTCTCCATGAACACTGGGCTTGTCCGAGCTGATTATGACTACCTACTAAGTAGGTACCTACCTATTTGAGTAAGTAGAGGTATGTATACTTATAATAAATCAAAATTCGCGCGCTGCGCCCCTCCAGTCGACTAATTCAACAATAATAACAACCTAGTAAGTATTAGTACCTATTAAAGAGTAGGCAAGGCAGGTTGATATGATTGAAAAAAGTAACTAGTTACTGATATTAATATATCCTGTGGTTATGATCCCTTGTACTAATAGATCCCTTATGCTTATAACTTTATTAATACTGATAGATCCTGTGATCAATTAGGAATTTACCTAGTTCCTATGTTTATGTCTGTAGGTACTTACTTAGTCCTTAACGTAGGGTGCTGCTAGTCAAAAACTGCACGCCCCTCCACCGCTTTTACTTGGCACTTGACAGAAGCTTGACGTTCGATAACGGTCCTTTTTTTAAATGGCATCTGAGGATTTTCTCAATTTTGCCAATGTCAAGTAGCATAGATAATTACAAACAATGTCCTGTCGTCAAGTACTCTGTCATGTCATGTTCTAGTAAATCGATGGCAGTTTACTAGAATGTTCCTGGACAATTTCCACCCTTTCGAAAAGACACGCAATACACTTATTTTATATAAATTCACTACTATCTGCTCTTTATAAGCTACACCGGTTAAAATGCCACCAAAATTACACGATATGACTCCAAAAAACACTAGAAATTGAAATAAAATAAAAAAGGACGACATCTCCCTTCGAAAGAGCAGAAAAAGTCCTCATAACGGTCCTTGTAAACACGGATTATTGAATATTTTGTTTTGACGTACCTAAGCAGTATGTACCTAATGAAACAGTACCAGCTCGTAGAATTGCTTGCAAAAAACATTACACCTACCTAAGATGCAAATTACCAGCATAGGAAGTAGGTAGAGGTAGTAACTACCTACCTATACCCAAGGTCGATTTGTTCTGAACTCCCTACCACTAAATTTTGGGAGGTGGGGTGGTTGATATTTATGCACGTTAATAAGAAGCGCCAGACAAAGCCTACTTAGGTTGGTACCTACCTTCCCCGGTACTGCTAGATGCTTATTTGCGACACTCGTAAGGATTTTAAGCAGATCAGATATGTTTTATTGGGTGAGCATTTTGATTTTCTCTAGTAGATAAAGGAAGATAGAGGTCTGCTCTTTGTTTAATAATAATAATAATAAGAAGGGCGAAGAGCCTTGACCAACGACTTAAGAGGCTCTCACTAATAATGGTTGGATCAAGGATATTCAGAAGGCAGTACTCCTGGACTCGGCACGCATAGTCAGGAGGTTCCTCTCTCTGCAGCCCTAGCCTCCGACCGCTGGGCCTTTGCTCCGCGGTCGGTTACCGTTTTGTTATGATATATTTTTTACTATAAGTACTGTTTTTTTATATTATTTGTTTTTAGATAAGTAGGTAGTAGGTATTCCTTTACAGTAAAAAAAATATTTTATAACGAGTTTTAACATAAATCAGCGTCATAATAATAATAATAATAACACCCAATTATCACATACGTAGTCTTGATCCCACACTAGGATTCCATGTGTCGTGGGTATCAAGAACTACGAATACCATGGTACCATAACACCCAGACCCGGAACAAATATTTGCAGTTCATACAAACATTTGTCCCGTAGCGTTTGGGAATCGAACCCACAACCTCTTGTATCTCAGCCGGCAACTCGCCGCCGCACCACAGAGGTAATAATAATAATACCTAATAATAATAATAATTTATTTATTAGAGGTTGTGTTTAACTTAGTGTTCCAACTAAAATTGGAAATCCGGAACACTTATGGAATCTTTTCGGTGTCTTTCCGTCCGTTCGTCCGTCCGTCCGTCACTCCGAAAATATTCAACGTAGGTGGTAGGTACGAACGTAGGAAGTGATAGGCGAAAATCAGGGGGGTAGATTTACTCATTTATAATTTAAGTGTTTTTTCAAGGTTTGTGCCGGGTATCAAATAATATGGATATCTCAAAAATTTAGTAGATAAGTGCACTAACCCTAACGCTTACGAGTTTCATTTTATTAACGTACGTGCAATTTCCTTTATTTACAAATCTTACGATACCCATACTAGAACGAAAATACTTAATAGGTACATTTTTCCTGAACGAAAAAGTTCGAGAGATCGCTTAGCTCGAATTCACAAGCTCGGCTCGCACTGCGCGAACAAAACTTTTCCCCTTTGCAAAATGCATAAGAACTTCGAAACATTCAGTGCGAAAACTGGAAACTAAGATTTTTCCCCGTTATGGGAAAATTAAAAATTCAAACGCAAGTTCCGACTTACACTGCTACACGGCCAACACCACGGGGAACAAGTACCTAGAGTACCTAACGCCTACCTCTACTACCTACTTCTGCAAACGGTGTCGTACCAACATGGGAGTAAGTAGGTACCAGTTTTCGCGAATTAAAGCAAATAAGATAGAAACAGTAAATTTATTTTGCTGGAGGATACGTATAGTTGTGAATTTTGCACGAAACGGTGCATTATGCGGCGCACGTAGGACGCTGTCTGCACGCGAGAGCTAGACGGTAGCGGGAGCGGTTGCGGAGGCGGGCGCGATTTGTTTTATTCCGTTCGGTACGGTGTAGGGTAGAGCAAACGCTCTCTATCTCTGCGCTTCATTTAATATTTAAAAGCTCACTGTGCTAGAGCTGCACGTAAAATGGCTTCTGCGAGTGTACTCCCGTTTTATGACTAGGTAATCGATAACCTCAACCCGAATGTTATTTCAAAGTTTTGAAGTTCAAAAACTCCAACTGAAAATGTATAATCCTGAAAAGCAATCTCCAGAGGGGTAATAGGAAGAGGATTCCGTGCATATTTATTGCCGGTCTCTAAACCGTTTCTCGGGTAATTCGGTACAAGCAAAGCGACATTATTTTTGTAGTAATTTCACCGAATGTCCTTTAAAATATTCAGAGTGGTGTAGCTGAGCCCATTAACGTGCCCGGGCGCAATTCGGAGCTGGGACGCGTCCGCAAATGGCGGCGATATCATTAACTTGACCTCGCAACTATCCACCGCCCGCAAGTTTTTCCCAATATTACACAGGAGAGGTATTCCCGGCGACGCGACACATTACACACCCTTCTCCCTGAAATTTGTTTACTGATACCTACGTACCTATAGTGTAGGCATAGGTACAATAAATGTACAGACCTAAAGTAGACGATATCTCACCGGTACAACTAACGGAAAAAGGACTGAGCGAGTGTAAATTTCGTTGTTATGAACAAAGGCTATCGAGGCAGCTGAAAAATATACAATTGACCTTAATGCTCAATAGCATAGAGCTTAAAATTGCCTATACCTATCGCGATTGCAATATGTAGGCAAGAGTATGCAGGTAAGCAAATGACAAAACAGAAGTGGATTTAAGCTTATGGTATAGTATAGTATGTTTTATAGTAGCATTTGCGTATATAATAATGGTTTAAACAAATCTATCAATTTTCATAAAAGCTAATTCCCAAAGCTTATCTTGAGGAAGTATAACGAAAGATTTCACGAGGTAAAAGGAAGTTCGTCTCTTCCCTTTTACACAAAATATATGTGTCGATACGAAGATAAGTGTACGGAATTCCTAACTAAACTTTTGCGAGGGTATTCTCAGCTAAAGAAATAATGGTGAAAACGTCGGCCTTTGATCTGGGAAAACAAAAAAAACTAGTCAATGTGCCACTTTACTTTCTTATGCAATGCGTTTATATATTTATTTCGTCTATATATTTCCCAAGAACCATGACTCCACGCCGCAGCACAGGTAAGTAAGTTGGAAGGTACCTACCAAGTTCTTTTCTTTTAGACTATGATGCTTATCTCGTTAATTACATACAACTATCTATTTTATTTTTTAAACTTCACTCGTTGTTTGTATTATTTTCTTTCTTGGTCAAGTATTTAAGGTCAGTGGTTCGTAAACCATGATAAAATATATAAAAGGGGTGGCCCTAAAAAGGGCCTTCATTCTGATAGTGAAAGTACCAGTATGGTGAACAGAGAAAGTGCTCCACAGAGGCTCCATTCATGCACAACTTTTAGACTTTCAAACAATTACTATGTAGGTACTCTGTTATAGATATAGAATCAAAAAGTACGAGCACTCCAGAGAGTTTACAACGGCTCGTATGAAGGGTATGCTGCGCCAAATTTTCTAACAAAACATGTTAGCATAACATTTTATATGTTTGTAATACACCAAAACAAGGCGCAGCAGACCCGGCTTTAGATTGGTTAAATCCGTTGTGTGGTTAGGTAAAGTCTCTTATTCCTAGAATACTCAGTAACTATCAAGATGGCTCACCTAATTCCGTAATGCCTCTAGAATCTATACAATAGCCTAGGTATAGGTAGGTATAACGGAATTAATGTTGCTGCTCCGTAACAAGGAGCGTGTACCTACCTTATACCTACAAACTAAAACGTATAAATACTAAGTATTCAACGTACCTATATGAATACTAAGCATTCATACGGTTTTATATAATAAAGTACTGAGTAGGTACTCAAGTTACATGGGAGCTATACCTGAATGAAATATTTAAAACTATTATTTCTGCTGCCATAGCCTCGAGCAAAATGAAAACATCACCAAATAAATTTAAATTTAATTTAAAAAACTATTTATTTCCTTTACTTTTTAGGTAAAGCCAAACTATCAAGACAAAGTTTTTTAAGATTGATAAAAAAGTAGATTAATTTTTTTTTCAAAATGGTTTTAATTTCATCTATATTATCTAATTACTTGGTGCAGCAATGTATAACCACAAAAACAACAGGAATTAACGAAAGAAACAACAGGATGAATCTGAAAAAAGTATTTTTTGAACCAATGCTTTGGCGCCAAATATTTTCATAGAGGAGAACGACACAGTGAAAAACCATTATCAACTGACCCCTGTCTAACATGAAAGCTCTTGTTGTAAAAACCAAGATGGGTGTTACACGGTAAGTGACCAAAGTTAACGAACGGGTGTCGGTCACGTGCTGTTATTTTCTGGTGAATAGAACTAGGAAAAGTAGGAAAAACTAATAAGTATTAGTAACTATCCCCAACATAATATTAGTATTTTCCCACTTTTCAGTTCTATTCCAGATTTACGAAAGTTTGTTAGATTTCTTAACTTATTAATTAATAACTTATTATTAAAGACACCACAGTGTCTCAGGTAAGAGACAATTCCTACAGAGACAAGTTCTGAACCGTCAGAAATTTAACTAACTATAGCGTATGCGCGCGGCTCCGCCCGCGTGGAACCTCTTTTTTTAAATTATATATTTATTATTCTAATGTATAAACTATAATACTGTAAAGTTTCATCAAAATCCGTTCAGTAGTTTTTTTTCGTCCAATCTAGAATATTTAAAACAGACAACATTAAAACAAAAAAATGTGCTTATATAAAAATGCACCCACCCACCGCTCGTTTTTACTTCTTCACTAAGAAGAAATTGTGTTTGCCAGCGGGGGCTCGTACTTTTAATATGAAAATATGACTCACTACAGAGAATCGTCCATTTAATTTGCATTAAGTTGCGCCAGACTTCGGTGTAATGAACTAAGTGCCACGATATAACACGGAATGTAGTTTCATGAAGTTATTTATGACAATGAAAACTATTCGGAAAATAACTTAGTAAACGTTATTTATCGGCAGCACTGTAAACCTGGTTGAAATAAATGTTCGCAACTGAAAGTTTGATTCGTAATACCTTTGCTTGCTTCAAATATGTTTCAAAATTGATAAATATCCTCCTCCAATATAACAATTTAACCATACACGTTCCAATAATTCATAGTTTAAGTCGAAGTATGACATTTGTCTGAAAATATAGCCTCAAGGCGTCCTCAAGGATACAGGAGAATCGATGGGCGCGCTCGTAAGCTTAGAACTCTAAAGCGCGTTATATATTAGTCTCACAGTTGAAAGTTACTGTGCGCCCGCAAATAAGGGAGGGCCTCTCTCGTCCACAAGTTGGTCCGGCGGCGCCAAATTACAGACTGTCAACTTGACTCAAGTAACCTGTTGACACTATGTTAAGTCACGATTTGAGAGGACTGTTTGCTGTGGACTCAACTTGTGTATATCCTCATAATAATAGGATATCTGTAGTCATATTATTAAATTTGGCGCCGTCGGTCGTGTCGCTGAAGTTCTAAGAGGGTATCGAAACAAACCAAAAAAACAATGCTTGCCAATTACTTTCTTAAAGTTTTTTTGTTTAGTTATATTGAATTTAAAATCTTATTGCTTAAATACCGAATAAGTATTCTATCTAGCAAGTCAATTTTGCAATAGTGAACTCGTCGTGTGAAACATGCAAAGAATCCCAAAGAAGTCTGCATCCTGAAGTCATTTTGTCGGCTGAGACTATCGTAGCCGGTTCAGTGCCAGTTCAGTTTGAAATTTCATTCTTTTCGAACACATATCTCGACTTCGTCCGGGAATCTACTTTACATTTCTCATCCTAATGGCCATTGAGAGAAAATTGGAAAAGAAGTTTCGTTTTCGCGTTCGGATGGAAACATTTACGAAACTATCGGTTCAACTTCGAGATAAGTACACAACAATGGGTGTGCATCCATACAAAATTATAGCAATTCAAGTTGATGATTAGAAATACGATAGGAGGTATTATTTGATAACCTAGGGGGTAAACATTTCATCTGAGCCTTAGATTTCCCAGGCAAATAGAATAAAAGGCAATGTAATGTTTTTAGTAGAATGTTTAGTGCAGGGCAGATTGTGGGGGCCATCAATGTATGGCAAACACCCTAGTGAGGGCTCCACCTCAAGGATGATGCCTATGGTGCCGATGACCCCTATCGATTTGTACATTTCGACGGACGTAATTGCAAATTGTGGGATATACCCGTACGTAATAGGTAGAGAGGCAAGTATTGCTAGGGAGGGAGTCCTATGCTCTTTAATATTTAATATCAATTGTCGGTCCTACTCATAGTGCTTTGCTAAATTGAGCCGTTATTACATACTGATTGCGTGTATTAAGTTTATTATTTCTAGTACAAATATTAATTTGGATTTCGAATAACCTTTTTAGTAGGAAAGGGGACGTTTGACCATACGACGCACGTTGATTTTGTAATCGTTAGAAGGAAAGATAGTCTTTATAAATGTAGATGTGGATACAGGTTTAAGCATGCAACCACCATAATTCCGGATTTTCTTATCTCAACCTAGAATATCAGGAACCATTTGCGTCTAGCCCAGCTCTTTAGCAATCAGTGGTTTTAAAGAACGGTTCCCAAGGGATCTCTCAATGCATCCTCTTCTCGGCGGTTCCGAATTCGCGAGCGCCACACCCGCCTTAATTTACAGTAACCACGAGGCTCGCAGTTTGTATTCATTACCTACCTGGATCCTTCTATACCGCAGATTGGTTAGGGGCTGGTTCCACAAAAGCATAAAAGATAGATGTGCCGTTAAATTAAATCAATTCAAGACATTATTTTTACCTTATCTTACTAAACTGAGCTTTAGTCGCCATGGTCCTAACTTACACCATACCATACCATACCATACCATACCAGTTCTGCTCTGATCTGAGAGAGTACACCTGTGTACGAGGTATACCTAACCTCGTAGGTACACAGGTCTACTCTATTTTGCGTGACACATGTCTTCACTGCCCTTTGATAGAAACTCTGCCTGTCTACGCTGCCGCTTGTCACCTCTCCTCTCCTCTATTAGTTAACAGTACAGACCACGGAAGAATGATTTCTTCTTCCATGGTACAGACTAAATACCATGCACGTCACAGGCTTTATTTATAACAACGCATACATTTATATTTGATTTCGTAATTTATATGTGGCCGCTGCAGAATTTTTAAATTGTTTGTTGTTGCAAAATCTACTGTTTTTGTTACCCATCTGAGTTTTGATAACTATAGTTTATTGTAGTAGGTATTTAACTTTCGTGATTTGAATTGCGTTGCGCAGGTATATAGTTTGTCTGCAAAATCAACCACTTAGTGTGGCATAGAGCCGCTTCGCGTGTTTACTTTAACCAAGATAGCCACAGAATTGTGGAAATATACAGAAAAACTGACGATGTTTTACAAGAAAGAAAGAAAACAAAATTCATTTATTTTTTCCCCAAATAACACACCACAAAAGTAAACACACTAAGCGGCTCTATGCGCACGAAGCGGTTAATTTCGCATACAAACTATTATATTAGGTAGGTCTAGGTAATGAAATTCAAATCACGAAAGTTAAATGTTACAATCATAAAATGTAATTTGTCCAGGCAAATGACAGAGATCCACAAACATTGTTAAGAGGGAAACGAGAATATTACGCGACCCCGTAAACAGTATGAAGATGCCATAAATTATACCGACAAGTTGACTGGTACGTACTCTGCAAGCAAATTAGGTGGACCGGAGTAAACGAGTTATGGCAAAGTTGTAGCAACGTGGGCCGCGTTGGGACCGTCCTCGGGCCAAAGTGGACTGAATACGCCTGTTGGCTGGTATTGCAATAACTAGGTAAGTGGGTGGCGCATTCTAAAGTTTTGTTCATCTGAAATGCTTACAGCTTTTTGGAAATTTTATTAATAATTCAGCGGAATCCTTTTTCTTTTCTCATTCTAATATTTCTTCCTATTTATTTCAGATTGTATAAGAGCGGATGTTATTTAAATGAATTGAAAATGGCCATTATAACACAATTTATTGTGTAGATCTGTATTAATCATCCCGTTTTCATTGTCAAATATTAGGAAGAGCGAATGTTCCATTTCCTTGACGGCCGCAGGAAAAAAGCCTCTCAGATCCGCCCTGTGGCGTGCCGCTAACACTCCTTATAAATACTGGTAATCCCTTGGCTTTTGTGGCTAATCTTTTGCGTGAAGATCGCCATTATCCCGCTATTTATTATTTTACTCGTACTTTTTCTTATTTCTAAAGTCAAGTCGTAACGTACTTGATATTCTTTAAGGTTTTACGTCAGCCTTTTTGCAAAGTGCAAAAAAGTTAAATATGCCCCTTTTCAGTGGCGAGCTCTCCGCTATGAAGCATTTCATATGGTTTGAATTTTAAATTATGTTAATTTAGATGCGGTGTTTCTTGCCCACGTCAAATTTTATTTGGCTGGTAAGAAATTATACGCCACTTATTGCGAATTTAACTAAGCCTAATATTGAAATAATTTAATATTTAAATGTGCCGTATTGTGTCCTGCCTAAGAAATAAGAATATATACCCCTCCGTCTCCTCCCGTGGATGTTGTAAAAGTCAACTAAGGGATTACACCAGGGGATGGGCAGCAGCATCCACCTTAGTGGTTAACAGCGTGGCTGAGCCCTCGTCCTTTTCTCGTACACTAACTATTAAACTTTATTATAATTGTACCTTTGTAACTAAGATTAGTGTAAGTGAATAAATGCCCTATTATTATTATTATTAGTACTCAACACGATTACTGCGATTACCAATCCTGGGCCCCAATTCTACTAAACAAATTGTGTTTGAATTGTTAATGAATTATCACAAAATTGTAATTTTTGACACTTTTAATATAGCAAAACTGTCAAAAGTGTCCATTTTCAGATAATTCATTAGCAATTTAAACACAATTTGTTTAGTAGAATTGGGGCCCTGACATGTGTGGTGATTATGGCAAATCCCTCCATTGTATTTTATGGGAGAGGCCTCGTCCAGCAGTGGTTGTATAAAGGCTGTTGATGATGATGATGAGTATTGAAATAGTCTGTCAAAATTAGCTTGTTATGATTCGTAAGTTTTACTTCAGCAAAAGCTGCGTTAAATGAAGCGTCGTATATCTGGGTAGGCACCCGACTACGACTAAGTTATGACAAACTGTGGCAGTCTCCCAGGCGCCAGCTCCGAACTCTTAAATTAGCGCTAACTTAGACCACTTAGCTTCTTCCAGTTTTGTTTGTAGACGCAATAAATAATCTAGCGATACAATAACAGCTGTGCATTATGAATCAAAAACCGCTGCTGCTTACAGATGAGTGGGTAGGTACTTTAGCGTATTTTGAAACAGTTTTATTGGCTTTGGTAGGCCCTTGGTTTGAATGAGTTGGTACATTGGAGTGTACTCCAAAGTGTGTGACTGGCCAAATGAACAAAGATTATTACAGTTATTCATCACACTTTTTAATCTTAAGGTTAGAGCTAAAAACCTGGTGAACATTTAAAAAAAAAAGCTCTTTAGCTCTGCGGTATTTTCTCAGCGTAGAGTTTCTGTGTAGAGCCCTTAGATTTTATGTTTCTTTTACGCGTAGAGCTATCAAGGTTTCAAATTAAAGTAAAAAAACGGGAAGTGTAGTCTTAGATGAGCTAAAAACAGGATGGTGACACAAAAAATAATTGATTCTCAAATTACTTTTGTTAAATTTAACTAGTAGGTACCGTCAATACTAGCACATTGTATTGTTCAATTCGATCATTACAACCGGGCCGCACCTGAGCTAACCCTCTACGCAGACTACACGAGCTAAAATAACCGCGAAATCGAATTATTGGTCGACGGTTTCCGTTCATTGCGATTCTCACTCGGATATTGCTACGACTGGTTCCTGGTTGACCAGTTGGGTGAACTTGTGCGACAAATGTGGTTATTGATAAAGTGAACCTTGTTTAGTTGTTTGAAGATTCAATATTAAACAGTTTAATCTTAATTTTCTAACTAGCCAACGTCGATGAATTTGGTGTCATGTCCCCTTGCCGTGGTATATCTGGCGTAAGAACAGATCCCTCCATCTTCTCCCGTGGATGTCGTAAAAGCCAACTGAGGGATTACACCAGGGGATAGGCAGCAACGCGAAACGAAGCGATCACCAACCAATCTGCCTGCCAAGCGTGGTGATTATAGCAATTCCCCTATTGTATTTTATGGGGGAAGCCTCGTCCAGTAGTGGACGTCATAAGGCTGCTGTTGATGATGAAGAATAAAATCTGAAGCAAGTAAATTTTAAAAGAACAGCCTGAAGGTAGGCTTACCTACTTCCTTATTAAGCGAGCCGAGCCACGGCTAAAAAAAGATCGATCATTGTGATGCAAATTCGTACTAAAGTATTCTTCTTATAAATTGGACCTTATTTTGTTAGAATTGGAAATTAGTGCTGGTACTTATTCCATTTGCATGATTTTATTGTTCAACTGGTAGAATAAAACATTTTAGAACAGTTTGAATTTATCCAATAACAAAAAAAGGAAGACTTCTTGATAATAATAATAGCTTGGTAGCCTGTTTATAGAATTCGTAAAATAATATGGAGTCATTAAGCTTTATTCGGAAGAAAATCGCATACTTTTTCAGGTAAAACGAAAAACACGAATGAGCTTTTTGAATCAGGCCCAATTAAATTGAATTTAATTAATTTGTTTGTACAGAAGTCATTCCAGAGGTGCTTTTGATGTTTTATATAGGTAATTGATGTTTCGTTCAATTTGCGACTTGTAAAAATAAACAATAATTTATAATAATGAATCCCTGAGAGTAACTAAGAGACATGCCACTATTACATTGGATAAGATTTGATTCACGTTACCCAAGGAGCTTTTCCGTTACCCGGAATATATTACTTATTAAAAGTACTTATTAAAAGTATATATAGGTTATGACGTTATGACTTGAAAAATCAAGCAACTTCAAAAAAAGGAGGAGGTTCTCAATTCGACTGTATGTATATTTTGTATGTTTGTTACGCAATTACTCTGCCAATTATATGAATTATTATTGATTTTGGTGATTCCGTTTTTAGTATTTTTTAAACTCTCGCAATTAGAACACATATTTATTATATTGTCACGGGTATTTATCGCGTGTTACCTTATTATTTATTATTACCGACGTTTCGAATGCGTTACAGCAATCATGGTCGCGGGCTGACAGTCAGCCCAGTTGAGTCAGCCCGCGACCATGATTGCTGTACGCATTCAAAACGTCGGGAATAATAAATAATAAGGTAACACGCGATAAATACCCGTGACAATATAATAAATATGTGATTCCGTTTTTGTTTCGTAGGTCATACTTCAGAGGTAGTCCCATACAATTTGAATAGAGCTGGTCTGGAGCTTCGGTTTAAGTAATTCACAAACTTACGTGGTATTTACAAAAATATTCCATTTGTCTGCCGTGGAAAGTGTCCCATACCGTGGATGTCATAAAAGCCGACTAAGAGATTTACCAGGGGATGGTCAGCAGCATCTACCAGAGTACCTACACAACACCAATACGGCGATCACCAATCCGCCTGCCAAGCGTAATGCATGGCTAATCCCCCATTGCATTCTATGGGGGAGGGCCTCGTCCAGCAATGGTCATAAACAGACTGGTGATGATGAATCCGAATAATCGAACTAATAGGAAAAAAAGTTCATGTGGTCCGATCGGTAGGACAAAGGCAGTAGGACCACGTGGCCAGAGAGATGATGATGATGATGATCCCATTTACAGCAATTTACTTTTTTTACTGTATCAAATAACCGTGAAATTATTTATTCTTGTCTTTGCTTTTATAAAAATGGGCATGGTATGCATAACAGCGACATATAGTGATGAATGGAGCTTCTGAAGGCTCCCTAAATCCTTTCACCACACTGATTTACGATCGGTCACAATGCCCTTTTCAAGACCACCATATAGTACCAGGTCATTGACCTAAGGCAGTTTTACCAAGAGAGAGTCCAGAGACACGAAGAATGAGTGAACATGTACAGACTTGTTGCGGGGAATGCAATGTTTCTAAAGATCTCGAGGATAAACCCTTCGAATAAAGAGAGAGGATCTTTGTTTTTTTTATTTGGCTTCGCACGATTTGTGAATATGCCAGTTTCAGATACTTTTAGATTATTTATTTGCAACGTTACACTCTTTTCTTAGTTAAGTCATGTTTTAGTAAAACGGTGGCAGTTTTATTAAAATCATGGTGGTTAATTTCCATTCATTTGAAAAGCGCGGGAAGTGTTTCGAGAGCGAATCTTGAATCTTTGTTCAATCGATGAACCATAATTGTTTATTCTTCTGTTTATATTATTTTATCAGTTTGTATGAAACTTTCTGACCATGGAGTCTTCATGAGACTTGCTGGTAGATTTATCAGTGTGCCACTGAGCATATTTCAGGCTGCAGGTGCATCCGGTGCTTCGATTAATTCGCATAACGAGCCGGGTCCATCACGCGCGCGCTCGTTTGTCTCCGGCCGGCTATAAATACATCAGCGTACTTGCAATTTAATCCATTCTGTTCCACTCCCGTGGAAACGGGATGGTTGTAGAGTTGCTTTTCGGCCGGGAAATATGAAAGTCGGAGAATACTTTACATTACATGCTATGAATTTGCATCAAAATGATCGACCCTTTTTTCTGCCGTGACTCAGCTCGCTTTAGGTTGCCACGTACTTGGAAATCATCACGCTGGGCTCGAGCGCCGCGTGAAAAATATTGTTGCTTCATCTCGAGCAAGATCACTTTCAATGTTTTATTTTTAGAGTTGACTAAATAGTCCTTCTTTGAGCCTGTTATGCCCCTAATTATAAGGAAACCCTTCTTCCTAAAACTCCTACGCTATCTGTTTTGTTTATCGGAATGGGAACATCGCTATGAATGTATTGTACTTCGGATTCTGATTCCGGAGCTCCAGTTTTAAGAGAACTGTATCGCTTGTCCATTTTCTCATTTGGATATAAGTTCAAGACAATTCAATATTGTAGGCACAAACTAGAGACCTGTTACTTGTGGTTTGCCAGTTTCCCATTTAATGTATACAGTCAAACTAGCATGGTTTTGTAGATTTCCATACAAATCTTACTACCTATATATATATATATATATATATATATATATATATATGCACTGTTTACAACAGTTTGATGAGATAATATCCAAAATAGGAGCAAACTTCGTTTGTTTGCAGAGGGCTTAAGCGCACTAACAGTAGACTCCTCTTAAATCTCGTGTGTTCCATGACGGAGTGGCTACAACCCTAGTGGAAACCATGTTTTCTCTCTCACTAACACCGGCACGGCGCACGTTTCGGTCAGCGAAAGTTGCTGCAATTAATCTCTTTGCTATGTGCTCACCGGCAATTGTTTGGATTACAAAGATTTATCCTTTAAAGGAACGTGTTATTTAAGAGCTCACTGAAGGTATTTTTTTGATGTTTTTTTAGATTCGGCTTCGATTCGGAATTGGAGCAATTTAATGCTCTGACTGTTCAAGTACTGAATCCCACTCACTTTAAGAAGGTGAGCTATTTTCTGGTCTGTTTGTGGACTTCTTTTTGAAGCTATGAATAACGGGTTAAACTTCCATCACCATCAGCAGATATACAAATACCACTGTGGCAGAGACAAATAGAAGGTAAAATGTACGACAATGTAGATATTATGGCCTTCTCTCGTTTTCTTTATTGGCTGCTTCTTATTCTCTCGTAGATCTATATGACTCTTAAAATAGTCTATAATTGTGAGCGCCGATTGGTAGAAATAATCAGTGCAGATTTGTGGGTTCGCCTCGTAACATGACGATGATAATATGATGAGATGTTAACAGTTTCAGTTACTAAGTAATATACCAAATAATCAGCGGAGTGAACTAATTAGGAAACACTATATTACCTACCGCTGATGGTCCATCGAGCAATAACTCAATTGAATTGCAGAATTGAACAATTCATAAGCAAATCTGCTCTAAGCGTGTCAACATGGCTTCGGGGTATTGCGGTGTACCGGGCCGTGTGTCTATGTACTGAACATCGTATTGTAGACATATCTGCTTTAATATACCTACATGATAGGTATAAAGCCGCATGATTAAGCTACTTGAATAGGTTATTAGTTATTAGCGTATTGACTGAATCTACATATTCTCTATTCAGGACAGTCATAATCCCTTAATATGCCAGCATTATCATTAATCTACGATGTATTAAAGACGCAATAGTTTCTAATGCCTCTTTTTATGCCAGGTGGTAGTTGTTGATGTGAGGCATTCGTGAATTAAGCATGCAATTAGAAGCGGCGATGTATGGCGAGTGATTCAGGGCACAGGTCGACGAAAGCACGCGACTTCCGAGCGATGCAACTGACTGCTCTCAATCATTCCGAGGCACGCGCGTGACTTGCGTCACGCATTCTACCGCTTCCCGATACTAGAACTAGAGACTACTAGAATTAAAATATCTACATTATAAAAGAACCACAGCGACATTAGCGCCACGGTTGCAGTTTCTTCTTTGTATTCAACTCGCTCCATTCACAGAGATAACAGAGCTCCGAGGCGACAACGGGAAACAATTACGCTATTACAAAAGGCCTTAAGGATTCTAATTATGAGCGGATCCTTTCATCCGTGAACCCGGATCGGATACGAAGCTTTCCCATTATCGCGTACCATAAACATTTCTGGATTTCATATCCGTGGCACGGCTGGGACCGCCTTGCTTATTACCTCCGCGCGGAAAAGAATAACATCGTTTTGGCACTTTTGACGCGAATTCCGGATGCCTACGTTCATATTGTGCGCCATTAATATTCTGTGCAGCGCGTCCGACCTTTTTTATTTGTATCTAAAATTGAACATTTTGTCGCGACAACGAGCGCACGCGACTCTACCCTCCGTCAAAGAAGCGATAAAAATACGAGACGACGCGTTCGAGCGACAATTGACGCACTAACGACCTACAGAACTGTTAATTCATACATTTCTGTGCGGAATTAGCACGAGCAGCCATCGCATCTGCAGGCAAACGAGAATAGACATTCACCTCCGCAAAATTTACCAACTTAAATGTTGCAATGAATTTCCGCTCTACCAATAAACAATTGGAACAAAACACAATCAATGACAAAAACTGTAACTAGATTGTTGCAAAAGTTTTTCCGTTTCCTTATGGCTGATTGAAAGAACTTCCTGCTTCAGTTGAAGCTGATCTAGAGTGGATTATAAAAACTGTACTTGGGTGTAATGGCCCTCCCTATCAACGAAGAATCGCCAGTCGGCCGACCGAGCGATGAAAAAGTGAAGTTACCTAAACAACAAACAGCGCGGCTGTGGGCGGCGTATCGTGACCACTTCTGCGATTTACGGCCCCATCGTTATTCAAAGTTTCCAA
Organism: Epirrita christyi; assembly: GCA_951392215.1. Taxonomy (NCBI): domain Eukaryota; kingdom Metazoa; phylum Arthropoda; class Insecta; order Lepidoptera; family Geometridae; genus Epirrita; species Epirrita christyi. The sequence goes on along the minus strand of OX595835.1, from coordinate 11,549,472 downwards.
CAAAAATTTAACCGCGAAAATTAGTTAAAAAGTATTACTCGGTATGATCTTGCGAATCTGCTGAAGTCGGTTGCCTTTGTGCTGAAGTAGCGAAGTCGCTAAGATAAAGGGAGGAGCCGACAAATTGTAATAATTGGGAGAAGAGATAAGAAGTGACACCAGAAAACAAATGAAGGCGGGTGGCGACGGCCGCGCTCGTAGGGCGGGGTAGGTGCGTGACGTCACCGAGCCTTGAGTTGCCTCACCCTATCGGAAAGCTAAAGTTAACTCGGCTAAGCATACATTAAGTCATGCGTGACTTTGTTTTACAATGCACTCTATTTTTTCTTTACGACATTACTAGATATTTTATATTGAGATCATCATCATCATCTTATGCCTATAGAAGATCCTCTGCTGGATATAGGCCTCCCCTATAGAACGCTACGATGAACGGCCTTGACTCGGTTCTATCCACCGACTTACCTACCTTTAAAATGTATTTACCGTTACATAACACCCAATAGTCACATACATAGTCCTTGATCCCACACTAGGATTCCCAGTAGCATTGTACTATTTGGTGGTGATGGGATTTGGTCCATCATCTAGCTTCTTACACCGTGTCGTCCTGTTTGTCGTTGCCACTCGAGAACCTTCATTCCCCAACGGTTGTTCTGCGAGCTATATGGCCTTACAGCTGGTGATCTTGGTTCTTCAACGGATATCCTCATTTCGGATTATATCTCGTAGAGAAACTCTCTCAATAGCCTACTGCGTGATATTGAGCTTGATGTATGTGGCCAATAGTTACCGACCACTTCTCATGGCCTTACTAAATCATCACTGACACGCACTGATTATAAACTTTCGCCATGTGGCTCTGTGGTATCTATGTGAGTAAGTGTCTAAGTTATGGCGTGATTTCCCAAAAGAGTTGGAGTTAGTCCGAGTTGGATTCGTCAGATTTTTGTCGAAGTGACCAACATGAGATGAGAACCCATTAATAAATTGTTAAAATGTTTCCATACATACAAGAAAACCAAAGCAAAAGGCATTACCTACAGTAAGCATTACCCTTTAGACAAGTTATAAGCAGTATCGTCACAGCTTTACTTACTTTGTGGTATCGTTCAAACAAGCATATTTCTAATGGCTTTATCTGCAAATAAATCATATCTCTTAAGTTCTTATTCAATGATACTACATTGCATCGCTATCGTACATTACATGCTATGTAGGTGGTCTCGCCAAGCAGTGGATATCTACCGGCTGATGAAGGTGAAGAAGAAGAAAAGATGCTACATAATACCAGCAATCGCACAATGAATTTCACAAATCAACAAAATAATTATTTAATTCAGCGGATTACATTTAAGCCAAGGACAGGCGTGTGTCACTTCAAATGAACTTACAGTGTAAAGTGAGCTTTCATGCGTTTAGTTTAGTTTCAATATGGCTGGTATGCTTGAAACTCATGTCTCGAAATATTCGTGCGACCCGTAGTGGTTTTTATGTTTGCCAAATGCAATTGAACACGGAGACACACGCGTGCGGCTCGGTCGCTCGCCCAACCATCCAGTAGAGATAATAGATGACAGAATTAAGTAACACGTTCAATCCCTCCTCAGTACCCCTTTTCCGTGATTTTGCGTGGAAATTGTTTTTTTTTTAATTGAAACAGACGTGCGTGGAAGCCGCTCTATAATAGGGCCGCGTCAAAAACAAACGACTGCTTAATTGTCGCCCTGTTGAAGAAAAAATATAAGCCCGAAGAAAAAATATAAAAATTGAAATGCAACCACTGCAGCACTAAACGTAGTGTCACAATAATGACGCGATTTTAGTGTCGCGTACTTGCCACAGATTCATAACAGAGTCAGTTTTCATGTCGTCGGTGTGAGAGTATACTGTACGTAAGTAGGTACTATTATTTATCTGTGCCAAGGGTCCCCGTTCCCGGGGGCACACCTCGTCGTCACTGCTTCCCAAATTAAAATGATAAATCAAAATCCGTCAGCCGACCGCTTACAATGATATAAACGAACCTAAATCGTGATCAACTTTAATCCATGAAATTACTTTGTAATTGAAAATGAATCGTGATAATTTTGAATGACGAAAAGCAAACTCTATACTTTGATTTTGTTGAAAGTATGGTAATAGTAACTATGAATTCTATGAGACGTATCGAATCCTTAACCACGGATTCTTTAACTATTGGTCACCAAGCCCTTTTTTGGGCCACCATACCTCCTGCTAAAGATAAAGATAAATCTATTTAGAAACAAAACTTGTAAAAACCTATTAAAAAAAACAAAGAGAATTTTACAAAAAATAAACTTATATTAATAACAATGATAATAGGCACAGATTTCACGGAGGGTCCCAAACTAGGCTAAGCCTCTATCTTGGTGACTGGTTTCTGACCTAACGCAGGACTCTGACATAACCAAGAACTGGTACCGGTATTTATTTTTATCACTATTTATTTTCAAAACAATAACAACTGGGCCAGGAAGAATCACTCTTGTCAAAAAATTACCAAGCCATTTTAGAATGCATACCACCGTACACTTTTCATTTTTCCTCCTCAAAAGAAAGGTTTAAAATTGTAGCAATTTAATCATTTTATTCACAAACCTGCCGCGAAAGATAATGATGAAATTATACCGAAACAATTGTGAGGAATAAAAATGAATATCTCATTTCGCAGTAGCTTTGCAATGAAAATTAAATTTATGAAACTTTACCTTATGACGCGAAACTAATTTTGTTTTTACAACAGTGTACCGATTTGCATAAAAGCTGATCTTTTCCTACAACATGGACCAACCGTTCACTTCATAAGCCCATTTGAAGAAAAACGTTATTGTATTTTTTCTCTCCTCTCATGGATGTCGTAAAAGCCGACTAAGGGATTATACTAGGCGATGACAGCAGCATCCACCTGAGTACTCAACACTTATACTGCGATAACCAATCTGCCTGCCAAGCGTGGTTATTATGGCAAATCCCCCCATTGCATTATATGGGGGAGGCCTCGTCCAACAACGGACGTCTAAATGGCTAATGAAGATTGTTTTTTTGTAGAGTTACGTTATTTATATTATCTATAGGTATTGTGAATGACTGAAAGCTGCGTTTAGTCTCATCTATCGTTTTCATCATAGTTAGAAAAGTGTGTGTACAAAAAAAACCTGTCAAGTATAAGAAACACCAAAAGACACGTTTAGTGTCTTTCTAATGTCACATGTTCACACACAATACACAGAACACACTCTTCTTCAACGGCCTTTAGACGTCCACTGTTGAACAAAGCCTCCCCAATGGAATACAACGGGGGGATTTTCCTTAATCACCATGCACGCTTGGCAGGCGGATTGGTGATCGCAGTTTGGTGTTAAGAGAAGGTTAGGTTTAGGAAGCACACTAATATCAAGACAGAACACACAACACAATAATAGAAAACATAATAGAACAGAATAGTACAGAATAGTGGTATTCGGTATCTGTTAGTACAAGTAGTAGTCTACTGCTTCTTGTAGTCACCCTGCGTTAGGTCAGTGACCATATTGAGGCATGGTAGCCGTAAAAGCGCATATAGTAACGTAGTGGTATGACAACCAATGTGACAAAAGAACGAAAGGCGACAGTCCGCCGAACCAGAGGCTCCTTTGATGCTCAAGTTACATGTCTTCGAATTTTGGCTTTTAGGAACATGCCGCTTTCTCACGATGTTTCCCTTAACCGTTTGAGAGCACCTATAATATTGCACACATGCATTTTATCAGTGGAAAAATCCATTGGACCGGAAAATTAACCCATACCTTAGGATTGGAAAATAAATAAATAAAATAAAAATAAATAAATATTGTTCAGTTTTTGTTTATCTAAATACGTTAATGGCACATACACAAAAACTAATTGTATAGCGGACTAGGGAACAGAACTAAACAATCAAACCTTGTGAAAACACAAACTTTTCTACAAAGTGTACATTTGTACATTTTGTAGCACAACTTTTTACGAACATCAGTTTTCCAAGCAATTTGGCTCTACAACATTATATTGACTGAGAAAATGAAAAACGGGAGATTCAGTTTTCCGGAAAATTGGTGCTTGCGCGTAATGAGCAAGCTTACAAAATCAATCGGCTTATAGAAAATTATACCATGGCATAGATAATCCATTGAAATCTGTTTCACACTGCTAGTTTTTCAATAAAGTTGATAAACGCTCTGTTTCCAAAGCTTCGTTCGCATATAGCAAGTATAAAATGTATTCCAAAAGAATCCCTTTGATAGCTTTGCGGTGTAGTGCAATGGTTATCGAAAAACATTTGCGAGATACCCATAAAGTTTTATTAAATGTCATCCGCAATATAATGAGGTGAGAGGGATCTGCCAGAGGCGCTACAGAAATATGTGCGAAGTGTTATGGAGTGCCGTTGTAAGTCAATGAAGCGGCAAATAGGGTGTTCCCACCGCTTCACCGAGGGTATACTCTAATAAATAAAATTATGCCTCAGAAATTACAAGAATACGCGTGCCAGCAGCGATCCCGCGAGATTGGATGCTCGAGATTTTTATCGATATCCTCCAATAATGAATCTAATATGTAGTGGCTTTGAGGACTGTTTTGCGGCAAATATGAGATTGCTTCCCGCAGATATTGTTCGTGTCGTGTCAAACCAAATTTTACCGCGTCTGCTGGCGTTTATCACACGTCTTTATTATAGCGAATAGCTTGTGAACACGATTATTTAGTGTTCAATAAGCTTGAGTTATTGAAGCTAGTTCTTGAGTTGGCTTCAATATAAAACTAAAACCAGATATTTCTTCATAGGTCAAAACTATGTCAATAAAAGTCAGGTGTTTATATTCATAGAATATTTCAGTCAGACACGTGCACGGCTATATCTACTTCTGAATTTAATTAGTTTCTCTGTATACGTTTTTCAACGAATTTCATTGACGTTTGTGTCTATCAAATAATTTACGACTTGGAAAACTATATAGACGATATTAATTCAAATGTTATAAGATTTTTATTCAAGTATAAATTTTATATTGTAGGCTTCATTTCTTGTCAGTTTTGAGTCGACTGTGACTCAAAACTGACAAGAAATGAAGATGCGTCTAATTCAGAGATCATGTGAGTTCACATCATAGAACCCTGAGTTTTTCGAAAGACTCGTTTCTCAAGATCTTTTCTTTTTAAATAAAAATTATACGAGTGACTCCGGTAGAAACTGGTAGAAGGTTTGGAAGATAGTTCAGCAAAGTAGAGTACTTATTTTTTTAAAATCTTAGCCCTGATCCTTCAGTAAGGATAAGTAGAGAGAAGCCTAAAAAATACCCTTCTGAACTGGAACATAAGCCGTTTTTAATTTTCAAGGTGAAATTACCTATACTCTGATTTTTAATCTTAGACATTTTTTGTAAACAAAGAAATGTCACTGTGTGTATAAGTGCATGTGTATCATAAGTGTTAGTATACACATATGTTACACATACATGACACTTATACCTACACACAGTGGCATATCTTGACATTTCTTCATAGAAATGTCACTGTGTGTATAAGTGCATGTGTATCATGTGTGTTAGTATACACATATAATACACATACATGACACTTATACCTACACACAGTGGCATATTTCTTTGTTTACAAAAAATGTCTAAGATTCAAAATCAGAGTATATGTATTCTATATCTCAAGTTAATGTCTTCTTCCCCTAAATATCAATAGTGAGAACATAAATGAAGATACATTGATATGCGAATGCAGAACAATTAGTCATGTTGTATTGTGAGCTTGGCTTCAGCAATCAGGCACTAATGACCCGTCTTATATCTCGTTTGTAAATCAATTTGTCGAACATTGTAACGATTCTAAATTTTAAGCTGGCTAAAGTGTAAAGCTTATAAAAGTGATGCTAATTTGCACTAATCTTACCTACGCGACACTTAAATAAATAAAATAAATAAATTCTGTACATATCACACAACACTATCTAGCCCCAAGCTAAGCAGAGCTTGCATGTGTTATGGCCACTAGATAACTGATATACTTAATACAATACATTACATAGATAGATATTTTTTACTATGCATAGAAAATACCCAGAACACCCGGAACAATTATCTGCAGATAGTACAAATATTTGTTCCGAGGCGGGAATCGAACCCGCGACCTCCTGCGTCGCAGGCGAACCTTCGCCCACCGCACCACAGAGGTCGTCAACAACTCAAATACATGTATAATCCTGTTAGTTTTCCAATAAAATTTAATATTTGTTGCTGAAAATGGGCATAACAATCATCGACCTTGTTGGAAATTGGTACACGATTTATCTTGGCTGTTGGTTTATTTATTAATGCTTATTACTGGAAGAAAGCGTTAGCCGAGTTGGTTGTGGGAAAGCAATGGCGGCGCGGCGATGAGCTCAACACGACACGTCTATTACTACGATTGTCTAACCCACGGTGAAACCCCTTTGAGCATCTGCCTATCCCTTCGGGGAACATGTGTATGTCTATGTATGTATAAGAAATATATTTATTTATAGAAAGAATAATGCAAGGATATACAAAATTTAAAAAATATAAATGTATCAGTTGAACTTCCGTTGCAAACGATCTAAAGATAGCTCAACTGATCCAAATCACTACCAGACATAGTACCCAAGACGCTGGCTGCATGGCCACGCTGAATTGAAGTAATAATGCGTTGAGCTATATAAGGGCCTATTACGAGTTTTGCATTGCAACAATCACTTTGTGAGTCGTGAGTATTCAACGTGACTTACGTAGTAACTATTTATGAATCTGTGCTGTTTCTATCGACTGCGTGACACAGAATGATGAATAGTTACTATGTAAGTCACGGAAAAGCTCACGAGTCGCAAAGTGATTGCTGCAATGCAAAACTCGTAATAGGCCTTCTGCTCTCGGTTCACGCGTCGCTTCGACCAGACGCCCTGAAAGGATTTTGAAAACGCGAAGGTCCTCGGTACCCAAAGTATTGAATCTAAAACCTAAAAGGCTCAAATATATAAGCTCGGTGTCAATATCGATACTATAAATAATTTGAATGCACCTTGCTGATTTGTTTTCAGAATCTAATGTTAATCATACAAAAGAATAAAATAAACAAGACACCAAAGAAGTTCGTGTAAACAAGTCATGTTTGCAATAACTAACAGAGGATCATCTTCTGATTAGAATAATAACATTGAACGTGTCGTTTCACCCCGTCCCGTTTGGATTCCACATCTTGTTTCACGCTGTATCACTGGGGATTGTCGCCGAGACTATAATAAATAATATTGTATGCGAGAAATTATTATGTTGGATGTACCCTTGCGAGGCGTTCCAACACGTCCCATACACAGCTAAGATGAACACAGCTGACATACTGTTTGTCCTGTGACGTGACACTCAACTAACTAGTAGATAGTTTCCGAGTATTGTGACAACAGCAGCATTTTAAGGCGAAGCTGAAAAAAAACGCGTGCTAAACCCTCGACCTTTTTAAATGTTCCTATAACCTTTTTCCAAGATGATCGTTTTTGTATTCTGTATAAATCAACTATTTATTAGTATTTCATGTAATCAAATGAACAAATGCCCTTTTATTTTATTTATTTTAAAACGGGTTAATCTAAAAGACCAGCTGTTTCGCTACATGTGCTGGTAGGTAGCGAAGAATTTTACTGGTGTTTTCGTAGGTACAACATCTTCTCTTTCGTATCACTGGTTCTTGGTTCACTTTGCTTTAAGACAGTAACTTGCTTTGGTATTGTAGCCCTGAAAAGTGTCTTGTGATTGATGTTGTAATAACCAGTGAGCTGAAAGGATTCAGCTGGACCTCGCAAAGAGGCTCATATTACAGTAGTCATAATATGCTATTTTAGGTGAGCCGCCACTTTTCAAGAGATGGTGAATTGGTGAGGAATCCAATGAGTGCCATGTTGGGTCTCACCCATACATTTACAGCACACGGAAACACAATTTACTGCGTAGTGCGTTACTAAACGTGTTAATAGGAATTTATATTCTCACAGATTGACCGGCTTGAGCTGTTTCCATTTTATAGCTTTCTTATGACTTAATCAACTGTTACTCTTTTAAGCTGCTCCCCGACACAGAATTAAAGTGATATTGCTATGCTTACCATTAAGGCTATACGTTTCAAGTGAATTAAGACCAATTTGCAGAGGTTTTGCCGGAATATGGGAATTTAATTTATGAGAGGCCTGACGGATGTAATGAGTGAACGGGTAATATACGACTTTAATTTGATTTCACACGAACATGATTAAGCGGTAAGGTTCATAATCTTAGTTTAAACTGGGATTAATTAGTTGTGACTTTTTGTTTTTGCGATAGGTAACTATTCCTCGGGTTATTTCTACTCTCACGTGTATAGAGATAAGAAGTAAAAAGAAAACCATTGAACTTTTTTTTTTTACCTTTTGATTTAAACCTAAATCAACTTCTAAAAACTCAGTCAGGTCAACTCATCGAAATCAGTTAAGCCATTATCGAGATTAGCCCAAGCAATTATTTGCATTTTAGTTTATTTGAAAATATAGTTGATTGATCCGACAGGAAAACCAATCGAATCTACAATTTTCACTCTGCATTAGTTCGTCACATCACTGTTCTTTATTGGTCAACCTCGTTCAATGTTGAGTGGCTCTTAAAAGAACCTCGTCTCTCAGCTAAAACCGCAGAATGAAGATTGTCCGTCAATTCAAACATTATTGTTCTTCCGATTGTGCACTCTATGATCTGGCCCGCATCATTCACCATAATAGCGGCCTATGTCTCGGCCGTAAATGTAAATCGCTCTAATTTATACGCGCGATAACGTCACCGCACTGCTGTTAACCGTAATTATATTACCGAGCGAGGACGTGTTGATCAAATCCAAAGATTGCGAGCCCGTGTTGCAAAAAACGAAAAAAAAAAACAACTGTCTGCGAGACTTGAATGAATGCTGATTTTATGATTAAGCATATAAGAAGAGAACATCAAACATTAGTCATTAATTTTAAAGTCAATATTAAACTTCAGCACACCTCTTATTCAAATGGCAAATGAGTCTACAAAAAATTTACAACATTTTGCAAAGCTAACTCTTTAGTATTTATAATAATCATTTGCTTCAAAATTCATTCATGAAATAACAGTGCTAGAGTACAAACTCTACCTAAAGCCGCGTGAAGACTTGAACAGAAATAAAAATACAGGCTCTTACTCGTCATGTGGATGATCTTGACAGATTCAACAGGAAGAATGCCCTTCTATTCACCGGCATTCCCGAAAGTGACAATGAGGACTGCACTGAAGTCATCCTGTCGATCACTAACTCTGTGATGAAAATTAATGACATAAGCAAGAACTCCTTTCAGCTATGTCATAGACTGGGTTCCAGGAAATTAACCGGATGTCGTCCAATTTTAGTCCGCTTCAATGACATCAGAATGCGGAACACTGTGTGGAAAGATAAGAAGAACCTTAGAGCATCGACAACAGTCATACACGAGTTCCTGACCGGAGTTAGACAGTCCATCTTCGCTGTAGCCCGCAGGCATTTTGGTATCAAAAACTGTTGGACCCAGGATGGTATAATTTTTGTGAAACTTCCTAACAATGATCGCAGGCGAATTGGAACAATGGAGGAGCTCGATCAACTCATGGCAAAACACCCAGCTTTAGCTCCGATTACACCTGCAGCCAAGCTGCAGACAGTCAGCAAGGTGGCTACAGGACCGGCGGCGCCGACGACGGGGTTGGCTGCTTCTATACGCCAGCCCTCAACTCGCAAGACCACAGCTCCCAGCCGTCTGGACAAATAGCAAACAGCCCTTATTTCCCTGCCGTTTGGTGTTCAGGCCTAGGAATAACTTTGAGTGTATTTGATAAGTTTTGTGGTAGTGTCTGGTGTCCTTTGCTTGCAGGTTAGTAAATGTTTGTCGCCTGTAATAGATATGTGTGAGTGTACTCCAGATATGAATACTACATGGTATCTTAAATTGCAAGGCTATTTTTGCTCATAGTACTGAAAATAATTGGTCAAACTCAGGTTTTTCTTTGAAATCTTTTTCCTCTAGTAGTACTTAGCAACTAGCTATATACTATTTTTACATTGGTACCTACCTGATTATATTTTCTTGCCAAAAGTAAGCAGTCTATGTGCTAAATTAACATGCTAAGTTTTGTAAAACTACTAAACCCAGCCAAATGTTTTCTATGGTTGACGGTAGACATAAGTAAAAATCTATCTGTATTACTGATAAGTAGACAGGTACCTAAATGTATTCCCAATAGAGGCAGAGATTACCGCTTAACGTCAGGTAAACCATTAGCACGTTCTGTCTTTTCAAATCATGTTAAAAACAACTCTGCACTGCTCTTATTTAACATATTATTTACCTAAAAGAGTAGATTTGTTTGACAAAGTGCCTAGAGATTAATTCATTGATTTGAAAGTTGTTTTTAGTAAGTGTAGGTTACTATAAATGATCTCATTTCTGTTATTATTATTTCTTTTATTGCCAGCAGTGTGTGCAATAATTGTAAGTTACATAAGTAATTAAGTTTAAATTGTCCCTAGATAAGTTTAATTTTTCCTACAAAAGTAACTTAGGGTTTTATTTAGTTATTCTAAGTATTATTTTGTGTTTTTACTGTACCTAGTATTTTTGAGAAGTATATTATTATACTAATTATTTTTATATATCTATACATAATATTAAGTAAGTATATTGTATTAATTCTTTAATATTTAGTATATGCCCTGTATCTATGTCATGTAGTGATGATGATTCTTTTGTAACTGCGGTATCGGACTCCAGTGAGTCTTTTGTAAGTATTGATGATGATGATGATGATGAACATTCCTTATCTCTGGGGGTGTTACTGAATAATGTTCTAAGCCAGTATTCTAAGTCATTTAATATTTGTCATATTAATGCCCAAAGCATACCAGCTCATATGACAGACCTTCTTGAAACTTTTGACTCGAACAATATTGATGCGGTTCTTGTCTCGGAGACCTTTCTCAAACCATCTCTTCCATCCTCATTTTTTCCCCTTCCAGGGTATATTCTAGTCCGCAATGATCGCACAGGTAAGGGAAGTGGTGGTGTTGCCATCTACCTAAAAAGTAATCTTTCGTACAAAGTTGTCTGTCAGTCTCCCACTCTTTATAGCGCTTCACCAGAGTACTTGTTCTTACAAATTGACTTTGGGACTAAAGTTTTACTCGGTGTGATATACTGCCCACCTAACATCACTACATCAAACAATTACTTGACTACAATTGAAACTGTTTTAGAATCCCTGACGTCAGACTACTCCCACACCATAGTGATGGGCGACTTCAATACTTGCCTCATAACTAACCCAAAGTCATCGAAACTCATTAGCTTGGTAGAGTCAGTAAACCTCAACATTGTCAACTCCGAGCCCACTCACCACACCGCTACGAGCGATACTCTACTTGATCTCATTATAACTTCCAACGTTGACCTAGTAGCCACCTATGGCCAGTTTTCTGCTCCAGCTTTCTCGCATCATGACCTTCTTTACTTATCCTATAAAATTCGCTTACCTAAACCTAAACCCGTTACACTTAAACAGCGTAATTTTTCGCGTATGGATACCACTAAGTTAATTGAGGATGCTTCGGGTCTAAACTGGAACGTGGTTGAAACTATCGTTTCTGTTGAGGAGAAGGTTGACTTACTCAATTCTAGCATCATTGATCTATACAATGAACATGCTCCTATCCGATCCGTTAAGCTAAAACATACTCCCTCGCCTTGGATAAATGACACCATTCGGAAAGCAATGGCTAGAAGAGATCAAGCTTTTCGAAAATTCAAACGTAACCGATGCGATGAAAACTGGTCATCTTATAAAAAGTTTAGAAACCGCTGCAACTTACTGGTTCGCAACTCAAAAAAACGCTATATTGCTGAACAAATCGAACTCTCCACTCCGGCAGGCCTCTGGAGTTTTCTGAGATCGCTTGGAATAGGAAAACCAAAATGCACTGACACAAAACTCAAAATTGATCTAAATACCCTAAATACTCATTTTTCTTCAAGCTCTTCCCTTAGCCCATCAGCTAAGTCTGAAGCTCTAGCTGAGATAAGTAATCTTTCAGTACCAACTATCGAACCTTTCACCTTCGTTCACGTTAGCCAGGATAGGATTCAGAAGACTATCGCCTCGCTCAAGACTAAAGCAGTTGGTAGTGATAACATCGGTCGTGTCATGATTTTTCACATTCTGAAGCAAATGCTTCCTGCTCTTACTCACATAATAAACTTTTCACTTAGCTCCTCCCAATTTCCCGACAAATGGCGAGAGGCCTACGTTATTCCTGTTCCTAAAATCTCAAACCCTACTCTCCCTAAGCATTATCGCCCTATCTCTATACTGCCTTTTTTCTCCAAAATAATTGAATCAGTCGTTCTTTTTCAAATCACCGAATTCCTTTGTGACAACCACCTGCTTAACCCATACCAATCTGGTTTTAGAAAGGGGCACAGCACAACATCTGCTCTCCTAAATGTTACTGAAGACATCCGGGCTAATATGGAGGAAGGTCACGTGACGGTTCTGGTGCTTATTGATTTCAGTAACGCCTTTAACGCAGTCGACCACGATCTTTTACTGGCCCTTCTCCCTAAACTTAACTTTTCTTCTTCCGTTGTCGATTGGTTTACATCCTATCTAAGTGCGCGTCGTCAAAGGATTCGAGATGGCGATGTTTTCTCAGAATGGAAGGATATTGAGGTTGGTGTTCCACAAGGGGGCATTCTATCTCCTGTCCTCTTCTCATTATTTATTAACTTGCTCTCTCCTCACCTTACAAACAATTATCACATGTACGCTGACGACCTCCAATTGTATACCTCCGCTCCTGTTGACAACTTTGAAGATGCCATTCGAGCACTTAACAATGATCTACTTCATCTCCTATCCTGGTCTGATCGTTTCGGTATCAAAGTAAATCCCGACAAGTGCCAAGCTATTATCATAGGCAGTTCTCGCCAACTGATAAAGATTAATTCTATTGACACCCTACCCCATCTTCATTACAACGGCTGTAAAATTCCTTTCTCACCCACTGTTAAAAATCTTGGCATTCTGTTTGACTCTAAGCTTAGCTGGGTACCTCATATCAAGGACTTATCTCGTAAATTTTATGCTACTCTACACTCTATAATTCGGCTGAAACACTTTCTTCCTACATCCACTAAAATATATCTAGTTAGCTCGCTGCTTTTACCCATTATTGATTATGCTGACGTAGCTTTCCTAAATCTCTCTGAAGATCTACTAAACAAACTTGACCGACTCATGAATACTTGCATACGCTTTATTTTCTGTCTTCGGAAGTTTGACCATGTGAGTAATTTCCGAGCTAAACTTAAATGGCTTCCAATTCGTGAGCGCAGAAACTTGAGAACTCTATGTGTTCTTTACTCTGTTCTTACAGATCCTCTCACACCTGTCTATCTGAAGAGTCGCTTTCAATTTCGTACTGACACACATGACAAACAATTGAGGTCATCTGACAATCTCCTATTAGATACACCTGCGCATAGCACCTCGTTTCGTGGAAATTCTTTTTCTGTTGAAGCGGTTCGACTCTGGAACAATCTCCCGCTTGAGTTGAGGAAAGTTGGCTCTAAGGAATGCTTCAAAAGACTTACTCGAGAACATCTCTATAGAAAATTATACTCTTAATGTATGTACATTATATTATCTCTATTTTGGTTCTATGGTATTATATTTCTGTGTATTTATTTAGTTTATTATTATGTTCATTTATTATTATGTAGGTGTGTTATGTCATATTATATAGGAACTCTGTATGTATTATTATATTTTATTATATTATATTTTCAGGTATTTGTGTTAGTTTTTAAGTTGCACGCCAACCACCAGCTCGAACATACCAGGTTTGGCTGGAAGAAAATGCTTTTAGCATTAAGCCCACCTTTTTGTATAATTTTCTTGTGCAATAAAGTATAAATAAATAAATAAAAATCTTGTCTTGATTAGATTACCTGAAAAACTAAGCCCGGAAAACGAAGTGTTTGAGATCAAATTGCAAAACTTAGAATAAGTTCTTAAAAGCTGATTGGCTGCTACCATTGCATTGGTTTCTTAAAAGTTAAAGACAAAGCGTGGTTTTACGTCTATATTTTTTTCTAGCCAGAATTTAAATTGTCAACAACACTCTTTTGGAAGACACCCAAAGGTGTGTTAAAAATACTTAAGAGAGAAGTGAAATATTGTATAGCTTCCTCTAAAAAGCTATCATACGATTTCTAGAACACTCTGAAGAACAACAAAGAAACTTTAACAGTTCCAGCGAATCGACTCAACAACACCCGACTGGCACTATTGCTGCTATTGCCGTAATAAAACTTTTAAATACTCACTAACTAATCGAATCGTTGCAATATCTTTTCATTGGATTTTTATTACAACTTAGCGCTTTGGTAAGGTAGTTTTGAATTTGTGATACTTACCTGAATTATTTTTAGCTGTTTTACTAAACATATCAAAATTATTGCCACCAAGATAACCACTGACGGAGCATGTTAGGTATGTTTGTAAGATAATATAACATAACACCCAACCGTCACATACATAGTCATGACCCCACACTATAAGATTCCCTGTGTCGTGGATATCAGGAACTATGAGTACCATGGAACCATAACATCCAGACCCGGAAAAAATATTTGCAGATCATACAAACATTTGTCCCGCAGCAGGAATCGAACCAGCAACCCCTCGCATCTCAGCCGACTACTCGCCCGCCGCACCACAAAGGTCGTTGATACGTTCAAGTATAAGGTTAATTTGGGCGTTGTAATAAGAGTAATAATATGGTATGCCAGTCAGTAACAAACCCAATATTACGTTAGCTCACAGAGACAATGCCCCAATGGGCAATCTATTTGAGTAATTATCCGCTAAGGGCCATTGTCCGCCATCTTGCACGCGTGGAATGAGCCTTGTTCGCTCCATGCTGGCCTGTTATGTACATGCTTTCTGTGATCAGGGAGACAGCGCCCCTGAGTGCCTTCAATGACTATACAAACACTTTATTGTTCTCTCAACTCGGGTAATTCATGACCTATGTTTGCCGCCACTATTAGGAATGTCTGAATGTACCTAATTGTAGAAATGGCAGACTAAATACGAGAATCAAATGCAAACATCACGTAAATGGCTTGAGTGATTTTAGATACCTACTTCAGACACAAAAATTGCCAATTTATAATATCCAAAATACGGTAGGTATGTAGTCGTGTTTTGCGGCAAAATAATTAAATAATATTAATTGTATTTTAATCGAACCACACGACGCAGTATATGCACAACTTTTCACTCGATCAACCAACAGAATTGTTAAGGTAACGAGAAGCCAGTAGATGGAGGCGGCCCAAGCCGGCAGCCATATTCTCTAATTCACGACAGGTTTACAACAGGCGTAAATTGCGTGATCATTGCTGTCAAATGTCACTTTTCTACTACAAAAGTTATTGTTTGACAGCAATGATCGCACAATTTACGCCTGTTGCAAACCTGTCGCGGACCTATTGTTCTATGTAGTAGACCAATGTTCAGTAGTGTCAACCAGCTGAAATGTTGTCGGTTTTTCTACTAATTAATGTCTTTGTACTTATGTTCACTTCAAACTTGAACAAACATATTGACGAAGACGAAGAAACACAGAACCGACGTTTAATTATAACACTAGAGAAGTTAACAATCTTGGAACGAAAGTCAGACTGCGGCTTATCTGCCGCCAAATGTTTCAAAGGAACTTTTAACGAGTTTAAAGTTGGGCCAAGTGTAGTGCACCCGCAGCGTTTCCGTAGCTTAAGATTAATTAAACAATTGCACGATGGCTCCTTGAAAACACTCCGACATGTTTCGGCCTGTCGTCGCCAACCTTGCCAAATTAAAGCCATAAATCAAAATCCGGACAGAAACGCAATAATGAAGCACTGACTCCGGTTAAAGCGAGGCGACGGCGATTAATTCATTTCTCACAAAAATTGTGAACGTTATAGGAGTCACTGGACGTAATCCTATAGAAACGAAACTAAGACAAAACGCTAATAAAATATTTTATAGTCGAAATAACCCGGATAAAAATAATCTTTCGCGTCGCAAATTGCAAGTGTCAGCACGGTGCGATCGAACGAAATAATTTCCAGTTTGCCGTGAAAGTAATAAAGCGGAATATTCGATTGGATGACGCGTGCTATTCGATTATTTGTTCTGAACAAAACTCTCGTAGGTATGGGTGAAGTTGAAATTTACAAGCGGGAAGGTGAGTTCGGCATCGGTTTCGTTCGGCTGGCTCGTATTTCATTCCGATTTATGTGCGTGCGCTGGTGACGCGCTAAGAGATTAGCAATGGCGCCGAGTGGATGGAACTGAAGTAGTAAACATGACAATGTGAGTCTTTGTATGATACTTTATTTGTTTATGTTCGTTTCTCGTTTCCGTTGGCTATTGTTTACGGAGTTCTCTTTGATCAGTTTCATTTTGCATGTTCCACCACTGCACCGCTGTGGTTTTTTGTTAGTGTATTTTGAAAATGAATTAGGTAATCTAGTTTTCCCGGCACCTATTGGTACTAGGTCTTATTTTATATAGTTGCACACGCTTTTCACTCCAAACTCTAGAGGAAACCAGAGCTTTTATATTTTCTAAATCGCTTGTTTAAACATGAACTCCAGTAACAACGGAGTTTCTAAATCTAGTCCGAAGTTTACGGTTCGAAAGCAGCATTGAATTTGTTTCGAACTGAATCTGCTTACTGTTAGGCAATCTGTGATGGTGGCACTGGCTATTTTATAATTTACTAGAAGCCGGAACCCTCTTTTCAAATTCAAGTGGTGCCACAATGAAACCGTAAAAAATGTCTGACTAATGCTATCACGTAGAAAACAGGTTGCCGGCGCCTGTTTATAGGCTTTAACAGTGGTACAGTAGGTAACATAGCGGCCGTTTCCATGTTAAAAATTGATAAGTTTCAACGTAATGACATTTAAACCACCCCGATAATTAAATAGCCGCATATGGCTTTTCTTCTATAAAATTTATACATCGGTCTTTCTCCATTGCAAGACCAAGCATAAAGCAGGTGTGACAAATACCGGTAACCTGTTAACTATGTGCATACGGCCTTACCGAACATTTTCATAATCTCGTTGCCATTTTGAGACGCCGCTGAAATATGAGCCTGTTTACGAATTGATACCTCCACTTTATTTTGGTAACCAGATTAATTTATAAACGGATTTTGTAGATTGCGCGCATTATCTCAGATAGAACGAATGTTATTCAGACACCGACACGTGAGTATTAAATGTAAAATTATAGGCTTACGTTTTGTCATGAGGCTTCATCATAGCAACAGACTATTGCGCCTCTTCCCTCAAATCTGAGGCTTGATGTAAGAGGGTAAAGTGCCTGCTTCACGGGCTCTTGACAAAGGTTACCTTGGTCGGATTGGACCGTGTAGAAGGCAGTTTGCAAACAAATTCCTAGTGACCTTCCAACAACCTGTTGTTTCAAGAGCTGCTCTAATGGCAAAGGGCGTATAGAGAACGTTGGATGACCATGTAGACGGCGGAGAGTACTGCATTTGTTGTCAATCACCACCAGAAACGCACGCAAGAAAAAGAATTTATTTTAATTATATATAATTTTTTTTTTCTTTCTTACTTTTTCCTCATCGTCATCGTCATCATCATCACCATCATCCTGTATAAATCCATTGCTAGACATAGGCCTCCTCCTTAGAATGCCACGACGAACGGTCTTGAGCCGCCTCCATCCACATTTTTCACTTTTTACCTCACTCGCGCAAAATAATGCTGAAATTTTGATAAACACGGCGCCGTGTACGCTTCTTTTCTTATTTTCCATTACAAACGGAGTGTCTTGTTGGCGACCGTATAGTTGAAATTCTTTGGTCTTTGGTCTTTTTTTTTTGTCTTTTTCTTTGGTCTCGCTTAGGGCGGTGATATGTGAATTGGGGATTTTTGATACCATATTTGATATGGGAATTAGTTACATTTAATCCTTTTGCCTACGTAAACTGTAATGTATGTTAAACTTTTTTTTTATTAAATATTAATTTATTATAATATCAATTAAAATATAAATATTATTATGCAAAAAACTGTCTGTTTTCGTAGTGAAAACCATTTTTCTCGTAAAATATCAATCACAATTTTTTTTACCAACAATACAACACCGAGGGAGCCTTTTTTATTTTTGCAAATATATTTTCTAATGATTTTTAACGATTTTGGCTCACTTTTCATTTCCCGAGTCTTCTTTGACTGATCTGAAATTTAATGAGTTAGAAAGTAACAAAATTTGGCGTCTATCTACACCTTAAGTATACTAGACTCATGAAATAACAATTCGGTAGGAGAAGAAACAACTCTATCATCGAAGTTTGACTGCTGAATAGTAAATTCTGACAAAATATTCTATATTTATTATATTTGTCACGGGTATTTATCGCGTGTTACCTTATTATTTATTATTCCCGACGTTTCGAATGCGTTAAAGCAATAGTGGTCGTGGGCCGAGTCGCGATAAATACCCGTGACTATACAATAAATATGTGTTCTAATCGCGAGAATTTAAAAAAATTCTAAAATATTCTATGTTAGCATCCGCCCATGGCTTTAGGTTGCCTGGTGGGATATTAAGTTTAAATCCAGGCAGCTTGTTAATCCACGTCGTAATCTATCTCAGGACCTTATCAAAATCGATAGCTAGGTTCCAATCCAAGGCATCCAAATAAGACTCAATTATTATATAAGGTTATATGCTATATTTTTTTTTGTGCAGTGCCTCGAAATTATTTTCCTCATACACAAAAGTTAGCTGGAAGAGAATGATATCTAGCATTAAGTTTACCTATGTACAGTACGTTTATGTTATGCAATAAAGAATTTTCTATCCATCTATCTATCTATAAGATGGTTATTTTGTAAAAACGTTTTATTGTAAAACACAGAAAATAAACAACATAAAATTAACAAAAAACCAATCGCGAAAGTACAATGGGTGGTCTTATTGCTATTATAGGCGATCGAATTGATTATCATCAGGCCTCCCCCATCGAATGCAATAGGGCGATTTGCCATAATCACCACGCTTAGCAGGCGGATTGGTGATCGCAGTATCGGTGCTAAGTACTCAGTTGGATGCTGCTGGCCCATCTCCTAGTGTAATCCCTTAGTTGCTTGTTACGACATCTACTGAGGAAACTGAAATGGCCTATTCTTAGGCCGCATACACCATGGCCTAATTATAATTAGGTAAACAGCCGTGCCAATTTCTTAGGAAACCAAAGCTATGTGCTAAAATGGTCGATAAAATTAATAACAGTTTTCAGTCAGCAGGTAGTGTCTGAGAATGGTCTGTAAAATTACAAAGACAAAGGCATCCCTTCATCTCGATTCTTTAATACACTTTTAAAGAGCCTTCCTTCCTTATAATTATCATCCTGCAGACGTCCGTGCTGGATATAGGCCTGCTCCATAGAATTCCAGAACGACTGCATAGTTACCACCGACGTCCTTCTTGCAACCTTGACATTGTCATCGGTCCATCCAGGGAGGAGTGAGGGGGCTAGACTGCGTTGCCCGGTTCGTGGTTGCCACTCGGGAATCTTTATTCCCTGCAGGTATTCTAAAACATCACTATACACATAATATGTCAGGGTGCACAAGAAAGATCCAGTGACTTACATAAAAATGATTCTTGTCATAAAATAAATTCTAGCTAATAATCAATAAAGTCTATAATTGCAAGAAATATATTCGGTCAAGTTGAAACGAAATATAATATTTATTTTGAAGGTCCCATCTCGTACCATTTCGGGCGAGTTTAATTCGGTCGAGTTGGGATTCACTCCTTTATTCTTTCTTCCTCAGGAGTACCTTAGTTGTTTACCTGTTCATATAAATAAGTATTTTGTTGTTACAGGTTACTATATCCCAAAATTGTATTAGCTTAAGCGCCTATAATTTACCAACTTAACTGTGATAATATAAATATTGAAATACGCTACAAACCATAATGAAACAAGCCAGATGTACAAAACATAGAATGTTCTTTATGGGACACGCTTTCGCTATTACTATGCGTCCATTATCAAAAGACCTGTCATAGTGTAGGGAACTCCAGGTTTTTGGGGACTTGCGGGAACGATGAGGGGGTCATGTAGGGTCCGGGTAGGCTGGTTGTGCGATTTTCGCAGCCAATAGGCGCTAGCGGGTATTCGAGCTCAGTGTGCGCCTATTGTGTACGATCGTGACACATCGAGCTTGATATAATATTAACAAAACAAAATATTTGCATTCCGCTATTGGTCTGGAAAAATACACATAACATTGTAAGAGTAAATTTGCGAAAAAAATGTTTTAGGATTTTTGTGGACAGCGTTGAAAAGTAATGGGGTTGAAGTAACGAGGAACAGATCTTCTTGATCGGGCGAGATCAAATGGTTTGTTTTTTTCGCGAGCCTTCGCTACCTGAGCTTTAAGAAAAGCTTCCCTGAGTATTTATTGAACCTGAATGGGTGTTTTTGTTTGATTTGATGTTATTTTCAGGTCGTGGAACTTATTTTATGGAATACCTAACGATTTGCTGGGCCATACTCAACATGCAACACTACGTTCCTGTTTACAAAGCCAAGAAACCTACTGTAAGGTAAGGTAAAGCATAGTGTTTAGGTATTAAGCGATTCATTGTGCAGGATCGCTTTTAGACGTGTCCACCATAATGATATCCTCCAATTCATGAAGTGATTAAGGCAACGGGCGTCCTAAATTTTTATAGGTCATACCGATAGAATGGCTGTGGTCGAATTCATTATCCTATGGGTTGGGTAGGAGGTTAGAGGGGGAAGGGACGGGACTTCATGGCGTCGGCAAGGGATGTATTATCGTTATATTGCGGTTTCTAATGCGTGCTTGCGTTGCAGAGTTGAGTATGAAATAATTAATGAGATATGAGTTATCGTTTTGGTATTGAATTACTCTATAAAACGTTTTTTTCAGGTTTCAGGATCAGATGTTAGGGTCTTTTTCCAGTGGCCTGTTTTAATGAAATAAAAGGTACGCTATTGTTCTTAACAAAGAAAATCACTGACATCAAAATACCAACGGTTGGCAAAGGACTACAAATATTGATTGGAGTTTCCGATTTAGAAATATTTTTTCCTTTTCGTTTGATCAAACAATTTGGTATTGGTTATCCAAAAATGTAATCACGTCAAGTCATGTTAAGCTTACGTAAGCTCCCTATTATAAGTAAAACGTGATGACAAAAAGAAATGGTATTTTTTTTTACAATTTGATTAATTAGTAGCTTAATAAAACAAACAGTTTCTAGAACAATATGAATTACAAACAAAATAGCCCAATATTTCCTTGCATTTCAACGCTACAGCCGGGTACAACAATAACTCAATATCTATAGAAAAACTTTTATTATTTTGAAGTATTTTAATTATAACTGTCATTGTTTTTAGAAAGAAGATTATGACGTCTCCAGTTTGACACGGACAAAAAGATTTTGTGGAATCCGTTCCGTTTGTAATACAGGGTTGGAAAAGGGTTAGGAATTATTCAAGTAAAGTTGAAGGCTGTTGAATTTTTAATAACGCTAAATTGTCATAAATTCTAAAGCGTTATAAAGGATTCTATTAATATGAAAAATGCTTCCAAGAACGTTGGATATCGTGAAACAGACGACTCGTAATCTGACGAGTCCAATAGTATTAAACGTATATTCATTTTTATACAGGTACAGAATTTATAGATCCGTGATATTGGCTGGAAAATCGACGAACAGAAAGAGGGTCAAACCGAAAACTGACAGCCCTGTAACATGCAGTTCCCGACTGACAGCCGCTGGATATTGTTTTGCCCAGCCAAGCATCGTATTGTTCGCTTCAATGTCACATCCACATCGAGTTCTCTAAGGTTTTTCTAGTGAAATTTTACCCGATGTAAACGATAGTTAAATAGCGTGCGAAGTGTAAACAGGGCCCGCCCCGCCTGGTCGTTCCACAAGATCATTGTTATTTATCTCGTTGCCTTTATTTCGTCCCTGTCCGACTCAGTTTATTTGTCTTCGGGATCTGAGGGTACATTAACGTATTTTTCTTCTCTATTAGGGAGACGGTACTCACCTTCGAACTTTGCACCGAGATCCGCAGAATCCGAAACCCAGTTTGTTTACTTACTTGTTTTTTATTTCTAGCTAAGTCAAATAAAAGTTGACGATTGATTGTATTGTCGGGGAGCTCGTAATCACAAGGAACGGGGAGAAGTTTGGATGCGTTAAACCGAGAGTTAGTCTACTTTACGGCGTGGCTATCAATGCGACTGGAGCGCGCAAAAGTGCCCAACTTTGATACGAAAGTTACGACACTGCGATTAATATTTTTATGCGTTCGCGTAGAACTGTAAATGTGAGATATTCCGCTTTATTTATATGTATACACGCCACATAACAGTTTCTTTAAAGCACTCTGAATCATACCGTGATAAATAGTTGCACTTATTTTAAGATGTCCTTCACACAGTTTTAGCGCGTTAACACGCTGGAAAACGCCCGTGTCGATAATAACCCAGAATCCGTTGTTTGCATAATGCGAGTGTTTTTTTGTGACTACTTGACGGGCCAATGTTTGCGGAGTCTACAAAAAGGGGAATCCTCTAGTAGAGTGAAGCACAAAAGCTCCATTAGCAGCGTATGTAGCCGTTTCGAAATTAAATTATCTCGAGCAATAGCAGGAGTACGAGCAAATTGCCAGAAAGAATAAATCCGTTCTCGCGAATCGGTTGCATGAAAATTGCAACAGCGGGCAATAGCGGCGCGCCAGCGAAGCGCACAATTATAACGAGACCGTATAAATCAGAATGAGTTGTGGCATGTTATTAGGGCTATTCCACCACGAAATAGGAAGACGAAACCGAGCTCGATGAAACTCGTAAGCTCCACAGCCAAAACGAACGCCTGCTCTCATTTTCTAGATAGATTTTTTGTCGAATGGAAATCGTAGACTCGTAGTCCTCTTTCACTATTCTTATTTTCTTCAGTTCAGTTTTTCTATTATGTTCAGGATCTAAGGGTATTTTTAAAAGTTGTAGTATCTTAACTTTAGTTACTGTTTACCTTAGTACTTTTATCTTTTAATACCAACACAGCGCTTAAGCTTTTTATTAATGCCATGTTCAGTAATTAACATCAAGATTTATGGTCAAATATACAGTGTTTTTAGAAAATGCACATTTGCAAAATCTTTTGAAAAAAATACCCACTAAAAGTAAAATTGGAGACAGTTAAATAGTTAACGTTATGATATTTTTTTATTTGTGTAGGCAAGTAGCAACTTTCCAAGTCAGACAGACTGTTTTTCCAGATCAAAACACCTTCATCAGCTCGTAGACATCCAACGCTGGTCTAGCCCCCCCATATATGTATAGCATAGAAACCAATGGCGTTGAAACCATAGAAACGGGGGGATTTTGCTGGTGATCGCAGTATTGGTGTTGAGTACTCAGGGGATGCTATTATTAGGTCGGATACACCACGTTTCCGGACACACTATGGCTCAATAAGAAATTATCAAGTAATTTCCTGAAATTACTTTAAAATCTCATTGACTTGTATTTGAAGGAAAAAAACGTGAGATAGTTTCGAGAACCCGAAACGGAGAACGGTCTTCATGTTCTTGAATACAAATAGATGCTTAGGTACCTACGAGGACTTACCTTTTCGCAAATTATCTCCTTACAAGCCAGCAACGTAACCTGAAAGGAAAATTTTATAGTTAGCTTTTATAGATAGCTTATTTAGTTCCAGCCAATCTTTTGGATCGGGGACAATATTACCCGATTGTTATCTTAGAGGCAAGAAAATGAACGTTTAGCAAATTGGTTATCAGATAGAAAATTCTTCGATTGTGACAATTTCTGTGGGGATTCGTTTGAGTGGAACTATTATGAAAACAAAATAACCTTCCGCGCTAAGGAGTTTAAGTATTACATTTACACATTTAAACTTAGCCCCTACATTGCAACACCACTATAAGGGCAAGAAACGTTTAGGGTTACAAGTAATTCATCATCAGCCGTTAGACGTCTATTGTTGGACGAGGCCTCCCCCATAGATTGCAATAGAGGTACTTATTTGCCATAATCACCACGCTTGGCAGGTGGATTGGTGCTGGTCACAGTATTGTTGTTTAGTACTCAGATGGATTCTGCTGCCTATCCCTTGGTGTAATCCCTAAGTCGGCTTTTACGATGTCCACGGGAAGAAACGGAGGGGTCTTTTCTTAGGCCGGACACACCACGACACAACTACTTAAGTTTACGTAAAAATATAGGCTCAAGCACGGGCGCAGCCAGGTTTTAGTTTAAGGGGGGGGGGGGGGGCGTTCAAGAAAATAAAACAATAAAAATGTACACGAAATTACATTAATATTTATGTGAAAAAAAACACATTCACTGGTGTTTCTTCAAAAAGTATCAGATTTTGTTAACATTTTGAATATTTTGGGGGGGTTGAACCCTCAAAAACCCCCTGGCTACGCCCATGGGCTCAAGGCTTATACCCCAATGTTGAAAAAACTCAGCACGAAGATATATGTGGATATCCTACTGGGGGGGTTTTCAGATGCAAGCCCAAACACTATATTTGGCACACACTTTATACTATATATTTCTTTCTTTTTTTTTTTTTTTTTTTACTAAAGTAACTTTCGTGAATTATATCATTCATTTTGTAAAAACGGGAAATTTTCACGTACCGATATGTTGGTGGAAGCACCAACAGGTTTCGACCCTAATCGAGGGTCTTCATCAGGGTGGGTATAGGATCCGCACTAGCCTGTCTGGCCGCTCCTGGCGCGCCCGATGGCGACGATGATGGAGCACCGCAACCCGACCGGAAGGACGTTACCGAAGAACGTGTAATGACGCGGACACAAGCACTCCCCCCACCCCCGCGCCGGACGAGCCGAGAGGAGCGAGCTCAGAGACGCAGTATATATTTCTTATTCCATACGTGACCGGTTGCAACTGTTGCAAACCACATTGCCGCTTATTAGACAACTAACCAACGGCACATGCCTTCTAATTTTTGGTAATAGGGTATGACAGTATCTTCACCATCTCGAGTACATGTTTATTCGCACATACATTTTTCAAGTGGACAAATACAATGTTGCACGCCGGTAAGCAAACTTACGACCTTGGATCAAAAATCGGGGAACCTTCAAAAGTCAAAGTCAAAAAGTCAAAGTCAAAAAGAACTTTATTCATTGAAATCACAAGGATCATTTTGAATCGTCTTATATAAAATTAAATTACTCCTGTTCCAACGCGACCAAGCCTAGAAGAATCAGGCAACAAACTCGGCTTGGCTTACATAAATGGTCCGTCTTACCACTAGGTGAGAAGCGCCTGTGTGGTGCCTCGGAGCAAGGAGTTGCTGATACATAGTAAATGAGAACTTAAAAACCTTAGGAAGGTAGTCAAAAGTAAATAAACATCAGCAAAAATATGCAAGACAGCACACGCTACGCTTGTTATACTTATAAATAATAATCTAATACAAACATGTAAATAGGTAAGTACAGATATTGCAAATTTCCATTTTAGCAGTCGAGGGGCAGAGCGACATCAGGCCACGCGGCTTTATCATTAATATAGTCATCAAAAGTGTAATACGCTTTCTTAATTAGATTCATCTTTATGTAGGATTTAAATCTTCGAATAGGAAGTTTAAATGCACCTTCTGGAAGTTTATTGTAGAACCGTACAGAATTCCCCATAAAAGATCCACTTACTTTCTTTAATCGAAATTTTGGTATATTTAGTTTGTGTTTATTTCTCGTGTTAATACCATGCACGTCACTTTTTATCATAAACCTATCCAAGTGTTTATGTGTATGTAATAATATTTCATAGATATATTGCGATATTACTGTAAGAATATTGATTTCTTTGAAACGCTCCCTCAAGGAGTCACGCGACTTCATTTTATAAATGGCACGTATTGCCCGTTTTTGTAAGACAAAAATAGCTTGGATATCTGCTGCTTTACCCCACAGTATGATACCATATGACATAACACTATGGAAGTAGCTAAAATAAACAAGCCTAGCTGTAGCTTCATCAGTAAGCTGCCTTATTATACGAACTGCATATGCAGCGGAACTAAGTCTACCAGCAAGAGCCACAATTTGTGGTGCCCACTGCAACCCTGCATCAATATTAAGCCCTAAGAAAATGGTAGACTTGACAAGATCAAGTGTCTCCCCATTTATTTTAATATTAGTTGGATAATGTTTTACATTAGGCAATGTGAATTTGATGCATTTCGTTTTTTTAGCATTAAGCAAAAGATTATTAACTGTGAACCACTGAAGAACACGCGATAGTGAATCATTTACATCATCGTAATTAGATTTAGATCTATCAACTTTGAAAATCAAAGAAGTATCGTCAGCAAATAGAACTATGTCACATATGTCTTTCACAAAAAAAGGGAGATCGTTAATGTAAACTAGGAATAAAAACGGGCCTAGTATTGAACCCTGTGGCACCCCCATGACAATAGTAGATCCTGAAGACCTTTCACCACCAACATCAACTTTTTGAACCCTATTGGATAAGTAAGAATTTACAAGATTAATTGCCTGATTTTGTATGCCATAATGTTTTAACTTGGAAATTAAAGTATCATGCCTCACGCAGTCAAAAGCTTTGGACAGGTCGCAGAAAACTCCGATCGCGTCCTGAGAGTTCTCCCATGCTTCAAATATGTGTTCTAAGAGCATGGTACCAGCATCGGCTGTCGAACGACCCTTAGTAAATCCAAATTGATGACTATGAAGAAGTCCGTGGAGGTTAAAGTGTGACAATAACTGAGTAAGAATAAGTTTCTCGAAGATTTTACTTAACGCAGGCAATATAGAAATTGGCCTATAATTACCTGGATCTTTTTCGTTACCAGACTTGAACAAAGGAATTAATTTACTATGTTTCATAAGATCAGGAAAGACTCCCTCGTCAACACATCCATTGAAAATGTAGGCCATACACGGCGCAATATCAATAATTATAACACCTAACACCTTTGTAGATATTCCCCAAAGGTCTTCAGTATTTTTAATATTAAGTGACTTAAATGTCTTAACAATATCATTGGCATTAACGTATCTGAAACTAAACGCGACCTCACACTTATCAACACTTAATTCCAATAAAGTAGATGCTCCAGAGGCAGTTGATTTTAAAGATTGAGTCACAAAATTAGGTATACTAGAGAAAAAACTATCAAAGGCATTTGCGACCTCAGTATTATTTGATAATGTTGTATTGTTTACGTTTAAATTAATTTGTTTACTACGAGGTTTAGCTTTACCTGTTTCATTATTTATTAATTTCCAAGTTGTCTTAATTTTATTTGCTGATTTTTCTATTTTATTTCTCAAATGCAATGATTTTGCTGCATGACAAACTTTTTTGAAGGTCTTGGAATAGTTCTTTATGTACAAGATAAACGATGGATCGTGCAACGCTTCGATGCTTCGCTTCCGTTGAGCGAACACACTAAAACAATGTAATAAACATTTAGAAAATAGAACGGACAAGTGCGTGCATGGCTCGCGTCCTGAGGGTTCCAATCTGTTAATTATAACGAAGTCGTCCGAGCTAAGCTCGGAGAGAATCTCTCGAGTTTCAGCCACTTTTCCCTACAAACTTCACCATTGCATTTTGGGGGTAAAAGTTCCTAATTTTTAGACTTTTTCCTTTATTTGTGTCACAAAGCCTCCTAGTATTCCAATTTCAGAATTGTGATGTCATCAGAAAAGTAGCCTGGAGGTTTTTTATTTTTGCAATATACATACAAAAATTAGACATTCACTGTCACATCATCTTAATGCATTAAGGTTGCGGTGATGGCCGCACGCTAAATCAACTCGAGAATAGCGCAAAAGCCGGCCTGCATATTGCTGTCCCTGTTTGGCTAACGCAGGCGCGCGCGGGGCACAGCCGAACACTTATTTCTATTCTGTGGCCGTTACCATTCATAATTCGAAGCTGGTATTTATTTTTTATGCAAACTAGCATTTGACAAAAATATTTTTTTGGCATATTTGGCATTTGACACAAACTTTTTACATTTATATATCTAGCAATAAAAACTCCTTGGTACCTAGTTCTGCGAACAGTTAGAACTCGCGAGCACAAACTTTTTTCCAATAATTGTGATCAGGGTGGTTATTCGCTATGACCTATGAGATTTCTTTTCAATAACGTGTGACGTCACCCATACGATTCAGCGATGATTCCACGCAGATATCGTAACGAGCCCGCGTTATGTTACGTTTGGTCAGAGCGAATAAGGGGGCAAGTTGGTGCTTTGATGATCGTTGAGTTTGGCTCAACTTTCCAATAGCGACTGTGAGCTAGGAGGTTCATATTTTTATCACATGTAGACACAAGCCTAAATATGAAATGGCGTACTGCGGAAACCAATAGTTTTAGCATTGTGAGCTATGACAAAAAAATCAAAGAAAAATATTTCAAAGTAAACGCTCAACTTTCCTTTAGCTACTGCTAGCTAGGAAGTTCACATTTTTATCACATGTAGGTTTACATAGCACAAGCCTAAATATGAAATGGCGTACTGCGGAAACCAATAGTTTTGGAGCTATTCATTTTTAAAATTTGCTAATAACCGCTTTCCGAACGCCATGTTTTGGTGATATTTTACTTTTTATCAGTGTTCCCATACGATTTTCGGCTTTTGACAATGACAGTGACAGACCAAATGGTATATTTTGCTAAAAATTGGTGGTTTCTCAATTTTCAACTAGTCGTGTTTTTTGCTCTTACGGTCCAGTCGGTTACGTATTCCTTGAACATCAATGAACTCTGTCATCGTTTGTGTTCTCAGAGTTGAGATTGTTTACGTGCTTACTCCTGTTTGAGAATTCATCGAAGGACTTTCCTTTAGCGACTATAAGTATAAGGCTTGAGGGGGGAGGGGAGGGGTGGGTTGTCAATGTCAAAAGCCGAAAATCGTATCCAAACACTGACAAATAGTAAAATATCACCAAAATATGGAGATCGGAAACCAGTTTTTAGCAAATTTCAACAATGAATAGCTCCAAAACTATTTTTTTCCGCAGTACGCCATTTCATATTCAGGCTTGTGCTATGTGAACCTACATGTGATAAAAATATGAACCTCGTAGGTCACAGTCGCTAAAGGAAAGTTGAGCATTTACTTTGAAATATTTTTCTTTGATTTTTTGTCATAGCTCACAATGCTAAAACTATTGGTTTCCGCAGTACGCCATTTCATAATCAGGCTTGTGCTATGTGAACCTACATGTGATAAAAATATGAACCTCGTAGGTCACAGTCGCTAAAGGAAAGTTGAGCATTTACTTTGAAATATTTTTCTTTGATTTTTTGTCATAGCTCACAATGCTAAAACTATTGGTTTCCGCAGTACGCCATTTCATATTCAGGCTTGTGCTATGTGAACCTACATGTGATAAAAATATGAACCTCGTAGGTCACAGTCGCTAAAGGAAAGTTGAGCATTTACTTTGAAATATTTTTCTTTGATTTTTTGTCATAGCTCACAATGCTAAAACTATTGGTTTCCGCAGTACGCCATTTCATATTCAGGCTTGTGCTATGTGAACCTACATGTGATAAAAATATGAACCTCGTAGGTCACAGTCGCTAAAGGAAAGTTGAGCATTTACTTTGAAATATTTTTCTTTGATTTTTTGTCATAGCTCACAATGCTAAAACTATTGGTTTCCGCAGTACGCCATTTCATATTCAGGCTTGTGCTATGTGAACCTACATGTGATAAAAATATGAACCTCGTAGGTCACAGTCGCTAAAGGAAAGTTGAGCCGCTACTATTTCTCGCAAAAACTAGGTACTGAATGGTAAACAAAGCACAAGTCGTAGGTATGTTAGTTACCTAGGTTACTTCATTCCAAATCACAAGGCAAATCTAAATAAAATTACAAAAATATTGCAATGTCATATATAACAAACAAATAGGTGAACAAACACAAGAGCAAGCGAAGCGTGGGGTTACACAGTGTACTAGTGTGAGTGCCTGTCGAGTTGTCAAACATCACACAACCGTAGTTCCCCGACCGGCCCTCGGTTCTGACGCGATAGCAATATGGGCGTTCAGAATTTTTTAGAAATTTGTTCAAGTTCCGTAATACCAAAAATGATGAATAAAAACTTGTTGTTTTTTTCATACGAAACAAATAAGATGAAAACATGTCGTTTAGGTCGTAAAAATATACAAAAAGTAATTCGCTTACATTTCATTTTAGGTATATATTTTGATAAAAAAAACTATCTGGGAACATAGATAAATACTATCCGAATCCGAATAATAGCATAATATGGTGGAAATATGCTCGAATTACAAATGACGTCGGTATTACGTTTGTATGGGCAGTACATCCTTCGCTGGGTTCTTAAGTTAGAAGCTTATTTTTTACAGTACCATAAACCACAGAGTTATATATTATTTCATATAAATTTAATGTTGATACTTTTAGCCGTTCCTGAGAAAAAGGGTCTAGACGGACAGACAGACAGATAACAAAGTGATTATATAAAGGTCCTTTTTTTCTGCTGAGGTACGGAACCCTAAAAACATTCGTAGAAACCTAATTGAGTAAGACTCATGCTCGCATCATATAAACGTTTATAAAATCAGGTAGGTCTCTCAGGTGTTTTATACCTTTGATATAATAAATTATTTCCACTAATTTAAACACTTAATAAATTTAGGTTTTCCGGGTGCAGGAGTGTTAGGGGTGGAAGGAAGGGCGGAAAGACAAGACAACTAGTAAATCGAGTGTGGGGCAAGCGTTTTCATTATATTATTATCATTGATAATGAAATGCGCGTGACTTCGTCCGCGTGGAGTTTGTCATGCAAACTTTAATTCCCCGCTGGCCTGGTCTGAAATTCAGTCCTTACGGTAGCCCTACCCTATAGGGTTCAGAAACTCTTTTCTTCGTACACCTAGATTACGAAAAGAATAATTTCTTAAAATTTCAGGTCTCTAGGACTTACAGTTTGGGCTGTGCGTTGATAGAGTCAGTCAGTCAGTGAGTCAGTCAGTCAGCCACGCAACGATTTTAATTCGATAATTCGATTTTGTTAATTGACTCGAATGAAAATCATAATAAGTACTACAATAGTATGTAGAGACAACAAGTTTTTTATTTTATTCGAGCTTTTATGAAAAGAGTTTTTCAGCGGATGATGATGAACGATGATGAGTTCAGTAAAGAATCGTGAGCTAATCAAAATGAGCCCAAACACTACCATTCTCCTGTAATTATACACCATCAGTCATCATCATCAGAATAGCTCACTAGAACAAGAGTAATTTTTATAATAAGACGATTCAAAATGATCCTTGTGATTTCAAAAAATTAAATTATTTTGATTTGATTTGCTCGCTATTACATAATATTGCACTGTCATCCGTATCAAAATTTTTACTCGGTCGGATAACTGGAATTGCATCAAAATCATATACACAAAAATAACCAAGGGGCCAGTGTATAGCATAACCCAAAAAAAACATGTAAAAAGGCATTTGCCTTACCAGACCGGCTTAAGTACGTAGGTATATTATACATCAACATTCATTGATTAAATAGAAAAATCGACTGACTGTGTCTCTATTCATATAGGTTGTTAATCTGGAAGCATATCAACGACCAAAGCTTATAAAATAAAATACCTTACAAAAATATATGTATTCCTGATATAAAATAATAAGTAAAAGAAAAGATACATCTTTCTGGAAATTATTACGAGTAACGTTTATTTATAGCAATGAGCACGCATCAATAAAATAATACCGTTCTATTGCAACATTTGTACGCTAGTTTACGGAATCATAAAATATGATAAGCATCAGCCAATGAGATTCAGGCGGTATCCTATTTATTTGTATTTACGAGCCAATCGGGCCTTGACCCGCCAGAGCCGCCTTTCCACTGTAGGAAAAACAACTCTCGTCAGACAAAAACGGCTGACTTCTGCCATGATTTACTGCTAAATGAGATTCGGTACGGGCTTTTCTCGGTCAATTAGGCTGTGGTTGGGCCACGTGAAACCAACTACAAATTTTCATTGAATTTCATCATTTATTTACCGCAGTACTTACTTATAGACGGTGCAAGAGAAGCTGTAATTGTGCGGTCTGAATACAACGCAATCTTATAGTTCCACAGTTCGGAGACACTAAATTCGGATATGAATACAGAATGGTGTTACGGACGTTTTGCCCCGATAATGTACATCCGTGTTTAATATGAGCGCTCGGTGTGTCATTGCAACTAAGACTAGGATGCGGGTTTATCGTCGTTTGCCGCCGCACCGCCACCGTACCGGTAAACAAGGCTCACCGGCAGCTGGTCTGCACGCGACGCGCAATATCCCCCTAACAAAATAAAGGAATCCGCCGCGACAATCGTTCGTTCCTTACCCTCGCCTGAGAAATACAAATGCACGCCTTCGAATGACTTTACAAAAATTTGCATGGCTTTTTATTTATATTTCTGGAAGAAAAGCAATTTTTGTACCTCGGTCACGATAGCGCGGGAAATAGCTGACGTTTCTAGGCGTGCTAGGAAAAGTTGGAATGGAGTGTTGGAGTATTGCCCCGCTGACCGATTGCATTGGTTTATTAATTACCAGAACAATAAAGACATTATGGCGGCACACTGCCTTTAGGTACTTTGTGACATCTGCATACCTGTTAGGATAAATACATATTACTTATAATACATATTAGATCCCACTTAGTGACAAATATATACCCGAATTATAGTTACTGTAACTGGTGACATTCATATAATCTGCAAACTGTTCAAGGAACCCACAGTGGAAATTAGTTTGCCGACAGTTTGACTAAACTATCTGACGTCCAAGTCTAGTTGTTACCAAGTTAGGTATAAACTCTAGACTTTTCTTTAATCCTAATATCTATTATACCTAATATCAGGAACAGCAAAGAATACGAAGCTACGAAGCGTTTAAACAAATATTTTTCATCTCTTCATCAAACCACATTCACTTTAAAACAAAAAACAACGGCATTAACTGCGAATTTTAAGCTCGATATCATTGTTCAATATGCCGCCCTCAGGGTCCTATACACAAAATTATCTTCGTTATGTCACATCGACGTCTGTTGGTTCGGACACAGAGGACCATATCCCAGCTAACGGTTAATTATCTACTATAAAATGTACACGTTTTACAATTGTTTAATGTTGAATAAATAATGTCCCGTGGTGATGTCCGGCTTAAGAATTTACCCCCCCAACTTCTCCTGTGGATGACGTAGAAGGTGACTAAGGGATTACGCCAGGGAATGGGCAGCAGCATCCACGTGAGTATAATAACAGGTGTTTTTTTACCCGACTATTCACTATTTCAGTTTTCAGGAGTAGTCTTTTTAGACTACTCCCGAAAACTGAAACAGTGCACTCAGACCATGATTCTGAAAATATTAAAGCTGAAAATAAGCGAAAAGAAATTGCTCATTTTTAACCAGCTTTTTTCGTGTTTACTTTAAATATCAATAAAACATCATTAAAACAACACAAAAACCTAATTTCCATCAGCAAAAACACGTTTATAAATAAAAACGTCAAAAAAGCAATGAAAACCACCTAATAAATATTGGCGCAGCGCGTCGATCAGCTGACCGGGACCGTTGAACTTGCGCAGCCGGTGCGCTCTGTGAACTCGCGTTATTTTATATAGCTATGATATAGGTAGCTTTACCGGTACCTTCAGTATTCAGGAGCTGTCCTTTTACACCTTGTATATACTGCGATCACCAATCCTCCTGCCAAGCGTGGTGATTACGGAAAATCCTCCATTGCACGCTATGCATGCTAGGGGGAGGCCTCATCCAGCAGTTGCTGTCTACCGGCTGATGAATAATGTTGATTATTGGGACAGCGATAGTTGTTTACGTTTGGATCAGAGAACACCCTAGACTAAGAGAATCGATAGGAAAGGTAGGCATCATACGACTTGCACTGAACGGTGATTAAGAAAATCGTTACTCAACTCACTTGGTTCTAGTAAAGAAAGTTTACGGTGATTTTTGATAAATATTTAGATAGTTTTGAAACTATAAAAAAGCGATCATATACAGAAAAATGTGAAGCCCCAACTAACGAATCACGGATAAGCTCCATAAAATTAGAAGTAAAAGTAATACCTAACTCATAAAAATAATGGGTGCCGCCAACTTTATTACCTCTCTCATAATGGAAGGAGTTTTCTTTAGGACACCTATTTATTTTTATTTTCATTTTCTGCAATGCTTTCTGCTTTTTACTCCTAGATTCAGTGCTTCTAATTTGCTAAGATTTTTCTTAGAATCAATTTTTTTTTTGCCGTAGATTGTCCGGACTGAGAATAGTTTCCCCATCTCCTCCCATGGATGTATGTAGTAAAAGCCTTATAAAGGATTACACCAAGAGACAGGCAGCAGCATCTACCTGAGTATTCTATAACAATACTGCGATCTCCAATCCACCTGCCGTGGTGATTATGGAAAATCCTCTTATTCTACGAGGGAGGCCTTGTCCAGCAGATGACGCGGCTGATGAAGAATAAGATTTTTCAGACTTCACTTTCCCCTTTTTTGTGCATGACTTACATTGGTGGCAAATTTCAAGATACTTGGGCAACAGGCTACCAGAGTTACCTGTTAAGGGACGCAACTTTTTAATGCATTGAGCAAAAAGTTATAAATTTAATAGGACGTGTAACTATGGACCTTAAGAATTTTAAATTAATTTTTACGTGCATCAAGGTGCTGTAGTGTGTCCGGCCTAAGAATAGACCCTTCCGTTTCACCCCGTGGAGGCAGAAAAATAAAAAAAAATCGTTCTTTCGTTTAATTTTGAATCGTTTAAATCAGTAATTTAGTACTAAATAGCGTTTATGAGTGAAATAGATATTAAACAAAGATTTACAATTTTAATAGGGATATTAGTAGATATGCTTGATAAATATTTGTTTATTAGACTTTTTTTTTTTTTTTTTTAACTATTTAATTAGACATGTTTTTTTCCATGATTGTATTAATTGTGTAAATACTTTTAAACAAACGTCCTTTGTTATTTTGGCTTGCCCAAGCACACGTAATTTGTCAACGGATACGAGTAAATAAAATGAAATATACTGAAATAGATATATTTCAATGCCGAACTTAATTTTAATTCATAATCCCAGGTGCTAAATCTAAAGTTTCTCTGAAATGTCTCCCGCTAATATCAGCGTTAATTTAAAGTGACAGTGTTAAATTGTTCGTAATATTTGTTTACTTTGGTTAATTATAACAAATAGGCCGTGGATCTCTGCGGTCCCAATATACATAAGAAGATTCATGGTCAGTAAGGAATAAGATATTCTAGATGCGACTTCTTCCAGTTTAAATTTTTTCTAAATTTTCATAGTTTAGTCAGGCCATCGCACAGTTGAGGAAGGTCGTTGCCCCCAAAAGCGTAATACTAACAAAGAATTTAAAAAAAATATAACTAGCAAATAGTCAATTTGGTCAGTGATATTATCAATATAAATATACTTAACATCATAACACCCAACAGTCACATACATAGTCCTGATGCCAGAAAATAGGATTCCCCGTGTCATGAGTATCAGAAACTACGAGTACCATATAGTACCACAACATTCAGACCTGGAACAAATATTTGCAGATTATGCAAACGACATTAAGACCCGCAGTGAGAATTAAACCTGCACCTCAGCTGGCTACTTGACCACTAAGCCACAAAGGTTGTTAAATAAATTCGTTGCGTGACTGATTGACTCACTCACTGACTGACTATCATCACACAGCCTAAACGGTTAGTCCTAACCTGAAATTTGAAGGAAAAATTTCTTTTGTGGTTTACGGGTGCACTAGAAATGGAATTTTCGCTATTCACCCCCTAATGCAGGGGGGTGTTGAGATTTGTATGGAAAAACATCTCACGTGGACAAAATCGCAGGTGTACCATTAGTTTTTTAATAAATTAAAATTTTGTTATTTTTTTTTAGTGTTTTTGGAAAATGTAACAAAAACTACGGTGAAAAGAAAAACACCTATCAGACAAAAGAGATACCAATAAGAAAAACTGAGAATAGCTATTTTAATTGTAGGGGAAATATTTTAATTTAATAAGTTGTGCAACTACCTCGACTTTTTAAAGGAGGAAAGTAAAGTAAATACGAGTGTAAAAACTTCCAATATTTCGGCCACCTCCACCGGACCTTCACTCCACAGGCAACATCAGCGATGATTTACGACTATGTCTCCTCCAATATTTCGACAGATACCATTTTAATGACGTATACCCACCGTCAAAGTGCACTCAATATTGTTTATTGACTTTCCTTAAAGTCACTCTAAGCTGTTACATAAAATATATCTTTGTCTCTGTCGAGGCGTGCGAGTCGGGATAAACAACTATCGCCATTATTTCGCTACGAGTTCTTTTAGAAACACAAACCATTTATACCCTGATTTTTAATTTCAGTCAATTTTTGTAAACAAACAAATGTCAAGATATGCCACTATAAGTATAAGTGTCATGATTGTGTGGCATACGTGTAAATTCACTTATGACACACATACATGACACTTATACACACAGTCGCATATCTTGGCATTTGTTTGTTTACAAAAATTGTCTGCAATTAAAAATCAGAGTTATAGAATGTACTTCAAATATGAAAATATTTGTTTAGTTAGCTGCTTACAAAAAGCTTTGATACTGAATCCTTTTTTGACATAACGTAAGTTTCAATTGTCACATACATAGTCTTAATCCCGCACTAGGATTATCTGCGTCGTGGGTGTCGGGTACCACAACACCCAGACATGAAACAAATATTTGCAGAACATGCTAACATGTCGCTCAGCGGGAATCGCACTCGCACCCCTCACATCTACGATAGCTACTTGCCCATAGCACTACGGAGGCCATTATTGATTGAAAATATAACAATAAAATTATTTAGCGTTTTGAAATACTAGAGTTCAAACCTCAACGGGCGCTTGCTTACTTTGTACGAAGAATGGCGGCATCTGATCATTGAGTAGTCGCATTCTGTGAGCGTGTTGACTAGAAAGTGAATTTACTCAAGAGTATGAGTTACTCCCGTATGAGTTAAGTTCATAATAATTCTATAAAAAAACTTGAGCTTTCTATACAACGTTTTCTGGTACAGCATATAATGATTTACTGAGCATCGGCACTGCTTTTTTTTGATGATGGCCCGATCGGGCCGAAATCACATATATGCACCAATAAAGGGAATCCAACCTCATCTCAGCCCCTTATCCCCTTACTCCCTTACAGTGGAAGTGAGCCTCTACGAGTCTCTACGAGGCTCTACGAACCTCTACGAGCTAGTCTAAGGGGTTAACAGATTGTTGTGTACTCGTAAATGCAAAAATCTAAACATTATTAGCTCGGAAACTGTAATAATCTTGATTAACTTACTACAAACTGAGTATATTTCAAATTTTTCACCAAAATTGATGGTAGACGAGTAAGTTATGAGAAGGCTTCAAAACAAATTACGTGGATGAAAACCAATGAACACAAAACACGATTTCGATAAGTTTTATTGATAAAAGAAACGTGAACAATCCTTTAAAATCAGCTTTTACCATTATTATCCCTATTAATTACAACGGAATTTGATAAAATTAATAAGGATAATAATTAATATTATTATAAAGAGCCAAGTACATTTAAATTTTCGATTACGGAGCAAATATTGATTTTCGTAATTTTCTCTTTAGTTTTCGTTTCGCGAACGCTGTTCAGTCACTTTAATGAGTTAGAGTGTTAGACAGTGACAGAATTCGGTTGTTGTCAGCGTCTTAAGGTATCGCAACACCGAATGCGTCTCAGCTGCATTCCTATTGCGGCTGTCACACGTCATAACTGCACCGCAGCCGGACCGCGATTGTTGTGACATCTGACTTTTTAACCGACTTCCCAAAAAAGGAGGAGGTTCTCAATTCGGTTGTATTTTTTTTTTTTTTTTTTTTTTTTTTAATGTTTGTTACCGCATATCTCCGGCGTTTATGACCCGATTTGGAAAATTCTTTTTTTATTTGTATAGATATACTTCCAGATTGGTCCCATTTTTTTCAAAATACAGTTCTGATGATGGGATCCATGAGGAATTGAGGGAACTCATTCCCATATTGTAGGCATACATATGGCGATTTTGATATTTTCAGCAACAAACCAAGCATTTGCATTCAAAAAGTATAATAATCCTTTCACCACTATGGTTCTTTCATCATTTTTTTTTCATCCAAATATTTTGTCAAATACTATGGCGGAAGTCGGTTTTTTAAATGAAAAGTTATATTATCCTTTGTAACAATCCAGCTGGCCCGCAACCGACCCGCAGTAGCAGACTGCGTTCGGTATTGGATGGTATTGGTACAAACAAAAAGAAAGCTCTAAAGTAGGTTCCTAAAAGTTACCCTACTTCATAAGATTGCTACGATACGAAAAACTCGTGTTATGAAACAAATATTATGAGATTACGAAAATAAAATAACACAAACACTTTCTATTTTCCCAACAACATCTCGGCGATACGGTCTGTAATTTCGTTTCCTATTCCTAACTGAAAAACATAAACCTTTGTTACGTACCTATTTTCTATTTCATACCGACATAAAAAATAACTTTTGTGTAGTTTTTGTTACCGGCACTCAAGGACAAGGGAACGTGGGAAGGAACATCCTTTTTAAGACAGCTGTAAAAGTACAAATTGGCGTATGAATACTTGTATATACGAGTACGCGTGTGGTTAAAAGCTCCGTAATAAGACGACAAGGGAGCCTACAAATCATAATAAATTCGGAGAACTTATTAAGTCAGCCGCCGACAAACAATGGAACGTTATTGGCGATCTACCCTCGTATTATCTAACCCCCTAAATGTCCCCCCCAAGGCCCAACAAGTGGAGCAATCTTCATTTTATCGGAAAAGCTTGCAGAGAATCAAGAATACACCAATTAACAGGCAAGGAGTTAACAACGGCAGTGTTTAATAGGCACCGTTCAATAATATCGGAGAATCAGAGCTTTATTCTATTACTCCAACTAATTCCGAGTCTCGGAACAAGAATGTAAACAATTTATTTGCTTTTGCGAAGCTTGAGTGCGTACTAGAAGTTCTTGAGTATCGCGAAAGAAGACAGAGAACAAGGCACCATCATCATCATCATCATCAGCAGACCTTTAGACGTCCACTGCTGGATGAAGCCTCCCCCATGTATCCACTTTGGAAGAATTGCCATAATCACCACGCTTAGCAGTCGGATTTGTGATCGCAGTATAAGTGTTGAGTATTCAGGTGGATGCTGCTGCCCATTACATGGTTTAATCCCTTAGTCGGCTGTTACGACATCTAGAGGAGGAGACGGAGAGGTCTATTCTTCGGACATACCATGGCCAATTTTAAGGGTACAATTTGTGATTGGAAACATGGCATAATTTGTCGTAATTTGAGATAAAGTTATCGATACAGATGTTTACAGGGTGAAGAGGCTTACATTATTGTTGCTATATATTACACCCGTACCGTGGTGTGTCCAACCTAAGAATGTACCCCTCCTTCTCTTCCCGTGGATGGCGTAAAAGCCGACTAAGGGATTACACCAGTGGATGATCAGCAGCATCCACCTACCAAGCGTGGTGATTAATGCAAATCGTATTCAATGGAGGAGCCCTCGACCAGCAGTAGAGGTAAACATATGGTGATGATAAAACAATTTTGCGAAACCTTCATACCATTAAAGTGAAATTTTAAGTTGTGCTGCAGATGGTAGACAATATAAATAGAGATAGATGGTGGAGAGTAGCCATCCATTTCAATACAAAAAAGACATCTAAGATCAAGAAGAACCGATCACAGAGATAAATTATTTCCTTTCTTCATAAGTTATTATTTAATTACGAGAATTTTCACTTGGTAATTGAAATTTTCCTAAATTCTTAGAGTTGAACAAGATATATAGCATTGACATGAATGCAAGGTGTCTCATCATAACGTATTTAATATGCAGTCTGCCAACTCTTTGCCAACACTTATAACATTGTATGTATATGAGTGTCTTTACTGGACATCAAAAATGTAAATTGATATCATTATAATAATTGATTTGAAACGTCAGCTTGCAGCTAGAACATTCAATAAACTAACTTGTCCTAGAAATGTAAATATCTATATAACACACTATAGGTACTCTAGGACGATTTAACTATAGGACACAATATACCGACTTTAATGTTATGATATCATAGCCAACACACATACGTAGTTCTAACTGTTATTGGCAGAGTTTTCATTAGTTTCCTGAAGCTGATTTATTTTCTCGACATACTCCTGAGCCAATTTTGTGTCCAGCAGT
Source organism: Epirrita christyi (assembly GCA_951392215.1). Classification (NCBI taxonomy): domain Eukaryota; kingdom Metazoa; phylum Arthropoda; class Insecta; order Lepidoptera; family Geometridae; genus Epirrita; species Epirrita christyi. The sequence goes on along the minus strand of OX595835.1, from coordinate 11,508,818 downwards.
TGTATATCTTTCTATATGATAACCTATTAACCTACTATTTAAAGATATAATATTCTGGCACATCAAACTCGAAAATATAAATTTAGATGACACTGAATCTCTCTGGAGAGATACAGAAATTAATTCAAAATAAAACACGACTCATAAAAGAGCCAAAACATATCTCACAAAAATCCTTGAGCTGAACGATCGTAGTAACTGCGATAAACTAAATGAAATCTGATTAAATCTAACAAGTAATCAGAAAAAAAATTAGGTAATGTATGTCACATTGGGCAATGACCTTCTTTCGATACCTATCGTATAAAAAAACATTAAGAAAGAAGAAGAAGAGATAGAAGTCACTAACATTATAGTCCGAATATCGTTCAATAACGGGACAGAAACTGAAAGTGTCCGGCAAACAATAATGGGCAAGTCCTCGGGCACGTACGCTGTCTCTGGATTAATCAGTTAGTCACACTTGCGCCGAACTAGTCGAACTGGGCGAACTAAGGAAGAGTCGATTAGGAGGGTACCTTCAGGAATATTGAGACATCGGTGGCATGCCAGCTGTGGCCGGCCAACTTGCCGATATTGCCGTGCCCAGGGCTGCCCCAACTTGTTTCCAAATGCTTAAGAATTTCTCTGAAACTCCGACGTTCGATCATACTTATTGAAAAAGGGTTCTTCCATGTTACCCACGAGCCAGTATTAAGATATTTCGGTAAATATGTTTTTTGGAATGATGCCATACGTTAGCTTTATTGCGTGGAATTAAACATAGGTAGTTTTTCTTGTGTAGTTCCATTTGTGTTTAACATACAAATATGCGCGTCTGTATAGCACTTGAAATGAATAGCGCTTATGAATATAATATTCACGTCATTGCTATTGTTTCTTATTTTTATGATAATGCTGTAATGCGTTACAATAATGCGCAAGCATGCGTTTTATGGCATTGACTTAGTGCTGTTGAATAATAATTATGCTTGCATACTATTTAATTGTAATAGGGGCTCTAAAAACTTTTAAAAAAGCAATTTCAATCGTGGTGCAATTACCAAATTGTTAACCTGGAATTTGTATTAGTTCCTTCGAGCAACACGGACTTCCTGCCGCGCTCGAAGATTTATTCCAACTTATTTTTACTACAAGAAGGATGAGTACGTTATCATCATCATCATCAGAAGCATTTAGACGTCCACTGCTATACGACGCGTTGCATAAAATAGAATGGGGCGGATTTGCCATAATTACCACGCTTGGCAGGCGGATTGATGAACGCAGTATAATTCTTGAGTACTCAGGTGGATGCTGCTGCCGATTCCGCGGATTAATCCCTTAGTCGGCTCTTACGACATCCAAATGAGGAGACGGAGACGTCTATACTTGAGCCGAACACACCACGGCACCACGGATGAGTACGTATGCACAAATCCTAGCTGCGGATACAGACCTCAGTTGATGATGCTTAGTGGAAGGACCGACTAATGCACAAAGCGGGTTCGTCCACAGATTTAGTACCTATCGGGTATGCTGAATGCAGAATGTCGAAGGATATTTAGAAGTGGCACTCAAAATATTTAATTCAAAGAGGGGTATTCCTGGTTCCAAAGTATATCAGAATAACAATTATGTAACAGTTTACTGTAGTCATGAAACGCAATTGTTATCAATGTTGCTAGATAAAGTAGAACATAATTGAAACGATTTCGTAGCACGATGCCTACTATCGCCATTTGTTGACTTTTAAATATTTACATGTAATCTGTAGCACAATGCCTATATTTTGAAACTAACAAACATTAGACATAGTCATAGTCATAGTCATAGTAGTTTATTGATAACGAAAACGGTTACAGGTCATTAAACATATTCATAAGTAGGTATAGGTAAAAAATAATTAATATAGATCGCGCAATGCCTACTTTGTTATTTTTTTAACGTTTACATCGCTGTTTGACAACTTTTGGAAAATTCTAATCAGACGATACCTGCTTATTTAACCCTTTCATATGTTCAAGCGAATAAGTTGTTAAGCTTTGTTTATTTCGACACGTCGAGCCAAACTTTATAGCATTACATACCATTTTAATTGTGAGCTCACCACTATACAACACGTTCATATTGAGACACCGTAAATTTTGGCGTGATTGTAAATTGAGACTGATACAATAATAATACGGAACCCTTCAAACGGACTGCTTTTTCCCACTAAACTCACTGATTTTATTCGCGTGATAAATAATGAGCCGTAAACTGCCGTAAGCTTCCGTAAACATTTGCGGTCACTTATTTATTCGCATGTGACAATATCGAAACACATCGCAGGCTTTAACTGTCAATCACAGAACGTTGATTGGATTTCGATATTGGCACTGGTGTGGCACCGGCATTACTTTGCGTTTACTGTTGACTAAAATAAAACTATTGGAATATTTAACACTAGTATCAGCCCACGGTTTTACTCACAAGGTACCGGGGAAATAAGTTGCCTTTGTGTTAATCTGGGTCTTATAATTAATCCAGTTCAAAAATAATCTCTACCAATTTCTTTTTTTAAATTAATTTAGCCGTTTCTTCTTGATTTACTTTTAAACACACAAACTTTCTTATTTTTTATATTAGTATGATAGAACTCCCTATTTCGTATTGAATGTTTGTTGAATGTGGACTAAGATATTTTTAGTTTAGAAACAAACTTAGGTTTGCCGAATGAAAATGGGTTCGTGTCGTTCTTATAACTATAAATAAATATAACATCATTAATTTTATACATAGTTCATTTTATAATGACATCTAACACTGGTTTCATTAAATTTGTGTATTGTAAGCTAGATATTTGCACACAAGTAGAAACGTAAATATATATATATTTTTTAATTTATAACCTTAACATCTTTGCAATACACCATATTTTTGTACTGAACTTTATTAGCCCCTATAGCAAATAGCCACCCAAGCTATAGCATTGTACAAAAACGCTAATCAAACGTATGGGAATGGTGTTTATTTTGTCAGTGTTTGTCGATCGTATGTCATCCGCATTCATTTGTTTTACGAACTTTATAACAGTATTCAGGCTAACGCTTGCATTGCTACTTGTTTCTAGGTGCAGCTTAAAGTGTTAATATATTGAACAACTTGTTTGGGATAATGCTGGCACGCCAGGAATGTCAGTATTAGTGGCTAATGCAGCTCATTTTGGGCTTGCATATTTGGAGCGAAATTGTTTATGAAAGTTGCACCCATCCCTTAACAGTATTTCAATAATAAGGAAATTTTCTTAGTCAAATTGTTGTAAGCGTTTTTCGTTTTGTACAATACAGTTTTAGTGTGTATTTCGTGCAAAAATAAGCAATGCAACTGCAACAATACAGATGATAATAACACTGTACAATAAAAACAAAAGACAGAAAGTTTTAAAATTGCATAAAACAAGTAACCACCTGCGTTGTCACTCGTGTGGTACCGGGATAATAGTAGCCAATGTATTAATTAATGTCAACCAGGTAGTACTGGTAGGTACGTGGTATAAAAATTCCTTGCTGGTAGGTAGGTACTACAATACATAAGTTAGCACCTAACTACTAGGTAAGTAACTACTTTTAATGCAATTAAACATGGAAATTTGCGGCAAAACGTATTATCTACCTCATGAACCTCCTTGCAAGGAGGTGCATAACTGAAAACAAGTCCGAGACTCTGTTACAATTACAGATGTTTTATTTATCAGATACCGGAGCGGGAGCTTCGTCCGTAAACGAATTGATTTCTGCATAATTTAACACCGAAAACATCTCGCCGAGACCTCGCTACTACTAAAAACAAAACATTTGTTTGTATTTTACTACTTTCGTCGGAATGAATGCATTTTTTATGTTCATACTTTTACCCGCGAAATGAAGGTGAGATCTCTACGCCTGGGCGCGGGTGGCGAGCCTCCTGATTATTTAAAAAACTGGTTTCTTTCATTAACCAAATAAGTTTGTTCAATAATTTCACTGAAGCTGAATAAAGCCTTAATTCCCTTTGACAGAGTTCATCTTATATTTTATTCAGAAGAGGTTTCGTTTACATAATAATTAAATGTGCTTTATGAATATAAAGTCTTAATCAAAGTCGCGTAAATAGCAAAACTTTTCCTAGTGTTCAGCTCAATACATTTTATGCATATTAATTAGCTGCTTCTGGGGCCGGCGACAAAAGAGGCATCTTTTACAAAAATTATGATCAATTTCTGAAGAAAATGTTTTATTTAAGACGAGAAGTAACTTTGAAATTTTTCTAACTATATGTACAGAAGGTGACTTATGTGATAGAATTTATGATCTTTTGCATGTAAAAGTGTTTTGGACGTTCTATGAGCACCAACTACTGAAGCGGCCTCTGGTGGTTTTATGTTGTAATCTATATAAAAAGTTCATCATTCGATTTACTAGTTTTTTTATTTTAAAAGGTCTTTACTTTTATAAAATTGTTATTATTATTATTATAACTAAATGCAGTTTATTAAAATATAGCTTAAATAAATAATAATAGAAATAAATTAACAGGCAATGGTGTCTATAAAAATTTTGCACAAACTTAATGTTTATGTAAGTATTGGTGCTTTATAAATCTACATTTCGTGATATTATTTGCAATTTTCATATTAACCATTAGGAAATATACCTAAGCACTTTGGGTAGCGCGCATTTTTGAGGCTAACCTGTTAACTAGTGTTAATAGGTGTTAGTGTGTAATGTTGTTATATTATTGTTCTCTCACGGCGTTAATGCTACAAGAATCGACGCCAGAGTTATTTTTGTTGCAAAAGACATTTCAAATGAACCTGCATTCGGTCACTTGAGTTGTGAAGCTTCTTTTGCTGGAGAATGTACAAAGAAATTGGATCTTTAAAAAACAACAAGCCTTAAAAACAGTTGCAATATAAACCTATTTTCAAAGTCAGTTCGTATTTGTTTCTTGTAACATACAATAGTTTTAACAGCATCAGTTTGATTGGAGCAAACAGGAGTCCATTGCTTTGTCGAGTCAGATTCTTGTAGGTAATTAACCGTTGTAGTAAATTAAAGTGGTGGTCGCCGTCCAACTCATCGCGTATGCTAGGCACGTTGCTTGCCCCCGAATAGGGTGGCGACGGGTAAACGACAATGCCGGACGGCACTGCAAGTTTGTCTAAAAACCGGACTTTTTGCCCAAAATACCGGAGATATATCTCTTTTTCTCTTATATAATTGAAATAAGAAGATAAAAAAAATCTCACGCCTCTTGGCCTTAGCGCAAGGATACTATATAGAAGTACCTACAGTGCTACGATCGTGTAGCACTCTACACATTCGTAGAGTACCTAGAACCTTCATGGTTCATGGATCAATTATGTGTTCGTGGGAATTTAGATGTGTGACAAACCTCATATCTTCTTAGATAACCATCTGTTATGGCCCGTAGCGCAAGGATAATACGATTGTTTAGCACTCTACACATTCGTAGAGTAGAGCCTCCATGATTAATTGTTCAATTACGTGTTCGTGGGAATCTAGACGTGTGACAAACCTCATCTCTTCTTAGATAACCATCTGTTATGAAATTCTTATGATTCTGAAAAACCTTATAGTTTGAGCTAAAATTGAAAAGTTGGATTTATCAGTTGGGCTCATTTTATTTTTGAACGGAGAGCGATAGGGCGCAGCTTGTAGCCAACAAACCTGTACGGATAATACTGCCCCTGTCTCTGGACGCAATGTGGTGTTCAAACATTCCCACCGCACCGCAGCTCCAGCTGTGTTCGCTAGTTAGTGCACACACGAAACACTACGTTGAAATATGGTCACTGCTGGTCGACTTAGAAACCTTGTAGGTACTTCATCGATAAACGAAGGGAGAGTTAAAGCTATCCGAGATGTACTACTGTCCTAAATTTTATGCATGTCAATATTTTAATGGTTGAATAAACGAAACGACTGATCTATGTAAATGAAACATTAGATATACATATACATAAAAAGTATTAAAAATTATAGCAAAATGAATAATAAAGAAGCAAACCAGGCGCTCGGCTCACCGCTGCCTTAACTACCACACTTTTTATGCTGCTCTTACTACTTGGAATCAAAATCTTTGGCTGTTCACACTTCTTCAATACAAAATTTTCACGGCTCGCTCTGCTCGCCGGTAAATATAATCCCATCCCTGCATGAGGCCGGCGGTTTTTTTAACATGAATATTAATGCCCTTTTGTTTACATTTCCCCCCCCCCCGATACTAAAATCTGGCTACGCCCATGATGTCAAGTTGAAGTTTATAATGTACCTTACAGCTTCAGCATCTAAAATAGTAGTGATATGACCCATTTACATAGACCTTGTTTACGAGCTTCGGAAGGTCATAAATAAATGTATTCAAAAGAAAAAAATAAACCATTATTTTTATCACTTGTCTAGACACTCCCAGTTTGTATCGACTTGATGGTGTTATTTTCTTTGTCTTGTGTATAAATGTGAAAGGGGCTTTTAGTAACTTAAAATATCACAAAGTCAATAACACTAAAAAAACAAAAGAATCATCTCATTGAAAATGATGGAAGTATTTTATTTTTCTTCTTTTTAACCGACTCTAAAAAAAGGAGGAGGTTCTCAATTCGACTGTTCTTGTATGTTTGTTACGGGATTACTCAGCCAATTATAAATTGATTTTTATGTTTTTTTTATTTGGTATATAGTTCATACTTCAGAGGTGGTTCCATATAAATTTTATCGGAATTGATACAGCGCTTTTTGAAAGAAATCGGTTTTGTTTTTTTCTTATAATTAACTTTATATTTATCTTGTCACTTCTTACTTAAAAATCCACTAAGAAAAAAGAGCCTTATAACCTGGTCAAGGTTATGCAACGGGCTATGGACAGAGCTTTGCAAGGAGTCTTACTAATAATAACGTGATGAAATCTGAAATAAGGAGATCCGTAGAAGATCAAATGCCATCGGTATAGGCAATCACTCAGAATTAGCATATTAAAGTGGCAATAGGTAGACCATATAGCTCACATTGACGACTTCTGCTGCGCGGCGAACGTACAGCTGGCTGTGAGACGCAAGAGGTGTGGGTTTGGTTCATGTTTGCATTATCTGCAAATTTTTGTTCCGGGTCTGGGTGTTATCGACATAGGGAATCCTAGTGTGGAATCAGAGGGCCTAGCCAAAAGGCATTCGCTTCGAAGCGATTCCTTTCTACAGTCATAATACAATACAAAAGACTACGTGACATATCTATAGCTAACGTCAATCCCATACATTTTGGACTTTTCTACTGGCGTCATCGATATTAGAATGTTATTTTGTCTAAGGCCTCAGGAATATGTATGTTGGGTGTTGTGTTATATTATTAAAAAATATTTGCAACCACAAACTAGACGAATTCGTGCATATAGACGCAAGATTTCGGTGGATGGAGGCCCCCTTCCTACAACTCCGTAACCAAATAGTCTTTAGCCACCTTCATCCACCGAAATCTTGCGTATTTGCAACCACAAACTAGACGAATTCTTGCATATAGACGCAAGATTTCGGTGGATGAAGGTGGCTAAAGACTATTGGTTACGGAGTTGTAGGAAGGGGGCCTATGTCCAGCAGTGGACATCTCTCATCTGATGATAATGATGATGCATGTCGCATCTACACTGGCTTAGGTAATCGCCCGGCTCTCACGTATCTGATGGAGTTTCTAAGCTTCCAAACTAGTTGGTCTGTTGCAAACTTCTGCCGATGCGCCGCTAGGTGCACTAGCCGATAAGAACAGGATTCCCTAAATCCTAACACGCGTCCATTCACAGCAGGATGCTCACGCTCGTGCCAATTAAAAGTTTCTCTACGTTTCTTTACACGTGGAATGTAATGGAAAATGTTATTCAGTGCAATAAAATACATATTAACAATTAAAACGTGTGTTGATTTCTTGATCTTTTCCTAAGTCAAAATAACTACTGAACACCCTTTTCAAACCTAAACAAATAGTGAGAAGCACACCGAAAAGTAACATTTGATTAGGTGGAAAATTGTGAGGAAAAGTTTCGTGATGTTATGGGCCCGTGAGATAACGAATATGACAGGTCTAATTGAAGAGTGGCTTGCCGGCTCCCGGCACATTGCGATGCCAGTCACGGCGCGGCGTGAACTTGTCGCGCGCGGGACGGGCTCCCCGCTCGTCGAGGCCATGAGACTTATGGGGATTACGGGAAAATGTGTATTCGATGACATTTTTCGGGGCCGTAGAAAAAGATGAAATATAAGGAATTCTAAACGTGACCGGAATATCGTACTCGGCGTCACCTATTACCGGCCTATGCGTTCCTTTCGCGGTCGGGCGGACGAGCGCCGATGAAACCGAGCATGACGTTCCATTCCTGATATAAAAATGTATAAAAATGCTTTGTTACACGCGACTTGGCTTCGGCGAAGTGGCAAAGTTTGAAGTGGAAAACTTTTCATGGAAAAATCTTTGCAGAAAACGATTTAATTTTAGGGCGATTTGTACTGTTTTAAGAGCCACTTTTATGGAGGATATCTTGCTCAATTTATCTAACTAAATATTGTAATCAAATCTAATAACGGCTCTAATTAAGAAAGATGGTGAATTCAGAGCATCTAATAAGTTAAATCGAGTTTAACTGGTTATATTAGTTAACTTCTATCCACGTAACTCGTTTAATAGCCTTGATAGTATTAGCCAATGTAGTGCAGACTGCAAACCAGTTGCTGCAAAAGATTATTTCAATGAAATAATTAAATTAGTGAGAGTGCGGTGGACAATAGAGCGAGTGGACGCTGGCAGAATCTAGAGTAGGAGCCGAACAGTCAGTGATTTCATTTCGAACCCCTCAGAGTTATACTCTAATACGTGTTCTTAGGAAATTCCTCACAACTTAATTAAATGAAACATCGTTGCAGCTCATCAAAAAACCAAATCTGCAAATTGAGAATCAATACGCTCTCAAGAAAAAGCGCTTGTCTGTCGAAATGCGCAGGGAGGAGATTCCTCCCAGAGATAAGGAAAACAAGTCTTGTTTGTAGACCGCAAGGATCCCAGGGAACATTAAGTGTGGACTCGGACCCTCGTTACAATCAGCGCTGAATTATTTACCAGCGCCCAGCTTACTGGCCCGAATTGATTTCTGCATAATTTAGACAAAAGGAAACGTTGCAGGGAAACGTAAAAACTGCTATAAAACTGCGGTCGTGTTAAGGAAGACTATATTGCTTGAGGTGGGTCGCATTTAAAATTTTGATGTTGGTGTACGAAAAGTTCCAGGTGAACGAAGGCGAAATAATCGGACGTCTGCGGATAACTATTAGATAGTTGAATCAAGAATGAGAGAGGGGAAAATAAAATCAGTACAGATAGTATTAGGATTCAGCGCACGTTCCGTATCGGAGGTTTCTGTGGAGGAAGCGGGGCTGCCGCGTCGGCTACCGCAGTGCGCCCGCTACCGGCGTCCGCCAACAGAACTCACAGATACCTCTTTCAAGACAATTACCTCTACGTAAACGGAAATTTGTTTGAAACCCCTCAAACGTGTTTTCTAATCTTCCGACAGGATGAACGGTAAAAGAGATGCCAGCTTTACATTTTTACCGCTCTAATGGAATCATTTCTTTTTACGCCGGAACTCTTTGTTTTCCAATGGCGAGAGTAACCCTCACGATGAAGTTAATATTACAGTAATGTCGTTTTTGTTCTGTACAAACATATAACGTGTTTTTATATGAGGCTGTTGTATGAAATGCTCTGAATAAATTATGTTAAATTACAAGCTTTGTTAATGCCCGTATTCACAGTGCGAGTATCACGAAATGCATGCAAAACACTGAAAACACAAGCTCCGCGAACAATTAATATCCAACACAATATTTTCGCAAAGTTTCGCTTCCGAAACTACATCCTATGCTGTTCGAAATAAAGTGAGTCTCCTCCCGACTATTTTACAGGCAATAAAGTTTAAGAGAACTGAGATAAACTCAACCTTAAGCGTTAAATAAAAGTATTAATTTTCGCATTAAATTGTTTGAAGAATGCGACTACGTAAGCCTAGTGGATGGTGTTCTTCTATGTTGACTTTTAGTCTAAAGTTAAGACGAGACACACTCGAGCGAGTTGTAAAGTCTTGTTACCGCGTGAAATCCACTTGCTATGTTACGGCTTAATTTACGCAAACCTGCGAAGAAAAGATAAGCTCCGTAACTTGTGTAGACTTAATTGGTTCAATGGGTGGCTTTATCAAAGTTTATGCAACATGTTATACCTTCAGCGATGTGATTAATTATAAGCGAGTAAGTTTAATTGTTACCGTGGTGTATCCGGCCTCAGAATAGACCTAGTCTAGTCTCCTCCCGTGAATATCATAAAAGCTAACTAAGGGATTACACCAGGTGATGGGCAGCAGCATCCACCTGAGCACCTACTCAACACCAATAATGCGATCACCAACCCGCCTGCCAAGTTTGGTCATTATGGCAAATACCCTCTTTATTCTACGGGGGAAGTCTCGTCCAACAGTGGACATTAAACTGCTGATGAAGAGAAGAAGAAGTTTAATTAGTAAAATGATGTTTGGTAAGGTGGAGTAATAAGCTTAATTTTAACTCCAAATTAGCGGCACAAACAAAAATACATGGTGACTTATGAAACAACTTATAGAAATTACAAACTAGCGAAGTTCTACAAATTTTTCTAAAAGAAAAAGTAAAAGGTAAAATTAACAAAATTGTGCAAACATTTTGCACCCCGTTTGTTTGTGTAAAATAGTGTAGGAGTTTATAGCGTTAGGTGTCCGACTAGCACCATTACCAATAAATCTACCAGTTTGTTGCTCCCTCCCACCCGGACTGACGTTAATCAGGTCAGCTTCCACTTAGATATCTAGATTATATAAATACATGAACCTTACAGTAGGTACTTTCTCCTTTTATTTCTCTAACGAGGTCAACGTAAGCACTACATCAATTTGTTATTAGATTTGCCATGGAACTATTATTAAAACCTTTCTTGCTGGATTTTACTATCGAAAAATATCAAATGTAATTCGATCAGCCGCAGTTTGTCTTTATGTGCCCTATAAATGTGTTATATAAACTGTTCTTAACTTTTTGTTTATCTTTGTGTCATAAACAGTTATTTTATTATTGTTAAATTGAATAACTTTCGAGCTAGGTTTATCATACTTTTCTCACATACATTGCAGTCTGAAGACATTTTAATCACTAAGAGTGTTCACTCTTAAGGTCAGATTATCTTGACTATAATCAAAGGCCGTAATCTAACAAGTAATTGACACGGACGTGTGGTGTAGCACGGATTTTTGTATGGAAAGTAAGGTTTTAAAAGTGCACGCTAGGGGCGCTCATCGGTATCTCACGACAACACGGTAGCTGTACAACTTGGCAGTAAGTCTATGAACATGACACCTTACAAATTACATAATCCAAAACGAAAGACAAACCAAAAAATATCACTTTATCTTGAAACAAGGAGTGTTACTACTATCAACACATTTCTCGGATACGTTAATGACTCTAAAAATGTGAACTCTTAAAGCAGGAACCACAAACTAAATTCAGCCCAAAAAAGCAAAACGAAACGCTCGCTCGCGGAAATCTCTAGAGAGCTGTTTAAGCTGCACAAAACATAAATTTTGCAGCTCGTTTAAGTTTAGCTCATTATTTAATTACTCGCACTATCCGCTTCCGAAGCTCTTGAGAACGCAAACCTTTTCTAACTGTTTATTTTAAAATTAATTTCGTGATTGTATAATTATATTTTAAAGTACATATTATTGTGTTTTCTTATGTTCTTTTGCAAATATTCAAAATTCAATTGAATTATAATGTGACATATAGTAAAGTTTTTCTAATAAATTCAAGGACTCTTTTAAATTTTACTATAAAAACTTCATGTGCTACATATTGATAGCAACCGTCATAATTTAATAGGTCTATAAGGCCCAGAAACACGAGTAGGGTTCAACAAATTAATACATAGGTTTTATATTGATCAGAATTGTAATAAGTAAAACCTTTCACCCCATCTAATGGGTGTCAATCTCTCAAGGAAATGATGCCACCGTAATATCGTTAGCCATAAAAAGTACGGCGTGCAGCGAGCACACGTATGGAAAAAGCCTTGACGTTCCAGTCACGTTTAATATTTTCTTATTTCCTTTGTCTCATTTGTCTTCGAGTCAAAATAGCATCATCTGAGTGTTTTTTGTCGAGGGATTTTTTATGTATAACCCAAGTTTTTGAGGCGCAATCTTACGATGAGGGATGCGTTCATTTTCACAAGAAAATTATATTTTCATTTGTATTTTTTTTGGAAACCGTTGTATCGCGGTGTAATCAAACACGAAATATAAGGTACACTTTCGTGAAAAATATTGCAAAACAATGATTTCAAAAATATTTTATAATATCCCAAAAACTACCAACCAGGTGGGGATCGAACCCGCAACCGTCTACTTGATATGGAGACTATTTTGACATCTCACTATTTTGACCTGCCAAGGAGTCAGCCAGTGCGCCGCTGCGCCAGTTGGCGCAGCGGTTAACCAATCTTCGTATCAAGCAGACGGTCGGGGCTTCGGGCCTGCTTGGTAGTTTTTGGGATAGAATAAAATCTTAATATTTCCCAAAAGTGTGGGTTAACACTTTAAAACCAATAACTATAAGATTATAAAAAGTTTACAAAACCACCATTCCATTGTCTAAACCCGAAATCTACATCTAAAACTGATAGCCTCTACGATAAGGTTCAAGGTATTAGGTACCTAAGTATATCCAAAGACTCGAGCCGGAACTAATCGTTATTCAATATCGACCAGACCTCAAATATTCAAAGGCATAACGGTACCCTAATACAGTTTGAACGTTATGTTCTTACTCGCGTAAAATTTTATACGATCTATAAATAATATTTTGTCTCCACTTAAGTGGATTCATTTGTAGGCATACGTGCAATAAGAGTAAACGCTCTGTACTTCACCGGTATTGGTTCCATTTCATATTGGTTAGCAATTTATTTATCATACATATTGGGACTGGAAACGGCCACCGATACCGAAGGCATTCTTTCCAAAGAAATCAAGAAACGGGACGTGTTGAGAATTCAACGTGCGTATGTATTGATGTCATTTAATTTTCGAAGATAGAATGGTTTTCCTATTCTATGTTACTCTACCATCGATTGTATTTAGGGTTCGTACCCAAAAGGTGTACCGTGGTGTGATCCCGCCTTCTTCTCCCGTGGATGTAGTAAAGGCGACTAAGGTGATTACCTCATCCACAGCTTAACAGCTTTTCCGGAGTACTTAACACCAAACTAGCGATCACCAATCCATCTGCCCAGCGTGGTGTTTATGGTAAATCCCCCCTTTACACGCTATGCATGCTATGGGGAGGCCTCATCCAGCAGTGGATGACTTCCAGTTGATGAAGAAAAAGGAGATAGATAATACCTACTCCACAGATAAAAAATAATTACTCAAACAAGTTAAAAAAAAATACTGAAATTTACTTACTGTACAATTGTATGTACTTTAGTAAGCTGAGGTGGCAATGGGCTTGTCCATGTAGCTACCAGGAATAACCACTGAGGAATAAAGGTTCTCGAGTGGCAATCACGAATAGACGATGCCCGCTCGGCGGATCGATGTATGATATAACTGTCGCAGGAAGTCGGTGGATGGAGGACTCAATTCATTGTGGCATTCTCTGGGGAGACCTATATCGAGCAGTGGACATCTACAAGCTGATGATGATGATGATGACTTACTGTATATACACTCGAGAGCAATGAATCCGGGTCACTTAAAGAATGTTAAAAATCTCGGAAACTAAAAATGATAGATTAATGCAATAAATTGTATTTAATAGACAATGTAATACTCCTTAAATGAAGGTAAAAAAAATATGAGTCACCATACATTTTATTAACACAAAATTACATAAAGAAAAAAACTGCTGATCTCTCCTTAAAACAAAAATAGGAAACATGAAATTTTTGAACTTTATTACGATTTTCTTGAATTTTAATACTTCGTATTGCCTCCTCGTGCTTCCATTACTGCGTTTACGCAGAAAAAAAACAACAAAAAAACAGAAATCAAACAATGATAAATGACAGATTACAAACAAAAGCAAAACCAAATGCTGTAATTTCGTAGTTCCATCTTCGAAAGTGGCCCTTTTTCAAATTTGTTTTTTTTATGATATAACTTTACAATAACTAAGAAGTTTTAATACCTTCATTTAAGGAGTATTACATTGTCTATTAAATACAATTTATTGCATTAACCTAGCATTTTTAGTTTCCGAGATTTTTAGGATTCTTTAAGTGACCCGGATTCATTGCTCTCGAGTGTAGATAGGTTTCTTTAAAGAAAAAAAAAAGCTGTAGTACACATAGTACAATAGATTCAAAATCATAATCATCATCATCAACAAAATTGTTATAGTCCACTGCTGGACATAGGTCTCTCCCATAGAATGCCATGACGGACTGTCTTGAGCCGCCTCCATCCGCCAACTTCCTGCGACCTTTATAATATACATGTAGGGTATGAACATCGAATATCGTTAAAAATATTTAAAGTATTTATAATGCGGCGACTCATACAAACCTACATATTTACATAAATAAAGAGGAATAATAAAATTAAATTTGCGACGCGGTCAGTTATGGCGACCGATTCATTTTGTTTTACAATAAACGCGCGTAGTATTTTAATTAATGGAATTTTAATTATGTTTTATGCATTCTGTCATTTTATAGAGAAATAGATTACGCTCAGAAAATCAGAGCAGAGGGAGTTTATGCCTACATAGTACGAGTATAACGAGGTAGGTACTTACTCGAAAAGTCACGAGATACGGCCGTGATGTCTCGAGGTGGCTACTAATAGTAATCTAGCATTTGCCCGCAGTTTCACCCGCGTTAAACTTCAGTGTTTAAATAGATTTAATAGAACCTTAAATCTTCGTCGTTAAAACCCTAAACTATAGTGAAAACAGCATGAAAATACACCCAGTAGAAGTCGAGTTCCAAAAAAATATATTTTGCTTGCAAAAAGTGTTCGTGGCTAGCGATCACCCACGCAGATCATTGTGTAATCTCTCTTTGATTATACACTCAGGGCCTTATTCATTATCATTTTTTAAACCTATTTTAGTTAAAATAGCTTTTGTTTTGTTCTCTCTGATGTAAAATGTCACACGTCAAAGCAAGACAAAACATATTTTAACTAAAATAGGTTTAAAAAACGATTATGAATAAAGGGGATAGTTTTTAGCTCTCTAACTTCCTTCACAAATAGAAATCCAACTCTCTGATTAAAGTGTATTGATGTATAATGGTAATGGTTCACCTGCCTAGATAAAACACTACACGGTACAAAAACAACATTTGTATTCATCTTATTCTTCTTCTTATTATCTTATATATAAATAGAAAAACGTTGGCTTTTATAAATATAGAGAAATTAAATGCAAATACAAGAAAATAACAGTTTGCAAAGTAGACCAAAAGTTATTGATTCTCTTGCAATAAGTGCACCATCAATAATATGTACTGAGGACGTAGCGAATGTCGCTGGCGGCCGCGCTTCACCGAACTCAATATTGCTTCGTTTGTATAACCAATATGAAATATATTAAGATAGAAATAGGAAAAGTAAAAAAATGGGGAGAATAGTTTTCTTCAGAAAAAAGTCTATACATACATGTACAGGTAGGTATACAGAGGAACTTTACCGTGAGCATGGGTTTCTTATGCAATAGAATCGCCTACAAATCAGTCGCGAATTGGTTAGTCAAGTAGAGACGTGGCTCTTTCCTCGAATTTCCTATTTATATAACTCAAGTCTTTTTTTCATCCGTCTTAACGAGAGCATTGTTGACTTATTAATTAGCTAAGGATTTATTTTATCTACATTTTTCGTTAAAACTATATTCCCGATAATGTTTGTTATATCATGTTATTACTCTCAATAGACTATTAAAATTAATGATTTTATCGTTTAATTTTCGATACCTATCGCCCTCGGAAACCTCTCTACTTTTCTCACCTATATTTTTTAATCGTGCTTCGAGGTATTAATTAAATCGTAGTCGTCTTTTTATCGGCATTGCAAAAAAAGAATTATGATATCACAATAAAAGCTATGGTCAGGTCAGGGAAAGTGGTTATTGGTAAACACGCTTTGTTTAATGCAAAATATCCTAAGGTAGGGTGTTCTTTGCTTTAACAAACAAAATTTTACATGAAAATCCATAGCCCTAACTACGCGAAAATATGAAGGAAATGATGTCAAATAATTTCTTTATATTCAAAATAACCTATAAAAAATATTTCCGATGGTAAATGACTTGTTTTTGACTTAAAAACGTCTATAAATTCGATTTGCCAGTTCAACATTTTTGATGCATCGAAATTATGCCGAATTTCGTGATGCAATAACCCTGTGAATACCTAATAGACTGATAGCAAATTATTGATAAAATTCAGAAAGATTACTCTTTTAAAATTCTAGTTAGTTCAGTTTTATTTAAGAATTGATGTAACGTTGGAGTATATTGCGGTCGTGTGCGAAATAAACATAAATTTGTAAGTACCTATATTTTTTTACAGGTGGTCTATCAACCTCATGAACGGATAAAGCTAGGACACCGGTCGAAGAGTCTATGGAAAGTCCTTAAAAAGTTAAAATAAGACTTTACGTAATATTGGCTTGCCATGGTGTGTCCATCCTAAGAATAGATCCCTCCTTCTTCTCCCGTATATAGATGTAGTAAAAGCCTTACTAAGGAATTACACCAGGGGATGGGCAGCAGCATCCACCTGAATACTTAACATCAAACTGCGATCACCAATCCACCTGCCAAACGTAGTAATTGTAGCAATTCCCTCCATTAGGTACATTCTGTGGTGGACGTCTAAAAGGTGTTGAAGAAGAAGAGAATATTGACTTTAATAACAAAAAATAAAAAATTATGACTACTTATGATTTTCAGAAATATTTAAGCGAAGCGAAAGGTCGAAAAAACCCATCAAGGAGAACCCGAAAAACGCCCAAACGATTTTGGCTTTCGTAACAAAAATCTAAATGAAATTCATGCATGCAAAGAAAACGGAGAACATGCCGTTTTTACGAAAAATCTTGGCTCATGAAAAAATCATCAAAAAATACATGCAATGGACTCAGTGACGTCCAGTCACTGAGTCCATTGCATGTATTTTTTAATTGTTTTTAAAATATTACATAAAATTTAAAGAAAATATATTTTGATGTTTGTAAATTTAATAAAATCGAAAGAGTACTGTATACATAAATCTCAGTTAGTACCTACACTTCTACGCGAACCGAAACGCAATCATTTAAGGAGTTCACGTTGAAAATGGCTCTAAAAACTTCATTCAGGGAATTCTACACATTTCTAGACCAAAGTTGTGGGTTTACGTTGAAATTTATGCCGTGCCAATGTTCACGGTGTTAAGCAAGGAGGAGGAACATGTAAGTTAGCGTCTCATACATCAGGGGAACGTGGCATATCGCGACACTGCATATGCCAGTGTATGCGGGCGTATGGCTGAGACTTATAGCTCTTGGATGCAGCCGGATTTACAAGTCAACCAGCCAAACGGCTGCTTAAATAGTCTAATGCTAACGTAGTAGAAACATGTAAGTTAGCATCTCATTTATCTAATATATTTAGGAAAAAGTGTGATACGATGCGCGCTAGGAAACATAACCTGTGACGGTAGGTCTTCACAGCTAACAAGTCAAAGGATTATCTCATGCTGACAGAAGTATGTAAGCGTCTCAAAGATCAGTAAATCAGCGTAGCGTGGAATATGGTTGGTGACACAGACAAATAGAAATACAAGTGTTTATACGAAGTGATGACTTTTTCGGTATCATACGTTCAACATCTGGACGCCATACAAACGCCATTTTTTTGTTAAAGCTCGTTGACGCGCTAGAGTCGTTTGCTGTAGACTTATATTTGCCCATTAACTTTTCGTGTCCACGACCTATATTGCTCTTGTGTGCTGGTGTCTCATCTCAAATACGTATAGGTACAAAACTTGTTATAGAATAATGCATTACACCCATAAATAATGAACTAACGTGAAAATAGACGTGTAAATAATAGCTGCACTATAATCCTGTCAGTATGGAAATTGATTTAGGAATGCTATTAAGCTTGTTCAATGATTGTGCGTGTAGACAATGTAACATAAGTACATAGTGCACCACAAAATGCTAATTATTCCCAAGATGTATCTTTACCACAATAATATACGATTTTGGCGCTGGATAAAAGGTTTTTTGCAAGAAAATAAGTCCAACTAAACACTAATAATGCCCACAATTATTATGGGCATTGATAGTAATTGCATCACAAAATGCATTCAAAATGAATGCACCACGTGTTGGAGAAAGAATTAATGTAGTTTTTAAAAAAAGCCATAGTTTTTTTTACAATTTTGTCTTTATGCTAACCATACAATGCTATAATTATGGTAACAAATGGTAATGAAGATCAAAACTATGGTGTTCATTTTAACACCCATCGAACTACGAATCGCAGCGTGTGCCTTTGCGGCAAGTAAATTCCTCAGTTATTTTCTGATGTGGAAGACGACCGCACTAAGCCTTTGTAATGTCCAAAACTTTTGAAATTTGTAAAAGATTTTTCTATTTTTATTTACCAGTACATCTCAACGACGCAAGTATACCTACTGAAAACTATTAAGACAACACTCCTGCTTTTACGGCTAAACCTAATCCTATAATAGGTAGAACTTGCATGTTCCTTACAGCCATTTCAAATAGTCCCAGCCTAGTTACACGGCATAAAAAGCCATTTACATTGCAAGGTGCAAGTCATGCTTGGCAACGTTTACCTTAGAATTGCTTTTCGTCTATTTTCTGGTTCGTTCGTACTTCCCCAGTGACGTCACCGGTGTCGCCCTATAGCGTCCTCTTCAGACGGTGGAATAGTTACCTTCTAAAGTTCAGGATTTATGAAAAATAATAAGTGGTGAATTTATAGTTGCTGGTACAAATATTCGTAAGTATTGCATACTTACGAATATTCGTAAGTATTGTATACTTACGAATATTTGCGGATCATGCAAACATTTCTTTCGCTGTGGGAATTGCACTCGCACCTCTTGCGTCTTAGCTGGCTATTCGTCCACCACGCCACGGAGGAAATCCTTAAAGAGCCATAAAAAGCCATTTACATTGCATAAAAAACCCGTAAAAAATAAATAAATTGTTAATAATTTGTTAATTATCAAATTATTATTAATAAGTAACAAAGTATTTCAAGAAAGAGATAAGATGGATAAAAACGTATTCAACAAATTGGAAATAATTTGATGCGTAACGAACAAATGTTTATTCGGTCGGTTTTCATCAAACTATAGATACCTATTCCCAAATGAATGTTTCTAAAAAACCTAAATTAAAGGTTCGAGGGCAACACTTGTGAACTTTTAGTTTGAATAGAAATAAGGGTTTACAGCCCGACCCCAATCCTATAGATAGAACCTAAATGAAAATTTAATCATTAGCCCGACAGTAAATTGTAACTTTCGCAGGCCAATTTAGATAAAATCGCCTTCAGTTGCAAAATGTTTTGCATTTTGTTGGATCAATACGATAGTGGTTTTAACACGAATACCTACATAGGTATAGATAAACAAGGTATGTACGAATCAGTCTTGATACATTATGGCTATTTAATCAAAATAACGAAGAGCTTTTGACCCAATTTATGTAAAAAATGTTTGGATATACCTTTGCAAATTGAATAAAATTCCTCAAAAAAACCTATAGTTTTTCTTTGGTTAGAGCAGGATAGGTAATCTCATTTCAGTCAAAATTATATAAATTCAATTTAAAATTAAATAACTTATATCGGTAGTAAGTCGCAGATATTAGTAAAAGTAAAAAAAACCTAAAGACCACTAAGGCCCATGTTCACGAACAAATAAACGGGCGTTTATCGTAACCATTGGTCAAGCTGACAGATAATGTATGTAAGCATCTGTTAAAAAGAATTGGTTAGGTTAAACAGTCGTTTAACCGTCTGTTTAATATGTATTGGTGAACATTGGCCTAACTATTTTCTTTAACCCCTCAATCAAATGTTATTGTGTTCAACCAAGGCAGCCTCGCTGTCGCCAACTGATATTTAAAACGATCACAGAAGGAGGTTTTGGCGCGGGTTCACAGTAAAAACTTTTGTAATTACACTCATTTAGGGCAAGGAACCCATCGTTGATGCGGTGTCGTGCCAAAAACGGCAATTATTTTTATAATACGAGTATTTATACGACCTAGCCAACTTCCACGGTCTTTCGTGACCGCTGACACATGCTGGTTGATGTTCCACGAGGACTATAAACGGATTTTAATTCAGTGTCGTTAACAAACTGCCAAATCTTGTAAGTTTTGTGCCAAATGACAGTGTCAGTTTTCACTGGTGTCATTGTAGATGATTAATAAAAACAGACGAATAGTAAAACTTCTTTAGTATTGTGTTGTTTCATTGGTTTCAGGTTTCCTTTATAAAACAAAGGCTTAATAGGGTCTGTCTCATAATCATTTTCTAAACATATTTTAGTTAAAATAGCTTTTGTTTTCTTCTCTCTGATGTAAAATGTCATACGTCAAAACAAGGCAAAAGCTATTTTAACTATAGGTTTAAATTTTTTGTAAAAACATTTTCATTATATCGTAAAATCTTTCAAAAAGACTTGGGTTCCGTACCTCAATAATCAAATACTAATATCAAATAGTCAAGTCTGCAATCCCTCGAAGCTGTGAAAAAAATCAAACTTTTAAGGGGGATGCTTTCGATTACTTAAAGCTCGTTTCACGCTAGATGGCGTGGAAAAACAGATATTGACTTTTTTATTTTTTGTTCAAAACTCGAGCGTCTTTAGTGAGTAATTTTACCGTTTGCGAGCACGGTGTAGGTCATAGAATTTGATGCAGCATGAATTTTCGTTAAAGAGTCGTTAGAAATTTCAAATTCACTATAAATAAGATCTGACAATTTGCCTCATGTAATTACACGCACGCACACTTCTACATTCACTGTTTTGTTTTTCACTAGATGGCGTTGTCATTATCCCCAGATGTTATATAGATGGCGTTAAAAAAATGTTTATAAGGTATCTCGATAATGATGGCGTTAAAGAAAATTGTTAGAAGGGATGAGCCGCCACCATCCACCGACTTCCTGCCACCCTATAAAAAGTGCCGTGGTGTGCAGCGTAGAATCTATAATCCTCCTCCCGTGGATGTCGGAAAAGCCGACTAAGGGTTTACACCAGGGCATGGGCAGCAGCATCCATCTTAGTAACCGATACTGCAATCACCAATCAACCTGCCAAGGGTGGTAATTATGGCAAACACCCCCACAAAAATGAATGTCTTTTTACAGAAATGAATAAAAAGAAAAAACAAACAGATTAGGTATTTTTATTGGTTTATAATTACAAGTATTTTCCACTAGAAATATCATACACTGACAACAAATATTCATCAATAGGTAAGCGATCAGTGCAACTGCACATTTTGTCTTCGTATATTGTATTCATTGTTACCATTAGTGCCCATTGCATCTCTTCTAAATATAACTTTTCATTTAAAAAACCGACTTCCGCCATTGTATTCGACTAAATATTAGGATGAAAAAAAAATGATGAAAGAACCATAGTGGTGAAAGGATTATGATACTTTCTGAATGCAAATGCTTGGTTTGTTGCTGAAAATATCAAAATCGCCATATGTATGCCTAAAATATTTGAGGAGTTCCCTCAATTCCTCATGGATTCCATCATCAGAACTGGGTTTTGAAAAAAATGGGACCAATCTGGAAGTACATATATCTATTCAAATAAAAAAGAATTTTCTAAATCGGTTCATAAACGCCGGAGATATGAGGTATCATCTTCATCATCATTAGATGTAGTTGATCTGATGATCAACTACATCATCATCAGCCTGTAGAAGTCCACTTAGGTGTCCCCTAGAGTGCCACGACGAACGGTCTTGAGCCGCCTCCATCCACAGATTTCCTGTGACGTTCATAATGCCTTTAGTCCATCGAGTGGAGGGCCTTCCTCTACAGCCTCGTCCGTTTTTCGGTCGCCACTCGAGAACCTTTATTCTCAAACGGTTATCAGTTCTGCGAGCTATATGACCTTCCCATTGCCACTTCAACTTGCTAATTCTGGTTGATCATCAGTGGCTAGAAAAAAATACATTTCTTGATATAGTTTTGTTTTAGACAATGTTGTAAGGGTTTTTTGTATGAGAAAAAATAACGTACATGATGTCATTTCATTGAGATCTATGCACTTTGCATTTTTCCGAACACGTCTCAATATATATTTCAGATAAAATCGCATTTTTGAAAAATGCTACCAGCTTTAGCATCATGCTGCTGATAAACTCATTTATAGGGTGTGGTGATACGGCGTTTGCAAACATAACAGTGTACAAATATTACTGTGTTGGAAATATATGATATTGGATAAACAATCAACAATCTGCCTCTCTCACTATTCCAAATTGACTCGCAGTCAGACGACTAGTTAGTAGTTTTGTTAGTAGTAGAACTTCTTGTGAAAGAGTTCGTCCGGGGAAGTACTACCACTGTACCTATTTCTGCCGCCAAGCAGTAGTGTTCGCATTGCTGTGTTTCGGTTTGAAGGGTACGGGTGCCGGTGAAATTACAGGCACATGAGACTTTTCATCTTTATGTCTCAGGGTCGGTAGCGCGCGTGTAATGCCTCTGATGTTACAAGCGTTCATAGGCTGTGGCAACTGCTTTCCATCTGGTGGGCCGTAAGCTTGTCTGCTTGCCAAGTTGCATAAAAAAAAAACGTTCCGATCTGTGAGTAACGTATAAATCATTTCCATGCTGTTCATGTTGTGGACCATTTCTCAAATCTTCTGCCATCAAATCTGGCTGACTGCTGTTGTGCATTATTATTTTTCGTGCAACCAGAGTCAGCTTCGTCAATTTCGGCTTCAAAATATTTCGTCCATAAATTGGGAGCTTGGTGTTAGATAAGATCTGAAAACATAACATATTTACTTATTACATTTTCATTCATTAAATTTTTAAAGATATTTCAAGTAATATAAATATCGAGCTGCGCCTCGCGGTTTCACCTGCGTGAACCATGATATTATTATTATGACGTTGATTTATTTTAAAACTCGTTATAAAATACATTTTTCACTATAAAGAAATACTACTTATCTATAAAAACAAATAGTATATAAAAACAGTATAGTAAAAAATATATTACAAAACGGTAAACCACCGACCGCGGAGCAAAGGCCCACAAGCGGTCGGAGGCTAGGGCTGCAGAGAGAGGAACCTCCTGACTATGCGTGCCGAGTCCAGGAGTACTGCCTTCTGAATCTGACCGTTGATCCAACCATTTAGTGAGAGCCTCTCAAGGTATTGGTCGAGGCTCTTTGCTATAAGGCCATTCACAGAAACAACTATCGGGACGATAATCATCGAATCCACATCCCACATGGCGGTAATCTCGTGGGCCAAGTCAAGGTACTTGCTTGCTTATTATTATTATTATTATTATTAGGTATCTTCATTCCAAATTTCACTCAAATCCGTTCAGCCGTTTGGGCGTGAAGAAGTAACAAACATACTTATAAACTTTCGCATTTATAATATTAGTGTGATGTGATGAGATGAAGAGGTCAACCGACGAATCCAACTCGGATGGGCAGCGTTCGGGAAACTACGCCATATCTAGTTTGTTGGTTTTGTGAAAACTTCTTGTGAAAGAGTTCGTCCGGGGAAGTACTACCACCGTACCTATTTGTGACACCAAGCAGTAGTGTTCGCATTGCTCTGTTTCGGTTTGAAGGGTACGGGTGCCAGTGAAATTACAGGCACATGAGACTTTTCACATTATGTCTCAGGGTCGGCAGCGCGCTTGTGATGCCTTTGGTGTTGCAGGCGTCCATAGGCTACGGTAACTGCTTTCCATCAGGTGGGCCGTATGTTTGTCTGCTTGCCAAGTAGTATAAAAAAAAATCTTCTCGTCGCCGATACCGCAGAGCCTCAAGACGAAAGTCTACACGCCAGTGTTGACTTACGGCACTGAGACGTGGTCGCTAACTATTGGCCGTATAGACAAGCTCAAAGTTGCGCAACGGGCTATGGAGAGAGCTATGCTAGGAGTTTCACCACGTGATAGAATCCGAAATGAGGAAATCCGTAGAAGAACCAAGGTCACCGACATAGCTCTCAGAATTAGTGGCAGTGGGCAGGTCATATAGCTCGAAGAAGTGATAACCGTTGGAGAATAAAGGTTCTCGAGTGGCGACCACAAACCGGACGACGCGTTAGAGGAAAGCTCTCCACTCGATGGAATAAAGACATTATAAACGTCGCGGGGAGTCGGTGGATGGAGGCGGCTCAATACCGTTCGTCGTGGCATTCTAAGGGGAAGGCCTATGTCCAACTACAACAACAACGAAGGCTTCAAACAAAGGGCAGGCATCTTCTATAATAGTACTACTCTACTAGTAGGTAACACATTAAAATTATGTAAATATCTGTTTACTTACGAAATTTCACCGTGAAACCGTTATAACCTGGCTTGCACTCGTTTCAAAGACACCGCCCCAAAGAAAATTAATCGCATGACACCCACAGTGCACCATAGACAAGGACCATAGAGAAAAAAGTCAAGGAACATATAGGGAGAAATAAGTGCACTAGGCTAGGTAACCACAGACAAACAGAACACCTTAAATTCAACAGGACCACAAATCAAAAAATTTCAATATCGTTTTTAATGCAAAAATGGCATTTAGATGATTCCAATTTTTATATTCGAAAAAGACACCCATGGTTTTAGCGTTTAAAATAGTTCAATCACACAACTACCCATTTAGCATTTTGAGACTTTGATGACTAACTTCACAGCAAAGCAGCCATCTTTCCAGTTAATAATAATAATAATAATAACTTTATTACGAAACATAAAAGTGTCAGGTTTTGGAATGCGTTTCTTTTGAATGAAAGTTCAATAAGTTTGATTACTATTTTATTAAAACGAAACCGCAGTACTTGGAAATGTGTCTGTTTTGCATATAAGATTACCGTGATTATGGTTGTAATTGTTTATAAACAAACATGCAATATTTGTTAAATGACTGTTATTACAATCAGTCTGTACAATCAGTCTTAAAATACAGTGTTTCATTATTATACATAAGTATCCTTTGAATTAAATAATCACTTTTAAGATTATTAAAATTACTTTGGGATCACATCCTTTTCAATCAGTTTTAGGATGCCCTGTTTTTTGTCTCAGCAACTTGTAGCTTTTTGATATTATTTTATTTTATTTACTTGGGAAAAATCTGTATCCTGAGAAGTTTTGTATAAAATATATTATGCCTTTACAACTCTTCCTTTGAAAATCTATGCCAAGAGACTGAACACTAAGAGGTTCTGAATCATAACTGATTGGTAATCAATCGTCTGTACTGCTGTCTGAGCTTATAGATGAGGATTCACTGGAGTCTCTATCTTAATCGCTTCATCAAAAACGGTACAAATTCCATACCAGACAGACAGCCAACACAATCCTAGCCTATCGTTACTTGATGAAAACATTATCTGATTTTGGAAGTCCAGAGCAATGAATAAATTTAGTCATTGAGGAAAGTACAGACAGCGATTCAGATATACTCAAGTGAATCCTCATCTTCAAGCTCAGACAGCAGTACAGATGATTGATTACCAATCAGTTGATTCAGTACTTCCTAGTGTTCAGCCTCTTGACATAGATTTCCAAAGGAAGAGTCGTAAAGAGCAGACCTCAAAGTTATTAAAACTGATCAACAACATTAAAATATATTTTTATACAAAACTTCTCAGGATACAGATTTTTCCCAAGTAAATAATATAAAATAATATCAAAAAGCTACAAGTTGCTGAGACAAAAAACAAAGCATCCTAAAACTGATTGAAAAGGATGTAATCCCAAAGTAATGTTAAACTTTTTATACTTACTTATTATAAAATTGATTATTTAAGCTAAAGGATTTTTATGTATAATAATGAAACACTTAATGAGATTACTGCGATGACTTAGATATTATTGATCGTAGATCTCATCGTTACTACTAGTAAGTCAAAGATTTATGGAGTATTTTATTTTGTAATATTGCTAGATGAAGAGGTGATAGTTATGGATAAGTTTCTTCCGCATTTAATTACATTGATCTCAATGTAAATTTCAAGGTAGTGTAAGGTTCAAAATACGCATCTTATAATATACCATACATATATGTAGAAAAAAAAGATTTATAAAGTAATACAAAAAAAACTACTATCAAAACTTTGATAGGCTTTCCAGTAAAAAAATGAATTTTCGACTTGTGGCTCTTTTGCATTTAAGGAGCGAGATGACAACTTCATACTACACTTTGATATTGATATATTATCAGGGTTGCTACACCGAGTTTCTGAATCACAGCACGGTACACGGTCGGATTATAAAAACTAGTAGTTTTGCGAACAGAATACCTCAAGAGCACAAACTATCTTGTTTTTCGATAAAGTTTAAAAAACGCATCCATAGTCCGATCTAGCATATACCCAATCTTACTTGAACCACAAGTCGTTGAAACTCTAACAAATGAGAGCTCACGTAATATTGGTTTTCATTTTTATTTTTTCTCAAAAACTATATTGTAAAATAAATATATAAGTAAGTACATATATCAAGTTTCATCAAGATTAATTGAAAAATGCGACGTACGCGAGTACTTACGTACATAGGTACATACATCCGAACAGACGATAGCAAATTTTGCCATATTATATTGCAAGGACTTACCTTGCTTTGCTCGCTCGGTCAATGACTAGTAATATTTTTTTTTATTGCTGCGAATGAAGTTACGAAAGTATAGTTTTTACATATTCTTTCGTTGTTTTATTTTTATTTTATAAAACTGAAACTTGAGTTTCAATAAAGTACGTTACAATAAAGTATTTTCTCGAAGGTACCTACTTTGTTGATATTGCAAAGTATAAAGAACATAGCCGCAAATAACTTTGTAAACTATGATTATAACGAACGGTTGGCAACCCTATCAGAGCCAGCTCATAAAGCCTAATAATTACGGGTGACTAGCAAGCACTAAACTTGTGACGTAGCGTTGCCTGGCAACGTCGCGTTTCGCAATTCTGGTGACAGGGCTGAAAATAACGCGAGGCATACTTTTATTTATTTAGCGCCATCTTTCACTATCTTTCTCAAAACTCGGTGCTCGAGGTCCATTTAACCGCCATCTCTGTCAAATTAAACAAAACAGGGTGCTCTGCGTAAAAATATCACGCTTCGATGGTAGGTGGCGACTCAAAATGGACATTAAAAACACTCACACATACGTAAAATTGGTCGTATTTCAAACTAATTTTAAAAATTACCCTTAGTAAATTTTTATTTGAAACAACCATTTGCGAGTACGATAATCATTAGAAAATCGAAAAAAAAATAAGATATAAAGAACGACAATCTGTGGATTGAAAAAATACTTAAATTATTTTGTATGGGCAAGGCAACGAGAGCATTCACCTTAAGTCATCAAAAGATACGGCCGTTTAAGCCGCATACCTTCATACTCGCAAGAGAAGGAAAACCTATAAGGTACTTCCCGTTGACCTAGAATTATGAAATTTGACAAGAAGCAAGGCCATGTTACATACATACATACATACATAAACATACGCCTTTTTCCCCGAAGGGGTAGGTAGAGCCTCAAAGGGCCTCTTTTCACCGTGGCTTACACAATCGCTGGAATATAGACGTGACAAGTGGTGAGCTCATCGCCGCCATTGTTTTCCACGACAGACTCGGCTAACGCTTTCTTCAAGTAATAACACACTCCTAAATAAGCCAGCAGACAGGACAAATCTTATAGCAAAGAAAATTTACCAACAAGTCCGGGTAATAGTCCGGTAAAAGTCCGGGTATAGCATATTAGTTTAACAAAATGAAAGGGAACGCCACACTATAACTAACTAATATTAAAAAAGGCGTAAGAACAATGAAACTATAAAATAATAAATGACAATAATTTGCAAATAATTTTCTCAGAACATCCGGGCATGGGTATAGCGTCAGCGTGGTGTCAGGTTGTGACAACCGTCGACTTGCCAACTCCTCGTAAAAACTTTTCTAATTATGTAGGTACATTTCGCCGGCGAGACGCGAGCGGGGTTCTCACACCGCATTATATTTTCTAGTTAATTTCGCGGATTTGGTGTGAACACAGGGCTGTTACGGTCGAGGGGCGCGACATAACGCGGAGTGATCTCTGTCGTTACTTACACAACTCAACAAACTTAAATGGAAACCCTGATTCGCAGGAAGATAAACGAGAGTTACTTCTCTTAGCATGAGTTTATAGCGCTATCAAATCAACTGCGATTTCGTGAAGATGACGACCTCCGTAGTGTGGAGGCGAGTAGCCGGCTGAGACGCAAGAGATGCGGGTCTGGGTGTTGTGGTACCATGGTACTCGTAGTTCCTGATATCCACGACACAGGAAATCCTATTGTGGGATCAGGACTATGTATGTATGTATGTGACTGTTGGGTGTTGTTATGTTATGTAATATATTGACTATTCAAGTTTCGCTGATGTCACATGGCTGGAGAGTGTAGCTAGTGATTAGAAGAAAATTAATTGCTTGATGGCTCCGCGCATCATAAAGATTGCCGGGAAGAAACTGCTCTCAGCAATAAGGCCACTGTTTGCACTGCTATTTTTAGTAAATACTATTATGTATTCCTAGTGTACAATAAAGTACCTAATCTATCTAATCTATTTTTATCATCGCGGTTTGACGTTGTCAAACCATACATTTTCCTCTTATTGCCATCCACGGTTATCAGCCGTGTGGCACCGAAATTAGCAAAATTTCATGCCACGGCTCTATTATGTCATTGGACAAAGACATTTTAGTGAGGAGTTACTGTAATTCGATAGCGTCGAAACTCATGCTAAGGGTACCTACTGAGAAAGCTGCGAGTCATCTCAGACACGTGTATCGAACGGTATTTAGATTAGGCAATTTGCTATCGGATTTAATTTAGAAGATAAATGACAGAGCTTTTATTGTTTTTGCACACTATACTCAGTAAAAATAATAGCAGTTTTTCTTCTTTTTTCATACTCATGACACTTTTATACTATTCTGAATTTAATGGGCCTTACACACGTATGTGTGGCCAACTGTGAACCACTAGATTTTGCATGGTTTAACAATTGTCATCAAATTTTGTGCAACTTAGGTATACAAAACCGATTTGGCTTGGCTGTCAGCATGTTGGAAGCTCATTAAGTTAGTCAAATGTGTGCAAGCCACTTGGTCGCAGAGTATCCCCTAACAATACATTCTTACAGCAGTATCATCATCATCATCATCATCAGCCTGTAGAAGTCCACTGCTGGACATAGGCCTCCCCCTTAGAATGCCACGACAAACGGTCTTGAGCCGTCTCCATCCACCGATTTCCAGCGACGTTTACAATGTCTTTAGTCCATCGACTGGAGGGCCTTCCTCTACCACGTCGTCCGGTTTGTGGTCGCCACTCGAAAACCTTTATCCCCCAACGTTTATCAGTTCTTCGTGCTATATGACCTGCCCATTGCCACTTCAACTTGCTAATTCTGAAAAATATGTCGGTGACCCTGGTTCTTCTACGGATTTCCTCATTACAGGGTGGTTATTCGCTATGACCTAAGAGATTCCTTGTCAATAACGAGTGACGTCACCCATACGATTCAGCGATGATTCCACGCAGATATCGTAACGAGCCCGCGTTATGTTACGTTTGGTCATAGCGAATAAGGGGGCAGCAGTATCAATCTACCCAAAATGTAAGTGCACAAAAATGTATGTTCTATAAACTATTCCGGAAAGAGAAGCGTCGGTCGTAGTGTCCAATAGCTCATCTCCCTAGGGGTCTGAATATGAGCAAAGGGGTCGGTAACGCGTCCGCTGTAAACGAGAGTGGTCTGTAATCTGTTACTTTTTACGTAACACTTGTTTTATCCCAGGAGAAGGTATGTATTTTTACAACGCTCACTGGACGACCCATCCGCGCCAACGAGGCTACGTCTGCATAAAACTCCAGGAAATTTTACGTGTTTCGACACAAGGCTTATGAAACACTCGTAAACTTCAACTAGGATTTTCTCTAGAAATTCAACGTAACACGTTTGCTCTACGACTGCTCTTTACAAAGGATAATATATATTATATAGATATGCAGGGCGTAAAAAGACTACTTCCTAAAACTGAAACAGTGCACTCAGACCATGATTCTGAAAAATATTTTCAGAATCATGAAGTTCTGATTCAAGATAAAAAAACACGAAAAAAAATGCTCACTTTTGGGCCGCCTTTTTCGTGTTTTCTTTATAAATATCCATAAAATATCATTAAAGGAACGCAAAAATCTAATTTCCATCATTACACGTAAAAAACGTTTTACGTTAAAAAATAAAAACGTCAAAAAAAGCAATGAACACCACATAAGAAATTATTGGCGCTACGGGTCGATCAGCTGACCGGGAGCGTTGAACTCGCGCGGCCGGTATAAATGCGTACATTGCTGGCTGACAAATACGATACGAAACGAAAAAAAAAAGGTTTTCTCCGGTATGAATCACCTCTCAGGCGAAAGCTATTTTATATAGCTATGATATAGGTAGCTTTACCGGTGCCTTTAGTATTCGGGAGCCGTTCTTTTACACGCTGTATATACATAGAGTTCGTCGACAAAGTCATCACAAAATATGCTCTCTAACATAGACTTCATCATCATGTGAACGTCGAGGCAATCCAGCTTCTCGACAACATGGACATAGTGAGAAGACTCAAAAGAACGAAACCTTATGAGTTAGTGTAGTGTAAATAATAGTGTAATGTAGTGAAAATTAGTGCTAGATAATAAGAACACAAGAACATAGTGTCCTTCCCTTAAATAGAGACAGTAAGAAAAGTGCCAATGGACACATCATTAGCTATAATTTATTTTATAAATCTAGGTCATTGTTTTATTACTTAAAACCCTGCCTTACGGCTAGATTGTAAAGTGTGTCACACACGTAGCAGATGCGGAAAGATATCTGTATCTGAGCGCGTATCTATCCATATCGCTCTCTATACAAACTCAAGGAGCAACACATACGTAGCAGATCATTTATATTTTACCGTCAAGCATCTGTAGGCACCGACATATATCAAAAGATGGACAGATTATATCTGTTTATACAAATTGAAATACTATACAGTGTGAAGGTTTCCGCGTGAATGTATCATTTTCGTATCTGCTATGTGTTTGATATCTTAAGATGCGATAAGTTTTTATACGCGTATAAAATATTACCGCATCTGCTGCGTGTGTGATACACTTTATGCTATTAAGGCACATAAAAAAGTACGCAAAGAAAAAAAAAACAAAAATGAAACGCCATCAAGAGCTGTTTACGCGGCGTGCATAAACACAAATGAATGGCTCTAAAGCATCGCGGTTAAGTCTTTGTAGTGAGAAAACTTTAGCAATTATTCTAATTATGCGCCAACCGAGAACCATCCAGCCTCGACATGACGTCATATTTCCTACTTAATCGCACCGAGTTGCAAACATTATTATAAATATAAATCAATTAATTATGACTCCCGCAAGTAACGATGTATGTATGAATGTTACAGTGAGTTTGGAAATACGGAACAAAAGTTATTTTTCTATATCGCGCATATTAAACTAGCGTGCAATGAATAAGGCTACTTAGAAAAACCAAAGTTTTTTGTTTATTTATTTTTTACTAGCGGGCCGCTCGCAAATTCATCCACGTGGTCCTAGTGGTCCAGTCTATAAGAGGTAGATCAATTATAGCAGTAAGATGTTAAGTTTCATCAAATCCTCCGTTCAGTAGTTTTTACGTAAAAGAGTGCAAACATCCATCCATCCAAACAAACTTTCGCATTTATAATATTAGAGAGATTAGTAAGATAAGACGGTATTTTTAATACTGTATGAAATATGTTTTAACACGATTTTTATTTAAATTCGACATCTTGCATAGTTTGGGAGGTATTGTGGTTTTTCTACGTGACCCTATTTTATTGCACGCCAGTTTATTTTGGACATTATAACAGTTTATGTATGTTCACGTAGTAAAGTTATTAAAATGCATGCATCTATCATTTAAACGATGACAGCTATCGGCTAGATCCCCAAATTAAAAAGCATTACCAAGTTAGTCATACAATCCGCGCGATCAATCTCGGACGTATTTAAAACTGCCACAAATGCATTATGGTATTAAATTCGCTGCCAATGAACTTTTAAAAAATATTCATCTCTAAAAGCTTCATTTGAATCTCCCCTTATAATATGAGTTACGGCTTATTTGGGCATGAATTGCGACGAGCGCTTCGTCAACCGACTTCGATAAACGAGGCAATCAGTTAGAGTATGTTCTCTACTTAACGGCCCTGTAACTGTGTTTACAAACGAATGATGTTCAAGGATTGCCTTTCAGCGTCGCTATGACGACTGTGTACTCACAAGATTAGTGCTGGTAATACTCGTCTCGATGTTGATAGTGATTGCGCAGTCGATAATAGTGATTGGCATAGTTCTTTTATCGATATTTTACTCACATAATGCGGCCATCAAAATAAACTGCCTGAAGTATAACATACGAAATCGTTTAAACTAGAAATAAATTGTTAAATCTTTTCAATTTTGATAAGAACCAGTGGGATGAGTAATAAATTCGCAATCTAACTTGAATTAGAATAAGACAAAACGAACAATTCGGTAATTTAAATAGAATTTCTCTACCTTTCCCAGAAGACTATCATTAGTCGTACTCGACTGCTGGAAGAAAACGAAGAGGCCAGTCTCGCTTCTGATAATATCTGTCAGTTTTTTTTTATTTTTAAACTACTGTAAAGCTGTGATTACAACGCACGTTGCGGCAATTAATGAATAAAAAAATAAAAATAAAAGGGCATTGATTCACTCGCACTACATTGATTAAAAAGGTAGAAGTAATAATATTAAAGATAAAGGTAGGTAGTGTAAGAGAACAGGTAAAAGACTAAAAAAAAAAAAAACGAAAGGTTGACTGGAGCAGCCAGAGCGGCAAAATATCATAAAATCGTTGCAACAAAACAAAAGCGACACTTGTAATCCCATCGTGGAGTTCGACGTTGACTCTGGTGACCTCCATTCACGGAAAGCTTATTTGGCTTGTTTTTCACATCAAAATTATTGATTTCTAAATTCCAGAATGTATTGATTCGATAGCGTTTTGAGTAGCAAATCAATTATTGGTTGGTTTATAGATTATAGGTCAGTATGTTTATATCCCATTAAAGATAGTAATTTTAGGGAAAATGCCATTTCCTGGTAAAATAATAGTCACGAAGATTTTCTTATCTATTCACATTATCTCACTCAAATCAAATTGACTAAAATTGTATTTTACTAGACTAGTATAGTGAAATGGTCATCATATTATATAGAGAAATAAAAAAATATTAAAAAACAAAATCTTAGTGAAGTGGGAAATGTCCATTTCCCTAATTTCACTATTATACTGTGACATATTATACAAAAATTCAAATACAATAATCTCACGAACTTTTTGATTAGTTTTCTATGTCAATTTGAGTTCTAAATTCAAACAAAATGTGAATTCTAAATTCAAAAAACTGATTCTAAAATAAAAATAACTTTTCCATGCTCTGTGGGCTGGCCCTAAGGGTGGTTACAGACTTGCGACTAGAGAGGGATCGATGCGCTTTTCATCGGCTTTTTCACCACTAATTAATCCCGGGGAGATGATTAATCAGCGCAGCCGCGGGCACATTTAAAACAGACTTTAATGATCCGTTTGTCGGACACTAGTATTTCTTCCGTTCCGACCCTCGGCGCGTGCCGTGGACGGGTTTATGCCATATGTTTCACGATAATTTACAGGTTAAAATAAAAAAAAATATGTGTGTAAATGACGCAAAATTTTAAGGATTGCGGTACTTTTGTTTACATTGTTAGTTGCGGTGAAACTACAGTCAAAAGTATAGAACATTTATTATTATTTATATAACATTACATTAACATTATAACATAAGCGTTGTTAAATCAAATAAGTTAATCTATTTTTATAGAATCATTCATTGTATGTTTTTTCTAGAAACTTCTACAACACATTATCAAAAGTCATTGCAAGTTAGTGATTATTAAAAATATAATCTAGGTATAATAATGTAGGTACTTACAAAAGTTGCAGGGTAAGATCGTCTTCAATCAGCAATTGTGCATGAAAGGAGCCTCTGTGAGTCGTACAGAATCCTTTCACCACTCTGGTTCTTTCACAATAAATAGTTCACTAGTCCCTTTTCAGGGCCACCATATACCATACCTCAAGCTACTCACGGACGTAACGCAGGGTGACCAGGAAATAACCGGCGACACGAAGTAGTAGCAGTAATCGTCAAATTGTTAAAAATTACCTGTAAAAAAAACAAACGTAAAATCAGTGAAACATAAGTTAAAATAGTTCACTACTGAACAACACCATTCAAAGTTGAGTGATGAAAGAAAAACATGGGGGAGGGTTTGCGCTTTTATTGAAACCAATCTCACCACTTGCCTCGACTGACTGCGCCGGGAGCTGAATGCACGTAATTGCTCCGTCATTCAGATAATCGCTACTGTACCTTGTCTTGTCGACTGCTTTGTGCACGCAGCCTTAGCAATGAACTTATATATCGTTGCGTTTCCTTGGGCAACAAGTAGAACCATGCGCGTCAGATTTATGATACAGCTGTAGAGAAACTGGACACAATATATCTGAAGCCTAAATACTATAAATACGGGTTTATTCATTTACTTTAGATTTTTGTAACATCCCAAAAATGCTACGTTGCGCCACCGGTCATCTATGCCACGGTAATTTTTGGGATACTTATTAGAAATATCTTATAGCCATTTTCACCAACCAATTATTATTTTACGATAAACTTAATTAACTCGTGTAGAATTGTTCGGTTTCTAAGCATAAATGAAGTATTTGACATTCCATAAGCATTTCGTGAACATTAGGTGGGCCTTATACTGGTTGGTGAAAATTACCATTAGTATTTCCTTTACTTAGTAGTAGATGTACTTTGCTTTATGGTTACCTATATTGAAAGGGTTAACTCTTAATAATTTAAACAGTGAAATAGTAAGTTTTGTATTGAAATTTTCTGACGTGAAGTTGAAGTTTGTTCTCGAAACAGCCAAACGTACGGAAAAACCAATTTAAACTCAACTACGGAGCTACTAGTAACGGAAAAATAGTTGATTAATTATTGAATTCATGATTTAGATAAATTCTTAAACATCCTGAAATAAATTTTAAATATTTATAAGCCACATATAAATTTATTCGTAAAAAATAATCCCAAGCTATTTACAGAAAATCATGAAAAGCTTTTAGAACACCACAACAAAAGAAATGGTCTGCTCAATTTAGAATGAAGGAATTTTAATGGATTAGGTTTACAAAACGGACAACTTTAATCACAAATTCATTTACCTACTTAATTTATGAGGCTGGTTGAAACCGGAAAAATACCTTAGTGAATGATAGAGCACACATGACATCATCATGATCATCACCACGAGACTTTAGAAGTCTACCGCTGGACGAGACCGCAATGCAACGAAGAGAATGCAATGGCCATAATCACTACGCTTGGAAGGTGGATTGTTGATTGCAGTATTAGTGTTAAGTGCTCAGGTAGATGCTTCTCATCATGCATTTCATGGGTGCTTTCCCCTGGTATAATCACTTAGTCGGCTTCTATGACATCCACGGGAGGAGAGAGAGAGAGGTCTATTCTTCGACTGGACACAACTAGGCTAACATAACGTATTCTTAAATCCTGTAAGTAGTCATTGCAATGCACTATGTAACGAAAATATTACTATAAGTAAGAAGTTGAAAAAAAAACCCTTTGGCCCACCTCTTGGGAGACACGCCGGTAAAATCTTGGAGATGGGAAAGAAGCAATACAAGCCGGTGATCAAAGACTTCCAAGGCATACTGGCGCAGGCCATGAGGAGGCTAGATGGAAGCGCCGCCGACAAAGAAACGGAAACCCATGGCTGAGCCAGTAAAAAGCCGTTGAATTGAGCTACTATTCCAGATTCTATATAGGCACAGAAGTTGATAAGTACTGCTAGAAGTATACTGCGAACCTGACGTTGTTGTTGTTGGATACATGTCGAATTTAAAGATTTGTATGAAAAAATCTCTTATTAGATATTTGTTAAGACTCTTAGATCAGTTACAATATACCAAGCAAGCTTCTTAGCGTCTAAAACAAAAAACATTAACCAGGTTAGAATAACTCGGAAGGTTAAGTAGGTACTCTCTTTTTTTCATTTTCTATTCAAAAATCGTAAGAAAGTGAGCGCTCCGGGGAAAAAAGACAAAATGAACGTAGATTCTGTTTTAATGGGTTAATTAGCCGACGATCCTCAGCCAGAGCTTTAATTAAAATGAAAAATTTTCGTGACTAGACTCGCAGAATTAATTGCTCCCTTCCTTGAAACTATTCAGGTGAGAGCTGGTAAATAAAGGAGGCTTCGCTGGAATAAATGCCAAAAGAATTGAAATGCCTAATGCGGATGAACTGTTTTAAAAGTTGTCAGGTAGCAATACCAATATTTTTTTTTATATATAAATGTTAACATTCTCGATCGTTATGACCTGGCAGTAATTAAGGCTTTTATCCGATTCCTGAGGGGTAACCAAGAGCTCATATAGCGATTCAGTTCAAAAACTATTCAGTACAAAATATCGGTTCGTCGTTGACATTCGTCATCATTGAATAACTTTAATCGCAGAAGTCTATAAACCTGCAACTTTGCCTTTGAATATAGCTGCAGACATCACGAAACCGATATTTTGTACTGAATAGTTTTTGAACTGAATCGCTGTAAGAGCTTATGGCTACCCCCTTGATCAGGTGAGGTCGCAAATGCCTTTGATAGTTTTTTCTCTAGTATACCTAATTATGTGACTCAATCTTTAAAATCAACTGCCTCTGGAGCATCTACTTTATTGGAATTAAGTGTTGATAAGTGTGAGGTCGCGTTTAGTTTCACATACGTTAATGCCAATGATATTGTTAAAACATTTAAGTCACTTAATATTAAAAATACTGAAGACCTTTGGGGAATATCTACAAAGGTGTTAGGTGTTATAATTATTGATATTGCGCCGTGTATGGCCTACATTTTCAATGGATGTGTTGACGAGGGAGTCTTTCCTGATCTTATGAAACATAGTAAATTAATTCCTTTATTCAAGTCTGGTAACGAAAAAGATCCAGGTAATTATAGGCCAATTTCTATATTGCCTGCGTTAAGTAAAATCTTCGAGAAACTTATTCTTACTCAGTTATTGTCACACTTCAACCTCCACGGACTTCTTCATAGTCATCAATTTGGATTTACTAAGGGTCGTTCGACAGCCGATGCTGGTACCATGCTCTTAGAACACATATTTGAAGCATGGGAGAACTCGCAGGACGCGATCGGAGTTTTCTGCGACCTGTCCAAAGCTTTTGACTGCGTGAGGCATGATACTTTAATTTCCAAGTTAAAACATTATGGCATACAAAATCAGGCAATTAATCTTGTAAATTCTTACTTATCCAATAGAGTCCAAAAAGTTGATGTTGGTGGTGAAAGGTCTTCAGGATCGACTATTGTCATGGGGGTGCCACAGGGTTCAATACTAGGCCCTTTTTTATTCCTAGTTTACATTAACGATCTCCCTTTTTTTGTGAAAGACATATGTGGCATAGTTCTATTTGCTGACGATACTTCTTTGATTTTCAAAGTTGATAGATCTAAATCTAATTACGATGATGTAAATGATTCACTATCGCGTGTTCTTGAGTGGTTCACAGTTAATAATCTTTTGCTTAATGCTAAAAAAACTAAATGCATCAAATTCACATTGCCAAATGTAAAACATTATCCAACTAATATTAAAATAAATGGGGAGACACTTGATCTTGTCAAGTCTACCATTTTCTTAGGGCTTAATATTGATGCAGGGTTGCAATGGGCAAAACAAATTGTGGCTCTTGCTGGTAGACTTAGTTCCGCTGCATATGCAGTTCGTATAATAAGGCAGCTTACTGATGAAGCTACAGCTAGGCTTGTTTATTTTAGCTACTTCCATAGTGTTATGTCATATGGTATCATACTGTGGGGTAAAGCAGCAGATATCCAAGCTATTTTTGTCTTACAAAAACGGGCAATACGTGCCATTTATAAAATGAAGTCGCGTGACTCCTTGAGGGAGCGTTTCAAAGAAATCAATATTCTTACAGTAATATCGCAATATATCTATGAAATATTATTACATACACATAAACGCTTGGATAGTTTTATGATAAAAAGTGACGTGCATGGTATTAACACGAGAAATAAACACAAACTAAATATACCAAAATTTCGATTAAAGAAAGTAAGTGGGTCTTTTATGGGGAATTCTGTACGGTTCTATAATAAACTTCCAGAAGGTGCATTTAAACTTCCTATTCGAAGATTTAAATCCTACATAAAGATGAATCTAATTAAGAAAGCGTATTACACTTTTGATGACTATATTAATGATAAAGCCGCGTGGCCTGACGTCGCTCTGCCCCTCGATTGCTAAAATGGAAATTTGCAATATCTGTACTTTCCTATTTACAAGTTTGTATTAGATTATTATTTATAAGTATAAGAAGCGTAGCGTGTGCTGTCTTGCATATTTTTGCTGATGTTTATTTACTTTTGACTACCTTCCTAAGGTTTTTAAGTTCTCATTTACTATGTATCAGCAACTTCTTGCTCCGAGGCACCACACAGGCGCTTGTCACCTAGTGGTAAGACGGACCATTTATGTAAGCCAAGCCGAGTTTGTTGCCTGATTCTTCTAGGCTTGGTCGCGTTGGAACAGGAGTAATTTAATTTTATATAAGACGATTCAAAATGATCCTTGTGATTTCAATGAATAAAGTTATTTTTGACTTTGACTTTGAGGTATAGGCAGTCTCGTTGGAGTCTGTTTGGTCGGGATACGGATAAGAGTTTTCGATTACTTCCACCTGTCACTGTCAAACTGCCATGATGTCTTTTTAATTACTAACAAAAATTGATTTTATATATCTGACTCAATAAACGAATTATTATTATTAATACCTTGCCAATAATTATGCTACCAAGCAGTAAATCACAGCCTTGGAAATGGCTTCTGTTTTAGAATACGACGTAAAGTAAGGTTAGTACCTACGACTAACTCACATTATTATGTTGTTACCCAAGTAGTAAAAGAAAGCAGTTGTCGAAAATTAAAGCACACGTCACCCAGTGTGGGTGGTGAATGCACGGAACAAGAAGGACGGGTTACGGTGTGGGCTGAAGTTACCACGTAGCCTTGCAGGCACATTGGTGGTATGCCATGATATTCTAGTTTTTAGAGTAGATCAGAGAAATCTACCAACTAGACACAAAATAACAGAAAAAAATCTAGAAGGTTGAAATTGATTTGATACAGAATAAAAATTACAAGCACAAAAAACACTGGCTGTTTTCTTTTTGAAACTATTCAGGTCTTAATCATCATTATCAGCATTTAGACGTCCGCTGGACGAAGCCTCCCCACAAAAAAACAATTGGCGGAATTGCCGTAATCAACAAGCTTGGCAGGTGGATTGTTAACCGCAGTATTCGTGCTGAATACTCAGGTGGATGCTGCTGCCTATCCCCTGGTGTAATCCATTAGTCAGCTTGTACGACATCCACGGGAG
Organism: Epirrita christyi; assembly: GCA_951392215.1. NCBI lineage: Eukaryota > Metazoa > Arthropoda > Insecta > Lepidoptera > Geometridae > Epirrita > Epirrita christyi. The sequence goes on along the minus strand of OX595835.1, from coordinate 11,468,813 downwards.
GAGATGAAGGGGTCTATTCAGAGGCCGAACACACCACGGCACTATTCAGTTGAGTGCTGGGAAATAAAGGCTTTTGCTAGTATGAAGGTACCCAACCGACTGAATAAAACAAGTGCCAAAAGAACTCAAATGCCTAACGCAGATTCGCAAATGCAATGTTTTTATCAGGTGCTGCAAATTTACAAATGAAACTACTTAGTTTAAATGGAATTCATGGAAATGGATTTAACCACTTTGTCAGAAAACTTAGTAATGAAAAAATAGAAGACGAAGAAAAAAGTACAATTGAATAAAATTCCATTGAGCGCGATTTATACAAAGTGAGTTTTTTTCGAGGGCCGTTGGTTAGACTCCCAGCTGTGGAGACCGAATGCGCGCGTGCCAAGTTCAAGAAAAAGTTAAAATTATCTATATAATTTGATAATTCGCTGTATACTTTCCGGTATTATGATGCTACGGTAATTCATTGACTAGAATCTGCCTATTTTTATTAGGTCATCACCATCATCATCAGCGTTTAGAAATCTAGTGCTGGACATGGGCTACGCCCCTAGAATGCCACGACGATATTTAGGTAGTATGATATAAATACTTTAATCTATTACCAACGGGCCAATTTAAAAAAGGGAACAGCGTTTTATTACTACGACAAACGTCCATCGGCCTCGTCTTTACTTGTGAATATAAATTTGAGATATTCTATAACACTAACCTGAGTGACCAAGAAAAAAACACTGACAAGACGTAATGTAGTAGTATACTACTTCATATTCATATTTATATTAGGTACATTACATAATTCATATTAGGTTCAAATAACCGTTTTAACACCTAATAATGATTGTTTTAACCTAAGATTAGGTATAACTTGACTTAACTTGGGGTTAACCTACTTAAATAATTAGGTTTTACGAGGTAAAATTTCGTTAACCTAATAATATTGGGTAGTTTTAACATTAAATAGGTAAAAACTACCTAAGGTTATGTAATACCAAACACTGTAGGTAGTATTAAACTAGTCGTTTTTAAAAAATACGTAATTATTTACCTAATATAGGTTAATGTTACCTAATTTTTGCATTAACCGTCACGTGTAGGTTAACATCAACCTACTGTTTTTCTCAGTGTATGATGAATACCTAATACAACTACAACTAAGCTCTCAGCGATAAGGCCGCCCATGTACTGCTAATTTTAATAAATCATATTAGTATTCCTGGTGTACAATAAAGTGTTAATCTATCTATCTTTCTATCTATCTATCTAACTAAGTATAATAGATTTAATACCAAAGTTTTTTTAGCATGTAATGGGCGCAACTCGATTACAATAAGGCGCGAGGCGTCGACGCGGCGATCGTTAAAATGTTTCCGTTTTTGGCATATTCTCAAGTTAGTTAATGTTTCCAAAACAACGCCGTGAACACCGGGATACCTATTTGTGGTGTAAAGTTTGGATGTGACTTGTTCTGCGTTTACCCTGGCTCAATGATAATATTAGCTGCTCTAAACTGCATTTCCATTATGAGTTTACTCACTATTGTAGTTTTGAAACCCTGCGGCTGTGAAATAATTGTGAACGCGTTTTATAGAGATTGTTTTATTCAAATAAAGTTTTTGCCATAAGGGAAAGTAAAAAACAAATGCCTGTTTATGACTGTCCAGCTTTAAACAACCTATTCGCAAAAGTTTCAAAGAGAAAATACAGCAGCTTTGAAACATTAAAAAAACCATGTTAAAGTATTAGTCAAATAACAGTTGAGAATTGTACAACGGGCACAGGTTGTCACAACTTGAGCGCAAATGAAAACAATTTGTTTTCCCGGGTGGCGGCATTCCAAACGCTGTACCTCTTTAAACCGTCACAATTTTAGTGAACACAGCTAAAATATTGTAACTAAAATATAAACCGATTCTGTGTGAAACTGTCCTAATATTCCAGGTAGCATTTTGTTTTGAAACAGCACATTTTTTGACGACCCCTCTTGGCGTAGTGCCTAGCTTCGAAATGTCGACTACGGGATTCGGTCTGATCTGTTTCTTTAGTGCCATCGCACTAGAAACAAGATTGAGAACCACCTTTACGAACTTGATTTTGTAACCCCTTCTTTAACACAACATTTGCGTAGTTGGCGGAGTAGATAAACGGTTTTGTATACATCAGATTTTATGCTGAATCTGTTTTTGGTAAGAAATTTTTATAATAGTTTTTGGAAACCAAGCATGACACATACACATGCATAACACATAACACCCAACAGTCACAGACGTAGTCATGATCCCACACTAGGATTCCCTGTGTCGTGGGTATCAGGAACTACGAGTACCATGGCACACCATGGTACCATAACACCCAGACCACCCGTATAAGATAAATCAGAGAGAGAGAACAGTGAGATAGTCAAAGAAGTAAGATGTGTGACGACCTCTGTGGCGCGTCGGGCGAGTAGCCGGTTGAGATGCAAAAGATTGCGGGTTCGATTCCCGCTGCGGAACAATGTTTGTATGATCTACAAATATTTGTTCTGAGTCTGGGTGTTATGGTACCATGGTACTCTTATTTCCTGATACACACGACACAGGGAAACCTAATGTGGGATTAAGACTACGTACGTGACTTTTGGGTGTTATGGTGTTATGGTACTCACAGAGGTCGTGATAGAGAAAAACAAAGTTTTTTAACTTATTATGAAACTGATATTCTACAAGATAAAGTAGATCTTGCAATATTTGCCCAGATGCATTCAATAACATGGAGCCTGGTTGCTATAAGCTAACATTCACCTGAGGCTTCGCCCGCGTGGTACAAGGACCAAAACGAACGTGTAAATCGTAATCATAATCTATCTCTCTAACAAGTTAAGTTGTTACGCTCTTAATGAGTAACGTGCATACAAACATCCAATATTTCGTATTTATAATAATAGTAAGAGGTTGAATTACCTACGTAGTAGATTGGAAACTCACATAAGAGATCTCTCGCGTCTCACTCACATCCGCTGGATGAATGAAACTACACGTCTCTTTCATTTAATCTAGCTAGCCGACAGATTTCGTCATGTTTACTATTAATAAATTTATTTTAGAATGTTATTTTTAGATAGACTGTCCAAACAGTTCAAAGTACAGTAGGTATTTAGGTAAGCCTAGTCAGCGACAATTAACGCGGCGCGCGGGCCATTATTCACTGCTGACGTACCTACGCTATCGCACACGCGCGCTTCCGCAGTACTACAGTTGATTCCAGCACAAAACGCCACTTTTTAAGCTCTGGTTATTTACATTGCGACGGTACGAGCCGATATCATTATTAGTTTATCTTCAGCCGTTTTGTTTACTATTAATACTAGTTCAAATGTATCGTGGGTAAGCTTTTCTAGCATCTTTCTGATGAAGCTACAACTAGGCTAGTTTATTTTAGCTACTTCCATAGTGTTATGTCTTATAGTTACTGTGTATTCTGTACGGTTCGTTATAAACTTCCTGAAAGTGCATCTAAACTTTCTATTTGATGATTTAAATCCTGCATAAAGAATAATCTAATTAAGAAAGCGTATTACACTCTAGGTAAATAAAGCGGTGGCGTATTTATATTTTGTGCTCTAGATGACTCTTAGTGGCCTGATGTCGCTCTCTCGACTGCTAAAATGAAAATTTGCAATATCTGTATCTACCTACACGGTATTGGATTGTTATTTATAAGTATATCAAGCGTAGCGTGTCTTATAAACTATGCTGATTTCTCTTTACTTTTGAATACCTACCTAAGATTTTTAAGTTCTCTTTTTCTAAGCAATGCAGCTTCTCATTGTTCTCGTTGCACGACACAAGCTCTTCCCACCTAATAGTAAAAAGGATCATCATATTAATCCAAGCCGTGTTTGTTGCCCTGATTCTTCTAGGCTTAGTTGCGTTAGAACAGGAGTAATTTTAGTTTATAAGACGCTTCAAAATGATCCTTGTGATTTCAATGAACAAAATACTTTGATTCCGAGTCAGCAACAACAAACGCCACACGGTCCATAATTCACTGCTGACGGACGCTATCGCTGAACGCGTTACAACGCAAAGGTTGACATGACAAACAAGACAAAACGACAAACCAAAAAAAAACCTAAAATGGGTTACTTATTGTATAAGTCAACGTTGCAATGAGACCTAATGGGATGGGGTGCGTTTATCCAAACTCTGTGCATGATCGAACAGCTGCCAGCCAGGTGTTGAATAGTATCACAGAGATTGGGCTGAACTTTTTGCTTAACAGCCGTATAAAATTTATCCTTGTAGACATAAATAAAATAAGACTCAACGACCTCCTCCTCCACCTTGCGTCGATATCCTCACTGCCATCGTGACCTTTATGCGGGACCTTTGACTGCACGTTGTTCCTCCAACGGGATCTGTCTTCTGCGGAACGGATGGCAACACTCACAGAGGAATCCAGTGCTGAGCAAACCTGATCACTCCAACGCATAGGGCTCCATCCTCCACCATCTATACCTTTGTTAATTTTTCCATCATCATTATAATCATCTTCATCATGACCAGCTTGTATACCTACGTCCACTGCTGGACGAGGCCTCTCCCATTGAATAGGTATCTTTATTATTTTTTATTTGGTGCGACGCTTTAACCTGAGCTGTCTCTTATCTGGCTCAGCACCAACCTGATCACAATTGCTGATAAAAAGTTTGTGCTCGCCAGGTTTACTGTTCGCAGAACTACTAGTAGGTACCTTCTTAAATCCATTCAGTAAGGCAATGCAGCTAGCGTTTTGTGGACACTTCAGTTCATGCAGACTTCAGTTTCACCATATCCGACTCGTATCGGTGTATCGTACCTTTACCGTCCCGTCGCGACGACGCTAAGACTTTTAACCACCTACATTCCTGTCGCTCTACTGTTTGTAATTTAAATTTCGTATTTACATAGTTTATTGTGGTTTAAGGTAGTTTTACACGCAGCGTCATTTAGCAGATATGCAGTCGCGCGACAGCAGTGATACAACCGCGATGCTTTATTTTTTGGCTCCACTCCGTTTGTTTCGCGATGCAGTCGCGAGACAGCAGTAGTGTAGACGCGCTGCATTGAAATACGCTGTTAAAGCTTGTGTAAACACTGTAAAAACTTAATACGCAAGAAAAATACTCAGATTTGACTTCTTGGAACTTTCTCGACTTGCATTAAGCAGCTCACCTAATTATCACATTTTCATAATTTCGAAATCTTGTTTATTTATGGCCGCTATATATATAGCTGCAATTTATTTTACTGTGTAACGCTTAGGGCCTTATTAATAATCATTTTTAAACCTATTTTAGTTAAAATAGTTTTTGTTTCGTTCTCTCTGATGTAAAATGACATAAGCAAAACAAGACAAAAACTAATTTCGCTATCAATGGTTTAAAAAATGATTATTAATAATAGGGATATATAACATATTAATTATTAATATTAATAATAATAATTATTATTAATATCAATAATAATAATTATTATTAATATAATATATTAATTATTATTAATATTTGGTTTTAAATTACAAACTTTTACTGAACTTGACCTAGTATAATATGTATGTTAGTAAGTGAAGGACAAAGTTTTGAAACTGAAATTTTTCATACTTTTACTTCAGATGACAATACCAATACAATGTTATAAGTGACGGCGAGCTGATCTGATGATGGAGACGGAAGGTGGACAATGGAACTCCTCGATGATTAATCCCTCCGATAAGCCCTTCTCTCAATGGAATAAATACATTCCCAGGCAATCAGTCGATTGAGGCAGCTCAATACCGTTCATCGTGGCATTCTATGGTTATTCTATGTTTAGCAGTGGACCTTTACACGATGATGATGATGTTTGTTAATGTTTCCAACAACCCTTCTAACTATATAACTCGTTGACAAACAGCTACGATCAACACGAAAACAATTTGATGGAACGTAATAACAAATATTTGCGCTGAAAACCTCAATGGTTGTAAAATTTCAGCTTCATCGGTCAGAACTTGACACGAGCAAATAAAAATGTTTATAGCTTTTAAACTCCTATTTGTCCGCCTGTTTCAGAGTATAAGAGGCATTGATAAAACAAAACGTCAATCCTTATAAACTTGGAATAAACATGATCTTGAATACATCCAGCAATCTCATTCTTATTCTTATGATTCAGATTTCAGCGTGAGGTCTTTTTTGGAATCATTTATGTTTGACAAAGTTTTAGCCATGTTTCATTAAGGGGGGATAAACCAGACAAAAAAACCGTTTTGTCCCTTTGCTTGGAGCAAGTGGGCAAGTAGGAATTTCCTGTGCCAGAATCTTACTGAAGTCAGCATGGCTTCAGACCAAGTGGGTATACCTCAAGTAGTTTCTTCAGCTGCTATCACTTCTCGACAGTAGCTCCATGTGTACTCCAGTCAGCCCGCGATCACTATTGTTGTAACGCATTCGAAACGCCGGGAATAATAAATAATAAGGTAACACGCGATAAATACCCGTGACAATATTAATAAATATGTTTTTGGAGATCTGAGAATGAGTTTCCCCTTTTTGGTTTTGCTTATATATAATATAATACATTTTGCTTGGGTTTCAAACAAACACGGATTACAAAGAAATATCATAGTATCATAATTTAATCATTTTGGCGGAAGAGACTAGGTAGGTACAATAATTTGTAGAATATAGTAAAATTTGTAGTTTAAAGATACATATTTGGTAAAATATAGTAGGAAATGCCTAAAAGCTCTAATCAAATAGCTAACTTTACTTGATACTCCTCTCGTATATCCTCCTTCAACCTCATAACATTAATTCCGATGGCTATCCTGTTTGCTTTTATCCTTATAGAAAATTTTGTGCATCCCAGTGAATGCAACGACGAGCCTTCCAATATCAGGCGGATTATCCACTGTAAAATGTTGTAAAACTTACAAGCTTACTGCATGAATATCAACTTTGTTATCCCACAATAAGAGAGAATTTTGTGTGCGCCGGAAAAGAATTTGTATTTTGCCTAAATATCGGTAACGGATTGGCGTGGCTTGGCTATACGTGGTAAGATAAGGTAGTCGCATAGTGATACATTGAATGGATTATTGCAATGTGGTCTATTTTGTGAAACGTATATAATGTCATATATGTATTTTGTGTTGGCCTGCTTGAATTTTAGGCATACAATACATTAATACTAATAGGTTACGTCACTGGTTCTTTATTGGTCACCCTGCTTCAGCTTGGTATGGTGGCCAAAAGGGCCATGTTTCTACGGTAAATTAACCAATAAGGTGAATAGATTTAGTGCGCCTCGAAGCACTTTTCAAATATCCATGCTTTTCAAGGAACAATTTGATGGCCATAACATAGATTAAATTACGTCACTTGACTGTCGAAAAAACTGAAAAACTGTTGAAATATGTATTTTTTAAAACAAGCGTTTATAGAATTCAAGAATAAAAGCTTGTAAAAAAACTAAGTGGTGATATCCCTATGACCACCTTATAAATTATAATAATAATAATATGTTTATTTCAGGTTAAATGGGAAATGTACAATACAATTATACCTAAAGCCTGAAGAGTAGCATAAGTACATATTTTGTACCTAAAAACTTATTTACTGATTAAACGTGAAGACCGTGCGGTGTCTCGTGTCAGGCGTCCGATAAACTTCCTGAACTTGACTTCCTTCGGCTAAAACTCCTCACTTATGAAAGTCGACAAAATATGGTCAGTCGGCACTCTCACCATAAAATAAATAAAATTCACATCATGGCGAGACTCCAACTTCTCGACCCAGAACTTCTCGGGGGGTACTCCACCCCTTCGGGCTTCAATGGTGAAGTGTACCCGCGACACGTACAGTGCAGTGGTGGGTACCTCCGCACGCAGCAAGAATTGCTGGCTCATTTCAGATGACACGGCAGCTCCAAACTGATTTCTGCACGAGGTTTCTTCTTCCTTTCTACTCTGATGAAGCCCACCTTGTCACATCGGTCCATAAAAAACAATAGAACCAAAGCTATTGACCAAATCTAAGCCAAAGCCGACCAATATAGCAAGCTAAGCTAAATCGCCAAATTCTCAGTCGGACTGTGATCAACTGTATTTATTAACATGTAATTAGGTCGCGTCAGTGATCGACGGATGTCCGCTTGGTAAACATACATTATCAGCCTGTCATGGTCACCATATGCCCACAAATCACCTTACCTAGAATAATTACTATTATTTTTAACTATACATGGCATGGCATGTGCAAACTTTTGTGGCTGTTTTGTGTTGCCGAATAAATGTATGTTATTTTTTTAAATATTTAATGTAATATACACTTTCTGCTGCAAAACTTTGTTGCAAAACAAATAGGTCTACTTAAAAGTAGTGATTAAAATTTTACTCATGGAAAAAACAACTTTAACAATTGTACTTATACAAAAAATTTAAAAAAGGAAATTGTGTAGGCAAAAACTTTTTCAACTTTTACAATAACCACGCAATTTATATTCCAACTTATATTTGATTAGCTAATCTATAGTCTGTAAAGTTTGTCGGAGTGACGTCATTCTAGCTCAGAATAAAACATGATTTATTTTTAATGGAGGTATTACGTATATTACCAACAACAAAGTTCTACCGTTACATGACAAAGGAAAGGAAAACGCGGGAGACATAAAAAGTTTTCTAATCGTCAACCACGTACAATGGGGTGCGGGAATTCCACTTATGCTTATTAAATTTTTCCTCTAGGTATAGACAAGAAACGTAAGGTTCACGCAAAGGTCGTGTCGGTTTATTCGCGGAGTCTTCCGACACAAAATGTTCTACGTAACGGGTAAACGCGTCGCTTTAACTTCCAATACAATATAAATTGCACTTTGAAAATGCCTTAAATGATACATGCATGCGATATGCGACTCTAACGTCGTATGTTAGGGCCGGGATCGGCATGACTGTCCGATAGTGGCATAATACCGGTAATGTGGTGTCGCCTTCTGCGGCGAGATAAGGGTACGCGACATTGACTATTCAAAGGGTTGCGGTCCTCAAAATTTTCGCTAAATAAGTCCGAAATACCTGTTCACCTTTGAGTTAACGCGCAATTTACGATGAGTATCGCTGATGTTGACTGGAACGTTAGCTTTGAACTCATAATGATTATAATCGTGGACTGACCGCGCTGTTTAAAATGCGGTTGCAAGCGATGCTCGTTATCGCATCATTGTTTGTAAAGCTTGAAAATAAATTTTCACTTTATATACAACAAACTGTTTGAATATTATCAATTTATGTCTACTTAGTGTCTCTACACACTCATTATATCTTTTAAAATAAAAAGTAATTTTATTACAAACAAATACCTTCGAAAATTAAATTCAAGCAAAAAGATTAAAATAATAGGGTTAGGGTATTTTCGTCATAGGGTAATATCGTCACCAGAAAAATATACTGTAAATTCGTCATAAGCCAAATAAATGCAATATTTTTAGGTTAACTCATCATGATGATGATGAGATTTTAGATTAAGACCATGCAGCATCCAATAACCAAGCTGAGCGGAGTAGAGATTATAAAATCAAACAGATTTACCTATAATTTAAACCACACTTAGATGACATGATGACTTCTGTAACACGGTTCTATTGGTTGATTTAGCACACCTCTAAGGTGTCTACCTCTGTCAGGCCCAACAAAGAATCAATACCTAGTGGTTATTTTGTTTTATTCAATATTCTTTTTCAGTTTTGTAACAATATCTTATCAAACAACAGAAATTAAAATTGAATTAACTAAATTAAAACAATCAAATTATAACTTCAAGCAATTAAGCCTATTCCATTTCAAACATAAGCTCACTAAAATAATCAGGTTAGTAGCCAGCTTACTTATTCCGCGCGTGTGTGTAGCCTTATTTATTCGCAATTTGTTGGATATCGTTCGGTAGGTACGCACCTTAATGAGGTAATAACAATAAATAAAGACCCAAAAGTTTCCTCAGAAGTTCACCCTCGCATTGCTTTGGACCCTTGCAAGAAACCACCTCAACCCATACGTTACAAAAAGCGGTATAATTATTTATTAGATTCTTTGCGTGCTTTTTTGATGTAAAGCCATGTTTGTTAAGTTTTCTGGCCATGAATTTTACTAAAATATGCACCATACAGTTTATGCAGTGAATTTTATTAGTTCCTCGATAAGTTAAGTTTAAGTTTGAGCAGAGAAAAAGCCTGTTTTTTTCTGACAGTGCCATGAAAATTATAACTTCATGAAAACAAGTTTTTACTATAAATTCTATATCCTCAGGGATCTGATATCCTCAGATCGTATTAACGTATTAAATATGGTAGGTAGGTATTACAGTTAAGAGCCTAAATATAACTATATAGTTTATGTAATAAATTTGACTACATTATCCAACTAAACTAAATTAAACAGGGTCACTTTAAAAATAAATAAACAAACAATTTGTTTCTGAGGTATTGTGGCTTTTCCGCTCTGTCCACTTGGATCCATTGGATGGCTCTATTGATGGATCCTAGTACACTTTTTCCTCCACCTGAATCCATCTAAGTGACTATTTCATTGCAAACCAGTTTATATTATATCCCATCCTACCATGATGTTTGTTTATCACTCAATCACACCGTAACTGCTAAATTAATTTTGATGAAGTTTGGTGCACAGATTGATTATGACCTAGATTCGGTCAAAAGCTACTTATTGTTGTTGTAAAATGCAAACAAACCCGAGGGCGAACACTAGTAACCAGATAAACTCATCTTGTGTATGCTTCAACCCTTATAGTTTCGCAATTCTGCAGGTCTTTACATCTGGAAGGTTGTGGTTTACAACACGGATCACAAAGTGCCATAAAACTTATGTCTATCGATACATTCACATTTATTTGTTTGTATTTTGATTAACAATTTATTAAGCTACTTATTGCTGTAGTAAAATGCGAGCGAACCCGAGGGTGAACACTAGTAACCAGATACAATCATCTTGTGTATTCTTTAACTCTTGTAGTTTCGCAATTCTGCAGGGCTTTACATCTGGAAGGTTGTGGCTTACAACACGGATCACAAAGTGCCATAAAACTTATGTACCTATCAATACATCAACATTTATTTGTTTGTATTTTGATTAACACTTTATTGTTCCTGGTAAACAACAACCAATCTATCTATCTAAATATTTATTTGGTATTCACAAAGCAGCAATGTATAACAGAATACTTAACTCTTCGCAACTATATGTATTTCCCTGGCTCTTGAGATGTTATCAGAATTTCATTGCAATTTCCAAGTCTGTATATGGCCAGTTGTTACTGTACTGGTAGAATCAATGTGTTCAGTTCAGGTGTTCGTCTGGTCCCCGGGGTACTGTAAAGCGTTCCTTGCGGTGCTCCTCAGTCCACTGTTCGGTTAGTTATGTATGCAGCTGCAAGGGTTTATGTAATCGACGCATGTGTGCGTACATGAGAACAGTTCAGTAATTTCGTTAATACTCGATACACTGAGAGTAGAAACTCTTCGGAATAGCGGTATGAATTCTGTGTGTGGAATAATGTAGACTGAAGAACGTGGGGTATACGGATTTAGGGCATATTATGCCTACAAAAGTGACCTGCCTGTTTCCTAGATTTAAAAGCACTTTATAGTTAAGTTAATATGGCCTTTCATAGACCGTTATGGCGTCACGATAATACCGTGATAGGGCTCTATATAGGCCACGTTATGTGAGACATTATGCAAATAAAGTGAACATTATTTCACATTTCGTTTGCCGGTGGCGTCGCGTTGCAGTCCGCAGTAAACCTTCAATGCGAAACTCGTTAAAATTGAACCTTATTCCGTTGGGTTACGAGCCAGCTACGTGGATTAAAAAGCCAATTCATTAAGCGCATTGACATGCAACACATTACCGAAAATAGTTTGTTAAACATGCTTTGCGAAAAATAAAGGTTTTCGGTGCGATCCCGCGTGTTTGTTTGTTCGATGTTAATTTGATTACGAGTATCAGTATAAAGTACGATAGTATCTGCTTGATTCTACGAAAAGCGAAGTTTGCGTTTGGTGAACACAAATGGAATTACTTTATGAATGCAATTTTTCTGATTGAACTGATACTGTGTACTCATTTGGCTTTACAATTTCTGCCAGCATTGTTCCCTCACAGGTGGGCGTTTCATTTCAAGGTAGTTTATAAACCACGAGCTAATTTTAATCAACAGTTCTGCTACAGATGTGATATAAGTAGGCCTATCTCATTTGAAAGGACTTAATGACTTTCTGAGAACATAATTTCATATTACTGTAGGCGGCAAATCGTTACATTTCTGACAGCATACTTATACTTTTTGGCCAACCACCTTTTAGGAATGGTTCTTATACTTATAATTATTTATTGCACACAGAAAATACTATATATAAATAAGTAAAAAAGAAAGACATGTACAAAGGTGAGCTTAACCCTTAAAAGAGTTTTCTTCCAGCAAACCTTTGAGGCTAGAGAGAAGGTGATAAAGTTGGTAGAAAGTGTGCAAAACAATGTGAAATCTAAAAATATAAATAAAACCAAAGACATACTTCCTACTTAATAATAAAAAGATAATGATAATACCGACTACTTAAAAACTAACTAAGCTTAACAAATATTACACTGCATACATAAACCTACAAATAACGAAGAAACAACCATACATACATACATGTATCAATAAATAAATATTATATATATACCTATATAAAATATAAATAAACCATCATACTCTAAACATAAATTACAAGGAGACATAATGCTCTTTTACTTTGGATTTGAAAATGTTAAGTGAAGAAGCGGATAGCGTGGGAAAGGGAGTTCCACAGTCTAACAGCATGTACGGTGAATGACCCACCATAACGTTTGGAAGAGTGAGTCGGGAACTTCAGACGAAGAGACGTGATTGACCTGCTAGATTCACCACGAGGGACAAGAAAGTCGAAGCGTTCACGGAGGTAAGAAGGAGAAAGAGGATTATATAGAATATTATAGAGAAAAGTCAGTACGTGCAGATCACGACGACGATGAATAGGGAGCCATTTCAATTGGGACCTGAACTCAGACACGTGATCAAACTTGCGCAAACCGAAGATAAATCGGATGCACAAGTTCTGAAGACGCTCAAGTTTGTTAAAAAGTTCCTCCGTAGCGTCAAGGAAACAGACATCAGCATAGTCAAGAAGAGGCAAAAGAAGAGTTTGGGCAAGAGTGATTTTAGTTTCTAAGGGTAAGAACTTCTGGAGGCGCTTAAGTGATTGGAAGGTAAAGTTAACCCTACGGCTGACCTCATTAATATGACTAGACCAGGATAACTGGTTGTCAAAGATGACACCCAGATTTTTTACTTTGTTAGAGTATGAGATCATGACACCGTCGTATAACACAGAAGGAGGATTTTGAGAAACGATGTTGAGCATATAAGGACTGCCGAGTAATATCACCTGAGACTTAGAAGGGTTAACCAGGAGACCATAAGCTTTCGCCCAGGAGTTAATATTACTAAGGTCAGAGTTAATTTGATTAATCGCTTCAGAAATGTCATCAGCCTTGAAATGACTATATATTTGCAAGTCGTCAGCATAAAGATAGAAGAAATGAGAAAATATAAGAAGTAATGAAAGGAGATGGTTGTTTTTTTATTGTATTTTATTTTATATTTACGTATTAAAGGTAATTCGCATTTAGTTATTCGATTTCTTCTTTCAAAGTTTCCTTTTATTGAAAATCAATGGTTAATAAATAAATTACACCTAATAACCACAATACATACTCATAGTCCTGATCCCTCACTAGGATTCCCTATATCGTGGGTAACAGGAACTATCAGTACCATTATCGTGGTACCCAGACCCAGAACCTATTTGTAGATCATGCTAACATTTGTCCTGCAGCGAGGCCTAACTCGCACCTCTCACGTCTCAGACGGCTATTCGCCCACTACGCCACGGAGCTCGTCAAAAGATACAAGCTCAATAAAGCTAAAACTAAATAGAGATGCGTGAAAGTTATTAACTTTCACTAATGAAATGAACCAAGATTCGATCGACAAACATACGTTACTTTTAAACTATGTTTTCACAAAGTTTTATGCTTTGCGGTGTACAAAGACCATAGTATAGAACAGGGGCCGTGTCACTCTTAGTTGGCTTTTAATGTAAAATGAGTATTATTGAGTTGCATTTAGGTTCAATATAGTTCGGTTGCAAGAATTCTACTGGCTGTTGGGGTGCCTGGCCAACGCCGATCGTCTTTTGGTAAATATTGCGTATTTTTTTGACCCTATACACAATCAAACGCTCTCGTAATGGCCATCTGCACACGTTAGAGTTACGAAGACTGACACTATGCGCACTGTTACTCGCTGTGTTGTTCGAGAATTCAGCTGTACGACCTGTACGTGTCTATTTTAGTATCATTGCAGAGTGAAAGTTCCGTACTTTCGTAGGAGGTATTCATTCCTCTGTGTACAGAGATAGAGGCGGCAATGATATAGTGCGGGGCTCACAGCGCTCCCTCAGGAACGATAAACCCTTCCTGGCGCTTCCCGTGTACTCTTCTTTATGGGAAGGCGGGAATGGCCAGCCCAGGTGAACAGGTAGCTAGATTGCGAAACTATTTTTAGAACATCTTGTCGGTCGTACGGTGTTTTTCCTTTGTTATTAAATGGGAGACATTGGAAGTGAATTTTCGGTTATGGCCGAACCTAATGTATCCGTAAGCCTCGGGTGCCGAAACTAGTTCCTTTATGGAGTTCGGATAAAAATAATATTCTATGAAACGTTGTAATTGTACACTGAATTTAGTTCTGTTTTAGGGAAGCCGTTTTGTAAGTGTTTGTCCTAATATTTATTATCTTAACAATAAAGAACACTGATCAGAGTTTTAGCTCTTATGCTTTATGTACTATGAGTTTCTCTACGTGATAGAATCCGAAATGAGGACATCCATAGAAGAACCAAGAACACCGACATAGCTCTCAGAATTATCAGATTGAAATGGATAATGGACAGATCATATATAGCTCTTAGAAATGACAAACATTGAAGAATAACGGTTCTCGAGTGTCGGCCACAAACTGGAAGACCCTCCTATCTATGGACTAAAGATATTATAAAGGTAGCAGGAAGTCAGTGGATAGAGCCGTCTCAAGACCGTTCGTCGTGGCATTCTAATAGGGAGGTCTATGTCCAGCAATGAACTTCTACAGCCTTATTATGATCATGATGATTTACATTGCTATGCTCATCTAATCCGCATCGGCCGTGCCGCAGTAAAAAACGTAAATCAGACATCCATTTGTTATATCCATTTGAAAACGGCCTGGTTTTTTATCGCATGTAGCAAGCGCTAGTCAGTTTGATATCTTCCTAGCTTTATTTGCAAATCGCGTGTGCTGGTACACGTTTACATTCGTTATCCTACTTGTTGAATTACCATTGTTCAAGAATTTTCGTTGAATGAATTATAGTTTTTATCGTATATACTTCAGTGTATAATCGTGTATTAGGATGTTTTATACTTCGGTCCTCCTGTGGATGTCGCAAAAGGCAACTAAGGGATAACGCCAGAGGATTTGCAGCAGCATCCTTCTGAGGACTTGACATACTGCGATCACCAATCCACTTGCCAAGCGTGGTGCAAAATCCTCTTATTGCGCGCTATGCATGCTATGGGGTTAGCCTCATCCAGCAGTGGATGTCTACTGGCTGATAATGATGATGATGATGGTTGTGGTTTAATGTAAACTAGAGCATACCAAGAAAGGACTTTTTGGTAAGCTTAAAGCTAATACCACAAAGTACCTAAAGGCGGCGCGCCTAATACGTTATTTAGAATGAAGGAGACAGTTCATTGACGTCGTATCCACTACCACCGTCTCATTGCTGAACCATATTTAATATAGAACACATTGTATCAGGTTGAAGTAGGTTTTAGAAAATATTACGTTATTTTATTAAGTAGGTACCAAATCGAATGAATCGAATGGAACAGGAGTAATTTTAGTTTATAAGACGATTCAAAATGATCCTTGTGATTTCAATGAATTTTTGGTTTGATTTTATTTGATTTAATTCAAATCATTGAAAGTGATAGCGGTGATAAAGTTCGCCGATTATAAAAGTGACAATTCGTGCCATGATGGCTATTGGATGTCGTTAAAACTGACTAAGGGTTTACACCAGGAGATGTGCAGCAGCATCCATCTGAGTACTCAACAATCTGCCTGCCAAGCGTGGTGACTATGGCAATTCCCCCTATTGTATTTTATGTGGCCTCGTCCAGCAGTGAACGTCTTACGGCTAATGATGATATGTCAATCCAGGATTTCTAAAAAGCCCACTTTATATGAACCATAGTATGAATCATTATACGAGAATGAATTACTACCAGATGAATTTGCCACATTGAGCAATTCATCTGGTAGCAATTCATTTTCCGAATTCTCAACAGATCCTTAGCAATTCCTTTATATGAATCGTCGTATTATGATTCATATAAAGTGGCTTTTTTAGACCTCCAGGTCATTATATCTGTACCAAATTTCATGGAAATCGGTTTAGCTATTACGACGCGACGTGATTGAGTAACAAACGTTTAATCTAAACATCTAAACTTATTAGGAAGGAATTAGGATTCATTGCCATTTATAATAGGTATCAACAACATCTCACTATCTCACTAATATTATAAATGCGAAAGTTTGTGAGTATGTTTGTTACTTCTTCACGCTGAAACAGCTGGAACAATTTGGTTGAAATTTGGAATGGATGTAGCTTATACCCTGAATTAACATATAGGCTACCTTTTTATGCAGGTTAAACCGCGGGGCACAGCTATATTATATTCTATAAAATAATCTTTTAATTAGTAGGTTAGCCCCATTACCCCATAAGCACGTCCATAAATAAATTCAAGCTACCAAACTATAACAATATTACCTCCAATTGACCATAAACCGTACGTGTTTGCTTTCACAAAATAACCGGCATTGGGTTAAAGCTAATTTGTGTTAAAACAGAGTAAACGCCTAATTACGATGCAAATTGACCGTTCACGTCACCGCATTCACAAAATGGCTTTCATCAAAATATTCTGAAACTGTACGGTGGCTTGGGTAAATGACAAATATAGAAAAAGCTTCGTAGAACTACTCCGCAAATAGGTTATAGGTACTTTATATCGTGGCAATGTGCATAAGATCACTGATGACGTGACGTGCCGCTGCCCGCTGTGGTACAGAGTTGAGGACCGATTTGACCAATGTTTCTTGTTGGTTCCACTAGCGCCAAAGGAACGACATGAAAATGTATTAGTAATTTAAAACTAACGAAACCAAAACAGATATTTGAATACACTCGTTTTGTTGATAAAGAATGCCATTTTAAAAACTTCTAACTACACTTATGTAGTAAAAAAAAGGAAGCGAAATACTTAAAAGTCCAATGACAATACAATATTATAGTGACATGACAGCGAACTGATCTGATGATGGTGGATGACGGAACTCCTCGTTAATTAATAGTTGATCATTTTGATCAGCTCACGATTCCAATCATTAATTTCATATAACTTGTTTTGAAAAACATAATATTGCTGCCAAAATCGATGTATGTACATGTGGAGTCTTTCGGATAGCGTGGCCGTCTAGCGATGTCTTTGCGTAGGGCACTACGAAGAACCGACCCGTATAGATGACTTCATCAAACGAGCAAACTGGCTTATTTTTTTATAACGGCAGCGTCTTCGACACTGTTCACAACATTTTCCCCCTCAACCGTCAACCCTTTGAAATGTGTAGGGCTCTGTAAGGGAGTTTTGTTTGTAATTTATTTGTATGTCAATACGGCACGTATTGTCAAAACACCTGTAATTTCATCCATATTACAATGCAATAGAGTTCAAATAGTTGAAATTCTTAACTGTGTACACCTGTGTACAGTATGTGGTCAGAGTGAAGGTTTTAACAAGAAACATTTATTGACAGACTAAATAAATTTTCGTTGAATTGGTTCAATGTACAATTGTACCTAAATATGCTCCGGAATGAAAAGTTAAGTTATGTTGAAAGCATTGTTACCCATTTCAAATTCAACTTAAAAGATAGAATGCAGCACTGAGGTATAAGTAAATTATTTCTATTTTTAACCGACTTCCCAAAAAGGAGGAGGTTCTCAATTCGATTGTTTTTTTTTTTTTATATTTGTTACCGCATATTTCCGGCGTTTATGAACCGATTTGGAAAATTATTTTTATATTTGAATAGATATACTTCCAGATTGGTCCCATTTTTTTCAGAATCCAGTTTTGATGATGGAATCCATGAGGAATTGAGGGAACTCCTCAAATATTGTAGGCATACATATGGCGATTTTACTATTTTCAGCAACAAACCAAGCATTTGCATTCAAAAAGTATAATTATCCTTTCACCACTATGGTTCTTTCATCATTTTTTTTTCATCCAAATATTTTGTCAAATAAAATGGCGGAAGTCGGTTTTTTAAAAATGAAAAGTTATTTATTATTTCATTGATCACACACTAGGACTCCCTGTGTCGGTGATAACAGGAATTACAAGTACCATGGTACCACAATAGCTATACCCGGAACAAATATTTACAGAACAGACAAACATTTGTTACGCAGCGGGAATCGAACCCGCACGTCTCGTATCTCAGCTGGCTACTCGCCCGCCACACTAAGGAGGTCATCAACGGGTGAAAATCGAATAGTACCAACTTATAACTCAAGTACGGTAGGTACTTGAGTTATAAGTTGGTACTATACCTACTATACTAGTGAAAAATTCCGACCAAATATGAAAATATATAAATGAATAATTTTGTAATTTTACATGCAATATTATAGCTACATAGAAAATAAAGAAAACAAAAGGTGTCGCGGGACAACCAGTTGGAAAGAACTGCATTAATAAACTAAATATAGATATTAAAATACTAAATATAGCAGAAGTGTCGTGAGGGTCGAAGTCTTACAATTTTTAACCGACTTCCCAAAAAAGGATGAGGTTCTTATTCGGTTGTATTTTTTTTTTAATGTTTGTTACCGGCGTTTATGAACCGATTTGGAAAATTCGTTTTTTATTTGAATAGATATACTTCCAGATTGGTCCCATTTTTTTCAGAATCCAGTTCTGATGATGGGATCCATGAGGAATTGAGGGAACTCCTCAAATATTGTAGGCATACATATGGCGATTTTGATATTTTCAGCAACAAACCAAGCATTTGCATTCAGAAAGTATCATAATCCTTTCACCACTCTGGTTCGTTCATCATTTTTTTTTCATCCAAAATTATTAAGTCGAATACAATGGCGGAAGTTGGTTTTTTAAATGAAAAGTTATGTCGACCTCATTCACCAAGTGTCTGGATTGTAATGTGCGATGATAATTATTGACGTAAAAACGAGGATGTATCTTCTAAAAAACGACTCATAAAATAATGTTCTGAACTTCATATCAAGTTTTTTATCTTATAAAACTGTTTACACTATGACTATTAGCACAGTCACTAATCTGGGAAATAACCATTGTACTCGGATCTTTGTTACTCGGACAGTGATCCGAACGAAGTCGGATGTCAACATTGACTCAAGCTATTTCGCCCGAAGGCTGCCGGGAAATGACATGCGCCTCTCAACCGCTCTTCAGTCTGATGCAATCCGCGGGAAATATTGAAAAGAGCTGCTCTGATAGTGTACCTATTTGACAAAAAAAAATATTGCAAAAGTGCATCTGATTCATATTTGAATTATTTAGGCTTTTTTTTCACTTATTTTGGTAAGTAAATAATAGAAAACTACTTACTACCTTCTACTACTTAACTACAACTTTTTTACTACTACTTTTTCTACTACCTTTTACTACCTTCCTACTACTAGGTTTATTTGAATTAAATTGCAAATTGCTTGTGTCAATATGAACTATCTAAACTACAAAAAGTTTGGTATAAAAAAAATTACACATTTTTTTGCAATTCATGAAGAATATTCATCTCATCTAGCGAAACGGTGTCATTGTAATATTAGGTAACATAACACCCAACAGTCAAATACGTAGTCTTGATCCCACACAAGAATTCCCTGTGTCGTGGGTATCAGGAACTACGAGTACCAACAGCTTGACCCGGAACAAACAAATATTTGCAGATCATACAAACATTTGTCCCGTAGTGGGACTCGCTCGCCACGCCACAGTGGTTTTCAAAACTAATTGACTCTTACGTACATGGAAAGAAAACGAATAACTTGATTACTGGCACTTAACAGTTTTAATTCCAAAATTATAGTATCATTTATTAATTTTGTTTGATAACTCAGTATTATATACCAAGATAAACTCTAAAAGAGCTTAGTATCCGAACTGAATGTGTCATTATAGTCCTCTTCACGTTTTAATATACGTCACAATAGAAAATAGTATGCACATTTTGCACTAGTGCTGGATAGGGCGCGTGCACCGAGGGGTGAAATCAGGACAGCAAACATTGACTTAACTCTTTTTCTCTTTCACTCACTTAACTAACTCCGCCGCTGCAAATCACTCCACGTTTTCAATTCAAATTCTTCGAATGATTTAAAAGGAGTATGAATGGAATTATGGATGCTGAATGTTATGATCGGTTTATTGATTTAGTTGTTTGTGGGAAAAGAAGTTTTGAGTTGAATTGAGTTGAAATCCATATTCACTTAATGTTCTCGTCAATAGATACCGCAGAGCCACAAGACGAAAATCTATAATCAATGCGTGTTGCCGGTGATGACTTAAGGCACTGAAACGCGGTTGCTACCTATTGGCCTTATACACAAGCTCAGTCGAGTAGCGGGCTATAGGAAGAGCAATTCTAGTTGTTTAACTACGTGATAGAATCTGTAATGAGGAAATCCATAGAAGAACCAAGATCTAGACATCTCTCAGAATTAGCAAGTTGAACGCAATAGGCAGGTCATATAGTTCGCAGAACTAGCAACCGTTGGGGAATAAAAAGTTCTCGAGTGGCGACCACAATCAAACGACGCAGTAGAGGAAAGCCCCCGTGTTGATGGACTAAAGACATAAAGGTCGCAGAAAGTCGGTGGATGGATGCGGCATAAGACCGTTCGTCGTGGCATTCTACAGAGGAGGCCTATATCCAGCAGTGGACTTATTGGCTGATGATGATGATGATGCTTCATTTTTTATACTCATTTTCATTGTTGTATGAATATCTTCTACAATATTCATAATATATTCTCTATTTGTATGATTTCATGTTTTCAGACTATGTAGATAAAACTTAAAAATAAAACTTCCTTTTGGAACATACGATAAAAAATTATAAGAAAATACAACCGAATTGAGAACCTCCTCCTTTTTTGGGAAGTCGGTTAAAAATAAGAGAGTTTCTGTCATCAAGAGAGGCACCACTGTAGACAAATCAGGTAAATTTGCATTATTGTCCGTATTATTATCGGCACATATTCGAATAATTGGAACCAGACCTATGATTTTTATTTGCAGGTTTTGAATATGTATGCTCACCATTTATGTCTAAGACGATCCACGCATATGTCTAAAAAAGTATAGAATATAGTATAAGGGTTATTCCTAAGCTTCTAACTTTTAGTCTACAAGATACCGACGTTATCCAAGTTGTTGAAAGAGTACACAAACAAGTCAGAATAATTTATATTACTTTCTAGTTTCTAGCTTCAAGGCTAATACTAAATGCAAACAATGGCAGCTTCGCCCAACAGTTTGTCACAAAGAGTTCGTACACTTTTTAATATTAGAGTCTGGTTTAGGAGTATTTTCAGACTTACAAATCAGGGTTTTTATTCGTGCTGGCCAGCGTTATTTAAGAAGACAAATGTTTTATTTTCGTTTTAAAAACAGGAGAAAAAGATTAAGAGGTCTGGAACAAACAGTTCGAAGAATACTTTTTGCTGGTTTCGCACTATCAACGGTAGTTCAACCTATTTTTTTTATTATGCTACTGCTTGTTTTAATCTGGTTGCATAGTTCATAGTTTTATTTGTAGGCAACGTTGGCAGTTACAAACAAAAGAATAGTAGGAAATGAACGCCTAAGTATTTTAAAAACCTAGTATAGTTCTTTCGCAACATTAGCAAACTGATAAAAACCGCATCACTCAATGCAAACACCGAGTCGACGATCCCAACTCAAGATAGCCAAGCCACCTCGCATTCACTTACCTGGCATTTGAGTAACGACCTGCATTTAATCTTTTCAGGGATTCCCCTGATACCCGCTCATTAACTTGTGTACCCACTTCAGACTGGCGATTTGTTACTTCCAATCCCGCCGATAAATTGAATGAAAGCTGAGATTTGAGGGTATTTACTTGGATAATGATGAAAGCGAAATTTAAAGTGATTATTGGAGTTTATTCAAACAAATAATGTTATTGTTTCCGGGTAAAGCAATCATCTTATTTAGATCAATCTTGTCTTTTTTAAACTAACGTTATGTGAACTTTGTTTCATACCGATTAGGTACAGCCTGTGACTTTGGCACCAGTGTACACGACTTTGGCACCAGTCTACGCATGTTTGGCACCAGGTACACGACTTTGCCACCAGCGTACGTGTGTTTGACACCAGTGTAAGCGTGTTTTATCCGTTCACTGTTTGGCACCGACTTATTTGAGTATCGAGGCCGTATTCTGAGTTGTATTGCTGCTTTCACTCACACTCATGGGAAGACAAGTTTTTTTGTATAAAAACTAAAACAGCGCTTCTAGCCCAATTCGGCAACTTATTCTGTCTAAACAAAACCCGTGAAACATGCTCACGTGTGAGAGTGAAAGCAGCAGTGCAGTAACAGTATACAGCAGTGGTGAAGACGAGCGAGTAAAATATAACATTTTGAAATTAGAATTACAAAAGCCGAACGAGCATGACTTTTTAGACTTTAATCTCTAAGTAAACAAACTGATTATTCTCGATCAATATCTAGCTAGCCCACTGCCAAATAATTTGTAAATAAGAAGATCAGAACACAAAAGCCCATTGTTTCTCGTCTTTGTTTAAATCCGTTAATAAAAGCGAAGATCCCAAAACCTTTCTAAAAAGGCTGTAACTTTTCAATTAAAATTCTGAGTTTACAAGAACGTAAACAAGATCACAAACTTCCAATCGGTTTACGACTATTAAACTGAGGCGAAGTTGCTTACCGACTTTAGTACTACACCAAAGAGTTAGTTAAACGTTTCGTAGAAATGTAATTCCTTGTTATAGTATCCGACTAATTCAAGCGTATAGAGAAAAATGTGTTTAAAAATCCAACAATAGAACCGTCACTATGATATGCTATTTGGTCATGATTATATAGAATTAAAGGCAAATCTCCCCCATTGCACGCTATGGGTTGTACGCTATGCATGTTATGGGGGAGGCCTTATCCAGCAGTGGATGTTTACCGACTTATGAAGAAGAAGAAGATAGACTAGTGGTTCGCCCCGAACTAAGACCTCGCGATGACACCTTTATCAGCCCGACTAATTTAAGAGGGGAGGAAAGGGTTTTGTATTTAACGGCTATGTAAGTATGTTTGTATGGATGATCCATCAGAAATCTAAAACTATCGAGTCAATTTCTCTAACATGAAAGAAATGTGAAGCAAAATAAAAGTTTTTTTTAATTAAGCAGTGCCATCTAGCTGTAGTTTTGCTACCTAATTTTTAAAGATTTAAGTTCTCTACTCTAAAAATGCATATTACAAAGAAAAAATCCTCAATTTTCGACTTCTCCCCGTGGAACAAAATATACTTAAATAATAAATTTCAGCATTACCAGAGAACTTGAAGTATCTTCGAGATATTTTTTTGCATATTTTACTTTCTTCACCCTTCTAACCGATTTCTAAAAACATTTACTGAGAAAAAAATTTAATCTCTATAGGTAATTATTATACACATCATCGAAATAGCCTTTGAATAGGACTAAGCAACAGGGCGTAAATACTACATACCTGTTAGTATTTAAAGTACTTGACGAATTAATTGATGACGTCCTTTTGACGAAAACATAGAACTCCAACGTCATTCATATTCTTAGAAATGGGAGGTCAACAATGGATGTTATATTGGTTATTGTTTTTTATGGTTCAGGTTTCTAATTTCTTCAATTTCAGACTTTTCCCTGTAGTTGTGACACAAAAGCCACAAGCATACCAAATTTCAGCATTGTGGGACTGCTGGAAGTACCCTAGAATTTTTGATTTTTGCGTTTTTTATTTTCCCTAATATCTCGGAAACTACTAAGTTTAAATACTTATTAAAAACAGTTTTGAAATGTCCAACTAAAGCGCTTTCTTTAGACACCCCACTTGATCTGACTGTCTCACTTTTATTTTTTTTACCCCCTCTTGGACCCCAATATCTCAGCAACCCCCTGACCGATATAGCTCATAACCTTACCTACAAATTGTACCAATACTATCTACCCCCATACCAAATTTCATGAAGATCGGATTAACGGTTTGGAATTTTTCATCGGACAAACATACATACATACATACATACACACATACATACAAACGCCGATTCTTCCAACTTGACTCAGAGAACTCGCTTCGCTCGTTCAATAACTAGTGGTTCGCCCCGAACTGAGACCTCGCGATAACACCTTTATCAGCCCGACTACTTAACCAAGTAATTTCCATTTTTCTATTATTATTTTTGAAAATTTTCACCTCGAGGTCTACCACTACAGTACAGGATCTACCAGTAACTTCTCTAATTTCCTACACATCATCGAAATAACCTTTGAATATGGCTAAGCAACGGGGCGTAGTTATACTACATACCTGTTAGTACCTATATCAAGTACCTGACGAATTAATTGATAACGTCCTTTTGATAACAACCATAGAACTCCAACGTCATTCAAATTCTTCGAAATGGGAGGTCAACAATGGATGTTATATTGGTTTCTGTTTTATGGAGTACATGTTTCTAAATTCTTCAATTTCAGACTTTTCCCTGTAGTTGTGACACAAAAGCCACAAGCATACCAAATTTCAGCATTGTGGGATTGCTGGAAGTACCCTAGAATTTTGGGTTTTTACGTTTTTTACTTTCCCTAATATCTCGAAAACTACTAAGGCTAAATAATTATTAAAAACAGTTTTGAAATGTCCAACCAAAGCGCTTTCATTAGACACCCCACTTGATCTGACTGTCTCACTTTTATTTTTTTTACCCCCTCTTTGACCCCAATATCTCAGCAACCCCCTGATCGATATAGCTCATAACCTTACCTACAAATTGTACCAATACTATCTACTCCCATACCAAATTTCATGAAGATCGGATTAACGGTTTGGAAGTTTTCATCGGACAAACATACATACATACATACACACATACATACAAATGCCGATTCTTCCAACTTGACTCAGAGAACTCGCTTCGCTCGTTCAAATATTAATTGCAAATAATAAACGTACAAAGGCGAATTTAATGCTAAAAAAATCAGAGTGTGGCTATGTCGTGGCCACGGCTGTGTGTTTTACGCAAATACAAAATTATGTGATGCAGCGAAACGACCTCAAAATAGCGACGCTTCCCACTCCGGAACACACGATGCATCACAGTCCTAACTTAACGTAATGAACTCTATGATCCTTTAGCTATCGAGTGGTTAAATTAAATTCTGGATGTAGATGATAGCTAATTTTTAACATTATTTGTTTGTTTAGACTTGTTAGTGATTTGGTAGCAGGATGCCTAATATTGCATAATATGTTTGTGCATATTTTGCCAGTGCATGTGCATTGCATGGACACGAAAAGTCAGATGGTTCAAGATTCCAGATGTTTATGATAAAATAAATGTTATACACACACCCTTGCACACCCACATACCCCTTTTTCCCCGAAGGGTAGGCATAGCCTCAAATATCTTTTTTCACTGTGGGTCAAACAATCGTAGGCTTATATGTACCTACAGTAATTTGGCTCTTATCTGCCCTCTATGAGCTTTGCAAATGCAGTATGAACATTGAGAGTCAAGTGTCGGAGTTTCAGGTCTAGTTATACTCTGTGCCAACACAATTAGTACAAGCAAACAAAGTTGATTAATTAGCAATCGTGTTGCGTCAATTTAGACTGACGTTTTATGAGAAATTATCTTGAGACGGCTTTAAGATATAGGTATTACTTAGTATTGAGGTTATTGACGTCAGTTCTTGAATGATTAAGGAGATTTTTCTTGGTAATAATCTAAGTAGACATTTACGATAGCAAACGTTACAAAATCATTTATGTTAAACAATGATTGCGTCTTTAATAAATAAATAAATACATTCTGGACATTTCACACAACATTATCTAGCCCCACGCTAAGCAGAGCTTGTGTTATGGTAACTAGACAACCGATATACTTAATACAATAATAATAATAATAATAATAATCATATTTTATGATCGTACAAATATTTCATGTTCTTTAATTTTATATTCATTGTGCAAAACGTAGCTAAATTTGTTTATGTGTATGTATGTATGTGTATGTGTAATTTTACTGTTTTAAATTATAGTATTGTACCCCAATAGAACTCCGCCATATTGACAGCTATATTATAGTTGATTTAGCTGTCAGCACGTGTGGAAGCTCCGGATAAACCTTAAAAGAGATACAATTGACTGGTCATAGGTACCACCACAGCTTTGAGTAAATATGACCTCTTTTGATCCACCCTGACAAAACGTAACAGGATTGAAATCATCAATCGTTTGACACAGATCCGGACAAAACAATAAATATTTGAATATTTTAACGGCATTTCCCGATAAAGGGATGTAAATGACTACCTCGTCCAATTTGCATTGAACAGATTAACGTCATAATCGGTGCGATTCAATCAGCCTTTCTGAGAACTCTAGAAGGACAAGGGGGGTGTTTGGAGGGGGGAGGGGGTGCTAATAACGTCAGATAAAATGCTAATTTTGTGTTCATTCGATTTAGGCGAGAAGATAGGCCGCCATCAATAAGGACGGCCGGCGTTCGAAACATTTTAATTTATTCTCCCGAAAATGCATGAGAATGTTCATTATGGAAACTTTGACGGTCGGCTAGGTCGATAAGAGATTATGAGGAATAAATTTTAAAAGGAATGTTTGTTTTTTACTTTAAAACAGAGAACTACAAAATACACAAAGTAAGGTAGTATCTACACTGGTGGGTTGCTGACTCCCCAATCCCCATATCATTTTCCTAAATCTAAATCGGATTCCCACAAATCCAAACTTCCTACGTACTAGAATACGTGTCCCTTGCGACAGATAAAGTAACCTCCTCCAGAAGTTCTACAATGTATGACTTTCGTACTTGCGCGTACAAAAATTCCCTCTTCCTTCGATTGCTCTCAATTTTGAGCTTAAGCAATCCGACCTAAGTGAACGCTTGTCATATTGATTCAGGGTCTGAGTGTTTTTGGGAGCTGAGATAAGGCGGAACGTGACTCCCGTTGCTGGGTTTGGACCAGTTGTGTGGACCTTTGTGCATAGTGACCTCATGAGTATAGTGAGCATTTATTGTGTCGCGAAGACTGCTCCAAGTGGTAAAATAACACGAATCTTAAGATTTCAAATAACTTTTAAAGATTTCATTTCAATGTTACCAACTAAAGAAAGTTTAAAACGTTCTAAATTCAAAACAACTAATTCAAGGTACACTCTCGAACTTAAAACTTACAAGGGTTATTACAAAAAGCTCGGTCGATAGAAAAGTGTTTAAGTATAGGCATATCTTTAGGCTACTAATCACTGACTTGTGGTATTTCCACTCCCGCCCGAGCCTTTTAGTTTTCACAGCAATAATGTAACGCCAACGGGGAACGTAACATCCAAAGTTTAAAAGAAAATCCACGATAAATAAGCGAACATAACAAACTGACAGTTAAAAGGTATACTTAGGAAGTTCCGATGTAAAAAGCGAGCTTTCGAGAATTATAACTAGATTAATGTTCGGTGACTGGTACTTTAGTGAAAGTTTGAAACTAAGTGGGAATAGTTTTGTATTATTTTTAACGAACCGAAGCGCCTTCGGAATTCATTAGCAACGAAAGTAGAGAGGCAAAGTCTAGGTTCAATATGTGCACTACCGTCGGGACTCTAGCAATGTTTGCCCACCGACGTTGACTGGTAAATTATTTTCGCTGCTTCGGTATCAACTTTTATTTTTTTATTAATATCGGAAGAAATGAGCAGCCTTACTGGTACCAACAAACAGCTCTGATTGGTTATGGTGGGAAAATGTAATCAAGAATTTATCGGGGATTTTATGAATGAGTAATCATTTTTAGGGTTCCGTACTTCAAAAGGAAAAACGGGACCCTTATAGGATCACTTTTTGTGCGTGTCTGTCTGTCTGACTGCCTATCTGCCAAAACCTGTTTTCTTAAGAACGTTGCTAAATATCAACTTGAAATTCATACCAAAAATAAAGGTCTGTGAGCTTATACAGTGCTGGTAAATACATCAAGCTTGTAACTCAATGCATTCAAAATATTATATAACAATGAACTTCTAATTTTTGTATGGAAATTGCAAAAGTCAGTGACCTAATAATTTAGAAATTTGAAACGCTGGAAGGCTATATACCTACTACAAATAAAGGAAAAAGTCTAAAACTGTCAATTTTTGACTCGTGGTGAAGTTCTTAGGAAAAAGTGGCTGTAACTCTAAAAGGGATCAGACGATCGGAACCCTTTGTGCTCGAGTCTCACTCGCACTTGCCCGTTTTATTTACAAAAGAAGATGATTTTGTTAACTTGGTGTTGAATAGTTTTTACCCTAAATGGAAAACAAATATGGGTATATATATTATGTTCACATGTCAGAAGATTTACTCCTACGTAGAATCCATACATCTTCACTTACAGGCTAAATGTTATGAATTCGGGTTAACAATAACTCAAACATAACTTGCATAATTCGAAGTTGAGAGAATCGGTACTCATTATGTTAATCCGTAAGGCTCACCCAATTATGCACAGTCAATGTTTGGGCGTCTAATCGGCTGAGACTCACGAAATGTCATCTTTATCTTATAGACTTTGATTGGATTTGAGCGATTTGTTTGAGAGTTAGGGCCGTTGTTCTTGTGATTCAATGAAGAAAGTTCTGTCTTTAAAGTATTTGAATTATAAGGTTGAATGAGAACACAGTTTTTCTAAAACAATAAAGCTGAAACTACAGTATTTTGTAGTTTTACAAAAAACTGAAAGTGTTTATGGTGGTTCATTTTTATGGCCCAAAAACTAACTTTTATAATATTAGTTCGATAAACTTCAAGGTAAATAAACAAATTCCAAACACGGATTACAAAATACAAACCCGAAAAATGCCTATAAATTCAGAAGTGCTAACTTAAATTAACCGCGAACACGAACGGCCCGAAAAAAGAAACTTTAAAATAACGATCAAACGCGCACATTTTTTCCTTAACTTTATGAAAACGTTCCAGTAGATTTATGAATAAAACCTTTCAGGGCAGATGTGAGACCGCAATGTAATTTAGGCCGTATAAGGAATAGAGGCTCCAAAATTAGACCGTTATCATTCCACCGATGTCGCTGCCGAGATCACAAGTTATATGAGCCAATACACTGAACAGAATAAATTTGCTTTATATCAAACAGCTGACCTTCTTAACCGATATTGTTGCTTATAAAAGGAAAGGTTTTTTGGAATTCCTGTGGCGTCCACCCCAACGCGCTTCGGTATGTGCGGCTTTCTACGTTTTTGCTAATTTATTTACGTATACTCAGTCGTTGCTCGGATAATTAAGGTTTGATAACCTCTGTGGCGTGGCGGGCGAGTAGCCGGCTGAGATGCGAGAGGTTGCGGGTTCGATTTCCGCTGCGGGACAAATGTTTGTATGATCTGCAAATATTAATTCCAGGTCTGGGTGTTATGGTACCATGGTAGTCGTAGTTCCTGATACCCACGACACAGGGAATCCTAGTGTGGGATTATGACTACGTATGTGCCTGTTGGATGTTATGTTATGCTATGTTATGTAATTAGAAGCTGGTTAAGGACCTTTCCTTAACCAATTGCAATTCCTTAATTGCAAATTATTTGTCAAGTGAGACACTTTCAATAATTTTCGATTATCAATTTTCCTTAAGTATTGTCTGAGCTAAAACAAAAATAGCTCTTTTAAGTTACAATTCCACGTCAAGGCTGAAGTACACCGGAAAATGTCGGAGGCAGAATTCTCGGCAAACAATAAAGCGCCAGTGAATGTAATTCTTTTGCCGGCGATGATACCACACGTCACGGACCGACATGATGCTAACTCTACGTCGTAGGAGGCCCCTTTGTCCGCCGCTACCCTTTTGTGAGATATTTCAATTAATACGCCATACTTTTATTGCAGTAAAAACTGCGCAAACTATCGATGTATGTTCGAAAACTGGAACAATACACATCACTATTGTGGCGTTGTCAGAAGTTTTATAAACAAAAAAAACGCGCTTGGACTGAATTGCATATGATGCAATTGTGCACCCCCGAGCAATAAAATGATCCCGGATATTCAGCGGAGTTTGTTAGCATTACAGTACATTGCGCTCATAGCGCTTTCATGCGTAATGCATGTCGGACTGTGCGACGCATTTCAAATGTAATTTACCACGCGAGCTGTCCACTAAGTAACGGCGCGGTCGGCACACACGAACCGATACGTAGTTTTTGCGGCAATACGTCACACTCGAACTTGCCTAACACACGATAAGTTGCAAGTTGCAAGTATGATCATGGTACAAAGAGTCTCTTTGATTTGAAAAAACTTGACTGCTACGAAAAGGCTACGGCGTAGCGTCAAAACTGCCACCGCACCGCATCGTGTGTCGCAGCCGTAACCTGCTCCACTAAAAGTAACTTCGTTAAAAACAATGATAAAACTTAATGAAAAGTCCAATTACTAGTTTTCATTTCCCCATTGTCTCCTAAAGAGCTTAGAAGAGAAGGATGTTAAATATGAAATCAATTGGAACAGACTTTTCCATTAATAAAGGAAACTTGGGAGTAAGGACATGTCCTCTTTAATTAGAAGCGGCGAGTCGAATTTTCAATGCGTTTACCCTTTGGATTGTGGTCTCAAATAAAAGTTTATATATTTACGTGTGGCTCTTTCTCCGAATTAATATTTATACTCTCTTTACGTTATTCACCTCAAAGCTAAAGTTTTTACGAGTAAACTTTTTACGGAAGCATTCTCTTTGAAATTTCTTGAGGTCTAGAAGTTGAATGCATTTCGGAATATTTCCTTCGGGTAAATCAAAATGTGAATCGGGGGGTCGATTCAAGTACCGAGTTCTAGGTAAAATCAATGGACTATTCACGGCGTTAGGGGGTAGTGTAGTGTTGTTTGAGCGTTGTATAAAACATATTTAACATTAGGTAGTATGGAACACGTAACCATTATAATCAAATTTTCTTATAAAACTGTTACTGTTGGTTGATCTCTTGGTGGATTAAAATAGGTTGTTCTCATTATAAATATCATTTTCCTCATATTAGCATGTGTCGCGCGGCGGGTGTCACGTCCTACCGACTCGGAATCATTTGTTACAGTGGCAATAAGGCGGAGGATTAGATGCCGTCAGAGGGCGCTGGCAACAAAGTTCCCAATAAGCCGGCTTCCTGTACCGCGACTGCCGCGACTTGACTCGCTTTACAAGAGTAATGATGGTTAATTTTAATGACACGTCGCCGGGCCAAAGTCGCGTGGCGCCTCCACCCCGGCGCGTGACCGGACTCACAACCACCAATATTGGAAGACTCCACGAAACTCCGACGATAAATTTAGTTATTACTTGTGAAAATAGACGGAAGGAGATCGCTAACTTGTCCTCGCGCTGATAATGGATCATTGCAGGGGACATTTTAGTTACTTACGAAAAAGGTCTCGTTAAATGCCCCCATTATGTGAGGAGTTTTCCAATTGCGTTTCGGAGTTTTGAGCGTTTAGACCGGAATTAGTGGTACAAATTTTGCTTTAGTGACTAAAGTTTAGATTATATCCAGATCTTGCCTTACTAATCAGCTTTTTTATATAATAAGTTTGCTGATAGATAAAGATCGTTTTATTGGTTGGACAATGATTTCGTTGATGTCTATTAGAACGATATTATGAAGACATAACGAATGCAATTGAGATTGCAAAAAACTAAATCATATTAATTTCTCTTTATAAGCAAGTAATCTATATAAGTCTAGATATATTCAAATACATTTTCTTTTAAGTACTAATAACAAATCACAACCAAAGTAGGTATAACTCTATAATACGAGCAAAAAGCACAATAAACCTGAAACTGCTAATTGAATCGGTTTTCATTGTTGAAGTAATGTTTGCAGTCAAATACATACCGAATCAGTGAACTGGAATATTGGAAGGTATATTGAATATTGAGTGTGCAAACAAAGATCTATATAAAATTAAAGAAGGCCGCGGGCGGAAAGGTCCATACAGCCATTTATCCATTTGTGGGCTCCAGCCGTGAATATTGTTTACAAATGCGACATGATGTCCATTACGATATTGTTGCTAAAAAGAATAAATAAAATAAATTTTACCAGGAATTGTTGGTGATTCATGGT
Source organism: Epirrita christyi (assembly GCA_951392215.1). Lineage (NCBI taxonomy): Eukaryota > Metazoa > Arthropoda > Insecta > Lepidoptera > Geometridae > Epirrita > Epirrita christyi. The sequence goes on along the minus strand of OX595835.1, from coordinate 11,436,134 downwards.
TACTTAAGACTAGTCCACTCGTGGCTTCGCTCGCGTTATAGGTACTTTTTACCTTGGTACCTATAACCAATTTTCATGGAGATCAGTTCAGTTGTTGGCCTTGACTGAGTAAAACAGCAAACTTTCGCATCAATAATATTAACGTAGGATAATGTGAGTTTGAATTCTACCTGCCCTATTAATACACCATGAGTAGTTTACGCCCAAAAATAAAAACCATGACCAAACTTGAACCACATAAAAAGTTACGTCAAATACCTATCTATCTGGATAAAAACCAACTGATTGCAAAAATCAATCAATAATCAATCAAATTGTTGGAAGTTACAACAATTACTCCGTGGTAGCTGGTGCAATTTTCATGGATCTCGGGTTGGTTCCAAGAGAATATTAATATATAACTAGTACATTACAAGTATATTTCAATAAGGAGGACAACACAATAACAATAACAGGTCAAAGTAGAAAACAAATTTGAAAAAAAAAACTAAAATTAGCAAATCGGTAAGCAAAGTACGATTACACATAATATTTGAATACAAGCTTTTATTTAAATTAACCAGTAAAGTATGTGTTGGTCAAATCTTGCAACTGAATTTTAAACTGCATGCACACGTCTTTTTCCCGAAGGAGTAGGCAGAGCCACAAAGGGCCTCTTTTTACAGATGCACAGTCAAAGGAACGACAAAAAAAAAGATGTAAAGATGTGACAAGTGGTGAGCTCATCACCGCCATTGCTTTCCACGACCAACTCGGCTAACACATTCATCCAGTAATCTACACTCCTAAATAAACCAGCAGCCAGGACAAATCTTATACCAACGAAAATTGCCCAACAAGTCCAGATGAAATTTCGTATACCTGTTAAGTTTTAATGACAATACAATTTATGGTGACAGCAACAACTACAACCGTTACTCCTTGATGGAAAATAGTAGACTGATATGTTTAGGCTCATTTTGATGAGCTAACAGTTTTCATTACTTATTTCATCATCATTATCAGTCTGAAGTACCTACATTTCATAAAAGCTTGTTTTGAAAAACAAATTTTTCAACAAAAATCTTATTCATGTTATTTAAAGTGAATGCTTCAATAGAGCATGTAAAGTGAAAAGTTATATCCTATAGTGCACGAGAATTTACCACAGATCAAAAATAATAAACACCGTATGATTGTGCTATAAATTCCGTTGCCTTGACTTTTCTCCAGCAAAAACTATCAAAAACAGACCAATGTTCCTAAAGCAGCGTTACCTAGTGTTGACAATAAACGGTGGCATGGTGGCAGGTAAGTAACAATATTTCTTAGCAGCAAATTGAATAAACACATCAGCGACGACGAAAAGACAAGTCCAATAACGGCCGGGCCCCGCAGCCGATAAATATTCTGCTACGTGCCGCCAACTTCACCAGTTTATGTGAGCCTGGTAGTCTGGTTATTTTCCATATCGTTTAGGTTGTTTCATTTTAACTGCGTTCTAGGTGGCTTACGAAATTGTGTTTCAGTTTTGTTGGTAACTTTCAAACTGGGCTAGGTGAATACTAGAATGGGCAAATATTACAAGGTTTAGCAAACAATTTTTTATAGATGTTAGTGAACTTTTTTAAATTCACGTAAAGAAAAGCCTCGCACGGGTTTTGAATTTGAGAGAGACAAGTTTATAGAAGAATAGCATTTCATACAATTTGCAATGTAATACATAGTCCCGTCAGGTTTTAGTAAAGTGAAAAAAAAAAAAAAAACTACTTTTACTAAAACTTTTAGCAACAGCTAAAAAATTACGTAATATACGTCTACGTGTATTTTCTTACTACACTTATGCACTTCAATCAATCTAAAATGGTAAAAATGCCACGCAAAATTACGCAATCATACGTTATTTTCAAAGTGGCCCGAACTCTGTTTTGTCGTGGCCGTCGTTTAAAAACTTGAAACGTTGTGTCCACAAGTAAAAAAAAGAAAAGGGGAAAGAGTAAAGAGAAGGAGTACTGGTCAAGAAATAAACCAACTGTAGGTACTTATAATAAAACGCGATACACTCTTTTTAAATTGGTGACAAAAACATCAAATTGTTTCGTTCTACGAAATGTCTAAGCTTGTATTGGATTATGCTTCTCTTGCAAAGTCTTTGCTTGCACGTTTAGCTATTCTACAGTTAGCAATTAGCTTTAGTGTGTTCGTGTTCTATCCAGTCCAAATTTAATCCATGAACTAAGGTAACTATGTTACTTCGAAGTTTCTTGCATGCATCTAATGAAGCACAATATGCGACGTCACTGAGAAACAACAGTGCGACTCAACTGTTTAATTATTAGTGAAATCAATATTACTTTGAGCTGCTGGATTACAAAAGAAAACTTTAGAACTTATAAAGGTTTTATGGGAAGTGTACCCTCTAGCTCACTTTGAGCTGCTGCATACAAACTAAGTTTGCTCCTATTTTGGATATTATAAAACTACTCTAAATTTTCTACACACAATCTAGACTCCAATATCTAGATATGTCAGTTCTTATAGTCTTATTACATAAATTGGCGTGCAATGAAATAGGGTCTCTTAGTAAAACCACATTACCTTCCAAACTCATCTTTTGCTTACATATTTTTTATTTTAACTGATTTTGAAAAGTGAAATATTTTTTTAGAATTTAAGTGGTCACTTAGAAAAACCACAATACCTCTCAAACTATGCAAGATATGGAACCGAAATAAAATATATTTTATACTGTATTAAATACAATAACTTTTGTAAAAAAATAATGAACCTAAAAAAAAAATAAGTAAGCAATAAATTCGTTTTGGAGGTATTATGGTTGGTGTTTTCTAAGTGACCCTATTTCATTGGACGCCAGTTTAGTTTCGAAAACACACAGGCTCAAAGATTTATATGGAAATATTTTAACATTAATTTGTATTTCAATATTTTATATACAAATTAATGTAAAACCACGGGCCTGTATTTTAGTCATATGTCTACAAAATGTTATTAACTTCAATTTACTACTATCTTTTTTTTTTATAGAATAAGCATAAATGAGTGGGCTAGCTATACAGTTCTCTTGAGTCAAAAAAACATTGGATATACTAAGTTAGATAGGAAGCTGTTACGCAAAAAGGCACTGAGTTAATATATTTATGACAAAGCTTTTGCCGTACATAAAATAAAAGGATTACTTAAATGAAAGTAAGTATGCCTAAAGGCTACATGTATCACATTACCATTAACTGGGGCTAATAAATATATTGTGAGGGAAGATTCCCCCCGACAAAATGGCATGGTAAAATTGTCACACGCCTAATTTTCAAATTGAAAAACCCAAAATGGCGTCGCATACATTTTGTTTGTGTAAATATATTTTACGATCACGTATTGGCGTCGCCTATAATAATACAATTTGTGTGAAGACGTTCAACGCATGTGGAATGCAAAATTACGATACTTCATACATAACATATCCTTTGACGACATCTATTACGCGGCGGGTAAGTAGCCGGCTGAGATGCAAGAAGTTGCGGGTTCGATTCCCGCTGCGGGACAAATGTTTGTATGATCTGCAAATATTTGTTCCGTGTCTGGGTGTTGTGGTACCATGGTACTCGTAATTCCTGATACCCACGACACAGGGAATCATAGTGCGGGATCAGAACTATGTATGTGAGTTATGTTATGTTTTTTTTTAATGATCTTTGTTTCTTATGAAGATAAAGTATACAAATTATTAAGACTACACACAGTTTAGTAAAACTACAGCTTAAAATTATAAACAACTTGGCAGGCTAAAGCGCCTATAAAAGTTTTAGGACAATTTTTTTTTTATAAATATTTGGCACTTTATAAATCACTTCACTCAAAGATTTATATACCATTAATATATAAGGTAGGGTAATGAACCGGTACATACTATGAGCACTTTGAGTAGCGCGCATTTTTAAAGTTTTCAAGCGTATAGTTATACTCGGTTTAAAAACCCAAATATTAATTAGGTTAACTGTATAGTAACAAAAACTTTGTCAAACATAAGAAAACATTTAGTACTTACTTAAAAATAAAATAAAACAGAGGGTACAAAAAAATGTTGCGAACGGCATACTCACTCAGCTACCCACGGACCGAGCTAGAAAACCCCATGTTATGTTATGTGTTAACATAGGTACTAAGATTACTCAAAATTGCTTGGTGGTATACGACTGTGGAATTAAAATTAAAATTATAATGAAAAACGTGTTTATAAACTTAGTTTAAACCGTGATAGTTAGGCCCAGAACGCTGAGATTTTAGTTAGACCTTATTTTTAAACGACGTTATACACGCTAAATCAAGATATTGTATATAAAAACGAAATAATGAAATTATATTTATATGTAGCAGTACTTTCTACTGTAAATAATGTACTTGTGTGCAAACAATTACGGATCAAATTGATAATTTCGAGATGCCTAGCTTTACAGAGCATACTTTGGAAAAAATTATATCAAGGAAGTTTTGTGTAGCCGTGTTTAAAAACTCAAAATATACTTCAAAATGACATCCACAGCTATTTTTAATATTGATGTATTGTACATTGAACCAAACGACCGTGTTTTAGTAAAACTCTGCACTTTAAGCGACAGTTTAGCTGTTTTTGTCCCAGTCTGCCATTTAAAAATGAATAAGAAGAAATTAATCTAATCCAAAGCACTTTCTCATACATTTACATACCTACGAAGAACATTCTTCTGACGAGAAGAACGTTGTATAAAAACATCATGATTTGATTTCCTTCGATTCGAAGATATTTTCATGAATAATGTTTGTAAACATGTGCTGATTTGAATAACCTCAGATATTGGTCTTAAATTATTTTTTGGCTCTTTACGTCGCGTCGTCCGCAGAACAAACATGGGAGGTAGCCATGAATATAGTATCTAAGGTTTAACAAAGTTCACACGAAAATGCAGTACCTACCAAACTGCGTTATTTCTAGTGTTTTTTTATACCGCTTTGCCCACAGAACAAACATGGGAGGTATCCATGAATATAGTAATGTTAAGTATAATATTTATATAAGTTTACTAATGATGCTGAAAAGAAGAAGATATAATCCGAAAGGAGGCGATCCGTAGAAAAACCAAGATCACCAACATAGCTGTTAAATTAGCAAGTTGAAAAGGAAATAGGCAGGCCATATAGCTCACAGAACTGACAACCGGGTTCTCAAGTGGCGATTACGAACTGGACGATGCAGTGGCTCCCTTCGCGATGGACTAAAGGTAATTTAAAGTCCGCAGGAAGTCAGTGGAGGTGGTTAAAAACAGTTCGTCTTGGTATTCTTTAGGGAAGGCCTATGTCTATAGGCTGATGATGATGATGATGGTTGTCATGTGAACCTAGCCTTACATGTGCATAGGGATTATCGAAATTTATGAGGCACGGGTGGCGGTGTGTAACTCACCTACCGTTTGTGCAAAGAAAAATACTGCGCTTTGAGAGCTTAACTATTGACGGATTTATTGATGCTCCTATGGTGCTCACACGCGGGCAAGTTTTATTGAGCGATATTAAGCAACAGTTATAATAGTCTTTATAGTCGTCTATTAGAATAAAGTTGCCAAACCCGTATCAAACGTAGCAGTTTTCATCAACAAGGTCATATGCCATAGAAGTTACAAGAGCGATTTTAAAATAAATCGCATTTTGGCCCGTGGGTTGAACGCAGAGCGGCCCAAAAGACCCTAATTATCACATACTTTGCGTGTAAGGTGCTGAATTATCGCTTTGGACCTTCTATCCGAACCTTGGTTCTCAACTCACTGCTGTTCCACTGTCTTGAGCAAGACTAGTAATAAATTGCTCTGAATATTGCTCGTGTATGGGACTCTCAAAATTATGACAGATTCGAACCACCGTAGTCTTATCTCGCAGCCAGATTTATTGTTCCTATCAGGTTTGGGGGAGTATTTTTTCACTTACTTTATATTTGGAAGTATTTGAAACATGCTGAGTATGGAAAAGTTTTGAATGTGATACTTCTTATGGTTCCTTACCTCAACAGAAAAAAATGGAACCCTTTAGTAGGATCACTTTGTTGTCCGTCTGTCTATGTCTGTTTGTCTATATCTGTCTGTCAAAAACGTTTTTCTCAGGGATGGCTAAAATATAAAATTGTATACCAAATGCATTATGCATGCAACCAATTTAATGCATTAAAACGTTATAGCAATTAATGGCATTTTTTTTCAGTGACCTCACAATAACAATTCTCAAAATTAAGAATGCTAGTAGGATTTTAGACTCTACCCCTAAATGGAATGGTGAAGTTTTTGAAAAAGTGGCTGAAACTCGACACGGCTCTAACGATTTCAAAATAATTTCAAATATTAATAATAAAAATAGTAAAAATATTAATAATTAAATTTTAATAATTTCCAATATTAGAGAATTGGGCCGCCGATGGTTCCGATTGATCGGAACCATCGGCGGCCCAATTCTCTAACTAAAAAATAGTTAAAATAGAGTTCGGATCATGTTTCGATCTTGTCTCGATGTCTTAAATATCAGAAATGGTATTCTTTTAACTTAAAATACAACACTGTAATGTGATTATTTCGAAGTGTGCCCGAAACTTGAAAGATTCAAAGTTTTTTCGATAATTTTAGCTTAAGTAGATGGAGGTTCTCTTTACTCTTTCTATTTATATATATATAACCATCCTATTCTTATGGTAGTCACCGTGAATTGAAAGTAGACTAAGTTGTTATTTATGAGGGAGCAGAATACCAACTTTCTGGCAATTCACAATTCAGTCTCAATTCGGTTAACTTTCAGTGTAGTTATAAAATAATTTAGAGAATTGGGCCTCAGGGCGCGAGTCTCACTTACACTTGACCGTTTTTGTTTGTTAAATATATTTTTTGTGATATCGGTAGGTCAAACTAAATGTTTTAGAAGTGGCACATAGGTAGTAAGCCACTTCGTAGGGGGTCATACCACAGAAGGGGTTGTGTTCAAAATAAGGACTTAAAACCCTTTTTTACGTGTTTTGAATTAAAATGTTTGATATTTTATTTTCTTAATATTGAGATCTTTATTTAATATATATAAAAAAATCATGCATTTTGGTTCATAACTGAGAAAGTCATGACGCTAATGCAGGCAGTAATAATATAGCAGACTGGATTGGATAGATGGATGGCCCGAAAGATTTTGAAGAGTTCCATTATTTATTTATATTTTGCACTTTGTAAAACGTATAAAATACTGCTCGAAAATAATTCTAATCCAACCACTTGCTATACAGGAATTATCAATAAAATACGGAATCCAAAACAACTTTGACACAATAGACAAAATATAAAAACCGTTTTCAAACGTTTTGAGCTACCCACCCCAATAGAGGCGAACTTATATTGTCAGCTGAAAAGGTACCGCCAACTCAACCCAGCTATTGTATATTTACATTGACGAATGCAACAAAAGAATACATTTCTGCAAGACTACTTCCCAAACTAGATCATTTGAAGAATATAAGTTGGTAGGAAGAATACAGATGGCGAGAGGTGCGAATATTCGGAAAGTTTGAGTGGAAAAAGTTTTGTGAATCCAGACTCGAGAGTTCAAAACTCTATGCCCCCGGGACACCTCAACAATTTTTAAGTTATTTATTGTTCAGAAATATCATTAACCCGTTTAAGTATAACAGCTTTAGGGAGTATTTTGTTTGGCACAGGTTTGATGTTTCCTTTTGAGTTTGATTAAGATAAACTATTTTAATAATTAATTTTATGTGCCGTTATTTGAAAGGTTTGTTCACAAATTTATTTTACTAATTTAAATTAATTTATTTTAATAAATTAATTAAAATTAATTATTAATTATTATTATTTTTTTTATTTTTTATTTTTTTATTTATATTTTTCGCCGAGGTCTTTAAAGTTAACTGAGGAATTACACTAGGGGATGAGAGCAGCACCAATTGAAGCCTGAGTACTCAACACCAAATACAAGCGTGGTGATTATGGCAAAACCCCTCATTGCATTTTACGGGAGAGGCCTCGTCCAAAAGTGGACGTCTAAAGGTTGCTGATGATGATAAACTGACGTGATCGTGAGATACCTGATCTTTTGTTCCGGGTCTGGGTGTTGTGATACCATGGTACTCGTAGTTCCTGATATCCACAACACAGGGAATCCTAGTGTGGGATCAAGACTATGTAAGTGACTGTTGGGGGTTCTGCCCAGCAATACTCCAGTAAGCAAGAAAGTCTTATCAATCCACGCTCCATAGCTGAGTTCGCACTAAATTTCAAATATCTAATTCTCAAGTTTGCTCTCAGAACTTTGTCAGCTTATTTCCACCAAACTATTACTTATGAAAACTGAGTTAACATGCAAATCTTAGCCATTCCAAGAAGATCCCGCATATCTAAGCGCTGTTTAATACTTCACGAATACTTTCTCCCTACATTCTTTTAGCATTAAATTTAAGATCCGCCCAGAATTTACCCTGAATAATAAGGAACTTGCTTAAATTATTGTCTTCTGTGTAAAGTTAAGTGTAAGTTATGAAGATTGGAAAATCTGGGTAATTCTTATCTTATTTTTAGATAGCATAAAATTGTATATAATTTCCAATAATTTTGAAGAAGCTATGGTTTAATAAGGCTTCCAATGATGAAATATTTACCTTACCTAAGCAGGTGTTCTTAATTTTTCAAGGAAATTGACGTGACGAAAAATGTAAAATATATCCTTAAAATTTTTTTCAACAAGATACTTTTAGAAAGTTGTACATTTTCATAGCTCCGAAATCCGAATAATTTGTGACTAAATATATGCAAATACAGAAAGTTAGCTTTTCTTCGGGAAAGTGGTGCTTAAAAGTAACTTGGTTACCGGTTGTGAAGTCTCCCGAAATAGGTTTAGCCGCGACCACGGCCAATTGGATTATGTAAACTCAGGTAACTTTTTACCGGTGCTTATTCGGAAATATCTAGATTTTAATTCTTGGGACATGTTAACGTTTCCACTGGTGTGACATGACTTGGATTTACAAGACAGGGATTTTCTAGGCATAAACAGTTTTTTTACTAGACAATTTTTTTTTCTTAACACCTTTGCTCTCCTAATTAAGAACAAAGATACATAGAAAATAAAGTAGTGTACTTACCCCTTAAACTTAAAACTTGGCTAGAATTTATTACCTGAAATAGAAAACAGAATCGTTAATACAACCAAGGTTGAAAGAATACATAACAGATGAATGGGATCACGACTTCTAGGCGGATGATGGATAGAGACGGATTGCATACTTGCTGGCTTATTACGTAGGTACGTTATGGAATCTCTGTGACGTTCCATTACTTGTTCAGACAAATGTTTTTATTTACTTTAGTTTGACATAATCATGCCTTTGGTTCAGGAATGTTATCAAAAGTTAAGGAACTATGAGTTGCAATATTTGAACAAAACCATTATGTCTTCAATCTTGTGAAATTCAGGGCTTTGCTAGTCTCACAAGGCTATCAATGAGATTTAACAGAAATACTTTGTTTTTTTTTCACTAAACCGTTACAAACGTTTACTAATGTGTTTTATTAAACAGCTTGCAAATAGAATTCTGTGATAGCGCACAACACTGCAGCAATAAATATAAATATTCTAAAATAAAGCTAAACAAAACGTAAACTGCAACAGATAAAAGGATTGTCGGAGTATAAAACTTCGGTTGGCAAGTTTAGGCTGCGACCTCACTGGTGGCGGTTGCTACGCGATAATGGCATGTCACTCATCTGACGCTGGATGCTACAGATTTACATTCAAGTGATTTATGACTTCTTCATAGAGAGGGAAAAAAATACACAACAAAATAAGGGAGCACGCCTCCCTCCGTTTTCCTAACTTGCACGGCGGAGTTGAGTTATGGAATTTAGTGATTGAAATGCCTATTTGCTTAAGATAATAACTTTTTCTTGATATCCATCTCATGTGCATCATTTAAACACGATATTTACCAGGTTCAAGTTTTTTTTTAATAAAAAATGGGTTAAGTTTCAGCCAAAAAGAGCATCCATTCCACTACCGCCTAGAACTAGACAATGAAATATTGGAAAAACTTCAAAGCGCCAAAGCTACTTTTATTTGATTCTCAGTAAACTGGCTTAGAATACAGAAACTAGAGAAACAAGTCGTTCTCGGAATGCAGTTATTATTTACTGGTTTCCATTTTACTGAGGAAAAGAATTTCAAAGCAGCAAACTCAAAAAGAATGTGAATAAAATATAGGCAAATATCGAGGTGTGAGCTTAGCGAGCAATACTTTTAGTCCGTGGAAATACATATTATTGTATAAGTGCAGACGTGAATATCGGAGATCAGATCGAGCGATGCTTCAGACGAAGAAAATAGAAAAAGAATCTTGAACCGGTGAAAGAATTTGAAAACTCCAACACCTAGAAGTTCATATGCGCGAACGATTCTTGATGGGTTACGGATTTTCAATAGTTGTTTTACAAGCTGTTGTTTTGGTAACAATTGACCTAGGTGCTTCACTCAAGTTAATTGGTAACACTCAAGGTTTCGAAAGATACCTAACTGGAAACAATAGTTTTCTGAACAATGCTCATAGATATTTGGGACTGTCTTTCTGCCTCACTTCTATGTTGCTCGTGTTTAAGAGGCTCGCTTTTATGTTTACTATGCCATTCTCCCATTATATAGGTTTCAGCACGTCAATATCCGCATTAATATAGCCGCGTCTGATTCGGTTCTCATTCTTATTATATCGCGCTCTGATATAGTCAAAATTTAAGATAAAACTCCGATTTTTAGTCGTTCATCCAAAAGGTAGTATAGCTAGGTTCTTTTTAAAAAAAGTTTGAACTAATTAGTAAAATATTCCAATAACCTCAACTTTTAACTTTTTATTAGGTAAAAACTTCATTTACCAATTTTTTTTTTCAAGTGTCTAGCAAAAAAATTGGAGTGGCGCGTAGTGGAACTAACTGATATACCGAGTGAAATGGTGAAAGAAGCGATGAAGTGGGCACCATTTGATATTTTGCAACATCGTACAGTGAAACTTAAAAAAAAAAGTGCTTACAGAGACAAAAACCCATACGTTTAGAAAGCGTGTAATTTCCTGTGAGTATATTGACGCCAAATTCCGAGATTTAGAGTATACAAAGGTCATCCTAGTTTTATCTCCTAATTTGCAATTTGAATGCTCAGACAAATTAATCCAGCAAAAATTAAAAAGAATATTCAAAGCTCCGAACAACGGTCGCCCGAAATATGCAACACAGGATAACATTACATTCTGCGGGTTCCGTACAAAAGGTGTTACGCTACATTGTAACGGTTTTAGTAGACAATAGACAGGAAAAAACGGCAAATTGTTCCAGAGTAGGTAGTAGTTATTTTAGCTCTTACCTACTACCATAAACAGACTACGGTTACAAATAACTGTGTGTGGAAACTTCTAATTGGCTCTATATATTACATTTATATGTTTGGTCGTGTACCTATAGCTGTAAGATTTGCAAAAATGGATAAAATTAAATTCTCAGATTACCGTGTTGTATTTTAAGTTAGATGAATACCATTTCTGACATTTATGACGATACTAGATCGGAACGTGACCCGAACTTGACCGTAACCGTTGGGGGATAAAGGTTCTCGAGTGGCGACCACAAACCGGACGACGCAGTAAAGGAAGGCCCTCCTCTCCATGGACTAAAAACATAAAGATCGCAGGAAGTCTGTGGATGGAGGCGGCTCAAGACCGTTCGTCGTGCCATTTTAGTGAGAGACCTATACCCAGCAGTGGAATTCTACATGCTGGTGATGATCAGTCAGTCACGCAACGATTTTATATAGGTATATTGATCACATGAAAAAGCATTGACCTATGTTGGGTTCGTAATTATTTTATTTTGAATCGTTTACAGTTAATGTTTAAGTAAATACATTTTATTGCTTTTCAAAGGTTGCAAGAGTAAATTCTGGCTTTAAACAATCGTGTTGTGTTGCGTCTCAGAACCAAAATAGAGATACGCTTGTTATCCATTCCGCACATGGCCTTCAATTCCAGCCGTGGCGTCTGTTATATTTTAACAATGAAAATCACGCAACGCATTCAAAGAAAAACAAGGAATCCAGTAACTAATTTTCGCTTCGAGTCTCAAGCGAATACTTGCGGACGCGTGGAAAATAACAGAAGATTTCTTGACGTGTTTCGGCTTGGGAGATAATAACCTGTCTCGCTCCCCGTCACGCCAAGACGGGGGAACATCCACGTCATTTTGTCACTAACGCATCATTTGTACTGTTTGCGAGACCGTTATTGGCCTTGTTTTTGGCTAACGGCTGGCGTATTGCGCCGCCCTACGCCTTTAAGGCCAAATGAAAGAGCGTTTTGGTTCAGACTCGGGAATTGGCTGCCTTCATTAAGGCTCTCTGTTTGCGCGTCTGGCGAAACAGTGTTATTTGAACTAATTAACTGGGCATTGTGATGTGATAGAGGGAAAATAACAAAAACATTCATCTTCCTAGAACCCTTTTATTAACAGGCAAGGGGCTTTAATTTGTAATAAAATTGGGTACCTAGTGGCATTTAATAGAATATAACCTTTGCAAATAGCGGAATTAATCGTCAGATCCCATTGACCTTAAACAAGTTTAAATAAAAAATAAATTTCATTAAGCTTTTGGAAAAAGTAAAAATGATATATTATATATTAAAACCACGTTATAGTGCTACCACGTTTAAAAATACGTATTAATGTTTGGTCTATTTGACGATTGTTGACTTAGTCAGTTATTAGGTGCCAACAGAATCCTATTAACAAGTCTACGCCCCGTCTTTCTGTATGTCTGTCTGTCTGTCTGGGGTTCTGTTACAAGGGTATATCTTGGCAGCCATAAAAGGTAGACTGTTGAAATTTTCACAGATTATGTGTTGTTGACGACCTCTGTGGCGAGGCGGGCGAAGGTTCGCCTACGCAGGAGGTTGTGGGTTCGATTCCTGCCTCGGAACAAATATTTGTACGATCTGCAGATATTTGTTCAAGGTGTTCTGGGTATTTTCTATGTATAATAAAAAATATCTATGTAATGTATTGTACTAAGTATATCAGTTATCTAGTTGCCATAACACAACTCTGCTTAGCTTGGGGCTAGATAATGTTGTGTGAAATGTCCAGCATTTATTTATTATTTATTTATTTATTTGTGGCATACTTGGTAGATAATAAAAAACACAAAACCCACCCCGAACATATAAAAAAAAATGTCTGTATTCAAAATGTTTTTTTCGGCTGTATCTTAAAAATGATAATACAAACTTCAAATGTTGACTTGATATTACATTGATTATCTGTAGATAAACAAAATATAAAACAAAAAAATACTGTAACATTTAAATTAATTTGCGATCATACTTGTTCCTGTTACGAAACGCTCAGTGCGCAAGTCCAACTCGCACTTAGCTAATTATTATTTTAGGTTTATTTGTAGGGTATTAGTAAAACAAACAAGTGGGACTTGTTTCATTTTGTGTCTCAATTTGTGACGAAACTGCGAGTCCCTCGAGCCAGCAAGCCAGCCAAATGTATATTAATGTGCGACCCCGAGCACAACAGTAATATTGTTTTCATTTTATTCCCTCCACCCTCAAAGGCACTAAGACTAGTGTCAACTATTACGCTTGTTTTACTGTATCAAGTAATATGATTGTATGGAGTGAAGAACAAAGGCGCTAAAGGAATTTCCTTTAAAAGAGAGGAAATCTCAACTAATGATAGAATGCCGTGAGCGGAAAAAGCGCAATCTGTACTGCAAGAGTTTATTACAATTATTTCAGTCACTGGAAGTTATTATGCTCGTCCACAGACTAAGTCGCAGTTGCCAGTAAATTTTATTATTAGGGTTCCCCAGATATAACTACTGCTGTTTGATGCTTAAGAAGGGAAACAAATCCTCATTCACTAAAGCGAGGTCTCTTTAGTAATAAATAAATAAATGCTGGACATTTCACACAACATTATCTAGCCCCAAGCTAAGCAGAGCTTGTGTTATGGGTTACTAGTTAACTGATATACTTAATACATATACAATACATTACATAGATAGATATTTTTTGATTATACATAGAAAAATACCCAGAACACCCTGAACAGATCGTACAAATATTTATTCAGAGGCGGGAATCGAACCCGCAACCTCCTGCGTCGCAGTCGAACCTTCGCACGCCGCGGTACAGAGGTCGTCACATTATGTCTTCGACATTATTCTGCTACTACATACCTTATTTGGTCATCAACGTCACTCAAATACGTCTTATTTATCTTGAGCCAGTAACGTAGCTGTTAGCTAGTGGATTTCGGGAATTGTATTAAATATTTTATTTTATTCCCGAAATCCCCTTGATTTTGAACTTGCAGCTTCAAAGGGGATTTCGGGAAAAAAAATCCCAAAATCCCCTTAAAGGGGATTTCTAAAGGGGATTTCAGGAATAACCCGTATAAATAGAACAAACTTCTTTAACAAGCATTAGACGCGGACGTATGGTATAGTGTAACACGGATTTTGGTATAAAAAATAAGGTTCACAATGTGTATATGCTAGGGACGAAGATAAGTGTCGGAGACTCAGCCTCCTGTACAACAACAACGTTTACTACGCCGGCGCTGGCTGACTGGCCCTAGGTCCAGGGGGCTTAGTACAAGTTTTGATAGTTTTCGAAACTATAATGAAGTTTCGTTTCCTTCCTTCCAGCGCGCAGGAAGGAAAGCGAGAACGAGAAAAAAACTAAAGACGCTGTCAGTAAATGTATGGAAGGAAACGAAACTTCATAATAGTTTCTAAAACTATCAAAACTCGGGCTAAGCCCCAAAAAAAAAAAAAAAACGGGTCAAAATCCGAGTTATAACAAGTAGTTGATATGGACGTATGGTGTAATTTATCATGGATTATTGTATGGAAATTGAGGTTCACAAAGTATACGCTAGGGCTCATCGGTTTCTTCATATAAAATCTGTGTTACACTACACCAAACGCCCGTGTCAATTCTTTGTGTGTATAAAGTATTAACTAATAATCATGAAAATGTCACGTATCCATTCGACAAGAGGCCTTAAAGAAAGTACATTCTATTAGCGATGACGTGACGATCCAACAATGTATGAGATTGACGGACGCTATCGAAATCCCACGTGGTCTATTGTATTGTATTACGACTGTAGAAATAGAATACCGTTTGTCTAGGTCGGAACATTTCACGCTACGCAATTTATACTTTGAAATTTTAAATAACGGTACAGAATTTGTAACTTATCCGCGAAATTGAGAAGGTCACAGATATCTTTCAACTCCATTGATCCATCCTAAAACAATACGCAATCTTACACCCATTAATGCCCAATGAAAATCCGAGAGATTCGTCCCAGAAATCCGTGAAACACGTTAAAAGGCCAATGTGTAAAAAGTGAATTTTACAGGACGAGCTCTAGAAGTTTCGAATATTTTGAACAATAGTCCCTTTATTTCTCTTCGCGTTTTCAAAATTCGATGAGGGCATGTCAAAGCGACGCGTGACCCGAGTGCTGGCTTTCATCTGGCTCAATGCATCAGTGTGGCAATGCAGCCAGCATCTTGGGGACGTTTTCATCTAGTGATTCGATAATTTGTACTTTTTTAAATTTGTATATAGAATGTAACATAACACCCCTATGGCCGGGGGCAGGGTATTCCACACATCACACACACATCATGGTGAACAACTTTTGTTCTACGACTTTGTAAATTTCGAGGTTTGTAATTCATGAAATGCTTTTTAAACTTTGCTCCAGAAATGTACCTAACACAACATGAGGCACCCTTATTACAGCTGTTTTACTTATTACTTGTATTAGTTGTATTATTATTTCTGTAAATAAATATATTATTAATATACGTTATATTGGTATCTCTCTCATAGAAACGATAGTTTTTGCTTTTTATAAAAACTTTATAACTCAAAATGGTAAAAATGTTAGTTTATTTTATATCGAACAGCAACATTTGTTTTATTTAAATATTATATTCAAACCAATAAGGGCCAAAAAAAGCTTGGCCTTTATTTGTTGGGCGACAACGAAATCGAATTAAAACACGGGTCATGTTGTAAAAATAATCCTGGAATGTTGAAAAAAGGCTGTGCAGATGAGGCAGTAATACTTTAAACCCGAGGCCGTGGGTACAGTGATGACGTGACGCAAGAATTTTATTGCCTTTTAGATCAGGATACTTCGTATAAAGAGGATAACTTGTAATCCCATAGGGGGACCAAACCATAAAACAAATAATGTAACGTATAGAAACGCTACTTTATTTTCATATTTCAAATATTACATGTAACATGACATGATGTTGACATGTAAGTATAGTATAAGTGTCTCTAAGTACCAAGACAAACCTTGTAGGGTTTTTATGGTACTTATTTAATTGAACAGTATGTAAACAACTTTTAGATGAATAAATCAAATAATTAAATAAATAATAACTCAACATTCTCACCACACTCAGCTGGCCAACTCACCAGCCTCATCAGCTCCCGGGCGATAATAAGCCTTTACCATTAAATCAAAGTCAAAGTGAAAAGTGGTTTATGCATTGAAATCCCAATGATCATTTTAAATCCCTCTAACATCATAAATGCGAAAGTTTGTGAGCATGTTTGTTACTTCTTCACGCTCAAACGGCTGAACTGATTTGAGTGAAATATGGGATGGAGATAGACCTTTTACCCTGGAGTAACACATAGGCTACTTTCATCATCATGATCAATTTTTATCATTGTTGACGCGGGTGAAACCGCGGGACGCAGCTAGTCATCCTATAAACTAAGATTACTCCTGTTCCAACGCGACCAAACCTAGAAGAATCAGGGCAGGAAATCCAGTTTACGGCCTTATCTGAATCAAAACCTCATATTCTGACAGTCACATGTTTTTGGTTTATACCAGACTTCAAAAGAAAAATTCTATAAATTCGGCCGCTATGTATTTTTAACTAACAATTTTGTGACAACGATCGATTGTGACATTAGCGAGTGATTCATAAATAGAAAGTGGGCGTAGAGTGGCTGCTAGGTATTTCCAAGAAGTACTTAAAGTTACATAATTATATGAGTTTCACTTCTACATAGTCTTTCATTAAATGTGCCAATACCATTAATTAGAATGCTATTCCCAGCTTTATTATGTCAGACACAATGATTTCAGTACCGGTTGAAAATGGTTTTAAATTACTTTTTAAGGTTGATTCATTGTGGACACACAGCAGTTATTAATAATATGATTCATAGGCGATTTTAAAATTTTTCTCTTTAGGGTTCCGTACACAAATGGTGCCAACCGGCCTCTTTTAATAATTATTAATGTCCGTATATCTAGGTATCTTTCACAGGGGTATATCTCGACCGCAGTAAGAGGTAGCTATAGTGCACAAATAAAAAAACAAAAACAGTCACAAAAAATTTACAGAACGTTTTTTTCCGGCTGTATTTTGTAAATGGTAGTAATAATTATATTTCTCAAATTGGGCTTGATTTAATAAACAACAAAAATACTAAAAGAAGTTGAACTACACTCGAGAGCAATGAATCCGGGTCACTTAAAAATGTTAAAAATCTCGGAAACTAAAAATGATAGATTAATGCAATAAATTGTATTTAATAGACAATGTAATACTCCTTAAATGAAGGTAAAAAAAATATGAGTCACCATACATTTTATTAACACAAAATTACATAAAGAAAAAAACTGCTGATCTCTCCTTAAAACAAAAATAGGAAACATGAAATTTTTGAACTTTATTACGATTTTCTTGAATTTTAATACTTCGTATTGCCTCCTCGTGCTTCCATTACTGCGTTTACGCAGAAAAAAAACAACAAAAAAACAGAAATCAAACAATGATAAATGACAGATTACAAACAAAAGCAAAACCAAATGCTGTAATTTCGTAGTTCCATCTTCGAAAGTGGCCCTTTTTCAAATTTGATTTTTTTATGATATAACTTTACAATAACTAAGAAGTTTTAATACCTTCATTTAAGGAGTATTACATTGTCTATTAAATACAATTTATTGCATTAACCTAGCATTTTTAGTTTCCGAGATTTTTAGGATTCTTTAAGTGACCCGGATTCATTGCTCTCGAGTGTATATATTATAAAGTCTGTAATAGTTTTTCTCCTGAATGTTATTTGGTAAATTATCAAAAAAAAAAATGTTCCTTTAATACAGGCTAACCCTAGAGCGGGATCCAATG
Organism: Epirrita christyi; assembly: GCA_951392215.1. NCBI lineage: Eukaryota > Metazoa > Arthropoda > Insecta > Lepidoptera > Geometridae > Epirrita > Epirrita christyi. The sequence continues at coordinate 11,417,843 of OX595835.1, read as the reverse complement.
CGGGATCTGTTGCGTTTATGTAAACTATATTTAATCTGTTTCAGAACAATAAACTTATTTTTAAACTAATTTGTAGGTATTATTTTAGTAAATAAAAAGTATTTAGGACCAAGCAGAGCAACACACAGTGCGATAGTCCAACTCGCACTTAGCATTTTTATCCTAATACTAATGGAGAAAGTAAAGACAGGTGCAGATTAGGGCATGTCATGAAAACCCATAATTAATAATTGTTTATAATTAAAAGTAGTCCAATTGTCTCTCGGTTATTCCCAAAGTTTATTTTTGTGTAACCCAAACTTTATCTTCCATTAAAAACCAGACAATTCATCTTTCTAATAATCTAATCTAAGACCGGCTGCTGTCCAATTCCTCTCCCTTAAACTGTCAAAGAAACTACTAAATCTGTCCCAATTCTCGGAGTAATAAAAATTTTGTAGCGCACATTGAATGTATGAACCATTTGGCAATGACTGAAAAGTTGTAATATCGACCACAGAAAAATGATAAGTAAATAATAATATTTAACTTTTTTCAATCAATATTGGATCACATTGTGTTAGTTGGTAAAGACGGCACAGTAACATTTCCCGCCCCTATAAACTCAAGATAAGATAAGATAAGATGGAGAAGTTATTATAGAAGATTTTTACATTTCAGCATCAGCATGTTGAAGTCCCACGAAAGATCTTGAGCCACCTCCATTCAACGACTTCCTGGGACCTTTAAAATGTAATCGAGAGGAGAGCCTTTCTACACTTCGTCCGGTTCGTGGTCGCCACTCGAGAACTTTATTCCACAGCGGTTGTCGGTTCTGCGAGCTATATGGTCATATATTATGTAGCACTTCAAAATTTACATTCATCATCATCATTACCAGCGTAGACATCCACTACTGGACTAGGCCATAGTCACCACGCTTGGCAGGTGGATTGTGTTGAGTACTCAGGTGAATGCTGCTGGCCGTTCTCTGGTGTAAGTTCCCATAGTCGGTTTTTACAACATCCACGGGAGGAGAAGGATAGATCAATTCTTGAGCCACACATGCCACGGCACTTTTTAACCGACTTCACAAAAAGGAGGAGGTTCTCAATTCGGTAGTATTTTTTTTTTGTTTTTTTTGTATGTTTGTTACCTCTTATCTCCGGCGTTTATGAACCGATTTGGAAAATTATTTTTTTATTTGAATACTTCCAGATTGGTCCCATTTTTTTCAGAATCCAGTTCTGATGATGGGATCCATGAGGAATTGAGGGAACTCCTCAAATATTGTAGGCATACATATGGCAATTTTGATATTTTCAGCAACAAACCAAGCATTTGCATTCAAAAAGTATCATAATCCTTTCACCACTATGGTTCTTTCGTGTATTTTTTTGATCCAAAATTATTTAGTCGAATACAATGGCGGAAGTCGGTTTTTTAAATGAAAAGTTATTCGTTGAAATGTCATAAATAAGTTTATTCTCGCATGACTCTGAGGATTCAATCTTACAAAAAACTCAAAGAAAATCCTTTAGTTTGAGCTCACTATCCAATTTAAATCTTTATAAAAGTCAGTTGAACTACCATTCGGAATCTGAATTGTTTTAGTAGCAGTTATTCTGAAACTTTTAAGTTTATTAACCGCATAATTCTCGTACTTTGAGCAATAAAGGATTCAAATTAATGTGACAATTTCGTGGTAACCCCTGAACTAAATATTGAAGTATTTACTGAACAAATATTTGTATTCAATTTAATTATTGCCATTAAGGGAGGCTTGACTTGCGACTTTCATGTTGAAAAAAAAAATATTGGGTCTTACTCATACTTTACAGGAAAACCTAAATTAAAATCCTAAATCTTCAAATTCCTACGGGAACCGGAAAATACTCGTAATGACAAAATGTGTATAAAATTGTGTTACTTAGTCTAGTGGTTACTATATTTAGTCTATTTGTACGGAACCATTTTCACACGAGTTCAACTAGCACATGACCGATTTTTTTAGAAAATTTTCTAGCCCTTTTAAGCCCGTTACATCAAGTAGCAGGTTATCTATCAGGTCTATCTCTACTACTATCGGGCTCCTTAGGATGTCGAAAAAGCCAACATAAAGATAACACCACAGGGGATGGGCAGCAGCATCCACCTGAGTACTTAAAACCAATACTGCGATCACTAATCCGCCTGCCATCAAGCATATGGCGATTATGGCAAATCCCCCCATTGCATTGTTTGTGGGAAACTAGACACTTACTATCATTATTTTCTTATACGTTGAGTTAGAAGCTTGATTGTACAGCACAATAAATTCACAGACCTTTATATTTGTTATATTTAAATTTCAAGTTGATATCTTTAGCCGTTCCTAAGAAAAATGGGTCTTAACAGACATACAGACAGACGAACAACAAAGTGATCCTAAGGGTCCGTTTATTCCTGTTGAAGTATGGAAACTTAAAAATCAGGTTAGGTACAGTTTTACGGAAAATAAAAGTCGCCCGATGTATTTGCGCCGTAGACCAATTTCAATAGCTCAGGAACCTTCTTTCTACCAATAGCAATCGCGCGCTAAAAAATCTTGCGCTGTTGTTGGTTAATCGATTTCGCGGTAAAATCGCGGCCGGTCGTACGCCGTCTTGTTCATCAGTCGACTCTGTCCGACAGTGTACGACTCATTTCAGCGGGACAGAGCTTATACTATACGTTCGGCTATTGTCGGATATCAGTCTGCACTTTTTTGCGCAAACGAAAACAGTCGACTTATTTTCTGGGTAAAACTGTAATCTATTAGTTCAGCTTGTAAAGTTAAATGAACATAGGCAAGAACAATAGAGACGATCCCGGTGAGCTGCGGTATTAAATCTAGATTACCGCACGTTTCCGCCGGCTGGATAATCAACGGGACTGTATTAAACCTATCAGTCACGTGACGGATGATGCGCGCGTGACGTCACGGCTCATTCCTATTCCGGTACACGTCACTGGGATTGTGGGTAGGTTTAGTTGGATACTATTTGCGGTATAGTCTATCAAGTCTGTTTATCTATAGGATCTGATATATAAACACTAGATTTCAGCTACAAAAGTGACTAGTAGTCGCTCCAAACTTAAACTTGATCTTGTAAGATTTTGACCTTTTATTCGCATTTTGCTCTGAGATGAGCAAGTAAGTTCATCAGCGGCATCCACTGCTATAGACAAGGCCCCCCTATAAAATACAATGGGGGGGGGGGGGAATTGCCATAATCACCACGGCAGGCGTATTGGTGAAAATTCATCATTATCAAATCAAATCAATTCAAAGCAAAATAATTTTATTTATTGAAATCACAAAGATCATTTTGAGTCGTCTTATAATCTAAAATTACTTATATTCCAACGTGACCAAGCCTTGATCAGATCCTAGATCTAGCCTATCATCATCACCAGCCTGTTTACGTCCACTGCTAGAAGAGACCTCCCTCATTGATACAATGGGGGGATTTGCTATAATCACCACGCTTGGCTGGCGGATTGGTGATCGCAGTTTGTTGTTAAGTACTCAGGTTGATGCTGCTGCCCATCGTCTGGTGTAGTCTCTTAGTAATGCTTTTACTACATCCACGGGAGGAAAAGGAGAGGTCTATTCTTTCCACGGCGCAGGGCAGTGGTGAAAATGACTCGTGCTAAATTTACTTGAACTATTTCGCTAAGAATGGATTGTAGTCAAAAATTTACATGAAATGACGCAAAATGATTAAGCCTTAGGCGTCGATTTCTTGGAATCTCTCGACATATTGCCTCGGGTTCATGCATGCCTGCTATTTTCGTACCCAATGATATGACGTCAGCCAAGCCAATATAAACTAACAAACACCCAATAACTACCAACGAGGTATAGAAAATTACGTCATCATTTGCGTTGTTTCAGCAACTGCATATGCGACCCCCTATGGCTATGCCCAGCACATTAATGCTTCCATTTCAAACAAACATTAGTAGTTATGCGTATTTTTTCGTTGGCCGTTTAATCCAAATCGAATATTTGAGTTAAGCGGTCACCATAAAACATGATTAGTGGTTATGTGGGGGGCGACTGGCGCCGGTGACGCCTAGAGCAAATATTGCGATCCTGCCCAAACAAGCCTGAACCACGGTACAATAACCCTCCTAGCAGTAGCTTAACTCATGGTTCATCATCATCATCATCATCATCAGCCATTAGCCTCGTCCAACCGTGGATGCCTATAGAATACAATGGGGGGATTTGCCATAACAAACACACTTGGCGCAGGAGGATTGATGATTGCAGTATTGTTATGTATGTATGTATCCATGCTGGGATAAGATGGAGGGATCTTTTCTTAAGCCGGCCACACCACGGCTCATCTTGTTAACCCACATTTAGAAGAAAAACTAAGATTTAATAATAAGTATCCCAAAAATTACTGACTGTGCGAGGACGAACGCGCGACCCTGTCCTAGATACGATGTGCTCACTGCTGTGCCACCGGTCTGCTCCAGGTCAGTTTGAAATTTTAACATAGTATCGGCATTGAATAACTAACAACGTATCGGCTCGAAGCACTCCTTAGTTTCACCTACAGGGAAAGCACATTTATCCAAGCCTGTGTCTCATCATCATTATCAGCCTGTAGTCTACTGCTAGTAATAAGCCTAGGGGCCTAAGTTCCCTCCTAAAATTCCGAGACCAACGGTCTTAAGTCGCCTCCATCCACCAAATTCGTGCGACATTTATAACGTTTTTAGTCCATTGAGTGGAGGGCCTTCGTCGTCCAGTTTGTGGTCACCACTCGAGAACCTTTCCCCAACGTTTATCAGTTCTGCGAGCTATATGACCTGCTCATTGCCACTTCAACGTGCTAATTCTGAGAGCTATGTCTGTGAGCTTGGTTCTTCTACGGATTTCCTCATTTTGATTCTATCACGTAGGTTCTGTTTTTTTCCTTCTTCATTCTTTATGTTGTGTACCTACAGGTACACAACATTAAAGGCAAAAAAACTTACACAAAGGACATGTACAAAGGCGAGCTTAACCCTAAAAGAGTTTTCTTCCGGCAAACGTTAGAGGATTGGGAAAAATTATTATAGTGGTGGGTAATGTATACAGAAAATGTAACAACTAAGGTACTTAGTTCCTTCTGAGGTACGGAACCCTAAATCCCCAAACAAAGCGTTGTAATTCCATAGCCCCAATAGTGGATCATATCTTTCCGAACGCACTGTCATAATTATGTCGGGAAAGCGCCCCCGGCTATCGGAATCGTCCACCATCAGCTGGACAATATGTTTCCAACAGTACAAAAACAATGGCGATTTTTACAAAAGAGATACGACTGCGCCTTGGAGCAATCAACACGGGAATAAAGCGCAGGACTAAAAAAAACTAAATAAACTTTAGTAAAGTTGTATTATACATACATTAACACGTCTTTTTCGAAGGCGTCTTTTCACCGTTGCACAATCGCAGAAATATAGACAAGTGGTAAGTTTTCAATCCGCCTGCAAATTGTGGTTATTATGGCAAATCCCCTTATTCTATGAGAGAGGCATCGTCCAGCAGTGGATGTCTACCGGCTGATGATGAGGATGAAGATGAAGTAGGATTTCAATCTTCGAACATAAAGTTTGGATGAAGTTTATTATAGAACCGTACTTTGTTTCACTTTGCTGAAATGATTTTAGTCAGTTCCCGAACCGTAGCACAGTTCAATCGTCGTATGAAATCATGCCGAATTTAAAATCGCGTCCTATGGTTCAATTCTCGCAGTTCCAAGCCACGCCTGCGTTAATTGGATGCACTGACCGCGGGATGGGAGTATTTATCAAGCCGTGTATAAGTCGGTATCTTCATGTAGTCAGCTGTCTGAAAAACTATCGATAAAAATTCCCCAGTGAAACCACAATATGTTCATAGGCTATAAATGCCAACTGATTTATGAATATAAATCAATACATATAAAAATCGTTGTGACTGACTTACTCACTGACTATCAATGCACAGCCTAAACGGCAAGTCCAAGAGTATTGAAATTTAGAGAGTACATTCCTCTTGTGTACTAGGGGTGCACTAGGAAAGGAATTTCCGAAATTTATAATAAGTTTGTGTAAAAAAGTTGTGTAGGTGGACGAAGTCGCGGGCGCTTTCCTCTAGTAACGAATAAAACTTTTATATATTGGCTTCCCATGTTTGGTTGGTTCTGTATTGCTATTTTTCGTGTCAAATAAATGTATTCATTTTTTTTGGCTATAAGTGAAGATTATGATATGTTGTAAATTTGACACGATTCAATTGGATGGTTTTTCATCACCTTTAGATGAATAGCGAAACCTATCATAGTTAGTGATAGGTTTGGTTTTGTTAACCTTGTAATACATAATTATATATTTGTATAGGTACAATAGTTCAAGCGTCGCAATTGCTCAGAATGTGATGAAGTAAATGGGTTGGTGTTAATTGATAATATCTATCAATAGTATGTCAAACACGCCTGATTAACTTTGATAGATGAAATAAGGTAGGTAATAGGTATTAAATGCAGTGACAAATTCACCCAATCCTATTGCGTGTATCCAAAGTCTGTGATGAGCTAGTGCTGAACGACTCGAGCCGCAACATATTGCGGACCCGTTTATAGAATGATATGACGCACAAAATCTGTTACGTTTCAACGAAACATTTGTAATTTGTTGATTTGTAATATTGACAAAAACCTAACCACCTACCTTTATAACTCTTTAGTCACAATCAGAGTATAGGTAGGTTGTTAAGATTCTTTTTTGTTTTCGGGCGCTGTTTTAGAATTGGAAAGGAGTAGTTACTGATAGATCAAAGTGATTCTCACAATTTTTTGACATTTAATTTACAATATAATCTCACCTCAGTCATCTTTTGATTAATCATCAACCTCAGTCAGTCAGGAAGGCGTTCGTTAAGACGATACTATGTTCAATGTACGCTGCCAACTGTTCAAATAAGGATCGTGGTTCACCTGTGCCCTAACTCCAGAAACCCCTGGTATTAAAACAATGTGACATTAAAAATACCAACTTCCCACGACATGACGACCTCAAGGCGCAGCCGGCGAAGAAGTAAGCTGAGATGAGAGAGGTTCGATCCCCGCTGCGGGACAAATGTATGTTGCATCATCACCTATCACCAGCAACCTAGTCCACTGTTGGACGAGGGCCATTGAATACAATGGGGGGATTAGCCATAATCACCGTGCTTGGTAGGCAGATTGGCGATCTCAGTTTGGTGTTTTTTTTATTATGCTACTTGTCAAGCAGACAAGCTTACGGCCCACCAGATGGAAAGCAGTTACCGTAGTCTATGAACGCCTGTAACACCAGAGGTATCACACGCGCACTGCCGACCCTGACACATAAATATGAAAAGTCTCATGTGCCTGTAATTTCACCGGCACCCGTACCCTTCAAACCGAAACACAGCAATGCGAACACTACTGCTTTGCTACGGTAGTACTTCCCCGGACGAACTCTTTCACAAGAAGTTCTACTACTAACAAAACTCAGGTGTTTAGTACTCAGGTGGACGCTGCCCATTCCCTGGTGTAATCCCTTATTAAAGCTTTCACTACATCCACGGGAGGAAACGGAGAGATCTATTTTTAGGCCGCCGGACACACCACGGCACAAAAAATGTATGTTGTATATTGTATAATCTGCAAATATTTGTGCCGTGTCTGGGTACCATGATACTCGTTGCTGATACCTACGACCCAGGGAAGCCTAGTCCCTCTCGTTAGAGTATTATGTTCCTTTATCGTAGTTTGCGATCAGGACAATGTATGTGATTGTCGGGTGAAGTAATAATAAACAAACAAAAAAAACACATGCACAGTGCAATAAGTACATCGTGCGAAACATTTCCCGATTACTGGGGGAATTTGGTCTTAGCTTTGGTTTTTTGCAAGGATTGACGGGTACTAGTTATTACACAGATTTTGTCATGTTCGTCCGTAGGTTTGCCTATCCGTGTTTCGTTACCTAACTAAATTAGGAAATATAGGGCTTCAAAGTTATCCTTAAATTGTGCCTGATGTGATTTCCCTCATGATGGATGTGATTTCCCTTTATTTACAAACACATTTCCGACAAACATCAATTTAATCGTCACGGCAAATAAAAATTGTAATCAAGGAACACAAAAGTTTGCTATTCTTATTTTGCACAATTGCTCAGTTTTCCGTTTTAAAAGTTCCGATCGTCCCGACTCCCTTAGGAGGCTTTTTCAATTTCGCTGCTTAATAGTCTGTCAAACAGTGTCTATTCAGAGTCAACTATGACGCGACGGAGTCTGGAAATTTCCTTAATTTTAGGAAAGGCTCATCCCAGCTTCCGGCTTGCAATAATAATTAATCTCCTTGTTAATTAGTGTTGAACAGTTGCCGTAAATCAAGTTGGCGTCATTCCACTATTGTTATTGTTTTTGTTTAAACGCCGTCGATCTAACAAGGTTTTCGCAAACAAGCAATTAGTACTGTTAAAGAAGATTGTACACCGCTGGTAAGTCTTAGTCTTAGTTTATGTATCATTTTAGTTAAATACTGCGTGGACTAAGTTTATAATCAAATTTTTCGTGGATTTTGATCACTTTTATGTAGCTTGTTATAATTGTGTTTTAACTCGCACAAAAGTTACTAGTATAACAGCTTGCAAAATAAATAAAACGAATAAGTGCAAGTGAGACTCACGCCATGAGAGTTTTGATTCGTAATTTTTTTCGAAATCTTCAGTATCAGTTGATAATATTTGTTATGAGTAAATTTCACCATCCCATTTTAGGGGGAAAAAAGTTGAAAATCCTCAATTATTGACGTTTTTTCGACCTTACTAGTCTCACAGCCTCCTAGCATTCTAAATTTCAAAACTGTGAAAAAAAAGTACCCTAGAAGTTTTAAATTCCTGCAATTTTCATACAAAAATTAGTCATTTATCTTCTAGATCTTTTTAATACTTTTTAAGCTTGATTCTTTTACGGCACTATAAGCTCGCAGATTTTTCTATTTGGTATAAAAGTCAAGTTGATAATTTTAGCTGTTCCAGAGAAAAAGGGTCTTGACGGACAGACACACAGACAGACGATGGACAACATAGTGATCCTAAAAGGGCCCCGTTTTTTCCTATGAAGGTAAGGAGCCCTAAAAACAGTACAAACTACAGTATATAAGGAAAATATTTCCGTGAAACCATTCACGCAAAGACTGTATCAGCAAAAGGCAATTTCTGTAGTTTTGCAAAAGGCAAATGTTGTGAATAACTCGGAGCTGTGTATGGAATCTGCTGCGAGATATCTATGAGATTCCACCTCCGCGATGCCGGGACTACTGACACACGGATATGCAGGTAAACCCAATAATAAATCCATTCAATTCACAGATCGGTTAGCCAAAAAAAATATCTTTACAACTCCAGAGACCGCAATAAAGGCCAGACCAGAATTACAACCAGAGACTTAGTTTGAGTTTTAACAAGCAATTTATGACACGGCTTAGGTGTGTACGGTTTTTTATGGATGACCAAGCTGGCAATGTGGCTTAGATGTTAAGCGGTAACCCCAGCCCATAAAAATGCAATAGCTCATGACATTGCACTGTATCCGTCAGCCTGTGACACATAATATTAAATATAATAATAATTTATTTATTTTATAAATAAGTACAATTATCAAAATATTATCCAAAAACTAGTTGATAAGATATGTACATAAAGATGAAAAGTCTCAATATGCCTGTAATTTCACAGGCTCTCAAAGTGTCTGCCAGGGGCGCTTTTTGGTGCTGCCATACACAAGCTCGTGTTACTCTGCACCGTACACATAGTTTATTGTGAAATTTGTAACCTTGAGGCTCAGTGAAATAGGTTTTGTATAACATGACGTTTTAATAAATTGGATAAACGACATCCCGATCGTTTTTAAGTGTATAGTCGCGCTCTGGTGATGGTGTGTGTGATGAATAAGTAGGAGTTGTAAACGTGCTAGAGGTAAATTTTACTGTATAAGCCGGGTGTTAATAAACACTGTTTATAAACAGTGTTTATTAACAGTGTTTATTAACAGTGTTTATTAACAAATGTTGCCTAATGAAGACCCGGCTTTATGCTGCATATTTAAACAAAATTATATAAATTTTCAATTTTAATTGGTCGATTGGTGACTCAGGTGGATGCTGCTGCCCATCCCAAGCGTGGTGATTATGGCAAATCTCCCCATTGCATTTCATTGGCCTCGTCGACCAGTGGACGTCTAAAGGCTGCTGATGTGATGTGTGATATAATTTTTGTTTTTGGTGTTTCAACCGTTTGTTATTTAAAAACTCCCTTATTAACGTTATTTAAATTTAAGCATTGATTAAAATTTGTCCTGTCACTGTTTGAAACTATCCAACAGTAAGGAATGACAATATTTTAAGCACTAAGCCATGCTTTTCACAATTTTTTATAACTAAGCATATACGTCTTTATATTATGTGCAGGTACCTAACAAATAATGTCTCTCGAACAAACCAAATACTATAAACTTGCTTCCCCACCGCACAGGCCGTGTGTACAAGTGTTACCTGAACTGAAACTATGTTTATTACGGCCGTCTAACCACAGACTTGTGTAGCAATGAGAATTTAACAGAATATAGCAAACATTATACCTCTGTTTTCAAATGCGTTGGATTATTTGGATTAAATTCAAATAAGAGTATTGAAAATTGTTAATTGAATGAAGAACTTACATTTACGCCTAAAATGTAGACTGTAGTTTGATGCCTCTGGCATAGCCAATTAAGGTACTTATTGTTCAGCTGATGAATTAACATTTTATTTTTTAAAATGTAGCAATATAAACAAAATTTTACGCAACACCTAAAAGTTATTACAAAAATATTTCAAAGGTGACATTTTTATAGACCCAAATTATTATGACGGAATTCCCCTCAAACGTTTCACTTAAAACGTCGAAATTAAATTATCTAATTAACATGACTTGGGGACATCGAGTGAATGAAGTCATTTGGGGTGAGTTACGACGAGGCTCTTATAAAAAGGCTCTTTCAGGATCACAATAAGAGGTACTTTAATTATTTTGACCTTTATTCTGAGGCTGTTTCTCTGGCAGGTAGCAAGAGGTTTAAGACAAAACTATGTCAAAGTCAAAGTCAAGAGTATTAAATTAATTGAAATCACAAGGATAATTTTGAATCGTCTTATAAACTAAAATTACCCCTGTTCCAACGCGACCAAACCAAGAAGAATCAGGGCAATAAACACGGCTTGGCTTGATTTGATGATCCTTGTTACTACTAGGTGGGAAGCATCTGTGTAGTATCGTGAAAGCAAGGAGAAGATGATAATATGTTAATATGATAATATATAGCAGGGTACTTAGTAAAATAAATTAAACAGATTGTTTTTCCCATAGCAAACTAACGAAGGATCCTAAAAAAATGTTTATGACACTGGGATCGATCGTGGTGTGACCAAAATTAGCATACCTAGTACCGCATATTGCCATAGGCTGTGAATTTGTGGTTACTAAGGCTACGACGGTGATGGCTGACTGTCAGTGAATATATTATGATCACGAACGTACGATTTTGCGGGAATCAAGAGACCTAACACACATTTTTTTATTGATAGTATCTCATAAATATCATTAGTTTAGCTACGAATATCAATGAGCCAAAACAACACCATACAAATCATCCAATAACGTTCGTGGCTAAACTTATTATATTTATGAGATACTATCAATGAAAACATGTGTGTTAAATCTCCTGATTTCCGCAAAATCAGTGTTCGCTATCTCAAGAAGTTTTGATGAGCAAAAACATAATAAAATTTGAATTACGCGGCACTTTCCTAACGTTCCACCTACAGTAGCAACTAGCATTTAAAAATACATTCAGTTCAAATCCTTAAAAGTTCACGTAAAACAATGTGTGCACTTTCAAGTTTATCTCGGATTGCTTTAAATAACTCATGCTAGCATTCGGTCCTCTCACAGACAAATAAGTTAATTTCCGGAAGCGAGCTGGCAATGGCACGATATTGTTTGTTTGTTTGTCCCGGCTTGATTACAGTCGGCATCGGGCTCCATTCATAAACAGTGTAATCAGCAGCCAATCGATGGTAAACAATGTTCCCAAAAACCATTAGCCGATAAGCGATTTCCAATTGGTCTGTCATCGATTCTGTACGGAAGTTATTTTGATAATGAAAATTCAAGGTTGTGCCTACGTTTTGTTAATTAGTAAATTTGTTGAAGCTGGTTTTAATTGCGTCAATCACTAGCGTCAGCGTTCAGCGCTGACTCCATACTCGCTACTTCCATCATGTAAATTAACTGTACTGTACTTAAACACCGTGGTGTGTGGCCGTGTGTGTCCTAAGAATAGACACCTCCATCTCCTCTTTCGGATGTCGTAAAAGCTGACTAAGGGAGGGGATGGGCAGCAGCATCCACCTGAGTATTTAACACGATTAATGCGATCACCACTTGGTAGGCGGAATTAGTTATCGTAGTATTCAAGTTGAGTACTCAGGTAGATGCTATTATCCATCCCGTGGTAGGTATAATATATTAGTCGGTTTTTATGACTTCCACGGAAGGAGAAGGAAAGGTCTATTATTAGACCGGCCACACCACGGTGACTCATATTTACGTTTTTAAACCTGTAACTAAAAACAAACTTTAGTAATTATCAACGTTTGGTATATATAGACAGTAATTAGGGAGTAGCATAATGACGAAGTAATAATTTCTCTTCAATATGTTTGGTTTTCTAATACATATTTTGTTACAAAGCTGTATTTCAAAATAAACTGACGCCAAAGTGACTTGCACGCCAGTATAGTTAACGAGTTGAAATGATTTCTCTTTTTACCCGACTACGGCAAAGCAACAGAAAGGTTATGACTTTAGCAGTCTATTTATGTATGTATCAATAAGATTGTTGCCGTGGTGTGTCTGGCCTAATAATAGACCCCTACGTCTCCTCCCGTGGGTGTCATAAAAGCCGACAAAGGGATTACGCCAGGGGATGAGCAGCAGTATCCACCTGAGTACTCAAGACCATACTGCGATCACCAATCCGCCTGCAAGCGTGGTGATTATTGAAAATCCTCCCATTGTATTCTATGGGGAAGGTCTTATCCAACAGTGGAAGTATAACGGCTAATGATGATATAACTTTGTTCATCTGTCCTCTCGTAGCTCTGAAACTATTTGACGTATTTTGACAGATGATCAATATATATGAGTATCATAATATGAAGCGTCTTGACGTTTCGCGTGTCATGGGTGTGTGTGACGTCACATAAATATTAACGTGACGGAAATTATAAGCCATCTTCCAACCTAGAAAAAATATAACTAATATAAATGTAATTAGTTTGGTATACAATTGCTTGCTTAGGCTTGGCTTGATTTAGTACATTCCTAAATTATATCACAATATTATAATACTCCACCAAATAGATGTAAAAGTTGTAAAATCACGGATCTGGCCTTCCTCTACAACAAAATAAGGAATAAGGAAAAATTGAATAACATTATGGATTTCTATAAATAACAGAAACTATGGCCCCACACTAGGCTCTAGACCCGTGTCGTGGGTGCCCAAAGCGAATTACAAAAATTAAAGAAATTATTGGGGTATCCATGAGAAATTGGCCAAAAGAAGATTCACAAAAACGTACATATATACCTACCTAGAAATAAGAAAAACATTTTGATATGATTTCATCTTTTGCGTACGGGTTTTAGTTTATAAACTTGTATTTTTCTGGAACGGCAAGTGGTAAGGTGACTTTTCAGTCTACGTTGAACGCTCGTGCAAAAGCAAGCTAAATCAAAAGAGCCGTATTAAGGCAAACTGGCTATCTTACCGTGAATGAAGCTTATTAAGGCATTTGACGCATTTCAGAAGGGCGTTTTGCTGCAAAATACGCTCGAACTACGGACAAGTGCTAAGTTTGCGAAATGTTTTTGTTCGTGGTTTTCAGGTAATTAGAGGTACCTAGGTACTTACTAAGGGAAGACAACTCCTTTTTGACACTAGCGTTTCTATTAAGCTTCGCAAAACAATAAAGGTTTTACGGAAATCAATCGAACAACGAACCAATTCTATTTTTAGGGTTCCGTACATTAATAGGAAAAAACCAAACCCTTATAGGATCATTTTTTTGTCCGTCTGTCTGTCAATGCTCTTTTTCTCAGGACCGGCTTCAGGTATCAACTTGAAATGTTTATCAGAAATAAAGGTCTGTGAGCTTAAAGTGTACAAAAGTCAAGCTTCTCAAAAACTCAATGCATTAAAAAGATATGGCAATGAATGTTTCATTTTTGTACAGAAATCGGCAAAAATTTAGAACCTCCAGTGAACTTTCAGTGACCTCCAATTCTGAAATTTAGAATGCCGAGGCGTTGTTGTACTGGAATTCATCAATGGCGCCATCCAATGGATCCAAATGGACAGAGCGTAACACAAATAGAGAAAAAAGTCTAAACTCGAGGAGTTTCAACTTTTACCCCAAAAATGCGATGGTGAAGTTTGTAGGAACAAGTGGCTGAAAAACGTAAAGCACTCTGATGATTGCAAAATAATTTACGAATCAGAACCCTCAGAGTCCAAGTCTCACTCGCACTTGTCTGTTTTTGTACCTACTGTAAGCATAGCAAGGCTGCGTTGGTCACATAAAATTGTTATAATAATGGACACGCATTACCTATACTCTATAAATAACCAGTAAAATTAAATAAGTTTACTTCAAAGTGAGTCACTCAAACAACCAGTCTTAAATTGAAGGTTTCAAACATCGTTATGTTTATTGAGTTAACAAAGTTTAAAAATAAACCAAAAGCGAAATCTTGGCTGATGAAAAAAGTTTCACAGAAGATTTATTTTAAAACAAGAATTATTTTGAACCAGAAACACTTTTTATTATGTAAGCTAAGCGATGTGCATAATACGATATAATGGTACGTTTAATTTATTTTGCGGTTATATTTTTGCATCTTCGTATGTATCATGTATTGATTTTTTACAGTCTACAGATAAATACCAAAGGTTTTTCATTAAAAATTAATAGTACATTGTGATATAGTATTGCAGGATATTGCATCACCGCTTGCGTTATTTATTTTGTCGCCAAAAGTTGTGATATAGGAAACTGTTCAGTCTCCAAAGCTAAGTATATTATAACTAAATGGCTAGCTACTCTGACATATGACTGCACTGAATGTCTACTCTTGTCCCTAACATAAACTTGAAATATAGCTATACTCTTTATTTATTTGAATATATATACTTATATATATATTATATCTATATACATCTATTTAAATATATATACTTAATACATATAATTATATATTATCTGTTTCATATTATTATTATTTATTTTATGGTTCTATTTATTATTTAATTTTAAAATTTAACCTTAACCGAAACCCTAAACCATTGTTAATCGTACAGGTACCCACGATACAGATTACTATCTAGTGTGGGTATCATAGGATACTGGATCATGAATCTCAACAGCAAATCAAGATAATTTACTGGATAAGTTATAACCTACTATTTGTACTTATTTAATTTTTAAGTTTGTTACTTTATTGTTTTTGCTGAAAATAAACATTTTTCATTTTCTACAAATAACTCTCTACATACAACTCTGATGCTGAGATTGGAGAGCGCAGGAGTCTAATGGCTGCAGCACACCGGCTGCGTACGCGCAGACGTCGTTGTGCAAGTCGTCGTCGCAGTATGAAACTCTATGAGACATGGCACACCGCTTGCGTGACGTGCACGCAAGCATGTACATACAAAGGGACGCGCGTGTCTATGCTACGTGCTGCATACGCATCCGGTGTGAACTGGCCTTAAAGGTGATAACTTTGAAACCGGGTCTAGGTTCCGAGGCCCGCAGATCTATTCTTTATCTTGCGATAGGTTTGCAACAGGCATAAATTGTACAATCATTGCTGTCAATCGGTTACTTTTTTTCTCAGGGTGGTTATTCGCTATGACCTAAGAAATTCTTTGTCAATAACGTGTGACGTCACCCATACGATTCAGCGATGATTCCACGCAGATATCGTAACGAGCCCGCGTTATGTTAACGTTTGATCAGAGCGAATAAGGGGGCAGAAGGCCTAGTGTGAGCATCGCGTTTACGTGGCAATCGCGTATACGCGCGTTTGTTGAGTAACCGGCAAAATTAAAGTACACGTAAAAACAACTCGGACTCCGCAGTTTTTACGTATACTTTAATTTTGCCGGTTACTCAACAAACGCGCGTTTACCGCGGTTGCCACGTAAACGCGATGCTCACACTAGGCCTACTGATGTAAAATGACATACGCCAAAACAAGACAAAGGCTATTTTAGCTATGGAAAGTTTAAAAATTGATTATGAATAAGTGGGTTATAGTTTAAAAAACCATCCAGAGATGTTTCCATTTATCTGGATTTTAATATTTAGAGAATACTTCTAGATGGCTAAAGGCATAGGAAGGATCTCGTTGTATTACTGCACTTTATAAGCTAAAAAAGCCTCGTTTGATTCAAAAAGCTTCTCACATCTAATCAGCATTCAAGAAGCGGCCGAGACGTGCTGTCTCCATAAATTACATATCAAGTATGTAGAGGGATGGACGTAGTAAGGGCTTCACGCAAGGGGTACAGAAAAACTACCCCCTGTTAATTTATCAACACTAGTTAAAATATAAACGACACACGTTACTCCCACGTTTTTCCTGTTGCAGCAACCTCATATTTATGAGCATTGTTTAGCCATGGTATTAGTAGTTTAACTTCACATTAGCATTTTTTCTCCCTGTTTTTCACTTAAGGAAGAAAAGGGAGATAATAAAAAAATGAAGCTAAGCCATTCTTACTAATATATACTAATAGCAAGTCAAAAGATCAGCTCTAATCTTGCATCTTAATCATGTATATGTTTCTGTTCTAAACGGATCTTATTTAGTTCAGTTTTGTGTTCATCATCATCATGATCAGCCTGTAGAAGTTCACTACTCCTAAAGGTCTAGAGTGCCACAACGACCGACCTTGAGTCGCCTCCATCCGCCGACTTTCTGTGAGTTTATAATGTCTTTAGTCCATCGAGTGGAGGGCCTTCCAGTAACACGTCACGTGTCGTCCGGTTAATTAAATGTTATTGCTAGCAGCGTATGATCTGCAAACACCTTTAACATTCCCGGTTGTATTGGCTTGTCCTTTTATATAAAGTGTTTTTTTGTCTAGTTTGTCCCTAAACAATAGTCTGATTACGTCCTCAGACTCGGCTTTATGAAAAATGTTTTCGTTGAGGAATACCGGGATACTTGCGGGCACTTGCGGTAGCGGAACTCTGCCGGCACGAATACGCCTTTATGCCAACAAAATATTGGGCCTTTGATACGCCAGCTCGTTTACTTTGCTATTAGTTTCAGATTTAATGAATTGGTTGAAGTTCTAGTTTGTGTGGATAAACTAAATGTCTATATTGGGGTTACATAATAACTATGGTAAGTACTCCAATCATTCGGAAATTTATTGAAGTAGGTAGTTTAAAGCACACTTGTGTAGGTGGAATAAGGATGAAATACGTTTGGGTTGACGAACAAATTAAGTGAAGTGTATTCAAAGACCAGTAGGACCAGCCCCCCTATTCCCTATCTTGAAAGTCACTCAGTGACCAACGTTTGACAAGTAAAATTACCATCAATTGAGAATTTTTCATAATTTTTTTTTTATGATGGTCATTCTACTTGTCAAACGTTAGTCACTGAGTGACTTTCAGCTAGGGAATAGGGGCAGGTTATAAGGTAAACAGGCATTCTTATAATTTTGTTATGAGTCCATACCTTCCACCTGTATAATGTACATATCGGTAGGATATTTCAGTAAAAAAAGAAAAAAAAAAAGCCGATTGACTGATTGTTCGTGGTCGTCAGTTTAAATGCATCGAGCTTGTGAGGGAATCACAACCAATTTTAAAGCCTTAGAAACAACATTGCAAAATTATTTAAAATAAAATTTTAAATTAGCTCTAACATTGCGCCCATAGTCCAACAGTCTAAAGGAGTGGCTTCAGTTTACTCGATAACCAATAAAGTGCTAACACGTCAGATCCGCTCCGATCCGGATACAAAGGGAAACTTTGAACGTACCATCAGGCTTTAGTTCGGACACTGCCCATGCTCTTTGACACTTAGGAAGGTAAGTTAAATTCGTCCAATTTGATAGAAATCAGGTTGCTCCAGAGACGAAAGTAGCAACAAACACGGTAGGCTTTCAAAATAATATTTAAAAATAGTAGATTGTTACACCGAGTGGAAAGTGACTTCTTTTCTAAAAATACGAGTGCAACAAGAAATCACTCTGAGCGAGGTTCACACTCTGCTTTTCTTTCAACTACAAGAATTAATTTTTACAAAATCTGAATAATTAAACTTTACAATGTAATATTTAGTCGCATTCACTAGATTTGCGTTTCGTTCGCAAATAGCGGTCGGCTATTTTCCAAAGTTTATTTTCAGCCAGTACCTACATTTTTTTTATTATTTTTTAAACTTCTTTGCATAAGAAGTGAATTTCCCATAACTAGAACTAGATGGCTCTGCAAAATATGCCCAAATCCTAGATCGCGCTAACGAAAACACACGATGATTCTATGTTATAGAATTGGAAATATACGTAGTATGAGCGAACAGGCTATAATAATAAAACTTTATTTTCGTTCGTTTCTAAAATCTAGAACTAGTTCATCATTAGTTGTATTTGTTGTGACATTAATTTTATCTGTGATTGTGCCCTAGTAGTAAGTTGCTTTAATTTTAATTAGAGATGGGTTAATACCGATATTCCTCAGTATTACCTGATATGAATATATTACCCAAGCGATATTATAATACCTTAACTAATATTTGAGTATCAGTGATATGATATCACCTAGACTACTTACTGCTGCTAATATAAAGTATATACTAAGATTATAGGTTGGTTAATCTTATACTACAATATTAATGTACGAACTGTAGGTACACGAATATAATACTTAATGATGATTCTAATTTGACGACCTCTGTGGCGCGGCGGGCGAAGGTTCGCCTGCGGCGCAGGAGGTTGCGGGTTTGATTCCCGCCTCGCAACAAATATTTTTATGATCTGCAGATATTTGTTCAGGGTGTCTGGGTATTTTCTATGTATAATAAAAAATATATATCTACGTAATGTATTGTATTAAGTATATCAGTTATCTAGTACCCATAACACAAGCTCTGCTTAGCTTGGGGCTAGTTAATGTCGTGTGAACTGTTCAGCATTATTATTTATTATTTATTTATTCTGTTTGTGTTCGCACAATGTTACCAGACCGTTCAGATGTTTAGAGTTCCGTATATTTTTCGAATAAACCGTACTTTTGCTGACGGTAAAATATGCACAACGGTAAGGCAATATTGTGTTCGCTTGAAAAGATTTGCTGGTAAAAAACGTTTTTTGTAAATATAGGTAGGTAATAAATGAAAATATAAACACTGCACCTTCCATTCTTTTGAAACCAGTATTTTTTTATCAGCTGCCGTACCAAGTTGCTTGTCACAGCTGGAAACATTGCTCTCTACTCTCTTGCATTCGTAGATGTCTGTGATTGGTTGGTTCATCCGATATGTATTCGGCGATACGTACGATGTTCTCACCGATACTGTGTAGAAATCTAGGTAAAATATTAGTGTGAACATCGTACGAATCCGAGCCGAGTAACTATGAACCGTACGTGTGAGGTATTAGCAACCCAGATCGAATAGTCAGTATCTTGGTCAGTATCAGTCAGTATGTGTACAGAAGTGAATATGAAATATTAGCATATCGAAGTTCTATGGATTACTAATACATGAATACATCCGATATCACTAATATCTTAACGAATATTAATATATTGGATTCATCACTAATTTTAATTGTAACATAATGTATGGATTGTTTTATCTGACGGTGCAACTTCACTTGGTGTATATTCGCAAATGTTTGCGTTATTTATCCAAGGCAAAATCAACCATGACTCCATCAGAACACAATTGTTTGTCTTGGCAAAACAATGCAAACATTTACGCAAATACGCCATGTGATGTGAAGTGCCACCATAAAATAGAATTAATAATAATTACTATTATATTTAAAAACAAAAATTGAGCTTGTTTAAGTTTGATTTTTTGGATCCAGCTTTTTTTTATATCGTGATCCATCCGTTTATTTACCCTTTTTTATGCTCTGTCTG
The DNA here is from genome assembly GCA_951392215.1 of Epirrita christyi. NCBI lineage: Eukaryota > Metazoa > Arthropoda > Insecta > Lepidoptera > Geometridae > Epirrita > Epirrita christyi. Next base: position 11,397,555 of record OX595835.1, on the reverse strand, counting down.
AAAACTAGCGCTGTTCCATATGTTAAGACATATGGAACAGCATTATGCTGAGACAGGGCTTCAATTTGGTTCAGGAAAGATCCATAAAAAAATCCAACTCAGAAACGTTAGACCTAGATGGCAATATTTGCAGGGTCGCAGTATGGCTTTCGCTGTCACATGGACGTCTCGGCACAGGGCTTTTTTGGTCAACAGTCAGTACCAAAAGTAAAGAAAAAAAAAGAAAAGAAAGTAAGTAAAGTATAGTAGTAGTGCTCTGTTGGCAGTCCTGTACGTTTTAGTGGTCTTTCCAGTTAAATATAATAACTATCCTACTCTAATGGTCACCGTGAATCGAAAGTAGACTAAATTGCTATTATGAGGAAGCAGAATACCAACTTTCTGTGAATTCACAATTCAGTCTTGAGTCGGTCAACTTTCAGTGTAGTTTTAAAATAAATAAGAGAATTGGGCGAGAACAGGTCACGTGTATATAACGCTAAATATGTAAAAAAGAAAGAAAGAAAATACATTTATTAACCAAACTGTCTGTGATTGACAACATTAACCTTATTTATTTTATGTACTGGGCAAAATGTAGGCATGTGCCTAACACATCGTTTGGTCAGCCCCTGACTATTTCTCCTATAGTGAAATATTCTCATGTATCTGAGTAAGAATATCATCGATGGGGATTAAAGTTGTAAGATTATTGTATATCTATGTGGTCGCCAAATTGTGCACTAGATATCCGATACTAAATAGGGTAGCCAAAGCTTAATCCACGGTTATAAACTATCGTCAGGTGATAGCTGATGCAACGTGTGATGTGCCAGCTCCTAGAATACATCATAGACTGGGTAAAAAAGCTGGCTCACTGTAGGTATAGGTTAAAAGATTTGAGGCAATTTAGGTAAACGACCTGTTTAAATTTAATAAATAATTAAAATGGGGCTCTTTAGTATTGAGCTCATAAGTTCTCTAGAAAATAATCATAATCACCAAGATATACCAATTTTGACTTTCAACGAATAAAACCATTTAAGCTTGTGAGATGTGTAACATAGTCATAACTTTTTATTTTTTATTTGTGCCGTTGTTCTTTGCAAATGTAGGTATTCGAATGTATTAACACTGATGTTATTGTAGAAGGCCCTATGTCACAGAGTATAAGCATAACAGAGACTGTATTTTAAAAGCTGTCGTTTATGGAGTTTATCAGCTGTTTTGTTTATGCGCTGTTCAAACTAGATTCACTTATAGATTGATGGCAAAGCAGCGCGATATATGGCCAACTGCAAGCAACAAATCACAATATCTCGTTGCTGTTCCAAATCGCAGAATCGAATTTTACAATAGATTCTATTGAAAACTTTGAAAAGTCTACAACAATGTTGCAGAAAATACTTCTAAGAGCTTTGTTAGTATACCTACCTACCGTTAATTTTTACAAGTTTTTATTTATCTTGCCTTGTTTTTTTATGCTTTTGTTGTTTGTTTTTTTTATGTTTTTTAGGTTCGCGTGTGGCAATAAAAAAACCGGTCGACACAGTAAAGAAAGGCCCTCCTGTCGATGGACTAAAAACATTATAAAGAGAGCAGGAAGTCGGTGGATTTAGGCGACTCAAGACCGTTTATTGTGACATTCTATGGCCAGTAGTGTACATCTACTGGCTGATGATGGTGATGATAATGAATGTTTTGATTTTTTAACCGACTTCACAAAAAGGAGGAGGTTCTCAATTTGTTTGTTTTTTTTTGTATGTTTGTTACCTCATATCTCCGGCGTTTATGAACCGATTTGGAAAATTCTTTTTTTAACCGACTTCACAAAAAGGAGGAGGTTCTCAATTCGGTTGTATTTTTTTTTGTATGTTTGTTACCTCATATCTCCGGCGTTTATGAACCGATTTGGAAAATTCTTTTTTTAATTTTTAATTTGAATAGATATACTTCCAGATTGGTCCCATTTTTTTCAGAATCCAGTTCTGATGATGGGATCCATGAGGAATTGAGGGAACTCCTCAAATATTGTAGGTATACATATGGCGATTCTGATATTTTCAGCAAGACACCAAGAATTTGCATTCAAAAAGTATCATAATCCTTTCACCACTATGGTTCTTTCATACATTTTTTTTCATCCAAAATTATTTAGTTGAATACAATGGCGGAAGTCGGTTTTTTAAATGAAAAGTTATGTAGTTGATTGAGAGACGATTTTAAAGCAGTTCCCGTTATCCGATTAAGCCTAATAACACTGGCTAATAACTGTGGATAATAACTGTGGCTGAGATGTTACATACTTGAAATGTTTCAATGATAATACAATATTTTGGTGACTGCGAGCTGATCTGACGTTGTATACACTATAGGTGAACAATGAAACATTTCAATTGATAATACTAGACTGGCAGTTGTTGGGCTTATTTTGATAAGCTCGCGTTTCCTAATTCTAATTATGTCATCATCATCAAAGGTTAATGAGTAATTTTAGTAAAGCTTGCATATTTTTCAACGAAAGTCAAGAAAAAACTTACAGTGCTCTAAATATTATGCAGTCCATGTAAGAGTTCGTATAGGTATAATTATCCATCATTGGATAACAAAACAAATATACGAGTATAAGTATTTATAGCTTCAAAATTTACAATAAGGGGTTTTCACGTGCGTTTCAAATCATGCTTTCAGCGTTGAAAATAGATGGCACTGCTGCCCGCGAAAACCCCTCATTGGTTTCGCTTTTATGTTTTTTCCAGACAAAAACAAATGACACAAGACCATAACCAAAATTTTAGGATTAGCTAATTGACTTGCAGGATTTGAGCATAATTAATAGTAATAGAAGGAAGCAGGGAGTGGGTGGATGGAGGCAGTTCTAGGCTCTTTGTCGTGGTATTCTAGGGTTTATATCCAGCTGTTGACTTCTACTGGCTGATGATGATAATTTGTAATAGAATTGGTTGTTTATTATAGGGTCCTGAAAGTAAATTACCCGAACGCTGTGCATGCAGTAGTGGCTACTCATCAGACCCTCGATATTTCACCGTACATTACGCCATACAGACAACCGAAGTTAATTGGATGCGCCGGCCGCAACGCACTATGAAAGATAAAACAGGCGCTATGCAGGTGAAGGTATATTATCCAGTAACGTGTGTCGTCTCTTCTCGTTATCGTGACGCTGACGGTGACTGACGTGAACGCCGGAGTTACCCAATGGCGGGAAATCCACTGAAGTTACTTGATAAGCCGAAATTGTCAGACATTCTCGCTCGGTGCGACTAGAATATTACCGGCAGGCAGCGCTTGCACTTCTTGCTAATTTGATAACTCTAGTCTCAAGTATTTTACCTAAAGCAGGATATAAAAGAATAAATGAATACAAAATATCTAAGTATGTAAGAGACTTTTGGTGTGTTTTACTTAATGAACAAAACATTATATGACTTTTACATCAAGACCTAATCAAAAGCCCGTTCTGAATAGAACCAGACGTAGAAAAACAAATAGCAGCAAGGCAGTGCACAATACAGAATATTACAAACTATTTTTTTAAGCAGAGTTCGCACACAATACGTTTGAAACGGACTGTGTAATAACAGCCCATCAAAATTTCTACGGTACAGTTCAGGCCGATCGTTTTTCGTATTTTTTATTCAGTCGACTTGCACGATACCGTTTTCATAATCCGAGGGGCCGCTGTGTGTGAAATTGAAATTAAAATTCTATTAAACCGGAACGTTATGGAAGAACGTACTATTTTTATACAAGGCTGATCAAATTATTCAGCTGTTTCAATGAAAGCTTAAATCAGATGGACGGTGAGCTCAGCCATTCAGGATGTCGATTAACTGAAATCAGTGGGTAGGAATAACTGCAGTTGATTTTTGTGTTCAAAGACAAAGCTGAATGGTATTTTGGTTTATCTGGTTGCTGGCAAATAATGCAAAAAGGCGTTGGCCAAGTTAGTCATGGGAAAGTAGTGGCAACGATGAGCTTCACCACTAGTCACGTCCGTATTTGATGACCTTCGTAGCGCGGCGGGTGAGTAGCCGGCTGAGACGCAAGAGGTGCGGGTACGATTCCCACTACGGGAAAAATGATTGCATGGTCTGCAAATATTGTTCCGGGTCTGAGTGTTGTGGTACCATCGGACTCATAGTTCCTGATACCCACGACACAAGGAATCCTTGTGTGGGATCAGGACTATACTGTATGTGACTGTTGGGTGTCATGTTATCTATGTTATGTTATGTATACAAAAGCTGGCTTGTTGTTGCAGAAGTTTAGGGAGTACCTACTAGTTGTCTATTTCATGAAAGTAATACTTTTACATATTACAACAGAATAACACGAGGGTAAAATAATTCAGTGGCTGCGCTCAATCGCTCAATTTGGCCGGCAGATGTTGGAGTAAGAACAGTTTGACTGCATTCAATTTATAGGACTCGCGATAAACCCATCTACTGGGTACCATTCGTCAATTAGCGAACACGCCGTGAGTACCTAGGTAACTATAAAAATGTATGTGAACTACTAAACCTATCGTTAAAATTTGCGATAGATCGCTAAGTTTTTTTTTTTTTTTAAACTTCAAAGAATTAAATATTTGCTTAAATACTGAAACAAGTGAACTTCGAAATTATATTAAGCCTTTATCAAGTCAAACCAGCAAAATATAAGCCAACTCCATAGTTGTTGGATTTAACCGAGCTTATGTTTGTTTAGGATAGGTTGAGCCGAAGCGATTGACGGATCAAAGGTATCAAATTACACTGAATTGATTTTCTTAACACTCTAATGAAATACCGTCCTTTTTTGAAATGTTTTGACGTAAAACCTCTTTGTTTTTCTTTGGTCCCTCTCAATAAACGACAGACATAATAATGTAATTTATTATTACTATTGTTATTTCTCAGCAAGCAAATAAGATATTTGACGCAACATTCGTTTTGTAGATGAATGACAACATTTCGAGTATCAATGTTGTGTATTTGTTCTTGTGAGTTCTTTGATGTGTTCGGTTAGTAAAACGTTAAAACTAACAAAATACTGTTTGGTATTTTGTAAGAAAATAATAATTCAGATTTTTGTTAGTGGAAAAATTGGAGATGAGGTACTATCTAGGCTAAGATAATATTGTCAAAGGAATGGTGTCATAACATCCTTATTTTTCATCTCAAAGATACAGACCAATTAGGTACATCTCACATTCAATGTCAGAAGGCTTTACGAATATTAGCTCAATATTTCACTGAAATTAGCTTATTTACTCCATTATGTATATGAGTTATGTATATGAGACAGACAGACTGGCGGCGTGTTCTTTCGGCCAGATTATCTAGGATTACGAGGGATTGTAAGCTGGCTTACCTGTCGACCAGAAGACGCTGGTGACAATTATCTTGGATGATATCGGTTATGCACCGATAGCCCCGAATTATAATTTTATGTGGTGTATGCGGCATAATAATAAACCCCTCTGTCTCCTCCCGTGGATGTCCTCAGTGCTGACTAAGGGATTACACCAGGGAATCAGCATCCACCTGAGTACTCAATACGTTGCGGGTTTGATTCCCGCTGCGGGACAAATATTTGTATGATCTGCAAATATTAGTTCCGGGTCTGGGTGTTATGGTATCATGGTACTCGTAGTTCCTGATACCCACGACAGTGAATACTAGTGTGGGATCAATACGTATGTGACTGTTGGGTGTTATGTTATGTTATGTTTATTTCAATCCAATAAGCAAGTTTCAATTTCACCTTCCATTGTTTCCTTACGCGTGCTCATTTTTACCAACCACTAACAAAGCCTACAGCCAAACTTTTATTTAAGTACCTAAAAAACTTACTATATAAGCATGGCAAAGACGGGTTTTCATAGAAATCTGTCAATTTGACATGCGTTAAGTGCCTCATAAAATAGGGTCGTAAGATATGTAACCATTGGTTTGCCAATATTAGTCGCCCTATTGCACGGAATGTTGATTTTTTAATTAACATATTAAATTACATGATTACGGGCAAATACATTTCTCAAAGTTTGTGCAAATACCTACTGACTGTAACAGAATCACCCTGTTTGTTTGTTGCAGTACAAGTTTAGTTCGAATAACATAATAAATTGGTTTTGAGTAGTAAAGTTATGTTTACCATAGAATGGCGTTTTGTGACCTTTTAGAGAAGAGTAACCTCGAGATATGTTACGTAAATCACAAACTCCGTAAAAATCTTCCAAGCAATTAACTTTTATTCTTTAAAATGGGAATACTTTTATGGCTTGAAATTATTTCAACTTAGGACTTTCTCTTACATCATCTATTGATGTTGCCTTCACAAGTGAGCAACCTGCAGTTTGACATATAATGCAGGACAAAGTCAACTTAATCTAAAATATTACGTATTATGGGTAGTTTTGTGTCACTAATTACAATTGACAATATAGCCAAAGTTAAAGTATTTTATTCATTGAAATCGTAAGGATCATCTTAAATCGTCTTTTATAATAAAATTATTCCTATTCCAACGCGACTCAACCTAGTGACAACCAATCAACATTTATTCCAAGCAATTTTATGAGCCATGATTGTAGTAACTGCATAAGTAAAATAACTAGTATGCGTCAATGCAATAACTGCTCACAAAGATTTGGATAGTAATTGAACATAACAAAGATTTTTTCAAATTATTTATGGCTTTGTTTAAATAACTGAAAGACAAAGCGAGCGTGAGTTGCAACCGCCCACAACACCATCGCACAGAGTATGGAAATAATTTTGTGCCGTTACTAGAGGTGACAAGCAAAGCAACACGCAGCAGCAGCAGTGGGAGTCACATTTATTTTGAGCTATTTGATCTAACTGGCGTGTGGACCACCTTATGATAAGTGGTAACCACTGCCCATTACAACTGCAATACCTCTTAGGTCACATCTACCTAGTTATTTTCCTACTTCGCATAATATCGCCCTATTTTCGCCTCCATAAGACATCGATGAAAGTTCCAAATGCTTGTAATTTTACCCTTCAAACCGAAAACGGTTATCGTGTCTCGCGATCACACAAAACAAGAAAAAAAGTTTTAGCTCTGATGAGAAAATCTGAACTTGAAGCATGCTCTGGGCACTTAGTATTCACTGGGGCATCTAATTGAAGTTGATTATATTCAAAATAGATTTTGCCTCTATATCTGAGTGCGAAGTTCATTGCTCCGTGCGCCATCGAGTGTCCGCCGCGGCTTCATATTATGTTATTTACGCGTCCACCGAGGACAACTTTTTAATGGTGCGATAACAGACCACCCGAGACCGGCTCGTGCCGTTAAATCTCATGCTCATAAATACGTTATGTAAACCCACCCTAATAATTAGTCGCGGTTACAGCCCGTAGTTAAGTTTTATGGAAGCAGAGAGGCACTAAGTGGGAGCGAGAACTCTTACAGAAAAATGTTCTTTAATTTGTCTGGCGTTCGGAGGCGATGAAACGGAAATTGTTATGTTTATTCGGGGAATCTTGTATTTCTAAGCTACCCTTTTATTTTTTTCCGCCCATTTTAATGCGATTGGATTTTCCGTAGCCGTGGCGTAGCTCCGTAGCGGCGTAGCACCGTAGCTCCATTGAATATGTATAGTTGAGTCAGATACCTTCGCTTTCGATGCCCTCACCTCTGAATACTGAGGAGATCAATTCAAGGAAACAAACATACCTACTTTACATACGTATACCGATTACCTTTTTATCACGCTGCGTAGCTACTTACAATTTATTGGATTCAAAAGAGTGCGTAGCAGGTACGAGCTACCTACGAAATTACTTTTATTATGTTTTTCGATAAAGTAACTTTGATGAATCACAAATTAAGTTGATAAAGAATTATGATGTAAATTGCTGTAAATGGTAATTTCATAATGGCTATGTATGAAGAGCAGACGGCGCGAAAAGTAAATAATTGTTCTTAGGTCAAGTTTTCTTAGTTGCTAAGCAATTTTAGACCTTACGTCTACCGTATACATTCTGCGTTTCTATGGTATGAAATAATTTTACTCGTGACTTTGCCGATCATTAAGTTCGTAAGTTACTTGTCTTAATATCGTGCAAGTTAGTCAAACTTTATTACGTCAAGACTGTTAATTTAGTAACTGAGCACCGAATTCACGAGAACTTTAGTTCCAAGAGTTGCAGTTCAATGGAATGTAACATAAGTTTGGTATTTTAATATGATTGAAGTTATAGAATAGATACAATCACTTGCAAAGTTTGCTGAGCGGCTTAGAGCTCTGTAACGATGCAATAAGGTTCAATGTGGTTTTACGCTCAGCGGCATTTGCCGGTGAGTGTCAACAGACCCGCATGGCGGCCTCCACCTGAGGTAACCAGCGGGGGCCTAGAGACGCGCGGGGGACTGTACCTGGCAGTGACGCTGCGCTGCAAACCTGCACTCCTCACTTCCCCACTTTTATTCAGAAAGTTAGTTCACAGCGGCAAGAAAGTCAATTCAGTGGGCGAGTATTTGCTCAGCTCGCGGAAGCTTGCGTCAGGGAGGAGAAGCGCGTGCTGTACGTACAAAGGTTACAACGAGAACAGCTTCGAAGCGAGATACGGAGTCATGCGGTCAGCCAAAAGGACACAAACCTACTGGCTCGCCTGGTGGAGAGGCATAGCGTCCGGGGGCGGCGGGGGCCGGGGCACGCCATTGGCCCGCCGGGGCACGCCTTCGACGACGCCGGTGCCGCCGCGCCGTCGCCTCAACTCCCGGCACTACTTCAACACTACAACTATGCGAACTTAACTTTCGATGCGATTTGCACTTTACCAACTATTTTAAACTGCGTCACTCACGCCCTCAATTATCTATTCAATGCCACTGCTTTGCGCCAAAAGGTGAAGTTGGAATCTTTCAAAGGTGTGCTGTGGTGTGTATCTAATTATCTATTTACTTACATCTATGAACTCGGGATCCTATTTGAAGATCGAAAAACATTCTGGTGCGAACTGTACGCGTTGTCAATGATGACCGTCTTTGAACATGCACAATGTTGCAATGCTGGCACAAACTTTAATTTCAAGATTTACTCCGTTAGATATTTCAAAAGTAATTTAAACAAAAGTCAAAAACCACATCACTCCAATATTTAACAACTAAATAATTTTATTATTGTCACTTTTCGCTACATCATCAATTTACTGGTTAATTTGATAGTTGAGTACCACTTTGTGTGCCGCGTTTCGTTGCACTGATGATCAACGCACTAATTGGTCATGCATTTGTGTACCCACTATCGAAACTTTTGTCTGTCACAATCACCTAACATTATGAAATACGTTTCGGTCTACGCATAACTTATACTGTAAAATTTTATGGAAATATAATGATGACTAGATTAAGTAAGCTCGTTTTTATGCAAGGGTATAAACACAATTTAACTATTAACATAACATTTTCCCCCATATTCATAATCATTTTTTAAACCTATTTTAGTTAAAATATGTTTTGTCTTGTTTTGACGTATGACATTTTTACATCAGAGAGAACAAAACAAAAGCTATTTTAACTAAAATAGGTTTAAAAAATATTATAAATAAGGCCTTCTACACTGGCTGACGGCTGTGGGATGGTTTGACGGTTGTAAACATTCATGTCAATATTTCTAGGGTCATGCACTTTGTATGATCCAAGAATAACATAAAAAAGTATCTTGATAGCTAACTACGTGTCAGTGGATCATGCAACGTTCAGAACATAACATAACAAACATACAATTCGCTATCTGTTTTAATAATTCATAATAAATTGTAAATCTAATGAGAAATAAATAAAAATATTTTCAAATTCCTTTTACTTTATATGCCTGAATCTCTCACTTTTCTTTTGAAAAATATATCTCATATCAAGTGTAAATCTGCTGACTTTACTTATAGTGCAGACGTTTGCACAATCCTACGCGACATCCGTTACACATACCAGTTTACTATAAACCTTAATGCGATCACAATAGAGTTGAAAGTAGCAACGTATACTTAATGCCAGTTGCACACTATCTCGCAATCACGTCCGGTATTCTCGGCCCGTTTATATCCTGCTTATTACGTGTGACGCTGTCTTGGATACAAGTGCAGTGGATGGATCAGCGTTGTACGTCTCAGGGTCAGTAGCTTTAGTTTAGATGTTACGGAATGGGGAGTCATGCATTCATGGACGGGCAGTTAATAAATCTGGCCTTTATGTAATTCTGTAACTATACTTTGATTTTTAATCTTAGACAATTTTTGTAAACAAAGAAATGACACTGTGTTTATAAGTGTCATGTATGTGTATCATTTGTATATACACATACATGACAGTTAAACACACAGTGGCATATACTGACATTTCTTTGTTTACAAAAATTGTCTAAGATTAAAAATCACAGTACTTATAGCAGATTTTATGATTGCATATTTATGCTCATTTCGGTGAAATGAAATAGTCACATACAACACAATATCACAGTACAAAGTCCTGATATTGTCCTGATTTGTGTCATCCCACACTAGGAGTCCTGTGTCGTGGGTATCAGGAACTACGAGTACCATGGTACCACAACACCAAGTTGTTTTAAAAATGTTTTAAAATACAGAACTAATAATGGATAATGGTAGCTAATCGAATTTGTGTAGCCGCTCGTTTGTGATTAAATGTAAATATAATACCTACCTACTGAGATAATTAACGACTAATGCGCAAGTGAAACCAAGGTGCAAAAAATAATAATAAACAAAAAATATTTATTTCAAACTAAGATTGATTACATGTACCTACACTCGTGCATAGAAAAGAATAAAGAGTAACAAAACTAATCGTCCTTATTCCAAATCATTTTTTAAACCTATTTTAGTTAAAATAGTTTTTTTTGTTTCTGATGTAAAATGACGTACGCCAAAACAAAACAAAAGCTATTTAAGCAATCGAAGGTTTAAAAATTTATTATGAATAAGAGGGTTTAAATTCCTATAAGAGTTTGACAATCGAAAGCAGCCAAAAATCCCTTCTCTGACACTTGTTTTACATTAGATTTAGAACTAACATAAATTGTTACTTTTAAACCTGCCGTAAAAGTTACGGCTTCAAGCCTTGGCCTAAATGAACGAAACCTACGTCGAAGTTTCTGCGAGAATCGAGATTAAAAACTTAATTTCCGCTAGTTGTGTTGCAATTCTGATAAAAATAGGACTGTGTTAACACATACTTTTAGAATATATAAATCTATATAAAATAAATTTATATGTACAATGCGTACATACTAATAATTGCTGATAAATTTGCAAACTTCACAACAAACTTGGGGTACATAAGCTTACCATTTCATTATGACACTCCAATAATTAATTTAACTAATTTTAATTATTAAACATCTAATTTTTCCAAAAACTTATCATTATTAGGGTTCCGTATCCCAGTAGATAAAAACGGGACCCACATAGGATCACTTTGTTGTCCGTCTATCTGTCTGTCAAAACACTTTTTCTCAGGACGGCTAAAGTAGTCTACTTTAAATTTATACCAAATATCTGTGAGCTTATAGTTTCCGTAGTAAAAATCAAGGTTCTAACTCAATGCAATAAAAATATATGCCAACAAATGTCTTTATTTTTGTATAGAAATCGCAAAACTGAAAAACCTCAAAATACTATACCACAAGTAAAAATTCTGAAATTTGGAATGCTGTGTGCTCTGGTTTTGTGCCACATATAGAAAAAAAAGTATAAAAATTGGGGAATTTTTACTTATTACTCGTAAAATGGAATGGTGGAATTTGTAGGAATCACTTGAAATGGGCTCTGATAATTTCTAAATCGACCGGTCAGAACCCTCAAAGCGAGAGTCTCACTTGCACTTGTCCAATTTATGTAAAACATCGCGCTACTGGGTGATTTGTCAATTTTCTACTGTACGGTTGCGATGCGTAAACTCACTACTATCATAAACAGCTTCGTACGCTGTATTTTTATATACACGGTGTAAATTTAAAATGTCTGCCTCTCATGATATATTACACAGACTGCTAAGTGGCATGCAAAATATATTTATGCTTAGTACTTCCTTAAGTCGTTATGGCATATTTCCAAGTAAAACAATCTTACGTACGCGATAACAGCAGACTCGTTGCATTACGTGACACTGAAATAAAACTTAAATTAGTACATTTTGGGTGTTTATGTTGCATTCATTGATAAGCAACGTAAAGAACTGGTGGTAGCCTGCAAAGAGCACACAATATTTGAAGTTTTAACTTAAAAGTACACGCAACATATTGATTTATTCATGAATCTTATTATCATAAGATTAACATGAAAATTGATATAAATAAATAATATAATATAAAACCCACGTATAAACCCAAATATGCGTGTGATAGACTGTCGGGTAAAAAACACATGAGCTTCATGCCCTCTTTCCATAATAATAACTAAGTAATAACGCCGTATTTTGATATTCATTCCTATGTCAAATTAATTGAATTCACCATATTGTTATCCGTAAAGATACCAAAAATTATTAGGTATGCCAACACACAAGTTTCAAGATGCAAATTCCCAATACTATTTACAACGTGGTCTCTCGCTCTATTTACGCAGACCATTAGAAGCAAACAACAACAGAACTAAGTGACTACTTAACTACCCATACACAAACAAGTATAGGTAGACAGATATACAGGGTGTTTTTTTTAAATGGGACAGTATGGGGATATCCGAATCCATAAGAGATACGGGAAAACTGTCTTTGGAACCATTTGCTCATTTTGTATGAAAATGATTTTAGCATAGTTATTTTTTGGTTAAGCGTGAGTTCTCTATAAAAATGAGTAGTTTTGATCAAACAAATTTTTTATGCGTATCGACTCAGTTTCATGTAAAGATTGTTTCATTGTACCGGAAGAAAAAAATCTGAGCAGCAGAAGTTAGTCAAATTTTATAAAATGTTTTCTCATACAAATTGTAAGTAATCTGGTACCTACGTTACTAAACTATCGCAATAAATTTTTAATGGCCTCCCTCTTGCTGTTTCCAGGTACGGGTACGTTTCAGAATACCTCTTGTGGCCTTAGACAAAGATTTTCTTATTAAAGTTTGACTAAGTTCTACAGCTCTGATTTTTCTCATTTCACGAGACCATCAGAGCAGTAGAACAACATTCACCACACATCTTTGTCTAATGCCACTAGAGATGTTCTGAAACGTGCCCGTACCTGGAAACAGCAAGAGGGAGGCCATTTTGAAAATTTATTGCGATAGTTTTATTAACGTAGGTACCAGATTACTTACAATTCGTATGAGAAAACATTTTATAAAATTTGACTAACTTCTGCTGCTCAGTTTTTTTTCTTCCGATACAATGAAACAATCCTTACATGAAACTGAGTCGATACGCATAAAAATTTGTTTTGATCAAAACTACTCATTTTTATGGAGAACTCACGCTTGACCAATAAAATAACTATGCCAAAATCATTTTCATACAAAATGAGCAAATGGTTCCAAAAACAGTTTTCCCGTATCTCTTATGGATTCGGATATCCCCATAATGTACCATTTAAAAAAAACACCCTGTATACCTTGGTACAGGTCCTATACCAAGATACCTTCATAGCTACCTATCCCTATAGTATAGGAGGTAAACAAACGTTATCAGTCCATTGCACCCGATCATAGATCTTCGATATCACTTCGCTTCTTGACAGCTTCTAAAGCCTGAAGATTCATATAAAATAAATTGCTTCACAGTTGATACTGGGAGTCAATGAGGCGTGACTTTGACGAAGGTCCAACTACCAATATGCATGGAGTGGGCTCCGTGTTCGACATGAACCGGTCAGGTGAGGAACTCAGGTTTTTGGTTAACAAATTGCAAGTGAAGGATTGAATTGTTTTGACTGAACAAGGGGACATCTAAAATACATCATAGCCACTAAACAGAAGACAACACAATATTTAATAAAAAATTTACAATAAATAGAATAGAATAGAATAGAATATTCTTTATTTCACAAAAAACAAATCATGTACATGGGCGAACTTAATGCTAGGAAGCATTCTCTACCAGTTAACCTTTGTGTAATGCGGATAAATTTATGTAGGTGGTGCATAATACGTTGAAAAGAATTAGATAGTACTTCAAGTACTTAGGTATAGTTTCACAATAATAAATTTTATAAATTAAGTGAACATACATGAAACAACATTATACCAGGTACACACTAACAATAAATAAATACATATATTAGGTACTTAAAATACATAATATGCATAAACAAATATAACCCTAACTTACAATATTATAATATATACATACCTATCAATAAAAAAATATATAGATATATATATAAATAATCTACAAATTAGCATTTTATGATACCGCTCACTTTATACGAGTTAATCATCTCAGTCAAAAAAGATTATACACTCCAACTCTGAAAGAACCGATAGAGGAGACATCTCGAATATGGTGTGGAATACTATTCCATAGCCGAATCGCAGTAATGGTGAAAGAGTCCGAATAACAAGCCGAATTGTGGATTGGGGTTTTCAATTGAAGTTGCTGTTGAGGGCGCACAGAACGGTCCGCACCGTGCAGAAGGGAAAAACGTTCTTTAAGGTATTGAGGTGATAAAGGATCATGCAAGATGTTGAAAAGAAGACTTAATATGTGGATGTTCCGACGCTCTTTGATCTCCAGCCACTTCAGCTGAGCGCGGAAAGTAGATACATGGTCATATTTACGAAGACCATGTATGAAGCGTATACAAAGGTTTTGCAACCGTTCCAGTCTGTTCAGTGGCATCAGAGAAGGCGACATCAGCATAATCCAACAGAGGGAGAAGCAGCGCGTTCACCAGTGTTGTTCTGGCAGATAGAGGAAGGAAATTTCTCATCAGCCTCATATAATGCATGCTACCATACATTCTTTTACTGACCATAGCAACATGACGGTCCCACGACAGATTATTAGTGATGCCAAATTTACCATATTCAAAACAAATAAAATTATCTTTATCTTTATCTTAAGTCTTTATGCCTATTGGTTCAAGAATAATTTTAAATGTTCTAGATATCCAACGGTATGGTTAGCACACCATAAAGATACTTAATTAAGTAAACAATTCATAATTTTGTTTTCCTTTTATGTAATAAATAACAGCTAACATATTTCTCAAAAGATACCAACGGAACCATTATAAGATTACATCTGTCTGTCTGTATGTCTATCACAGCCAATTTTCTCAGAATCCACAGGAAGCAAAAAGTTGAAATAAGATACATATAATTAGGTGAATAGTATAAATAAACTAATTCTGACATTGGGGAGCAAACTAGAAAATAAAAATAAACTTTTGGTTCATGTGACGCTTCAAATGAAAGGACTCGTCATGAGATACACAAACATTTTTTTTATAATTTTAATATGCATAGTTTCAAAGGTTTTTAAGAAAATATACGAAACTTGAGCATACGTTTTATCTCCAAAAACACAGAGCTAAATATAACAAAAAATAAACTAAATCACTCCCCACCCGCTCGCTCCCTCACCCAAAGTTTACTGAAAAACCTAAATAAAATTACCAAGTCTTTAAATTCCGACGGGAAATGGGAAACATTTATGTATTTATTTAAATTATGTTGTTCTAAATTTTAATTAGAAAATACTAATTCGCTAGAAAATTTACATTCATACCAGCTCAGGTTTATCTGAAACTTTAAAAGAATAGGACGGCCTCATCTTTTGACGACTTATGTAGTACGGTGGGCGAGTAGCCGAGAGATGCGGGTTCGACTCCCGCCGCGGGATAAATGATTGCTTGATCTGCAAAGATATGTTCCGGGTCTAGGTGTGTACCTGTGGTAATATGTTACTCGTAGTTCCTGATACCTACTTACCACATAGGGAATCCTAGTGTTTGATCAGGACTATGTAATGAGACTGTTAGGTGTTATTTATTCATTTATAAAAGCATAAAAATGTGCTTAACACTAATTAGTTTCAAAAAATTACGTTACTAAAATACTTAGGCATATCTGTAAAAATATTAAACACATATAGGCTCAATTGAAAACGAGATGGCAGCAGCCAGCAGCTACCGGCATGGCAGACAATGGTGGGCACGAGGCCCTCTATAAAATATATAGGTACAGAAAGCCGAAGCGTCGACTGAGTTCTACAAAGATCGTCGTGTGTACGCGTATAAGTGAGCGTGCGCCTGTTATCGCTTGTTGTGACTGAGCTGGCCTTCTGTATCTATATATTTTGTGGCCCCTCGCTGATCCTCTAGCGCTAGCCTATGTGGAGGTAGCTACCAGCGAACGCAGTCCCGAGACTGGTAAAAAGAGGCCCTACAGGAGAGATACGTGGAGGATACAGGTTGTTTTTTTGAAATGGGACAGTATGGGAATATCCGAATCCATAAGAGGTACGAGAAAACTGTCTTTGGAATCATTTACTCACTTTGTATGAAAACGATTTTGGCATAGTTATTTTTTTGGTCAAGCGTGAGTTCTCCATAAAAATGAGTTGTTTTGATCAGCTATGCGAGAAATACAGAGGTGCACATAAAAACTTGCACATGGTTTTCATTGACCTTGAAAAGGCATACGACAGGGTACCCCGAGAGGTTTTGTGGTGGGCCCTTTAGAAGAAAGGTGTGCCTCTGAAGTATGTGGAGTTTATCCGAGCAATGTACAGTCGATGCAGTACCCAAGTTCGGTCCACAGTTGGCACTACCGCTAGCTTCAATGTGGCTGTAGGCTTGCACCAAGGGTCAGCTCTTAGCCCTTACATTTTCCTGGTGATAATGGACGCTCTTACGTTGGACATTCAGGAGGAGGCTCCCTGGTGCATGCTGTTTGCCGATGATATTGTGCTGGTTACTGAGAATGGCCTTGAGGTCTAGAGCAGACTGGAAGAATGGCGGCAAAGACTGGAGAGTGTTGGCCTGAAAGTCAGCAGAACCAAAACCGAGTACGTGTTCTGCGATTTCGGCGGTCTCTCCAGACCTGTGACATTAACACTTGCCGTCTTACCGGTCTCCTCCGATTTTCGTTACCTGGGGTCACTCTTACGGGAGATAGTGAGATTGACCGAGATGTAACACATCGGATCAACTCAGGGTGGATGAAATGGCGACAGGTCACAGCAACAACATGCGACCCTCGGATGCCACTCAAGTTGAAGGGTAAAATTTACAAATCCGTAATAAGACCTGTTGTTATGTATGGATCGGAATGCTGGGCCATGTAGAAGAAGGATGAAAGAAGATTGCATGCAGCAGAGATGAGAATGTTAAGATGGATGTGTGGTGTAACAAGAATGGATAAAATAAGGAATGAGTATATAAGAGGAAGTTTGAAAATTGCACCAGTGACAGAAAAGTTGAAAGGGAATCGTTTAGCTTGGTATGGGCATGTTATGAGGAGGGATGAAACACATTTAACTAGGAGAGTGATGAATATGAAGGTTATTGGATGGAAAGGAAGAGGAAGACCTAAGAAAAGATGGATGGATTGCGTGAGAGATGATATGAATGAGAAAGGAGTGAATGATGAGGTGACGGCGGACTGGAGAGAGTGGAAGAAAAAGACGTACTGCGCCGACCCCAAATAAATTGGGATAAGGGAAAGACAATGATGTGTCGACTCAGTTTCATGTAAGGATTGTTTCATTTTATCGGAAGAAAAAAATCTGAAGTAAGTCAAATTTAATAAAATGTTTTCTCATAGAATGGGACGAAATTATAAGGGTTCCGTTTTTGCCATTTGGCTACGGAACTCTAAAAACGTTAAAGTGGGTTAAAAAACTGATAAACCAAGTTGCAGCACGATATTTTTACGGGTGAGCGAACAGCCGACCCTTGTCAATGTCACTGCGTATTATCCATAATAACAAAAAATATAATTTATTGAACTGCATCGCGATCTCTCATTTTACGGGAGAAATATTTTTGCGTTTAGTCGAACTGTTTTATTGAATCGCTGGTAGTATGTTGAAGAGATCATCCATACAGTTAAATTTCAAGGAAAATTTCATTACATTTATATTAAGTTAGTTTTTTTGAAAATCATTATAAAATGTAGCCCCTGTTATAGAACTACAATTTGATTAGTAAGCATCAAGTGATAAGTTTTTTGTTGAAAAATATATTTTTCATAACAAGTTTTTATTAAATTAGTGATCGAAACCGTGAGGTTCGTTGAGGTGATCAAAATGAGCTGAAACACTGCCAGGCTATACTATTAATAATTGAGGACTTAGGTTGTCCACCTTCCATCATCAGATCAGCTCGCTATCACCATAATAGTATTGTATTGTCATGAACTTGACAGGTATGAAAAAGTTCAGTTCAATAAGTTGGGTCGAACTGGTTCAAAATTCAGTTTCATATCCCACACTAACTAACAGGTCATGTTAAATAAAAGCTTGTAATAAATGCTCGCACTTGCTACTAATCAAACTGAAACTAGGTCTAGAGTACAAATTTAAACATAGCAATCATTAATTGAAAAAACGGCTATTTTTGTTTTTGTTCTTGTCTTCTGAACTCAGTCTCGAAACGTCAGCAAAAATTACGAAAAACGATGGTAATTAACCGTTTTTTCAATTTAAAATGATTCCCAACCACGAAAGTTTCAATTTAACAATCATATATGCCGGTTTTATTATAGGCTTATTTAATTAGGTAACTATTTAAAAAAAATCGTATAAAAAATACGTAATAATATCGTACGTAATATTCAGTACGAAATTGTTACAGCACACATTATTAAACGGTGACACAGCTTACTTTGTAACGTACTTTTGTCTATACAGAAAGGTAGAATTTTCATTAAAGCCTTCTTTACAGCACCCTTACATAAAAGAGCAATTTTTCTCAGTGGAAAGTCTCGATGCAGCCGCATTTAACGCTTTTATTTGCTCTCTTTATTTTAAAAAAACTTATTATTCCACTTCCTTGAGCTAGGAAATTATATTAATTTCTTGCTCTTTTATTTGAACGAAATTATTTTGCTGTTTGTGAAATTATACAACAGTGAATAAAAACTTCGTCACTTTCTGTCTTGAATTGTAAATTCTCGCAGGTCTTTTTAACTGACTTAAAAAAAAAGATGTTCTCAATTCGACTGTATGTTTTGCTACGCGATTACTCCGCCAATTATGAGTTGATTTTGATGATTTCTTTTTGTTTCGTAGGTCATACTTCAGAGGTAGTCCCATATAAATTTTATCGAAAATGATTCAGCGCTTTTTGTAAGAAGTCGGTTTTTTTTTTTTTTTAATTTATGTACGATTATTTTTGCATTTTATTAGCAGTGAATTTTTTTTTCTATTTTATGGCCTATGTCCAGCCTTGGACTTCTACAGACTGATGATGATGATGATGATGATTCGCATTTACAATTTGAGAAACAGTTACTAATTAGGCTTACCTAATCATTTACCGAGTTTACTGCACGTTAGTGATCCACAAATTTAACAGGTACCGGTTTGATTACTTCCTCTTTTTAACCGACTTCCCAAAAAAGGCGGAGGTTCTCAATTCGGTTGTATTTTTTGATGCTCAGGAACGAATAGTTATTTCTTATACATTTTAGGATAAGGAAAGCCCCATGCCTAGCCATATTTAAATCCTCAATTAAATTCATTTACACTACAGAAATGTCATATTATCGCTGAGTCATGGTTAATTTCCCTTCACTTCACTATAGTTTGTTAGTATACATTTATGTTTTATAATTATTATATATCTATGGTATGTATGTAGGTTTGTATGGACGTATAGTATTGTATTACATAGCAGTTACTTTTTATTCAATTATTTAGATGGTTATTAAGTATTCGTTTTCATTTCTTTCATATAATCTTTTCAAATTAACGCATATTTTCCATTCCATTCTTCTTATCTTACTGATTTCTCTTTATATCCAAAAGTTATCTGGAAGAAATAGCTTCTAAGCGATAAAACCTCCCATTCTGTTTTAAATAACCATGTTAAGTCTATTCTTATCTACTACTGACTTAGTAGACCTTCGTGTAAAGTAGTTTGTCAGGGCAAGCATTACTAATGCTTGGCGACAGAAATAAGTAATATAATATATAATAATATCAGCAGCAAAGCAGAAATATTCGCATTGCTGTGTTCTGCTTTTAAGGGTATGGAAACCGGTAAAGTGACAGGCACATGAGACTTTTAACTAAATAAGTCTCAGGATGGCGGTCACGGTGCCTATATAGTATACCTAAACAATTAACTTAAGGTGGGTTGGGTCACCTGTCAGGTCCATCAAAAAAGCCTACGCATATTGGAAGAAAATATTCAAAAAATAATACAATGTCTAGAATACCCTTGACATTTAAAAGTAGAAGGAACAAACACGTAAACAGATAGAACGAATCCCTAAGATGGCCTTGTAGGATCGCGATTAAGATCGGAGATTGCGAGAACGTTTCGAATACCTGCGGGGACAAAAAGGTAAATTAATTCGTCTAATTAGGTCACAGTCATTCTACTGCGAAAATTGTTGTAGAAGCCTTGTAATCTGAGAACAATCTTTGTAACAAAGTTAAGCTTATGTACGTACCAGCATTTTCAAGGAAAAATATTCAGAGGTAATACGGAGTTTCTGTGGAAAATTTATCTTTACAACGTCGATCAAACATTGTAGTTCGTATTGTTTTTGTACACATAACAGTTAGATTATATAAATTCCATGGAAATTTGAATTACAATGCTTGCTACATGTTATTGTATTATGTTCTAGTCTAGTAGTTGATTTTAGTCGAATATATCAGAAACTACGAGAACCTGCCACAACACTCAACTCCGCAACAAATAATTGCACGTCATGCAACTCCCCCGCAGTGGGAATCGATCCCGCAACTCTCCCGTCTTGGCCGAGACTCACCTGCCAAACCACGAAAGTCGACTAATGTTATAAATGTACAAGTTTGCTTGTTTATTTATTTTATTAATCTAGGATTCACCGTTATTTTATACTAGTTTTTATGCAATTAAATATATGCCGTTCTTAAACCAAATCGAATCCACATTTTATAAGCAGATATTTGTGCTAGTGTGTTTGTTACCCAATGGTCATAACTGCTAAACTAAACCGATTTTGATGAAATTTAGTACAGATAGATTTATTTTTTATCCCGGAACCACGCGATCAAAGTTAGTTGTTTTACAAGCTTTTAGTTAACTTCAGCTGTTAGAAAGGTATGTATGCGTCAAATCTTGAAACTGAATTTTAAAAACAAATTTTATCCAACTGATTGCGCAAAAATTTTGCATCGGTAATACCTGTCAAGTTGCGATGACAGTACAATATTATGGTGACAACAAGCTGATCTAACGATGAAGATGCCTGGATGTTAAACTCCTTGATGGTAAACAATAGACTATAGTATAATAGTAGTGTTTAGGCCCATTTGATCAGTTCACAGTAAAGTTCTGATTACAAATTTCTACTCTAATATAAGCATATTCTACTAAAAAATTGTGCAATTCATTCCATTTCCTTTGCATCAATTAACTGCAAATCCGGTACATCTAATATTACTCTTGCTAGATTATCATTTTCTATGTACTAACAAAAACAATATAGTACCTTAATTTGTATTGTAAAAACTGTTCAAGTATATTTCTAATATTCACAGAATATTCCACACGGCAGAGTAAACATCAAAATACTGGTTATCCTGATTTATAACTTAAACAAAAGAATAAGCGAAAATGGTCTAAATTAAAACGCAATGCGCTCTGTCGGAACTCGGGACAGAGCGAGCGGAAACAAAGACCTGGGAATTCATCAAGCTCTTTTGAACCCGTATTGTGGTATTCAGAGACCATTGGCGGAAAGAAAATCTCCGCTAGATCGCCACTCTTTGACGCCCCAACGCAAAAAGTAATCTCGGCGGTAATGGAGACTGGGTTGTACCTATCCAGATGCATAATATCTTTTTTTGAGATGTCCAGGGAAAATCTATTGAACTTTTCAAAAGTACCTAAGTAAGTCTTTTATGGGGAATTCTGTACGGTTCTATAATGAACTTCCAGAAGGTGCATTTAAACCAAAGATTTAAATCCTACATAAAGAATAATCTAATTAAGAAAGTGTATTACACTCTTGATGCCAATGTTCTTAAATACTTGCATATCGAACAAGCCATTTTATGTTACAATTTGTAATTATTGTATCTTAATCTTATTGTGTGCTTGAAATGAATAAATAAACATTATTATTATTATATTAATGATAAAGCCGCGTGGCCTGATGTCACTCTGCCACTCGACTGCTAAAATGTAAATTTGCATATATATCCGATTGTAATTTATATAAGTATATCAGGCGTAGCGTGTGCTGTCTTATAAACTTTTGCTGATGTTTTTTTTTTTATTTTTGACTACCTTCCTAAGATTTTTAAAGTTCTCATTTACT
The DNA here is from genome assembly GCA_951392215.1 of Epirrita christyi. Taxonomy (NCBI): domain Eukaryota; kingdom Metazoa; phylum Arthropoda; class Insecta; order Lepidoptera; family Geometridae; genus Epirrita; species Epirrita christyi. The sequence goes on along the minus strand of OX595835.1, from coordinate 11,375,104 downwards.
ATGTATCAGCTTCTTCTTGCTCCGAGGCACCACGCAGGCGCTTCCCACCTGGGTAAGACGGATCATCAAATTAAGTCAAGCCGGTGTTTGTTGCCTGATTCTTCTAGGCTTCGACGCTTTGGAACAGGAGTAATTTGAATTTATATGACAATTCAAAATGATCCTTGTGATTTCAAAGAATAAAACTATTTTGATTCGATTTGATTTGTTCCTGATAAAAAGGACTTGCAAGACAGACAGACATACGGACAACAAAGTAATCCTATATACTGATCCCCGAACCTAACCCTATATACAAATTCCTGTCCAGTTACAAATATTATTTAAATCGGTTGTTGCGTAGCTATTTTTAAAATGGTCCATTACAGTATTTGCATATAAATTCCATCGTACATTGCGTCTCGTCCTGTATTGCACGCGGCGCTCCCTGGCGGCCGTTGATCAAGATCGATGCATTTGCCGGATAGGGTCATTTGTCCGGCTGTATGTACCTATACGTGTATCTTTTAGTGTTGCTTTGAATAGCCAAAATAGATTAATAAATAGCTATAACTTTAATCTGTAATTTTAAGTTGATTGTATACATGGATCGCCTCTTATGATAGAAGAACTGTAAAAAAATAAAAAGGATAGTTGCAATTACCTGCTCGCCGTGGCATATCCGGTTTAATAACATACCCCTCCGTCTCATCCCATGGATGTATTACAATCTGACTAAGGAATTACACCAAGGGATGGGCAGCAGCATCCATCTGTACCAATACTGCCATCATCAATCCACCTGCCAAGCGTAGAGATTATAGTAAATCCCCTATTACATGGGAGGTCTCATCCAGTAGTGGACGTATCAAGGCATGTGAACTTGCATTTCATTCAACCTGCATGGCTCATGCCTACTCATGAAAAGTTGCCTGGAACAAATCGCTATAAGGCTGCCAATTGTCCTGCTAATTTAAATAAATAAACAAAAAAGTCGTACTCATCTATATATTATGGGTATTATTCTCAAAATAGAAAATACAAAAAACACTAGTTTACAGCTGTGCATTATTTTTATTACCATTATAAATGACTAGCGTTTGCTCGCGACTCCGCCCGCATGGAACCTCTATTATAATTTATTGTAAATTAAAAACTATATGTTACTCTAATAAATACATATAACAATGACACTGGTACTTGAAAATCCATTCAGTAGTTTTTGTGTCAAAGAGTAACAAACATCCATTCATCCTTACAATCTTCTACATTTATTATATTAGTAGGATGCGATTTGACGACCTCTGTGGCGCGGCGGGAAGGTTCGCCTGCGGAGGTTGCGGGTTCGATTCCCGCCTCGGAACAAATATTTGTACAATCTATTTGTTCAGGGTGTTCTGGGTATTTTTCTATGTATAATAAAAAAGATAGCTATCAATGTAATGTATTGTATTAAGTATATCAGTTGTCTAGTACCCATAACACAAGCTCTGCTTAGCTTGGGTCTAGATAATGTTGTGTGAAATGTCCAGCATTTATTTATACTACTAAAGATATCTAAAATTCAGTGACGATAAATTACATGCTTTAAAAACCTACTCTGTTTATTTCTGCGTCATACAGGGCAGAGAGAATAGTGAAGGTTTCCGGAAACGAAACTCAAATATTCGGCGAAACAAATACTGACAACGGTGAAACAGGAATAGGAATTTAGAACATCCCTACTTAGAACTCGTAAACTACGTATTCCTTTTTGTTTCTATGGATAATCCCAGTGAATGCGATGTAGGACACTGGCAGAGATCCAAATAACGAACAAAAAGACAATTTTGTTTATGTAGTTTAGTCTATAACCTCGGCAATTAAATAAAGCACAGGAAATAATGGGACTAGGATTAATGTTTGTGACTTTCAAAACAGGTTTTTACCTGTTAAGGTGGACCAACCTTGCTAGCTACCGGAACCTAATATGAAGAACTGAGAATATGAATAAATAAGCTAGGTACATACACTATCACGACAAGCTCAAAGTCGTGGCTATGGAGAGAGCTATGCTAAAAGTTTTACCTTATAGAACCTTAAATGTCGAAATCCTTAGAAGAACCAAGGTCACCGACATATAGCTCTCTGAACTAGCAAGTACTAGCTAGTACTTGCACATGACAATGGACAGGTCTTACACCTCGCAGAACTGAAAACTGTTGGGGAATAAAGGTTCTCGAGTAGCGACCACAAAACGGACGACGCAGAGAGGAAAGCCCTCCACCCGGTGAACTAAAGACATTATAAAGAAAGGAAGTCAGTGGATGGGGGTGGCTCAAGAACGTTTGTATTGTCATTCTAGGGGGGAGGCCAATCTCTAGCAGTGAACTTCTAAAGACTGATGATGATGTACTTCCATCAGTTCTTCAAATCTTAACCCGCCCCACCATTTCGTCCGACCTACGTTGTTCGACGAACTCGACTAATAAAAACGACCAGATATATTTCGTCTACAACAGCGCCCTCTAGTGGTATATGGCCATAAAACCTGTATAAAAACCTTTCTTGAAGTCGTACAAAACGTGTGATAAGAACCACATTACAATCGCTTAAGCCGTTTAGGGAATTTATCTTACCCCGAATACATAAACCTACATTCGTGAGTAAAAATAGTTTAATTCGTAGGTATCTCCTCGGACCTCGGACGACCTCTGTGGTGCGGTGGGCGAGTAGCTAGCTGAGATGCAAGAGGTTACGGGTTTGACTCCCACTGCGGGACGAATGTTTGTACAATCTGCAAATATTTGTTCCGGGTCTAGGTGCTATGGTACCATGGTACTCGTAGTTCCTGTTACCCACGACACAAGGAATCCTGTTGTGGGATCAGGACTACGTATATGACTGTTGGGTGTTATGTTGTATATCTCATTAACATATACATATATGTACACTACAAAACAACCGATTCCATAGCATGTTGGTATAAAAACAATCCTGTATGTAAAATAGTATTTTATTAGACGATGTAATGGCCTTTATAATAATAATAGTATTTTTTCCAGCCCAGTTCACCGACACATCAACCCCGACCATTTATGGCCCCGTACTCTAGTTATGTACCTGTAAATCATAACATAAGTAGAGGTAAGTAACCTCGAACTGAAGGACGTCTACGAAAGTGGCCAAGATTTCTTATTTATTACCACTAATGCCATCAATACACTCGTCGTAAATAAATTACCCTATTTTGATGGGACCTACAGAATTAAGTACTATGGGCCGTATTCACAAACATTGCTGAGCGAAACCCATTGTAACCTTTAGCAAAAGCCAGTATTAGTTGCTTAGTTATAGGCAAACATCTCTGCTCTGCTTAGTTTGAATTTAAGATGTAACCCCTCCGTCCCAGATGTTCCATTCGTACGAACGAATGGACGTGTTATCAAGATGAATTTGGAAAAAAAAACATAGCACTTCAACGACAATGTTAGATAGATATTAGATAGATTAACACTTTATTGTTTCAATGGGTGGCCTTATCGCTGAAAGCGATTTCTTCCAGGCAACCTTTAAATGGTCAAGTAACGAGATCCTGATAAAAGAAAATAAAAAAACACGACTATTCTACTTAAACACTCACAGGAAATTGTCACATGCCTACTAAAACTTGGTTAGGTCAGACAGATAATGATTTTTAAGTTGTAGCTATCAATTTTTTCTATATATTTTATGTCACTTTTTCATAATATTTATTTCTGAATACGGGGGTTGGGAGTCAGGTATTATGAGATTAGTTTCGTACTGCCTTATATTGTTACGAGATGATAAAAGAATTAGTACCTCAATTCGGTATGTGACGACTTTGATTTGATACTTTTGGTGATCGAATAGTATTTGATTGGTGAAATTAATCACTGAGTATCTACTTAATAAGTTTGCACATTTATTTTTATACTTTCTGATAATACATAATACATAACATAACACCCAACAGTCACATACGTAGTCTTGGCCCCATACTAGGATAGGATTCCCTGTGACGTGGGTATCAGCAACTACGAGTACCACCATATGGTGATTGATAGTTGAGATTCAAAACTTCACACATTTTTAGCGTCGAAACAACAGGGCCTCTCTAGCGGCCCTATAGGTTGATAGGCGTCAACCACCTACTTGCGAAAAAAGGGACAGCTTTATGGGAAAGAAAGGGATGCCGCATAGTGTTTGTCGATCGCGTAAGTTATCTTCAAACTTTATCTAGCAATTGTGGTACGCAAACTTACGCTTGGTCACTTTGTCTACCGGCCTATGACGTTTTTCGTGTCCATTCGAATATATACGCCCTTCATCAACCAATGACTTAAAATAAGAACAATATAAAATAGATGAACAAATATATAGTAACAATTCCGCTCCTCTCCAACGAAAACTGAAAGAATTCGACACGTGTTTCGCCTCTCAACAAAGCATCCTCAGGAAACAGTAGGCTCACTGCGTGCTAGAACAACAAAGACACACTACTGCAAAAACTCCGCAGCCATGTTGCCTTGCCGAACGCCAAACAGAAAGTCAATAGTAAAATAAGAAGCCATTAGGCTACTACAGCCATCAAAGTAAAAACAGCATAACACGTTATCGGCCGACAGTCAACCCCTAGCACGTCACTTCCTTTGTTCCCCCACTTGGATTATGTTAATGCTGCCTCAAAGACATTTGTCTTTTCGTAATGCTCTCCAGCCTCTGGAACCTTATTACTTTCCTATGTCGTTCACCTATTTTATCGTTGTTTACGACTGTGTAAAAATAAGATCGGCACGGGATTTTCACTTCAGCTATTGTTAAAGAGTTACAACTGGGTCGGATCTTTGTGCACCATAAAATTTACCTCCTAGGTACCTACTATACACAAAAATATATTATTGTGTATATATATATATATATATACATATATTGTATAAATGTTAAAATTAAATATAGAAAACCGGTCAAGTGCGAGTCAGACTCGCGTGGAGAGGGTTTTGTACAAGTAGGCTACCAAAGTAACCACTAAAACCAATTTAACTTAATAGTCCTCGGTAAAATTAAGCAACACATATACGTATTTTCTCTTCACGAATATTTTCCGTTTCCCGTGGGAATTAATAAACAGGATTTTTGTTTAGGTTTTCCTGTAAACTATGAGTGAAGTGTATATTCTGTATTTTTTTTTAAATTTTAGGCTCGGCATTTTCTGAACTTGGGGAGGGGAATACTTATCATCATCATCATTATAAGTCTGTAGAAGGCCACTGCAGGATAAAGGCCTCCCCATAGAATGCCAAAACGATTGGTTTTGAGCCGCCTTTTATAATGTTTTTGGCCATCCAACGTCATCCGGTTTTTTTTTAATTTTCTAGTTTCTTTTCCAGAATTATCCCCCAAAATTAGAATACCCTATCATCATCATCAAGAGCCTGTTCAATGCTGTACGAGGCCTCTCACTTTGAATACAATGGGGGATTTTCCATAATCACCACGCTTGGTATAGGCGGATTGATGATAGCAGTTTGGTGGTGGATGCCCATCTCCTGCTGTATTACCTTGGTAATGCCTTTATAACATCCATGGGAGGAGACGGAAGGGTCTCTTCTTAAGCTGGACACACCAAGGCGGCGACACAAAAATCAACCCCCAAAGTCATAATACGATTACTTACTCTATACGTCCGTGGTAACTAAAAATTTTCGTCGAGTAGATTCGGAAATATAGGCTGTACCTAACAGACACGAGAGTATTCTGTTAATGGTCCCACTAACGGAACACTTTAAAAAAATCGTTACGGTACAGTATATAGCACAGAACCCTAAAATTTTAAATAATATGTACGATGCTGATGACTAAAAACCTAACTCAGTTGATTGTTATGTTTGAAACATCGGAGGTATTGCAGAGTTCTGCATAGTATTTGTTTTGTATATTTTAGATAATACTATTATACAAACCCTTAAACGATAACAATAACTTGGATGTTATACATTTTCAATTTACACACACAAGCGATAACAATACAAACTAAACAACCATATGTGAAATCATTTCCCCTGAGTAAAAATCCATGATTTAAACTCCAATTCAAATCCTCGCATTCTTGCAAGAAGAAAATGCAATTTTAGTGCATGTAGGACTCGTGAATCGATGAGTTTTCCACAACGTTAACACAGAAGAAATAATAGTTCTAACAGATGTTTCACTCCGACGAATGAGAGCTAGCTATACCTTGATTTCCGATCTTAAGGTCATGGGATTGAATTCCGGTATGCACACATGCGTACTTTTCCAGTACTAAAAAAACTTACAGACAACCAAGCTTTGGTATAAGATTTGACCAGAGGCCCAATTCTCTAATTTAAAAACATTCCATTCACAATATAATCTCGTGTCAGTCGCACTGTCACGTATAGTAACTATTACATTAATCTTCGCGTATACATGGGAAGATTAAGTAATAATTACTATACGTGACAGTGCGACTGACACGAGATTATATTGTGAATGGAATGTTTTAATATTAGACAATTGGGCCTTTGACTGCTGGCTTATTTAGGAGTGTGATAATACTGGTTAGCCGATTTGGTCGTGGAAAGCAATGGCGGGTTGTGTAAACCACGGTGAAGTGATGCCCTTTGAGGCTCTGCCTACTCCTTTGGGGAAAAAGGCGTGTGTTTATGTATATGCATAAAACCGACATTTAATTAAAAGTTCGAAGACATTGTCATCTGCATGAAAGGCCCTGCTCTGTAGGCGCTGTGAATCCATTCACTATACTACTGGTTCTACACACTGACTGTCACGACGAAAAAACGCACTTCAGTGACGTCACCAAAGTACACGCATCAGCGCGAATAAAACTGGAAATCAGCAAGCGCCCAATTTCTTAGAATTTAAATCGCTCCCATCTGGTCCGTATTGAATCAAAAATCAGCACGATAAAGAATATATTTTTAGGTTGAAAGCTGATTTGCAGTGACACAGGTCTGACTTTAGGTCAACGACACACTGGTTTCCGAGAATAGGGCTTGCATGGCGTGCAGTGTCCGTTAAGTATGCCCCAGCGTGGCACCCACTTACCCTGTTATGGGGTGTAATAATATAGCTTTGAAAATGTATAACATAACACACCCAACAGTCACATACATATATAGTCCCGATCCCACACTAGGATTCCCTGTGTCGTGGGTATCAGAAACTACGAGTACCCTGGTACCACAATACCCAGACCCGGAACAAATATTTGCAGACCATGCAAACATTTGTCCCGCAGTGGGAATCGAACCCGCACGTCTTGCGTCTCAGCCAGATACTTGCCCGCAGTGCCACAGAGGTCGTCAAATCATCAACAGCCGAAAGAAGCCAACTGCTGGTTACAAAGTCTCCTCCAAAGAATGCCACGACGAACGGCATAAAGCCGCATTCATCCACCGACCTTCCGCAACCACCACAATGTACACCGAGCAAGAAAATGTATAAGAATCCGTTTTTATCTAAATTCAAAATGTAAGTATACTGATTTCATTTTGTAGATTAGTTCGGGGGATTTTTTTTTTGATAAGATGGGCTAAATAGAGCCGACTGAGCCAACTTAATCTATTAATAAAATGTTTTTTTCTTACCGACTGTACCATTTTCAAAACTGATATTCCTGCAAACATCCAAAATAGACAAAACACCTACACAAAAAACTCCCGGCCAGGAAAACAAAAGGTAAATAAGATCTTAATAGTTACTAAACATTTAAAACAAGTACAGCAATGCAATTTCCGTAACAACCCCATACAATCGTACAAACATTACTGTAGTGATATCAGTGCGAATTTATTTTGGGAACGTGAGCCTATATTATCATATGGAATTGGGAAAATCGAATTGTGTCAACACGATTCGCAGTAAGGCTACGGTCACAGTGTCACATCACAAGTCTGTCGCCTTTATGATTTATTTAATATTATACGAATACTTAGCAAATAAGGGTGAATATTCGCATAAAAACATGTTAAAATTATACTTGCTACTGTCACAATGAGGCTTTATTTTGTATCGGAACTTTCAGATTTTATTACCCTTTAACTTGCAAGTATCCCAATATTTTTGGAATAGTTACAACATAGCATAACACCCGAACATAGCACCCAACAGTCACATACATAGTCCTGACCCCACACTACGATTCTCTGTATTGTGGGTACTAGGCACTACGAGTACTATGGTACCACAACACCCAGACCAGCAGTGCAAGTACGTAGGACTCGATTCCTTCTCCTAGACGTTTTGCAGACCGACAAATGTGAATGTGATGTCGAATTTATCGAATCGAGTCCTACATAGATACTTCCATCCCAGGAAGGAATATTTACAAAACGGGACAAAACGGGACTATTACCTCTACATAGTCCAGTTTTGTCGAATTTTAATGTCAAATTTATCGAATCGAGACCTACGTAGATACTTGCATCCCAGGAAGGAATATTTGCAAAACGGGACAAAACGGGACTATTACCTCTACATAGTCCAGTTTTGTCGAATTTTAATGTCAAATTTATTGAATCGAGACCTACGTAGATACTTGCATCCCAGGAAGGAATATTTTCAAAACGGGACAAAACGGGACTATTATCTCTACATAGTCCAGTTTTGTCGAATTTTAATGTCAAGTTTATCGAATCGAGACCTACGTAGATACTTGCATCCCAGGAAGGAATATTTGCAAAACGGGACAAAACGGGACTATTACCTCTACATAGTCCAGTTTTGTCGAATTTTAATGTCAAATTTATCGAATCGAGTCCTACGTAGATACTTGCATCCCAGGAAGGAATATTTGCAAAACGGGACAAAACGGGACTATTACCTCTACATAGTCCAGTTTTGTCGAATTTTAATGTCAAGTTTATCGAATCGAGACCTACGTAGATACTTGCATCCCAGGAAGGAATATTTGCAAAACGGGACAAAACGGGACTATTACCTCTACATAGTCCAGTTTTGTCGAATTTTAATGTCAAGTTTATCGAATCGAGACCTACGTAGATACTTGCATCCCAGGAAGGAATATTTGCAGACATTTGTCAGTCTGCAGAACGTCTAGGAGAAGGAAAACTGCTGTAGAAGTCCACTGTTGGACAAATACCTCATCAATAGAATGCCATAACAAACAGTCCTGAGCTGCCTCCATGCACTGACTTCCTGGGACTTTTCTTCTTTTAATAGAAGCTAGTTTTTTATTTTCCAGCACGCGAGCCCAGTGTGGAATGGCGTATGTTATGTAGGTATCATAACAATGACTAATAGGTTTCTAACGATATATCTCTGCGAGTAGGGACTCATCTATTTGGATCCAAGCCTACGCAGTCAAGATCTACGTCCAATATTGTGATGTCACTTTTACATGCCAAGTATGAGTCACAAATCGCATGGCCGCCGACACGATGGCTGACGTGTGGCGAGACGCACGCAATTACATTGCACAAAATAAAAAAAATAAAAAAAAATTCAACATTTTGGTACAGTAGATTCGGAGAAAATAGGCTGCGATAGAGAGACAGACCTGAGTGATCCTATAGTGGTTATTGCCTTTTGAGATACGAAACTCTTAAAATGTACCTAGTACTGCTAACAAACAGAAGATTCTCTCCAACAGCGACGGTGACGATGGTACTAATAGCTACACTATTTCTAATTTAGTGGAAAACTGGCAGACGCGCACGTCAATAATAAGTGATATAAAAGAACTGGATAAAAATTAGTTTGCATGATTATAACCATACTAACAAACAAATAAACATACATTATAAAAAACCAGCGCGTGAAAGCTCCTTTTGTTGAACAAAAAGATGATCAGCACCGTGAAAATAACCAAATTTTTTGTGAATTAAATTGCCATCCCGGTTTATTGAATCTTAAATCAACTCAATAAAGGTAATTTTACATTGAAAGCTGATTCAGAGTGACAAGGTCTGCCCTCAGCTCGCAGAATTGAATCGGTCGGTGTAGTAGTGGTAATAACAGGGATTGTACAGTTTGTGCGTTGTATAATACGAACGCTACACTGCAATTATGTTGTAAACTGCAAGGGTGCAAGCGCCAGCTGACCTAGCCCCAACTGTTCTAGCATTATGGCCATGGGGAACGCAACCATGTATTTTGACAGTTCAAAACTTTTGGAACTTGAAAAAATAACTTCTTTATTTCAAGTTTTCCAATTTCAAGACTCTCAAGATGATCTTCATAGTAGCGTTCTCTATTGCTAGCGCAATCACCGCACTGGTTGCCTCAGTCGTGTATTTGACACGCGCTGGACTATTTATATAAGACAATTTATAAACAAAATAAATCATGGTATTTATTCTACGTATGTACCTTTCTGGACAGTAGGTATTGCAATTGAATTGGCAAACTTCTCACAGCCATTTTGTAAACGTCATCGTTATAGAAAGCATATAGGCCATTCCTTGTACATTTAACTCTTTAGGGCCTCGTTCACGATCTTCAAGTAAAGTGTTGATTAGTTACTTCCTAAGAAGCGTTAACCAGCAAGTAAAAGTGTCGATTAACTTTTATCAGTTTCACAAAAGAAAAATGAATTCCGATTAGCAACTCGGTGGTTAGCTGAACGATTCAAAATCGTATGCACAGTTACATGGGACTTTAACCGACAACTAGCCTACTCGAGACTTTACTTGAAGATTGTGAAAGAAGCCCTTAGGGCTTCTTTCACAAGTCCCATGTAACTGTGCATACGAGTTTCACAAAGGCCAAGTAGCACTATCCAGGAAGTAAAGTAGCTTGTAACTTACTTCTTGCTTCATCTGCCGATTAGCTGGTCTAATTGACGAGTAAAGTCAAGTTTCGTCTGGTTTTGTGTAGATAGTATCAAACTGTTTCGAAAAAACCTATTAGAAAGTGTTAGAAATTTATTTGATTTAATTGAAAATATATCAAATATAGAGGAATTAGAAAATTCATCAAGACAAACAATTCCGAGGGTTCGTGTATACGAGTAACAGTGTTACTCGTTGGGAACTCTCCTGTATTTCATGTTCGTGTAAATTATTTTTCCGAACTTGATGAATTTTTTTTTTGCCAGATTTCGCCTTTCAAAAAATTACCCGCGTCGCGCAAATCTGACAACCGTGACGTGTGACTGCTGACATTTGTCGTTGATGACAGCGTCTATTGAACGGTTAGATAGAAATCATTCAGCTAACCACCGAGTTGCTAATCGGAATTCATTTTTCTTTTGTGAAACTGATAAAAGTTAATCGACACTTTTACTTGCTGGTTAACGCTACTTAGGAAGTAACTAATCAACACTTTACTTGAAGGTCGTGAACGAGGCCCTTAGACGATTAAACCTATTGTACGGTTTGACATGTGTACCGTCAAGTCCCAAAACGTCATTTTGTATGACTTGATATATTTTATATTTAGCAATAGATATTGTAATGCTTAATAATACCTAAAGCAGATTTGAATGGAGTTACGCCAAGTGTAGGTACATCAGAGCAGCTTCATCGAAAGTTTTACTCGCCATTAGGGGGCGCTGCGATAGTAGGTGGTAATGTCTAAAAATAGTCGCAGGTTTAATTTTAATTGCTTGTTTCAAAAAGAAAATAAAAACCCTGTTACGTTTTCATTCGGAGTTCTGTGTTAAAATGTTCTTCCTAAAATTTATTTACAGGCAGAGAGAAATGTGCTCCGTCGAACGGCATTTTTATCGACTGTACCACGGTTAATGTTCTACAACATTCAGGAAACATAAACTTAAAAACACCATTCAAAGTTTTAATGCTAGGTATTCTACATGACCTAAAATTTTACAACAATAACATAACGCTTCAACTTAATTTGGTGCTCAAAAAGTCCAGTGTTCACGTACTCAGAGACGACACTTAACGATCGTTTAATGGTTCCATGATAAACAATTATACCTAATGCATAATTTGAACATTTTAATGACGATTAAGTTAATTGGGAACTCTAGATGCAGCTTAAACTGAACTGAATCATAAATATTCAATAAAAATATCTTTTTTTACAAAAAGAATGGTACAACTGATACAAGCATATACAAAATTTTAAATATGCAAATAAAACCGTTGGGCTATCTAATGACCAATAATAAAAATAATAGACATTATCATATAATTATTACATGATAAATTATTATTTATTATTTTTATTGATTATTGTATTAGTATGTGTTTATTTAAAATAATATTAAAAATTTAAAGGGTTCCTGTAGGAAAACCCAAGGAAATTAATAGTAAACAAAAAAAATTAAAAAATTAGAAAATAGATTTTTTATCAAGCGTGCTCTGATTGAATCACGTAATCTGCGCAGTTTTCTTTATATTACAGATTACAACATACACACATCATAGTTACAAAACACATTGGTTCTTCAATAGGTTCCTTAAAACGATTAGTGAGCCTGAAAAGGGCATTATGTGACCGATAGTCAAAGAATGAAAAGATTTTAAAATTTTACACTGTAAAATTCGCCATCAATGTTCCTGATATGTGCCACCCATTAAAAGCCTGTAAGCAAATAAAACTCGCATACACGGCTATAAAACAGTAATCGTAAAATTCACAGCTCTCACTTACTTAGTGGGTCTATAAAAAAATATTTAAAAGCTTTAACACAATATTGTAGGCTACTGCTTGTCCTCATCAGTTATCAGACATCCCCATAGAATGCACGGTCATAACATCTCATTCATGAACTATTTCGTAACAAAACAATTTTACAGTTCTTAACGCCAAATAAAATTAAAATACTGTTGTTATTGTAGCAACAACGATGACTGAAATTTTTAGTGTCGCATAAAATTACCATTAAAGTCGTATAGATACATATTGTAGCCCTTCAGTTATGTCTGGTCTATGGTTTAACTGCTGCAATAAATGTTTTGAAATTCCTATGAATCGACTATTTATTGAGGGCGGCTAATAGGGCTGATGGCTTGCAAGTCTAACCGTATAAGTAGATCATGCATACATAATGTTAATTGGCAATGTGATGCAATTCTCGTAAACAACGGTTCGCCAATTATTTTCAATAACGTTACTTGCACTCTGGTGAATTGCGTGTACTCGAAATATAGGACTAGGTAATGAAATAATACAAATCGGACGCAGTGCCAGCGGCACCACCACCTAAGTAGGTTATACAGAATATTTGTTTTGTTGCTGAATTTCGACGGTTTGACTATCATCATCATCATCATCATCAACATCCTATAGACGTCCAAAGCTGGATGAAGCCTCCTCCATAAAAAGAATAGTGAGGGTTATAATTGCCACGCTTGGCATGCGGATTGGGGATCGCAGTATTCGTGCTGAATACTCACGTGGGTGGTGCTGCCCATCCCCTGGTGTAATCCGTTAGTCGGTTTCTATAACATCCATGGAAGGAGATGGAGGGGTCTATTCTAAAACCGGACACACCACGGCATCGGTTTGTTGCTGAATTTCAACTGTTTGACTGTAAGTTTGTTTAACTATGAGATGTGTATCACAGTGGAAAAATCTTCACCATCGAAAACAAACTGATTGGTCATGGACAGTTTAAAAAACTGCAGTCATTTTTCCAGCGCTGCCCTGCCCGAGTACTTGAATCAGCGTTAATAGTGCTCGCAGATTTGGCACTCCTCGCCTTATTCATGAGTACCGAAGTTTGGGACACGATTCTACGTTAATGAAAGCATGAAGTGCTGGTTATTTTGGGGTAAGATGAATCCCACAAAAATCATTAATGTGAAAAGGGCCAAGTTATTTACCTATACCTACAAAGAGCGAGACTTTATTGTTGTTTATTGTTGCCACACGTGTAGGTCAAATATAGGTCAAAGGGGGTCGAAAGGATTTAAATAGTTCACACACGGTGAGTGCGTCACCCTTTTCTTACGAAACTTGGCAGAATATATTTGGACTCAGAATAGTATATTGTTTATTGTACGCATTTAATTATTATAACTTACGAATTGACTTTTGAAACGTTGGATAGAAAAAAGATAGATTTAGTCCCGTTCTAATCTTATAGGCTTATCTATCCCGCATATCTTATGCTTGGCTAAATTCAACAAAAAAGAACTGAATTGTCATAAATTTTTACTGCTTGAGTATTCAAATGTTTAAAACTAGCGATTTCCTTCCCGTGGACTCTCTCACGTTGTATTGTCTGTACCAAATTTCACCAAAGTAGGGTTAGCAGTTTCGACGTGATTTAATAAAAATACATAAAAACATCCAAATCAATCGCATATATAATTACACGCTCAGCTCTTAATACGGCATTATATAAATCCAAAGTATATTTTTATTTGCTCCTATACAAAGCACAGAAAATTATTTAGTTGTTGATAAAATTAAAATTTAACAAGTTTACACAGAAATATACTTATTACTTATTATTTTTTAATCTTCCTCCCTTTTCGATACACGCAAAATATTCCTCAGATCTCTTGACAAAAGAAAGCGTTATTACTCGACCTACAAATTTACCGCAGTTCCATCAAAGTACAATTTAAAGCCGGGATTCCTTGCTTAAGATGCATTGGCTCATTCCAAACACGGGATTTAAGGTTTCCGAGAACGAGAGCACAAGAAAATTTGGCAATTCGTAGGCGCTTCGTCCCACTACAGGCATTAACACTAAATGACACCCACGAAAAATCTTTGCGAAACGTTTGCGATAAGGAATAGGGGAATAAAAGATTTCCCTCAATCTAACGCTGTTTTATTTGAGACTAGGTGTCCCGCCTACAACTTCGTCCGCGCGTAGACAGGTAATAGTCATGAGGAGTGAGAAGATAGCCTACCACCTCGTGCTTGCTACTTAAGGTCCTGTATCAGATCGGCTTTGTTAGATTGATCTGACCACGGACACGCTATCAGATGGCTAGTCAGATCGTCATTAAAAAGTTATAAGCTGGATGAATACTGAATACAACCTATAATAACTTACCTGAGGCCCAAGCACGAACATCTAACGTTATCGAGACGCTAGCGAGACGATAGTAAACGACAAAATATGAACCAATCAACTTACTAAGATTTCAAGTTACCCTGATATCATTGGCCAATATTTGACATTTGCGACCGTCTCGCTAGCGTCTTGGTAACGTAAATTATTCGTGCTGACTCCACTGGTGGCTACTGTATGACAATGACGGACACTTTCAGATACCTGTAACCACGCATTCAAGATGGAGATTTCGTACCTATCAAAGTAAAAAAATATAATAATAATGTAACATTCTGGATGATTCACCCCCATGTAGTGGGGTGTGTTGGGTTTACAAAAAAACTCTCATTATACGTGTTTCGTTATTTGCTTTGGGGAATATTTTCACAATGTAATCTCATCTCAGTTAACTGTCACGTTTCTATACGCACTGCTTGCGTAGACGTAGTAACTGTTACTTAATCTTCGCATGCATAACGTTATATTTCTCGCTCTAACAAACGCCTTCATGAGCGACAGAAAGGTTGATGATTAATCGAAAGATGTAAAGAAAACTGTGATGAGGTTATATTGTGAATTGAAAGTCAAATAATTATGAGAGGATTGGAGTTACTGTTAGTGCCAACACGAAGGATTCTCTCTTAAAAAATTTTAAAAATTGTTGCACTTTTCGGGTAGTTTAAAAAATCCGTAAATACGAAATTGGAGCTCCCCGTTGAAAAATACCTTTTATTTTAAGAAATCGGTGAAACATGTTTTTTGCTTGAAACTCGAAAAATAGCTCGTTGATGCTTTTGGTATTCAAGAAATCTGAATTCTATGTCATCATAATTATCTTTAGACATCAGTTGCTGAACGAGGGTTACCCCACATAATGCAATGATATCAGTCAGATTGGTGATCGCAGTATTGGTGTTGAGTATACAGATGGATGCTACTGCCCACCTTCTGGTGTAACCCCTTAGTTGGCTTTTACGACATCCGTAGAAGGACACGGATGGGTCAATTCTCAGGCCTGACACGCCATGGCTTCTGTGCTGGATTAAAATCCATCGATAAACAAAGAATTTGACTAAAAACAATTATCAGTATACTAGTTGCGCCCCGCGGTTTCACCCGCGTGAATAATGATGAAAATTGATGATTATGATGATGATGATGATGAAAAGTAGCCTATGTGTTAATCCAGGGCGTAAAGTATCTCCATTCCAAATTTCACTCAAATCCATTCAGTAGTTTTTACGTGAAAGAGTAACAAACATCCTCACAAACTTTCGCGTTTATAATATTAGTAAGGAGTAGGATAGGATACACAAAGACAAGTCGACTGTAACACATAATGTAACTAGATTTCATCTTTTCTTTGCTTATAATTTTATAATACACCTTTTCATCTTTTATAATTTTTAAAACAACGTATTATATTACTTAAGTTTTTTTTTTCACTTAATTATAATAACATTACTCAGATTTGCGTTCGCTCGCCACATCCCGTCATCTAACGTCGTAACGTGTGTTGTGTCCTTTGTATCTGAAAGCAAGCAACTCAATTGAAATGTGTTAGTCATACAGGCCGATGGCTTCAGGTCTATATGACTCAATGTCTGGCGCCGGCGTTGGTAAGGCCCCTGCAGACAATTTACTAAGAAAGAGCGCTTTGCCGCCGGTTGGTGGAAATAACAGTCAATTATAGTACAATGACTTTTAGAATTGTGTATTAGGTCATTTTATCCACACGAATAGGTCACAGTGGTTAAATTCGTGTTCAATCTTTATTATCATTTGATCCATGGATTTTTTCTAATAGCTTTGGCATGAAAAATTCTAGCAATTCATTTTATACCCCTGAATTTTTCAGTACTTTACAAACAATAATCTCTGTAATTTTGCTAAAGTAACTTTCTTGAATTATTTCATTCATTTTGTAAAACGGGAAATTTTCACGTATGGATATGTTGGTGGAATCACCAACAGGTTTCGATCCTAATCAAGGGTTTTCATCAGGATAGGATCCAGTGTAGGATAGTATAGGACAGGGTAGTATAGGATTCCAACATTATCGGTACGTAATAATTTCTCGTTTTACAAAATGAATAATAATCTCTGTAATTTGTAATTTATTGAATAAACTTCAAACTATGGCTGAACATACTGGTCAATTTTATCACTCTAAATAAAGTGCTACGAAGTTGTTAAGAGCGACCTACGGCCACAGAATAAATAATAGGAGCAGGCTACGGCTAAAAGCGACACGTAAACAACTAAATACGTAGAATTATTTAGCAGTTAATATTGTGATACGTTTCATGAACAAGAAGTGCAAAGAGGACATTTTGTGAAAAGGGCATTTTGTGAAAAGTAATCTGAAAAGTACGTTGAAAATTACCTGGTTTGTCAAACTTGATTAGGAAGGGGCCGAAGTCGACCTAAAGGATTTCATGATGTGTTATTTTGTTTTATTTCAAAACCTTTTTACCAGCAATATTTTTTTTAAAGTTGCTCATTTTTCCAAATTCGGATGAAAAAGTTCGAAAAGTGACCTGTCAAATGTAGTAAATGCCGGCGAATTAATTAAACCCTGATGATTAATTAAAGCAACAAAAGGTCAATAAACATGACTCACTGAATCGTTCGCAGTTGTCGATGACCAATTTATGATCGGCTCGTTTCGAATGCGAAATTGCTAAACGATACGGAAAAATCACAAAACGGAACGTTTAGTATCTCAACCGCGGCAGCCGACCATAACATATGTCACGCTCCAAATGGATGAAACTCGGAATCATTCGGTACAAATTACACCATTACAGTGTGAGATTTTATTCAGTCTATTTAGAGACGAGTTGTTTATGTATTCGGATTCTAAAGGTCACGGCACGAGTTCGAATTGGGGAAGATAAGCGCGATCGATCGCTCTGACAATAGTATTCACGATATCAAATTTTATGAACCTTGTCGCTTATCCATCACTATTTTGAATTTTGATGAAGGCACCGCGACCTGCCTATTTGTCCATGACCAATAACAATTAGGAAACCTCCGCCGGTGCAAGTCGCGGATATAAAACTTTATGTACGCATATAAATTTGGATGTCGAGACATGTTTTATTGTGTTGTCGTAAAATTTTGGGGTCGGAAAAGACCGACATATTTATTAAATAAGAACAAGGTCGTAAACTCCAATGCAAACCTCTTCGTGCCATCGATAATAACATCGAACTATTTCATGTTCATCAGTGCTTGTTACCGTTCGATCGCGCAAAGCTCTCTTTCTGCTAAGCGGTTATAAACGGCCTTGTGCGAAAACCGTGTGTCGCATAAAATGTTATCAATTCATAGCAACAAATACTCCTTAACGCATAAGTTCACAAAATGGCTCCAACAATAACACGAATCCGCATAACATTCAGTGGCCCGAGGGAGCGGGATTCCCGGTGACGCGGCAGCCAGGAACCCCGTGTTACCTATCGCTCGCTTCACTTATTTACCGAATACTACTCTAATAAATTTAATAAAGGGGAAACGTGCGACAGAAGGCTCTACATACAGGAGGAAAGTTTTCTACCGCGTGTCATCCGACTAAACGTATTCGAATAAATTTTCGTTGTTTTATCGTTTCCAATAACGCATAAACGGCAATAAAAAATTGCCACCTCACCCGCCGATATATTTCCCAAAGAGCACAACATCTACAGGTAGTTGGCAGCTTTCCATTCTTTACCTTAGCCGAATGTTGCACTTTAAACGCTCACAACCAAATGGCTTGTTGTACAAAATAGTTAACTCAGTCATTAGCCTGATTGAATAGGACAGTAGGTGGGTAGAACATACAATTTCATTTTAAAAGTGATATAGCGTAGGTACCTTAACGTTTTAAAAGTGAGTCGTTGGACAGTTCGCCAGGACATTAATCCGTCTGTCGCCATCAGGTATCGATGGATGGATTAAAACACAATTTTGACTGATGGTTTAACCCTTTTGCAGAATATAATTTTTGTGTTTTTAACTACGAACATTTGAGTGTTTTGAACTACGATTAAGTGACATTGGGTCAATAGTCAAGTTTGAAGAATCACGAAACGAAAGGAAAACAGGTTATATATTGAAACTGGAAAAATGGATGGAAGTATGTTTTTGACCAATATTCCGCAAGAATATCCATAGTCACTATCTACTAAACAAGACTAAATAGGTCTACTAGTCTATACAACTATAAATAATAAATGTTCATAGGAATCAAATTTGATGTTGTGGGGTGGTGGTTGTGGTTTCATGGTGTGCGTTGACTGCGCCAGGGCACGTAGTTGTGGTCGATAACATAGGCCTGTCTGCACATCAACAACGTCATTGATGTTGCCTAACATCTTAGTAGGTAAGTGTAACGCATTTTTCATAGTTAATTGTACGTCCTAGATAGATAAGCATGAACTTAGGAGCTATCAAAGTTTAGTGCAGACGCTCAGAATAATACAAGCATAATTCTGAGTGGAGACGAGCAAAAATATCCAGCAAAATGTATCAACCCAAACATCCACACCGATTTTACTAAAATAACTTTCATGAACACCAACATTAAAACAATACAATAACAATTTCCCAGCTATCAAAATGAATTCAGAACTATGTGATTTAAAATAAATTCGAGAAAATTATGAACATTCACAGCTCTACAATTTAATGAAACTAAGGAAATATACGGCCTAAACATGCCATGGCGTGTCCGGCCCAAGAGTAGACCCTCCATTTCTTTTCGTGGATGTCGTAAGAGCTGACTGAGGGATTAAACCAGGGGACGGGCAGCAGCATCCGCCTGAGTACTCAACATGAATACAGCAATTACTAATCCGCCTGCCAAGCGTGGTGATTATGGCAATTCATTGTATTTCATGGAAAGGCTTCGCTCAGCAGTGGTCGTCTGAAGGCTGCTGATGATGATGAAGGAAATATTTCTAGATCAATATCAGATACAAAAACAAATAAATAAATTATGCATAATAAGTATATTTTTTTCATCAAAGATGTTTATTTTTTTTTTAGATTTAGGTTAAATTTGCAAATCGTAAAATAATTCAGTACGAATATAATACTTTGTGAAACAGGACATGACGTCGTACTTTGACATTTAGAGCTCAAACGATGGTTTACGAGCGAAGCGTGCCCTCAACTCGCTCCTTACTCACAAAGATTAGAAATTTAGGTACTACACTGAAACTTATATAAAATCAATTTTATTGACGATAAATAATCAAGGTCATAAAATTATAACGACGTATATCTTCGTTGTCGTAACTTAATAATTGTTCAAACTTTAATGCACCATCTTAGACCAAAATGTCTATTCTACAAATACATGTATATTTTTTAAGCCTTCGGACTTTAAAATTCCACAAGCCAAGAATTCCTTAAATTCTTACAAAACGATTGCAAAAAAAACCGCTTAAGAATTGGTTGAGCCGTTTTGGACGTAAATGCAACAGACAACACATACAAACAAATCTAAGCTGATATACAATATACTGTAGCGAGTAAAAATTAAGTCTCAAATAAATCCATCTATAGTTTTTCTGTATGCAAAATTCTCAGGTATCATTTTTATTGCAAGACAAGAAATAAAACCCGAATTAAAATATTAATATTTCAATCCAAAACAAATTTACCTTACGACTCTGTGATGATGTAAACCAATGGATTTTTTAACGCGAGTTCCGCCCCACTGAATTTCAACGGAACTTTAGGTCTCCCACGGGAACCTTACAACTTACAGGATAAAAAATATCCTATTATGTTAATCTGGGTAAGGAAGTACCATCTCAGAGAAAAGGTTCAACGTATCTACAGTACGCACCTCCAAAGGGGACTGTAAAACAGATATTCAAATCACTGATAAGAGATATCTATAACATTCGACTGAAAAATATCCTTAGAAATCAAGAAAGCATTGCAGTGATTTTAATATAATGGAAAACTATGAAGCTTTATAATCACATATTACTACCTACTTACTGAATATTGTAAATGCGAAAAAACGTCGTAACGACTGAAATAATTGAGATAAAACTTACACATCAGATAGATTATGACCTGGATTGACAGAAGCTAACATAGCTCCCGGAACAACCCAAGCAAAGCCGAAGGCAAATACTAGTTATTTAATATAATGCTATGCATTGTTGAATTGAAGAAGAGGAAAATCTTTGAATAGGAAAACGAACAGGCAGGTTTCTTTATCGAAATAAAATTCAGTTTTCTATTATTTAGAGAAAAAAAACAATTTTCACTTCATTTCTCTGTTCATACGTCGCCTGCAAGTAAAATACCTTTCGCCAGGATTATACTCCTAAATGAAATTGGCCTTTCATACATCAAAGTTCTATCTTGACTGCTCTAGAATTCAGCACGGTTTTCTATCCGCATATGAATGTTTATCCAAGATATTTTTTCCTTAGTTTATTCCGGTCCCTCTGAATAAATAAAGAAAACCAACGCTAGCACTAATTGAAGGCGAATTGGTTTCACTACCCCGAGATATTGACCCACTTTTTACATCGTATCACTTACATTATTACTTAGATTTGACTTGATAATTAGTTTCCTCCTGCAGGTAAGACAGGTATTCAGCAGAATTTAAAATAAATTAGTGATGATATTGGAAAAGTGCTATTGCTGTCTCCTGCGAAAGATAAAAATATCTATTTGATAATACTTTCTGCCATTTTTGCAACATTTTATTGGCTTGCTGTTTAAATGGGTTTCTTGCTGGTAATGTGATACTAAATCATTAATTTATCATTTCCAGCCTGCCTGTAGACGAGGTCTCTCCTATAGAATGTAATGAGAGGTTTGGCCATATTCACAATAAACACACTTGGCAGTTATATTTGATCGCAATATTGTTAGGTTCTCAGGTGGATGTTGCTGATAGATAGAAGATAGAAAACACTTTATTGTACACCACATTATAAATTAAAACATTTAAATAATCATATTGCTATACGTTATAGAAGTACAATGGGTGGTCTTATCACTAAGAGCGATCTCTTCCAGATTTATTTCTCAGCCCATTCCCTGGTGTTATCCCTTTGTCAACTTTGGTGACATCCCTTAACAGTAAAATGTCATGAAAATTATTAAATAAAAACTGGCAGTAAAATACTCCATATAAATTGTTAGCTATATAAGTACCTGAATTTTGTTAAAAATAGAATTACTCCGGACGCAAATGAATTGCGTAACTTATAAGCCAAGTTGTAAGCATGGGGAAATTTAATTAAAAATACGCGGAACAGTGGCGTGTTCCGGACGAAAAATGGAATAACTAGGTGAAAACTCTCTCACATTTGAACCCATGTGGGAATCGAGTAATAAATTCGAGTAAATGGCTAACAAAAGTCTTTGCATCAACTGGAATTTCCAACAAAACTTTACTCTAGTTAAAGTCAGAGGTAGTTTTAATTTATCTCTCTCCTACTACATTAACTTATATGGATAGTATTTTGGGTTACATTTACCCTACGTCTTATGTATCAAGTCTAAATAAAGCATGGACTTACAATCAAAGATTGCATCGAATAAATAATTTCAATGAAACTAAAAAATGTTAAGCACGTTCAGAAATCAGCAGTGCATTAGGAACGTGAAAAAAATTTACGACGGATAACAACGAAAATTGAAGCAAAACGTCTAACTCTAAATGGATGGGCGATTACCCTGGCGAGCGACACGGAGGCGCCTCGCTTAAAACTCTAGCTAGTTAAATGAATGAAAACGAAACTCGAGTGTTTTCATTCCATTTACAGTTTCTATACTCGCTCCCGTCGGACGGTCATATGCAAAGTGTATTACGATATTCCGAAAATGACGTTCATTCTGACAACGTTTTTTTATTGCAATTGCTACAATTGAATATTCTATTCCAATTTCCAACCGGCCAGCACAATGGTGGAGCAATCAAGCCTGGAATCATTTATAGGTTGCATTGACCCTATAATTTAAAGTATAATTCGCTGTTTTGCAAGTTTAGATGCGATTCATTTTTAAATTATGTGATTTGTACTAAAATATCATTGTTGATTTAAAAAAAATTAAAACTTATCAGTCTCATAATCCTCATCATCATCATCTGCCTGTAGAATTACACTGCTGGATAAAATAATTCCCAATAGAATGCCAAGACGAATGGTCTCCTCCCCGACTTCCTATGTGGCCTTTAAAATATCATAGGTTCATCGCGAGGGCCTTCCTAAAAAACCGGTCAAGTGTGAGTCAGTCTTGCGTGAAGAGGGTTCTGTTTAAGAAGGCTACCATAGTAACCACTAGACCAACTAACGTTTAGTCAATCAACACAATTTTATACGCGTTTTCTCATTACGAGTATTTTTCGCTTCGAGTGGGAATTTAAGGACTTTGGATTGTCAATTAGGTTTTCCTGTAAGCTATGGGTATATTTACCCAGCATTTCATACATTTTTTTTCATGTTGTTGTCAGTTTTTTTGGGGTCAATTTTCATACAAAGCTTTTTCAAATTATAAAAAAAAATTCTTTCTCACGAGCTCTTTCATTCGATATGTCACAAATGACATCAGACACAATTTTTTTTTCATTTTCTATTTTGTCCCCTTAATTGAACCTCGAGTTTAGAATTCGTTTATTAACGCTATATGACCGTAATTGGGTCACTTAACTCTATATATGTACCAAATTTCAACTTTTTTTCTCCGGTAGATTCAGAGAAAATTGGGTGTGACAGAAAGCTGAGTGACCCTATAAAGGTTCCGTTGGTACCTTTTGAGGTACGGAACCCTAAAAACCATAAACAAGCATAAATCCATCATTAATTAAAAAAATGGATAACAGGCAGTTTTGCTGGTATAACATAAAACCAGAACTTTAAAAATGTTTCCATCGGGAATAACACCATCCAAACCAGTTCATTCAAAAAGTCATTTGTGTGATTATCTGACTCGCGTAGCACATTACAACATTTGGTATATGAATAAAAATGACGTGCACTGTGAGCCCCCTATATCTTTTTTTTTTTTTTTTTATAATCGTTTCATATGTGAGCAATCAAAACCACGTATTTATTGATCCAGCAGTTCAGTAGAGAATTATTATAAAGTGAATACAGTGATAATTTGTAGGTAGGTATTTTACAGGTTTCATACAATAAAAACAAAATATTCGCTGAAAACGTTTACTTTTTAATTTATCATGTTAAAAATTCATATTTGTAAAAATCACACGACTAGGAAGCATATAGAGTTAACTTACTTTTAATTTTACAAGCTGTATCATTGAATTTTAAAAGTTTACTGAGACATGTTTGTGCGCTACTTCTAAAATAAGACACAGGAATTTCAATATAATATTAACATTTAATATGTATAGGTATATGAATTTAAAACAGTCATTTCCTTTATGATTTCAACTTGGCTTTATTTTAACATTAAAATGAATGCAAAAACGAAGAAATTTTTAAAACGACCGATAGGAAACAAACACTATAATATATTTCACTAGTCGCTTGCAAATTTTTCTGCGCATATTATTATTGAAGAGTACCCTTTCTGGAGTATTTTTGCAAAACCCTAAAAAACATGTTTTGCTATTTGCTTCAAAGAGTTTGCGTGCCTAAGTTTACATCATCAAGCGCACCTCCCTGCAAACTGTCTCCCCCATTGTCTTTGTGGTCCACCCTGGCATTTTATGAGGAAATCCAATGTCCAGCAGTGGACATCAACGAGCTGAAATGATGAATTTAAACTCCTGGTTTCCCGAGTTAAATAAACAATGGGTTATCTCCATTTGGTAAACTCTACTGATTAAAATGAAATAAAAAGTCGATTTTCGTTTTTAAAATCCACTTTTATTATCAAAATAACGCTTGAATCCATTTCCACACTTTTGGTCTCCTACATTTTCTCAAGTTGTGGAAATAATTGCCCAATCATATGTTAATAATAATATTTTATAAACAATAAATATATATAAAACCTTTGCGTGTCTGACTCACTCACTACGGATATCAGTACATAGCCTAAACGGTAAGTTCTACGAGGCCTGAAATTCGCAGGGTATATTCCTATTGTTGTCTAGGAGTGCACAACAAAAGATTAGGTAAGAGTAGATTTCCAAAATTCCTTTCTTAATAGAAAAGCATTTTGGAAATTCACACCCTAAAGGAGTGCAGTGGGGTGTTAATGTTTGTGTGGAAAAGAAAGTCGCGGGCGTTCCACTAGTTAAGGATAATAATCCGCAATAGAAAATATGGCCATGACCGAACAAGGTACAATTATAGAGTAATGGATTAGATGAGTACCTACTCATCTAATCCATTACTGTAAGAAGCGAACAAGACGATCAAAAACCTCTATTATCCCGTTTTTATTACTCAGATATAAGATATGGTCAGCAAAGTGTTTGGCCTCGGGGGAAGGAACCTCACTAAATCCTGCCACTTTACGTGGCAATGTGGCCATTAAGATTATGAAATTATGAAGCAGACCACTAACCGAGATTCGTGTTTTAGTTACTGTTCACTAAAGTGATTTAATCACGGGATTGGGAGTTGTAGTTTGCTCTATTAAGGTTAGATAAATAAATTACTTGTCTTTAAAGAACTATAAGTTTTTCTGTTAGTGTAAGCAACTAAGTCATCAGAAGTTTTTAGACGTCCACTGCTGGGCAAGGCCTCCTCATAAAATACAATGGGAGGAATTGCCATAATTAACACGCTTGGCACACGGATTGGTGATTGCAGTATTCGTATTGAGTACTCAGGTGGATGCTTCTGCCCATCCCCTGGTGTAATCCCTTAGTTGGCTTTTCCGACATCCACTGGAAGAAATAGAGGGGTCTACTCTCAGGCCGGACACACAACAGCACGACCCGACTCGGCTATAAAGATAGGTACCTGAAATAACAAAAAGATCACTTTTTATCTCAATATCACGAGAATAAAACCGAAGGTGAATGCAAGTTATGTATAAAATAGGAAATCTACTATGAAAATGAAATGAAGCTTTCCTGCGTAATTTTTGGGCATAGCAACTCAACCTCAAAACAAATTATGCCCTTGTATCTATCAATCACTTAATTTTGTACCAAAAATCTAACCCTTGAGAAAAAACTAACCCAGATTGTATTCCACCAATCGCAAATTGTAATTTTCTTTTGCCCTTATAACATCAATTGACTTCATGATAAGAATCTTTTTATACTGAGCAAAAAGGTATCTTTGTGGAATCGAACATTCTCGGGTTGATTACTAAGCACCCAGGAGGCCAGATTTCATGTAGTCAATTGCCTTCACGCGTTCAAGAAAGTGATCGCTGGGGTGATATTATTTAAATGTAATCTTTTTTCGATACTTTTTAACCTTATATCTTGAAGCCACCTCCGGTAGCGTCTACGTGGAATGGTTGTGAAGCTCTAAATCTATGAAACTGGCTTTATAATACCACATGTATGTTCTTCCCACTAGCGTCTTCTGAATGTGTTTTCATAGTTCACAGCTTTTCATCTTCATGAGGCTAATAAGTGCTAATGCTACCCATGTACCTACATATCCATGTCAGTTACTTTTCTGTGCATAGAATGTATTTTTTTATTTATTAGGAAACCATAAGCGATACATTTAAAACCTTAATACTTAGCTTATGATATAGAAAGTACGGACAATAACAGGTTTTCACCTAAAATAATTACATACCTACGAAGTCCTGGCTACCAAGTCAATAAACTTTTACTGATTTACTTTAACTACATACCTAGAGTTTTAAAGTTCTACTTTTCTATCTATCAGGTTCTCATTGCTCCGACGCACCACACAGGTGTTTCCCACCTGGTAGTAAGGAAGATCATCAAAGTAAGCCAAGACGTGTTTGTTGCCCTGATTCTTCTTGGCTTGATGGTCACGTTAGAACCGGAGTAATTTTAGTTTTTAAAATGATTTAAAATTATCCTTTTTTTTTTTTTTTTTTAATACGGCATCTGTGTATTTGCTCAATTTTGCCAATGTCAAGTTATTGATATAATCAAACAATGTCCAGTCGTCAAAGTCTTCTGTCAAGTCATGTTCTAGTAAATTGATGGCAGTTTACTAGAATGTTCCTGGACAATTTCCACCCCTTCGAAAAGACACGCAATACACTTATTTTATTTAAATTCACTACTATGTGCTCTTTATAAGCTACACCGGTTAAAACGCCACCAAAATTACACGATATAACTCAAAAAAACACTAGAAATTGAAATAAAATAAAAAAGGACGACGTCTCCTTTCGAAAGAGCAGAAAAAGTCCAAAATTATCCTTGTTATTTCAATGAATAAAATACTTATGACTTTGACTTTGACTGATTCATGAAAATCAAAAACTATAAGTATTATTAGGTATTATGGTATCACAAATTCTATACCAGGAACAAATATTTTCAGATAGTGCAAATATCGTCCCTCCAGCGGGGATTGAACCTCTACCTTGGCGAGTAGCCGTCTCAACTGGCCGTGGTCATACAACCTTTTTTATTTTTTTTACTTCTTAGCAAGCAAACAAGCATACGGCCCACCTGATATCATACACCATAGCCTATGGACGCCTGCAACACCAGAGGCATCACGCGCGCTGCCGACCCTGAGACATATAGATGCAAAGTCTCACCAGCCTGTAATTTCACAGGCACCCGTACCCTTCAAACTGGAACACAGCAATGCGAGACTACTGCTTGGCGGCAAAAATAGGTACGGTGGCAGGTACTTCCCCGCACGAACTCTTCATAAAAAGTTCTACTACTAACACACACAACTAACAACACACTATAACAGTAATAGTCGTAGTTTGTCTAATTTGGGATTTTCATAAGTTACCAAGGGGTAATTTTATAAAAAGACCCTTCTTGCCGTTCGTCGTGTTGCTTATGGTGAATAACTGTGTTGTGTTTAAATTATTGTTCGCGTGCGGCCCCGAGGCGCCGATGTCAACGGGCCGCATGCCGATGCAAAGCGCACTGCGGCACAGTACTGCTTCGCGAACTACTGAGGAATACTCATTCTTTAATCTGACTTCTAAAAATATTAGAGTTCAGTCATCTGATAGAAGAAAGAGCAGTGGTGTACTATACAAAGCTACTAAGAATGACTTATTCTTTGATCTAGAGTCAAAGCCACTATACATCAATATTGATATAGATAGATCTGCATCGATATTTTTCCGTCAACTCTATAACGTCTACCACGTAGACCAACTACGACGTAGAACAGCTACGACGTAGCCCATCTCAAGTGTAGATGTAACGAAAATATCCTTCGTCGTTGTTCGTCACATGTACGTTCACTCTCGATTCCATGGTGTCATACAACTAATGATGGATAAAAAGTATTTTCTTTGAGTTGTTTTCTTGAGTGTGGGTAAAGGACCAGGTAACGGACCTTACATAGGATACCATGAAAGAGCAAGACGAACAAATGAATAAATACGGTTTATCATTTTCATATAATAACAAATCAACTTTCGAAAGAAGTAGTAAATTTCGAAGATATTGTGAGTGACTTCAAAAGACATTGCTGCAGGGCGATTCTAAAACGTCGGAAACGTTTCCGATCGGATTCGTTAGTTTTTCATTTCGATGTGGTAAGTAACTAAAACAATTTTCTAACAATTTTCTCTAGTAAAACACAGTAATATAGAATACTAGTTGCGCCCCGCAGTTTCACCCGCGTGAATAATGATGAAAATTGATGATGATGATGATGATGATGAAAAGTAGCCTATGTGTTAATCCAGGGCGTAAAGTATCTCCATTCCAAATTTCACTCAAATACATTCAGTAGTTTTTACGTGAAAGAGTAACAAACATCCATCCATACTCACAAACTTTCACGTTTATAATATTAGTAGGAAGGATTTATTGGTTTTGATTGTGTTTTACTAGAGAAAATTGTTTTAGTTACTTATCACATCGAAATGAAAAACTAACGAATCCGATCGGAAACGTTTCCGACGTGTTAGAATCGTCCTGCTGGTGCCTTTTTGGGAAGTTTTTTGGGTTCTACATGTTTCAGAGTAGCGCCATAGAGGTCGCCATCCGTAACTTCCTTACTATAGTATTGTCAAATAATAAGTTTTATGTCTCCCAGTAACTCATTTAATGAATTTACGTTTTATCATATCTACAAAGTAACTATACCTTACCTTACCGACGTCATAACGTCTAATTAGTTTACCCTTTTGATCAAATTGCAAAAATGTCAGTAAATTATTTGTTAATTTCATCTTTATCTCTGATTGTTGAAAACTTACACGCAAAAGTAATAGGATATAATACACGAGACTCATCCCACGTGCGAGACATAAAACCAACAAAATCTCATCTAAGTCAGGATCAGAGGTTGTTGACACGCGCCTATCAATTTGGGCGCCCACAAACTCCTCGCAGCTCTGTTGACGTATTATATTATTATAATGGAGCATGTTATGTCCTTATTCATTACATTCTTTGCACGTAAAAAATAAAATCTCCCAAGTCTGACAGCTTTGTATGAGAAAATAACATACCTAACTTATACGTAATTTTGAAGCCCGTACCGTGTGCGACCCAAAGAAATTATTAATGTACAAAAAGAGATACAAAAACTGTATCCTAAGCTAAGTAACTTTGCCGTGGAACGTGATTTCACTTCAAAGTATTTTTTATTATGTTTCCTGAATGAGAATTCAAACGGAGAAAACAATTCTTTTCTGTTGCTTAGAATAACACAAACATTTGTTCATAGCCCGAGCAATTGTTTAAATTAGATAATAAAGCACCAATTGTGTTTTATTAAAACTCTTGAAAACAAAAGGATTTGTTAAGAATTTCAAGATGGAATTACATCGACTTGAATGGTTCAATTCAAATGCCAGTTTTATTTTGCGGTGTTCTAAATTACATCTTTACATTTAGTTGTTTTTCATTTTATGTTTTTTTTCTTAACTCTACTGATTGGCGACTCTGCTACTGGTCTTGATAAGATTCCTACACAATATTTAATCGTTCTAGTCATTATAGAGCAGAAGGGAAGAACATCAACAAGAAGATGTCGACCCGAAACGTTGGGAAACTACGCCACCCCAAAATGATATTGTAGGTACTTAGCAAAACCATCAGGTATCTGTTTCTCATAAAGCCAACTCTCATTTTCGTTACGATGTTAATAAAAAGAAATGGAAAAGTTCCCCGTACGCGTCAAATGAAAAAGTTATGAAACGTGATGGTACTGCAAAGTCAGTCACACCTGCCTAACGGTACAAACTAATTACTAACTCCACAAACTTCCTGAAACACTAAAATATTCCCCGAAAAACGTCACCTCGCAACGGTACTCGAAGAGAATAATAAATCTTGCTTTCGTATGTTTCTATGAGGATTAATATCAAACAAACTCGAGCGAAGTAGATAAATGATGTTAGCTTCTTTGACGAATTAATATTTGCCGGATTTTACTTCAAAGCTCAAGAAATTTTGAACATTACCTGAGATTATTGTTTGGTTGCATGCAAGTGTATAAAGGAGTATACAAATAAATACTATCCCGTCACGAGAATTCAGTAAATGTTATGTGGTATATTCGATAGAAGACCGAAGCGACAATAAAATGACCAAAGATTTTAACTCCCGACTAAAAAGAGAGGTGTTATTTTATAAGTGTGACGCCATAGTGTGTTTGTCTGTTTGTATGTATGTCTGTTTATCTGTAGCCTCATATAGCTCCGTTAAAGGTACTCCGACTTCAATGTGCTTTTTTTTTGTATGAAAGATTAGTCTTTGCAAGGTAGTTCTTAGATTTAGATTTTAGATATTTTTCCTTCCCTTAGGCATTTTTGCGTTTAGAACCTTCAGTTTGAACTCTTCAATAACGACCAGTATAGGATGAACAGTATCTAGGGTAGGTACTTATAAAGCTGAAAACACAAGTTAGAGTTTAAACTTTAAATTAAAACGACATGACATGTCTGCCTTCTGCAGACTCCCAGGGTCTGATGACAGTACAGGATGATTAGAATCTAGGCTGCAATGACGTGTTTCCATAAGTTTTCGTTTTTTAAATTTAAATTGAACACTAAAAATAGTTGGAGGTTTTTACATTTTTATTCAATTAATTTTTTCACTGTTCTGTGTAATAGTCATGGACGTTATACTTCGTAAATATGCCTGAAATTTTTACCCATCATTCCAGTATCAAAATAAAGTTATAGGTAGGTACTTTGCAGGATCTATAAAATCAATTGAGCACACATGTAACCAGGATGAGGATGCAGCCAAGCAAAAACATCCTCTATTACAATGTCGTATTGCACATTGCACAGTGAACCTATAGCGATAAAATTTCAATATCGGCAAGTCGATCACATCTTTAGTACGCTTTAGTATCTTCCCCGACCACTTCACAACGTTGTCAACATTATTACCCGTTAGAGAGTGAGCACGTCATAAAATGAAACCGCTTTTAAATTGATAATATTCATATACTCACTTTTAAACTTTAAATGTAACATTACAAGGAAGTGCAGAAATTTAAGATTGAATCTATCTTTTAGCGAAAATTTCTGCTTATTTCGTAAGGTAGAGTAAATTACCTATGCGTCAAATGTTAAAAAAACCACATGTAGCTGCGCTAGCACAGACCAGTTATAATTTCCCATCCTGAATTATGGAGGAAGTTTTTATTTATTTTATTATGTATTACCTATATTTGTATATGTTTCATTAATAATTTCACCCTATTACAATAAAAAAATTCATCTACAGGTAGGTAGACATACCTACCTGTTTAACCACTTGTCAAAATATAAATTATTATTAATTAAATACTTACACAATAACGATTTCCAGCCCTGTATTTTCTATTTTTAACCGACTTCCCAAAAAGGAGGAGGTTCTCAATTCGGTTGTATTTTTTTTTTTTTTTTTTTTTTTTTTTTAATGTTTGTTACCGCATATCTCCGGCATTTATGAACCGATTTGGAAAATTCTTTTTTTATTTGATTAGATATACTTCCAGATTGGTCCCATTTTTTTCAGAATCCAGTTCTGATGA
This sequence comes from Epirrita christyi, assembly GCA_951392215.1. Taxonomy (NCBI): domain Eukaryota; kingdom Metazoa; phylum Arthropoda; class Insecta; order Lepidoptera; family Geometridae; genus Epirrita; species Epirrita christyi. Next base: position 11,343,064 of record OX595835.1, on the reverse strand, counting down.
TGGAATCCATGAGGAATTGAGGGAACTCCTCAAATATTGTAGGCATACCTATGGCGATTTTGATATTTTCAGCAAGACACCAAGCATTTGCATTCAGAAAGTATCATAATCCTTTCACCACTATGGTTCTTTCATAATTTTTTTTCATCCAAAATTATTTAGTCGAGTACAGTGGCGGAAGTCGGTTTTTTAAATGAAAAGTTATATTATCTTGTTGCTATGATCAAATTTTGCACAATTTATTGAGCAAACTGTCTTATTTACATTTACAACAATATCGACCGAAAAGAACCGGGAAATCTACTAATAGTCATGAACCTTGAAAGTATGAGAGGAACTGCCCTAGAGAGCTATGACTCACAACCAAGATCCCGTTACTCGCGATAATCTGAGGCTGGCGAAAGACTTCTATATATTTAGATAAGGTTATGCACTATTTTTAACAAAGAAGTCCATAGTATACCTTGTATCTATAGATACTATAGATTTCAAATACCTTTCTAAAGAATGCATTAACCTTAAAGCTGCGCAGCGCAGCTCAACCTGGAAGAACAAGGCACTACCATGTCCATAGACAAATCCTTCGGTTTTTGCTTTCACGCTCTTTTCTGTGCAAACTTTCAAAAGATGCTTCTTTTACCATCTATCACAACGCCTTCTCAGGGTCACCATATCTCAAGCACCAAGAAAGGCTTAAAGAACCTCTTTTTCAGATCGATGATGATTTTAAAGATGAAAAAGTAACGTAGCGATATGAAACCATCGAAGCAGTATCCAGTTATTGACCACTCGTCTGGTCAATCGACGCTAAAAACCAATATCCTGCTCTAGTGTTTGAATTATTTACGTTGAACATTTTTATTGCTTCGGATACATGAGACTGTGTATTTTTATTATGATTTAATAACGCTTTATGCAAAGCCGTGCACGGACAGGGTATGGCAGCAAAAAAATGCAAGCATTACGAAGATTTTAAATCAGCATTAGACACAAGAGGCGCGGGTTCAATTCCCGCTGCGGGGCAAATGTTTGGATGATCTGCAAATTATTGTTCGTGGTCTGGGTGTTGTAGTACCTACCATGGTACTCGTAGTTCCTGATACCTACGACACAGGGAATTCTAGTGTGGAATCAAGACTATGTATGTGACTGTTGGGTGTTATTTGTTATGTTATGTTATATGCATCGATATACATACTTATTACTAAATTGGTGATATGTATTTAAAATTCATGATAGATCCGAGCCCACATAGTAGTTCATTCAAGAACGACGTTCTTGAATGAACTACTGTACAGGTCTATTCTTACTTAGAAATAATGGTAAGTAAAGCCATTGGTATTGTTTGATTCAGGCAGATCTTAGTCCATACCTACCATCGTCATTTAAAGGTATCGACTTTCAGACATACTTATTAGTTCAGAGTATCACACATTCTATAATACCAAATTCATCTATTCATTCTCTATTTCACTCTTCTTATGGGATGCATCGCTCATAATTAATAGTTCTAGTTAATAATTATGTGGTTAATCCATCAGACGGCGCCTAGTCAAGTAATAACGCATTTAAGGGGCAATCCTCTGACACATTCAGCGCTGACTGCCTATCAAACTGCAATGCACGTTTACGAGCTCCGTTATACCGCAAATGAATCTAACCGGTATTCGCTTGATGACTGTGATGAATATAAAAGTTTTTCAGTTGATTCAATCAGTTAAACGAATGTTGTTTTTGGAAAAAAAAACTACACATTTAATAAGTAGTCACATATACCTAATTGATGTGGTGTGTCTGTACCATGGTTTGTCTGACCTAAAAATTAAACCCTCCTTCTCCCGTGGATGTCGGAAAAGTCGACTAAGGGTTTACATCAGGGGATGGGCCAGCAGTATCCATCTGAGTACTTAACACCAATACTGGCGATTATCAAACCGCCTGCCAAGTGTGGTGATTATGGCAAATCCCCCCATTGTATTCAATGGGGGAGGCTTCGTCCAGCAGCGGATGTAAACAGGCTGATAAAAATAGGTACCTTAGTGATGATTGATGGAATAGTACATAATTGTTTTATTACGGCAAAATCTCAAATGAGGAGGTTCGCAAAATATACCTACCTTCTACATGCGTATAGAATTTGTTGATACAAATTTCTTTATAAAAACACGTAAGTACTATATCCTGTTTCAATTTGTGAGGAAATTGAGAAAAATATACCATGAAGTACCTAGTTTTACTTATTAAGTTGTTAAGATTTCTACTTATATGATATCTGAAATACTTTCTAATTTTTATTGAATCCATTATCTGATCAGAGCTACATTATTTGTTTCATTGATTCTTTGCGAAAAGAAAAACGAAAGGAAAAGGGAATCATTATTAGAAAGCTATCTCGATAAGTACTTTTACCTTCTCGAGATATACCTACCCTCTCTTAGACAAACAAACAACATAAAAATGCGATAAGGAACTTGTACAAAAAACCTCCTTTATTAAAAGTAAATGAGATTTCGGTTTGGAAAATAAAGTTTGAAACTGAGAGCTTCATTTACATTTCAATCGGCATTCACCTATTTGGGCATAGGTTCTGTTAAAATAGCCTGTATCATTGAGCAGACTAATTTAGGGGGAAAAATAACCACACGCATACCTTGCTGGGTGGATAGTGGCTGAGAGATATGCGGTGGGCTCGAGGCAGACCACCTGGCCGACGGTCAGACGACATTGGTGCAGATAGTAGGAGAGCAGTGGATCCAGCTGTCACAAGTCCATCAAGGGTAGCGTAAGCTTCTGGATAAATAAACGATACCGTGTTGCTTAACTTTTAACAATGAAAAGTGAAAAAGAATATTTTCTAACCACTCAATTAATTAATTTATCAAGCCGTGTAGTCAGCATTTGGGAAAATAAAATAAGCATGAAATTATTGAGGACTTAAAATCCCATTGCACACATAAAACTGCGCTCAATGGCTGACATTTGGTGCTTAGGTTTACACTGCGACTTTGGATTGAGCTTGTTCTTTTCATCATAGGACAAGTAGACGCACCGCTCAGTGCCTCCTTACCTCATTAGTTCACCCTCTATTTGCACTTTTATACCTTCATAATGCGATACATTAATTTAGAATCTGTTTTGTTTTGACTTGTTGTAATTGATTGATTGTTTGACATTTTTGACATTTTATTTTACTTTATATTTTTATTTAGATTTTGATAATTTTTTGTTATAAGATATGAATACTATTATGAATAGATAGGTAGTAATTAGTGTAAACTATTTAATTAATTAATATGTATTTCCTGTCTGACATGTCTAAGTGCCTAGAATTGTGCCAAAAGATAAATAAATGAATTGAATTGAATTGATAATCTAACTAAGGAATAGAAAACACTATTCATCCATCGTCTGTTTTTTTTAAAACTAGGTTATAAGCTCTCTTGGGAACGACGGTATATTCATGTAAAAAAAAGAGCTAGCTGTTTTCATCAACGTTGTGGTTGGGGTACCGCAGTTCTACGCGGAACTCATGCTACTTATGTTCTAAACATTTTATTACATTCTATGCACGTAAAATATAATATCTCTACCCACACTCAGACGTACGCGTCGTGAGCAAATATCTAAATGTAATTTCCATGCGTTGTCCCCACAATGTTTTCCCAGAAAATATTAACATGAAGGCAAGGGGCTGAATCTCTCCTAAGTAAGTTGCAAAAAATGTACGTGATTTTACTTCAAAGTCCCTTTTGTCTTTATGGAGGGAGGGCATAAAAGTACAGGCATGAGAATGGCATATACGAAAAAAATTACGCAAGGTAATGATGATGTGCCCGCACTCCTTGGGAACAAAATATTTTCTTTTTACTGTGACAGAAATGTATTCAACGCCGCTTACATCTAAGAGAAGCTGCTAACTTTGACACTTTGGAGCTTACTACCGAGCATATAAGTTGGGTCTTGATGTAACATGCTTACTTAGGTATTGTTTAAGTCAAGTTTGCTTTCGCAGATCCTGTTCTGTTGACTCTACAATAGTGAATCTTGTTTTCAACGCAGACGAAAACTAGTATTGATATAACCGAAGCAGGTGAAATATTGATCCCATTGCAGGGACTCAGACCAACTCTTGAATAGAGCGAGAGTGTACGGACCGCAGTCTAATATGAGTATTCAATGGGAGATGGTTAATGATGGATCAGCCTCAAGTTTCTCTATAAAGTAGTTAACAAAATATTATGACCATGGTTAGAGTACTTATTTATAAGTTCATCTCCCAAACTGAAGTATGTCTATTTCCTAAATACAAGGTAGAAATATATGAATAGGCAATAACCAAGTAGAAATGACACTGTCGTACTCAAAGCCGCGCTAAATACCTACTTACTCACGCGTACTAAGTCTGCCAATAAGTACGGGCTAGCGCGCGGCGGGCGCGGCAGCGTGGATGAGAAGCATGGTGCTGCCACGCTGTTGTATGATGTTTTGTATGTTACTTACGCATTAAACTATGATTATATGATGTGATGTGTTTAAAACTATCATGTAAGTAATAGCAGATTTTTTTGCTCCATCTCATTATGAAGGCAATTGTACCTACACCTACCCATGATAGGATTCTTATTGAACGAGCGAAGCGAGTTCTCTGAGTCAAGTTGGAAGAATCGGCGTTTGTATGTATGTATGTATGTATGTATGTTTGTCCGATGAAAACTTCCAAACCGTTAATCCGATCTTCATGAAATTTGGTATGGGGGTAGATAGTATTGGTATAATTTGTAAGTAAGGTTATGAGCTATATCGTTCAGGGGGTTACTGAGATATTGGGGTCCAAGAGGGGGTAAAAAAAATAAAAGTGAGACAGTCAGATCAAGTGGGGTGTCTAATGAAAGCGCTTTACTTGAACATTACAAAACTGTTTTTAATAAGTATTTAGCCTTAGTAGTTTTTGAGATATTACGGAAAATAAAAAAAGTAAAAATCTAAAATTCTAGGGTACTTCCAGCAATCCCACAATACTGAAATTTGGTATGCTTGTGGCTTTTGTGTCACAACTACAGGAAAAAGTCTGAAACTGAAGAATTTAGAAACTTGTACTCCATAAAACAGAAACCAATATAACATCCATAGTTGACCTCCCATTTCTAGGAATTTGAAGGACGTTGGAGTTCTTTGGTTTTCGTCAAAAGGACGTTATCAATTAATTCGTCAGGTACTTTATATAGGTACTAACAGGTATGTAGTATTACGCCCCGTTGCTTAGCCTTATTCAAAGGTTATTTCGATGATGTGTAGGAAATTACCTCGAGGTGAAAATTTACAAAAATTATAATGGAAAATATGGTAAGGATGACTTAAGTACGTACTTAAATAGTCGGGCTGATAAAGGTGACATCGCGAGGTCTCAGTTCGGGACGAACCACTAGTTTAGTTCTTACGTTACTACCTCAGGTAGTTAAGTTAGTTACTTAATTACCTGAGGTATTAAATTATTGAAAGTAGGTAGGACAACGGAAACACGGAAAGACTACAGGCGGTTTCTGCGGGAGAGCGCGGGGCGTTGGGGTAGATATACTTAGATATTTATCTCGATGGCATTGTGGCACGCACAAAGAGAAGTACGTATGTAGTACTTCTAGGAAGATGAGTTAATCTTTTCTAAAGTAGCACCAAATAGTTATCCTCCAGTGACAACTAACGCCATCTCTTGCATCCCGCGCGAAGTACATTCCGTGCAGCATAGCCCGAAGTCTTCAAAAAACGTTGATTTCTATATTAAAGCAGCATTTAAAAAAAATTGCGCCCTTACCACTTCTGAATTGTATTTGCTGATAATATCGGCAATAAAAGTAAAGTGTGATTACCAGGACCGCAGGAGGTCATCGAGACGCCACGGGGGCCGGCACAGGAAATTGTCTAATGCTGTTACTCAAATATTCCACTAATGCACTCTGTTGATAGTCGAATTTGGATGCTGCTTTGCTAATGTCTTTATAAACACAATTGAATTGTATTTTCGTTGCTGTATTTGTAGGTACGTTTACCTATTATACGGAACACAAACTGACAAAGTACGTCGAGTAGGAAAATCAATGTTTACGATGCTAAATGATATTTACAGACTGCTAGTCATTAATATAATAAAAATATATATCAATACTACTAACACAATTCTTATGACATAACAGGCCAGCGTCCGTTTTAACTGAGGTTTTAATAAACCCGAAAAATCAACCAGTATGATAATAATACTAGTCTACGAGTAAAACGTCTCTGATTACGGATGGACTGACAGACAGACGGACGACATGGCGAAATTCGTCCGTCGTGGGTTTTTTGTCGGACATTGGAACCCTGAAAACCTGTGTGGTGAAAGAATTCAGTGTGCTTGGCAGAGTAACCAAGTGCACATCAAGTATGCTTAATTTGACTTAAAATTCATAGAACTCGTAATTAAACCATTAACAAGTTTTACTTTTATTAGCTCTGGATGTGTTTGAGCTTTAAATTACCCATATGAAGACCCGAATGAATTGCTCATATGGCTTTTAACGCGTTGGTTTGCAATCAAAGTTGTCAACTTTGCCACTTTGTGTTTGAATCTATACGCTTTTTTATTTTTGTTATGGCTTGAAGGCTTTTTACTTTACAAAAATAATTAAAAATAATACGTATATTATTGTCAAAAAATATATTTTTTAAATTTGTTTTAATAATAACTGTGTTTAGGTTCAAAGAGGAAATAAATGACTATGACTATGTTCATTTTGACAGCAGAAAAATCCAAAGTTTTCTATAGACAGGTGGACAATACTTTATTGAAAACAAAAATACAACCGAATTGAGAACCTCCTAAAAAGACAAAAACAGGTAATGAAGTTAATGCTAATGGATATCCTTTGTGCTACCTACTGCTTCCAAACGCCTGAAAAGATTTTAATGATTCTTTCACTATATTATAGGCAATTTATAGGTTTCTAAAAACAAATATTAATTCTCTTAGGACGCAGTTGACTGTTTTTCATGGTATTCGCTTAATTTTCGTTTTTCGAGCGCTATTCTGTCACTTTCCAAATTACCTGAACTTTAGCGTGATTAGTGGCAGAATTTGGCTGTTGTTAGTACTTTAGTAAAATGAGTAATTTTTCACCAGGCACAAGCGTAGCCGAAATGATGGTATTCAAATTCATACCTAGATCAATCATGAACCATAATCAACATCCCTTGCATCATATAGGTACTCATTAACTGACTACACAGTCTTCGTCATATTTCATTGTAAGCTGGTGCACGCAATATTGTGGCTATTCTAATCCATCGGATCTCCGGGTCATACGTATGGCAGCAGACCACAAATACAGTAAGCCCTGTTTGAGTTTACGATCCACGCGTATCTTGGCTTTATGACGACAGCGACTGCCTTGGACGAAGATCCATGTCTTACTGGATGTAGCCACTCATAAGAATATCTCGTAATAACACTGTTTCTAACTCAAAATTACAATAAAATAGGGTTGAGCTATATATACCACATCGTATCCTTTCACATTTTTGGAAAGTCATCCATTCCATATATTGGTAGCGTATTTTGTATCGGATTACAGTGGAATGGGATCGATGCATTCCTCTGTAATCCTTTACAAGTAGAGAAAACATTCCCGAGCAATTTTACATCCATTCATTTTGATTCAGAAACTACTTTTAATATAACGTTTGCTATTCAAAAACTTTGCATTTTGTAATAAAATATGTTTTTATAACATTTGCTGAGAATACACAAAAACTTGAAAGCTTTACTAACTCTAAAACTTGCAAACTTTTTCATAAGTTGGAGGAATACATTAAATTTGGAAAGAATCAAGCTGTTTTCTAGAGCTTATACAAATATTGTGCAGATTATATTTTCTTCCACCTTATTTTATAATTAACAACACCAACACATAACATAACACCCAACAGTCACATACAGAGTTCTGATCCCACACTAGGATTCCCTGTGTCGTGGGTATCAGGAACTATGAGTACTATGGTACCACAACACCTAGATCCGGACCAAATATTTGCAGATCACACAAACAATTGTTCCGCAGCGGGAATCGAACCCGCACCTCTTGCATACCAGCCAGCTAGGCGCCCGCTGCGCCGCAGAGGTCGTCAATCAAACATAACTATAGCAATAATTTTGGTACGGTTTGCTTGATTGGACCTATAGATTTTCAGCCTAAAAGGTGGACTGCCTAGCGTTACAGGTCGTCGTACGATAGTAATATTTAAAGTCAACGGATTTAGAGCTTATTTTACATTGACTAACTGACTTTGTATTTAACGGTAATCAATAATTACAAAGGCAATTATTATTAGTTTACAACATAAAATGATCTCTAATCGAGTAGACTTAAAATTGAATATAGCTATGGATGGACCACTATCGCAAAACGACGAATGTCAGAGGCTAGCGCATCGCTCGGAAGTGCAAAGTGTACCATAACGTCAATTTTTGTACATTGTCATGCGTTAGTTCTCCTGTGAGCTGAAAAGCGAATAATCTACGAGTGTTAGTGTAAATGTATGTAGAGGAAGTAAAGGTCATCTACATATTTATACACGCATGCTTCAGCATCATGCACGTTATATAATAGAAGGATTTTTATATATATAATATATATTTATATATCATTAGCACCGTGCATGCAATCGCATTTTGACGTCCCACATAAAACACATCATCATTATCAACAGTCAACATCTTTTTGTCTAATATTAGATATATACCTGCCTACCCATATTTCATCCCGTTTGCTCTGTTCTAAGTACTCTCAACTTCATTGATGCCCAGCTGTTTTTAATATTATTACTCCATCGTGCCTTCAGCCGGCCTGGTTTTCGGCAGCCTGTCCTAAAACAAAACACGCTCTTGTAATTATATGGGATAGCAACTAGGGCGCACAGAGCCGGAGTGTACAATAATATTATAACAATTAGCAGGTGCTAATTCCCGTATACTTAGGCTCTTCCAGTAATGCCCGTAGTCAGTTCAATGACCGTAGGGTTGCTAGAAAGGCTGAGTCGGCTCTATCCAGTATTTTCTAATGGCGAAACAACATGTTCGTCTCGTCCTGGGATACGACTTTTACGACTTCCGAAATATATCTTGCCATCGTATTGAAATATTGCAGAGTTGAATTTTTAAGACTTTAAGGTCTCTCTTTCTTGTTATTTGTTTTTTATTACAACTTTGAAGCCAACTTGTTTTTTGTGGGTTGTTTCATTGATGTGATAGGTATGTTATATTGTTTAGCTTATAATCAGCCCAATCATAATATGAAATGACTATTAGTATTTTAAGAAAGAAAATTGGCGCTTTTTCTTGATCGCAACATCTTCATAGATAAATAGGATAACTTCTAACCCATCTCCAGTAAACCTCTCTAAAACTATATTAGCCACTAACACGTACGCATCCGGTTATAAAAACGTTCAAGACCTCCGGGAAGCAAGGAATAACTAGATTATCGGAACCGTACCCGGACAAAAGTGGCCGTATCCTCCCCCGATGGCGGTTTCGTTTAAAGAAGTAATTACACGAGAAGCAAGTTTGGCCTCAGTGTTAGGGCTACTTCATACAAGAAATGCGGCACGTATAATAAATGCATATACAAGCCTTTTTCTCCGAAGGGGTAGGCAGAGCACCAATTGACCTTTATCACTGTAGTTCGCACAATCGACAATCGTGAGAATATAGACGTGACCAATGGGAGCTCATCGCCGCCGCTGCTTTCCCACGACTAACCCATCTAACTTTTTGTTCCAGTAATAACACTCTCCTAAATACACCAGCAGCCAGAATGAATCTTATACCAACAAAAAATTTGCAACCTATAAAAATACATGACTGATAAAATAAAATAAAAACGAAAATCTATAGTCGGAGCTTCTAAACTAAGATTGAGCTTTTTGAAGGCAAATTAGAACATGGTTTGTTTGCCCTACCTAGAAAATTTTTACCATAATCCCGAGTATTAAGATGCATGAGTCAAACAACACTGCCCATACGTCATTTTGTGTTCTTAACGATGATACACAGAGCAATGGTTATGGAAGTAATTGATTTATTCAAAAGTCTGTCGCATTTAATATTGCACTGTTAATCAGACTATCTAGAATTTAAAACCATTACCCCGATCGATGTTTTGCTGTAGTGTGGCTTAATAATAGACTCTCCGTCTTCTGTAGATGTCGTAAAACCCGACTAAGGGCTTACACCAGTGGCTGGGCAGCAGCATCCATCTAAGCACTCAACACCAACTCTGCGATTACCAATTCACCTGCCAAGCGTGGTGATTATGGCATATCCCCCCATTATATTATGTGGGGGAGGCCTCGTCTAACAGTGGACGTCTAAAGGCTGTTGATGACCCCGACCGATATGAATCTAACGATATACGCGCGACGCACACTTCAAAGCTTCTTATTGGAATCTCGTGCCGCATTTACGTTCCGGTTCCATTCCATCACTCCCAGTGTGAACTCACCCTTATGTAGTTAGTATGCTACGCGTGTCTCGCTCGGCGAAGGCGATAACGCAAATTCGTTTGCCCGAACATCTCGCTAATAGAGTTTCACTAATTTTTGAGACCGTAAAGCTTTCTCTTAAATTTGCGTCTATGTGTATAGAGTGTAAAACTTCTGAATAAAGGTTCACACGAAGCGTAGTAAAGCATAGGTTTTTTTTTGTAAAACTTTCTAACTATGTAACAATACAACCGGACGTCGCGGTGTAGACGGGCCTCTTTATTAAACCGACGCCATTTTAAAGGAAGTCGTTGAATGGAGGCGGCTCAAGTGCGGCCGTTTGTCGTGTTATTCTATTGGGGAGGCCTATATTCAGCTGTAAACTTCTACAGAATGATGATGATGCTATGTTGACTAAAATAAAAACTTATGTTATGATGTAAAAAAAATAAAAACTTATGTGATGTTTAGCTTTTTTAACCGACTTCCCAAAAAGGAGGTGGTTCTCAATTCGGTTGTATTTTTTTTTTTTTTTTTTTTAATGTTTGTTACCGCATATCTCCGGCATTTATGAACCGATTTGGAAAATTCTTTTTTGATTGAATAGGTATACTTCCAGATTGGTCCCATTTTTTTCAAAATCCAGTTCTGATGATGGGATCCATGAGGAATTGAGGGAACTCCTCAAATATTGTAGGCATACATATGGCGATTTTGATATTTTCAACAACAAACCAAGCATTTGCATTCAAAAAGTATCATAATCCTTTCACCACTATGGTTCTTTCATAATTTTTTTTTCATCCAAATATTTTGTCGAATACAATGGCGGAAGTCGGTTTTTTAAATGAAAAGTTATTATAAAACACATTTAACACTAATCTCATTAAGAGAGAGTGGAAAAGCCTATGGTTGACAACTGTCAATGTCTTTATGTGGTCAGGGTAGTTTCAAAGAAATGGTGGTTTCCTCAGCACGATTTCCTTTGTCGGTTTGAGCACGTGTCAATACAAAGGCAATTGGTAACCAACCTCAACTCAAAGCTACAACTTCATCACCTCGACAAATAATTTAGTCAAAATCCAATTAAACAAACAAACGTACAAAACATTATTCTACTCCTGTAATTCCACAAGAGCTTTTCATAATTAAACGTGCTTACCTCGAAGCCCCGAAAGATTGCGGTCCATCTAATATTTAGCGGGTCTACTGCAAAATCCTTTTTGCGGGCGGACAGTTTCACTTTAAGGGGCCATGCATACATATTACTTTCAAAACATAAGGGTTTAGGGAAGTTAAATGTATAGAACAGCTTTTGATTCACAAGTAGGATGTTGAGGGAGTTCTGATAGTCTAATGCATATTATGTTTTTTGTCATTTATCGGATGTATTGTCTAATCTACAATTACGCGCCCCGCCATTTCATTACAACAAAATAAAATAATCCTTATTCCGTAAGTACAAGGATCGTTTTCAAACGTCAATCTTGTGTTAAGTGCCAAGTAAGCGGATGGAGGGGCGCGCAATTTCAGTTTAGACGATATCTTAATGCGCATGCAGTATTAAATAAATTTAGAATTTTGTTAAATACATCCTGTCCATCCAAAGGTCGTATTGAAGAGATCGCTCTTAAGCGATAAGACCGCCCATTGTACCTCTGATTTGAAACATTGTATCTCTTTTCTTTTTTTTTGTTTATTGTGTACAATAAAGTTATAATCTATCTATCTATATAATAGAAACGTGGTTTTGGTTTGTAGGTGATTTATGGGCATATTTTTTATTTTTTGTGCGATTTTTTCTTCGTCTTATTTGTTTGTTTTATAAGTGCGGCTCTCACAATCTTCTGTAGCCAGATAATACCCAATTTATAAAAGTCGCTAATTATTAATTTGAGCAACAAATATTGTATTTCGCAAATTATTTTGTTCTTACCAAGTTGAACGATAATATCTGTGATTAATAACTATTGCAACAAACTTCGCAGACATAAAACCCCTGAGGTTAATCCTACAGTTACCTAGACTAACAAAAGAAATTCTGATATTAGACTCATGTGGATCAGAGACCTTCTTAGTTAAAAGCTGTACATGCGCGAGAAAATTACTAAAACTTATCCTGCCGAAATTAGGTTGAAAATTGGGAAGGTTCTTTCTTTGAGGACTGTTTTACAAGCCACAGGTCAACTGTACACCTGGGAATCTTTGATAAGTTTGTATAAAAATAAAAAGTTATTCAAAACATAACCTGATATAATAACATAATTATGTATTTGACGGCGTGGTGTCCATGTTTTGCAGCACCCATCTTGAGGATTACGACGATCGTTCGCGTATAACGTTGAAACTAGCCATTAATCTGTGCCATTTCTGTCGAGTAAGCGCACAGATTAGTTTATATAGTACAGGCAAATTAGCAAAAAGTGTGGACCTAAGTCGTGTAGTCGTGGATTCTTATGGAAACGTTAGATGACACCGAAAACAAGCTTACCCTAGGTTTGCACCGTTTCTGGCGCATACGGAAGGCTTTTAAATATTAGGTACAAACTTAAAAAGGCCGTAAATTTTAAAATAAAAAGAAATTACTTAATGCAAGTTAAATTACGTATAGAGGGACTGTCTTAGTGCATTATGATTTTAATAAAAACCACGTGCTACATGCACGAACACAGTGTTGAATAAATGCACCTTCTGTAAATAAATACCAGTATAAAACTTCCGGCGGATGTAGTACTAATTAAATGAATAAGTTTAAGTCAATTTCCAGAACTACTTTAATTTTCCCCGAAGTAGAGCGACAATAAAATATGAAAAGTGCCTTCCGTGAGACGCACCAAGGTGCAAACCTGGTAATGTATTTCGATCATTTTTCTGATAAGTCTATCAATTTGCACTGACTACCTTAATTTTCCCGGAGCCGTAATAACCACAAAAAATTTTTTGTTAATGATTTTTTTTTGTATGTTCCGTATGTCGGATTTAAAAAATAGTTGGTGCAAATGTAGATCATAACGGTTCAAAGTCTATGCCAAATTGCACCGACTACTTCTATTTCCCCCATTAAGTTTCGGATATTATAAGGTTTTCACCCTGCTCCGGAGGATGAAATTACTGATTCTTATTATTAGAGGTGATTTTTAAGCCATACAAAACAATTAGAAAAATTTTCATGACTGCATCTAATTAGTTCCACACTTGCGCAGAAAACACCTAATTTGACTGTACTATATAGTAATAATCGTCATCGAACGATGGTTGCGACATAACTCCTGCTGGTTGGTCTGACTCAGTTTTATGTCAGTAACTCGGAAATAATAATGTCTTTTCGAGAACAGTCGTGTGACTCACCACATCACCACGTATTACATATATTATACAATGTGTATCAAAATACACTAATAACACCAAAAGGAAGTTATTCCACACGTCATGGCGAACAATTTTAGTTCTACGATTTCATAGATTTCGAAGTTTTTAATTCATGATTCTCGTAAACTTTCTTCCAAAAATGTACCTTACATAATATGGAGCGTATACCTTTTTGTTTTTATTTAACTCGTTCTTTGCTAGTTTAACTTATTAAAAGAAATTGACTGAATAAATCGAGCGATTAAAATCCACATTTTTATAAGCCACTAGACTTAAAAACCCTTCAGCATAAACATATTGTTATTATCTTCGTCGGAGATAACAAGAGCACCTTTAGCATCAATTTCACGAAATTGCCTCCTCGGAGTCAGATTAAAATAATTATGTTTAAGTAAAGCGTAACGTGACGGTAAATATTCATAATTTATTTAGAAACATGAGGGCAGACCCGTTGCTTAGAACCAGCGTCGTCGAAGCCACAGCTTGTCGCGAGAAGTTGGTTAATTTCTTGCATCGTAGAGCATATTTTCGTAGCGCTACGGTGCTACGAAAATATGCTACAGCAGAGTTATTTAAATGTACGTTGGTTGAAGCAGAACTGTATTTTTATTTGTTTTTTGGTCAAAATATTTTGTTCTATTTGAAGATCCATCTTCACGTATATCTTTTCAAAGTTACCATATTTACGTACAAAAACCGTTCAAAATATTATTAAAAATAACTTTACATTTAAAAAACCGACTTCCACCATTGTATTCGACTAAATATTTGGATGAAAAAAAAATTATGAAAGAACCATAGTGGTGAAAGGATTATGATACTTTTTGAATGCAAATGCTTGGTTTGTTGCTGAAAATATCAAAATCGCCATATGTATGCCTACAATATATGAGGAGTTTCCTCAATTCCTCATGGATTCCATCATCAGAACTGGATTCTGAAAAGAATGGGACCAATCTGGAAGTATATCTATTCAAATAAAAAAAGAATTTTCCAAATCGGTTCATAAACGCCGAAGTTATGAGGTAACAAACATTAAAAAAAAAAAAAAATACGACCGAATTGAGAACACCCTTCCTTTTTTGGGAAGTCGGTTAAAAAAAATTAAAGTTTCGTATCGTTTATTAATATGACTTGTTATACAGCCACAAGTAATATCAGCTATCGTCCTCTCCGCACAATCCGTGGACACCTTGAATGAATCAGCTCAATTTCATAGAATATCATCATCATCATCATCATCACCATCAGCCTGTAGAAGTCCACATCTAGACATAAACATAAGCTTACCCTAAAATGCCACGATGAATGGTCTTGAGCTGCCTCCTTCCACCGACTTCCTGCGACGTTCATAATATCTTTAATCCATCGAGGGCCTTCTTCTACCGCGCCGTCCGGTTTGAGGACGCCACTCGAGAACCTTAAATAATAATCATCACCAGCCTGTTTATGTCCACTGCTGGACGAGGCCTCCTCCATCGAATACAATGGGGGGATTTGTCATAATCACCACACTTGACAGGCGGATTGATGATCGCAGTTTGGTATAGTACTCAGGTGGATGCTATTGCCTATCCTCGGTTGTAAATACTAATAACAATAACCCTAATAATATTCTAAATATTAAGGATAAGGATTAATCATTCACTATCTTAGACCATTGTGTGCACAAATTCATTCAATGACTGATAATTGAGTGGAATGAGCAAGATATTCTCATGATTAGCTATGTACAGCGTCTCCGCCGTTTTATGTTAGGAAAATTTCATTTTATAGTGGTCTCTGTTCCCCTAAATGTGGGAATTAGGGTGACTGGCATTTTGTTAAAGTTATTTTGCTTAGTATACTACAGGATGGATTTAGAGAACTTACATAATTCAATTTCATAGTTTTTACTATTCATAGTGTGCATGTGTGAATATTTACAATAAAGTTACTTTCAGAAAGAATAATTCAAATCGACAATCATGTTATTATTAAAAGCCCTATGGTAAAGCTAAATATAAGCTAAATCCCAATGATATCATGTTAGGTGTAAAACTACAAACAAATCGGACAAGTGCGAATGTGTCCTAAATTATGGTACAGAACACCCATACACACACACGAAAAGGGTAGAGGAACAGTATTTTTTTTTTAAAATATAAATTTAGGGAACTTTGTTTTATTCTTCCTCTCTGTTACTTTTGTTTTAATTTTTCTACTAATCTAATTGCTGTATACCTCTGGGTATAGTTTTTTACGTTTTGGCTCACAAATCAAAGATTTGTGCTGTGATTACTCTATAGTTATATTAATGTAAATAGTTGTAAAATGCGGTAGTACCTTTCATACTATCACACTTAAATATGGTCGCTTGACTTTGTGTTTAAACCCCCATTTGGACCCCATAGTTGGTGAAACAAAAATATACTCAAATTTGTTCTACTTGGATCTAGGCAAACGAATTAAGATGCTGATAAACGTACTCTGGATAGACAGACAGTAAATTTTTAACCATAATGAATCAATAAATATTCTGTTAAGCCTTTATATTTTATAATAGCCATCCTACGAAATAACGGTTCAATTTGTACATTAAGAAACCATATCCTCACATCAGGCTCCACAGAGCTCTAACTTGGATTTATATCTTACCGGAAGCTCCGTTAAAAGTGGGCCGGAAATCGCATCAAGGCGCCTTTGCGGCCACTCGAAGCCCACCCGCTATGAAAATTTATTTCCTAAATACAACATGCCTGCAGTCGTATATAGGGTTGGCTATTACATAGAAAATAAAATTTAATCTATTTCTGAATACTCAAAATTTGGGTCCTGTTTCTTACAGATTACAAACTACAAATTACGAGTGTAACCGTATATCTTCATATATGTTTTTGTTACGTTTCTAATTCATCATTAATCATCACCAGCATGTTACGTCCACTGCTGTATGATTTCTTCCCCATTGAATACAATGAGGGGTTTGTAATCACCACGCGCGCTTGGCAGGCGTATTGGTCATAAGGTAGTTAGGTGCTAAGTAGGTACTCAGGTGGATACTGCTGCCCATCCCCTGGTGTAATCCCTTAGTAAAGTTTTACTACATCCATGAGAGGAAACGGAGGGATCTATTCTTATTAGGCCAAACACACCATGACACATTCCTAATAAAAAGTAGCAGTTCAGAAACCCAAAATAAAAATTTCGATAAAATAAGATACCTTGTGTTCATTCACAAATAATAAATATTGTTCTCCTTAGGTTGTCTATGCGCTATATGGCTACCTACTTCACCCTTAGATCCAAAATATCGTGGGTCCACCATAGCTTGTTACCAATTAAGGTAGTTATGACAATAATTTCTCGTAACGGCGAAAGATACTCTTATAATTATATATTATTTAAATTTTATGAATATATTACAATGCTTTAGCTTAGGTGTGCCAAAATATCATCACAAATAGACACCATCGAAAAGAAATAAAATAGAGGTCGGTGAGGTTACGTTAAACCGCCCCAAGGAAAAACCTTTCAGACATAATAACTCTTCAAATTTCATCACTAGATTAATGTTTAGTTTCGTAAAGAAAAAAATATAAGTTTAAAAACAAAAGCCCGACTACTTTTAAACCGACTTCAAAAAAAGGAGGAGGTTCTCAATTCGACCCGTATGTTTTTTTTTTTTTAGTGGAGAAATTAATATTATTTTGATATATTTTTGGAATTAACTCATCAAGCCCTTTTATTTGATACCAAACTCAAATATTTATATGAATTATTTTTTTTTTTGAGGTTGGAAAATTGCGTTTTATTTCAACCTTATTGGGTTAAGTGTGTGTGTGTGGGTGTGTGTGTATGGTATACAACCTGACACAAACTTATACACATACATAGTACAGACACAAATACATAGCCTGCTAAAACCTGTACCTTGCTGTAGTCGGGTATTAAGTAGATTGTTTGAAAAGGAGCCAAAGTAGTGAATTAACAGCGAGAGATGGAACATTGAATCAAGAGCAAAGCGAATACGAGTGTTTTTCATTTTCTACATTTGAACTATGCATACACAGAGCTTTTGATGACGAGACAAACATTGCTTTAGAGCTAGTCCAACAAACAACGCTTCACTACACACCTAGAAACTTTTATTATATACGCTTTTCTTTTGCAAAATATGTCCCAGAATTTTATTATGAGACTGGGTGTTCTTAAATATACATGAGCGTCGTTACACGCAGTGCGCGCCGCATGCTCCGACCAGGCCACATTCCGGACCCTTACCTACCCTTTAATCCAATAGTTCTATTTACCTGTCTCCTGATAGTTTTACTTACCTCTAATACAGTTGCCGATCTAAACTCATATGAGTGGAAACATTTGTGTCTGGAATACCTACTTTCGCTTCAGTCCCGATTTGCGAACCCTCCGTTCGGCTGAATTACTGTGACTGTACTACAAATAACTGTACTGTATTTTATACCCTGAGTTGGCGGGGAGATAATTTTAATTATTTTTAGAGCTTTATACATCGGTACGGTAAATCAGCCGAATTGAGCCGTCTGGAATCGGGAGATAGAAGCGGGTACAAGCGACCGCCTTCCTTCGTTTGAGACACAATTGCGCATGTTTGCATTTTTATCTACTTGTTTTCGTGGGGTGAATATGAATGCAGTCTTTGTTTGGACTATGCAAAGGTAAATATTAATATGGCATTGGAATTGTCTTCAACCGACAATATTTTCGTGTTTTGACGTCGCGATACAGAGAGACGATGCAAGTAGCCATTATTTTATCACGTGCAATATCAAAATGAACTACAGATAAATCGAGATAGTATCTGGTCACGAGTTCATTTTATGATAGTTAAATCTTTATGAAATGTTTGGACATTGCTGTTTATCAATAAATGAATCACTATTAGTTGTTCGTACATTTGCTTTGAATCTGAAAAAGCTTTCAAACAAATATAAGAAATAAAGCAGAGAAACAAGCCCAAACAAATACTTGGAACTTTAGAAACCTACCCAGTATTATCATGAAATGATTAAGCTACGCTATGTGAAAGTCAGTGCTCATAAAACGGCAAGGTACGGAGTAATTAACACGTCCTGCTATAAGGAAAGAGTGTAGCACTCCGTCATGGTTGGTACCCTCGCAACTTTGTCAAAGATCATTAAGATACAGATATTCCATCTCCCGTACCGCGTTAAAAATATATACATGCGTACATATTTTGTACACACAGCAATTATTGTATTTTTTTAGCATGGCCACACTTGGCTACCACGTTTTACAAATTTATTCGTTCGACATGTCACTGACATTTTTTTGGTGACCCTGCATTAAGTTAGTAACCATGTTAGTATGGTTTTGTGACCAATGGTGAAATAACCTCTGACTGGTGACAACTTCAGTGGTACGGCGGTTGAGTAGCCGGGTGAGACACAAGAGATAAGGGTTCGATTCCCGCTGCGGGACAGATGTTTACATGATCTGCAAATATTTGTTCCGGGTCTGGGTGTTACGGTACCATTGTACCTACTCGTAGTTCCACCCACGACATAGGGAAGCCTAGTGTGGGACTATGTATGTGACTGTTGGGTGTTATGAATGTTATGTATATAACTAGTGTGATGAAAGGATTATGTACGTCTCGCCTCAATAACGTCTCCCAACAGGTACATTATCAAATTCATTTCAAGTTCATTATCAGGGGCAACACGAACATTTTATCAAATGCCAAAGTCGTAACTATGCTAGTATATGTTGTGAATGATATTTTTGACGTTGTTGACCACTATGTCTATTTCGGTCAAATAATTCAACTTGGAAGATCCAACTACGAATGGAGGTTAGCCGACGAAACCACCTCGGATGGACAGTGTTCATATCTTCTCGTCACAGAATATATGACTATGGCTCATGACTATGGAGAGAGCATTTGGAGTTTCAAAACATGATGAGAATCCAAAAAGAGGAAATACGTAGAAGAATCAAGATCACCGACATGGCCTTCAGAGTTAGCAAGTAGAAGTGGCAATTTAGCTCACAAAACTGACAACCGTTAGGGTATAATGATTCTCGAGTGGCAACCACAAACCGGACGACGCAGTAAAGGAAGGACCAAAACATTACAAAGGTCATAGCAAGTTATTGGATGGAGGCGGCTCGAAACTGTTCGTCGTGACATTCTGTGACCTATGTTCAGCAGTGGACTTCTACAGGCTTATGATGAAGTGAGATCGATTTTTTTCTCCGGCACTCAAATACAATTCTATAAGTTAAAAACAACTTCCCATTTTAGTCCAGACTTTTACTAATAGGTAGACAAGGTTAATTAATAAAGATTATTTGTGAAACGTGAAATAGTTGCATGAACTCGATGCTACCAGCTGGCGTGAAATCATTCACATATAGAAGCTTGGCGCAGTCTTATGTCGGAGACCAATACCCGTCGCTGAGCCAGTTGAGTAAATTTGAGACAAAGGAGTGACTCATCTCTTACTTATTCTTCGGCCAGCACCGAGCATCACGTTCGCATCTCATGCAAGTAATCATAATATCATAAAACTTTTGCACTTCACCAGAAACCAGATCCATGACGCCTGAACTCCGAGTCTCCACGGGTAATCAGAACTTAATGAAGAGTGCGCCGCCTTGCCTCAGACAGATCGCCTTCCACTGCAAGCGGAGCGGTCACTATACTGACTCTGGTTGACCTGCTTCACAAAATTTTTTTTAATTCTATTTCTGATGTCTCAACTGTCAGCTCTGAGCCTGCTATTCAAGCTTAAGCATAAACATAATCAACCCAGGTTAGTAGATCTCAAGTAATCATCACCATTATCAGCCTAAAGAAGTCCACTGCTGGATATAGGCCAATATGAATGGTCTTGAGCAGCCAAATACTATCGAATTTTTAGTTCTAGAGCAAGCCAGTTTTAGTATCTGCAAGCCACAGGCATGTCATTGTGCAAACTATAGGCACGTGTATTAACGGTAAATATAATGAGCAAAGGCCTCCAAAAATATTCTACTTTTCTTGCACTCCTGCAAAAAATACTATTATGCAATTATAGCAATTAATCCAGTCAGAAACTCTACTTGAAACTGAAACTTTGGATGATAACACAACAATTCACATGCTACTAAAAAGTACTTCCACTGAGAAGCAACGAGTAGAGCCGAGTGAGCGAGTACAGTAACTAGTAACTATAAATACCTCTTTTCGAGCAGAAAGGCAATCACACACGGTGTCGCCTGGTGCGGTCAAGCGGACTGCACTATCCTACTACTCTGTATGCATTCCGCCATGCCTTTACACATAGCATTCACCAGTCCACGCAACAACATTGCCTCAAGGCCTCAGCACCGCCGTGACAGGCGATGCCAGGTGTGATCCGCCCTGAAATACAGTACTTCTACTGAGAAAAAGCTGGATATACTAGTTTTTAAATCGTAAAAGCTTCTCCAAGGTAGCTTGCAGTGAAAGGCAGGCTTACCAACTCTGAAAATTTTAGGGGTCACGTAAAATATTAAAACCGCCGAGATGAAGTGGCCAGAGATTCATTACTTTTCCTTGTTTTTATTATTCGTAAATACTTCGAACACGTTTGTGTTCATAACATAAAATAAAATAGTAAATTTTATTTCGAACGAGTTTGGGGAACTCGCAAATGCTACTTAGCCGAGTAAGTATGACCCGCATACGGATGCTTGAATTACTAATGTTTCACAGGAATGCTTGTTTTTAATACGTAAAAGATCTCAAAATATAACAAAGCTGCTCCAAAAGAAAAATGATCTACCTCCTGGCTACAATAAAGGTAGGAAACACATACAGGTAGGTTGCTAGTGCAAACAAATGATTTTCATTATTTTTAGGGTTCCTCAACAGGAAATACGGGACCCTTATAGGATAACCCCCTGATCACACCCTATTGAACAATTATAGACCCATTTCGCCACATCTATGTTAGCTGTTTTCTAGAGTGTTAATTACCAACTGTCTCACACGTTAGTTCAACGACTTCTAGTCTCCAGAACAAGCCGAGTCCCAAAAAGGCTTTATTACCGTAGACCACATCCACACGTTTTGGCAGATTACACAGAAGATCGAAGAGTATAATCAACATTGTCAGTTTGTGTACTACGAGAAAGCCGAATTCAGAATCTGGGCAGTGTTACGGTCTTTGCAGCGGTGCCATACCGACAACCGGTATATTGAAGTGTTGAAGTGTTTATATTGTCATTGTAGCATGTCTATCCGACTTCAGAACCAGTGCACGGAACCTATCCCATTGCAGAAAGGGGTGAGACAGGGAGATGTTATTTCTCCTAAACTGTTCACTTCTGCATTGGAGGGTATTTTCAAGCTTCTGCACTGGAATGAAGCAATATCAATGGCGAATACATCACTTACCTTCAATATGCCGATGACATAGTCATTATGGCTGAATCGCTGGAAGACCTTCGCACAATCCTCAGAGACCTTAATACCGTTTCCCAACAGGTGTGTCTTAACATAAATAGGCTGGCATAATTTCGTTGCGTCAAAAATTTTTAACTGGCTACCAAACCGAATTTATGGAAGATTTTACGCCAAAAATTAATATTAATAAAAAGATACACAGAAGTATAATTTTACACCAAAACCCGTATAATCATAACACGCCTGCGAAATTACATTTCAACATTATTTAATTTGCTTACATTAAGAAGATCAAGGTGTAGATTGACTAAAATTCGTGAACTTATGATTATTCTACCAGACAAATATGCACCTTATAACAGTAGCACAGAGCTCATAATTTGTTGTCATTTTTCGTGTAAGCTTATCCATATAATTCATATCAAGATGAGAGGCGTGAAAGTTTAACATATAACAGAATATGATTCGAATAAAATATCGAATTGGATGCGTACAATAACTTTGAATACCGCGAGTGAGCAATATGGGACGGGGGAAAGTTGAACAAAATATTGATTCACAAAACTGTTGTTTAAAAATTGTGCATAGGTAAAAATAAAAGCTTTCATAGCTAGGAACTTGGAGAATTTGATTTTTTTAAATTTGCCTTGGTGGGTGGTTCAATTTGAACGGTTTTTTTCTTGTCCAACCAAAGCTATTTCTCATGACCTGATTGTCTCACTTTTTTTTCCCCTCTTGGACCCTAATATCTCAACATCCCCCTTACCAATGTAGCTCACAACCTTACCTGCAAATTGTACCAATATATCTATCTATCTACCCACCTGCCAAATTTAATGAAGATCGGATAAACGGTTATCCTCAGACTGACATACATATATACATACATACACCCTTACATACATACATACATACATACAAATGACAATTCAGCCGCGTTGACTCGCTTTGCTCGTTCAATTATATCATAACACCCTACTAAATAACAATTGCGAATGATGGTTTTTTTCAGATAATTATGTTATTTCATCTGAATTGCTGAAAAATGAACACACTCAATTAAAACAAACATTTTAAGTGCAATTAGTGCACAACAAACGAGCAGAACTTTTATAGTAATTGCTAAGTACTAAAATTCTGCAATTCGTTTCATAAAATGCAAATTGAAGCACTAAAATAACTTAATGATCATAAATGGCAGACAAATATTGCAACTCACGTATTCAATTACTTGAAAACGTGATGCAATAAACAGTAAATTTTCTACTACAAACTAATACGATTCTTTCTGAACCAACATCAATAATTATTCGTACTTACTTACTTGAGAGGTTTAAGTGTAAGCCCAGACTTAAACTAATAAAAGTCATACATAAATAAATAATTTAATAAAAATTGTATCTTGTAATATGTACCTACATCATCTTTGAATTTATTAGAACATCCTAAAGGCCATTACGATAAAAGTAGACCCATCGACAAGGAATTTATGGAAGACTTGGTAATTCCAATCTACGCAAACAGAAACAGGGAGCATTTTTGTTTGCCAAAATATTAAAGGAAAAACAACTTTCACTTGGGCACTGAGTCATTTATAAACATATGAGTTTGCACAAAATCCACACCACTTTGAACAATTTAATGAGAAACTTTAGTTTAATATCTTCATTATTTTACGACATTTTTCATGATATCCGATTAATTTTAAGTGTTTGGACTAGGTGTGTGTCCCCATATTAGGATTCCCTGTGTTGTAGGTGTCAGGAACTACAAGTAGGTACCTATCAAGTACCCCAGCACTCACACCTGGAACAAACATTTGCATATCATGCAAACATTTGTCCCGCAGCGGGAATCAAACCCGCACTTTTTACGTGTCAGCTGACTAAACACCCACCGCGTTACAGAGGTAATTTAATGACATATTGTTGAAGACATCATAAAAAAAATATTAGCAAAATGTCTGGGTGCATGAGTGTTTCAATTTACATCGTAGAGCTTTTCGTAGACCATCTACGTAAATGCTACATAGCAAACTAATTTTGGTTCAACACGATTTTACAATTTGTTATGGTTGATTTTTTGGGGACAGCTTTATACATAATAGCATGATAAACTAGTGCAGTCATTCAACAATGAGAGCGTTTCAATGTAATGCAATACAGTGGCTCTTACTTCGAAAACAATTTAAACTGAATTATTCCTCGACGCTGGCAATAAGTCCGGGCCTTACATGGCGTATAATGGTATGACACGACAAACAGCTTTAAGTGTGTAAAATATGGTCATGACGTCAGCCAAGCGCAGCAAGACTAGGGTTTATTGTAGAGCTAAGATACTCCGGATGCAGGGAGGAGGCTATACTGCACGACTCGACTATTCTAATGGGAATTTTACGCAATAAGCTTTTTGCAGCTGCCAACGGACTACAATTTTTTTGTTTGAGATTATACCATTATCTAGCAGATGAATAGCTGGATTCTGAAGTGTGAACACTACCTAAACCAATTGCATAATCTCACAGGTCACGTCTACCTAGGGCGTGCTTTACGTGGCCCGTCACTCTGGAATATAAAGACAAAAAGTATCGTGTGCTTGTATTAAAACCAGCCCTTCAAACCAGAACACAGCAGTATGAGTATTACTGCTGCATTGTCTTCCGCCAAGAAATAGATATGGTGGTACTTATTGGATTGATGGAGTACTAAAATAAATCAGTCTTTCTATCTATCTGTATATATATATATAATTATATTATAACACGAACTTCAATCGATGGATTCATATGCATTTTTTAAATAATTTTTCAGGGTATTTAGCTAAGCTGGTTTTAGTATATGTAATAGTATTCACGTGTTTGATCAGTGAGCTAGAGCGATATTTATGAGTCGGAAGAAAAACCAAACTTACGGCGGAAGTGACGCGAATATTTATTTTCTCTGATCCAAAAAATCACAAAATTTGAGGACATTCATAGCTACACTAATGATATTATATGAGATACTATCAACTAAAACATGTGTGTTAGGTCTCCTAGTTTTCGCAAAATCAGTTTTCGCAAGTTGAACAAAAAAAAACAAAAAAAAACTTCGGGTCACTTGCGAACCCTTTCTAAGTGTAAAACAGTGAGGCCAGTACTTGGATGGCTTACCTCAAAACCCTTTTGAGTATGTTTTTTTTAACTCGAGCTTTATTAGATGGATTTTAATGGCATTGCATTTTTACTGACATATGGGAAATTTAACTTGGAAGGTGTCTAGAAAATATGTGATTATACTTAGGTTCCATGGGCATTACTGATGGTTTCAGAGCTAATAGAAATTAAGATCCGCAATCACACCTATGAATGTATAACAACGGACCATACGCAATGTCAATAAAAATTTATAATAGGCTTCCGCTACAATTTGAGAGACATACAAAGAGAGTCAATATTTATAAAAAAATCTCAAGTCATTCATATTGGAAAAATGCTATTACGACATTAAAGAGTTTTTGGAGTAGGTATATAATATAAATATAATACAAACTGACTGACATAAAAGTTGACTGAATGACTGAACTGTGACTGAATAAATAAATAAATAATTACCTGACATCAATAATAAACAAATTGTTTGATCCAAATACTTATAATTATAATTTGTTAAATCTAGGACAATGATACTTATTTTTTTTTGTAAAATCACCTATATACATAACATGCTCTATTAAATATGTCTGTTTCTACCTATTAAGACCGATAATCATATGAGATTTTGACCTGTCCTCTGTCCGAGTAACACAGTCTGCCTCGCTGTTACAATGCCCTAAGCACAGGGTTCAAGAGATACTATATATTTTTATATAGCAACATATTATAACAATTAATTGTAACCATGTGAAAGCAATTTTATTGAGTATTGAGGTAGACGTAGATGACTCGTGACCCTTAGTTTTGTGTATCGAATGAAAATATGTAACTCTGTTTATAGGTTTCATAATATCCTGTTGTTAAGACTGTTGATAGTAGGCAATACATAAATATTTTTCTTTTCCCTTTTTCTCGACTAGTTACAAAAATCCAATCTAGCTCAGGCCTAAAAAAAGCTGAATAAACTGTGCGTTACTCCCGAGTAGGGAAGTCAATGTTCTCGAAGGCCAGACACGGCGGCGCTTCCCGACGACGCGACCATCCAAGATTACACTATAATTTGTCGAACTTACCCAATGTTCTCGATTGCATTATATCTACCTAGCTCCAACTAGAACCAGTAAGATAATAAAGAGGATATAACCTATCAATCTATTCTGCGGCGAGACTCCATCGGCAACTAACAGGAATGATGCAATTCAACGCACGAATTCGATTTATGGGTACTTCACTCGTACGTCGAAGCACACCTAAACATTATGTGCACATATCTACACATGATGTGTGTGTAAAAAGAAACGACTATCGTAAAAACTCCACTGAAAATAATTTGAGCGATGTTACTCGTTTTTCGCGAGACATTCGGTGGTAGGACCCGCATAAAAGTTGAACATCAGACAGCCTAATGGATTAGAAGAATTGCCTCCAATCGTAAACCCCGCCTTATGCATTGCGGAAGCCTACAGAAACAATATAGACTGTAATCTCTCGTTGTCTCGTCGATGGCGAGCTGGTGTATGTAATATGTGACTATGGTCGCCCTATTTGGAGCGAAATTATTTAGTGTTCGTGTCTTGCCAATATTGCTGGATATGATACAAGCCGGGTCTTAACAAATTTATGTAGCTACAGCAGTAACTACTTTAACCTAAACATATCACTACAATCATCATTTATGTAAGTAGCAATAACACTACAGTTTGATTTTATCGGACTTTGTTGACTCAATTAAATATCTTTTTATTTGTATTTATTAAGAGATTATTACTATATTATTTTTTCAAGATAGAGATTATCTTTTTCAAGTCCATGGAGTAAAGGGGCCCTTTGCGTTTTAAAAATTCTTGCAGGGCATCTAGTTGAAGCAACGCCTGATCCGAGAGCTGGCTCTTATCTGACTCAACTCATTAGCATTACCATTCACTGTGGCAATGCAGCCAACGTCATGGTAACGCTTCCATCTGGTAGTGATTTAGATCAGTTGAGCTAACTTTAGATCATTTGTCACAATCTTTAGATAGCTCAGCTTCTTCATTTATATTTTATTTTTATTGTGTACCTACATAACATAAAACCCAGCATGTCACAGTATTGGTGTTAAGTGCTCAGGTTGATGTTGCTGCTCATTCCCAGGTGTAATCTCTTAGTCAGGTTTTAAGACATCCACGGGAGGAGAGAACTGGTTCAATTCTAGGCCAAACACGGACCACGCCACGTATTAGGTAATAGGGTATTAAAGTAAATCGTAATCGCGTAATCTAGGGGCCTTCAGCCTTCCCAGACTTTTTGATACGCAACTACACTTATCCGATGAAGTTAAATACCTGGGAATAACTCTGGATAGCAAACTGAACTGGGCCAAACATCTCGACAGTAAAATCAAGAAGGCCACGATTTCTTTCTGGCATTGCCGCAGAATGGTAGGTAAAACATGGGGTCTCAGCCCTAAAATAACCCTATGGCTTTACGAAACCGTGATTAGGCCTTCGCTAGCATATGGTGCTCTAGTATGGTGGCCTAGAACCAAACTGAGCACCTGTATAAGCAAACTACAAAAATTCCAGAGACTTGCATGCGTAGCGACCACAGGTAGTATGAGAACGGCCCCTACGGCCGCTCTTGAGGTCTTGTTAGGTTTAACCCCTCTTCACCTACACGTGCAACAAGAAGCGGCAGCTGCTGCCTACAGACTCTGGGCTTTAAAGCTGTTAGATCACGACACACGTGCCACTCATATCACTATCATGGACGAGTTTGCTGACGGAAACCCGCTGCTACTCTCTATCTATGACAGAATACCTAAAAAACACATACTTTCAAGGGGCTACACTATTCAATTACATGAGGAGCCTAGTGATAGCTCCAACACACACGAACTAAGAATTTACACAGATGGCTCTAAAATGCTAGCAGGAACCGGAGCAGGTACGTTCTCGGAGGACCTGAACATTCACTCATCAGTCGCCTTGGGTGCCTGGAACTCGATCTTCCAGGCGGAATGCGTAGGCATTATCCAGGCTGCGCACGCAGTGCTGCGTAGGAAGGTAACTGACTATAATATCAGGATACTCTCGGACAGCGCTGCGGTTCTACGGGCTTTGCAGAAAAGTGAACATACCTCAGGGTTGACCATTCAGTGTCACCACCTGCTGGAAGAAGTAAGTAAGTCAAACAGCATCGTGTTACAATGGATCAAGGGGCATAGCGGCTCCAGAGGTAACGATGGGGCTGACGCGTTGGCCAGGAGAGGTTCGGAAATGCTGCCAGCAGGACCAGAGCCCCTAGTACCCCTGCCCTTTAGTCAAATACGCTCATGGATCCGTAATCGTACTGTTAATCGACATCAAGAACTTTGGGCAAGTATACCAGATTGCAGGCAGTCGAAGGAGGCGTTTCCGGTATTAAACCCGAAATACTCCCGAAGGCTCCTCAATCTGAGACGGGACAAGATTCGGCTTGTTATCGGGATTATCACCGGTCACTGCATGCTTAACAAACATTTATTTACACTAGGTATTACTGACAGCCCCTTATGTAGAGGCTGTCTAGTAGCAGACGAGACGCCGGCGCATGTGCTCCTGGAGTGCAGCAGTGTGGCGTCTCAGAGAAGAGCTTTCCTCGGGTCGCCGAGGACTCCCGGGCAGGCCTGCGCCGGCATTAGTGAGCTGCTGGCCTTCCTGGAGGACATCGGGTGGCTGGATTGCAGCGAGTGGAGACTCGCCACGCAAAAAGGGCCCACTGGCGGCTCAGTTGCGGAAAAGAGTCTGCGCTACAAGTACAAGTAAGGGTATTAAAGTCAAATTGTTTTACTTTCTATCGATATCAAATCTCCATAATATCGAAAGTGTTATTATTCGGCAAATCTTTTAGCTTTTCTAATCGTGAATCAGAAACAGCAAGCTAGTTTTTTCACTTCGGTCATTCACTCCTTGAAAAGTTTATTTCCACTTTTACTGCAATGGCTGTTGTCCAATTTCACAATCTACTACCATGCTCTACAAACGAAACATGTTTTAAAAAGCACTATGTCGTGTTTTTTGTTTAGAAAAAGAGTAACTTCTTAATCCTAAGATAAAGTACGTGTCCTTTAAATTTTATTGTAAAAGTGTTGTAAATCACACATTTAGAAATAAATAAGACTAAGTGTTGGTCTGACTTGCACCTCGAGGTTTTCGTTTTACGAGATAAACAAAATGCAAAATGTAGTAAAACTCTCTATTACTTTTTAACAATTTTTGACGTACACTTTAGAGAAATTTGGGGGCGTATTGTTCTCAGTGCATAGTTGTGACTCAGATGTGGTTCGCTAACTATTGGCCGTATTAGACAAGCTTAAAATCACGTAGCGGGCTATGGAAGGAGCTATGCTAGGAGTTTCACTACGTTATAGAATCCGATATGAGGAAATCCGTAGAAGAACCAAGATCACTGACATAGCTCACAGAATTACCAAGTTGATGTGGCAATGAGCAGGTCATATGCTTGTAGAACTGACAAACGTGGGGAAATCAAGGTTCTGGGGTGGCGACCACAAATCGACGCAAAAGAGGATGGCCCTCCTTTCGATGGACTAAAGACATTATAGATGTAGCAGGAAGTCGGTGGATGGAGGCGGCTCAAGTTCGCTCGTCATGGCGTTCTAGGGGGGGTTGGTAAAATGAGCAACTGTAACTGTATCAAACAAGCCAGCAATAGTTCCTCGAACACGCTGCTGTAGGGCAGACAACAAAGTCTCACCATAACGGTTTAATTTTTACTCTTCGAAATCCTAGCCACATACATGAACACGGGTAAGCATAATAACTAAAAATTACGTCCTTTGTGATATACCTACTTGATATATAGCAAGCATTTTTTGATTAAACTAAGATATCAAAGATGGAGAGTCTTACTTTCGTCCGACATCCATTAACCACGACCATCTGTCTCAGACTGAATTATCTCTCTAATCATCTTCCGCATTGGCTCATACATAACGATCATATTTTCACAAAAGAAGGGCAGCATCCCCGTACTTACAGTTCTTGGCACGTCTGCTCGGAAATAAGAAAATGTTCACGCAATGTACACGCCTTAGCGCGATTTATGCTTGGGACACAAAATAGGATTTAGATAAAATAAGACGTTACTGGGCCTCAGAATAACCCCCTACTCGTGTTCTGGCTCGAACCCGTAATTTACATGGCATACTTTAATACGATATTATCCCTGTAATTCAGCCGTTGTGCTTTACGAGCCTTGCTATTGCCTGGTATGGCCTGACCGTCATTATTTTCTAGTGTCTGTAATGGAGAAAAAATACTGGGACGTGGTTTATTTGTATAAATCTGAAAACCTTTTCAGGGATAAGTCTAATTTTGTTTCGAGTTTATTCTGTTTTGATATTGTTCACAATTTAAAGCATAATTTAACGTATATTGTCCTGTGTTGAAACAACTATCACAATTTTGATCAATTAATCTTCACTATCATGTTCCAAATCATATTCGAACGGCTTTTCTGAATGATAAACCAGCCAGGAGCAAATTTACTTCACGTTTTCCCCTACTAAGTGTAAATTAAAAGTCACATTTAGCAACAACGCGGCAATAAAGCTAACCGGATATATTACCTCAATAGAAACTATCGTAGAACAACTCACCAAGACAGTAAAGTACGTCTTCAAGAAGGTTCAAGCGAGCTCATCGGGCGAAACTAATGACATTTTATTTCTCGAGAGAGATGCATTAATTTCATCGACGCTGTTCTACACCAAGTGAATTTACTTATATAGGAAAAGCAATTAGTTTGGGTATTGAGTTATTGCACCCCTTTGATGCATTATTGTTGTTATTTTTCACATAAAATAGTAATAAATCAACAAGAAGCATGTGTTGTTGATTCGTATTAACGTATCGTGTTTGAATACAGTTTTAAAATTGATTGAATTTATCACTAAACAAAACTGGCTTTGAAAAAGGGTTGTTATGAACTTCAGCCCGCTGCGGTCAATTTATAAGGTAATTACTTTGTCCGAACCCAGTATAGTAATCTTGTAGGTAGAACTTCTATCATGATCTCAAATATACTTAGCTGGAAGTCGACAGAGCGAGAATCAAGTCACTGTTCGAAGACGCACGTCTCAGAGCCAGGATGCTGAATTATATAGGAGGCACGCGTCACTTGCCGAAGCCAACGAAGCCGACCCCGCTCGGTTCGCGGTCTCGACACTGTGAATAAGTAATTTTTACCGTCTGCGCAGTTTTACAAACAAATTAACGGCATAATGTTGTTATTTTAATATAAGTCCCTTGTTAAGTTACAAGTTTCATTTTTACGAGCTTCGTCGTCGCCGTTGTTGGGTTGTTTATGTTTTTCTAGAATGCGTTTTGTAACTCGTCTGGGGTGAAATAAGTGTTGTTTACGAAAAAATTCCACTACTTATTCATTAATTTGCAAATCTAAATCTAAAAAGCTTGTTAATAGACGATAATGCGAACAGTTAAGGAAAAAAATATACTACTTCATGCCGTCGTTTTTTTTTCCTGAGAACTAGAACCTGGGTATCTTAAAAGCTAGAATGAATAGGTGACTTCTAGAACTTCTTACTCTATCGTCACTTACCACCATGACAGATCAAACGAAAATTTCAAGAAATTTCAACATCACCACCAACATATACCATGGAAGGTATATGTTGGTGGTGATGGATGCTGCTGCCTATCCCCTGGTGTAATCCCTTAGTTGACTTATACGACATCCACGGGAGGAGACAGAGGGGCCTATTCTTAGGCCGGACACACCTCGGCAAGAGTTATATAATGAAACAAAAGTCTAATGTAATACTTTTGAATGTTTGATTAAGCTACTGGCATCATACGGTAGCTAACTTAATATTCATTCACAATTACTGTGTAACAAAGAAAAAAAAACTTTTAATAGATAAAAATATCTTTAGAAAATCTCTATGTTATCTAGTAAACAACAAAGATCCAACAAACAAAAAAGGAGAAGAGTCGTAATCCTCGTATTTGCGTCTGGCATTCACTGGAATTTTCCAGTTTTTAACTTTTTCTTCACATCCTACAGTAGGTACCTACAGTAAAAAAATGTGGTTTGCGACTCCTTATTCAATGTCGTATATACTTTCTGGACTAACACCTCCACTTGTTTTACTAAATTGTTATTCCAACAATGAGACAGATATACATTGCGTATTGGATTAATTATACCTAATCTACCAAATCAGATAAGAACTACAAACTCAGAAACATGCTGAATCGAATTTTAATTCAAGAAGCAGTAACATGCTGTCAGACGGAGGCTGTGCGCCCTCTTCAGTTAAAACTACTTATTGTAATTTATGGGCGTCGACTATTGCACTGCTTATTACTTCCGGTGCAGTTTCGGGGACCGGAAGTACATTTTATAGCGTTGTAAACCATGAGCGCCTTAGCATAATTGCTGTGTTTCATTAAATTAGTTTAGCCATCAATTATGTCTTTATGCTAATATTGCGGGTGGAAAATCTGTGATAAAGTGTGGAGGTATATTGGGGTGTAAATCTTCATTCGCACACATGTTTATCATGACTTATGTATTTACGCTTTATGGGTTACAAACAGCTTCGCATTCGGTACGTATGAATATAAACATAAACATTTTGTTGTTTTTTCGTTTAGGTAAGTTTTCTCCACGAACGCTGTGACCCGCTAAGACGCGACAGGTGCAGGTTCAATTCCGGCTACAGAATACATTTTTGCATGATCTGCAAGTGATTGATCTAGGCATACCATTGTACGCGTAGTTTTTGATATATACGTCATAGGACATCCTAATAGTACGAGGATGGCAATGTTATTGTCTTTGGATATTATTTATTTCATAAAACAAAAGACAGGTCAGACTACCTCTTTGCCCTGTAAACGCTAAGATGCTGCATAAAATCTACGTTAGGTCTACGTTTAGGTAGTCGAAACAGATAAATATCAGTAATATGATTAGGTAGGTACAATAAAGCGTGGTGCACATAGCTGGCAAAGTTCAGCACAGGCTACCTAATGCGAATGTTAATTGCCACCGCAACAGATGGCGCGATGCGACGACCGTCGGCCAATCGTCGCGGCAAACATTTGTAATTTTAAAAGCAAAACGAAATAGCCCCGTTCGGTCGCAGTACATAAATTTCATGTTTGCCTCCGCCGTACTGGCAGCGGATATTAATCAGAGAATATTGAAATATGTTGTTTTTTCGGACGATTGATAAACGGCGCTCCTGCCGGATTAAACATTGACGCCGCTCGCTCAATTATTACGTTGCCAGCTTTTGCATGCGGATTCGTTTGTTTGTGCCTTTACCCAGCCAACAGTTTGACGAGGACAGCTGATATCATTATAAAATATAACAAATTGTTTTGTAATCTCTGGTGAGAGGTTTAAGGTAAGTACTAGGAAGTTTAATACAAAACCTTGTATTGTATTCTGTTGCAACAAATAATCGGGAACCTCATCGTGTATTTAGGTTTTAATATCTTTGCAAACGGACACACAAATTTTTATATCAGTAGGTATGTTTATTTTGTTGTTTAATCACACACACACATCTACAGCGATTTGTTTCATAATCTCAGTCACCGTCAGTTTAGATTTTTCTGAGTTTGAGTGAGACCCTACATTTTTCAAAATTGTTGGCTAATTAGTTTCGGAGACTTATCTTAGTAACTATGGTCTGGAGCACGATTTTCAAAAATTTTCTTACCCCTTACGTTAGCCTTTGTGGGAATGAATCTTTTATATGCTAATAGCAAAGCCAAAACTATTTTTATTATGTCTTTCTGTCTGTCAAATTAAGCAAAGGTATTTTTGTAATTTTATTAAATTAACTTACATAAATTTAGCACTAATTATCCTATAATGGTTCCATTGCTACTTTTTGAAGTACGGAACCCTAGCAATCTCTACATGATCATAGCCGTGGATAAAATTAAGTTAAACCAACAATTTTCAT
The DNA here is from genome assembly GCA_951392215.1 of Epirrita christyi. Classification (NCBI taxonomy): domain Eukaryota; kingdom Metazoa; phylum Arthropoda; class Insecta; order Lepidoptera; family Geometridae; genus Epirrita; species Epirrita christyi. The sequence continues at coordinate 11,308,651 of OX595835.1, read as the reverse complement.
TAAATATTAAGGCGGGTCGAGAATGCAGGTTGTCGTGGCGGCGGCGTCTGCCCCCAAGATTTATGATACGACCAACAGGCGAATATTCACTCACAAAACCACTGGATGCATTATAAATGAAGTCTCACTATAAACGATATTGCAATACTTTTTGTTTGGAAGTTGGTGCGGTATTGAAACGCATGCGTCGCAAATTGCATCTACCCTTAGAATAAGGACTGAAGCACGTCCTTATTCTAAGCATCTACCTACCCGGATTCAGAATAGATGTTTAAAAAGGTGAACCACAGAATTATACTTACCTAAAAGTATTAAACTTGTATGAAGCGTAAGTTAGTTGTGTTAAAAAAATGCTTCATACAAAACGGATTCACTATTATGCAAGCTGCAACGGCTCAACCACTTTTGATGAAGATATAGACATATATTTTGAAACTTAGGCGCATGAAGATGCTAGTTGCATTATAAAACTTTCAGTCTCAGCAAACAAATATTATTTCTACATTTACTTAGAGATAATATGAGCATACATTTTTTGTACCCCATTTCTGCCATTAGCTTATATCAGTTACTGGTTTATAATTCGCACTATATACATAAAATTCAATAACACCTTAAAAATCCATTGTCATACACACAAGTATTATTCAAAATTAATTTTAAATCCGTTTTCCATAACAGGCAATATTTTAAGGCACATTTATTCACCTTTCTGTGCAGTTTGTCATCATTTGCGAGTGCCATTTCAGTAGGAGATAAAGTAGGGGTGGCACGGAACATTGTCTCATTTACTAATGATTTATTTTCCAATACAGTTTTACATTTTCCCCCTTATACAAGTGTTGTATATGTATATCTAGTATTTTTAATATGAATACTATTTATTGATATCTTACCTAGTATACCAAGCTCCGAGTATCTTCATCGTCAGTAACATAATATTATATACCTACTTTGACTATTAACAATGAACTAATGGAATGGGGTTTAACCTAAATCAAATCGAAAATTGAGGAAAATCTTATCCAAAATGTTCAGTATTTCCATTCATAAAATCAGTAATCTACTAGGTCCACCTTTATCAAAAAAGTAAATTAAGGTAAGCAAGTAAAGGTAGTCTGAAAAATACAAAGGTGAAGACGCGGAACCGCGTAAAAACATTTTAACCGTTTTTACCCCTGTTTTCGTGAGACTTTTCAGTAGGCATCAAAGAGTAAGTAAGAGGCTCTTTTGTAGAGTACCTCCGAGTATAGTGCGCTTGGTGCCGCATCATTAATCTTTTGGCAAACACTTTTCTACCCGGCTCTCTGGCTGCAGTCGCAATGGATATCTCGACTCGATCGATTCATATGCTTTTCTCCGCTTTATATTATGGAAAACGGCATTTATGCCGGACTAATGGAACGCCCGCGACTTCATTCGTATTGAGTTTTTCCATACAAACTTCAACACCTGCTGCATCCCTTTAGAAGGTGAATTTTAGAAATTATTTTCTTAGTGCACCCCTAGACTACAAAAAGAAAAAATATCCAAATTTCAGGACTCTAGGACTTACGGTTTTAGCTAGCGTTGATCAACCACTAAGTCAGGCAGTCTTATGAACTGCTTGCTGATTCTCTTTAATTTTGAGTACCTGCCTAATTTTTTTAAGTTCTCTTTTTCTATGTACCTATCTCCTTGTTCTTGTACCTTGTTCTTGAGGCACCTCACAGGTGTTTCCTATGCCTAGTAGTAAGAAAGATCATCAAATTAAGCCAAGCCTTGTTTGTTGACCTGATTCTTCTAGGGTTGGTTGCGATAGAACAGGATAATTTTAAAGTTTATAAGACGATTCTAAATGGTTCTTGTGATTTCAATTAATTAAATACTTTTGAATTTAGCTTTGACTTTGATTCAGTCACGCAACGACTTTAGATAGGCGATAAAGGCATTTTTATTGGATCAGTGACGAAGATTCAGATGAATTAGTATACTAAAGTAGGTAATGTTTACTTCTCTGGTTTACTCAGAGACGAAAACCTGAGGAAAAAATTCGTATTCTAATTCTGAGAGCTACTATAATTTATCAAATAACTTTTACATACCTATTTATTTACAATAATAGATTTTTGCAAATTATAACACTTTTATATCTGAAATTTTATTTTTTATTTTTTTATTTTTTTATTCGTATAACACTTTGTATATTTCGGTGCTGATCAATATGAATGATAATATCAATACGGTATTCAACTATCAATATTTTATTATCTAAAATCGTTGCGTGGCTACTGACTATGAACGCACAGCCTAATACGTAAGTCCTAGAGACCTGAAATTTGGAGGTTATTGTCTTCGATATCATTTTAAAATGCCTATCTAATGATTCCGCACGCTTATGTGCATTATTTTTTTTTCCATCCCTTAGATACATGTATGGAGAACAACCTCTATTCTTTTTTCGTTATTCATGTGTATAGCAGTTCATAAAATACACCTTCCTTCCATATTTCATCTATACTATTTATAGTGCCAATGGTCTCCTAGTAAAAAGCTGCTAAACGTCTGATGTTGGACCAGGCGTCCCCCATGGAGTGCAATGGTGGTAATATTTTTTTTCTCTTGGTGGGTGTGTGATTGCTGTATTGGTTTTGAGTAAGTACTCGGCTAGATGCTGCCGCCCATCCTCTGGTGTAATTCCTTAGTCGGTTTTTACGATATCCACGGAGGGCTCTATTTTTAAACCGGATACACCACGGCAAAAAACGATAACTGCTATGGCCAAAAACAAACAGTAATGCCACCCAAACAGTCCAAATAATAAGAAAACAGATTTTGTATTCTGTAAAACAGTTGTAGTGAATTTTCACAAACATTATATTACAATGTTTTATTTATCCACTACCGCATTTCAACACAAAGTATTCAAACATTCCTGTAAATATTTCAGTTTTTCTAGAGCATTCTGCAGAAAATCCGCGTCACACCTCTAGGATTTACATAGCGCGAAGCTTTGAATGGCATCATGGAGCTCTAATACCCTGGGTAACAGATACTGCAGGTAATGCTCACTATTATCGTCATATTGATAAGCAGCAGTGAGTGATACTTGGCGTGGTGGGATTATGTCGAATGTTAAGATTTTTCTTTGGAGATTATTATAGGGCACTAGTTTACGATTAAAGTCAAATTCAAAAGTATTTAATTCATTGAAATCACAAAGATCATTTTGAATAGTCTTGTAAACTAAAATTACTCTTGTTCCAGCAAGGCTAAACCTAGAAGAATCAAGAGTAACAAACGTTGCGTAGTTAGTATCGTAGGTAGTATCTACTTTGTCTAAACGGAAAATTTTACTAATTTTATATCATCATCATCAGCCTATAGATGTCCACTGTTATAACAGATTTAATTAACAGATCAATAATAACAGATTTATTTAACAGATGTAATATAATGTTATAATATGTTCCAAGAAAGTAAATAGTAGGAGCCATCTATTATAAGCTGACGGAAAGAAAATGAAACAACAGGGGCAAATCGCAACACCAGTTACCACTTACCAATAACAGTTTTCTTACGTATTTATTAGTACGTTTCGACAACATAGTGAAGTTTCCATTTTGTGCTCTAGCGTCACGTACGTGACAAACGGTTCGTCTTAGGGATCGCCAAATATCGTTTAGTACGTGAGTGAGAGAATAAAACCAACTACAGTCGGGTAAATAAAATAAATCAAATAAACGTAACAGTCCGTTCCCAAAGTATTTCACAACGCGTTATCTCACTACTTTATTTTTTATAAACGTAAAATGCTATAATACTTACCCCTTAGAGTTCTTTTCTGTGCACACAAGGAACTTATTAAAAAAATAAGTTATGTCTTTTATTGTGAAACATTTCGTTGTTAATATTCCGTTGCTGCTATTCTAACTCTAGAACATAGAAATTTTCGACCAGTATTTTCAGTTATCCAGTATTCTTCACAAAAAAAAAGTGAAAAATACCTAATAAACCTTCGTATACGTTACTTCAACGAGAAATAACTTCCAATTTTATTACGAACGTTACATTAGGCTCCATTATTCTCAGTAAGTCATGAAAATAAAGTCTCGTCACAGCGACAGTGCTTAAAATCCCCAAATTTCCTCCTAATATCACGCCTAACATATCTTTTCACCGCTAAAGGCTCGTAATTTTTATCACATTCTATCCACAATTTAGGCATAAAAAGGGAGTAAATTCTTGACTTGTAAATAACATAACGTACATCACATTAGCGGCTCCCGGCTAGCTGTAATATCATCATGTTCTTTTGTGTCACGCAGTACGCTGGGTCCATATAAATAAGTCCCTTACCCAGTTTTCAAAGACGAGTCACGTTAACACTGTTCACGAGTTGGGAAGTTCACGGCGGGCTCTCGGACTACCGCTCCAAATGAAATTTGGCCTACTGACGGTGGCGGGATATACGAAACGAAGTACAGGTGTGTTATCTTATATCTTGTTTTTCAAATGCACCAAAGGTACCATCATTATCATCTGGAAGACGTCCACAGTCACTGTTAGATATAGGTCTCTCCAATTGAATAGGTACCACAACACTCCTGCAACTAACGTTTAACATTCTGCATCTCTTAATTCGTGGTCAACACCAAAAACGTTTATTTGTCGACGGTTATTGGTTCTGCGAGCTTTTATGGCCTGCTCATTAATACACTAATTACTTAAACTTAGGCTAGTTCTGCAACAAACTATAAATAAAGAAACCTATTAACTTGGATCGTGATTACTCTACTCTTTAGAGTGCTTTATTGTAAGTTTATTATTAAAATTGGTACAAGAAAATATGGAACGAGAATTTTACAAATATTGTTTAAAACTAAACTATGTGGTAGTATGTACGTACAATAAATCTAACAATGATAATTTTGTAGGTAGACATAAATTTGTGTGTGCACTAACTCCCACCTTAGGAAAACCTGTGTTGTGGCTAGCTAGTTCTCTTTCGTCGTGCGACAATTGCGATCGTAACTGCATAGAACGTACGCTAAATAATGTTACAACAGTTTATGAAATAAATGTTAAAAGCAAATTCAAGATATATTTATAACATTTACTCAATTTCCCGTGCAGAACCTTAGAAATGCAGTCACACACATACAATATCTATACTTACTTACTTCCATCATCATCATCATCGTCACCAGCCAGTAGAAGTCCACTGCTGGATATAGGCCTCCCCACGGCGAACGGTCCTGAGCCGCCTTCATCCACCAACTTCCTGCGACCTTAAGAATATCCTTGGTATATCGAGAGGGGGCCTTCCTAACACTGTTTCGCCAGGTTCGTGATCGCCACTCTAGAACCTTTATTCCCCAACAGTTGCTAGTTCTGCGAGCTATATGACCTGCCCATTGCCACTTCAACTTTCTTATTTTGAGGGCTTTGTCGATATTGGTTCTTCTACGGATTTTCTTTTGTTTGTATTATACAACGTAGTAAAACTCCTAGCATAGTCAAATAAAGCATTGAACTCGCGCAGCAGGCTATGGAGAGGGCTTCATAACCTTCTGCGCGGGTTTGAGGTTGACCTACTTACTTACTTTGAATTATTTTAAATGATTTTATGTGATTAGTTCCACACGCTACGTTTTCTATTAACTGCACTAATTGGAGAACGTAGTGCTTATCGGAAATTTTAATGTCAACAAAGAAACCTTGACCTTATCCCGTAGTAATAAACATAAATGGAAAAAATTCAGAAGTATGTTCTAAATCTAAATTAAATAACAAGAAGTATTGTGACGTTTATAAAAAGGTTTTATATACCTACCATTAACATTATTTTAACGTAGCTGTGGTTTTGAGCATTTAAATAGCTGTCGCAGAGAAACTTACTACATTACATAACATACAAAAAGAAAACATACAGTTGAATTGAGAACCTCCTCCTTTTTTTGAAGTCGGTTAAAAATAAGCCATTACGTCAACACCAAAAGCTGTCGCCAAAAATTGTTGATTTGATTAGCAACTCAACGAATTTGACGTCAATCCCTCTATTTTGTGGTCTTAAATATGCCACATCCAAAATGGAAGTTTTTTCGCTTTTAGCGCGTTGTACTCGTAAATACGCGTTTCCCCCGCACGGAGCCGCCACCAGCGAAAATTCACTCAAGGCGCCTCCTTCAGACTCACATGTGTTTTTATTGTTTTAAATGCGTATGTTATTTTTCGCAGCAAAACCGTGTCTTGTGAGAATTTCGTACGAAGTTATGTTGCTGTACGTGGTTCAATTACGGCCAGCGGGAACCTGAAGTATTTGCTGTTACGTGTTTATTTTACTTTCTTGTTTGTTTTAAGAATACTGATTAAATTGGCAAGAATTTAGTCGTGAGTCAATAGGAAGGCATTGGCTGAATATTTTGATCCTGCGATTAATAAATAAAGACCATCCATCACAAATATCCATAAAATATTTGTGTAGGCGGACGGATCTCTTGATATGCCAGTAACATTTCAACCTCATTTCTATAGACTAGAAAGCATTTTGTATTCTTCCTTTACGCATGTTCTTTCAGAAGAATTTAATAGCTCATATTTATAACTATGTGTCCTGAATATGGCAATAAATATTAAAGTGACAAACATGGCTGGATTAGGCAGCAGGGCACGTCGTTGGCAAACTTTCGATTCGAATTCGGTGTCAGTCGATATTAAATTAAAAGCACCCACGCATTCCTCTCGCGTCTTTTTCCTGTCCATTTGCAAGGACCGTGTAGAACCCGAGGTCACATCTCGCTCCCAGCAGACTTTGTAGGGGCTAGAATTGTATGGACAAGAATTCAATAAATTAGGGCAAGTCCGGTAATCAAAAAAAACCGACAATAAATTACAACAGATGGTGTAAATGACAATTCAGTTAATTTTGGTAACAATTTAAAATTTCCGCAAAATACATAAAAACCTTCTTTTTTTTACCCATGTCAATAGTTTTTAGATTATTTATCCGTTTTGTACCGACGTCAGTTGTATTGTTCTTTTTAAATACCTAACTATGGCCATACCTTCCAGAAAAAAAAAGAGATGACCATTTTTTCTGGGATAGCCACAAAATCTTTAGCCCTATTATTAACTCCGACTAAAAAGTGGGATGTTATACCTAAGTTTGTAGCCATAGTGTGTCTGTTTGTCTGTAGCCTCGTAGCCCCGAAACGGGTGCTCTGGATCCAAAAGACGCCGCGATTTGTGTGTTACTTATAGTTATAAACTATGATTTAATGATGTGATGTGTTTGAAATGATTATGTAGGTATAAGCATATTTTTTTATTCTCATTCATCTCACTATCATTCAATATCTCATTATGCAGGCAATTGTACCTACCTACTCTATGGTATGGTTCCTATTCAATTCTGTACGTACCTAACAGTACAGTAGTTAAGTTAGATACTAATAATGTATGTGTAATGTTATGTTACCTGCCATATCACCCTGGGCATGCCAGGAGAGATGGCCAGTCGTAATTATTTTAAAAGATGAATGTTTATGATTGGTTATACAACTAATTATAAAGTTGAGTAAAGTTTTGTTTCCAATTAAAATTGTTGTATTTACATTACTTATAGTTTTCTAGCGATAAGCTTTCAAAAAAACTATGGCTATCTCTACCGGGCTTACCCTGCATTATTGATAAATACTGTTCTCGTTTTTTAAGATGCAAGAACTAAAAGATAAAAATTTGGACTGCCTTAAAAGATAAATATTAATAAAATTAGAAATAAAGTATTCAAATGTGAAGTATGTCCATACTTAGCTGTCGGATACAGGGAGCAAATTTCTAGGCAAGCGAGTGAATGGCGACGCATAGTTGAGTGATGGCGGACTTTTTTATTTGAATCGTGTGCGAATGCGAACGTCCATCGGCTAGACTCGAGACACATTACTTACATTGACGTGTTCGACTTGGGATCCGATAAATATTTGGCCGGTAAATCGCCACTACCAAAATTAATGAACGTTTTGTTCCTGTATGAAGAAACTATTTTACCTAATAATCTTTCCAACTAATAAAAAAATCGTTACTCATAATTAATTTTATTACCTTGCTTTTTATGACCGTGTATGTTATATATGTATGTTAGTGGCGTGGTTTTGTCAAGAAACTTTCTCAGCGGTTTTTAAGATTGTAACTTGATAGTTATTAAATGTATGTATAGGTACTACAGAGTAGGTGTATGTAAGCAATCTTCATTCAACATTCTGAGAAAATTCGTGCAAGCTCCCCTCTTGCGTGTTTTTATGTCTCCATGCATGTTTTATTTAAAAACGCGTTCAGACCCTAGTATTGAGGGGGCAAGAACATGACAGTACAAGGTCGCGTGACCGTCTCCTGAATTTTAATGTAAGCATTCCTTTGACACTCGTAAAAATGATTCTTGGAGATTGCTACCTTTTTGCACATTTTTCACCGTATTTACTTCTAGTAGGGACATAAATGTACACACACTGAATGGATAAAAAGGACGACAAAAGAGTACAAATATTTCTATTAGTTCAATTTTACAACCATTATAAATAATAACATGAAAGTTGAACTAATTAAAATATTTTTATACAATTAGTTCAACTTATTAACTTATTAGTTCAATTAGATAATTCGTATTATAGTGAATTTGATAATAAGACAAACTAATTGAAATAATAGTCCTAGTAGTAGCTCCTTCACGTTAGTACCCACCCCTATATAATTACGATCTTCGTATAATCATTATTTTGTGTGAGTTATATGGATCTACACTCCTGCCTATTACAAGTTTTCTTACCGTGTTCTTTTATTTAGGTACACTTGGTGGTCGTTATTCTACCCCACACACACCACTCTAACCTATCACCAGGATATAGGATCCTCTGCTGCATCATCACATCACAACATCTCTGTGTACGGGACATGTCACACTCTAAAGCAAAAACAGGATCTGATTTTCCGGTTGCTCCTTCGCGATAATAGAAGTGCCACTTAATTTGCGTTTTCAATTCGGTGACTGAGGATGGTTTCAATCAAAACCGGCACGCATTCGCTCCACATCCTCACCAGCGTCGTCTTTTAGAATAAGAATTGTCTTTTTCACAGCACTCTGCGGTTAGGGTAAACAGTGTGGAGGAGGATTTTTGTTTTGAGTTTTGCTCAGTTTATAGTTTAGTAAACACAACACGCTAATCCGCCATCTCTTTTTAGTACCAACAAAAGTTCGCTAGTAGAAAGTGTTTTAACAACCACCTTTTGTTAAAATGTTAATAAGCAGTAATAAATAACAACAGCCTGCCTCGAAAGCACAGTTGTGATGCATCACAAAAATAGAACCCAGAAACTCTCTGAGTACACTCTAAAACTCATGGCAGAGCGAAGCGAAATGTGGCAGCACTCTTCAGTCGATATGTCGAAATACGGTCTGCTCAATAACTGATCTCCAAGTCCATGCGGTACGATTTGCGTCTTTTTAATACTAATTATATTAAAAGCACCATAGAGCGCAATAAATGCTCCAAAGTGTTAGCAAGAGACCTGCCAATTGGGCAAAGTCTGTTGACGAAATTGAAGACCGCCAATAGCAGTATCATTTCGTCAAAGCCGGAGATTTTACGAGAGCTCGAGTAGTTCTATGGACAACTGTACCCCTCATCACACCACATCCACACGCACGAGTATAATCAGCCGCGTTGACTACGAGAAAGCCTTCAATTCAGTTGAGACCTGGGCAGTGTTACAGTCTTTACAGCGGCGCCAGATCTACCGGCTATTGAAGTGTTGAAATGTTTGTACAGCAAAGCCACTATGTCTATCCGTCTTCAGGACCCAGTGCATGGATCCTATCCAATTGCAGAAAGGTGTGAGACAGGGAGATGTTATATCTCCAAAACTATTCCATCTCTGCATTGGAGGATGTTTTAAGCTTCTGGAACAGATATGGCATCAACATCAATGGCAAATACATCACTCACCTTCGATATGCCGATGACATATTCATCATGGCAGAATTGATGGAAGACCTTGGCACAATGCTCAGAGACCTCAATACCATATAACCTAATAATAGGTATATATATGTATTGAGTTTTGTTGTAAAAACAGAATTATGGTTCAGGTGATTAAATAGATCTTTAGTTATATGGAATTGCAAATTGCGTAAAATAATCATTTGTCAGTCACTAAAATCAGTACTTTAGTCACTTTATCAGTAACTAAATTATAGGCATACAGGATCTATTAGTACCTACAACGAATCATAACCACCGGATCTATCAGTAACTTAATTTAGTACATGATACTAAATTAAGTTACTAAGAAGACAGAAAAACCAAGTCATTCTCTGAGAATGTTATAACGGCTTAGGTATTTTAATGAATTATGATGTATATTATATGCTGAAAAGCACTGTGAAGTCCAAGATATGGTTATTAATTTGATTATAGTAAAAAAAAAACAGTAAGGTGTTTTTTTATCTATTTTCTCACAAATGTTTTAAAAATGTTGTATTATATGATTCGCCGTAGTGTGTTTTTGGCGTTTACTGCTATAAGGTTCTACTTTCTATCACTCTAAATAAGGGGGTTCGTGCTAGATGGCCAAGAGCCAAAGATCTTATGGGGCCTAGTTTTGCTGGCTGAAAGCCATGTAACTTCAAATGCTGCTTGAATCAAATTGACAACAATTTGATAGCTGGCAGAACCGTCTAACCTGTGGTCAAAGATGTTATGGTAAAAAAAACTATACATTTTCTTCTCGTCGCCCGCAATACTGCCAGCAATTTGACTAGTCAAAAACTATGTCTCTATTGTTGGCCTAAAAATGTCTGTTTGCTTGGACTATCGAGTAACTACGTCAGATTTGATCACGTCACGTTTGATTTTCGTGCAGCGATTTAACTCGTACTGTAGCCACTAGACACTGCATGGATTATCCGACACTTTTCCACTAGTGAGTGACCTCAGAAAAACTAATGACGTCATACTTCGCGTTCTTGTGAGTATAGCTTAGAATAAGGTTGCAGTCCTTATTCTAAGGAGTATAGTGTGAATTCGAGCTATGAAGATTTTCAAATCATTATACCTCTGGAACGCGTCAGTAGAATGTTCTTTCGGTTGTCTTTTGACATTATCACATTAAGATTTGGTCATAAAATGAATTTGTGTCATTGTTGAGTAAGAAATTGTTTCCTATACATGCGTCTTTATACTCGCACATAGACGCTTTCACGCAAAACATTGCGTCAGTATCTCTAATGACAACTTATTTTTCTATTCAACTTTGTTGACTCTCACGAAGTGAAATCATTCATAAAATATCATAATATGTTATTTTAACATCCTCAGACTTCCGAAACTCCAGTAGATTCCAAACTTAACACATAAAAGTACCTTCAAAATTAGTCTTAGCAAGTTAAAGCCAACTTTTGGAGCAATTCCGAGGCTGCCCTGTAAATTTGTACAATCTGTCGCGATGCTGTAATTAATAGCATAATTCCAACAATGGTATCTAGGGCCTACTATGACGACGTCCTTTTTACGATGAATTGAAAAACAATACAAAATACCTGTTTACTAATAAGTTACTGAATACAGTAAAGTGAGAAAAAGTGTATTTAAAATATATAAATAAAAATTGAAAAGTTTCATTTAGAGAATACATAAATGTTGATTAACCTGTGTTAGCAAGTGTTTTTGACGGATTTCAACAATTGATTTTAGGATTATTCACGATTGGCTCTAATTGCATTTCATTTCAATTTAGTGAATAAAAGTCCACCTGCGTGATTCAAATAACATCTCTAAAAGTGTTATGTTCAAATAGAGCAATGCATTACTCTGTTCATAGCAACAACATGCAAAAAGAGCTCTGTTACGCACTGCGTTGTTTGAGCATACCGCTAACATATACATAAAACTTTTCATAGTTTTGTAAAATAATGATGCAGAATATAAACTTAGACTGCCCATTTTGTCCTCAAAACTTTTTAAACGTCATCAATAAGGACGTTTTCGTAAAGCCTCTCCATACTAAGGTGCTCGGCCGTCGCCTGGGGCCCGTGCCCACCCGCCATGAAATTAAAGCCGACTCGCGCCGAACGAATGATTGAATAATAAACGAAAGAATTCGCGTCCTGCCCTTGTATTACGTATTCATGACGACTGGACGCTACGGAGTGAGCGCGTGAGACCGCTCCTACCGTATGCACCGCATACGTATAGCTTTTGACACCAACTGAATTTTCTGCTACTTTATCTTCAGCCTACTTATATATTATATGTATAACATGGCTTTCACATTATTTATAACGTCAAACATCTCATACTCAGCCTTTTTCGGGAAATGGAAAGTTCTATTCAATGTTAAATACATATTTTACAAGTTTGTGGCTGTTCCTCGGCATTTTGACATGATGCACACACATGGCACAATTAGACAATGTTAGAGGCGTTATAGGTTCTTTGAATTTGTAACTTCTTTCCATCAGGTGGGCCGTATGCATGTTTGCTTGCCAAGTAGTATAAAAAAAACAACTGAACACTCCATAGATAAGTACACGATGTGCTACCGCAACAGCTAAAAGAAACCGCGTTTTGCCCTTGTATAACGTATTCATGGCGACTGGACGCTGCTGAGGAGACCTCAACCGTTAATATTGCACACACTGTGCTTGTACCTTTAAATCTGAGAATCGCAACAGATTCAAGACAAAAGTATATTCATCATTGGAATAACAAGGATAATTTTGAATCGTCTTATGATCTAAATTGCTCCTGTTCCAACGCGACCAAACCTATAGAAGAATCAGGACAACAAACACCAAAAGAAAGGAGGGTGGTTGGAAGGTGGGAAGCGCCTGTGTGGTGCCAATCAAGTTCATAAAACATCACATGATACTCTTGATATAATTATAAATAACAACCTAATTATAATATCATTGAAATTATCGTGGCTTGGTATCATTTTAGAAAAATTACGACTAACATCACGTATTTTACTGTTCTCCTGCTGACGTTTCGTTGACCATTATGAGGTCCTTCCTCATGAGAACCGACCGCGACCACGCTCGAAGGTCATGAGTTGGGAACTCCACAGCAGCAGCAGTAGGTTAGGAAAGTACACCAGTTCTCGGGAGCAGGAGAATAGTATAGTACGTGGTGTACCTATAGTCGTAATTTTTCTAAAACCTTATTATAATACAGACATTTCAAACCGATATGTTAGCTGTCGAGGGGGGCTTTTTCATTAGAAAAGTCATCAAGACTGTAGATACTAGAGTGTAGTAGAAGTCGCAAAAAGTGAAACTTTATGTCTTCACTCGAATATAAAAAAAGAAACACGTGATGTTTATAAACATTGTCAACAGCGAAGTATGTATTTATTTTATAACCTCAATTGCATTTTTGGCGTCAAGTGTATAAATAGGGTTCCATATTTCCGCCTAAAGTATTAATCTTCCTTTGTCTCCGAACCTTCCGTCTATTCATTTATCACAGCAAAGTATTTTTGAGAACTAATTAAACCCACAAACGTGGTTGAAATATTGTGGTTGTAAGGGCCGTTGTCTACTAAGCATAAACCACTTTACTCCTGCTTTCATGCAATTGCAGTCTCTGCGACTTTTAAGGCGGCAATATTCAAGCTTCAATCTAGCGTACAACAAGCATAAAATCTCGCTTTAGTAGACAGTGAGCTTTAGTCAAGGTACTTTCATGTCTGCTTAGGATTATATTAATATAGGCTAGTAATGATTAGTGTGATCTATTAGTGAGGTTCTCGAGTGGCAACCACAAACCGGACGACATGGTAGAGACGGTTATAAACGTTGCAGGAAGTCGGTGGATGGAGGCGGCTCAACACCGTTCGTTATGGCATTCTAGGGGGGAGGTCTATGTCCAGCAGTGGACTACTAAAGGCTGATGATGATGATGATGATTAGTGAGATTATGAATAATGCTCTTTTATGAGTGTTGAGCCTTAAGCGTTAACCTATCTCCAGATCAAGTGGCTATCTCGGTTAAGAACTTTAGGATAAGAGGACTGATCATTTGTTATAAGTAGTAATAAAGTCTATAAGGTAAATGTCAATTCTGTTTTTTTTTATGTAATAGTTTATTTTATAGTGGTTGTCTTACAGGATTAGTAAAAGCTAAAAAAATAAAATAAAATGGTAAAAATATAATTTTGACAGTTTTGCCATGTCGCTATATATATGCTAAAATAACTTCAGTTTTCAACTACTTAAGTAAGTCAATGAAAACTTTTAAGCTTTAGCTTTTGCAGTTCAAGTTGCGGCTTTAGGACCAGCCTTTTGGCTTTTGGTCCTAAAGCCTACAGGCTGGTCCTAAAGCTGTAACACTAGTGTATCAGATACAAATATCAGAGCGTATCCAAATCCCACAGGGTCCGACCACAGAGCAACTTAACCCGAAATTAAATCAAAGAGGGCCTAACCAATCAGGCCGAGTGCTATCATTGAATCGGCAAAGGAACACTAAAATTACTTCTTGATGCGGAGAAACGAAGATTCATCGTAAAAGTGGTGGGTGGGACCTCCCCAGTGAGGGGGTGTCTGAACGGTTTTCCGTGTTACGCAGACGTCGCGTTGGCGATTACGCCGCACGTAGCAGCCGGACCGGACCCGGCCCGCACCTAATGCTGTGTTTTAAACATGAAAAACCGTTCCGGTAATGCTGTAAACGTTAACTCTGAGATTTATCCCCTTTGTATTTTAACGGCTTCTTGTCTCAGTGGCGATTGTATACAGTGTCGCAGACGCGGCTTGAGGTCGAGATAATTAAGTGCATTTGTACGTGGGCCCTCAACGAAAAATGTCGATGCTTAGAAGCTTACATCTTTAAAAATGTCTTCTGCGGACTCAATTTTAAATTGGTACATTTTTCAAGTTGCTGTTAATAAAGATATTCTTTCCACGAAAGTACTAACCCATTAAAATTTTATTTTTACAATTTATATTATAAGCATACTAAAATAGGTAAGAGCCAAATAAAGAGCAGCTGCATTTAGAATTAACGTATTGTTAAAATTAGTCCCAATTTAATAATTACTGAGATCCCTCGTAGGGTATAAAAAGACAGAGGGTCCCACAATTTACGCGTGGTGGCAAGTGCCACCTGGGTCGTGTCTCCTTTTACTTTATCCCGTAAAGATTAAGTTCCCTGAAATTCCCCTTAGGTATACGTGGTCCCCGCAGCGAAGTGAGTCATTTAGCCCCTGTTTACTAGATTAGGGGATTTTTATACCGCACAGCTTTACCCCAGAATAGGCGGATGTGTCATAGGTATGAGGATTTTATGGCCCTTTGTTTATTGATAGGCTCGGATTTGCGATGATATGAGATTTTTGATGCTGATTGGTATGTGTGTAAAGTGTAATTTATGCCAATTTAACTTTTTTATGATTATTACTGAATGTTCTAAGTCATTTGATTTTGATGATTTCTTTTGGATAATGAATAAAAAAGATTTAAAGCTCCTAAAATGTAGATTTTTATCACATTCGAGACAAATCTATGAGGAATCACTCAGGTTAAACAATTGAATGCAATAAAACAAGCTTTAATATTCATCAACAACATCAAAAGTACTTCAGCCTCATCAAATATACACGAATAGGCACGAATACACCCTTCAATGGTGCAATAAGTCAAAACGTCCAATAGTTTCCCCCAGAATTTACCTTTCCCGCAAGCGAGAGAGGAGGTCGTAAAACCTCCCTACGCAAGGTCACTCACGAATTTGTCTGAGGGAATTGAAAAACTGTACCTACTTTCATCTTGCTTCATTTTATTTGGCAGGAAAAATAAAAATCTAAAAACAGGCCTAGTTGCTATAATATCCATTGAAGAGACGTTTCTCTACTTTCTAATAAACCATATAGTACCTTTAAAAGTTTAGCCACCTCTGTACTATGTAACTCTAATCCCACTAATATCATAAATGTGAAAGTATTTTATAGATGTGTGTTGGGCTTAACGGCTGAACCGATTTTGATGAAATTCGGTAGATTATGACCTGGACTGAGCTATTGGATTATTTTATCTAGGAAAAACCCTTAAAGGGATAATGAATGAAATGGAATATGAATGTTTATATGAATTTTATAATTTGTGGAAGTAGAAAAACAATACAGCATCTGCGAGATTAGTAGATAGTTACTACGTTGGGCAGGTATAACCCGCCGCCGAAAAGATTGATAGCTACATACGGCGCGTCAGTACTGCAATGTGGTTAGTTGTTGTTCGCATGCCGGGGAAGGTTTCTGGATCACCGGGACTACGCGAACAAAGTTGCGAGCGGGCCGCTAGTTACCACCCATCTATATAAATATTTAGGTGTGTACCTATATCAATCCCAGTACTAGATGTTCAATACATGGGGGTTTCTCAGACATGTACGGAACATTATAATAATAATCTGCTAAAATTCTTCCCAGCTAAACTATAAATTCACTAACTGTATACTTAATTGAATCCCCATGCGTATACTTCCTTATTATCCAGCCAGACGAAACTCATGCATGTTTACACTGTGCAAGCTAGCGAACAAGTTCCACTATTTAGAAGTAGATAGGTGCAGTAGGTAGTTGGTAGGTGTAACTACAGTGCGCACTGTAGTGTACACCTACGCTGTACTACTATTTATTTATTTATTCCTCATGACGACTTCCTTGGCGCGACGAGCGAGTAACCTGAGACGGAAAGAGGTATGGGTTCAATTCACGCTGCTGGACCATGGTCCTCATAGTTCCTGTGACCACGACACAGGGAATTCTAGTATGGGATCAGGACTATGCATGTGACTGTTGTATGTTATGACTATTACGTATCATCTACGCGGAGTTGAAATTGCAAGCAAGACAGCTTATGATACCAACCAACGAGATTCAAGTCGGTCAGCAATTTTATGCAGCCGAACATAATAAAGATTTATTTTATTTTATTTTTATTTTACAATATATATGTTATTTTTTTTATTATATTTTATGTTTTATGTATGTCATTCTAACCCGTCACAAAAGATCACCCTAGTTTGGGCGCTAAGACACTCCAACTGAGGCCTTATTATGAGCTCTAATAGCGATTCAGTTCAATAACTATTCAGTACAAAATATCGGTTCCGTGATATCCGCAGCTATATTTAAAGGCAGAAGGTCTATACGCTTCTGCGATTTAAGTTATTCAGTGATGACAAATGTCAACGACGAACCAGAAAAGTCAGCCATTGTATAGATTAATTAAGTCTCGAATGGTCAGAAGCTTGCGCAGTGTGAACAATCTTTGTCTAGAAACTTATTTGAAAACGTACACAGTTCAACAGTCACGCATACCAGTCTCAATTACTACGGAACCCTGCGACGGATCGGAGGCGTCGCAGTGCAAACAAATCACCTAGATAAATAGGGTTCCGCAGAACAATGCATTGTCAACACAAGATGGAATATAAAAGCGCGGCGAAATGACGGCCGATGCTTGAGAGCTGTTTAGACGATACGATTTGGGTTTAAAGTACCTACTTAAATGCTCAATTTGCTTTTTGAAAACTAAGGCTAATGTTATAGCAATCTGCAAATTTAAAACACTTTTTATTAATCAACCAATATCTGACAGCTTGTGATGCCTTTGAGTTAATTTATATTATAAGCTCAATGTTTTTATAATTTAAAATTAGAATGGATTACCATTCTACAAAAAACTTTACTATTAAGTAAAGTTTTTACTATTAAGTAAAGTTTTTACTATTGAGTAAAGTTTTTGTTTCAAAATATTTTTTTAAAACAAGTTTTTATGAAATTTGTTATCGTAACTGTGAGCTGGTCAAAATGAGTCCAACACTGCCGGGCTACTATTAATCATCGACGAGTTTCGTTGCACTTCTTCCGGCTCCATCATCAGATCAGCTCACTGTCACCATACTATTGAATGGTCTTATGGGAACTTGACAGATATGTAAAATTACAGCAAGGTCGGCTTAAAATTCAGTTGCAAGATTTGACCCACACACCACAGTCGTGCTATTAATTAAAAAAAAAACAAAACAATTTTTTACAAACTTTTAGAAAGGCTTTTTCGAAAGGTACATGTATATAGTGTAATATAATATACCATAAAATGGGCATTCCATGGAAAATCTTGCATTCCACCGAATCATCATCATCATCATTATCAGCCTGCAGATATTTAAAAAAAAAGCTAGATTAATAACGGCTGGGCGATTTTCTTGCCCTTTTTCCGACAGACCAAATTACGTCGTCGGCTGTATCTACTGTTGGCAAAGGCCGCGCGCCATTCCTTTGTTTCGTGTAAGCTATCCTTTTTATCGTTAGCTAGCGGTTGATACTTAAATAACATGTCTAGCAGCACTGGTAACTACTACCTCCACTCAATCAAAACTTAGAACGTCGAAGATCGTAACATGTAAATGTAGATAGATCAGCGTGCCCCAAATCCAATCAGCTATTGAATTAACCCGGCCCGTGTGACTGGAATACGGAATCGCTCTCCTCACGTCAAATGTTTATCTTTCATCTGGCACGGCGGCGTTAATGTAAGTGCGAGTCTGTAAGACTGTACAGTCACAGAAGTAGCTGAGCAACTCAGGTTTTCATTACTTATCCTACCCAAACAACATTTATATTTCTACCAACCAAACCAAACAGTTTGAAACATTATGGACAACTAGCGCGTCAAAAGCATCTTCACACTTTAAAGTTTAAACAATTTATTGGTAAAGACATTTTATTCTATTGTTTGGTTTTTGATGACACCCTCATTTAGTACAGTGGAACAATGCACAATACACCCCACAGCGTGACGTCAGTGCAGATCTTAACACCCCCACTTAGAATTAGAATTAGACACACCCTGATTCGATTTTTGGGCTGTTCGTTTGTTCCACCTTAGCCTTATTTCATTGATGATATCAATTAAAAAGTTTTAGTTTTGAGTGTAATGATATCTATGACGTGGTAGCTGATTGTGGAACGAACTCAATGAAGTTGCAAGACAACTTTTCTAAGACGTTTTCTCGGAAAATTGTTCTCATTCCGTCTATATAATTGCAGCAATGTGGTCCTCAATAAAGGATTTAGGCTTGGAAAGCCGATTACATCCTGTAAGACAAAATAAAAATAGGCAAATTTTATATTTTTAAACCAACATGTTTTGTCAGGAACTCAGGACAAACGGAGAGGGAGACACCTGGTGTCCACCTGCTCCTACGTGTCCCGGAGTCTGACGTTGACAGGATCAAAAAGAAAGACCGACGTCTGTACTGGCTGTTTGGCAACATTTATCTCCGGATCCTGGAGGGGAAATCCGGAAACGCCACTGACAACGCTCCAACCGACCCTGCTTCTCAACCGCCTGAGAAGCCTCAAACTGAACAACCTGAGTGCCAACAACATCTAGGCACGATGGACGTAGAGGTCGCCCCTCCATCGACCTCAAACCCAAACGAGGAGTACTTTCTGGACGGAGAGGGGAGTGAGGCTAGCGACAGCTGCCTCAACTCCTCTCCGATCAGAAAAGACTAAACCCTTACCGATTCCCATCCTCCAAACCAACCTCCAGCACAGCCTCGTTGCGACGGCTTCCTTACGCAGAGCGCTGGAGGAAAACACTGAGACCATAGCTCTGATCCAGGAGCCGTGGATTAGAAAGGGCAGGATCTGTGGTCTGAGCAGTATTGGAGGTAAGCTTCTCCTCAACACCACCGTTAGCAACCCTAGAACATGCATTTATACTTCTAGACATTTGCAAACACTATTTATCACTGAATTCTGTTCCAGAGACCTGACAGCTGTTAGGCTCCTCGCAGTTACTAACCAACCAGCCCGTGACATAGTCCTAGCGTCCGTCTACCTGCCAGACGACGAGGACCATATACCTTCGCCGGAGCTGCTGTCGCTGGTGGAGTACTGCGAGAGGGAGAAGCTGGAACTTGTCGTCGGCATGGACTCCAATGCGCACCATACTCTGTGGAGCAGCGATAAGTCCAATGCCCGAGGAGAAGAACTGGTAAACTATATCTTTTCCACTAATCTTACACTTCTTAACAAGGGCTCTGAACCAACGTTTGTTTGCTCCCGAGCCCAGACTTTTATTGATCTTACACTGTCGACAGACGAGGTGTCGCGATCCATCTCTGACTGGCGCGTGTCTGATGAGGCGTCGTGCTCGGATCACAGGTGGATACGCTTCAACCTCAGCATGACCCTACCAGTACCGCTACCTAGGCGTGTTCCGCGTAAAACAGATAGGTCAAAATTTGTAAAAATAGTCTGATCAGCTCTTGCGACCGTGACCACGCCCCCGAACAACGTAGTAGTCGAGGACATCGAAAAATACGTAAATAAACTCACTTGTATTCTGACTAACAGCTATGAACAATCCTGCCCTCTCGTGACACCCAAAGTTGGGCCTAGTCGACACTGGTGGAGCTCTGAATTGCAGAGGCTACGTCGTAGAGTGAGGAAACTGTTCAACCGAGCAATAAACACCCGGCAACTCGTGGATTGGGAGAACTACCAAACCACATAAGCAAACTATAAGAAGCGCTTGCGTCTCAGGAAACTGGAATGTTGGAAACGCTTCTTCACAAACATCGAAAGCACCAGTCAGGCAGCCAGAACAAAAGGCATACTTTCACGCGAACCTGAGCGTACAATAGGATGTCTTAAGAAGCCTGACAATACGTATACCAAATCAGATGCTGAAAACAGTGAACTACTGCCCACAACTACACACTTCCCTGGATGTCAGATAGCTGACACCCACGACTGGGACGTGTACGCCGAACGAGCATCCAGTAGTCAAGATTGGACCGTAGCCCAAGACCTAATCAATCGAGACAAGGTGTTATGGGCCATAAACAGCTTCCTTCCCTTCAAATCAGCTGGGCTTGACGGGATATTCCCGGGTCTGTTAAGGTGGAGCGGCGATCTGTTAGCCGACTATCTTGTTAACATCTTTAGAGCTTGTGTCGCCCATCGCTACGTACCTCGGAAATGGAGGGAAGTGAAGGTAGTATTTATACCAAAACCAGGCAGGAGCGACTACACTTTGGCAAAATCATTCCGGCCTATTAGTCTCACATCGATCCTCCTTAAAACTCTAGAAAAACTGTGCGACCAGGAAATAAGAGGAAATGCTCTCTTGCACAAGCCCCTACATCCACAACAACACGCCTATAGCAAAGGTAAATCCACAGAATCTGCACTTCACAGCGTAGTATCACGCATTGGAGATGGGTTAACCACAAAACAACCAACTCTAGGTGCCTTTATAGACATCGAAGGAGCGTTTGACAAAACCTCATTCACTAGCATACATCAAGCACTGGAGGGATATGGCGTCGCTCCAACGCTTGCAGAGTGGATAGACAATATGCCGAAATACAGAGCTATACAGTTCACAGTCAACACGACCACCAGAGGCATAGTGGCCAGAGGCTGCCCACAGGGCGGTGTTCTCTCGCCACTTTTATGGAACATAGTCGTAGACGAGCTCATCCGAAAACTGAATGGCCGCGTGCTATTCACGGTGGGATACGCAGATGACCTTGCCATTCTTGCGACCGGATGCTTCGAGAATATCTTATGCGACCTCATTAGCTCTGCCTTTAGAACAATCGAAACCTGGTGTACAAGCCATGGTTTATCATAACCCTACAAAAACTGAACTCATTATGTTCACACACAAAAGAAACTCAGGGAATCTTAGACTCCCGAAGCTATTCAACACTGAAATAAGATTAACCAACGAAGTCAAGTATCTAGGGGTCATACTGGATAACAAACTGCTATGGAATAAGCACCTTGACCATAAACTACAACGAGCATGTGCAGCTTTCTTTCAATGTAGCAGAATGCTCGGGAAAACTTGGGGGCTTTCTCCAAAAATAACATTGTGGCTTTACACAGCCGTAATCAGACCGACACTTACATACGGAGCAATCGTATGGTGGACCAGAACTGAACTAAGCACCGTGATTACTAAGCTGCAGCGATTTCAGAGACTCGCATGCTCTGCAATCACGGGCTGCATGAGAACAACACCGACAGCCGCCCTTGAGACCATTCTGGGCCTACCGCCGCTCGACTTCTTCATACAGCAGGAAGCAACCATGGCCGCTATCAGACTCAAGCACCTAGGATTGTGGGGAAATACTAGGAGTTTGCACGCATCCATCCTAGACAGAGCGATAACTTACGAACCGCTATTAGCCGCCCCGTGTGATAAGATCCCTAAACAACACATATTTCGGAAACACTACCACATACAACTCTACGAAGACCTAAGAGATCAATCAGGAATCAGCGAGGTCCGTGTCTACACTGATGGCTCAAAAACCATACAGGGAACTGGCGCTGGAATACACTCGCTTGATCTCAACATTAATAATTGATCATTAACGCTAGGCACACACAGTTCTATTTTCCAATGTGAATGCGTGGCCATCACCGAAGCCGCCACCGCAATGAGCAGGAGAGGGATCACAGACTACAATGTAAGGATCCTCTCCGACAGCTCAGCAACACTCAGAGCTCTGGAGAGCTATAGCTGCAACTCCAAGCTCGTTTACGAATGTCACCTGGCCCTGGAGAGAATCGCCATAGGAAACAAGGTGACTCTACAATGGATAAAGGGACATAGTGGATCGCTGGGTAATGACACCGCAGATGAGTTGGCTAGAAGAGGGTCGGGAACAACCACAGAGGGACCATCTCCATTCCTACCTCTACCCTTTTCTCAGCTACGCACTTGGATGCGGCTTCGCACCTTAAATCAACACAACGAGCGTTGGGCACGGACCACGGATTGCAGACAGTCAAGAGCAGCCCTTCCGGCTGTCTCACCACGGCTCACGCGTCGTCTGCTCAACCTTTCAAGACCGGATCTTCGTACCATCGTGGGGACACTCACAGGCCACTGTCTCCTGAACAAACATCTCTACAACATCGGAGCCACAGACAGCCCACTCTGCAGGGGGTGTCTGACCGAAGAAGAATCGGCTGCCCACGTAGTCCTGGAATGCGTGGGAGTAGCAGCTCAACGTGAACAAATCCTTAACAACCCGAGGTCACTCAGCGAAGCCTGCGAAGACCCCAGGAAACTTCTGTGCTTCTGGACGGAGTTAGGCTGGCTAACTATCTAGCTAGTTTACTCTCACGCATAATGGACCATCCATAGAGTTAATGCGGAATAGGGAGTTCTTTAACATTAACATTTTGTCAGGATCTTTTCGAATATTCTGGTTGAATAGATGCTAATAGTAATTTTAGTATATAGGTATTTGGGCACCTGAGTTGCTCAGATACTTTAGATGGCAACTGTACATGTAATAGTAAGTGTCATCGGCCCATAGATTTGCTGAGTGCGGATCATCCTATCGCGGAACGACCCCAATGAGGTGGCGCGACAATTTGCAGAGAAAACGCTCATTCCGTCAAGATAAGTGCTTATTAGCAATGCGGTCCTCGGTGGAAGCTTTTGAGGGTTGGAAAGCGGTTACATCCTGTACGACAAATGTGTTACTTGCATAAAATAAATGTTGTACACTGGTACCTGTACCTTATCTAATTATTTAGAACTAAGCAAAAATTTGGGAAAGGATTTTCGAAATTGAAATTGAAATTTATTGAAAACAACAAACATTACAAATTACAGTACACCAAATTATATTGAAATATATATTAGACTAGTTGCGCCCCGCGGTTTCACCCGCGTGAATAATGATGAAAATTGATGATGATGATGATGATGAAAAGTAGCCTATGTGTTAATCCAGGGCGTAAAGTATCTCCATTCCAAATTTCACTCAAAACCATTCAGTAGTTTTTACGTGAAAGAGTAACAAACATCCATACTCACAAACTTTCGCGTTTATAATGTTAGTAGGAGTAGGATTATCCTACTGTGAGTTTTTCCGTAATTTACAACATTAATACCCAAACTAGGATTAGGTACCTGATTACCGCGTACCAATGCCCACCGCCAAACGATTTAAAAATGTTTAAAAAGTTATACTTACTGAAATATAATGAAAAATCATAATATTTTTGATTATATTACAGTATAATATTTGATTGATTATATTAGAGGTTCTTTGTGAAATTTTATAAATGAATACAATCAATATGGAAATATTTGATATAATCAAATGAAGACAGTTATTATTAAAATAAATTAAATTTTATTACAAAAATAATATCAATAAAAAGATATTACTAACGGTATTGAGCCGCTTCCTTACACCAATATCCTGAGACGTTGTCTTTAGTCAAATCAAATCAAACCAAATCAAAATAATTTTATTCATTGAAATCACAAGGATTATTTTGAATCGTCTTATACATTAAAATTACTCCTGTTCCATCCATCCAGTCCATCGAGAAGAGGGCCTTCCTTTTCTGAGACGTCCGGTTTGTGCTCGCCAATCAAGAACCTTTATTTCCTAACGGTTGTCAGCTCAGCTAGCTAAATGACCAGCCACTTCAACTTTCTAATTATTTTAGAGAACTATGTCGGTGATCTGAAATGAAAATGGGTATTGTACGTAGGTACTTAATATCCCTTAACATTGCGTAGGCAATATTAAATGCTCTTTACGGTATAGTAACACAAAAGCTGTATAATGGAAAAAGTGAATATCAAGGCCACCAAACCTCAAGCTAGTTTCTGATCTAATGCAGAGTAACCAAGAAAGAACCCGTGACACAAAATGCAGGCTAGAAATCAATACCATTGGCCGATGCGCTCAACTATAATTATCTACAATACCGAGATAAGATTTAATGGGCACAGATTTTTCTACATCTTGAATCTAATATCGTTGCCCCTGTGAGGCAAAACGAAATATTTTCCGGGGCACGGCTAACCAGCGACCTCTGGTGAACAATATTTTGCTCGGCTTTCGCTATCGGTTTATACAAATGCGTTGTGTCCGACCCATGCTCAAAGAATCAACCTGCATAATATTATACATATTGAAATTCTTCCGCCCTCGAACATGTATGGTATATTATTCTATGAATAAGTTTATGGTAACACGGATGTGTGAAGTAGCTACTTGTTTTATCTGAGTGAAAACTTGCTAGGCATTTGTAGTTTTAGCTTCAGTAAGTGGGTATGCTTTTCGTACATATTTTATGTACCTACTTACCAACTGATCATCACCATCATTATCATGATCAGTCTGTTGAGGTCCACTACTGAACTAAGGCCACCTCTATTCACCAACTTCCTCAAGCTTTGAAATGTCGTTTGTCCATCGAGAGGTTTAGGTACGAAAATATGTCTACATTTCCAAATTTCGTAATAAATTCAAGCTTTCGTCGGAATGCTCACATTCTTAAATCTTCTTTGCGATATTTCGTTTTCTCCCTCAGCTCCTTCTTAGCTTAAGGAACTATTTGAGTTCCCATATCTTTCACGCTCTCTGTCTTTATGCTCCGCTTACACATATCAATTTAAGACTCCCGTTCACACATCCAAGTTCTATGAAGTCATTCACAGTACAGGCGGTCCTGGCGTTGCCTGTGAATATCAAAATTACTAGATCTCTTACCATCTTTAAAAACATAGTTATAAAACATTATTTGTCTTGCGGTACCGTATGTTGGTATATATATATAATATATTTATGTCTTGTAAATATTTGTATTTAAGTTTAAGTATGGATTGGGCCTCCCCCATAGTTGAATTCTATGGACTTGCCTTAATCACCACACTTGGCATGCGGATTGGTGATCGCAGTATTGGTGTTGAATTCTCAGGTAGATGCTGCTGCCCATCCTCTGGTGTAATCCCTTAGTTGACTTTTACGACATGCATGGGAGGAGACGGAAGGGTCTATTCTTAGGCCAGACACACCACGGCCAGTTTTAGTATGGTTTTTATTATTTATTGTGTAGAAACCACACCAATATGCCCCTTCTCTTTGTCTGTATGTTCTAGTCCGCCTATAAAGGTTGCCAGGTTATTTCTATTAGCTATAAGGCCACATATTGTATTACCCTTATTGTTTTTGTATATGTATTTTATGTGGTGCAGTAAAGAGTTCTCTATCTATCTGTGTATCTATGTTGTTGGTATTTATTAATTATTTATTTATTATTCTTTTAGTATAGAAAAATACCACTAAATAATGCTATAGCAGCATAATATAATCTAATTTAATGGTAGTGGTCTTATCTTGACTGTTGTTACCTATTTTATTAATTTGTTACTGACAATTCTGCTTAGTTTATTTTACCAACCTTTCAAAAACCTATGTATCCTGAGAAGATGGTCCACAAAAAGATCTCTCAAATTCGTTAGCTCCAATTGTAATTTTTACTTAGCTTCAAAAGAATTAAAATTACTTCGTGTAGCTAATTGAACTTTTAAAATAAACAAACGTAGTTAAAATGTACAGCCTGCAGATTCCTGGCAATAATTCAATGATTCCTATCAGATATCGCTCTCCTCTGGGAAATACTGTTTGTTTAATTATGATTCGGTCGATGCCTACGACACAAGTAAATACAGACGACTTAGAGAATAGCTGGCTCATTTAATATCTAAATACTAACAGCCTTATTCATAATCATTTTTTAAACAATATTAGTTAAAATAGCTTTTGGTAAAATGTCATACGTCAAAACAAGCCAAAACATATTTTTACTAAAATAGGTTTAAAAAATGATTATGTATGAGGGGGTAGTACAATACTAAACATGACAATCTTGATGATTAGGAATAGATGGGAACTTTCTATTTGTATTTATTTATTGCTCACATGTACATACAATATAGTTAGTAATAGGTCTTATTTTTACTATTAGTCAGGTAGGTACATGAACCCCGTCAGGGCGCTGCAATTTGGAGTCAAGATCAAGAATAAAAATTACAGGACAATACTTATGTTAGTTATTAAAATACAAGTCAAAACAATTTAAAACAATGTCATAATCACATAAGAGTAGAAATAGGTAGGTTCATCAAATTTAATATCTCGCAATTCCTCTATTCCTAATTCGAAACACATTTTATTTATTTTGATCTTAATTGCAATTACTCGTAGCACGTAGCTCGTAGCACCCGTCTACGAAATTCTAACCTAGGCTCTAGTTTATCGCTATTTTCAATGTAAGCTCAATTAGTACTATATCATGAACATAAATGTTTATTTGAACATCTTGCTGTTTGTAAATAGTGAACTGGCTAATTCTGAAGCTGTGACGCGAGTGACGGACGGCAAACAATCCTGATTATATCGTATACATCAAAGGCTCTATTTCTTCAAAAGAAAATGTTTATTTGTGTCATTTACATTTTTATTGGCATGCTAGGACACAGCCTGCCTCGACCGCAGATGTAAGTGATTTTGAATTTTCTGATGTGTATTTTATTATCTGATTTTATGTGTGCTCAATATGACTACGGATTACCATAAGAAATACATTACGGTCACGTATCTTAGGGCTTTCTCTATGTAAATGTTACTTATACGTTATCATTTTCATATTTTGATTTTACTGGTGAGGGCAAGATCATAATTTTTGTTTATAGTATGTAGAGACCTTTAGGAAGGAAAATTTTCCATTTCTATTGAGACCAGACTATATTTTTTTATTTGTTCTCTGTTAATAAACCTCTACCACATTATTATTATGTAATCCATACAGTATTGCATGCTACCTAAAGTGCTCATTTACTACATAATTTACCTTACCTTATAAATGTCAATTGCATATAATGTCACGAAATGTAGATTTCTAGTGCCAATATTATTATTTTTTCTTTTTGCCAGAAAATGTTATAAGTGCCTGCTGAGTTACTTCTAATTTAAGCTTTATTACTGAAAACTAAACTGTATTTAGTTCATCATCATCACCAGCTTGTAGAAGTCCACTGCTGGACATAGGCATCCCCCTAGAATGCCACGAGTTGCCTCCATTTGCCACGGTTTATGGTCGCCACTTGAGAACCTTTATTCCCCAATGGTTATCAGTTCTGCGAGCTATACGACCTGCCCATTGCCACTTTTAGCTAATTCTGAGAGCTAAGTTAATGGTCTTGCTTTTTCTACGGATTTCCCCATTTCGGATTCTATCACGTAAAGAAACATAACTAGCATAACTCTCTTCATAGCCCGCTGTGCTATGTTTAGTTATAATGCTTGATATATTTTATAAGAAATAAAGACCTCTTAAAACTAAAAACAAATAGTCGCATCAGTAATAAGTCTCAATGGCAAACCTTCTTTTTAACCGACTTCCCAAAAAAGGAGGTTCCCAATTCGGCTTTTTTTTTTTTTTTTTTTTATGTTTGTTACCGCATATCTCCGGCGTTTATGAACAGATTTGAAAAAAACTTTTTTTATTTGAATAGATATACTTCCAGATTGGTCCCAGAACCTGGATTGGTCAGAATCCAGTTCTGATGATGGAATCCATGAGGAATCGAGGGAACTCCTCAAATATTGTAGGCAAACATATGGCGATTTTGATATTTTCAGCAACGAACCAAGCATTTGCATTCAAAAAGTATTATAATCCTTTCACCACTATGGTTCTTTCATAATTTTTATCATCCAAATATTTAGTCGAATGCAATGGCGGAAGTCGGTTTTTTAAATGAAAAGTTATTCTGGATCTTTTTATTAAAGCAAACCTCGATATTCGTATTTTGTTAATCCCAAAATCATCAAATGGGAATTCAACCTACTAATTTCATGAGATAACATACCTACATACTTGCGAGCAATAAAAACTGAAGATTCCATTAAGTATATCGAAAAATAATAATATATATGAATCTATAAGGAAAGCTATTATACAAGAGAAGGCATTGTTTGCTGAGGGCATGTTTGGGTGGTTCGTGCGTGATTGATTCCACTGTATTTCCATACGCGTGATCTGCTCATATTAGCCACTTTATACACCCACCAGCTTAAAATGACCTACTTCAACCCCCATCGCAATTTTCTCCCATGGCCTTTCAAGGGAAAAACAGCTAACGCCTAAAGGTCTAGTTATTCTGGACAATGTTCTAGAACTATACAATTGTACGGCCGGGGCGACCTCGTGGCGCCTGCCGAGTCACGATATATTTTTCAAAGCCTTAAAGTCTATCGCTATTTGCTGGTACTTTGCCTACTTAATAGTATTGGAGATCAATTAAGATACCTACTTAATGTATGTAGTACTAAATTCTGCCTGCAAACTCGCGTATCAGACGTTACATTTGTAGACACTGATAATTTTTCTGGCTGTTTCGTAGTGAAGCACTTATCACTTTACCAATTTGTTCTGTAAATAGAACACACTCATTTTTCTGTTTACAAATAGAGATAATGACCTTTGACCATTACACCCACGAAAGCTATTTGTGGCTGTATAATTGCGTACCGGGAACATTGGATAATGTTTTATTTATTTAATTTGTTAATTTCATTGCATTATTTTACTCTCATATTAATGTAATTCATAACATCATTTGTACGTTTTGTCTGTTTCATGAAACTATTATGAAAACCACTTTATTTATGCACACTTAGGAAACATTAAATTAAATTTTATCTTCCCTACCCACATACCTAATTAGGGTTCCGCACTTCGAAGGCACCAACGTAACCATTATAGGATCACTCAGGTCTGTCTGTTTGTCACAGCTTATATTTTCTCTGAATCTACTGGACCAAAATGATGAAATTTGGTACATTATTAGAGTTGAGTGGCCCAGTGAGTATAGCGTAATCACAAAATTCTGATTTCGGGGGTTAATTATGGGGGGGTTATTTTCTAGTTTGGCCCCAACATTTTCCTCCGAAATCAGAATTCGTTTATTAAAGCTACGCGTCCGTGAATGCATCAAATTTCTAAAAATATTATTTTTTGCTCATAATATATTCACAGCATAATTTTCTTTCAAACCTACCTGGTTTGAAGGAAATTATGCTGTGACAGATAGACAAACAGACGGACAGACACGATAGTGATCCTATAATGGTTCCGTTGGTACATTTTGAGGTACGGAACCCAAAAAAAACATCGTGTACTGTCGAGCTAGGTGTGGGCTGTAATTTATTATTAATATTCAATGTACTAAACGTGCAGATATATGATTCGTCAAAACAAAGTTGTCTATTCCAGAGCCGCGCTTACTCCAACTGCGTAACTCTTTGAGCAATCAATACTACGTGACGTACAATAGGTACACAGGCGATAATCTGGTCACCAATTAATACGAGAATGAACACAGAATCGTTCGATATGCATTCGAGAGAGTAATAAGCAACGGGTAGGTATGACATGAATATATTGAGAACATAACAATTTTGCCAGTGCTGCCAGTTAGATCGCTATTTGGCTAAATCTAGCCACATTTATAATTAGTTAGGGCTACAGCCTTTTTGCCGCCATATGGGTACGGTGAGGTATGTCTTCGTAGTAGGTTTATAAGATTTTGCTCACGGCTCTACTCCAGGGATTTTGGTTGTATAACTTACTAACTTTAAAGTTATGTTGAACACTTTAATATGTCGTACAATTTTTTTTTTATGTCAGCCAATTTGAAATTCAATAAAAACTAAACGCAATAAAGAGAACGCAGTGAGTTTAGTGCACGCAGTAAAGTGGTGCCATGGTTGGTACTCGTAGTTCCTGATACCCATAACACAGGGAATCCTAGTGTGGGATCGGGACTATGTATGTAACAGTTGGGTGTTATGTTATGGTGTGTAAGTTTTTTCTAACTAGATTTTTTTTAATTCTTACAGTGTAGCACCAATCTAGCCGCAAAAGCTGACACGAGTAAGAAACACAACTTTTTGCCGCTCATTTGCAGCTTGCCTGCATAAAAATTAAATACTTTTGGGATTAGGTGGTGTATTGTAGAACGTTTTTATGGAACTGCAACAATGTGTTATTGTTTTTTTTTACACAATCGTTAAGTTGTTTTTTTTTGGATTTGCTACTATAAAGAGCTGTTTGTCTTTAACACAA
Source organism: Epirrita christyi (assembly GCA_951392215.1). Taxonomy (NCBI): domain Eukaryota; kingdom Metazoa; phylum Arthropoda; class Insecta; order Lepidoptera; family Geometridae; genus Epirrita; species Epirrita christyi. The sequence continues at coordinate 11,277,634 of OX595835.1, read as the reverse complement.
ACGTTAAAGACGCTATCCATCAGGTAATACCCAAATGTCACGGTATTTTGGTTAACGGAAGCAAAGATTTTCATCACCAAAATCAAGAAATTCAATCAAGTTTTATTTTCATTATAATTTCATGGTACCTACTAACATTAATCATAAGATGTCATTATTATTGATGAAATGTGATTTATTATGTATAATATCTAAAAAATATACCTCTTCTTCTTCTTAGTCGTACACTCTTGACAGTGTGCTCGTGGTTATTTAATGAATTATATTAGCACGGCTTAAACCAATTACACCTAGCTTGACAAATATTATACTTAGGTATACCTATGTTTTTTTTATTTGTAATCTTGGAAATAATACTGCTCTCATAAGCATATTGAAAACAATGAGTAGTTTAAGGCTAATAACAAGTTTCCACGCATAACAGAAAAAGGTTTTAACAAAACAGTCTCAGGCAAAAAGGGAAAATACTTATTTTTTAAATTGTAAGTAAACCTAGTTATGTAAGTGTGTATAATACATTTTATATGTAAACACCTATTCCTTGAAAAATAAATCACTCTTAAAACGCTTCATACGCTTGGCCGTATTGTTAAAAATGTCAAGTTCAGCACAATTATCTACCATTTCGTTAAGACATCTGCTTGCTCTGTTGACAAACGCATTTTTTTTCTCACGTATAATGAACCATCCATAGAGTTCGAATGCGGAAAAGGGAGTTCTTTAACATTAACATTAAACGCATTTTTTCTGTAATTTAAGTGTAATTTGTCAATACACCTATTGAAGGGGCTCTTAGTTTTATATAAAGCTGTCCCAAACAAAGTTTATCACTAGTTACGACCACATTTCAGTAAGTTACAATTCACCAATTTACAAAACAAAACTTTATTCCATCTGATGTATCCCATAACATAGTTTCCGAAAAAGTTGTCTAAGTCGTTAGAAGTAAGCGTTCCAGCCGGCCACACTAATAACCTTCGGGTTGACAGGGAACTGCCAACAAATATTTTCGTCAATTTGTTAGCACGTAACTCGCAAGTCGCACGCTACTTAGGATTCGGGAAGCGCCCGGCCGGCCTCGGCTTATGAACACACGACCAATAAGAACAACTAAGTTGAGATGTCAGCCGATTAGCCGCAACTCACGTTATCATCCCTTTTTTTCTTGAAAAATATTTTCTTCAAGGCGGATAATACTGTAGATATAATATATAAGGTGTATATTATATCTACGGTAAAATTAATTAAACCGTCTGATCAATTATTGATGAACTCCAAACAGGGTCGGCTTTCAAAAGTTTCGATACTTTCAAAGTTTAGTAATCAACATGTAAATTCATTTTAGCGGTTGTCGGAAAGAAAATGGATAGACACATTAGGTATTCTACAGTCTACTTTATGCTAGGGCGACAGGCGAGGCGGTAGGGGGTAGTAAGCCTTATTTGAGCCAGGCGCGCGTGACGAGAAAGTGGAAACTCGACTTGTATGTCGCGTCGCGTCTTCTCGCCAGAATTTCTCATCAAATCATCCCACGACAATGTCGTTGCAAATCCCAACACGGGATCAAAAGATATTAGAGCCAAATTGAACTCAAGAACGGTGATACCTAATTGCGATATTGTATAGACATCCGCACGCAGCGGGCGTAACAATACGTCGGGGGAAATACCTGAAAATAACCTTTGTATTTGATTAGATAGAAACGATTAATTCTTCTGGAAATTGAGCGTAAGATGTTTAATAATCTTTGCATGAGTTTTAATGCACAATTGCTATGGTGTCATTACTGAAACCATTGCTTACAAATAGAAAAAAAACAGTAATGAAAAATAAAAGTTCTTTAGCGGAGTTCATAACAGAGTTGTTTTTCAGTGCTCTTTCGGATGGGCAACTTTGAAAAGTCTCCGCGCCACCTGTGAGCCGGCACGTTCAAATTATCTCTAAGCATAAAAAGTGACTAGATAACACAATGAGATCCTTCGAAAGCGGCTGCTATCCCGCGAATCATTAATTTTAATTCGTACCCCGTGACGACGCCTGCTCTAATGAATTATTGGGAATCGCTGGAGTGCCCCCCTCCGCCTTCGGACTTCCTACAGTTTTTCTTTGGGACTTAGCATAATGTAAAAAAATGTTACGCGACCTCGCTGCATACTAATTGCTTGTTGTGTCGCCTCTCTTTAAGTAATATTCAGAATTTACCGAGCGGAACTTTGGCAGCGCGAGACAAGATTAACAACTTTTACCCCTGATCGATCACTTAGCATCGTCGTTTTTATGAGCTCCAATTTCAAACTGCTTTTATTCCAAACTTCAAAATATGAAGTAAATTTAACTCGGAGAGAATACTGGGTAAGTAGCCACTCGCTATGCGCTGAATCTTTGGACCTTTTAATGGGCTTTCTCATTCTTATTCTGAGATTACGGGTGGACATCGAGCGGCATACAAATGAACATCCAATCTTTAGGATTTGAATTTCTGAAGTTGGTCAAAATAATACAGTTACAGGAGTTGGGAATAGGCGCATAGCATACAGAGTCGCGAATGGTCCCAACGGGTCGCGAGTACGTGCGAACGTTGTCATGCGTTCCCGCGAGCCGGGGGCAAGAAAACTTGTATTTTTTAAACTTTTGCCTTCACGTAAGCCGGAGCAGGAAAGTTACAATTGTATTCTCCCTCCTCCCTCCTTCAATATGTGACCTGCTTATTTATTGGAGAGGCGTCGGTGGAGTTCGCAGACAATATGTCGCGAGGAACCCGACCAAACGCTCGCCCAAGAACGACTAAAACAAAATACAATTTAAGCAGACAGAGAAAGTGAACCTAAATGATTTATTAACTTTTAGTGAGCACTTTCTTACTCTTGTTTACTGTTTCTTTTGTTTTGACAATATTGTCTATAGATTTGAAGTATCGGTCTTAGATATTGGTTTATTCAGGAGATTGTCCGTTCAGTATTCAGAGCGCAGCCGTCATTAGCTGGACCAGACGTTGGATTCCCCAGAAGCAGTACGAATGTACCACTAGTCCTACTGAATAATGATGACATTGGAGACTCAATTCAAACTCAATTTTATAGGTACCATTTATTAGAATATATTGAACTAAATATAGTAAACAAAATTTTACTTCGGGATTTTCAAATGGTCTGTGTTGATAAATCATCGGGCTATGAAAACAGAAAATCCATGGTTTACATGTGAGATACGAGAAAAGCCGGCTGTGAAAAAAATTACAATAACTTAGCACGATAATTATTGGAAAAGTATTATGCTAAAAACCTTATGAATCCTGCTGCAAGCTGACAAAATATTTTTGCATCATTAAAGGCTGCAACCACTTGCGAATTCTTTGCAAATTGAGTTCGTGAGTTGAGGTTCAATTTTTCTTTTGCCGTAGTTTCGTAATTAGTGACAGCGTACAACGTGATCGTATTTCTATTAGGATTAACCAAATGGCGAGTAAATCCATGGCAACCGAAATGCCTTATGCATTTAACTTTCGCCGTTGTTTTACGGAATGCTGAAATTTAAATACAGAATCCATTTTGTGTTCAAACGAGTTTTCGGAATAGCCAATTAGTTGTTAGCGCCGGGCCTCCCTCGTTCGCTTTCATTAGGCTATATAGTTTCCCAAATATCTGAGCCCCTCAGAGATATATCTTTTTGGTTGCTTTTCCATTTTCTTTTAACAGTCAGCTTATGCGAAGGGCGGGAGCAGCACAGTTGTTAAATTTTAGCTGTGTTACGTTACGCGGTTTGTCCAGTGTCGGCGTACTTGACGAATCTAACATTTTTATTTGCGTTTTTATTAGTCAGACGATAACATGATTTTAACTAATTAATCCTTTTTGGAAATAATTTATTGGCTGTGTGCTTACATGTATACTTTGATATTTAAAATTAATGTTCTCTACGATTTCTTGTTTTGTTATTTTCATTTTGTAGTTATTTGTACAGGTGTAATTGTATAATATTGTCATATAACATGAAGATAAGAACTATTTTGCTGAGTTACATCTATGCTTGATAAACCAATTGAATATAAATTCTTATTGGATTTAAAGAATACGTTGTCTGTCGAATTTCAGTATCCAAGGAACCAAAATACAGTTTCTAGTCGAAACATCAAGTAATTATTCCATAATTAAACCGACATCATCAACCAAATTAACTTACAACAACCACTTACAAAATTAATCGCAATCAAAACCGTAACCTCGCTTCCAGGCTAAATAACCGAAGGCAACTCTTTTATTCGCCTTCTTATTTCATAACGCAATCTTCTCCGCTTCTTATCTAACAACGAACATATCTCGCCCCCGCTCTCGGGGAAAATCGCCTAATATAAAATCGGTTTAATTTGCGCTTTTCGCACTCAATGGGATGGAATAATATCGGGCAATTTGGTTACCGCTGGCATAAATATGGCCGCGCTGTAATTGTAACGCGGGCAATTCGCGCCTCGTAACGACCGGGAGGAGAAAACTTCGCCAGTTACAGAGCTTCATGGCTCGCGGAGAACGCACGACATCCCGTCAAACGTCCTGGGGACCGTAGGCGCACGCGCCGCGAACCTTGCCCTTCAGGAACTTTGATGCTAAACCTTTTGTTTTTAAATGTCTAAAAATCTGTGTGCAAAAATATTAGAGAATGATTATTTATCGAGGGTGATTCGTTTAAACTTCTTGATTCCCTTGGTATGATATTACTTTTTTGAGGTATTTACGAATTTTTAAAAATTTGTACAATGTTTGCTCTGATTTTTGGAAATTAAGATCTTAAGATCTGAAGATTAGGGTTCAAACCTGTCGATGAAACTTGACACTACGCCGTAGCCTGATGTAGGCTCGTAGGTGCACGCACCACGCTCTTTGCGATTATGAAACGTAAAGCATGTGATTATGAGTTACATCATAAAATGAAATTTAAGGTAGCTATTCAACTCAAAAGTTAATTAGGCGTACTAGGTTTCTTTGCTGTGATGACGACTCAATTTACGTAGTGAATTTACATAATATATATGTCAATTAGGTAGGTAGGTACCCATTATTATAATGTTCTTGAAATTCACAACACAACATCATCAATTGAATTTGAAATTTTGTTAAAACTATCAAGAGATTAAAATAATATCTCCGCATATTTTACCCCAGAAACACCTTGTCAAATTTTTCAGCTAAATCACGCTTGTGTTTTTTAATCGTTGTTTCTAAAAATACAAACACTTTAACCTTAGATAGAGAAATTCAATTTAGATGCATATAATACCTTCATAAGTCTAATCTGAATATATCTACAACATTTTATGAAGATCTTACTTGCGTTTTTTCGTACCGTCTGGCTCTAGTTTCCTTTTAATTTAAAATCTACAAATTAGACTGTTTTACAATTTTCTAAATATAAGTGGATAAGACTTATCATAGTACGAAGTGACTTAGATTTTTGAAATAATGAACCAGAAGAAACTTAGGTAGTGTTGAAGCGTAATTGAGCCGACAAGTTCGACTAAGTTAACGTGGGGACCCTTAAGAAATATAGTTTAAAATAAATCTATTTTGCGTAAGTACAACAAAGAGACACGTAGATACACAATTCTAAATCGTTGGAGCCCCTCATGCGATTGCAGGAGCATGAATAACGACACAAACGAAGCAATCTTGTGCTCACGCATGGCGGGATTGGGACCTTCCGCTATACAATAGGTAGCAGACAGTGGTAGTACATACTCAGCCACTTGTTTTATAGATTACTTTGGTGCTTTGTACCCTATACTATGATGTCTTATTTCTGTTACTTCAGATATTTAAGACTTTTTTGCGGTGAGCTAAGGTACGATTTGTGCTAGATGTGATGGCTAGCGTATACATTATCACCGCAAGATTAAGGGTTTTCACAGCCGGGGCGATTTATACTTTCAGCGTTGAAAATAGGTGGCGCTGTAAGCATGGAAAACTGTCAAACGCAAGTTTGACTTTGTAAAACTATAAAAGCAAACCATGTTGAGTCAGCGCCATCTATCGAGCCAGTTAAAACTACTTTTCTTTTTTAAATTGAAAATGTAAAGCTCTCATCGTCTGTTAATGCTTTAGTCATTATTCTGAGGTCTGTTACGTCTCCACTATGTACCCTCAGAATAATGAAATTCATTATTCTGAGAAGTAACCTTACAGATTTGTACCATTTTTGACATCATCTGTGGTAAGAAATTATAATGACAGAGGTATCATAATATTATATTGATTGGTTAGTAAAATAATAATCTTAGCCGTAGTAGTAAATAGTAGTATAGTTCTTCTTCTCGCTTACTTGTAACATCTTAACTCTTGTCATTGCTAGTTCTTGGTCCAGATGTCAGCATAATAGATCGTGCAGGCACAATGCTGCAAAAGTAATTACCGACCGTAGGCTCTTTGCCACTTTGGTTAACGTAATATAATAATGAATGTCATTTTCTTTTACTCTGACCCTTCCGCGGTTCGCGCGGGGAATGCAAAATTCTCGAAATTAGAGTGAATAAACCTGCGTTTGTAATTAAAGTTGGGAGATTCGGGAGAGTCGGGAGCCAGGGAGCGTTGCCCGCCCATCTTTCTTGGCTGGCCTACGAATTAAGCACCGAATTGCTTTAGTAATTCCAAGTATATATTCCTCGCGCTCAGTTAAATGTAAATCACTTTTACTGTTCCGATTTTCACCACTTAACTTCCTTATCTTCTAATATCCCTTTTTATAATGTAAATTCGATTTGGTAAGCATTAGTTATTGCCTACTTTAAAAATAAAATTTGGCGATAAAAGCTCAAAGAAATAAAATCTATAAAGTGTGAACGGGAGCTGTATCACTTTTATCACATGTTTTTTTGATAAATTCACAAGTCTAATCTTCAAGTATGTCAGTGAGTTCATACCCGAGTGAGTTAATAGTTCATACTTCTATAGACCTGACCGCTTGCTTTCTTTTATTATTAAGACACTCTTTAACACTTTCAATTATTATCGCTTGAAAATAAACCGTTGTTAAAATAGGTAGCTATTCAGTTTATTATAGGTAGGCTACTCGAGCTTTGCCGACAATCAAGCGACGCAACAGTTAAACTAGGAACAGCCCTCGACCACTTCCGCCCGCCCAGCGCCACCGCCGCCCAAAGTCGTGCAAACACTCTTCAATTGCTCTAGTGATGTCTGATTAGCGATGTTTCATTTTATCATGTTATCGATATATTCATAAACAATTAATGCTTTAGTTTTAATTAAACATTCAAGACTTTTTGATAAAAAAAACTCAGTCCTAAAAAGTCTAAAAATACAAAACAAACTAACAAATCTTGTAAACCCCGTTTTTGATAAATAAATGATTATAAAATAAATTAACGAATGTTTTTCTACCGTCTTACATTTGAGACCGAAATATGAGAAAGACGCCGTTATACGATCTTGTAATTTGAGACAAGTTTTTTTTTATCATTAATCTGGCCCATATTAACAAATATATATAATGCTATTTTAGGAATTTGTTTGTCATTCAAATTTAATTAATAGGCTATGGCAACATTGTATTATGGTACATTGTACCATTAACTCTATTTTTCGGTTGATATCTTTTTTCCCCTAGAGCCGATTGTTTTGGCATAATATTAAGAAATTACGCACTAAAAACCGTTTTCGAATGAGGTATTTATCATCTCTGATCGCACTTGAGGCCATTTGCCAATAATTTTTCCCAGTCTTTGCAACTGTACTGCTTTTAGAACTATTCATCTGTTGGAAGCATTATTGATTGTTGCTGTATTGATCAAAATTCTAGTTTTTTGACAATTTATCAAATTGTAACGTTTATGATACTTTTAGGGCCTACTTTTTCCGTGTCGCGACTATACTTTTTGTATTAAACAAAGTATCGACAACATGACCACGCAGCTAGCAGTACTCGGTAACAGTTTGCAGAACGTCTGATTGCTTTGATAATCGCCGGCTGCGACGTTACAAATGACGCAAGAACATTGTCTCAGAACTGTTTCCAACAAGACACATTATTAGGGCGTTCCTCTTTGTTATTTGCTTATTTTAACGCAGACAAAGGAATCGGCGCAGAACTAGCCCACGCCACATGCACTGCCGAAGATGTGATTGGCCCTTTCAAAAGTATTTTTTTGTGTGTCAGCAGAAATCTGCTCTAGAATAATAGGTTAAAATATATTTTTCTATAGTTTTTGGCTCGTATGTTTATCCACCTTAAGTTGTTTTTTTTAACCGACTTCAGAAAAAAGGAGGAGGTTCTCAATTTGATTGTTTTTTTTTAGAATAGATATACTTACTTTTTGATTGGTCCCATTTTTTTCAGAATCCAGTTCTGATGATGGAATCCATGAGGATTGAGGGAACTCCTCAAATATTGTAGGCATACATATAGCGATTTTTATATTTTCAGCAACAAATCAAGCATTTGCATTCAGAAAGTATCATAACCATATCACCACTATGGTTTTTTCATAAAAAAAAATTTCATCCAGATATTTATTAAGGTATTTTATTAGAAGAAATGATCGGCTTTAAATGCTTTTCGAATCAGAATGTCTGTCCAGATCAAGGAATATAACTACTCTTTAACATAAAGATGTCCAGATGGGCCAGTTAGCCCATCCATTCCCAGGCTCTTTTGTTATGAGAATAATGTATTGAAGAAAACAATATATCATTCGCCGCGCGAAGTTTGTAAATGATTTTTCAACTCGATGTTTATCCTTTTGTCGAGCGAGGTATTTTTTTGTTTGCGTGCTTGAAACTTTTTATTTGCACATTTATTCGAAGAGACGTCTTACACATTGTCTTTTATTTATTGTATTTTATTATATATTTTAGACTGAAGTCGAATATATTTCCATTGTTTTTTTACATAGGCCCTGATGGTAATATACCTACCTATTTAATATAGCATACTAAAGCCAAGGAAAAAAGCCTTAAGCGTGTCAGAGGCAAGTTGACCAATTGTTTTGTAAATACCGACTATAGCGGTCTTTTAATAAAAGTTTTACGTGGCTCACTTTAAAAAATAAATAGCTTTACCAATAGCGTTATTCGGCAACAAAGCACAAAACTCTACATGGCAGTAAGCAACCTCCACAATTCGAGGTACAAATGAAATTCAGTTAGAAACGGGCAACGACTGTGTGAACTATTCACTAAACTACATTTTCCAACTTAGTAATACGGCCAATCGAAAATAGAAAGTTCTTCTAGGATCGAAGCTAACTGAGTAACTGGCATTCTTCACAAACTTTACGCGAGAGTTGCTTCTTCTGATTTATTCGGTTTGGTTTGTGGAACGGTAAAGGAAACCGGCATATCCTAGAACCAAAACTTCTATAACATGTGAATTAAGGAGTCTCTGCGAGGGCGCAATAAATATTTTCACCACATTGTGAGACGTGGTCGCTAACTATGGTCCGACCACGTACGTATAGACAGGCTCAAAGTTGCACAGCAGGCTATGGAGAGAGCTATAGGTTTTAGTACGTGATAGAATCTGAAAAGAGAAATTTCGTAGAAGAACCAAGATCACCGACAGAATTACACACAGCTCTCAGAATTAGTAATTTGATATTAGTAGGTTATCATCATCATCAGCCTGTAGAAGTGCACTGCTGGACCTATGTCTATGCCTCCCCTTATAGAATGCCACGACAAACGGTCTTGAGCCAACTCCATCCACCGACTTCCTGCTACGTTTATAATGTCTTTAGTCCATCGAGTGGAGGACCTTTCTCTACCGCATCGTCCAGTTTGTGGTCACCACTCGAGAGTTTATTCCCCAATGGTTATCAGCATTGGCAGGTACACTCAGTCATTAATGTTTTATCTTCAACAAAAATGGGGTCTCGATAAAAAGATTTGTTAGCTGTTCGTCCTACATGCAGTTAGTCCAAGTCGCGGTTTGTCCAGTAAGCGTTTGGTCCAATACGCAGTTAGTCCTAAAATCTGGACGAACTGCAAATTACTTGGTAGCAGTTGGTCCAAGTCGGAGTTCGTCATATTTGCAGTTTGACATACCGGCAGCCCACCCGAAGCCCAGTCCGTCTCATACGCAACTCATCCTACTTCCTTCCTATCCTATCCTATCCTACTAATATTATAAACGCGAAAGTTTGTGAGTATGGATGTTTGTTACTCTTTCACGTAAAAACTACTGAATGGATTTGAGTGAAATTTGGAATGGAGATACTTTACGCCCTGGATTAACACATAGGCTACTTTTCACCATCATCATCATCATCTGATGATGATGATAATTGATGATGATGATGATTCATCATCATCAATTTTCATCATTATTCACGCGGGTGAAACCGCGGGCGCAACTAGTAAGTAATAAAGTAGAAACAAAAAATGTTCCTAAGCAACTACAAGTGACAGGATGAACTCATATACAATTTTGAGTTGTGTTTAAAGCTATAACAGATTGTAAATGTAACATTATGACGTATTGTTTTATAAGTGGCCAGGGATTATATTGACATCTACTTACGTATAGAAAACCTCTTTAATTGTTTCTACGATACCATATCACAGAATAAATATTAGTACAAATATGTAATACACTCGAGAGCAATGAATCCGGGTCACTTAAAGAATGTTAAAATCTCGGAAACTAAAAATGATAGATTAATGCAATAAATTGTATTTAATAGACAATGTAATACTCCTTAAATGAAGGTAAAAAAAAATATGAGTCACCATACATTTTATTAACACAAAATTACATAAAGAAAAAAACTGCTGATCTCTCCTTAAAACAAAAATAGGAAACATGAAATTTTTGAACTTTATTACGATTTTCTTGAATTTTAATACTTCGTATTGCCTCCTCGTGCTTTTTTAATTTAATTTTAATTTAATTTTTTTTATTATTAAATTTTAATTTTAAATTTTAAATTTTAATTTTAATTTTTTTTTAACTTAATTTCGTAGTTCCATCTTCGAAAGTGGCCCTTTTTCAAATTTGATTTTTTTATGATATAACTTTACAATAACTAAGAAGTTTTAATACCTTCATTTAAGGAGTATTACATTGTCTATTAAATACAATTTATTGCATTAACCTAGCATTTTTAGTTTCCGAGATTTTTAGGATTCTTTAAGTGACCCGGATTCATTGCTCTCGAGTGTATATACTTATTATTGGGTGTACTTACCTCAAAGAGTAGTGTAATATACTATTTTAATTGACGAATGGCGAATCACCTATATAGGTATCTACATATAGGACGAGTTGCGTATGAGACGGACTGGGCTTCGGGTGGGCTGCCGGTATGTCAAACTGCAAATATGACGAACTCCGACTTGGACCAACTGCTACCAAGTAATTTGCAGTTCGTCCAGATTTTAGGACTAACTGCGTATTGGACCAAACGCTTACTGGACAAACCGCGACTTGGACTAACTGCATGTAGGACGAACAGCTAACAAATCGATAAAAATAAATAAAAGGCCACGTAAAATTATTAATCTTAGGTAAGTAGGTATTGAATTTTTTTTTTCATCTATTGATATTTTTTATTTAAAATTTCTGTTTCGAGATTTTTAATTCGAATTTTTCATTCGAGATTTTTTAGTCGCGATTTTTTATTAAAAAAATATTTAATTCGTGATTTTCCATTTGAGATACCTATTTCATTTAAGTTTTTAATTCCAGTTTTTTATTCGAGGTGACGAATTTACCCTAAAAATATTGTGTCCAGCGGCTACGATAATTGCTTTCCATGTGGGTAGTATGCTTGCTTGCTTACCTTGAAGAATTAGAAAAAATATATATATATATTTACCCTTTATTGTATATTTCTGATTTCCAAATTACCCGATGACGAAATATCCCTAGCCCTATAATATGTATTAAGGAACATTTTTAATAAAAAGTTTTAAACATAAATTTAAACAAATTGTAACTAGAATTAAGGAAATAGTTTTTTGTTTTTCTCCTTATGCGATTAAACATTTAGTTATTTGGCACGCGAGACGAAGTCACTTTAATTTAATCTGTGACGCGGGAGTAACCAATTAGTATTGAACGTCTGTACGTACAACAATATATGTACGGCGACGTAAACACGAATATTCCTCCCGCAGACCTTTCACAAGCCCGTGGTCATTCATGTTCCACTACCAATAGCTCGGAGCTCATAACTTATTTACTTATTTAGGCAATGCGTCAACCAATTTGCTACCTGAAGAAACCTTACGTAGCTGTAAAATTTCATACTAAGGCTTATTGTCCACTTTCTATCTATAGAAACAGCCGGAAGCACAAGCACAAATGTGTCTATGTAGCGGTATTTCAGTGGACAATAAGCCTTAATATGAAATTTTACAACTGCGTAAGGTTTCTTCAGGTAGCAAATTTAATGATCAAACGAACTTACCCTTACGTGAAGTTCGATCACAATTATGTGAACAGCTTAATTCGATGCGATTTTAATGTTTACTAATTTGTAGTAGTGTTCTCACGCTACACAGCCTTTAACACGTTGTTTAAAGTTTTTTTTTTATTTTTTTTTTATTTGCAACCCTGTCTTGCCCCTCTATTGACTTTTGGCTAATAGCTCACCGCCATTACCTCCTACCTGCGCATTCGCTTATCGTGTCATTTGTTTAAAGTTTGAAGGAACCACCTAAAATTTCACATTATATTAGGGAATGGGATAATTATACGGGTGGGTGTGAATAAATCGCATCGAATTAAGCTGTTCACATAATTGTGATCGAACTTCACGTAAGGGTAAGTTCGTTTGATCATTAATTATGTTTCACAGCTTAATTCTTAGCGATTTTAATGTTTACTAATTTGTAGGATGTTCAGAGCTCTATACTATAATGTGAATTTTATGTAACAAACATTGTAAGGGTCGTTATCTTAGTTATTGGTAATTAAATAACAAGCTGTTTTTTTTTTTTTTTTTTTAAATCACCATTTGTTTATTGATATAAGAAATTAAATAATAATAAAGTTACTGATTAACACTGCAATTGAGAATTGATCTCGCAAATTGATTGGTATTATGCACAATTTCCTTATTATAAAATCGAGCAAACACACATGAATCTTGAGTCCAACCTGCAGTCTTTCTTATAACATCTAGATTAACACCCAGTCTGTTGGCCCTTGAGGTCGCAGCATGTCGCGTGCTATGGGCACTAAATATGTTGGTGTCGATGCCACTGCTCGAAAGGGTGTCTTTGATCCAATGACTCAGGTGCTGTGAAGAAATTTTGGCGTGAGGCTTACGGTAGCTGATAAACAAAAAATCATTGCTAGAAGAGCGTAAAGAACTCGTTGTATGTATATAGTTTTCCAAGCACGTGGCAGGGCAGATCTCTGGACGTTCATTAAAATACGGCAATTTTAAAACTGGTTGAAAAGAATGTGAACCCGATGTTTTTATTAAATCTGGGATTTTAATAATGATTTCGTTTCTATTGTAAATACTTATGTTAATCGTTCTTATGAGTGAAAACGTCTGTACCCTGTGAGCAGTGACAAGAGCCAACAGAGTGATTGTCTTTTTTGAAAGTGTTTCTAGGCTGAGACTTTCATGTGGCCATTTCAGTGCTAAATGTTCTAAGACTATGGCTGGATCCCAAGTGATATTGTATCGCGGTAAAGAAGGTCTCAGTCTATAAACTCCTTTCATAAAACGTTTGACTCTATCATCATTTAGAATATTACTGCCTAGCAAAATTGACAAAGCAGATCTATAGGCATTTATAGTTCCATATTTGGCACCCTTATAAAAAATATCAGATAAAAAATCGATTACAACTGGCACAGATGATATTAAATGGTCGTAGTGATTGATTTTACAGTATTGGATCCAAGCTTTTACACAGACATCATATTGTTTGTATGTATTATCGGACAATGAGGACAACATTATTTCTACTGAGCGCGGCGATAGGTAGTGTAGCGCTTGCCGGAGAGTTTCGCGGCAACTAATGTTAGCGACCTGTGTAGGTTGTGAGCCGACCTGAAAGGAGATTTTAATAGATTAATATCTGGGTTAAAGAAAATCAAATCTGAAATCACAAGGTTTTGGAATAAAGGAAACCATGGCTGTGATGCCCAATTAGGAACAACAACGATGCCCTCTGCTTTGTCAGTGACCACTTTTTGCAGCATTTTTAAAATTAGAGAGAATGGTGGAAACGCGTAAAATGACAATTTTGACCATGAGATAGTAAAAGCATCTACAGCCCATGCATCTGGATCATTTTTCCAAGTAACATACGTTAAACATTTCGCATTACTTCGACTAGCGAATAGATCTATGTCAGGAACGCCCAAGTTACATTTTATCCTATGAAATGCATAGTCTCCTAATTCCCATTCAGTGTCCTGAAATGTTTTGCGTGACAGAGAATCTGCTTCTCGGTTATCTCTTGTGTTTATGTATGATGCAAAAATGAAAATTTTACGGGTTTCACACCATTGCCAAATATCACGGGATATTTGATTTAAATGTGGATACTGCACACTACCCATTCTGTTAATGCAAGAAATTGCGGTAGTATTATCGATTCTTAATAATATTTCACAATCAAAATAAGTGCTGGCAAACACCTTAAGTGCGAAAAAAGCTGCCTTTAACTCTAGCTCATTAATATGAAGAGTCCTTTCACTCTCTGTCCAATAACCATAAGACTGATTGTTGTTACAAAAACCTCCCCAACCTGTGTTGGAGGCATCCGAAAATATTTCTATTTGAAATTCATTAAATCTGAAAGGACAGTAGCCCGATGTTATATTTTCAAGCCACCATTTTTTAACTGTATCAGAGATATGAATAGATTGTTCATAGCTTGGATTTTTTAATAAGTATAGATATTTATGACGTTCTAAAAGCTTCGTATAGACCCATGAATATTGTATTGCAGGACAAGCAGAGACAAGTAAGCCAATCAGTCTAGCAAAATCACGTAGCTTACATTTTTGTAATTTTATTACATGTGTAATATAATTTATAATTTTTTCTTTTTTGTTATCTGGTAGGGATAACACCATTTCCTCGGAATTAAATATGAAACCTAAAAATTTAGATTTAGTAGATGGAGTCAAACAGCTCTTTTCGTAATTTATGACAAAGCCAAGGCGTTCTAGTAATAACCTGGTAAAATTTATACTATTTAGACATGATGTGTATGAATTTCCTATGAGGAAAATATCATCGAGATACTGTACCGAAACAGTACCACGTGATCTTAGATATTTCATAACAGGTTTTAAAACTTTCGTAAATACATATGGTGCCGTACATAGGCCGAAAGGTAAACAATTAAATTCATAAAGATGATCATAAAAGACAAAACGTAGGTATTTTCTTTGTGATTCATGTATAGGTACCAAAAAGTAGGCGTCTTTTAAATCAATAGACCCCATATAACAGTTATTTGTTATGAGTTTTGAAGCTGTACGATAATCTTCCATTTTGAAATGGTTAGTCTTGACAAATTTGTTTAAGCATTTTAGATTTAAGATAAACCTTTTATCTCCGTTTGGTTTAGGTACTAAGAAAATGCTAGATAAAAACTCTTGTTCTTCATGATGACATTCAGAAATAGCACCAATTAATAATAGAGATTGTATAGAGTTATTAAAATCGGCATCGTCCTGGATAGATCTGACGTTAGTGGTTTGGGGGTCATTTCGAGATGGAATCGAAGTAAATGGTATGGTATAACCTTTGATCCATGTTACAACTGTATTATCTGTTGTAATTTCCGCCCACTTATGAGCAAACCATTGCAGTCGACCGGCGTATCTTACCCCATGTTCAGCTATCTCCTGTACGACAACTTCCCGGCTGGCGAACGCGTTCGTCCCTGGTACTGGTTCTGGTTCTGCGTCCTGCTGTTCCTCATCGTCGGGCGCTGGGTTTGCTGAAACTTGCCTGCTTCTGCTCTCGGCGCCTGGCGATGCAGAGGCTTGTAGTTTAAACGATTTTTAGGCCCATTATTATTATTAACATTGTTGTTCTTAATAAACTGTTTTTTATTGAATGGTTGTTTTGGTGTAGCCTTTAAACCTTCTCCAGATTTCTGAATATTCTGGGCGCATTTTAGTTGATCTGTCAGTTTCTCACCGAACAAGAGTTTGTTTCTCGTTGAATTGACGAGGGTTTCTTTGAGATCTGGTTTGACAGAGGATACTACGAAGTTACGTCGAATCTTTGTCTCTAGAAAGTGGCTGTCGCATAAAAGGCGGCAAGCGTCACTCAAAGGTTTCAAAACCTTTTCTGGTGCCTCTTTGGCAATTAATAACTCTGTGGCCTGACCCAGAGCTGCTAAAGCAGTACCTAGTTGCTGTTGCTTCTGCAATAAACTCTGGTCTCTCTTCACAATAAAATCAGTCATTGCAACTTTTATCTCGGGGTTAAGTATTGGTGCGACTAGCAATTCGCAATTTCCAGGCACTAGGTATGTTTGTTGCATCTTTTCCTTTGTGCTTTTTTCTAGACCTTTAGACAAGACCTCATGCCAGCGAGACGAAATCGCTTCGTGTATATTTTTACCCATAGGGGTTTCGGGCTTCGGTGCCTCACCCAACAAGCTGAGAATATTCTCATCTAGCTCAATCTGCAATTGATCGACATTACCGGTTTCGTCTCTCGGCATGGAGAGTTCCTCAGTAGTAATCGGAATCCCCGCTGTTGAAGTCGATGGCTCTGCTGCTGCTGATGATGATGGTCCTGCCACTGGCTCGCTTCGAGGTGACGAGGTACAGAGTGGCGAGATGGACCGCGCGCGCGTGTCATAGCATTCCGTTTCATTGGCCTCATGACCTACAACAATACAGGTGGTCGATTAGATTTTCTGGCTAGCAGAAAAATGTCTGACGAAGAAGCACTTGTCACTAATCGAATGAAACACGGACGTTTGTAAAGAGGGTAGTCCACGATTAGAATTTCTGGTCAACAGAAATAGATCTGAAGGAGAAACCTTAAGAAAAGGTGGCTCACATCACTAATCGGTGTTTTGAGTTGTTGATTAGAATTCCTGGTAAACAGAAATAGATCTGAAGGAGACAACCAAATGTAATATGGTAGCTCGCATCACTAACCAACTTGCAAAGTTATTTAACCTGATTAAAAATATTTGCGGGTAGGTACTTACTGGATAATTCGTCATCCGAGGAGGAATAAACTAGTATTCTACGACGCGGCTTCTTTAATTTCTGCTCCAATTTTCTTATCTTCCGTTTTATGCGATCCTCCTGGTCTTCTTTCTTCCTTTTATTATTTCCCATCCTAACTTTACTTCTTACTTTTTTTTTTTTTAAAGCGCAGAGACGTGCGAAGGTTTGAGCACGAAAACACAGAATGACACGATAAGCGAATGCGCAGGTAGGAGGTAATGGCGGTGAGCTATTAGCCAAAAGTCAATAGAGGGGCAAGACAGGGTTGCAAATAAAAAAAAAATAAAAAAAAAACTTTAAACAACGTGTTAAAGGCTGTGTAGCGTGAGAACACTACTACAAATTAGTAAACATTAAAATCGCTAAGAATTAAGCTGTGAAACATAATGGTGCATAGATGCAGCGGTAACGTCAAGTGTGCTGCAAGCAAACTTCATAATGCCAGTTTAATCACGTACAAAACCATAAAATATCTCTCACGCGACTGCGGTGACACTTCAGTGGGCAGTGTGCTTTATGTTGTTGTAAAACACCGTACTATATAGGGCATTTGACCGTCATTCTTATTTATCTGAGGGACAGTTTTTAACGCGTATCAGAGAACACCTACTATACTTCATTATGTACTGTTACTACGTATGACAAAATATGTAAGATATTAATTAAAATAAAATAACCGAAAAATTACAGAGTAATACCAATTGACACAGATAGCCGTGAGTGCTACTCACACAATGGTGAATATTATATTAATATTATTATTTTATTTGTCTTTCATAAAAATAGGCTAATAAGAACAAAGCATTTTCATCAAATTGGAATGTATTGCGCGGTCAATTTACTCTTAATACGTTCTCAAAGTTCTCATACGTATTACAAACACTCGTGGCTAACATTCTTCGAATAAACAAACACACCTTCAATAGTACAGCTACGCCCATCCATAGCTCTCAAATAATAAAAGCAAGAAAGTAGTTTTAGGAACCTGGCGACAGCCATTTGCGGCCACATATTACCAGCTGCAAAGCCCTCCTTATTACGCGAAACAAACAAGTTATTCGTTTCAAATTGAAAACTTTCCACCCCACTATAACCATGCTGGGGCTGTGGCCCATAAATTCCCGCCAATTTTGTTTTATTTCGCGATGCAGGCACGGTAATAAAAGTAAGCTGGACGTGAGACAAAGCCTCTAGCCGGGATTACTCGGCCATCGCAATGGATCACTGCAGCCTGTGATATGGAGTCTAAACAAAGGCACCTGACTAACTCGCCCTTATGTAATAACACTATTTGACCACACTGCAGAAAAAAGCCTACAAAACTTTATAGCGCCGACCTCAGCTCTCAAGATACAACACTCAACAGACACCTTGTTCCATCAAAGAGATAAATCCCTCTTAAATTCGACGCACTTTCAAAATCATGCCCATAAAACTATACTTCAGGTTTACGATCCAATACCTACATAAAAAATATGTGTACCTCACCTTGGCAAACAAAATTTACTTACGGCTCGTTCTAGGCGATACCTGTAAAATCCAATACCTTCATTGCGACGCTGCTTGAGGTACCTAGGTAGGTATATTATTTATATAGCGTTTCTACGAACACTCTGTATACCAGGTTATGCGCTAAAATCCTCTGTATTTTTAATGAAAGCACAATATTAAATCTTTGTTTATTTTTACTGCAAGCCATTTGCGATTGCGAGTTGTTAGAGCAGGTGCATTATATGAATACCAAGATCTCATCAGAATCTGAACTTGTTGCCAATTGCACGGGCACATGTGTGATTTTTGTTCTACGTACACTCATTGTAGTCCTATTTCAAACGTGTCGTGTAAGCGGAACTGAAGCCAAATCTGGACAAAATGCCACTGGTATATTTCATTCAAAGAATTCTGTAAACTCGGTCTGAATTTTATTCTAAGAAGTGTCTTCGACAGAATAAAAAGAAGTACCAATGTGCATCATTTTTATTAAAAGACAATAACTGGTAAACTAATACCACTATACTAAGTTTCACGAGTAAGCATACGTTTTGCTTGGTTGAATTTTAAGCATAAAGTTCCTAGGTTATGTGCTCATTGGATACACACAGTGTTGGAAGTCCAATTTTCAAAGTTTTATGTCACAACAAATGCCGCAACCCTAATGAAGTGTGTCCGGTCGTAGCCACAAGCTGCGCTTTAAGAAGTGCCAGGTGAGAGCGAGCTCTTTTTATGGCGACTAAAATAAAATCGCTACGCGTGTGTAAAAGAGGACTCCCGATGGATGCAACCACAACATAAAAACAACCCAGCAAAAATCTACTCTATCGCGACCCAACAGTGTCCAACTTTAACCTACAATTTTCTCTGAACAAAACAATGCTGGTTTTACAGATAGGGTTGCAAACAGTTGCTCTGTCCAACGGTTATGATCTGTCGTTTCAGCAACACGCCAAATTTGGTCCCCTCATAAAAATAAAAAGTAGTCTGGTATAACACACGCTGACGCTTATATTATAAGTATCTTGAGTCTTGAGCGTCGTCTTGCAGCTCCGCGTTAAAATTTTGCTCAAGTTTGTTGTGAAGAATAAAGCATAAAGTGCATACTCTGTGAAACTAGATACATTTGTTGTACTCTATAAACTTTACTATTTTCGAAACACTTAAACTTTGGTTAGACTATTCTTTTTTTTTCCATTCGCCTAACGTCGCAGTGTATTTTTATAAATAAGAATCCGATCCGTATCACGGTCAATTTGTTGCCACAATATTTTCATCAATTCCTAAATTCGACATAACGTGACGCAAATTTTTATTACTGTGGACCCAGCTTAAATCTAATCTTTCGGTTTTGCAGTAAAATATCAAATAACGGTCAAAATATTTTCCTCTTCGCGCTCTCAATGGCGTAAAATCCACAAAGCGAGCACCTAAACAATAAACCTTCCAATACTTAATGTGCGACAAGAAAGACCGTGGGAGCCAATTAATTTTTGCTGAGACCACGGTTTATGTTTCCCGGATAAATAAGGAGATTTACCGGCGACGCCGCGAGCCGCCTCATAAAATGGCTAGCTCGTATCCCGGTGCGCGGCGTGACCGGCCAGCCTGCCCCCAACTCAACAATCTCGATTGGAAAACATTTTAAAACTTGCCTACGTAAGCAAAAATCTTTGGTAATGCAATAATTATTACTAATTCCATCCTGCCTAACAAATTAATATTTTTTTCAGTCTTTCTTTTATAACAGACCAGCAAAACTTCAGTTCGCTTAGAAAATAAGTTCCCCAAGAATATTACCTTTCTAAGCACTTTTCCGGTGGAATATATTCAGACAACAGCACAACTTTTTATTTTTCTATTTACAGGTGAGTTTGCTTTTACTTGCTCCCATATAAGTATAAAACTTTTCAATAGAAATATCATAAAGAAAGTTACGGCTCTTGCAGGGAGCTGATGTTATGTGAAGTGCATAAAATGGCAATGTGCGAGAGTATTTTGGGTGCATTTAATTCGAATTGAGGAGTAGGCAGAAGTCGGCAAGCGTGCGGGATGCGGATGGCGATGACTAAATAATGACCGGGATAACGCAGTTTTACTACCGCCTCCGTGTTGCGAATATATAAATGAACTCTCTAGGGAGTGTTAAAGACGCCGCCAAAGAACTCTTGTCGAAACAAGTCGGACTCAGAGAAATAGCGCCGTAAACCTCCCCATCCGCTGAGAAGTCATTTTGCTCTTTGTATGAAACTATTTGCTACGGAAAAAATTAGAAATATTTATGATTATCATCATCATGATCACCAGCCTATTTACATCCACTGTTGGACGAGGCCTCCCCCACACATATAATGGAGGGTTTTGCCATAATCACCACGCTTGGATTGGTGATCGCAGTTGGTAATAAGTATTCAGATAAATGCTGCTGCCCATCCCCTGGTGTAATCCCTTAGTAAGGCTTTTTCTACATACACGGGAGGAGTAGGAGGAGTCTATTCTTAGGCTGGACACACCACGGCATTGCTGCATACGTATCAATATTTTTAATACGTATGAATAATACAATAAAATGCGAATGTATTGTCTATTGTTGTTTGTAACAAAAATAAATAAGAGACCAAATACCGGGTGTAAAACTCGATTTCACTTCATAGATCATATCATTATTTACACCTGCTAAGTATATTATGCCGTGGTGTGTTCGGTCTAAGCATAGACCCCTCCCGTTGATGTAGTAAAACCTTACTAAGGGATTACAACAGGGTAATCCCCTCGGGGAGGGGGGGTCGTATGGTCAGCATCCATACGAGTACTTATCACCAACTTCAATCACCAATTCGCCTGCCAAGCGTGGTACTATGGCCAATCCCCCCATTGTATTCAATGGGGGAGGCCTCGTCCAGCAGTGGACGTAAACAAGCTGGTGATAATGCTAAAGTATATTATTTTACTGAGTACCAATTACTAGAAGTTTTTAAAAACAATCTCATTATTTTCCCTACCACTCAAATAATCACAGAAGTTCTAGGAGAAAGTTAAAAGAAAGTTCGTAAACTGAAATCTATTACCTGCATAGGTCATTATTACGTCTAGCTCGCGTCGGCTTTCAAATATTAATTGTATTCCGAGGCCCGCTCCATAGCAGTAAAGAAACCGGCAGGGCGCCGCGTTGATACACTATTAATGCAATTGTTCGAAAACAGCGAGAGGCAATAAAGTTTTGCTTTCAGGCGTATTTACGTATTAACCAGGTTGCTGCTGACTCAATCTATAATATTAGACGTGTTATCAGCATTCCTGGCGATCCACTGACAAAACGAAAATGTAATACATCTCATACACATTTTGATAGTAAGCAAGCAGCGTTGCAAAAAGTTTACGGCGCAACCGTCAAACCATAATTTTCACGTTTTTACCAGTTAATTACAGGTAAACAAGGCGCTGGTAATCTGCTTTTTACGTGAATATGGGCTTCAGGTGGAATATTGCGCCCCATTTCACAGTCGTAGCCATAATTTTTCGCATTGCGGATTTCAAGCCAACGTAAAATTAGTTTATTTTACGACAGATGAGATTGTCCGATTGAAATTACCTTAGTGGCGTACCAAGCCCACACCTACCTATGAGAGGTACAGTAAGCGGCATAAGTTGATTGACATTTTAAAATTTTTACAATGTGATGATGCGGTTTCTTGTTCCACTGGATCGTATTTTTTAGGTCCCATTTAAATTTAATTCTCACCTTAATTTAATTTAATAAGTGTGGCTTACATTCAAAGTGTACACTTACCGAGTAAACTTTAAGAAAGAGGAGTGGTGCCATCTCTTGTCGATCCACTGTCGATTATCGTGCCCACTGCAGCATAGGCCTCCTACATAGAATACCATGACGAACGGTCTTAAGCCTTCTTCATCCACCGACTTTCTGTTACAGAACGTAATACTCTCTCACGAGAGCTTCCCGCTAACTTTATAATGTCCTTGGTCCATCGAGAGGGAAGGGGGGGGGCTTCCTTTACTGCGTCGGTTTAACCGTTGATTAGTCCGATTCAAATGGTTCTTTCGATGCTGTTTAGGGAATGATCTTGAAGTGGTTCCGTGAAAATGTTACCTGAATGTTTAAAGGTAAAGAAAGTAGGTCCTACATCTCGTGTATTTGCAAGGCTCGGGTTCGGGTCGAACCACTACTTATAAGCTTGTGGATTTTTCATTTCAGCAGCCCATATTTAATTTGAGGAGAAAAAATACCAACCTAAAATTAAAACAGGCACGGTAGATTCATTTGAATGTGCACTACATTTAAACCGCAATACGCGGAGACAAAAAAGACTAACGTGGAATGCCACTGACAGCTTGAACGCGTGATCCACCATCCGAGGCACAGAGACCTGCTAAGGAATGTCTTTTGAAGGAAAGAAAAAGCAACAATTTTACAGATTCTATAGAATCTTCCAGAGTGGAGAGGTGGTTTTGTAGTTTTTTTAGAGGCTTTTTTGTAAAGAAGTGTCTTCTTATTTCAAAACCGTAGACTGGTGTCATCATCATCATCTGAAAAGACCACAAAGGTGTTATTTGGTGACTATGTATAGCATATACATAGTCACCAAATAACACCCGAACATAGTCCCCAAAGAACTTTCTTGTCTTTGAGCCGCCTTCATCTATCGATTTCATCTATAGGCTTATGGTCGCGTTGGATTCTTCAAGGCTTGGTCGCGTTGGAACAGTATTAAATTTAGTTTATTCTTGTAAACTCTACTTTTACGTAAAACGATTGAAGATGATCCTTGTGATTTCATTGATCAAAATTATTTTGATTTGATTTGATTTGACTCCTTGCAACATAACCTTTGAAATGGTTTTGATTCTCTGTTTCCGTAGCTTACTGCAGAAAAGTGTAGTCGTCAAAGAAAATATGGCTTTTTCAGCTCCCCACGTTGTTAAGAAACGAAAAAAAATTGTCCAAAGGAAACCGGTTTTATGGTATAGGTAAAACCAGTCAGAAAAGTCTGGAATATTTTCATTATGTTTTGGTAAATCGGACGAGGGATCACATGTTATTTTCCAGTCCGCCCCTGCTCAGATACAGACGGCAAATGCACTTAGCATTATCGTTTGCCGCGTACCTGCAACATAACTTTCTGGATTGTCTTCTCTGAAATCTTTTACTCAAAACGCATGACAGATTCTACTAGAATACTACCTAGTATATAATTCAGTTCAGAAGTAGAACTCCTTGTGAAAGATGTTCCTAGGGGTACTTCCACTATACCATACCTATTTTTTGCCGCGAAGCAGCAATGCGAGCGATCCGTTCTAATGGTTTATAGATAGATTGGTGACAATGAATATTGCAGGAAAACTGAAATTTACAACTTTCTGTCCTCGGGCGCAGTGCAGTGCTACGTAGGGTACGTCCTAGGTAGACGTGTTCTAAATGGTATGGCAGTTGTAATGGGCATGCAGAGGTTACCGCTTAACATCACGTGGGTCAATCTTCTAGTTCCGTCACTAGCTAAAATAAAAATACTGATTTCAGATGAAGTCATCGATACTGAAAATACGCAAAATATTTTGGACTTTGGACTCATTATAATTAAAAACAATGATTCACATTCTATCAAAAATTAACCGGCTTAAGATGGTAATTTGATAATTTATTTTAGATAATAGGTTCAGCTTATTAATAAACAGTTTGATATTCAGCTTATTAATGAACAGTTTGATATTATAGTTACTTATAGAAGAACTAAATTTAAATTTTTAATACTTATTTACATAAACTCCAACACTAAATAACATTTTAATAATAAATACGTACGTATTATAATAATGACTGAATTTACCATAAAAATAAAGTGAAATAGCTTTCCGAATAACATTTTATCACTTTCAAGGGAATATCGTAAAATTTCTGTTACGATACTTCAGACAGAAACATTTTATTTATTTTAACGTTTTTTTTTACATGGAATAATACATTATAAGATTTATCGTTTTAACATGGGACAACTTACTTCACATGGAAGATCCCTATCTTGTAAAGATTGATATAAGCACAACCCCGCAATGCAATATCGCAGATATTGGCCCTCCGTCCCAGATGTACCATTGAGTTGTACCATTGATGGTACAATTGGTACTGATTTATCCCACTAGTACCACTACACAAAATACAATTGTCAGGCGATGTGAACTTTTTATTAGGGATTTTGTCGCTAATTTGGCAACGTGATTTTTTTATTAGGAATTTCTTCTTAAATTTAGGCAATGCAATTTTTTGGTTAGACAAATTATCGCAGATTTTGGCGATACGGTATCGCATCACGGGTTTGTGCGGGTAGACAGAGAAGACCAAGGTGCCTCTAAACGGACCATACTTTAATTTCCATGCAGTATGTGGTTCTAATACTGGGCTGGCAATACTGCCAGCAACACCAGCGTTACTGTCCAAATACACGACAATATTTTGAGTATGGCCCGGCCATATAGCCACTTGTTTTTGGTATGTTCAATGCATTATCATGTGTAGTCGGCATATTGCCGAACGATTGCTTCGCATTCAAAATACATGCAAATGCAATGCAATGCAAATGTTGCCAGGTCAGGTTACATTGTTGTTGCGTTTTGCAGTAGGCTTAGGCAGTAGGTATAAGTGCATCCCTTTCTTTGTAGAGCTATTGCTAATCTTATGGTAACAGGGGTCGTAGACAAAGTAACATTCTAATAGCGATGTAGCCAGTAGAAAAGTCCAAAATGTATGGGATTGACGTTAGCTTTCGATATGTCACGTGGTCTTTTGTATTGAATTACGACTTTAGAAATGGAATCGCTTCGAAGCGAATGCCACTTGGCTAGGCCCTCTGGTATCTTTTATTTTTATGTTTTGTCCAATTTTGATAATACGGAATTAGAAGTCACTCTCAGACATTCATGTTAAGGTTTAGAATAAGTATTAATCAAGTATTTATTCTAAGCTTATGGTATCTAAAGTGTCACGCCTATTTAAATAAGGTCAAATACACATTTTTGCCTTTCTTTCGTTTTAAAAGCGACTGCGACGAGTGTGACTTCATCAACCATTGTTGCCCAATTTTGTAGCCCGTTCAGGAGTCTGAACGATGGGCCATACTACCATACTATTGCAAACATATTGCAACATATACAGAAATAAATTACCATATGCTGAAATAAAATGTTTTTGTTGTTGTTTGCCGGGCAATAGTTGCCAAGAATGCAGGCACATATTACAAATATGGCCCGTTTAGGCGCACCATAGACAAATAACTGTCAATTGGAAATGCATTGCTTGATAATATCAGCCCCCCCGATTCCCTAATTGAAGTCACTCAGTGACTAACGTTTGACAAGTAAAATTACCATCAATTAACAATTCTTAGTGATAAATTTGAGCAGCTGATGGTAACTTTATTGGTAAACGTTATATCACCGAATGACTTTCAGTTAAGGAATAGGCGGGCAGATTCTTTTAATTGGGCCTTATTTTTGCGGCAATATGTGAATAACAACATTGCCGGTATTGACTGAAATAATAAAAATAAATAATATAATATAATATTGCCAGGAAATATAGACAAACATTTTTAGTATTTATGATGTATTTTTGTGTTACTAGCATATTGCTGGACGATCGCCTCGCAATCAAAAATACTGCATATTTTCCGGGCCATGTAGGTTTATAATAATTTCACTTTATATATTAATCTCTTTATATGTGAATCAATCCGCTGTTGTATCAATACCTACTTCATGTCATATATGTACTATATGCGTATTGTTTTTTCAGCTATTGTTGTAGCTCGTGTACCTACATGACAACATTATGAGCCATACTGTTGCAGATTTAATGCACTGAACCATATTTTCAGGCATATTTCGCAACAAAATATTTGTGTAGTAGCTGGGCCATAGTGGCCAATATAGCAACCACAAACTGTCGTTAAAATATGGCCCGTTTAAAAGCAAAACAAATTAGTCAGCTGCTTCTCTTCTTACAATATTCTTAAAATTATCCGTAAAATATCTTTGGGTAGGTAAGCATACTTATAATACATGCGTGTTTACAGTAAGAAACTTAAACTAATCGTTAGATTGTTATTGAGCCTCCTACAATGACTACTATGAGCAACTTGCTCTGCATGAGTTAAATACTCGCTTTGCTTTGTATCAATGATTTAAATATTTGTTCCCTGCATCAATAATCTCTTAGTTTAATTAGCTCCCATTTTGAGCCAAATGCCTTTAAGTAAATAGTAACCTTTGTAAGAATTGTATAATTCCAAAGAAGGAATGTCAATTTACAAAGTCATAGTCGTTGTGGGCTCATTCGCAATACCACGTCGTTCTTCGGAATTTCTTTTCACTGGGCCTTCGGACCTCACCGGGAACGCCACGAAGAGAATTATCTGAAATTAAACCATAACAACTTATACAAGTCATATTTTTATTAGAGTAGGTACTCACACCAATCAAGGAACGCGCACCAAAGAAATTAAAAATATATATTTTATTTTAAGGAAATGTAGGAGGATATCAATTGAAATCTTAGAACACGTAAGAAAGGATATATAAAATAAGAATCTGATTTTATTTTGTATACACAAGACAAGTTTTGTTGTAAAACCATGCACCAATACATAAAAGATAAGGTATAAAAATAACAAAAAGAAAGATAATAAACACGAAAGACAAATTTGTTCTACAGTTCTGAATTCCGTTCTTAAAAATTACCCTCACCTACCCTTCACCAAGGCCAATAATTCAAAAAAGAAAAATATTCTCACAAGCAGTGCTGACATTACTAACCTACAAAGCAATTCATTGGTGCACTTTCACGACTACGAAACCCTCTAACAGACCTGAGGAGAGATGATTTGCATGAAGCCAGGTACATTCAAAACAGTAGACAATACTAAAATAACGTTCGAGAATTCTAACATTCATTTTGTACAACGGGAAATTTTCACATCCCAATTCCCAACACACGAACACATGACGTGGAACATATCGGTACGTGAAAATTTCACGGTTTACAAAATGAATGAGTAGACATAGGTATACTATTATTTATGTTCATTATGTATTTTGACCTAACAGTCAGAAAGTTAATCCAAAATTAATCTAAATTAAACATCTCAAGTCACTCTCGTAGTTTACTTGGCATACTTGGCTTTCTAACCTAACCCACACGACAATTTTCACATCGGGAAACCCAAAATTTATGCCAAGATAAATCCTTTTCATATATTTTGGAAGGGCTTGAATTAAGGCTAATGAATATTTATGTATTATTCACGTATTTTTTGTAATCTGATGCTTTGTGCAAACACGCAGTCTAGAATGCAACCTTCCAGAGCCGTTCTACGTTTGGTAAGTAGTTTTGGTTAAGTAGCTATCATAAACAGCCACAAATAAATAATAATACATACGTCAAATAATGTGATGCAATGTAAATTGTGATACGAACTAAGATTACCTATGTGTCATGGAAACGTATTTGTAAATGACATACCTACTTATATTAAATAAGTATGTACAAAATGATAAGATTAAGTACGTAGATACTCACATTTGTCGTCGTTTCGTTCCGATTCAGCTGAGTCCTGGCTGTGCATGGAACCCACTGATATCCGCTTGTTCCTTTGTTGGAGAAGTAATTCTGGAAATGAGAGTAAATTGATTTAAGACCACTAGTTTTATCTAATGAGGACCCTAATGTTGTAATTGTTAATCACAGGGCAAATTCTACAGTTAATTTTGTCTGCGTCGTTTGATCGCTCAGATTTGTTGATGAAACCACAAAGACTTTCGACTTGTCTTCAACTTGTTACATGCCTAGCATGTACCGAACCTGCTGACTAGGACTGCAGAGTTGCATTCCTACGTTGGTCGGCCGGTACAAGACATACGCCGACTCAGCATGCGAGGCTTTACTCGGAATGGGAAAACAACAGAGGTGTCGTGATTCAACTACTGGTAATTTTAACTTAGAATATTTTAAAGTTATATTGTAGAAAAGTAATAAAGTGTTTTAAAAGTCTTTTGGTTTTTTTTAAAACCATTAGCTGCGGCTAACGTTATTAACTACACAACGCACGAGTTAAATAAACAAACTGAATAGTGTAAGGCTTCGTCTAGTAGTTGTGTAGTTAGAGCTTTTTCCCAAAGGGGCCCCAGTATTTTTCTACTCTTCAGTAGGTACTCAGGATTCAGGACTGTCGATGGAATGTAAAAATTTACCACACATTGGTGTTTTTGGTGAACTATGGAATAGCGAATAATAATAAATATAATAATAAATAAATAAATGCTGGACACTTCACACAACATTATCTAGCCCCAAGCTAAGCAGAGCTTGTGTTATGGGTACTAAATAACTGATATACTTAATACAATAAATTACATAGATAGATATTTTTTATTATGCATAGAAAAATACCCAGAACACCCTGAACAAATATCTGCAGATCGTACAAATATTTGTTCCGAGGCGGGAATCGAACCCGCAACCTCCTGCGTCGCAGGCGAACCATCGCCCACCGCGCCACAGAGGTCGTCTCGAATGTTCATAAATATGTTTGAATTTTAAGTCTTTAAATTTAAATTTGTAAATTCACCGTTTTCACCAATAGCCTGGGACGCCCATTGCTAGACGACGCGATGCCTGCCTCATAAAGTGCAATGGGGGATTTGCCAGAATCATCACGCTTGGCAGGCGGATTGGTGATCACTATTGGTGTTGATTACTCAGGTGAATGCTGCTGCACATCCCTTGGGATGGACAGCAGCATATTTTAGCAGGGTCTTTTAGTCAGCTTTTATGACATCTACGGGAGGAGGTTCTATCTCCTTCGAGAGAGGTCTCTCGAGGGTCTATTCTTAAGCCAGCCCCCTCGGCACTGTTTTACTATCCATATTTTATTTAACTTCTATCTAAGTAGGTAGTACTTCGTAAAAACCCAAACATTTGTATCTAAATAGTACTAACCTATAGGTACGCGATTGTTTGTATAGTAAAATACACCAAGCATTACGGAGCGATACAATATTATCTCTGTTGTTTTATCTATGAGAAACAAGGTTTATCTCTACCAAGACTTACCTGATTGTGTTGATTTTTATAGAAAGCAACAAATGTTTTTTGCATTCACGTGAAAGCAAGTTGATCATCATCATCAGAAAATAAATGCCCTTGTTTATCGATACCTATATGCTCATACGCATCGATATAAAATACGACAAATTTACTAATTTAATGATAAACTTAACGAAAGTTATTTTCGTACTATCGATATAAAATACCCTGAATAGACTAGACGAATAATATAAATTTATGCTAAACGGTCAACAATGGATCAAGAACTGAATACCGAACTCCTACCTACTATGTGCCCTGGATCTTATCTTTGGAACTT
This sequence comes from Epirrita christyi, assembly GCA_951392215.1. Classification (NCBI taxonomy): domain Eukaryota; kingdom Metazoa; phylum Arthropoda; class Insecta; order Lepidoptera; family Geometridae; genus Epirrita; species Epirrita christyi. Next base: position 11,247,530 of record OX595835.1, on the reverse strand, counting down.
CCAAAGAGACATTTCTGATAAATAAAACAAACACTATGAAAGTTTTTCAAAAGATACTGAATATTGAGCAGTGCCGGCAGTCGGCGGCGGCGGCGGCGCCGGACAGTTTGTTGATAAACCGACCTACATTATGGCGGACATCGGTCGCCACTCGCTGGCCTGAGCCGCTGGACAGCTCAACAACATAATTATTACTAGAAACCCGACGACCACGGCAAATCAATAATAGTCGCTGGAACTTGCTCCAACTCCCACCACAACCATCACATAAATGTAGCTTAATGGACTCCAAATTAACAATGCGAATTGCTAATGACTCGGTCACATACGCGTGACTTAAATGAAGAAGGCACCATGGTATTTCGCAATAGACAAAAGGCCATTGTGTGAGAAAACAGAAATAACTAAACATCAACACGACAAAAACGCGTTTCTGACATGATTTAAACACATTTAGTTCTTATCGCGCAATCAAAGTGCGGAATGTGGCGTAACAGAGAGAGCTCTAAACGATCACACATCTAATTATCCGAAAGGCCGTTCAAGTGGATATATTTGTACGTAAAAGATAAGAATAAAAGCGCGTGTGAAGAGTGAAATTTACATAAAAAATCAAACAAAGCGTTGCATATGCCATTGCGTTTACAAAACAACACCGGGACGTTGTAAAATAAATATGTGAAGCTCCTGGCGTTCCCACAGTGCATGCAGCACATGCAAGTTGCCAACGAGTGTCCAATAAAAACTTGAGTCGACGACCCCGCGTGCGTCAGCCATGATAAAGGTCCGACTTCTTCCGTCACATACTCAGAGTAATACCAAGTAATGGAGTACAAACACGATGGCATATTTGCCTCAAATGTATTTGAGTCTGTTATTACAAATTTAATAATAACAATCGATCCCGCAACATGCAGCGTCCTACAACATCCAGCATACCACCCACGATATCTAGCGTTCAATTTAGAGCAGACCGTTGCAAAAGACGCAGAAAAAAAAGGTATTCTTGACCCTAAACATAAGCAATAAACAATTGAATAGTCATGGATACCAAAGTTCAGTGTAGGTATCATAACCTAGTTGAACATTAAGCTAGGATCACACAACAATCCGTAAACGCCTTAATCGTTTTCTCTCTTTCCTCATTTTCTCTTTTTAACCAAAGTTAAATATTTAGATTGTGTTCATCAGTTAGAGTTTAGACCCTCGCTTAGAGTTCATACTTTAACACGCGCCCTTGTAACGTATCACTGCTCTGTCGTCACGTGCAATACAGGGGCGCAGATGATGAACAATTATAAAGTTTGTTCGTATTAACTATGCGGGAATTAGTTCGAGTTGCGTGCCAGATGGACTCTTTTATCAGTCAGTCAATTCTTGTATTAGGGTTGATTAGTTCAATGACAGTTATTATATCCTGTTACTTGTTCCGTTGTTTATAACTAGTAGATTCAGTTTAGTGTTTTCATTTTGGGCGAAAAGGGCAAATTCAAACTTAACCGCGTTGACGCGAAATTTTAATTGCGCACATGGCACGTAAGAAAACCAGACAAGCAGGACTACCGAAAATTTAACCAGACAGCAAGCCGGACAATGTTCAACGATTCACGTTAGACTATGTGAAATAAGAAACCTGTTTTCCATTATAAAGTGCAAAATCAACACGCAGGAGAAATGTTATTAGAACAATCTACCCTCCGTGGCGCAGCGGGCGTGTATATAGCCAGCTGAGACGCAAGAGGTGTGGGTTCGATTCGGGACAACTGGACAAATGCTGCGAAACAAATGTTTCCAATATTTATTCCATGCCTGGGTGATGTTAGAAGTAGATAGGCATTACTTAGTAACACCTAGTACTTTCACAGATGCACTATTCTGCCGACCGTTTACTATGCCTTTGCATGTGTTACATACCTATATTATGTATAATTGCATCGTTAGTAAAATCAACATAGGAATCGTTTAACCCTCAATCAAATATCAAACGTAAACTAACAGATTCCGGTTCCATAACAAGCAAAGTTGATTTAGCATTTCCCTGTAACAGTTGATACTGATACCTACAGCTTGAAAAAATATTTCAGCCAGTTACATTATATTATATTTTCATGTTAGATTTCATTGATTTTCTTAGAAATTCATAGAGCTCTTAGGTATTGATGAAAACAAAATTCAAATATAAGCAATAAACAAACAAAATTCGAGGAAAAATAATGTTTTTCTGTATTCATGCAGAGATAATAATATTTATCGATGCCAAACTTTATTCAGCAACAAGTCAAAGAAGACACAACCACCTACCGCGATATTCATCAAAATATTTTTGCTGTGCAAGCAAAGGTAGACCTTACTAACAAAAGGATTAATATTAAAGAACTCACCTTTCTTCTGCATAGCTTGTTCCCAAAGCAGCGAAGTGATCTCCTCCACCCAAGCGTTCCTGATGACCGAGTCAGAGGTCTCTAACTTATAGGACTTAAGGTTCCTTTTCTTGTACCATATGGTGAACTTGTGTGCATCTAGCTCCTTCGCTGTGATGCCGAGATCGTCAACGGGTATGTGATCTTTGTAAGTGAAGTATTCTACGCGTGGTTGCTGAAAAACAAAGATAAAAGTATGAAAAACTACATACATAAACACACGCCTTTTTCCCCAAAGGGGTAGGCAGACTCAAAGGGCCTATTTTCATCGTTGGTTGTACAGTCACAGGAATATAGACGTGACAAGTGAAGAGTCCATCGCCGCTATTGCACTCTACGGCCAACTCGGCTAACGATTTCTTCCATTAACACAGTCCTAAATAAGCCAGCAGCCAGGACAAAACTAATACCAACAACAAAAAAATTAAGAAAAGATTTTTAACGATACTATGCTTACTTGCCCGTAAGTTCATATCAAATTAACACAAGCACGTTCATAAAATATTGTTAACTGATACTTATATAGCATTGTGGATTCCGTTGAATGATAGAAGACGTAGTAACAAGCATTAAGAAAGGAATACCTATGTATTCTTTGATGGATAGTTATAAGGTTTGAGCATGTAGAAAGGATTGACGAAAGCAGATAGACGAAACAAGTAAATAGAAAGGAGTGTGAATGGGATAGATGGAAAACCAAGACCTCGGTAAACGTACTTTGACAAAATGGAAGGCATTCTGAAGAAAGGTCAAGAGTACTCTGAACCGACGAGTATGGGTCCATATTAATAATGTGATAAGAGTGAATGAATCAAACGAGGATGGTTACAAGTGGGACAACCCCCTCCAGGAAACAAACAAGTTTATTTACGTAGGTAACTGATTATTTTTATTGATTGGCTGGATATAGTCTATAAACGTTTGGTCTGATTGGTTTTACTTTTCACATGAGAACATCTCCTGGCTACAGTTTCCTGTCGTCAAACAGCTGAAGGCGCTGAAGCGTGGTAATCCATCCGTTCCGTCATTGGCAAGGTCATTTAACTTTCCTTTCAGACTATTGTTGCTAATTTTGCTACAATAGTACAGGTTTCCACAGGTTTTAATACTTTATGAATGCCTGCTGATCACTTTGAATCATTATAGAATTGAACGTATTTGAATAATAGCCTAGGCTACAGTTTTGGAATAATATAGTTATACTGTGCCTAGGCTAAGGAGATACGCTCAAAATAGCTCTCCTACTCATAGATAAAAGATATCATTTATCTTGAGCAATAAAAATAATAATATTTACTGATATACGATAAGTTACGACTTTATAATCAACACACACGCAATTTCTACCAAATATTTTAAAATGATTAGTGACTCTACTTTATAAACAATAGTACGGTCTAGCAAAAACAAATATTTTATATTTTTTATGCATCAAGCATTCCTTGATTATGTTGCCCAACATAATTATAATTGTTCACAGAGAATGGGCAGCTCTCTTTATTTCCTAGTGGTTCTATTTTAAATTATTGTTAGGTACATGTAAAATGGAGGGTAGCTGGTACTGGCGACCGACGCGACGAGACGCCACAAAGTCGCGTCGTATCGCAATAAACCACTTGCGTAATACCGCAGGGCAGAGAGAAAAGCCAGCTCATTCTACTAATGCACAAAACAAGGTCTTGTTGTTAAAATACAAGCTATTGATGTAAGTTTTTAGGGTTCCGTACCTCAAAACTAATTATACCAGTAGGTATAGGATTACTCTCGTATCTGTCCGTCTCTGTCTGTCTGTTCACTCACATCCTATTTTTTCAGAATCTACGGGAACAAAAAGTTGAAATTTGTTAAATATTATATACAAAGTTAAGTGACCACTGGTAATTTCAAGTGCCACGTGAGAACAAGCTAATATCAATGGTAAATGTAGTTATCTGGCTATCATATTCAGTCTGTGGTAGTACCCTACACTACACAATATCTCATTATGACGTAAACTGCAAGTTCAACCCGGCCATTGCTGCTTAATTAGAATCGTTGATTTATTACATCCCCGTTCATAATTGATTTTATGATGATTGAAAGTGATATGGTACGCCTAAGTGCAAGATGTCTAGGCATGGTCATTATGGTCAAGCTATACACTAGCTTAATCTACACACATCATCATCATCGTCTACAGCCTGTAAAAAATTTACCGACACCTTTATAATGTCCTCGGTCTTTGGGAGTCTTCCTTTATAGTGTCGTCTGGTTTGTGGTCGCCACTCGAAAACCTTTATTTTTCAACGGTTGTCAGTAAAACACATACACATACACTACAGATACAGAGTATTTCACTAAGTGGTGTGGAGGATCTAAATCCGTAAGAGATAGAGAAAAATATTGAAAGGGACCATGGTTTCGATTTTAAATTAGGTAAAACAGTATTCAAAGATTCTCTAACCCGAGCCGGGAATCAAACTTACTCATTTTGTTGCAAAAAAATAAATGATGTGTAAGGTATCTTTTGGTTGGGGTTACCTAATACTGTCACTGGACAGGAAGGCCTATATATATATTTTTGCCCAATTAATAAAAGGGTAAAAATTTATACCTACATTGCTAAAAGTCCCAAAGATTTGCTACAAATTGCTGACCATGAGAGTCTATACTTTTACACTTTAAATGAAGATGTCATATTGATATCTTTAGGCCAACCCTCCTTCAAATACTCAACAGGAATCACTGGACATCCGGGGATATAAAAAAAAACTGAATTGAATTGATGAAGAAACAGCAACTTTATTGTGACGCATAGGAACTATAGAAATCAAAGATTTCCGGCTATCATGTCTCAATGGTTGCATTGCCTGATTGGGGACTATTTCTCAATTGATGCTCTCAGCGCAAAGACACATACGTATAACACGAGTGGCGACTACTAACCGGAAGACGCAATAGAACTGCCCCCCACTCAATGGACTGATAACATTGTAGAGGTTGCAGGGAGTCAGTGGATGGAGGCAGCTTAAGACCATTCTACATGTCATTCTTTGGGGGTCTATCTTGAGCAGTGGTGTTCAGATTGGTGATGATGATTTTGGTGATGTGAGTATGGCATTTGTTGGTATAGATAGGCATTGGCACAAGTAGTAGGTATGTAGGTGTGTGTCGTGTCACACACTCTCGTGCATAAACAGTTTGTAAAAGTCCTGTGATGACTTATTCATTTTACTATTCGGTAGCATGGACTGGACAATATGTGTTTATCAACAAATATATAAAATAGTATTGCAATGAATAGCCGCATTGCTACCCATATCATATCAGACAGAGCCGTTGTCAGTGAGTAGAAACAGTTATAGTAACATTTTATAAACTTTAATGTACTGATAATGAATGAGTCACCGGCAATGACTCATTATTCAAAGTTCGATTCGTAAAAATTTAAGTTATAACATAATAAGTACAATGTGTGTGATACTCGTCGATATCAAACCTGTACTTTGAACTATTGAAATGTCGATTCTAAACCTAAACATCTAAAAATAAAAACCCTATAAAAACTATTGAACCCTCAGTGCGGGACTCCGACTCACACATGATATTGATGATGAGTCGGAGTCTGACGCCTACTGAGCGTCTGACTGATGAAATTCTACTGAGTTTATAAAATCTCAGTAAGAACAAAATGAAGGGACAAATCCTACTAATATTATAAACGCGAAAGTTTGTGAGTATGGATGGATGTTTGTTACTCTTTCACGTAAAAACTACTGAATGGATTTGAGTGAAATTTGGAATGGAGATACTTTACGCCCTGGATTAACACATAGGCTACTTTTCATCATTTGATTCTTCTTTTTCTTTTTATTTGTGGCTTCTGTGGTTTTATTCTTTTGTTTATTTCAACTTATATCCTTATCCATATTCTTAAACAAGTGGTTTATAACACCAACATAGTATGGTTTACTTATCATAATTTAGCTACAACATGGCGTTCACACAATCACAATTTTAGAATGAAATTCACGCAACCATGATGGTGATGGTGATAACCTATCTATTACTTTATTATTCAACATACCTACTAAAACATGTCAAGCTATATAATCGCAGAACCAACATAACCGTGGGGGACTAAAGGTTCAGTGTAGACAAACCCTTTCGATTCACCGACGCTATTTTAAAAGTCACAGGAAATAGGTGGTTGGAGGCGGCTTACGACCATTTAACGTCGCACTATATGAGGGAGGCCTATGTCCAGCAGACTTCTACTGACTTATGATCACATCTTGATGGATTAGAGACTATATACCTGATCATCAATTTGCAGATTTCCATACAACCTACGTTCTAACTTACCTTTCTATAAACAGCTGTAATGAGCACGAGCTTGTCAAACAGGAATATTCTCATCAACTGCCTTCTTCTTCTTGCAGTGTCCATCGCATAGAACTCGTTCTGTTTCAGTAGACGACCCTGGTTCAGTAGATTTAGGTTAGTCTGAAAAACAAATAACTATTATTATAATTATTGTTAAAAGCTATTATTTAACTTCACTTATTTCCACCTATGTAGTAATAAGTTTTCGTCGAAAAATGTAAAGAGATTGAAGAGTTTCAAGAGTTTTCCCACACTAACTAACATACATACACCCACAGACATACGAACTGTGTACGTCCAGCACAAGCTGATTAACGTTGGTAACGATAGCGGCAATATTAACATTTGCGATCGTCTCGCTAGCGTCTTAGAAACGATAGACAGCCTGTGCTAGCCGTATGGGGTGCACGAAGAGTATGCTCTAAGTTGCCAAGACGCATCCAAGACGCTAGCGAGACGATCGCATATGTCAAATATTGGCCATTGACATCGGGGTAAGTTAAAATCTGTGCAAGTTGATTGGTTAATGTTTGACATTTACTATCGTCTCCCTAGCGTTAAATATTCGTACTTGGGCCTCAGGACAAGTTAAAATAAAAGCATGTGAAACGAAAACGCTACGCATATAACGGTCAAATCTTGAACTGCATTTTAAATTAGTTCCACTGTTTTAACTAAAATTTTGCATACCTGTCAAGTTCTGACTATAATAGAATATTATGGTTATAACAAACTGATCTGATGATGGGATGGAAGGTGGATAGCGGAACTCCTCGATGGTAAATCATCAGCTCATTTTGATTAGCTCAAGATTCCGATCACTAATTTAATAAAAGCTGTTTTGAGAAATACGTTTTAAACAAACAAGATGTATATTCAGGCTGTTGTGTCGCTAATCTATAGATAGAATACGTACGATGCAAGTCATCATCAGCAGCTTTTAGACGTCCACTGCTGGATGAGGCCTCCCCCATCGAATGCAATGAGGGGATTTCCCATAATCACCACGCATGGCAGGTGGATTGGTGATCGCAGTATTGGTGTTGAGTACTCAGGTGGATACTTCTGCCCATCTCCTGGTATAATCTCATAGTCGGCTTTTACAACATCCGCGGCAGGAGACGGAGGGAAAACATCACATTTTGAATGAGTTATGTGTCGTTGAACGACGAGAAGTAGGTAACAGAAAGTAGCCAGTCGAAGATAGTGTGTCTTTGAAACCGATAGCAAAACGGATGTCTAAATCACGTCCACTAAAGAGATTGACGTACCTCTTTGAGTAGACAAGTGTTTATGTATTTTTCTTATGAAAAACCATCGACGCATAAAACACGATAAGTTAAACAAAATTAATAGCTTACAGAACAAAAGTTTTTCACTGATCGAACCCTTAGCTCGATCTAATAATGTGATAATGTGTGTAATGGTGCTAATAACTAGTAGCAAACAACATCATCATCATCACCAGCCTGTTCAGCAGGTATTTGCCATAATCACCACGCTTGGCAGGTGGATTGGTGATAGCAGTTGCTGATGAATGTTCACTCAGGTGAATGCTGCTGCCCATCCCCTGGTGTAAACCCTTAGTATATACCTAGGCTTTTACTACATCCATAGGAGGAGAATGAGGGGTCTAGTTTTAGGCAAGACACACCACGGCACAATGAATTAATTAACAACAAACAACAATTCTAAGTTATACCGGGCGTAAAAAGACTACTCCCGAAAACTGAAACAGTGCATTCAGACCATGATTCTGAAAATATTTAAGCTGAAAAAACACGAAAAAAAAATGCTCACTTTTGGGTCCGCTTTTATCGTGTTTTCTTTATAAATATCCATAAAATATCGTTAAAGGAACACAAAAACCTATTTTCCATCATTAAAAACACGTTAATAAATAAAAACGTCAAAAAAAGCAATGAAAACCACATGAGAAATATTGGCCCTACGGGTCAATCAGCTGACCGGGAGCGTTGAACTCGCGCGGCCAGAATAAATGCGTACATTGCTGGCTGACAAATACGATACGAAACGAAAAAAAAAGGTTTTCTCCGGTATGAATCACCTCTCAGGTGAAAGCTATTTTATATAGCTATGATATAGGTAGCTTTACCGGTACCTTCAGTATTCGGGAGCTGTCTTTTTACACCCCGTATAAATAAATTAAATGATAAAGTATTATTTACTTTATTTCTTAAAGTAAGTAGGGCCAAGGACTCAAGGTCAAGTAATTGAACCAAGTAATTTTATTCAAATTAGATTCCTACTTGTAGCTAAAATAAACACTTTTATTAAATTTGAAGCGTAAAAGCTAGAAAGACCATATACTGATAAGTCAAAATAAACAGTAAGTTATTGTAAATATTTAGTGGCATTATAAATGACTGTTATCGAAACAGGAACTGAATTAAGGAATGTCCCAAATTAAAAAATTGCAATGTTAAATGTCCACACTAATATTATAAAGCGATACCCACTTTATTTTGCATCAATTATGTATTTTTTAAACTGGAAGCTTGTGCAATAGTAATTTCTGCTGGGGGCTTAGTACGGGTTTTGATAGTATACGAAACTATATGAAGTTTCGTTTCCTTCCATACATTTACTTGCAGCGCCCCTAGCGAAAACGAGAAGAAAACTAAGGACGCTGTCAGTAAATGTATTGGACGGAAACGAAACTTCATATAGTTTCGTAAACTATCAAAACCAGTACTAAGCCTGACCTTTAATTACATAAATACCTACATGAATGACGTCAATGCATTTCAGCAACTCTGCACCTATTTCCTTAACACCTATTTTCTATAAACGCCTTGTTTTAGTAATCAGTAACCAGTCAACTGAGCATTCTAATAAGACACGCACGCGATTTTCAAAACCCGGTTTATCAAAAAAATCTAAACTCCATCGGAAGTTGGTTTTATCACTCGCGTTAAGTCAGTAACCAGATTGAGCTATATGTTGGTCCTAAAAAGGGCCTGGCCGTTGGTGAACCATCCAGAACCAGTGTTTGGAGGGGTCAGTGCGCCTCGGAGAGGGTCTTTTCATGCACCTGTAAAGCGTCTTTGATTTCTTGTTCTAAGATGATCGGTGGATACCGGCATGTGAAGAATCACATGTCATGATTTATGACATTGAATTATTCGACACACTAAACTGCGTATCATCATAGAATAATAGTTTCTTAAACATAGCCCGTCCTAGACTAATCTCATTAAGAGATAAATACTTCAAAAACATTTCCACCGTATCACGTTTACCTACTAATGTTATGAAAACTTCACTTACCGGACATTCGATTATGCTCTCCAATGCCATAATTTCATCGACCGCCGTAAGTACGCACTCAATCATAGTTTTTGCTAGCTTCAAACTTTCCAGTGGTGTTTCCTCGTTGTCCGATGATTCTCCGTTACTACCCCCAGTCTCGTCGCTATCCACACTGAGCTTTGATATCCGGGAATCTGTCTCGCATTTCTCGTTCTCGTAGTTGGTGTAAGTCTTGACTAGGTCTACCAGGAATAGTTTGTACCTGGGTATCCTTTGAACTGGTTCTAATAAGTAGCTGGATAAGTCTAGTCTGTCTCCTAATTCTAATTGTATTTCCTGCAATTAAAGAAATTTGTTATTTCTTGAGTATGTAGCACTAACTAACTTCGCCACAGGTATCAAGACCCGCCTCTCTATCAATGTGCTTTACAATTTAACGATCTCTTCGATCTATCAACAAACTATCAACCTTATATCGAAGTCAATATCTCCGATCGGCTCAAGTGTTTATTAAATTAGTATAATATCATTTTATAGCCTTTCACCAGCTTTCAAGCGTAATTTGGGTCGAGTGATATGTGATCGCTATCGAGTGTGGGATAACTGGAGCAGAATTTGTGCGAACAAGTAGACTGAGAAGGTTTAATGAAAGAAATACCGCGAGATTGTGATAGACAGACTATATTATATCCTCTATACGTTAAATTGGTCTTGCTCATACTTTCCCTACGACAATTCCACGCGTGTAGGGATTATTGCATAATGTACTTGCAGCGTGGACCAGTCTTTATTAAGCTTATGTAAACTTTCAAATTAAACAAATTATCTTTACAGAAAGAATAATACAAGTATTATGATGCTAAAGATAGCTTAATGATTTGGATCAGTTAAGCTACAGTTATGGGAAATAATAAAATTTATCTTTAGCTAGTTCAACTGTTTAATTTCCGTGTTTTATACTTTGTATATACTTACTCGTATTAAAAGAAAAACTATGTACCTACAGTAAGTCCCAGAATATGTATGCAATCCCGAAACCCTTGAATTTGCTACCCTTTAGCAAATTCGGCTAAATTCCCAGAAAAAAAAACGTTAAATTTTTCTTCTGTTTTACGTATTATTTATCAGCTGGGTTATACAATAATCTTGAATCGTTTTATACTAGTTATAAGGAGTTTTTTTATATTTGTTAATTTTCTGGGGTAGTATCATCTCCTTCCGGGATTGCATACATCTGGAACACTATGCATAACAGAGTCTAAGTTTTGGGAACATATCAAAAACATTTTGAGCATTTCCAATTTAATAACTCATTCGTCCATGAGCAAATCTTGTATAATTAATTGTAGAATAACGGTGAAATTCTGTTTCTCAAATCCTGTTAAAACAAGCATAATAATGCCTATGAATGTGCAAATAACGGGTTATACAGTTAGGTGGCTTACACTTCGTGGATTGTAGGTACACATTACGCACTCTCCAACAATAAGGAAATGTTGCCTATACGACGGTAATGATCATCGTTGATACTCGATAATGCCTATCAATTTGCGTGGCGGTATGTCTACCACTAGTGTCCGGCAGCGGCTTCGCTCGTATCATAACGGTATAAAAAGTGTAACACAATCTAAACCATAATCTATCTGTCTGACAAATTTCATCAAAATTGCTTCAGTCGTTAAGGCGTTATTAAGATAACTAAGAAACATCCAAACATCTAAACATACACAAACAAGGGTCATCTACTAGTTCCGGCACTAACAACAATAAAAAGTATAAAAAACAAATAAAAACTTTCGCATTTATAATATTAGTGGGATATGCCGTTAGTGAATTGAAAGTAGTGAATCAAATTATGATATCCAATTGTTTTATGAAGAAACAATGCTCACACAGATTATTTAATCAGGCAAATACGACAAACAACGAAGTAGAAGGCACCTGAATTGTGGATGTGCCGGTGAATGTCGCATGACCATTCAGATGGAGAAGAACCATTGGTTTGGATCCATTGAACTACCTTAGATCATTTCCAACGGTCTTTAGATAGCTCAACTGTTTCATTGGTATTTTTTTTATTTTGTGTATACTTTTTATTATTGTTCTTTACGTAAATAAAGTATTATTTTATTATTAAAAAAAGAAGTACCATTAGGCAACGTCCATGCAAAAAGCTACAATACGCAACACAGGACACCATAATCTCAAAATCATGGAGACGTTCCCATTACGTTTCAAGAGTTAGTCAGCTTTGTCAATATTGACAAAGAACTATTTCTATTGACATAATAAGGGTGACGAATGCACTTTATGCATAGGAAGGAAACAATCCAATTCGTAGTGCTACTGACGTGCATGAATAGACTTCAACTCGTGGTATATTAGCAATATTAGCCTGATGATTCTGGATTCTCGCACAGTTCAATGTTTGTAAACACTCTCTCTGTTCATGACTCTATATTATAACAGTAGTTTATTGACTAGACTAGATTAGTCATTTGCTATTCATAGTGATATACTTGATCGTCTGTTGTCTTTGTTAGGGGTGTTTACTCAAGACTAGGTAAGTATTTTTAGCAGCGCGTTTCAATGCAACACGTCAGTCTCCTGACTGCATCGTGATTGTATCACGCTATTACATAGTATTAATTCATAGTGTGTAAGCACCCTAAATGTTTTATAACTACGGATTCACCTTGTTAATGAAACTGGAATCGGCCGATGAAAAAAACATTTTTTATTTCCGGTAAGGCTTGTGCGGTTACAATATTCAAAATGAATCTCATTACTTTTTTAATAAAAAAGGACTCACCTGAAAGAACGGTTTGTGCTCGAATACAAGTCTCGTGGCTCTCTTATTATTCCTTGAGTACATTACGTACATATTGAACCTTTTTTCCTGAAAGAAAAAACGTGCCCATTTCACCAAACGGAAGTTATAGTATTTTTGTTCGGAGTAAATTCTCCATTCAACAACAAAACCTCACGTCCAATAACTGCGGACATAGTAGGTACATATGATTATTTGGTTTGGCCTCCGATACAACCATTATTTTAGTGAAATTCCCGTACTTTCACCAAGAAACGATTTAAAACTACTCGTATTCATGAGCAGGGGCAATCTGGCGTTAACTGGTAGCGCTGGAAAGAATCGTGCATTACTAATAACTCTACCATAACTCGTCCATTTTATATAGAGCTTTACTCAATTGAAGCGGGTACGATCGTGGCATATCAATGAATTTTAACTGAAGGGGAAAGACGATCAAATTATAGTGGTCTGCGCCGATAAAGTGTAGAATCACGCGCTCTGCAGTCCGTGACACCAATGTTTTTATAGCGATATGGTTCGTAATCGTTCATTACATTTTACTTATTTGCACTGGAAGGTACAACTTGACCGTCAGCTGTTCTAAGAGTTGTACAATTTTTCAAGACTTTTCAATTGAAAAGGTGATCGATAGAAAGTTTGAATTGGCTCCGTTTGCATCCGCAACCTCACAGCTGTCTTTACAATTTCCCTCCGTGTTTTCTCATTCGGAAAACTGTTTATATTTTGACCTTCATAGTTTCAACGAAAGTCTCTAATTCAGTCACGTACACGATAACTACCCATAAACAAGATTTTCTTTTCAATCAGAACTCTCTGGCGGATAACTAAGGCCCAAGTTCTTTAACACAAACAGGGGGTTACTATAACTATCGGTCATGATTCATGATAACAGTTTTGTTTTGAAAGAGTTTTTGTTGCTCATAAAATAATATACAAAACATAACACAGTTTAGTAAAATATATTTTAAATTAGAAATAGCTCGGCAGGCTATGGCGCCTATAAAAGTTTTGGGACAAAATTTCTAATTTATGTAAATATTGGGCACTTTATAAATCTACATTCGTGATACTATATGCAATTGACTTAGGGTACGGTATTGAACCATTAGGTACTATTTGAGCAATTTGGTTAGCGCCCATACGTTGAGATTCAGGAATACAGTATTAACTTATCAAAATATTTGTCAAAAAGAATTGGTTAAGTCGAAAAGCCGTTTATACTGCCCAATTATAGTGTCGGTGAACTTTATCCCAAAGGGTAAAACCATTAGGTATAACTTACTTTTGGTGAATAAAATGTAATTTTAATTTAAGAATATAGACTTCTTAGGTAAAACAGAAAGAATGTATGTGTTGGATAATGCTCAAATATACAAGGCTACTTACAAATCGCCTAAAACATTGTCCCAGCTTCCTAAGATCATTCTCGCAGTCCCTCAAAGCGGGCAGGAACTCCTCGGAGTGGAACCGGAATATCCTCTCGATGTTGCCGAAGATGTCCGGCTTGAGAGCGCGGAAGGATGGAGGCAGGTCCGATTTAGTCATCTCAGGAATATAGTCTTCTACAACGTGCCTGAGTCGTTCTACGTAAACGTTCTCAGTGTGCAGGAGCTCGTTCACGCGTTCTGTTAGTCGCCTGAAAGAAATTTTATTGTGAGTATGGAAATCGAAATAAAAACCTCTTCTTGTGGAGAAATAAATTAAGAAAACCTTCCTATGGTTGAGAGATGGTTAATCCTTTCATTCTGTTTTTTGTTCAGGTTTTTATTAGTGTACATAAAGAATATAGTTAAATAATAAAGTCTTTGTAAAAGTCGCAGGAAGTCGGTGGATGGAGGCGGCCCAGGACCGTCCGTCGTAGGATTCTAAGGGGTAGGCATGTGCCCAGCAGTAGACTTCTGTAGGCTAATAATGAAAATAAATGGACGACCTCCGCAGCGCGGGGAGGGCGAGTAGCCAGCTGAGACGCAAAAGGTTTGATTCCCGATGTGAGACAATATTTGCATAAACTGCAAATGTTTGGTTCCGAGTATGTGTTTTCGTACCATGGCACTTGTAGTTCCACAGACACAGAGAATCATTGTGTGGGATTAGGACTATGTACATAATTATGTGACAGACGGTGTTATTATTTATTTATTTTAAAGAAAACTACGGTGATCTATGACAAAATAGCTGGTCATCATGAATATCTAGGAATGTTTACGATTAAAAAAAATTATAACAGGTCATTAACCGTTTACCAGCGTGTAAAAATGTCCCTAAGCTAAAAGAAAAACGCGTCAGCGACGATAAGCTAGACATTCTATGATATTTTCAGATGTTTAACCTTGCAATGTCTCAACGGAAAAAAACGTGATACAAAGATTATATAAATAAAACAATCTTCTTTATCTACTGGGCCAAATTGTAAAGCATTTCCATCAAAATATTTACAAAAATAAACTTGGCCAAATGAAAGTCTCCACCATCGAGGTCTTTGTTGTGTTATGACGCATATAATGCATTTTGATCGTTATGGTTTTATAAGTTTTTAGATTTAATTAATGTGCGTGCTAAATAAATTAAAAACCTTTACAGCTGACTAAAGAAGCTTATAAATGGATTACACCAAGTTAATTCTTAGTAACACCGACGCGATGTTTCTGCCCGAGGCCCGACAAATTGTTTACACAAAAACTCCTACAAGCGACCAAATCTTGATAGACATTTCAACCCAGAAAGAAACGACTTTTAAAATGAGGAGGCTCTCAATATTACCCGTATTTGAAGGTACCACAACGCCCAGACCCGGAACAAATATTTGCAGACCATGCAAACATTTGTCCCGCAGTGGGAATCGAACCCGCACTTCTTGCGTCTCAGCTGCATATAAAACTATGATTGTGATAAACCATTTGAAAAAACGTAGGAATGAGAGTAGAATTAATTTCATTTTATATACCCCCCTGCCTAATCAGAAAATCTAAAAAACAAAGAAACCAAACGTGTTAAAAACAGATATAGGGAATCCTAGCCTGGGGTCAAAACTATGTACCTACTTGTCTAGGACTGTTAGGTGTTAAATGTTTGCAGTTGACCAAAAAAAACATTTCGTTTTTAATGGCAGTTCTTATGTATTTTTTGCTATTTTTCCAACGTAGGATTATTGTTTATTAAATTTATTTAAAAAGTTTACTTCTCCACATACATACCTACATACATAAACACACGCTTTTTTAGGCAGAGCCTCAAAGGGCATCTTTTCATCGTGGGTTACACAATTGCTGGAATATAGACGTGACAAGTGGTGAGCTCATCGCCGCCATTGCTTTCCACGACAGACTCGGCTAACGCTTTCTACCAGTAATAACACACTCCTAAATAAACCAGCAGCCAGGACAAATCTTATACCAACGAAAATTTAACAACAAGTCCGGGTCAAGACTTTATTGAAATTTGTTATTTCATATTATGTTTATTCTTGCATTAACCAAAATAAAAACTACCTCGAGGCTTTTCCGCTATTTATGTAGATTTCGTAGCGCGATTGTAATCGTTGCACACACTTCGGAATGTTTACATATTCTCAGAAAAATCTTGACTTACATAATTACATTCACACGACAATTTTGTTGTAAAATGATTTACAACGTTGGATCATTAGTGTTTTCACTTTAAACAGTAATGGCTGATAAAAACTTTACAATCCTCTAGTAAATACTGTTTGAAAAACTAACATGAAATCAATTACTTTATTTATCAGTAATCAGTAAACTTTATTTAACAGCCAACGAATCCAATTCGGATATATGCAATGGGCAGCATTCTGAGTATCTTCTCGTCACAGATCAGATACCGCATAGTCTCAGGAAGACGAAAGACTAGTTAGTGTGCGTTACCAGTGATGACTTACGGCACTGAGATGTTGTCGCTAACCATTGGCCTCATACACAAGATCAAATTCACACAGCAAACTATGGCGTGAGCTATGCTCGGAGTTTCACTTCGCGATAGAATCTGAAATGAGGAGATTCGTAAAAGAACCAAGACCACCGACATAGTTCGCAGAAATAGCAACTTAAAAGAGCAATGGGCAGGCCATATAGTTTGCCGAGCTGACAACCGTTGAGGAATAAAGGTTCTTGCGTGGCGACCACAAACTGAACGACAAAGTGTAGGAAGGACCTTTTCGATGAACCAAAGACGAAGATGGTTATAAAGGTCGCAGGAAGTAGGTGAATGGAGCAGGCCCGAGAAAGTTCGCCGTGGCATTCTATGGGGGAGGCCTATGTCTAGCAGTGGATTTCTATAGAGGCTGATGATGAAGATGATGATGATATAGCAGTAAAGGTCATTTGTTTTTAAACAATGCTCAAATAACAACCTAGAAATGGAGCACATTTCTCAAATAGTTGAAATACACACAGCAGTTTTCATAGAAGTGTCATCATTATCGTTAAATCACTGCCGAACGTAAATACAAAAGTAACCTTGGCAACCACGCGCCGCCCGCGCGTCTACATACAAATTCACATAATGACGTACACACCGGCTAAACTTGGAGATGAACAATTTGTTGTTTATGTAAGTGATAAAAACTCATTTAGCATCGGTAGGTCAAATCAAATCAAAAAGTATTTTATTCATTTCAATTACAAGGCCCATTTTGAATCGTCATAAAAACTAAAATTACTCTTGTTCTAACGCGTAACGCGACCAAGCCTAGAAAAATCAGGGCAACAAACACGGCTTGGCTTAATTTGATAATCCTTCTTACTAATAGGTGGCAAGCGCCTGTGTGGTGAATCGTAGAAGAGAAGCTGATACATACTCTGGTGTAATCCTTAGTAAGGCTTTTATTACATTCACGGAAGGAGGAGGGGTTCTTTTCTTAGCCTGGACATCACGATGCATATTATATGTATGTATGTAGCCATACATATAAAAAATTCTTCAAACATAGATCAATGTCTAAGCACGTAGTTTTCACTAAACATTGCAGATCACCTGTGACCTTGTTATTCGGTACGACTCATGGTAATTTATGGCTCAGTTGTAATCAGGCTTATAATAGATCGTTTAAATGCTAATTTTGTTGTTAATTTGACTCGACAATAGTATGTACTAGATATTATACTAATAGCTGCATAATTAATTTGAAGAAATGTAATACCTGACACGGTATTAGAATAACTCAAATGACTTTAATAGTAATATACACCTAGGTATACCTGATAATAATTATGGGCGGTAATTAAATAAAGCTACAGTAGATTATGAGAAATAGGTACCTAACCAAGTATTGTGTAGATTCAACCGCAGTTAAGAAAAATAAGATAGAGTATATTAACCTTGATATTTTGTTTTTAATTGCCGTTGTTTTAGTTATGTAAAAATTATATTCCATGTTTTTTATTCCTATAGAACAAGACAATAGCCAATCCACCATGCTACCCACATGTTAGTAAATATAGGTACCTACTATGATTTCAACCTAAGCGTAGGTACTATTTAGTTATTTAGTTTGATTATAAAAACTACATTAGTCAACTTAAGGACAAGTAAGGTCACACAGCCTTAACAAAAATAAATACACTCAAAATCATTATCATCATCACACTAAATGCTATACGGTAGAAATAAAAAATGATGAATCAATTAGTAAAACGCCTTAAACTGTTTATATAAAAATGCTATAATTATTAAACATTTATTTAATTATTAGAATTAAAGAAATGTTTTGAATAGTACGGTAATCTTTACATATAGGTACATAATTAAATACATACATACGTAAATTTAGTTTCTTTAATTTTATAATACAACATTTGGAAAAGTTAATTAATCATTTATTATATAGTTATGTACCTAATTTTTTTGAATGATTTACTTGCTACAACCTTACAGGCTACTAACAGCTATTGCATCTTGATGCATGAATAAATAAAATACTAGTGTAATAAAATAACTCTTTTCTTTGAAAATAATAGCATGTATCATATATGGCAACCTTTAATAGGTATAGGTAAAATTGATAAGTAGGTAATCTAGATGGAAAAGCTTGAAACTATCCAGCCATCATATTGTGGTGTGTGACTTAAATTATTATCAAACCAGTTCGTCAAATAGCTGGTAATGCCACTGGTAAAGCCACCTTGTCTCGCGCCATATGAATAAACATCAAGGTAAAACATCTACGCGACGCCGACATGTGTGCTAATATGCAGTAATTATTTCATTTCAATACCTATCACAAATAGGTTTAGGGGCATAGGAATTTATCTTATCTTAGTACCTACAATTTTTCCAGGATTATATTGCTGAAATTATAGGCTAAATATACATATAGGACTAGCATTTGCTGGCGGCTTCGCCCGCGTGGAACCTCTAATACAAATTAATATAAATTATAGCCTATATATTATTCTGATGCAATAAGCTATAATACTGTAAAGTTTCATCAAAATTCGTTTAGTAGTTTTTGCGGGAAGGAGTAAAAAACATCCATCCATCTTATAATAATATTATACCTAGTAGGATAGCATATAGAATATACATATAGATACATATAGATACAAATAGACAGGGATCCTATTTATAGGCCGTGGTGTGTCCGGCCTAAGAATAGACCCCTCCATCGCATCCCCTGGATGTCGTAAAAGCCGACTAGAAATTACACCCGGGTATGGGCAGCAGCATTCACCTGAGTAATCAACACTAAACAGCGATCACCAATCCGCCTGCCCAAGCGTGGTGATTAAGAAGGCGTAATATGTGATTTTGCCCAACAAAATCGGTTTATAACTCGGTATGTACGGGTTCTACGAGTTAAATATTTTGGAATATGAAAATTTTATATTTTTGCATTTATTTTGTAAAGTTGAAAACACGATATGTAAAAAAAACCTCGATAGTTTTATTTAATGAAAAATCCTTGTTTCCCACACGTTTTGAAAGAAATCTCAGGAACCCTACGGTTTTTTAAGATAAATTTTACTACAACAAGTAGGTAATAACTATTTATTCTTATGCTAAAATCAGTTTTTTGATAAACACTTTATTTTCGCCATAATAAACAAAAAACTTCATTTTTGTGCACGACACTCGCTAGCGCGAGCGAGATGGCGCGCGGGTTATCGCGTACGTTAAAGAGGGAGCTAATTTGTAGAATAGTGCCCTCTTAAGGCAATCCTCCCAATGATTTTTATGTGTCAGGCCTTGTCCAGCAGTGGATAAAAAAAACAGGCTGGTGATAATGTATAGGATTACCACACTTTGTTTGTGTCGAAATCTAAAGAGATTAAGTAAACGTATATTTAGCTGTTTTCACAAGTAAAGCGTTTATCTTATATCGCCAATAATGTACGGACAAAGGCGAACTAATCACATATCTACACGGATCAGCAAGGTAAAAGATAACGTTATCGATAAGTGACAAAGCCTGGCTGCGATATCGCAAATATTTTTCACCGTATCTAGAAAAAATCGAGTGACCTCACCTGCGATACTTCTCCTTTTTTGATTCTACCGGTATCAATACTGGTTCTGCTGACTTGGAAACGCACCATTCGTTCACTGCACTCACTGTTAGGAACTCTGTGTCCGGCGCATGACACACTTCCGAACCAAACTCATCGGAAGACACCGTAATACTGTCATACTTTTGGTACGGGATCATATCGAACGAGGATATGGACTTAATACTAACATTGTCATAATTACTACGAGCACCAGATTCACCAGAAGCCACTGACATATCGTCATCACCATAATTGTTCTCTTCGCCATCTTCGTTTATTAAGGTGTCTGTAGAATGGTCTGTAGACACCGTGTCTGTTCTACCGTCTCCGTCTGCACTGAGGGCGTACTCTCTTCCGGTGCTCGAACTATTGTCACTACTGTCAGATTCATCACTACTGCCACCTTTCTCTGACGGTTCAGCGACAAGGGTTTCATCTTCATTGTCCGATGCTTCAGAACTCTTCAGTCTGAGCAACTTCTCTAAATCACTTTGTTTGACGCCGTACGACCAATGTGTGTCAGCTTTCTGGTGTTGATGTCCAAGACTCTCTGCTGTTGATTTTCTTCTCATAACAGGTGGCTGTCGGGTTCGCCGAGCTACCACAGGTGATGTGTTTGGTGTTGTGAAGGAAAACCGTCTCTCCACAAAAGTGGAGTTTTCTGTAGACGGGGATGTTTTTTCTTCAGAAATGTTATCATCTTTAATTAACGGCGTAGGAGGCGGGGGCGCAGGTCTGTGTGGAGCTAATATATCAAATCCAGACTTTCTATCTGATACAAAACCTGAGGAACTGGATTCACAACTATTTTCAGAAGCGTTTGATAGTATTGAATTCACTGAAACGTTCGAATTCCTATCATGAGATCTGGTAACTGGGTATAAATGTTGAATATGGACCTGCATCGGATTCACTACACTCAATAAACTTCCCAAAAGTGGGTCCTTGGATTTCGCCAACGATTCAGTAGAATCGCGAAAACTGCTGTTGATAGTAGTTTGTTCGAAGCGCATTATCATTTCGCGAACACTGGCCCTGTCTTTTCTGATGACGACGTCCTCGTCATCGGAAGCTTCTTCGGAAGACAGCGGATGTTCGTCGTCGTGAAGAGTGAAGTCGACCTCCTGCGTCATGGTTCCGTTTTGTTGTATAAACAGTGAAGGAGACGCCTGCGGGATCGGCCAGGCGAGCTCATAATACTACCGCGCACAACGATAACACGACACGCGCACGCCTGCGGTATCTCGATACGACTGGCGGCGGCGCGCGCGCCTCATGCCCACTACCTACATTACCGCTATCCACAATGGTACGGAACGCATACGTTAGCTAAGCTCGTATAGCACTGGTTTTTAGGATTCTGTGTTCAACAGGGAACCCTTATAAGATCGTTAGGGCCGTTCGTTGTCGGTTATGAGTCGGGTACAACGTAGGTATCATAACTTTCACAATTATAAATAAAAATGCATTAAATTTAGTAGAGGGATAAATTAGACATAGATATCAATTTAAAAATATAAAACGGCATAGTTACTTTTTTATTTTTAGGGGTCCCCTAAAATGGGGATGAAGGAAATTAACATCCTAGTAACCCTATTTGAAGTAAATAAATAATTTGATTGATTGATTGAAGGTTTTTTAGCGCATCATCTTGTGTCTTATCGCTAAAACGCTCTTCTTAAATGAGGTAGTATTTTCCTTTATCATTTTTACTAGCCGTACCGTCAGCCAGATATACCCCAATAAAGTGGTTTACAATGTGGTCTCCCCTCTGCCATTTCTAAACCGTTTTACCTATAGAAATAATAACTATGATGGATCATGTAAACATGTTTTTACTTTACAGGAAACACTGTGACTTCGGAACCCTACACTATGCGTGGTCCAACACGCACTTGGCCAGTTATTAAACAATACTGCAAAACATAATATTTGCTTTAGTATGGCCTAAATAGCTACCCGCAATTTATGCTCACCTGGAAAATGAGTAAGTTTTCAATCTAGTGCAGTTACTTAGAAATTGGTGTTAGAAAGGTATTTCACCTCTCAAGTTAGTATAAGCAGTTGCCCGCAGCATGGCTCAGGTAATAACTATTTTTGTACATACTTCATTTTATCAAAATCGGTTTAGCCGTTTCGGATGGTGTAAAACAATCAAACAATTTAGACACAAACACTAATAACTAACTTGACTAATATTAGTAGAATAGGATTCCGAGTAGACGTTGTTACCACAATCATAGCTGATCAATGAGCGATGTTGTATAAATTATAAATAAATTGTTATCCTTAATTTGTATGCAGTGCACCTAACAAACAAACTTTAACGTTTAAAAACTTAAAAAAAATTTGAAAGAGAATATTGCTACATTGGTCGTAACTCAAAATTACTCTTATGTTTATCAATTAAATTATAAAGCTACTTATAGATTTTCCAATATTTTTATTAGCTCATAAATTTCCTTTCGATACGAAAGGCATGTACCTACATAATTAATTTTGACCTAGTTAGCAAACGGTAAAATGTTTTTAAATATTACCATACGGCAGAAATATTGAATAGTAAGCAAAAAAAAATTTGCAATAATTTGAGCAAAACACTATCGTTTTTAGGGTACCTCAACAGGAAAAAACGGTACCCTATGGGATCACTTTGTTGCCCGTCTTCCTGTCTGTCTGTCTGTCTATCAAAACCCTTTTTTCAGGAACGTCTAAAGGTCATCGTCAGTCGCTACACGTCCACCGTTACACAAATCCTCCATAATTGGGAGTTTTGCCCACTACGCTTGCCAATCACTATGCTTGGCAGGTTGATTGTGATCGCAGTATTGGTGTTGAGTACCTACTTAAGGATACAATAAGGCCCATCCCCTGAATAATCCTTTAATCGGCTTTTACGACATCCACGGATAAGACGGAGGAGTCTATTCTTAGGCCAGACACGCCACGGCTAAAGGTATCAACTTCAAGGTAATACCAAATATAAAACGTAAAAAAGTCTATCTCAAAGCAATGCATTAAAAAGATATTTTTATTTTTATTTATTTATTAAAAAACAATTATAACACCTTAACAGAAAGAAGACCCAAAGTGATGTTATATGCACATGATTACATAAAATAAAAATAAACAACCAAGCTTAAAATAAGTATATAGGCACCTACTGAGGATATACCTATAATAATACTAGTGGTTCGCCCGGACCTCGCGATGACACCTTTATCAGCCCGACTACTTAACCAAGTAATTTCCATTTTTCTATTATTATTTTTGAAAATTTTCACCTCGAGGTCTACCAGTACAGTACAGGATCTATCAGTAACAACTCTAATTTCCTACACATCATCGAAAAACCCTTTGAATAGGGCTAAGCAACGGGGCGTAATACTGCTTACCTGTTAGTACCTATATCAAGTACCTGACGAATTAATTGATAACGTCCTTTTGACGAAAACCATAGAACTCCAGCGTCATTCAAATTCCTAGAAATGGGAGGTCAACAATGGATGTTATATTGGTTTTTGTTTTATGGAGTACAAGTTTCTAAATTCTTCAGTTTCAGACTTTTCCCTGTAGTTGTGACACAAAAGCCACAAGCATACCAAATTTCAGCATTGTGGGATTGCTGGAAGTACCCTAGAATTTTTGATTTTTACGTTTTTTATTTTCCCTAATATCTCAAAAACTACTAAGGCTAAATACTTATTAAAAACAGATTTGAAATGTCCAACCAAAGCGCTTTCATTGGACACCCCACTTGATCTGACAATCTCACTTTTTTTTTTTTACCCCTCTTGGACCCCAATATCTCAGCAACCCCCTGACCGATATAGCTCATAACCTTACCTACAAATTGTACCAATACTATCTACCCCCATACAAAATTTTGTGACGATCGGATTAACGGTTTGGAAATTTTCATCGGTCAAACATACATACATACATACATACAAACGCCGATTCTTCCAACTTGACTCAGAGAACTCGCTTCGCTCGTTCAAAAAATAATAATACTTTTCAACTTTCTCCAAAACAAGCTGAGCAAACTCCATGAGTTTCGGCAGGCTGTGATAAAAAATGACAACATTGTTCACCGAGAGAACATTAACTTAATAAATGGCAATGAATTTCTTTTTGTATAACCTCTAGGGCCAGTCCAGTGACTTCACAATTCTGAAATTTGGAATGCTAGGTGGCAAAAAAGTCTAAAATTGAGTAAATTAACATGGGATGGTGAAGTTTGTAAAATAAAGTAGCTGAAACTTGAAAAGAGCCCTGACAATTTCGAAATAATTTACGGATTGGAACACTCATGCCGCGAGGCTTACTCGCACTTGTCCGTTTTATTTGGTAAGGGTGCACTTTGAACTCAATTAACAAAATAACTGTGTGAGATACCGGAATTGAATGCTACGGCATAAATACAAGCATATTAATGTAATGCATGTGTAAACAAACGGTAGATAACTTAATAATGTTTATATATAATGTGGAAAACCCTGAATTTGGAACTTATCGCTGACACCGGTTTCTACTGATATCGTAATTTTGTTATATTTTTTGTGTGACTGATTTCATTGAATTTATTAAAAACATATTCAGTATTTTTGCGTGTAACAAGGTGGTTAAGTTAATCTTTATAATTTTGCCCTACCATTTTGCGTTAGGTACTTTATGCCACCGTCGCCCAAAAGTTTTTGCGTTGCTATTGCGTCATTTGTGCCATAATTTTCTATCTCACCCACGTACACACACACATAAACACAAGCCTTTTTCCCAGAAGGGGTAGGCAGAGCCTCAAAGGGCCACTCTTCATCGTGGGTTACACAATCGCTGGAATATAGACGTGACAAGTGGTGAGCTCATCGCCGCCATTACTTTCCACACATTTACAAGATTAACCATATATAAAGAGCTCTAAACAAACTAATACAAATAGGTGTAAATACTAAAGTTTGGATGTATTGGTGTTTGGTTGTTAAATAACTCCGTAGCAGATAAGAAAAAAACTGAATGCCCGACTATTCCATTCCGTCAAAATAAAATATTCCATAATCCGTAATCACAAGGACTGTTTTCGAACGTCAAGCTTGTGTCAAGTGGCAAGTAAAAGCGGTGAAGGGGTGTTTAGTTTTAGACTAGACCATCCTATAGAGATAGAATAAGAACGGGGGGCTTTAGAGAGTATTATGTTCCTTGACAGCGGGCCAATTCTCGAATTAGGTATATATACATAATATCAAACTCGTCCTTTGCATACAAATACCAGTCACCTTTGATAGATCCTTGTATGAAAGTGTCGAGATCGACATTATTGCGACTAATCGACTTATTATTAACGCGAGAATTGGCCTCCTTACATAATGATAGGCTGCTTTCTATCCTGCAGTCACACAAACGAAGCCACAGGTGTAATGTAGTAATATATCATATATTTTTGCGAATAAACCACGAATTATATATAATTGAGGATGCAATGAAGATGCAGTTTTACTTTTAATTTTATTACATATAAATAAATCAACAAATACAAATGTTTTCATAAACTAATCAACTTCCAGCTTCCTGAAAGAGCCTTCTACTCCAAAGACGATTGCTGAATTTTTCGGGATATTGTCCTCTCTCTTGGACTCATCAGACGACGTCAGTTCTTGCTGCACAAACCAGTCACGGTAGCTCTCTACCTTGGCTTTCCAGTGATCTGCAATTTTTATCACATTTATTTCTAAGACTATAAGGTTCAAAGCAAAATAATATTAACATACTACATTAGACCAGACAACATTAGAAAATATAAAATATCTAGTCATCATGGAGAGTGGTTGTTTTAAATATAACGTTACGTAAAGCAAGTACTTAAACCTAAACTCGAGGTGATTGAAAACTATGATGCAATAATATAGAATCATAATATAGTTTAGTTTACATACAAACATACATACAATATAGAAACACGCAATCCCGAACGTGTAGACAAAGGGGCAATGGACCTCATTGGCCTTGGGTTGACTGGAAGAGATCACTGTAAACGATAAAGCCGCCCTTTGTATTGCCTTTCTATCTTAAAATTACTTGTTTTTTGTTTCTGTGTGGTGATCAATAAAGTGTCAATCTGTCTATCTAATCTATTTATCTATCTTTATTCACTGAAGGGGGGTCGTAGTGTATCTCTTGCCCACTCCATACAAACCGAAGTTTGCTTCTCATTGGGATAATAATGAATTCAAGTCAATGACATTTTGTAAACCTATAGTGATATATCTAGGCTAGTGGTTCTCAGTTTCCCATTAAACTTTATAGAATTCATCTATTAAAGAGATTTATAAGGTTATAAGATTTACATACAAATCTTTAAGTCGGTGTGATTTGGGAACCATTATAATTTTATAAGTACCTTAGATAAACCACGGGTCTTATAATTTGTGTCAGTGATATGTGACTGGTACTGAGAGGCACACCTTTTTGTAGTAGTAATATAATTTGGTGTTGGTTTTACTTTGTTTTTGTGTGTGTCCCTTGTATTTTGATT
Organism: Epirrita christyi; assembly: GCA_951392215.1. NCBI lineage: Eukaryota > Metazoa > Arthropoda > Insecta > Lepidoptera > Geometridae > Epirrita > Epirrita christyi. Next base: position 11,220,608 of record OX595835.1, on the reverse strand, counting down.
TGCACCAGTCTGCAATTGACAGTTTTTGGTTTTTTTTTTATACTACGTACTATATCCATGTTATTAACTTGTTGATCTTGTTTACAAAACTTCATGGAGTATAAAAAGTCATCAATGGATAACTAAAATTCTTATGCCTATGATATCAATACAAGTGCCTCCTTCAGTACATCTCTTGAAAGACTGTGATTTGTGGCTTTTTTCATGGTATTTAGTCACTCGATTAGATTCAAAAATCACACAGGGCCTAGCCAAACGGCATTCGCTTGGAAGCGATTCCATTTCTACAGTCGTAATTCAATACATAAGACCACGTGACATGTCGATAGCTAACGTCAATCCCATACATTTTGGACTTTTCTACTGGCGACATCGCTATTAGAATGTTACTTTGTCTACGGCCTCTGATCGCACTGTACCTTACCTATCAAGTCTTGCATAGTACTATCCTCGCCACCATATTCTATCGGAATGATTGCTTTCGGTACTGACTTGTAGAGCCCTTTGTAATTCTTGTTATGCACTTGAATCTGTAATAAAAAGATTACAATTATGACTCAGAGGATTTCAAATAATATTTATCAAGATATTACGACAAAGGTGGTTTTTATGACTCTAGGTGTACTTCCATCAGGCGAGTTTTTTTTAAGATCTCGCCTTTGGTCATAAAATATATAAATTGTAAAAAACGCTGGCAAATACCTTTCGAAACATTAATAAGTTAGTTGAAAAGATCTTCTAAGTATATACTGGAATTGTATCACAGGGAATCCTATATAGGAATGTGGTTATGTTATGCTATATTATAAAATCTAAGTCTAAATACCTTTCTTCTTTTCGTGTTTTGTTCGGCCTAAGAATAGAACTCTCCGTCTCCTATCATGTTGTAAAAGCCGTCTTAGGGATCACACCAAGGGGAATCAGCAGCATCCAACATACTTCGGTCACCAATCCGCCTGCTATAAGCGCGGTAGACAAAGCAATTCCCCCCATTCTTCTATCAACTGATTGATGCCTCCATTGCATTCTATGCCTCGTCCAACAGTGACGTCTACCAGCTAACGATAAATTTACAATTCAGTACCTTTCGTACTGCATTGAAAAATGTGGAGCATTTACAGAAGAAACCTTGAGCCGTTGCGTTGGCTTGATTTTAATTAATTCATTCATTCATCTTCATAATTATAAAATTCTACTTACTCTCTTCTTGATTTTATCTGCCAAAAACATTTTGAAAATCGAGAATACTGTGTCGAATCCAGGAGGCGTGTTCAGAAAATGGTTTCCTCTGACGCGTATGGGCATGGCCTTTTCAAAGCAGGTAATGGTCTTCTTCGCCAATGCTGGGGTCCACTGGCTGAGCATGTTCACTCCGACATCTTTCATGTCTACTACTACTTCCTACAAAATAATTTAGATTTCTGTAAGAAATTAAATCTAAGCTGCCTTGAAAAAATAACTGTACATAATAAGTGAATAAAATATAAAACAGCATAAGACGTTTTGAATTGCATATCTCAAAATATTCTGTTCGAATCATTTTTCGTTTAGAGTTCTTGTAAAATGTTACTCCCTAGTTTTTGTTTCATGCTCTTCAAAAAATTTAGAGGGGAAACAGATTAAGAAAATTTGATATCCTTTACTATTTGGTAAATTTTCGTTGGTATAAGGTTTGTCCTGGATGCTTAGGAGTGTGTTATTACTGGAAGAAAGCGTTAGCCAAGTTGGTCGTGGAAAGCAATGGCAGCGATAAGCTCACCACTTGTCACGTCTATTATATATTCCTGCGATTGTGCAGCCCATGATGAAAAGGCCCTTTAAGGCTCTGCCTACCCCTTCGCATAAAAAAGCGTGTGTGTTATTTATGCTTGTATGATACCATTTACTTGTTAAATTGGGGCTTAAAGTAAAAACAGTTTCAGAATCCTTTTGTTTTTTTTAGATCTATACCAACCCCCATTAGCTTTAAAACCCTAAATAGTCACTGAGTGAAATTGTAGAGACGTAGGCAGAGCTTTTTTTATCATCATCATGATGATGATGATGATGCTGATGATGATGATCATAATGATGTCTGACAAATAAAAGGGATCAACATGATTACAAAAAAACTTAGCTGGTTAATAATCATTTTGCTTGTTATCTAGTGGCAATTTTTGTTATTTTACTGGAACTATTTGGTTAAAAGAAAATCAACTAAGTAGGTATGTGGCAATATCACACAAACTCAATTGATGATGAAGACTATTATAGTTTTAATACCACTGCATATTCACTGTGACACATGTTTTAGGATTGGGTTAAGTTAAGAATAGAAATTTCATAAAAATGGGTTGAGTTGATATAAATACCTAAATGGGTTGACCTTCATTGGGTTGAGTTAAGAAGCACTCAAAATTAAAATTGATTTCAGCCAAATATAATTCCAGATCCACCATGAGAAATACTAGAATGTTACGTACCTCACCAGCAACAGTGAAATTATCATCTTCTAACATTAATATTTCTGTCGTCATCAGAGCCACCTTGATCAAATCTGTGAGATGATATTTTGTGGGGTCGAAGATTCCCAGTCTCATAAAGCAAGCCCGTGGCGAATCCTCTTTAGCACATTTTCTTAGGGGAAGAAAGACCCTGGAATTTAAAGAAAAAAATATTCATATTACTAAGGTTTGAAATGCCATGAAATTGTGTTGAAACTAAATCACATACACAAACAAAAAACCCCCAACTAAGTCACATACGTAGGTAGTCATGATCCAACACTAGGATTCCCTGTGTCGTGGGTACCAGGAACTACAAGTACCGTGGTACCATAACACCCAGACACGGAACAAATACCTATTTGCAAATCATACAAACATTTATCCCGCAGCGGGAATCGAACCCGCAATCTCTCGCATCTCAGCCAGCAACTCACCCGCCGCGCCACAGAGGTCGTCACAACAACTTCTGCCCCAACAACCTTTGACCAAAACAATTGTCATATTGTTCTAATCGGGCAACAAGTTGTGTTATATTTCCATTTCCATTTTCCATGCAATATTCCCAAAGTAACTTTGTATTCACGAAAACCTTACCCCAATTTGAGTATTCCTTGAATTTTAGGATCCTTAGGATCTCTATTTGCAAAGAATTCTGGGACTATGCTCTTCATTGTGTAATACATATCCAACTTCTCTTTGCTTCTTTCTAAACTGAATTTTCCTCCTCTTAAAAATGCTAAGAGCCATTGATCCGCTGTAAAATAAAAATATTAGTTTTTTAACACAACAGTGACATCTGTTTTTACAGCAGTGAACTAAGTGAAAAACATAGCGAGAACACGTGGAGAAAGAAACTGCTGTTATAGCTATGGCTTTTATAGTTTTGTAAATGCCCAATAGATGTCGCTTTTACGTCTCATATTCTCTTTCTAACTTAATTTCATGTGCAGTGCGTCTAATCTAAAACTAAACGCCCCACTATTAGTCAAAATAAAATATTCCATACTCTGTGAACACAAGGACCGTTATTGAACGACAAGTTTGTGACTAGTGCCTAGTTAGACTCCAAATTACAGTAGCAAAATGGCAATGGGGAATATTATGAAACTTGACTACAATACCTCAACAATACCTCCTTTTGGGGGTCTTTTTCTGCTCTTTCGAAGGGAGACGTCGTCCTTTTTTATTTTATTTCAATTTCTAGAGTTTTTTTGAGTTATATCGTGTAATTTTGGTGGCATTTTAACCGGTGTAGCTTATAAAGAGCACATAGTAGTGAATTTAAATAAAATAAGTGTATTGCGTGTCTTTTCGATGGAGTGGAAATTGTCCAGGAACATTCTAGTAAACTGCCATCAATTTACTAGAACATGACTTGACAGTAGACTTTGACGACTGGATATTGTTTGATTATATCAATAACTTGACATTGGCAAACTTGAGTAAATCCTCAGATGCCACTAAAAAAAAAAAAAAAGTTTCAAAAGATTTGGACAGAATGATCACCATTGTTGCGTTCCCCATTACCATCTGCTACCGTAGGGTGCAGTCCCTACTCAGGATTAGTTTTCACTAAAATTTATTGAAGCATGAATTACAAAAAGGTAGAGATTCTTTTTGAATTCCGAGAATGTTAATAATTGACGATTATTACGATTTAAACATGGTCTGTAACTATGTTATCTTATGTAATTAATCTTTTCGCAGATTATTAAGTAGATAAATTATCTTATAAAACACCTGCAATCCTATTATCATTTATATCTTAAAGTTTACCCAGAATAATATAATCGAAATCACACAATATAAAAATCGAGGTTTTCTCACTAAGAAATTAAGCGCCTGTTCATCACCTCATTTTTGGGTTCTATCAAAAGACAAAATATGATTTCATTCAATATGGGTTTATTAACTTTACCCACGTGACTCTACCAACAGTGTTTGCTTCAGTTTCAGTTTCATAGACAACATTAATTAGGTAGGTACAGGTAAGAAGTCGTAGTGCTCCTAAGAGTCTCATGCTCTACTGACTGAGCTAGTCGGGCACAGAGCTAGCCGGGCTGTGCAGTGGTGTCCGACCTAAGAATAGACTCCTTCTCCTCCTCCCGTGGATGTAGTAAAATCCTTACTAAGGGATTACACCAGGGAATGTAGCATCCACCTCAGTACTCATCACCAAACTGCGATCACCAATCCGCCTGCCAAGCGTGGTGATATGGCAAATTTATAGAAAAAAAATGATGGCCGTAATACAATGGGGGGTAAACCCATTGTATTCAATAGGGGAGGCCTCGTCCAGCAGTGAAAGTAAACAGGCTGGTGATGATAATGATGATGAGGGGTCCTAATCAAAGAGTTCATCTGGGGAAGTTCTACAACCGTACCTTTTTTTGCAGTCAAGCAGTAATGCTCACATTGCTGTAGGTATTCCGGTTTAAAGCAGTGCAAATTACAGGCACATGAGATTTTTCAACTTCATGCGAGTTTTAATGCAAGGTAGGTTCTCCTGCCAGTTTATAATTGTGAAAGTGATTATATCAGGGAAGACCAACAGGGCGATTTTAAAACGTCGCAAACGTTTCCGATCGGATTCGTTAGTTTTTCATTTCGATGTGGTAAGTAACTAAAACAATTTTCTAGCAATTTTCTCTAGTAAAACACAGTAATATACAATATTTATTGTTTTTAACTGTGTTTTACTAGAGAAAATTGTTTTAGTTACTTACCACATCGAAATGAAAAACTAACGAATCCGATTAGAAACGTTTCCGACCCTAACGATCCGACCCAGGGCACCCGACGTGCCCTGCAGGACACGAACAGCCTACACCATGTGAAGAGGGCGGACCATTTTCATTGTTCCGAGTCTGGGGTGTTGTGGTAACATGGTACTCGTAGTTCCTGATACCCACGACATAGGGAATCCTGTTGACTGTTGGGTGTTAAAAAACTGACTACGCTACTTACTAGGCTGCACTAAATGTAGATGTGGCTGTTTTCTCAGCCATTCTTTGAATGAGCGCAGGTCATCAGGTAATCTCTCACGGTGTTCATTCACTTCTTTCTCAGCCTTCTTTTTAAGAGCAGGGGCAAGCGGTCTTGTAGACATTTTAAATACCTACTCTGAAAATAACAATATACATTTGTGTAGATTTTGAGTCGATATAAACCCCTAAATGAACATCATTGGGTTCACTCACTCATGCACACTCACTCACTCACTTCATAGCACTCATTCAGAGGCAATAAAATCCAAGGGATGAGTTGGGTTGGGGTTGGGGGCAATTGTAAAGGAAAAGTAGCAATGGTTCTTCTAATACGTATTTTATACCACCATATTTACATACATTTTGCCCACAATACACTAAGGTTAGCTGGTAGGAAATGCTTCCTAGCATAATAACTTCATTTGGTGTCGAATTTGACGACGTTTCCAATGATTAATTTTCCAAATTCTATTAATGTCCACATTATTAATCGTCTAAATTCTTTTTTTTCATTTTCTGAATTTTCCATAATATGTTCACTTAAGAATATTATAATAATAATATAAATCTTTATTGGCATAAATGTGGTACGTACAAGGTTCTTATGTATATTATAAATTGGCTCACATTTCCCATGTCTGGGATACAAATATTAACAAAACAGGCAAGGTCAAAAACTACCATTAAATTACAAAGTGTTACATAAAATACCAAAATAAATAACAAATGTCAACAATTAAAATAATTAAAAAAAACTTTAAATTAACAATGTCAAAAATATTCAAAAAAAAATTACTCTAAAGATAATACTCTAACCTAGGAAGGTATTCTATCTATAAGTCAAATTTCTGGTGTTTTGTATCACCATAAGAGTCTAATTTTTGCGTACCAAATCACAAATTATACACTGATTATGCAGCATTAAACTCTTTTATAACTCGTGGAAAATCTCAAACGAAATACTTACTTAGGCAGACTTCCAAGAGTCCCTTCCTGAAGCGAAACTTCAGTTATGACTGCGGTTGCTATGATAAATTAATAATTATTAAACATTTTCAATAAGGTACCTAACTCACTCGCTACTCGATCCGAACTAAGGCAGTGTAAACATATTATGCTTTCGTATGAGTGCGGGCGCATGGCTAGATCTGATTAGATAGTCAAATTTGTGGTAGTTATCTTCTAAGACAACACGTTATCATCACCATCATTATCACCAGGTAGATTTTCACTGCCTGGACGTTAGGACTCGCGCAAAGAATTTTCGGCCCACGCCGAACAATCTTTAGCTAGTATCTTTAGCTTTAGTTTATTTTAGCCGTCCACAAAATTCCTAAGACAGTTAAAATAAATAAAACAAAAAATGTAAGTACAGACATACCTACTGAGAGGTATGCCGGTGAACTAAGTTTCTTCTACGGATTTCTTCGTTTCAGATTTTATCACGTATACTGACTACTAACTGACTACGTTACTGACTGTAACTACTGTGTCACACACATAGCAGATGCGGTAAGATATCTATATCTGAGCGCGTATCTGTCTCTCTATACTAAACTCAAGGAGCTACACACACGTAGCAGATCACTTATATTTTACCGTCAAGCATCTGTAGGCACCGACATATATCAAAAGATGGACAGATTATATCTGTATATACAAATTGAAATACAATACAGTTTGAAGGTTTCCGCGTGAATGTATCATTTTCGTATATTATCGTATCTGCTACGTGTGTGATACCTTCAGATGCGATAAGTTTTTATACGCATATAAAATGTTACCGCGTCTGCTGCGTGTGTGATGCACTTAAAACTCCGAACTTAGGCCGTTTTTTTCAACTATGAGATAAGTTAGGGGCCAATAGTCACACGACGCTGCACAAAACAGAAAAATATGTACTTCTAAATCCTATGTGGCTGTGTGTCTGTACAGATTATTAGGGAGAACCAAAATTTCATCCAGGTAAAGATAATGTAGCTCGATGGTCATAGCACTAATTATTTAGGTGAAATGTAAAAAAAAATTGTATGGGGAACATAATTCAAACCCACTTACCGATAAATGAAATTCAAACACCACGATAACAATGCAAATTCTTTTATTATTTTGTAAATTAATGTGGCATTGTTAGGAAATTTTTGCTCTTATTACATAAAACGTTAGACTAGTTTACGCCTTGTAACTAAATGAAGACTAATGGCTTACAAAGGTGTAACACGAGGTAGGTATATGAGTGACATTGAAAATTGTTACATCATGTTTGCGATACTTACAGTCTTACAAACCGAAATTAAATATAATAGATTAATGTTTTTTTATCTAAGGGCTTTTGAACTTCATGTTTGTGGTACAAACATGAAGTTCAAAAGCCCATGTTTACAAAATCAAATAAAAACTCCAAAGATACATTTATCGAAAATATAAAAAAAAAAAATCAACTCACTAACAAACTAATTAACTAATGAACTATAAAAATATTATGAGTAACATGTGTCTTTTAAAAAGGGGCAATGCGTAAAATTTAAAAAATAATATTTTTATTAACTTAGCAAAACAGGGCCCATAATGGTGCCCTGATAAGTCTCTAGTTTAAGAGGAGTAGCCTGATTGAGCCTCTTCATACAAACGAAGTTTCCTCCTATTTTGGATATTATCTAATCAAACACCATACAATTTTCTAGACATGATCTGTACACTAGTATCTAGCCCGCGGTTTATAAGTTTCCCATCAAATTATATAATTTTAAATTCTTACCAGCTCAAATATTTGTTAACAAATCTTATAACGCATGCTTTTTTGAAACTGTGCAATTGTTTAGAAAAGTGACAAACTACAAGCCTAAATATTAGTCTATATAATTTGTAAGTACAAAAATGCATCACCTTGAATTACGTTTTGTAGAAACTTTATTCTCATAAATTATATTTAATACAACTAATGCAACTTACAAAATTTAAAAAATACAAATTAATCAGTTGAGTTATTTAAAGACCGTTGCAAACGATCTAATGATAGCTTAACTGATCCAAAATAGTAGAGAATCAGGGTCTGACCTAATTTCAAAAACCTTTGGGTTTTTTAATTATTTCAGAGCGTCTAATACTCAAAGCTGCGCGTGACCTGAGAGCCGTCTCTTATCTGCTTCAACGCATTGGTATTGCCAATCAGCATAGCAATGCAGCAAAGTCAACTTCAGTTTGTATGGAGCGGCATAGAATAGTTTGTATTAACTCCATAAAAATTGTACCTATGAAATCAATGTATACAATCGCTTTTACCATCCAAAAAAGCCACCAGTGTTTTTACTGCTTACAGATCGTTTAGACTCATCTGAATAGGCAGTTTCATCCAAAAACCACTCACGATAACTCTCCACTTTAGATTTCCAGTAATCTGCGAAGAGAAAAACTATTTTAATTTACTATATTTTGAATAGTAGGGATATATTATATGACTAGCTGCTGGCTTTGTATGGAATGGGGTTGGCTACATGGGTTGACTGATAGTATTACAATGTGGTGATGGGGCTTCCAAACAGTAACGTATCAAACGCTAGCTTCTTAACAAAAAGTAGGGCTTCAAATAAATAATTTGCATCTTCCTGTGACCATCCCCTAGTAGAATAACATCACGTATCTCGAGGAGATCTGAGGCATCCTTCATTATAATAATACGGTAATATTCCAAATTTCCTATGCAGTATGATGCCATACGCATACGTTACTTTATAAAACCAAAATCAACCCAAACACGGGGCGGCAGCCATTGTTTTTTCTGAGGGGGCCATCTAACTAGACATTAAGGCTGCGTTTCCACCAGAGATGAGCGAGGATGCGTAGTGAGGAATGTGTTTTTTAAGAACCAACATAATCTCTTCATTTGCCTAGCCTCGCACAGCGCAGCTCTGGTGGAAACTGCTTAGCGGAGCGAGGTTTTTATACGTACAAAACAAGTGAGGAGCACGCGAGAAATGTGTTGCGAGTAATGTGTTGCGAGCGAGAAACTACTAGCAGTCAGTCTAAAAAGAGCCCGCTACACATCCTCGCACCGCTCATCTACGCACCGTTCCACAGCCTCGCTACACATCCTCGCACCGCTCATCTACCTCGCACATCTCTGGTGGAAACACTCACACCGTTCCACAGCCTCGCTACATATCCTCGCTACACATCCTCGCACCGCTCATCTTTGGTGGAAACACAGCCTAAGGGATGGTACCTACGCCGCTGGTCCTTGAACTGCGGTTCAGAAAACAAGGGGAAATTACTTCCCAATCTATGTAACTGATTGGATGAGCTGGACGTGGTATGTTTCTGGACCAAAAATAGTCTATCTCCTCCCGTGTGTGCCGTAAAAGCCTACTCAGAGTTTACACAGGGGATGACCAGCAGCATCCACCTGAGTACTTAGCACCAATACTGCGATCATAAATCCACCTGCCAAGCGCGGTGATTGTAAATGCCCCACATTGCATTCGATGGGGGTGGTCTCGTTCAGTCCGGCTGATGACGATATGGATTTCATGCAACTTTTCAACCTGTGTGCGTAAAAACATGGTCTGTTTTCGATTGAAAGTAGTGCTCTATGATGAGTTGCATATGGTTTTTTAACGAGATGGTTACTTGCCTATTAACTCTTGGACAGTGCCGTCGGTCCCTCCATATTCTTCTGGCAGTATAGATTTGTCTATCTTGTCATGCAAAGTGTCTTTACTGTGCGAGAAAATCTAAAAACATAAGAAAGATAGATAAATACAACTTTATTACATATCATAATATAAGTATGGAAGTACACCGGTCGGTCTTATCGCTGAGAACGATCTCTTCGAGACAACCTTGGGATGGACTGGAATTGATAAGAACGATAAAGGATGGTGGTGTAAAAACTATAAAGAAATACGGTCCTCCATACGGTGTGTGAAGAAGAAGAGTTGTGGTGGTTCCGATAACAAGAGGAAGCATTCAAGCATAACAAGCATTCCAAGGCGGCTAGCTTGGACATCATCATCAGCAGCATTTAGGCGTCACTACTGAACGAGGCCTCCTCCATAGAATACAATGGGGGAATTGCCATAATCACCACGTTTCACAGGCGGATTGGTGATCGCAGTATCGGTGTTGAGTCCTCAGGATGTTGCTGCCCATCCCTGGTGTCTTTTACGACATCCACGGGAGGAGATGGAGGGGTATATTCTCAGGCCGGACACACCACGAACTTGTATAGTAAAGGAATATTCGTAAAAAATAGAAGTGTGCTGGGTGTTAAGATGAAAATAACATGAACTGTTTTTAGGTTCCAGAGCTTTAAATAAACAGACAACATTATATAAAAACTTTGGAGAACTTTGATTATTTTAATTTTGTAAAAACTTTCAACTCAAATTTCGACAGTCTTCATCAGGGTGAGTGAATGTGACGCACTCCCTCCGCGTCCCGTTTAGTACTTAACCGACATAACGGTAAGTAAAATACCCATTTTTACAAAAAAAAAGACAATTAATATTTTGTTGTATTTAGGTCAACTAACCCTATTCTTTATCTTGGCTCCCAGAAACATTTTGAAGACTGCTAGCGCGCCACCCAGGCCATAGGGTGCGTTCAAAAGATGCAGGCTTTTTAACCGCACCGATAGAGCCTTTTCGCTGCATGCGGTCATCTTTTTGGCCAAGGCTGGAGTCCATTGCCACATCATTCTTAATCCGAGTCCGTTCAAATCCACGATCACATCCTGGACAAGGAAATTATGGTTAATAGTTCCCCCTTCAACTGTTTAACAGCCGGTAGACATCTACTTGTTGGACAAAAGGCCTTCCCCATAGAATGCAATGGGGGCATTCGCCATGACGACCTCTGTGGGGCGGCGAGTAGCTGGCTAAGATCTGAGGGGTTGCGGGTTCGATTCCCGCTGCGTGTTATGTTATGTTATGTTATAATCACCAGGCTTGGCAGATGGATTAGTGATTGCAGTATTAGTGTAAGTAGGAGAGAAAGATGCTGCTGCTTGGTGTAATCTCTTAGTTGGCTTTTACAACATCCGCGAGAGGAGACGGAAGGGTCTATTCTTAGGCGGGACACACCACGGCTTTTACTGTTACTTTTGCTTTATTCTGCCTCGTTTTGCTTCATCTGTACGGAACGTACGGAACCAGTGTGGTGAATGGATTCGGGTAAAGCCCTTAAGCGCATACTTATGTATGCGCTTAAGGGAATCATCCGTAACGACGTCTGGGACGCGGCAGGCGAAGGTTCGCCTGCGACGCAGGAGGGGTTCGATTCCCGCCTCGGAACAAATATTTGTACGATCTGCAGATATTAGTTCAGGGTGTTCTGGGTATTTTCTATCAGTTATCTAGTACCCATAATACAAGCTCAGCTTAGCTTGGGGCTAGATAATGTTGTGTGAAATGTCCAGCATTTACTTATTTATTTTATGTAAAGTAATCTTTCAATTTTAGATTCTTATAGGTACTGGTTAAACACGATGTTTTAAGCACGTACAACATCACGTATTGTTTAAGTTGCCCAAATAATATGCGTTTCATCTTGATTTATCATCATCAAATTCAAATTTTCAAAGTCAACTTTATTCATTGAAATCACAAGGATCATTTTGAATCGTCTTATATAAAATTAAATTACTCCTGTTCCAACGCGACCAAGCCTAGAAGAATCAGGCAACAAACTCGGCTTGGCTTACATAAATGGTCCGTCTTACCACTAGGTGAGAAGCGCCTGTGTGGTGCCTCGGAGCAAGGAGTTGCTGATACATAGTAAATGAGAACTTAAAAACCTTAGGAAGGTAGTCAAAAGTAAATAAACATCAGCAAAAATAAAAAATCAGACTGTAGAAGTCGACTGCGGGGCCTCCCCCATAGAATGCCACGACGAACTGTTTCGAGCCACCTACCCACCGACTTCCTGTGACCTTTATAATGTGCTTATTCGATCGAGAGGGAGACCTTCCTTTACTACGTCATCCAAATGTGCATGTCGATTACCTCTCCAGAAATAGTGAAATTGTCGTCTTCAAGCAACATAATTTCAATGATCATCAAGGAAACTTTGATAAAATCCGCCAACGATCGCTTTGAATGTACACTGTAGGGGCCCAGTCTTGACACGCAGGTTCTCGGTGAATCTTCTGGCATGGATTTCTTTAGAGGAAGGAATACTCTGGAAATAACAAAGGCCACCATTACTATTCCTGGGTGAAATGTTCGGAACTACAGGGGCGTCGAGGGCGAGGACTGTGTATCTGTAACCTGTCAAACGACTGACTGACTCTCCCGTAATTTTTTTAATAAAAAAAATAGTTTTCAAAAAAAACCCCGCTGCCCCCCTCGAGATAATCATATAAATCTGCATATCTGAAGTGGAAACACACTCATGGCTCAAGATGTTTGGTCACGTAGTTTCTATCGTAAGCATTAAACTTACCCTAATTTTAACATTTCTTGAATGTGTTCATCAAAAGGATCCCTGTTGCCGAAGAATTCTGGAGCAGAGCCCTTCAATGTGTAGTACATATCAATCTTTCCCTTGCACTTCTCGATGTCATACTTGCATCCGCGAAGGAATGCGATCAGCCATTGGTCAGCTGGAATTAAAAAAGTGAGATGTTAACGAAGAGGAAGTGTCTTGAATCATCGTTAGGTTATTTATCTACGTCTGCATTCCCGCCTCTATGTCCGGAAAAGACATAGAGGCCCTGGGTTTTTAAATAAATGGGGCCAATCTGGAAATATATCCTATCAAATAAAATAAATAATAGTTTTAAAAAACTAAAAAATTACGCTTTTTATAGAAAATCCAACTAAAAACTAGAAAATATTTTTTTTTAAATTTGAATTAAGAATAGTGTAAATAAGAAAAAAATATTTTTTATTGTAAAAAAAGCGTGGGGTGCTTTTTAAGATATTATCAAAATGATAATCCTTCTACTCATATCTGTCAATAAAATATTTATAACTATTGACACCATGCACCCCACGCTTTTTTTACAATAAAAAATATTTTTTTCTTATTTACACTATTCTTAATTCAAATTTTTAAAAATTTGTTTTCTATTTTTTAGTTGGATTTTCTATAAAAAGCGTATTTTTTTATTTTTTTTTAAACTATTATTTATTTATTTTATTTCAATTTCTAGTGTTTTTTTGAGTTATATATCGTGTAATTTTGGTGGCATTTTAACCAATGTAGCTTATAAAGAGCACATAGTAGTGAATTTTAATAAAATAAGTGTATTGCGTGTCTTTTCGAAGGGGTGGAAATTGTCCAGGAACATTCTAGTAAACTGCCATCGATTTACTAGAACATGACATGAATGATTACTTGACGACTGGACATTGTTTGTAATTATCTATGCTACTTAACGCAGACCTTCCGGGTCTCAGGAAAACAAAAATCGCTGATCCTGATTATCCTAGTAAGGATAACTGGTCAAAATGTTTAAAATATTGAATTGTCATCGGTCCTTAATAAGTATGCCGAATTTCGAGTTAATCCGACGTTTTGAAGGGGGTCAAAATCATGTTCAAAGATTCCGTTACATACTAACATACGTCTGAAGCTAATAAAAGCGTATTAAAAAAAGCGGTGCGGCTCCAAAAAGTATTTGGGGCTACGCGGAGAAAAGTGCCATCTATTAGTCGCCCAAAGTACAAATAGGTAGGGGGATTTCATGGACTGCGCGTGAAATTCTGTTGACTTTTAATATAGTTCCTTCAGTGATTGCGAATCATAGATGTCACTGGCATACAATATTCATGTTTCCTTTGTTCTTTATATCTATCCAATATTAAAAAGTAAAAAAAAAAAATTATTTCTTGTTTGTAAATACGCAATAAAGAATTATAACAAGTTAATTTTGTGAGATTGAATGTAGTAGTTAAACTCTGGAACTAACTTACCCGATTCAAAAAATTATTTCACTAGTAGGTATCCCTGAGTGCAAAAAAGGTAGACGAAGTCGCGGAGGTTTAGCTTTAAGTCTTTAATTAATTGAGTCTTGCTATGAGTAGGTACACTGTGTTATTATTTGCCTGTGCACTTACCACAGAAACCTGAAGTAAGGAAAATTGTTAGTAGATATTTACCTCATTATTCATAGTCTTCATCATGATCATCATCAGCCTGAGGAAATTCCCTGCTGGACATAGGCATCCCCCTAGAATGCCACTACGAACGGTCTTGAGTCGCCTCCATCCACCGACTTCCTGCGTACGACCTTTACGTGTATTTATAGAGAGGAGGGCCTTCCTCTGCTAGTCAGTCTCTCATAGTCATAGTCTCTCATAGTCATAGGTCAGTAAAATTGAAAACAAAGTTCAGGTTTCTTGATAAAATCGGTACCTAAATAAATATTCGATTTTTCTGATTCTTGAATACCTACCTAATTTTTGTATTTTCTATGATATACAATCTAATCTCTGAAATTTAAATTTTAGGTAACGCGACGTTATTAATATCTGCCTAGCGCACGATTTGATAGATAAAGTTACATGCAAGTAAGTAGGTAAATCCCTTACCCAACTAGATAAGCACCTGCGAAGATTTCTAATTGTTCTTTTGTGTTATTTAGCTAGGGAAGGTCATTATAGCAAAACCGACAACCAATGGAAAAAATTGCTAACTTGCAAAAGGGCGCAGGCCCTTACAACCTACCGGTGACATTCTGTGGAAGAGGCTTAAATATCCTCAGGTATATAAAGGCAGAGGAGGAGTTTGACCGATGATGATTACTTAGGCTATGGGGGGATTTAATCACCACTCTTGGCAAGGCGGATTGGTGTTGAGTAATATTTGACATTTACAATCGTCTCGATAACGACAGATTTTCGTGCTCGGGCCTCAGCAGGACGATTCTAAAACGTCGGAAACGTTTCCGATCGGATTCGTTAGTTTTTCGTTTCGATGTAGTAAGTAACTTAAACAATTTTCTCTAGTAAAACACAGTAAAAAACAATAAATATTGTATATTACTGTGTTTTATTAGAGAAAATTGTTAGAAATTGTTTTAGCTACTTACCACATTGAAATGAAAAACTAACGAATCCGATCGGAAACGTTTCCGACGTTTTAGAATCGCCCTGCTGGTGTTATCCTTTAGTTGGCTTTTACGACATGCCAAGAGGAGACGGAGGGGTCTATTCTTAGGCCAGACACACTATGGCTAGTACATTATACATTTTAATATATATACATCAGATCATATCGTTTGTACTTACTCGGTTTGATAGAATGTAAATGTGGTTGCTGTTTCAGCCAGTCTCTTAATATTTTGAGGCTGGAAGTGATCCTTGATGGAGTTTCACTCAGTTCTTCTTCTGCCTTCTTACGTAGCGCAGATGAAAGTTGTCGAATCTGCATTTTGCTGTGTGAGTTTTAGTTCTTTACCTGGACATGTTATGAAAAATTGGCATTGTTTAATTTATTAGATTTTTTCGAAGCCAAAATTGCAGCATTAGTATGTCAATCTATGACACAGTGTGCATCTCTATATCTTCCAATTATGGCTTAGGAACCAATTCACAATTTTTTACTCTACCGGTTGACTCTACCTTTACATTACTAGTCAGTACCCAGTTACAGTTCTAAGCTAGAACGTGCTAAATATCATCTATTTATCTCGGTATAAAACAGTATGCTCTACTATTTTATCAAAATAAAATAATCTATAATCCGTAACTGCAAGGACCATTTTGAAACGTCAAGCTTGTATCAAAGTGCCAAGTAAAAACGGTGGAGAGGAGTGCAGTTTTAAACTCATGGAAGAACTGGACGTGGATACTCTACCCAATTGAGACAAGTGTGTTCTAAGCCTTATTTTTACCCTTAACACCGGTTTTGAACCGGAAGTTTAGGTACCACTGAATCACAATTAAGCAATAACAGCAAACCCGCTTATCCAACTAGGTAATCACAGGTTGCTTAGTAAACTCCAAAAATAGCTTATTAGCATTCAAAACAAAATATTCTATAATATATGTATACTTATTTTCTTACGAAATAATATTCAAATCTTTATTTTTTTTAAACTGCTACTAATCTTGTAGTAGTAGCATTTTTTTTAAATAAACAGACAGAGAAAATTATTAAAATACAATTGTTACAGTTGAGCTATCTAAAGAGCATTGCAAACTATCTAAAGATATCTCAACTGATTACTACCAGACGGAAGCGTCCCATAAGACATTAGCTGCATTGCCATACTGAATGGCAATACGAAATTATCGCTCAGAGCACTGTAAAATCAGAATTTATTACTAATAAAACTACTATTGACCATTGCTTCAATTTATAACAAAGTATTGTTACTCATATTTGTAAGTATAAATACTCACCACACATATAAAATCAACAATTTCGATATCGCATAATTAGATAAACACACAGCATAACTCACGAACAACAAAAATAAAACTGAGTGGCGGAGAGCGAAATTACACCACCCAATACCGTCAGTTCCGACTTTAGATACAATTGATTAAAACAGGTTATATATTTATAAGTAATATTTAGTTTTATAAGTCTATTTGAACTGACAACTACTATGATTCACTAATATTGTACTGATAATTTGATAGCAAAACTACAAGTACCTAATCCGCTCTACCAGTTGACTCTACCAGCGAATGAAATGGTTGTTTAAAAATGTGTGCCGTAGTGTAACCTTGGAAAGAGCAATGTACCTAGTCGTTTCATCGAGTGTTAGGTGAATACAATTTGTTGTTGAATATTTTTATACTTTGAGGATAAACAACTCTATGGTAAATAATAATATAGACAACATATCTAATTTGAAGAACGCTCGACCATTAAGAAAGGGATATCCTAGTGTGGGATCAGGGCTATGTATGTGACAGTTGGGTGTTGTTGTACCTAATAAACTCATACGCATATAAAAATAATAAATAAATGCTGGACATTTCACACAACATTATCTAGCACCAAGCTAAGCAGAGCTTGTGATATGGGTACTAGATAACTGATATACTTAATACAATACATTACATTGATAGATATTTTTATTATACATAGAAAATACCTAGAACACGCTGAACCAATATCTGCAGATCGTACAAATATTTGTTCCGAGGCGGGAATCAAACCCACAAGCTCCTGCGTCGCAGGTGCACCTTCACCCGCCACGCCACAGAGGTCGTTGCCGGATATACCGCTATATATCCGCTACCGCCGGATAGCCTGGCGGCATACTCGGCGGCTAATTCCAGATATGATTATAGTTATGATTTTTAGGGTTTCGTTTCCATAAAAGTAAAAATAAACTTTTACTGTAAAACTTCGTTGAACAAACGGAAAAATCTAACTATGTATGATTGTAGTTTTCTTATAATTCATACGAACAATAAAACGAAGTTCCTGACATTCATAGTTTAAAAATTGTGTTTTTGCCAGCCATATTTACCTAAGTACTCTATAACATTTAGGGTATCAATAATTAAAGTTTTTCTTTTTATTTTTAATATTTTCTTGGTATCAAAAGCCTTGCGGTGCGCGAGATTGACTTGCACTTGGGTGAATTTATTCTATTAAACCAACACCATAGAACAACATAAAAGGCAAACACTACAAACAAACGCATTAATGTTATTTTTACTTTAGATACCTATAGTTCATTGCAAATATGTTATTTAATATTCTTTTTGATCCTTCCACACCCTCCTCACCTCGAAGAACGTTTTCAATTCTGCACTCTCCTGAAACTCTTATTTCCAGACACCTGTACACAAACATATCATTCTAAAACTCCGGTACAGTGCTGGCTGTTCGTTTAAGGAACGCACTACCTGTTGCTATAAGACGTGCTCAATTCACTCTTAATTTTAATTTTAAATCCATGGTCATGGATCTGTCCACGGGTCGTTTATTATTGCTTTATTCCTACATATATTAGATTAGTTAACTAGGTATAGATGATTTTCTCCTGGCAATGGAAGCCTTATCTGTAAGACAAGGAACTGAGTTCGTCACGGGCAACAGTGCTGAGGTGATCTGTAAGTATATACAACACAGATTACAGGGACTTGAAACTTTCATCTTTACGTCTCAAGTACCAAGTAAGGCGCGACCTATGGACGTGACCAAAGAGGTACTGCATTTGTAATAGGTTGTGGTTACCGTTTAACATCAGGCGAGCCACATGCAAGTCTCGTCACCTACTCATGTAAAAAAAATGTCATCGTGATCACCATCATCACCAGCTGCTAGCTGTTCACTGATGGACAAAGGCCTGCCCATTGCCACTTCAAGTTGATAATTCGAAGAGCTATGTCGGTGATCTTGGTTCTTCTATAATAGGTCTACTATATAGGTAGAGACAAAAGTTTATTATAAACCCAACTACCTAACTTAGTTCACATAATGGTTTGGTCATATAGAGGTCAACAATGAAGGAAATCTTGCTTCTTAAAAATATAAATATGTAACGTATAAAAAATAAAAATTGCAAATGTAGAATTAGCATAAGGAAGTACCTAATTATTCACATCATTAGCACCCACATTATTCAACTTTAGCAATAACCTTCAAAAGCAAGGCCTAATCAGGGGGCTTTGATATTTCCGAACTCATTTACTTAAAATACGGAAATGCATGGGAAGTCAAAGTTCAAATTATTGGTTACAATATTGTTTATTTTGAAAATGGAAATGGATGCCCCTGAAATCAATAATAAATAGGTTTGCAGACTGCACCAATAACCGTATATTACTCTCTTTTAAGCCGGTCTGAGACGAGGAAGATACCATATAAAATCAGTTGTACAAAAACAACTAAATAAGTCTTCACTCTACAGAATTTATAAAGAAAACTGAAAAAAGAAAAAAGAAGTCGTAGATTATTTTTACTCTGAACAGAAAAGTGTGCGCAAAGCATGTTAAATAGATTAAAAACGAAGATCATCTTAGTATTTGACAAAAACATCTAAGCGGTAATTTAAAAAAAAACTCAATGAATATAAGCATATTCATAACCTAAGCAGGTACATTAGTTACTGAAGCACTCCTTCCTGTGTTAGCTTTCGCTGTGTTGCAGGAAGTAGAGAAGCCTTGTACCTTAAATTGGTAATTATGTACAAAAAAACTGCTACATTATCATATTGTTGCGTACCATTATAAATTTAAATGAACTCGATTGATAACATCAACAGAACATTAAAAAAAAACTTTATTTTGCTTACAACCTTATGGGTTCATGGGTTGAAATTGACTGATAAGTAGTTAGAGCAATAAGATACATTCAGATACAAAAGATAGATTCTTCTTTGCTAGGTTCATTATCAATCTATATCTAGTTTTCTGAAAGAGCCATCTAAGCCCATGTCTTGGTTGATTGGTGGTCCCACTCGTTTGCTCTCATCCGTGCCAAGCTGCTCCTCTTCTTTCATCCAGGCGTTGTACTCCTTGAACTTGGAGATCCAGTGTTCTGTGTAAAAGTAAACGTCAAGATTAGCTTTATCGTCATCCACTAGATGTCCACTACTATACCGTCGTTATCACCTTATTTAGGACACCACGATGAACGGTCTTGATCTTCTCTTCTGCGATCGTTACAATGTTATCAGTCCATCCAAAGAGTGGATTTAACTGCATTTTATGGTACGGGGTTGCCATTCGATAACCTTTATGATAAGAGTTGTCAGTTCTGCGAGTTATATGAATAATGATTATCTTAAACTCACGCTATAATGCTCAACCCCCAACGGTTGACTCAGGGTGGACCTGAACAAGACCTCAACAGAAGTTCCAGAACTCGCTTAACCTCTTCAAGACCAGAAAATAATTACAGTAATTTTTCAATTATTTGAGGGCGAATTCTGCTGCTACCTTGTTACTACAAAACGAATATTCATTTTTCTTATTTATCAAGCTGTTTACGTCCACTGCAGGACGAAGCCTTCCCATTAAATGGCAATAGTTGCCGTAATCACCTCGCTTGGTAGGCGGATTGATGATCGCAGTATTGGTGTTAAGTACTTAAATGGATGCTGCTGCCCATCCCCTGATATAATCTCTTAGTAGGCTTTTACGACATCCATAGGAGGAGAAGGAAAGGTCTATTCTTAAGACGGATACAACACGGCACTATAATTACTAAGAATTTAATTTTTACCAATTGAATTACCAGAAATTTATTAGCCACACCTATTTAATAGTTCGCAATTACATCATCAACCACCAACATTATGTAGGTACTATTTGTTTCATCTTATTATCACACCTTTCAAGCTTTATTTTCAATTCTAAATTGTGACTTGGGGCTGCCTGGAAACCGGGTACTTACCTGGTACCTAAGTACTAAATATGCTTAGAAATGCTATCATAAAACTTACCAATTGAGTTAGCAATAGTATCCCCTGAGCCACCATACTCTTTTGGAATTATTTCTTTAGGAATAAATTCTGGTAGTTCATCATAACTCTTATGAATTTTCAACTGAAAACAAAAAACAAATTGAATATTGTCTCTCAGCTGGCTGAGACGTGAGAGATGCGAGTTCAATCAACAGAACACGAGAGAGAATCACAGAGTTCGTCGGACAAACAGTTGTTGATATGATCTGCAAACATTTGTTCCTGGTTTGCAATGGGTGTTTTACTTACTCGTAGATTCTCATATCCACGATACAGAGAATCCTACATCAGGACTATTAGTATGAGTAACTGATGGGTATTATTAATAAAACACACACAACAGTTAATTACCCTTTCTTTTCCCTTTTCATTGAGGAATCCAGATATCAGGGAAAATATTTTGTCTATTCCTAATGGCAGGTTTACGTGATGGCTGCCTTTTAAACGCAATGGCATGGAATCCTGGAAACACAAGCATTACAAAATATATTATCGGTGTCATGGTTTATTATTATTATTATTTATTTATAGACGAGCAGCTTTCGCCGATGTGTCTACGTCACACAGTTTTAAAATGTATTATTAATATCTCTTAGTTTTGGTAAATTTTTTTGAGCACTGATTTATTTGTTCGAAGCCAGATGTCGAGTTTGTTTTTGAAGGCATTGGACGTAAATTCCAATTCCGTTCCGTTTGGACGGAAATTCGAAAATTCTTCCCATATTCAGTTTACCGCCGTGCAAACAAAATGTTGAATATTTCTAAGACAATTATGTTGATGCATGTATTTAGACTAGAAATTGATAGCATTATAAGAACAGTGATAGTATTATTTTAATTTTATCACGTTCCATCCCGATAACATACTTTGACCCTTTGATCCGCGATCTGAGATTGTTGATAGAAAAGTTACTATGTATTGAAGTATATAACGCTAATCGATTATGAAAACGACTCTTCGATTCAAGTAAAAATATTAACTCTCTTTTTATACAGGAAGTAGGTATCTACTGAAAGAGAGGAGGACTTATTATTAAGAAGTAAATTTATTATTATTTGTGGTACAGTCGTTAAATAAGTCAGGTCTCGAAACGGGGAGTAATCGTCTGTTCGATATCTACTAGGTACTACTAGTAATACTTCTTGTCACCGGTTCTTTTTTAGTCACTCTTCGTTAGGTCACAGATCAGCTTGTGATATAGTGACCTTGAAACGGGCCTAGTGATCAATAGTGAAATAACCAGTGTGGTGTAAGGATTCGGTGCTCCTTGCAAAGGCCCTATTATTTACACATGTCACATGTCTTAAGGACATAATTTTTTTGTAGTTTAATTCTATTGTGAATGTTTTTCTATCTATTGGTTTATGGTGGTGGTGGCCGGGATTTGACCTTGGGATCGGAAGCCAGAGTCCCTACCACTAGCTAGACCATCAGGTGCTCTTACATTCACTGATATTGTTCAGGAGTTGATTTAAGCTATAAATCCTTCATGGAAATGATCCACAAATGTGTAGAACCAGGAATTACCCAACTTTTAATTTATTTTATTATTTCCTTACCTGACTAACTGCCATCATTTTCTTGATCATCGAAGGGCTGGCTTGGACTAAGTGATTCATTGTAGCTCCTGTATAATCAACCATAATTTTTGTTCCCATAACAGACGCTACGTCATCTTCCACTATTAATACCTGAAAATTGACAGTTAAAGTTTGCTCAGAATCTTGTGCTCATTATGTGATATTATGGTCATTAGACTTACTTAGATATATATTCGTTTAGTTCAAAAAGATAGACTCAGGGAGATCTATCACCTCAAACTCATGATGTGCTTTTTCTTGTTTGCATATTCCACGATTGTTGATAGTTAATTCGTTTTACTATTGAACCTTTTTTCTTACCGAAACTTTGATCGGTAACCCAAAATAATAATTCGCGGGCTCAGACACAACCAATATTTAGCGGGACAAGGTGTTATCAAGAGCTACTCATTAGCCACAGTGACGTATGTTTGCACTTCACGGTACCACGTGACCATGGCATGGTTCATACAAACGAAGGAGTTTTCTAGTACCGCGATTTTTGGTCGTAGCTTTAAACTGTAAATTGTGATAGATTCAGGGCCACAATATAAAGATAATAAGAGAATAAGATAATATATGCCTCTATGTAAAGATATGTAAAGATATATGTAAAGATTTGTTATGTATATGTTTTTTTAAGTTAATATTACAAAGATCCTAGTATTATGTTAAAATGGAACTGATTTCCATGAAATATAATCATATATCATAAAATCGGGGAGCCGAATCAATCACAAGTTAGATTAAAGCTACGACCAAAACTCGAGGTAATAAATAACCCCTTCATTTGTATGGACCTCCATGGTCACGTGGTACCGTAAAGTGCAAACATACGTCACTATAGCAAATGAGTAGCTATTTCGGGTCACGTCGATCTTGCCCCGCTGAATATTAATATGGATGATACTAACCTGAACTAAATAATACAACACGCACATGAGATCAGCCACACTGTTGACTGCCGGATCATACACTCCTGGTCTGATCAGAATCACTCGAGGAAACAGCCGGCCCTTTGGTTTTGGAAGCACTACCACTGTGCTGTAATCATATGATTCACCTTCAATTATCATGATAAAGTACTAATTGTTTTGAAGTATTTTCAGCTATGAGTAAGGTTTTCCAAGCATAATTATCTGTTGATCAAACTTAGCAACTATAGATATTTTTGTCGCTTTGAGCCTACAGATTTTTCTGCCCTTTTATCATAGTCTAAAAGGAATATTGCAAGGCAAATAATTTCAAAGGTTTGGCTTGTGGTTGAGCTCTACTTGATGTATTCTGCTCTGGGGTGGTAGAGGATCACTTACCCGACTCTGAAGAAGTCTAAAAATGTTGTAGAACTTGGTTTGAGCCTCAACGTAACGTCTGGTGCTGTGGTCCTCAGGGTGTAGTACATGTCTAACTTCTGTTTGACTCTCTCTAAGCTGAACTTGCATCCTCTTAGCATAGCCACCAACCATTGGTCATCTGAAATTATTTTGGAAATAGTTTTGTCCCTTTACTTGGTAAGAAAAATCTTAATTTCTAACTATACAGATGAATTGGATAAAGAAATGGAGAAATCCATGTTTTATCACATTGGTATCAAAACGTTTGGTACATTGTGGTGTAAACGACTATCTATAATCAAATATAGATTAATAACAGATATACCATGCTACGTGGCGGTATACAAGGCCAACATGATCTTGAGTCAAATAAATATAACCCTGAGTTAAACGGGTAAAAACAAATTTCTAAAAATATCCTTACCTGTTCTTGCTTTCAAGTGTGGTTGTTTTGCTATCCATTCCTTTAAATGTTGCACATCGTCTTTTGTCTGGGTCGCTTTCTCGTTCAGTTCTTCTGCAGCTATTTTAGCTAAATCCGCTGGCAACTCTCGAATCATTTTAAACTTCGAACCTGCGAATAATTTGAAAACAAAATAGAAAACGTGTGGTGTGTGAAAGAAATAGAGCAAATAATTTAGTACAATACCTATCGACTGTTTGCCTCGCCGACCGACGCTGTTGTATCGACTAACTGATAACGTTCGTTTGTTATCATTATCAGGTTGTAAGTATATACTGTACCTGTAGATACCTTGGTAACGTAGTCAATAAATAAACGATTACACTGAACTATCGTAAAACGGTGTCTAAGCATTTATGCATGAGGGTGTTTACCCACTGACGAGATAATATGACGAAATTCCATTTAAGTATATACAAAGTTGTATTGTACCAATATTTGAGTTTATACTCCATATTAAAAATGAAAAGGATAAGTGCGAGCGAGACTCGGGTCTCGGGGGCGCGTTGAGGGTTCTGTTTCGTAATTTCGATATCGTCAGAGGTCTTTTCGATTGTCAGCCAGTTTTTACGAGCTTCACCGTGTAGTAACAAAGTCTAAATTCCTCAATTTTAGACTTCTCCTTTATTTGTATCACAAAGCTTCCCTATATTCCAAATTTCAGAATTTTAAGGATAGCGGAAGTACCCTAGAGGTTTTTCATTTTCCGTCGATACCCATGATACAGGGAATCCTAATATGGGATCGACTATGTATATATGTGGGGTGTTATGTTATGTAGGTACATTGAGTTAGAAACATGGATTATTACAGGTTTATGAAACTGTAAACTGTGTGTGTATTTCTACTCAATTCCTTTAGCCGTTCTTTTGAAAAACAACTACTTTGTGAGTAACTGTAAAAATGGAAAACATTTATATTTTCATCATATATGATTGTCCAAAAGGTGCTTGAAAAATTCAAAGTCAAAGCAAGCTGGTCAAATGGATCTACATCACATGACAAATCTTCATTTGCATACTTAAAAACTATTTTTTATCCAATGGAGAAAAAGACGTTAGTAATAGTAGGAAGAATAGTGATTCTTGATTTCCTTATTTATTAAAACGAGCAACGTTTGCTACTTTACAGATCTAATAATCTTTTTGCTTTGACTGTCCTGGTAGGCGGTATACGAAACGGAGTATACTTTAAAAAATTGCATTATAGTGCTGTGTACCAAATGGAGATAACCCGTATACATATTTGTCTGTCCTCCCCGTATAATAGTTTGAAGCAAATTAACAAGAAAACAGTTTTAACGATTTCGATTAAATTTACAGGATAGGGCGTTTTGCACGAGAAAACAATCTGGCTTGGTCACACAGCCGGGATAAATTCAAAATCCCGATTCACAAGAAATTCTCCAGGAAAAATTCCCGTGAAAAGTCCTTCGTTCAATACGTGTCTGAAATGAGGTTCTATGGGTTTGTAAGGGGTTTATGGGGCTTCTTTGAGTTTAAGGGGTTCTATAGCGGAGTTTAAGGATTAGGGGTTTCAGGGGTTGTTTTTAATGTCTTAAGGAATAAAATTAGGGGTTGTAGAAGCTTTTAGGGAAAGACATTTTCTATGGGTACGTAGGGTTTTTGGGTTATTAAGACCTCATCTTATGAGTTTGTTTAAGGGCTTGTTCCCAGTTCCCGAGCAAAGGTCGGTAGTCCACTAGTTTGAATTATGTAGGAAAATCTTTGATTTATGAGCAAAACTGTTAAAAAGACGTTTTCTGTCTCTCACAGAAATTCTGTTTTTTTCCCTGTCATAGTATACCCGAACACATTTTTTATAAAAATGTGCAAATGTGGATATGTTATCCATGGTGCGCGAGTCTGACTCACACTCGGGCGATTCTGTTTTTTGTTCTGTTCCAGCAATATCCACTTAACTACTTATGAGCTAACAGTTATCAAGATTTATTTTGATAAAAATAAACGATGAATTGTTATTTTACCTACTTCAAATCTTATTCTCAATTTAATGCATTAAATTGAAAACACTTCAAAATTCTCAGAATATGCTCGTGCCAGCCCTGGTGGGCAGAATCAGCTACTTCTATTATAAATGGAATTTGCCCCACTGGTGGGGCAAAGTAGACGACAAATAAGTAAAAGTGGACTGTGCCCCACCAGTGGGGTTCTTTGATGGGGCAAATAGGAAGCACCTACTAACATCAAATAAAATCATATCATTAAAAATCCAAGTAAAAATACTAACAATTTTACTTACATTAACTGCATTTAAAGTTGCCCTGACAAGCCACGTTTTTTAAACTTGCTCTGTCATTTAATGAATACCAACAAGGACATTACTTATGTTATCTTAGAAACACCAAAAACATCGTGCATTTGTGAAGTGAATAACTTACGTCTTAAGGAACATGCTCAATTTAATAAATCCCAAAACTATGTTAAAATATACATAATTTGCAATTGGGTCTATACTTCCTTAGATAAGGTATGGTTCAGTCAACCTCCAGCTGTCTAAAAGATCCCTCTACGCCAAAAAGAGTTTCCGCTGTTTTAGGTTTCCCCGGCCTCTTGAGCTCGTCTGTGCCGTACTGCGTATCTTCTTCATGCCAGCCTCGGTATTCTTCCAACTTCTTCAGCCAATAATCTGAAAAAAGGGGTCGCCCATTCGTAAAATACTTAAGTCTTACAGTTTGTTTCTGATCTGTTCTCTTTCTGTGGTACCATAGTATTCTTAGTTCCTGATGCCCACGACTATTAAAAAACGATTATAACATAACACACCAGTCACAAACGTAGTCATGATCCCACACTAGGATTCCCTGTGTCGTGGGTATCAGTACCATGGTACCATAACACCCAGACCCGAAAGAAATATGTGGAGATCATACAAACATTTGTCCCGCAGCGGGAATCAAACCCGCAACCTTTCGCATCTCAGCCGGCTACTCGCCCACCGCGCCACAGAGATCGTCAATAGTAGATTGTATCATAAGGGAGCAAAATAATATTTTTACGGCGAGGGCGCTTTTTTGAATCCCGAACGTAGCGAGGGATTCAAAGTACGTCGCTCGAGCCAAAAATATATTTTTCGCCCGAGTGTTACACTCTACTTTTCATCATCCACTATGAGAAAATAAAAGGCACCTCATATTTTATTGAACGAGCGAAGCGAGTTCTCTGAGTCAAGTTGGAAGAATCGGCGTTTGTATGTATGTATGTTTGTCCGATGAAAACTTCCTAACCGTTAATTCGATCTTCACAAAATTTAGTATAGGGGTAGATAGTATTAGTACAATTTGTAGGTAAGGTTATGAGCTATATCGGTTGGGGTAAAAATAAAAAAAGTGAGACAGTCAGATCAAGTGGGATGTCTAATGAAAGCGCTTCAGTTGGACATTTTAAAACTGTTTTTAATAAGTATTTAGACAATATAGTTTTTGAGATATTAGGGAAAAGCAAAAACGTAAAAATCGAAAATTCTTGGGTACTTCCAGCAATCCCACAATGCTGAAATTTGGTATGCTGGTAGCTTTTGTGACACAAATACAGGAAAAAGTCTGAAATTGAAGAATTTAGAAACTTGTACTCCATAAAACAATATAAAATCCATTGTTGACCTCCCATTTCTAGAAATTTGAATGATGTTGGAGTTCTATGTTTCGTCAAAAGGATGTTATCAATTGATTCGTCAGGTACTTGATACACTTACAGGTATGTAGTATAACGCTCGTTGCTTAGTCCTATTTAAAGGTTATTTCGATGATGTGTAGGAAATTACTTCGAGGTGATTTAAAAAAAAAAATTATGGAAAATATGTTATGACTTAGTAGGTACTTAAATAATCGGGCTGATTATGGTGTCATCGCGAGGTCTCAGTTCGGGACGAACCACTAGTTTCAAAACAAAACGATGAATTTCTAACAATCCGTGAAATTTTATGAAAACGCGTTTTTCATTTGTTTTTTTTTATTCAGCCGGCGCGGGGCGCGGCTATGGGCGGTCGTATACCAGCTAGTATTTATTCAAACAATATTTTTGTTCAAACACTAAGATGTTCCAAATTCAAAAAGTGCGCCGCAAAGTTCATTGCGGCGCACTTATTTGGGTTCGATATGTACCAAATTCAAAAAGTGCGCGGCAAAGATAATTGCTGCGCACTTATAGAAGTTTCATACAGAAAAGACCACCTTTGGGTACACTTAAAGGCGAACCAAATCGTCATTTTCGAATAGATGGGATAAAAAATATATACCTAAAGAGATGTTTAGAATCGTTTCACAGGCAGAACTTTTTACCTTCAGGCATCTTAAGCGATAGTTTAACAATCCGCCTGCCAAGCGTGGTGATTATGGTAGATCGATTAGTGGCGAGAACGGACCTTCTCTTCCTCAGCGTTCGTATCAAGCGTAGGTGATTTACTTGAAGACGAGAATGCTGGGCAGGAACACAGTAACTGACTTGAAAAACCCTTAGTAAATTGGAAGTGAAAAAAAAAGGTATAATACCGATTATTTCCTGAATAGTGCCCCCGTCTCCGCCGTACTCTTCTGGTAGTATGTCTTTTGAAACATATTTGTGTAATTCGTTAAAATTTCCACTATGGACGTGTATCTAAAACAAATGAAATTAGTAAATATTTTAATATTTTTTAGCTCATTTAGCGGCATTTAGTTTAGTCTATCCAGAATGTTTTGAATCCAGAATGAAGATGGATGGTGAATGAACAACCTAATCAAGGTTTATTTATTTCATTTACATGAGAAAGAACGAAGTAATTCTATTGGCTGATCACGGATAGGACAAAATATAAGTATAGTATAAAATGGCAGATAAAATAATATTCATTCATAGACAGGGGATGTAAACAAAAATAAACTATATAAACCAACACATTATGCTTATTTAAAATCAATACATACTTAGTAAAAAACAGAGTTCAGGCCAGCACCGACCGCAGGCATGGTGAGTAGTTTGAATCTAAGGTTTAAAATGTACTTACCCTGTTTCTGTTTTTCTCATTCAATAATTTCCTTCCTATATTGAACATAGTTTGGAAATACGGCGGTATACCCAAAAAGTGAGCAGATTTCAGTCTAATAGGTGATGCGTCCTGAAATGTTACGTTACATTATAAAGTATTATGCTTAGTCAAAAGTTGAAATAAGCTGTTTATTTAAACAAAACTGCCATTTCATCTCTATTTACCTATTATCAGCTTCTCTTAAAATACCTTCATCAGCAGCCTTTAGACGTCAAACGCTGGACGAACCCTCACCAAAAAAACAATGGGGGGAAATTGCCATAATCACCACGCTTGGCAGGCGGATCTGCGGTGATCGCAGTATTCTAGTTGAGTACTTGGGTGGATGCTGCTGCCCATCCCATAGTGTAATCCCGTAGTCAGCTTTTACGATATCCACGTGTTTATTCTTTGGCTGGACACACCACGCCCAAAGTTCAAGTAAGCTGATTAATTTAAATGAATTGTCATTTCATCTCTATCTATATGATCTATCAAATCTATCTATCTATATATACCCATTTATCTATAATCTATAGCTATATATCTAGCTTCTCTAAAAATACCTAAATGTATGTTATGGTGGATGGATGCGGTTCAAAACCGGTCGCTGAAGCCGATATCCAGCAGTGGACTTCTACAGACTGATGATGATGTATAAAGAAACTAAATAAAATCTTACCTGACCAGCAACCACTAATTTCTTCATCTGTGCGGGTGTAATTTGTAGGAAATGACCTCTGTTCAATCCTCGGAGGTCAAAAATACAGGTAGTGCCCGATATCACAAATGGGTCATCTTCCATGTAAACAATCTGAAATGTATTGTTTTGAAAATGTTAGAGCAACATGCGTTTGTTGACATAATCATCAGTCCCAGTGGGATGGGAACACTTATAAAGGGACTCTGATGATGATGGATCACGAGTTGTTATGGACGATAATCAAAAACAACTGATCCTTAGCTGACGTTCCAGTAATAGAAAAAAGAAACACTGCTGAAGGGATGAAATAATTCAGTTATGTTGAACTAAAGCATTCAGACGAGAGCTATTGAAATAGGACCACTAAAAAAAATCACACTAAAATATATTTCATACGGTATTAAAAACCATAGCTTTTGTAAAAAATTACTTATTCCGTGGCACCCACCGCGCCACGTAGGTCGTCGAACTATCGTCAACTAACCTGTTGCACAAACCAGGTAACCGGGAAGAAATCAGAAGGAACAAATTTGCTGGGGTCATATTCAGAAGCTCGGACGAGGACCACTCTTGGATCCGTAGGTTTTGCTCTTTTGGGCAGTATCACACCAATTCTGAAAAAAATGCATAATATAGAAAATAAACTAAACTTAAGTGGAACTAGGCTTGACACAAATGTGGGAGAAGACCACCACAGAATAGATCCCAAAACAGACTTCCACCACGTGGAAGGCCCAGACGGAGATGGCCAGGAAGAACTAGACTCCTCTTTGAAGGGTTAGTCCTAAATAGCCAACAATGGCTACGACGACGATGGAACGTTGAATAGAAGGAGGGAAGGGAGCCCCTGCAGCCCTGTCTGCCCTGCAGTGGACCTCAGGCTCCAAAATATCCGTAAATTATTCCAAAATCGGCAGATTTCCAGCCCTTTACGAGTTTCAGCCACTTGTTCCTACAAACTTCACTTTTACTTCATTTAAGGGGTAAAAAAGTGCGAGTTCCTAATTTTAGACTTTTTTTCATTACTTGTGTCACAAAGCCTCCTAGCATTCCAAATTTCTGTTAAATTACTGGAGAAAAGGTTCTTCATTTTCGCGATTTCCATACAGAAAATAGTCATTACCATATCTTTTTACTGCATTTAGTTGGAAGCTTGATTTTGTACAGCACTACAGTTTGATACTATCCACGGTTTTTACAGTAGACATAACGCACTTGCAGAGTGTCGCATTCCTTGAATTGAATGAGGCGAACTTTTTAGTTACATCACGAACCGGAAAAAACCCCAACACAGTATTATAAGTATACATATATATTCTTACCCCAGCTTAGCAAGTTCCATGAATTTTGGATCTGCGTACTTAAACGCTGTCATCTCTGGTGCGATGGCCCTCAATGAATAATAAAGGTCTATCTTCTCTTTTGCTTTCTCCAAACTGTGTTTGCAGCCTCTTAGAAACGCCGCTAGCCATTGATCATCTATGAACATGAATAAATATCTGTATTATAATCGAGACAGGGCCTTTTCGGATTCACACACGCATCGCACAGAGCGGACTGATTAGGACTTGTGTTTATTATACACACGCTTAAACTGGAAAACTCATGTCCAAAAGATCGTAAAGAAATTGTCAAGTTTTACTTACGTACTGAGGGAACTAGAAAAAGCTACAGACCTAAAAACCGCCATTACAAGTTACTACGCTTTACGCTTTTTCGTGGATAAATTTCTAAATTATGGTATACTGCTATGGGGTACCTAATAGTATTGATGCCCGGACGTCTTTATCTATCAAAAGAAATGTGTCCGTAATAGTCCTTAAACTAGCAAATATCAAGGAACCTAAAAATAGCGAAACTGAACGCTGTAAAACACACTTTTGCGAGCTCAGAGTTATAACACTCATGTCAATCTATATTCTAGAAGCATGAAAATTTGTCCTTAGTGTGGCCTTTTTCTAAAAAAAAAGCATACCAGCCTTATATTTAAGAATACATGCATAAATACCGACTAGACGAAGTAGGTAACTTCAAAATTAGCGATGCATAGTTCCAGGCCAAACACAATGACCACTAAAATGACTAAAATCTATTATAAAATACCAGATGACACTGACCTCAAGGATGAATCTGACAAATTATTCACAAAAATTACTTTTTATGGTATCCAAATGATAGCGAGTGAATATCTTCGGCGTTATTAATAAAAGCATAATAAAACATACACGTTTTTTTGTACTGTATCTATCATATTATACCATTATCATCTATCATATTTATATGTTTACTCAATCCATAGTTAAATTTTTATCTATTTAAAGATTAATATTGCCCAAATATGCAATAGTAGGTAGCCAAAGACAATCAAAAAATTTGGAAACTTAATTTAATGCTATATAATTTGACATGTCGTCATAGAGACGTTTTGTATTTTGATACTAATAATTTTATTAGTAATTTTGTTTTGACAAGAGATACTGTGTACCTGAGTAGACATAGTAAATTAATAATTGCTAAATTGTTAGCATTTAATATTTTTGATCCCGTTATAAGTACTATAACGCAGTTCACCGACAAGCCCGTAGTTAGTAGTAGTACTAATGAGGGCAAACAAGTAGGAGTAGCTGACAGTCATTTAAACTGACGAGTTCGACAATGAGACAGCCGGGCACTTTAAATGTAGTACATCAAAACGTGCAAGGCCTTCCCAGCAAAATCTTAGAATTAGAATTATTTTTAATCCGTTTTAATGTTGATATCATGTGTGTAACTGAACACTGGATGTTACAATTTGAGTTACTCCCTTATTATGAGAATTATAATATTGTAAGTTCATACAAATGCAAGAACGCCATACGTGGGGGTTCCTTAATTGTTGTTCGAAATACTTTAAAATGCAAGGAACGTAAAGATGTTGCAAATCTCACTATTGAGAGGACTATTGAGCTATCTTGTGTTGAGCTAGAGCGGCATATCATTGTAAGCGTTTACCGTCCCCCTGACGCAGACTTCGCATTATTTGAATCCACTATGGAAGAAGCATTGCTTAAAACTTTTGTTCGTAATAAAATGCTAATAGTCTGCGGAGATTTCAATATAGATATTCCGGTTAATCCTCTATCTGAGAGGCTGCTTAATTTATTTAAATGCTTTAATTTATATCACCTCTTCGAAGAACCTACAAGGGTGACACTAACAACATCCACCTGTTTAGATAATATTTATTGCAGTAGTGTTCCAATTGATAAATCAGTAATTAAACATTTCACCTCAGATCACTATGGTCACAGTGCTATATTTACTTGTAATTTTGTAGATGAACCTAAGGAATTCACTTATCGGCCTATTACAGAAAATCGCATTAAGAAGTTCCAGGGTAGTATTGAACTCAAAATGCCCCTTGTACCGTGCGTAGATGATCCGAATGACCTTTTTACTAGTTTGTTTAAGTTGATATGTGAGGAACATAGTGAGATATTTAAGTTAAAAAAATGTAAAGCTAGAGCTAATGTCGGGTTAGCTGATTGGGCTACAACCGGTATTTATAGAAGTAGGAATAAATTATATGAACTCTATGCGGCTAGAGAATCAATGTTGCACGATCCAACGTTTATCTTATACATAAAGAACTATTCCAAGACCTTCAAAAAAGTTTGTCATGCAGCAAAATCATTGCATTTGAGAAATAAAATAGAAAAATCAGCAAATAAAATTAAGACAACTTGGAAATTAATAAATAATGAAACAGGTAAAGCTAAACCTCGTAGTAAACAAATTAATTTAAACGTAAACAATACAACATTATCAAATAATATTGAGGTCGCAAATGCCTTTGATAGTTTTTTCTCTAGTATACCTAATTTTGTGACTCAATCTTTAAAATCAACTGCCTCTGGAGCATCTACTTTATTGGAATTAAGTGTTGATAAGTGTGAGGACGCATTTAGTTTCACATACGTTAATGCCAATGATATTGTTAAAACATTTAAGTCACTTAATATTAAAAATACTGAAGACCTTTGGGGAATATCTACAAAGGTGTTAGGTGTTATAATTATTGATATTGCGCCGTGTATGGCCTACATTTTCAATGGATGTGTTGACGAGGGAGTCTTTCCTGATCTTATGAAACATAGTAAATTAATTCCTTTATTCAAGTCTGGTAACGACAAAGATCCAGGTAATTATAGGCAAATTTCTATATTGCCTGCGTTAAGTAAAATCTTTGAGAAACTTATTCTTACTCAGTTATTGTCACACTTCAACCTCCACGGACTTCTTCATAGTCATCAATTTGGAATTAATAAGGGTCGTTCGACAGCCGATGCTGGTACCATGCTCTTAGAACACATATTTGAAGCATGGGAGAACTCGCAGGACGCGATCGGAGTTTTCTGCGACCTGTCCAAAGCTTTTGACTCCGTGAGGCATGATACTTTAATTTCCAAGTTAAAACATTATGGCATACAAAATCAGGCAATTAATCTTGTAAATTCTTACTTATCCAATAGAGTCCAAAAAGTTGATGTTGGTGGTGAAAGGTCTTCAGGATCGACTATTGTCATGGGGGTGCCACAGGGTTCAATACTAGGCCCTTTTTTATTCCTAGTTTACATTAACGATCTCCCTTTTTTTGTGAAAGATATATGTGACATAGTTCTATTTGCTGACGATACTTCTTTGATTTTCAAAGTTGATAGATCTAAATCTAATTACGATGATGTAAATGATTCACTATCGCGTGTTCTTGAGTGGTTCACAGTTAATAATCTTTTGCTTAATGCTAAAAAAACTAAATGCATCAAATTCACATTGCCAAATGTAAAACATTATCCAACTAATATTAAAATAAATGGGGAGACACTTGATCTTGTCAAGTCTACCATTTTCTTAGGGCTTAATATTGATGCAGGGTTGCAATGGGCACCACAAATTGTGGCTCTTGCTGGTAGACTTAGTTCCGCTGCATATGCAGTTCGTATAATAAGGCAGCTTACTGATGAAGCTACAGCTAGGCTTGTTTATTTTAGCTACTTCCATAGTGTTATGTCATATGGTATCATACTGTGGGGTAAAGCAGCAGATATCCAAGCTATTTTTGTCTTACAAAAACGGGCAATACGTGCCATTTATAAAATGAAGTCGCGTGACTCCTTGAGGGAGCGTTTCAAAGAAATCAATATTCTTACAGTAATATCGCAATATATCTATGAAATATTATTACATACACATAAACGCTTGGATAGTTTTATGATAAAAAGTGACGTGCATGGTATTAACACGAGAAATAAACACAAACTAAATATACCAAAATTTCGATTAAAGAAAGTAAGTGGGTCTTTTATGGGGAATTCTGTACGGTTCTATAATAAACTTCCAGAAGGTGCATTTAAACTTCCTATTCGAAGATTTAAATCCTACATAAAGATGAATCTAATTAAGAAAGCGTATTACACTTTTGATGACTATATTAATGATAAAGCCGCGTGGCCTGATGTCGCTCTGCCCTTCGACTGCTAAAATGGAAATTTGCAATATCTGTACTTTCCTATTTACATGTTTGTATTAGATTATTATTTATAAGTATAAGAAGCGTAGCGTGTGCTGTCTTGCATATTTTTGCTGATGTTTATTTACTTTTGACTACCTTCCTAAGGTTTTTAAGTTCTCATTTACTATGTATCAGCAACTTCTTGCTCCGAGGCACCACACAGGCGCTTGTCACCTAGTGGTAAGACGGACCATTTATGTAAGCCAAGCCGAGTTTGTTGCCTGATTCTTCTAGGCTTGGTCGCGTTGGAACAGGAGTAATTTAATTTTATATAAGACGACTAGATTTTGCGTGCGGCGCGAGCTGCATGCAGCTCGCGTGAGGTTATCGTTGCTGTTGTAATTGTTATAAGCCCATAAAAGCCTCTACAAACCCCTACAAACCCCTACAACTCCTAAAAACCCCTACAAACCCCTACAAACCCCTATAAACACCTACAAACCCCTACAAACCCCTACAACCCCTACAAACCCCTACAAACCCCTACAAACCCCTACAAACCCCTACAAACCACTACAAACCCCTACAACCCCTAAAAACCCCTACAAACCCCTACAAACCCCTACAAACCCCTACAACCCCTACAACCCCTAGAAACCCCTACAAACCCCTACAAACCCCTACAACCCCTAGAAACCCCTAAAAATCCCTACAAACCCCTACAAACCCCTACAACCCCTAAAAACCCCTAAAAACCCCTACAAATCCCAACAAACCCCTACAAACCCCTACAACCCCTACAAACCCCTACAAACCCCTACAACCCCTAAAAACCCCTACAAACCCCTACAAACCCCTACAAACCCCTACAACCCCTACAAACCCCTACAACCCCTACAAACCCCTACAAACCCCTACAAACCCCTACAAACCCCTAAAAACCCCTACAACCCCTACAAACCCCTACAAACCCCTACAAACCCCTACAAACCACTACAAACCCCTACAACCCCTAAAAACCCCTACAAACCCTAGAAACCCCTACAAACCCCTACAAACCCCTACAACCCCTAGAAACCCCTAAAAATCCCTACAAACCCCTACAAACCCCTACAACCCCTAAAAACCCCTAAAAACCCCTACAAATCCCAACAAACCCCTACAAACCCCTACAACCCCTACAAACCCCTACAAACCCCTACAACCCCTAAAAACCCCTACAAACCCCTACAAACCCCTACAAACCCCTACAACCCCTACAAACCCCTACAACCCCTACAAACCCCTACAAACCCCTAAAAACCCCTACAACCCCTACAAACCCCTACAAACCCCTAAAAACCACTACAACCCCTACAAACCCCTACAAACCCCTACAAACCTACAAACCCCTACTAACCCCTACAAACCCCTAAAAACCCCTACAAACCCCTACAAACCCCTACAAACCCCTACAACCCCTAAAAACCCCTACAAACCCCTACAAACCCCTACAAACCCCTAAAAACCCCTACAACCCCTACAAACCCCTACAAACCCCTACAAACCCCTACAAACCACTACAAACCCCTACAACCCCTAAAAACCCCTACAAACCCCTACAAACCCCTACAAACCCCTACAACCCCTACAACCCCTAGAAACCCCTACAAACCCCTACAAACCCCTACAACCCCTAGAAACCCCTAAAAATCCCTACAAACCCCTACAAACCCCTACAACCCCTAAAAACCCCTAAAAACCCCTACAAATCCCAACAAACCCCTACAAACCCCTACAACCCCTACAAACCCCTACAAACCCCTACAACCCCTAAAAACCCCTACAAACCCCTACAAACCCCTACAAACCCCTACAACCCCTACAAACCCCTACAACCCCTACAAACCCCTACAAACCCCTAAAAACCCCTACAACCCCTACAAACCCCTACAAACCCCTAAAAACCACTACAACCCCTACAAACCCCTACAAACCCCTACAAACCTACAAACCCCTACAAACCCCTACAACCCCTAAAAACCCCTACAAACCCCTACAAACCCCTACAACCCCTACAAACCCCTACAACCCCTACAAACCCCTACAAACCCCTACAAACCCCTAAAAACCCCTACAACCCCTACAAACCCCTACAAACCCCTACAAACCCCTACAACCCCTAGAAACCCCTACAACCCCCTACAAACCCCTACAAACCCCTACAACCCCTAGAAACCCCTACAAACCCCTACAAACCCCTACAACCCCTAGAAACCCCTAAAAATCCCTACAAATCCCTACAAACCCCTACAACCCCTAAAAACCCCTACATACCCCAACAAACCCCTACAACCCCTACAAACCCCTACAAACCCCTACAAACCCCTACAACCCCTAAAAACCCCTACAAACCCCTACAAACCCCTACAACCCCTACAAACCCCTACAAACCCCTACAACCCCTAAAAATCCCTACAAACCCCTACAAACCCCTAAAAACCCCTACAACCCCTACAACCCCTACAAACCCCTACAAACCCCTACAACCCCTAAAAACCCCTAAAAACCCCTACAAACCCCAACAAACCCCTACAACCCCTACAAACCCCTACAAACCCCTACAAACCCCTACAACCCCTAAAAACCCCTACAAACCCCTACAAACCCCTACAACCCCTACAAACCCCTACAACCCCTACAAACCCCTACAAACCCCTACAAACCCCTAAAAACCCCTACAACCCCTACAAACCCCTACAAACCCCTAAAAACCACTACAACCCCTACAAACCCCTACAAACCTACAAACCCCTACAAACCCCTACAAACCTACAAACCCCTACAAACCCCTACAAACCCCTACAAACCCCTACAACCCCTACAAACCCCTACGAACCCCTACAAACCCCTAAAAACCCCTACAAACCCCTACAAACCCCTACAACCCCTAGAAACCCCTACAACCCCTAAAAATCCCTACAAACCCCTACAAACCCCTAAAAACCCCTACATCCCCTAAAAACCCCTACAAACCCCTACAAACCCCTAAAAACCTCTACAACCCCTAAAAACCCCTACAAACCCCTACAAACCCCTACAAACCCCTACAACCCCTACAACCCCTAGAAACCCCTACAAACCCCTACAACCCCTAGAAACCCCTAAAAATCCCTACAAACCCCTACAAACCCCTACAACCCCTAAAAACCCCTACAAACCCCTACAAACCCCTACAACCCCTACAAACCCCTACAACCCCTACAAACCCCTACAAACCCCTACAAACCCCTACAAACCCCTACAACCCCTAGAAACCCCTACAACCCCTAAAAATCCCTACAAACCCCTACAAACCCCTAAAAACCCCTACATCCCCTAAAAACCCCTACAAACCCCTACAAACCCCTAAAAACCCCTACAACCCCTAAAAACCCCTACAAACCCCTACAAACCCCTACAAACCCCTACAAACCCCTACAACCCCTACAAACCCCTACAAACCCCTACAAACCCCTAAAAACCCCTACAACCCCTACAAACCCCTACAAACCCCTACAACCCCTAGAAACCCCTACAAACCCCTACAACCCCTAGAAACCCCTAAAAATCCCTACAAACCCCTACAAACCCCTACAACCCCTAAAAACCCCTAAAAACCCCTACAAACCCCAACAAACCCCTACAACCCCTACAAACCCCTACAAACCCCTACAACCCCTAAAAACCCCTACAAACCCCTACAAACCCCTACAAACCCCTACAACCCCTACAAACCCCTACAACCCCTACAAACCCCTACAAACCCCTACAAACCCCTAAAAACCCCTACAACCCCTACAAACCCCTACAAACCCCTAAAAACCACTACAACCCCTACAAACCCCTACAAACCTACAAACCCCTACAAACCCCTACAACCCCTACAAACCCCTACAAACCCCTACAAACCCCTACAACCCCTAAAAACCCCTACAAACCCCTACAACCCCTACAAACCCCTACAAACCCCTACAACCCCTACAAACCCCTACAAACCCCTACAACCCCTACAAACCCCTACGAACCCCTACAAACCCCTAAAAACCCCTACAAACCCCTACAAACCCCTACAACCCCTAGAAACCCCTACAACCCCTACAAACCCCTACAAACCCCTACAACCCCTAAAAATCCCTACAAACCCCTACAAACCCCTAAAAACCCCTACATCCCCTAAAAACCCCTACAAACCCCTACAAACCCCTACAACCCCTACAACCCCTAGAAACCCCTACAAACCCCTACAACCCCTAGAAACCCCTAAAAATCCCTACAAACCCCTACAAACCCCTACAACCCCTACAAACCCCTACAAACCCCTACAAACCCCTACAAACCCCTACAACCCCTAAAAACCCCTACAACCCCTACAAACCCCTAAAATCCCCTACAACCCCTACAAACCCCTACAACCCTTACAAACCCCTACAAACCCCTACAAACCCCTACAAACCCCTTTGACCCCTACAACCTCTACATACTATGGCATTTGATTAGAAGTTTTTTTGCGTGCAAAAACTATGAAATAGTATAAAAAAAAAAACCTAACAACCTACCGAGGACCTGTGTATACTATGGCATGTGATTAGATTTTTTTTTGTGTAGGTAATTTGTTTGTTTTTTGTTCGATATTTTTCATTGAGGCGCGAGCTGCAAGCAGCTCGCGTGGTAATAAAACAAAAAAAAAATCTCAAAGTCAAATTTCTGAATTGAAATTCCAACTTTTTTTATATTGTTATTACTCAATAAATGGAGGAAATCGTTTTGACCGGGAAACAGCTCTTGATACTGGTAACGGTTCAGTATGGATTTCCTCTGCAATACCGCATCAAATTGTAATCCATACTGTCATAATTTATATTATTTTCATGTTTTTGCGGAAAATCTCGGAAAATCCCCGGAAAATGGTGATTTTTCTTTCACCAGGCAACACTTTTTGTCATTCTAAACAACCGCCTCATACAAGTTGTCCGGCTCGGGAGTTGCCAACAGCCTCATTTTTCACTTGGAAAATTTGGAAAATTTCATATTTTTACAAAATGGCCGCCACAGCGACCGCCATCTTTTATTTTGAAAAAACGAATAGAATATTAAAGATGAAGCAGTGCACTGGCAACATTTCTGCATAAACAGAATTGCCATATGGCAACTTTGGTAGAAGGAAACTTGAACTCGTAGCCGAGTCGGACCCGAAAATTTCACTACTCGCATGCTCCCAGTGTTGCCAACTCACTGCAACCAAAATAGTCAAAAGTCACTCACATGGTCCTCTTCTTCAAGTCAACATCAAATTTTGATTCAAAATACCATTTTTTTTTTTTTTACATTTTATGGAAAATCTCGGAAAATACCCGAAAAATGGGGATTTTTTTTTAACCAGGCAACACTTTTCATCGTTTTACACAACGGCTCCATACAAGTTGTCCAGCTCGGGTGTTGCCAAAAGCCTCATTTTCCAGTTGTAAAATTCAGAAAATTTCATCTTTTTACAAAATGGCCGCCACAGCGTCCGCCATCTTTTATTTTGAAAAAACGAATAGAATGTCAAAGATTAAGCAGGGCACTGGCCACATTTCTGCATAAACAGAATTGCCATATGGCAACATTGGTAAAAGGAAACTTGAGCTCGTAGCCGAGTCGGACCCGAAAATTTCACTACTCGCATGCTCCCAGTGTTGCCAACTCAATGCAACCAAAATAGTCAAAAGTCACTCTCATGGTCCTCTCCTTCAAGTCTACATCAAATTTTGATTCAAAATACCATTTTTTTTTTTTTTACATTTTATGGAAAATCTCGGAAAATACCCGGAAAATGGGGAATTTTTTTTCACCAGGCAACATTTTTCATTGTTTTACACAATGGCCCCATACAAGTCGTCCGGCTCGGGTGTTGCCAACAGCGTCATTTTCGGGTTAGAAAATTTTGAAAATTTCGTCTTTTTACAAAATGCCCGCCACAGCGTCCGCCATTTTGAATTTCGAAAAAACTAATAGAATTTCCAAGATGAAACAGTTCAATGGCAACACTTGTGCATACTCAGAATTTGCGCATGGCAACTTTCGTAGTGGAAAAAAAAGGAAAGTAGCCGAATTGGGCCCAAAAATAACACCTTCGCCTGCTCCCAGTGTTGCCAGCTCAGAGCGACCAAAATGGTCAAATGTCATTCGCATGGACCTCCTTAACGACACCTCATCAAATTTTGATTCAAATTGTATTTTTTTTTATTTTCAGTTTTTTGGGGAAAATCTCGGAAAATACCCGGAAAATTGGGAATTTTTTTTCACCAGGCAACACTTTTCATCGTTTTACACAATGGCCCCATACAAGTCGTCCAGCTCGGGTGTTGCCAACAGCCTCATTTTTCACTTGGAAAATTTTGAAAATTTCGTCTTTTTACAAAATGGCCGCCATAGCGTCCGCCATTTTGAATTTCGAAAAACCAATAATTTTCCCATATGGAGCAGTTCAATGGCAACACTTGTGCATACTCGGAAGTTGTGCATGGCAACTTTCGTAGTGGAAAAATAAGGAAAGTAGCCAAGTCAGGCGCATAAAAAAAAAAAGTTCGCCTGATTCCAGTGTTGCCAGCTGACGGGGACAAAAATGGTCAAATGTCATTCGCATGGACCTTTTTAACGATACCACATCAAATTTTGATTCAAAATGTCAATAT
Organism: Epirrita christyi; assembly: GCA_951392215.1. NCBI lineage: Eukaryota > Metazoa > Arthropoda > Insecta > Lepidoptera > Geometridae > Epirrita > Epirrita christyi. The sequence goes on along the minus strand of OX595835.1, from coordinate 11,178,464 downwards.
TTCTAATTTTCACCTTTTTGGGGAAAATCTCGGAAATTACCCGAAAAATGGGGAATTTTTTTCCACCAAGCAATACTCTTTGCCATTCTACACAACCGCCCTATACAAGTCGTCCAGCTCGGGTGTTGCCAACAGCCTCATTTTCCAGTTGTAAAATTCAGAAAATTTCGTCTTTTTACAAAATGGCCGCCACAGCGTCCGCCATTTTGAATTTCGAAAAAACGAATAAAATACCTAATATGGAGCAGTTCAGTGGCAACACTTGTGCATACTCTGAATTCACGCATGGCAACTTTCGTAGTAGAAAAATATGGAAAGTAGCCGAGTCGGGCCCAAAACTTAAAAAGTTTGCTTTTTCCCAGTGTTGCCAAATTGAAAGCGACAAAAATGGTCAAATGTCATTCGCATGGACCTTTTCAACGATACCTCATCAAATTTTGATTCAAAATGTCAATATTTCTAATTTTCACTTTTTTGGGGAAAATCTCGGAAATTACCCGAAAAATGGGGAAAATTTTCTAGCCAGGCAACACTCTTCATCGTTCTACACAACCGCCCCATACAAGTCGTCCGGCTCGGGTGTTGCCAAATGCCTCATTTTTCACATGGAAAATTTTGAAAATTTTGTCTTTTTACAATATGGCCGCCAAATTGTCCGTATTCAAAAATTTCAAAAAACGTATAGTTTTCCCATATTAAGCAGTTCACCGACAAGGTTTCTGCATAAACAAAATTTAAATTTGGAAACTTTCGTAGAAGGAATCTAGAGCTCGCGTAAAAGTCGGGCCCAAAAATAAATAAAGTTCGCCTGATTCCAGTGTTGCCAGCTGAGGGGAACAAAAATGGTCAAATGTTATTCGCATTGACCTTTTCAACGATACTGCATCAAATTTTGATTTAAAATGTCATTATTTCTACTTTTCACCTTTTTGGGGAAAATCTCGGAAATTACCCGAAAAATGGGGAAAATTTTCTCGCCAGGCAACACTCTTCACCGTTCTACACAACCGCCCGATACAAGTCTTCAGGCTCGGGTGTTGCCAACAGCGTCATTTTTGGGTTGGAAAATTTGGAAAATTTTTGCTTTTTACAAAATGGCCGCCACAGCGTCCGCCATTTTGAATTTCGAAAATGCCGTATTTACACGTCATTCTACAGGATACTGGCAATTATTGAAACAAAACAGATTCACCGTACGCCAATGTTGCCAGAACAAAGCACCCCGCCAAAGTGGAGTCTGAAAATGGCAAATTTTCAATGTCAAATTCCGGAGCCGGCATCTTTTTTTTTTTTTTTTTTTTTTTTTTTTTTTTAATTTTTCCTGTTCTTCTATAGGACGCACCACTTAAGAAAACCCTACCTATAACCGCTTGGAAGCTGTCAAATCTGACAGCTGTCATTTCGAAAAATTCAAAATTCGAATCCGACACTTCTGGTCAGATTCACCCCCCCTAAACTTCCCCCAAACATACCCCCCCCCTAAAACGACTCCTTCTAGGAGAACAACCATGTCAATCAGTCACCGTTATTTAGCTTTATAATATATAGATTCAAAATGATCCTTGTGATTTCAATGAATAAAGTTATTTTTGACTTTGACTTTGAGCCTAGGTACTTATTCGATTCGATTCGATATAGGTAGAAAAAGATAATATATCGATCGTCATCCTCGATGAGGATAACTTTTGAGAATACTTTTAGTATTTACATCTTATCTTTCTGATTCATGTGCTCTGATTGTCTGTATCCTCTATTATCATGCAAATATCTTTGAAATATACCTGTCCTAGCGCGTAAATGAGGCTGCCTAGCGATCCACTCCTTCAAATGTTGTATACCCTCCTCCAGCTTCTTCGGAGTCTCATTTAGTTCGAGTTTTGCTTTCTGCTCCAACTCAGGACATAGCGGTCGTACTGATGCCATCTCTACTATCACTACTATAAATAAGACTGGTGCCAACAGTCTTCCAAAACTGCTGAATGAAATTTCAGTATTGGATTGCTTGGTTGTTTGTCTGTATACTTAGACGAAGTTCCGAGTGGGAAACTTGTTTATGAAAAAATTAACCTGTAAATAAAAAATATTTGTAGGTAATTGCTTTGCTTAGATGTTATTGAATTAACAACTCATTTATGTCTCTATCAAATGTCTATACTGAAAATCACTGCGGCATTTTTGCATTTCAGCATTTTACTGTGTATGTATATACTCCCATTGTCTGGATGCATTGTTGTTGTAATGTATACTTAAATTAACAGTTATTACAGGGTGCCGTGGTGTGTCCGGATTAAGAATAGACCCCGCTGTCTCCTCCCTTAGATATAGTAAAAGCCTTATTAAGCCAGAGAATGGACAGCAGCATCCACCTGAGTACTCAACACCAAAACTGCGATCACCAATCCGCCGGCCAAGCGTCGTGATTATGGCAAATCAATTAATTGTATTCAATGGGGGAGGCTTCGTCCAACAGCGGACGTAAACAGATGATGATGTTGGCAGGATTGTATCTTTTTACTGAGTAATACCTACCATAATAAGTATGTTGAAATCGCTGTAAAATCTGGCCAATCAATTATTTTGTATTTTCTGTCTGTCTTTGTCCTAAACTCCTGCTTGTAAGTAAATAGGTAAAATAAATTCTTACCGAGTAAAATCACAAAATGTTGCAACAACCACTGAAATAATAAAATCAACATCAAACAAATCCTAGTACAAATCACTTTCCTATTCCCAATACTTTTGATGTAACCACGGTTGGAGCTGTAATAGGTATGTGACTGTTGAATGTTTTAAATTCTTTAGTATTTATTTTATAAACTTTCAAAATTGCTTGAACATTAAGACAACATTTTAGTCAAGAGATCGGACGCTTTCTGCAATACCTGCACTGCACATTTGCGTCTTACCTACGCTTGTTTGTTAAATGTATTTTTACATACCCAACCGATTAAATCTTGGTTATTTGGCAAAACAGACTTGAATAGCCCTCGATGCTGGATCTAAGTACACATATAGTTTGGCATTGAGTCTTTTATTTTCCTTTTAGCCACTCTCTTTCGTCAGGTTCCAGAGTTTATAAACCTCGTAACATTATGGTAATAATAATGAACTGGAATATACCGTTTCTTTTTTTTATTATACTTATCTATTATTTTGTCTAAATAAAATACTCGTAAAAAAGTAATCAATATAATATAACAAACATTGAACATGCAAAAACGCTCTTATAAAAGTACCAAAAATAAACCGCACAATCAAAATCAGAATATTTTGTCAGTCAACTTCAAGTTTCCTGAAAGATCCAGCTGCTCCAAACATGGATTCAGCCGTCTTTGGCGTGCCGGGTCTCTTCTTCTCGTCAGTACCGAACTGGTAATCTTCTTCTAGGAACGTGCTGTATTCATTTAACTTCTTCCTCCAGTAATCTGGACAATTAAAACATGATTTACATAAAAATAGAGAATTTGGTCCAGCCCATTCATCTGATACCTTTAAAGGAACCATGAGCTGTGAAATGGGACATAATAAGTATACGTTGCTTAGCAGATTACAGTTCGTAGTAGGTACCGACACCCGTAGGATTATGAATTATGATAGGATAAATTATGATGATCGATAATACAACATATATAACAGTCAGATAGCAACTCCAAGGAGCTTAGATAGATATTGCATTTTTTGCGATCGTTATCAAGTATTTAAGTGCGATTAGCAACAAGGGTGGTGTTACTGACTTTGACACTGGCTACCTACTCGGCGTACACTACAAAGTACGCTTGAAATCTTATACCAGCTTATGAGACATAACATAACACCCAACAGTCACATACTGATCCTACAATAGGATTCCCTGTGTCGTGGGTATCAGGAACTACGAGTACCACGGTAACCAGACCTGGAATAAATATTTGCAGATATTGCAAACATTTGTCCCGCAGCGGGAATCGAACCCGCAGCCTCTTGCGTCTCAGCCGGCTACTCGCCCTCTGTGCCAAGGTGACATGACACTCTGTGTGTACATGGGGGAGACCGCCCATGTACTACGCGTACGTTCAAAGATTCCTGTACATTCTGGGTTTCAAGTTATTTGGACCTTATACTGAGGGTTGTGATGTCTGTAATTTCTGAATTACAAGTATAATTAATATATAATTTATCAAACAAGTAATGACCGATTACCACAATCTACAGACGCTATCGCTAAGTACTATCAAATAATCCATTATGATACAAACCTAGAATTTCTTCTGTGGTGCCACCATTTCCACCATATTCAGCTGGCAAAATTTCTTTGGGAATATGCTTGAATAGCTGCTCGTAGTTAGTGTTGTGGACGTATAACTAAAAACACAAAGTTAAGAATATTTTTAATAAAAAATTAGCAAAATTTCCCATAAAATTATGATTCAAAACAAAAATTAACGCTGAATGATTATTGAAATTATCCGGAACTTACTCTATTTCGGTTTTTCTCGTTTAGCAAGCTCTTCATAGCGTTAAATATTGTCTCTATACCCGGAGGTGCGTTAATGTAGTGCAATCCTTTCATTCTTAGTGGTGTTGCATCCTGAAACAAAATCATTTTCAAAATTTGTCTTTAGACGTCTTTTAATACACCGAAGTGTGTTTTCTACTTCCACAGGATACAGAAGACCAAAAGTTGAAATGTGTAATTTTTTTTTATCACCTGACTAGCCTATTAGAAGCAAATAGTTCGTATACCATAAAAACATGTCTTTTGCAGGTTATAACGGATTCATAGAGCATTTAAATCGATTTTCGATTAATTCGTATACGAAATTGTTAATACCTGAGCAGCAACCATCATTTTCTTCATAGCAATCGGCGTCATTTGCAAAAAGTGTCCTAGGGTTACTCCTTGCAGGTCTAGAATGGACATGTTGCCTGCCACTGTACCATTATCGTCATCCATTAACACTACCTGTGAATAAAACGAGTGTTCATAACTTTTTAACGCAGTTTGATTGATCTTATTATTAAGTATCTTTATAAAATCTTTATTTCATCATCATCATCATCATCATCAGCCTGTAGAAGTCCACAGCTAGGCATAGCCCCTCCTCCCTCTAGAATTAATTATTATTATTATCTTTATTGTACTAATCTAGGCTTATAGTATTAATAATAATATTAATTTGTTTTTTTTTTGTAATTTTGCTCATAGATATTTGTAGTTAGGTTCAATCAATATTTCTGTTAATAAATGTGAATATGTTCCATATTTTAAAAAATATGTTTATGATACGTTCAAATACATAAAAAAAATAAAAAAGGAAATTCTTTCCATTTCTATCCATAAAATAAATAAATGTGGATTTCTTGGTGGAAGATTTTACAGAGTCCGAAGGTCTCTAGAATTGTAAAAACAGAGTTAAGAGCCAAGGTAACGGAGCCCATTAAAATGTAATAAAAAACATACCTTTTGTAAGATATTTACAACTGACAATATGTCAAAAATGTCGTATTTGCTTGCGTCGTATTTGCCTGGTCTAATAAGGGCCACTCTGGGTGCATCGGGGCCTGGTAGCTTCGGCAGAAACAGTATGGTTCTAAAAAATAAAACATTTTGAATACTTACACTAGTGTCCGCCCATATCATCTCTCGCGTGTTTCCACTATTAACAGTATCTATCCTATGTGTCAATCTATCTAGCTATTACTTATACAGAGCGTAAAAAGACTACTCCCGAAAACTGAAACAGTGCATTCATACCATGATTCTGAAAATATTTAAGATGAAAAAACACGAAAAAAAAATGCTCACTTTTGGGCCGCTTTTTTGTGTTTTCTTTATATATCCATAAAATATCGTTAAAGGAAACAAACACCTAATTTCCATCATTAAAAACACATTAATAAATAAAAACGTCAAAAGCAATGAAAACCACATAAGAAATACTGGCGCTACGGGTCGATCAGCTGACCGAGCGCGTTGAACTCGTGCGGCCGGAATAAATACGTATATTGCTGGCTGACAAAAACGATACGAAAAAAAAAAAGGTTTTCTCCGATATGAATCACCTCTCAGGCGAAAGCTATTTTATATAGCTATGATATAGGTAGCTTTACCGGTACCTTCAGTATTCGGGAGCCATCCAAAAACACACACACACACGCTGTAAGTATAATAAAGTTATTTTATCAACATTGATTCAGCTATTATGGCTTGAAAGATAAAAATTAAACTTAAACATACCAACTTTTGCATTTATAATATTAGTAGATGTATAGGATTCACAAATAGCTATTAAAAATATTGAAATATTAATTTAGCAAGCAACATAATAGAATTTTAGTGTAATGCCAATAAGTCGTACCCTAAACTGAAGATTTCATCAAAAGCTTTATCGGTGTGCTTGAATCTGTACAATTCGGGTGCAGTGTATCGCACTGAGTAGTAAAGGTCCATCTTTTCCTTCGCTCTCTCCATGCTGAACTTGCAGCCTCTTAGAAATGCAAGCAGCCATTGATCATCTGAAACCGTTTGTTCATTTACGCTTTGTCGAATATTTGGAATAATACACAAGTTAAAGCGCCACCTCTCAAAGCCTCCATTTATGCACAATTTAATAAGGTAAATTTAGATCAATCGAAGAAAAGTTAGCCAATTAACGTTTACAAGATTTGACTGCACTTCAAAAAAAGGGGGAGGATCTCAATTTAGTAGGTTTTTTTAATTAAAAAATTTAAAATTGTTTCTTGGTTATTGCAATTTTTAATCCATTTTACTATCAATATGGAAAGATACGTATAAAAGGTAAATAAAGTACTAGTTAATTCCTTACAAATTATGCCTATCAACAACTTTTATTGCTTGATAAAATGTTAAATAGGTACATTTTTACACCTTAGAAATCAAACAATTGAATGAACAAATAAAATTTCCTTTATCAGATCAATACATAATAAACTGAGGTGACTATCGTTTTATAATTCAATATCAAATTTAATATTTATATGTAGGTAAAAAAACAGCGGGAAAATCTAATTACAAATTGTTAGCTAAAAATGCCAAAATGATCAAAATGATCCTTGTGATTTCAATGAATAAAATTTGTTTGATTTGATTTGTAAAAAAAACACATATCAAAAGTAAATGCATATTTAAACCCCATTTGATCGAGTTACCAAGACGATACGCGAGTTGCTAATAAGGGCATTATACCTAAACATGACATTTTCAAATTATTACAGTATTACAATCTGAGACCAACCTGTTCTGGCACGAAGATGTGGCTGCTTGGCGATCCAATCTTTCATGAGTTGCAGGCCATCTTTGACTCTACCCGAGTCTTCATTCAACTCTACCCTGGCCTTCTCAGCCAAAATCTGTGGGAGAACTCTCACGGACATTTTTAATTTTACAAACGTGTGCACTTTGCAACATTCATAGCCTACCTATTCATACTAAAAGTATTGTTAGATTAAAGGTTATATCTGATTTGTTATCAGAACCGCATCTATCTACACCCAGTCTGGGTGCGTTTTCAAACGTGCGATATACCTACACCTGATACGATCAAAAAATTATAAATATACCTAACTTACGAACGCACACGAACCAAAAGCGCGGGGACGCTAGCGCGGAGATTTCAGTTGGAAGCAACACACAACAGTCGTAGGCACCAAATCAAAACATGTTTTTTAAATATATATTTAAAAAAAAAATTAAAAGTTAAAAGTTAGTTTATGTTTAAAGTTATACTTAAAAATATATATTATAAAATCATATATTTTTAAGTATAACTTTACATTGTACAAAATGTACAAGTGTGTGCAAATCATAGATTAAAATGCTACTATTTCGAGACTTCTTGCAAAATTTTGAATAACAGAGCCTATTTGAGCTGCTGTAGTCTCGGCCTAAGAATAAGACTCCTCCAACTCCTCATGTGAATGTAGTAAAAGGCGACTGAGGGATTACGCCAGGAGATTGACAGCAACATCCACCTGACTACCACCTACGATCAATAATCCGCCTGCCAAGCGTGGTGATTATGGTAAATCCCCCCATTGCATGCTACGGACGGGTTGTGAGCTATGCTTACTATGGGAGAAGCTTCATCCAGCTGTGAATAATAAACTACGCAGTAATTAAATTAAATTTTTTTAAATGAGAATTTACTTCTATACGTTTTGTAAATCAATATTGGCAAATTGTTTATGAAATACATTATTTGCGAAATGACTTTTTGCGAATTAAAATTTGACGAAACATAATTATGTTTTAAAAATGATTTCAACAAAACTATTAAATGCTAGTAACAAATTTTTGTTCCTAGAGCTAATTTTTGACATGATTATCCGCAGATGTTTTCGATCTACATTTATAGTTTAGGTACTAAAGTTTTGGCGAAAGTGTCCGCCCGCGACTTTGCTCACGTTTTAACAGCAGGATAAAAAAGAAGCCAGGTCATAATCTATCTGTGTACCAAATTTCATTTTAATCGGTTCAGTCGCTACGCATTGAAAAAAATAAAACGTGGATTTTAAATGTGCGAGGACAGTAAAAAAAAAACGGTAAAGAAAACTGATTTTTAATTAATAATAAATGATCTCAAAACGTGCAAACAAATGTTCAGAAACAGTAAGAAGCATAACAGTTATTTGAAATGATTGAACATTACTATTCACTGTAACAATCAGTTTCCGATACGTATTACCGTTTTCTGACTTTAACTAAGGCTGAAAACAATTACAGTGACACAGTAAAATCTACTGTTACAACTTAACTGTTTTCCGCCCAGTTATATTTAATTGTCAAGTCAATTGGCTCCATTTTTACTGCCCAAAGCAATAATGGTTACCGAAAAATCGATTGGGTATACTGCTTATTTTTTTCAGTGCGGTGTTTTTGAGTAACAAACAAAAATGTAAGCATCCAATCTTTCGCATTAGTAGGATAGGACAGGATAATGTCCAGCAGGATACAATTAACTTGTACTCTCACACTACAACAGAGGCTCGAGTCTGCAGATTTAACAAGTAACTACACGGATATAGCAATAGCGAAAAGTGCCCCTAACAGACACTTTGAGTACCGCAATTTTCATACAAAACCCGTGGAGTGTACACTACACGCTCGTGTACTTGCTTGTTATATTACTAGACTAGGCTCTCAGTGCTATAAACAGACTGGCCCTGACATTTATAAAACAAGAATTGCACTTCTCACAAAGTAGTTTAAAATTAATCTGCGGCCTTGCTAATTAAATATTTTTTAAAAGGCCTTTGTTTGCAATGATGTTTTTTGATAATGACTGTGGAGAGGGCTATGCTGGGAGTGCTAAGTAATAGAATCCAGAAGGAGGAGATCCGTAGAAAAAAAGATAAAACCAAAATCACCGACATAGCTCTCAGAATTAACAATTTGAAGTGGCAATTGGCAGGCCATATAGCTCGCAGAATTGGCAACCGTTGGGAGATTAAGGTTCTTGAGTGGCGACCACAAATCGGACGATGCAGTAAAGGAAAGCCAAACATTGCTGGGGCTGTGTGTGTTGGCTGTGGAGTCTCGTTAGATCAAAGGTCGCAGGAAGTCGGTGGATGGAGACGGCCTGGGACCGTTCGTTGTGGCATTCTATGGGAGAGGCTTATGTCCCGTAGTGGATGTCTAAAAGTTGATGATGGTGGTGATTAATTATATTTTTGATATCCTAGACTTCTTTACAGGTTCGTCCTTAGGAACCTACCTATATTTCCTTCTTACCTCCTTTCTTCCTTAGTCCTTAACTAATAAATAAGGCATATGGCAGGCATAAGATTTCAAAATATTGTTCCAAAAATAAATAGAAAATACTGTAACATCGAACGACTAATAAACAAAAACAAAAAGTAGTAGTATTTATTAAAAAATGATTTATAAACACAATGTCCACAAATAAGTCTCTATATCTCAATCGAACTCTAATTTCCTGAAGGATCCCTCTGCTCCAAACATGTCCTCGGCCGTCCTAGGTTTCCCGGGGCGCCTGGACTCGTCTGTACCGAATTGTTTTTCCTCTTCCAGGAACGCGCTGTATTCTTGCACCTTATTCTTCCAATAATCTGTTAAAAGAATATTTTTTGTGAGATTGCTTCAAAATTCCGTGTATTCAATCAACATTTCCACTTAGTCAAAATCCTCTTTCATTCTCACTTGTATAGGCACTCTGGGCATAGTGGACACTGTAGAGAGAGTTATTCATGGGCTTGGCTCCTAGTGGCAAAAGGCTATGAAGTAGATAAGAAGGGTTTGCGGATTTTCTTAGAGAAAACATGGTATGCTCCCCTTCAAAGCCAAAACTATTAAAACCATACCTAAAATATCTTCTGTAGAGCCGGCAGTTCCACCGTATTCGCTTGGCAGAATATCCTTTGGAATATGCTTGTATAGTTCCTCATAGTTCGTGTTGTGCACATAAAGCTGTGAACAAAATTAATTTACGTTACATAACCTGCCACTTTCTCCCAACTTCAAATACTGGTTTAATCGCTGTCACAAAGTTCTGTGTTAAATAATCGCAAAATGACAGATTATTGCGAATTTACTCAATTTAGGTTAAATACCTAGTTACTGATAGATCCTGTGACCAAGGAATCTGTTTATAATGATTATTTAGCAATGTCCGTCGGAGTAAACAAACACTTACCAAACCAGCAATTTGAAGTATACTTAGTTTTTTCTTTACTTACTCTAGTTCTGTTTTTCTCATTCAGTAAACTCTTCATTGCGTTGAATATAGTCTCGAATCCTGGGGGTGTGTTGATGTAGTGAACACCCTTCATTCTGAAAGGTGTAGCATCCTGAAACATAAGTAGGAATGTAGAGCCAGTCAATGAAATTATAGGTCAAATTTTATCGAGTCTTGATAGTTCCAGAGAACCTGTCTTTGGGTAGTGACGTGTCAACTAGATTTCTCTCTATTCTCCTTTCCCAACTTTAAGCTACCAACTGGTAAGTTGCGATTGTGATTGGGACTATGATACTACCTGACCTGACACAGATAATTCATTTGGCAGAGTTCGACTAGCTCCGTGACGTGGTGGCTGAGTAGCCAGCTGAGACGCAAGAGGCACGGGTTTGATTCCAGCTACGGGACAAATGTTTGCATGATCTGCAAATATTTGTACCTGGTCTAGGTTTTGTGGTACCGTGGCAATACCACAACATGTTCCAAAACAACAAATGGAATTCTAGTGTGAGTTCAAAACGTATGCGTATGTGTGTGGTGTGACTGTTTGGTGCAATTGGTTATAATTGGTTACTTAGAAATTTTAGGTTGGAAATTTCAAGCTCGTTCACTGAGCGTAAAAATAATCGCATAATGACATATCAATGCAGTTCTACTCTGTAATCCTACTCAGTTTATGGTAAAGTAATGTCACGTCGTAATTACCTACCCTTAATACACTTACAGAAGGCCAAAAACTGTCTGATTGGAGAACAAGTTCATACCTGACCAGCCACAACCATTTTCTTCATTGTAATCGGAGACATCTGCAGAAAGTGTCCCATCGTCACCCCTTGCAAATCCAAGATTGTCAAGCTGCCTGCTACTGTGGCGTTGTCATCTTCCATTAAGACTATCTAAAAATCACATATGTTAGTAGTAGTAGAGCTTCTTGCTAATGTCGTCTTCGTTGGGGAAGTACCACCATAGCTAATTCTGCCATCAAGCAGTACATTAATGCTCGCATTGCTGTGTTCTGGTTGTATATGGGTGTCAGTGAAATTAAAGGCACATGAGACTTTTCATCTTTATGTCTCAAGATGACGGGCGCTTTGCTATATCACGTACGGCGCGTCTTAGGTGGACGTGACCGAAGAGGTATTGAATTTGCTATGAGCTGGGGTTACTATTTAATATCAGGCGGGCCAAATGCCAGTTCCATCATTTACTCAATTAAAAAGTAACAAAAATCACCATTTAAGATTCATATACAAAAAAACAGGTAATTTGCGTGTTGGGCCAAGCATAGTGTAGGTTTCCGTCGTAATTGTATCTTAACGCAGCTTCATATGTTGCTGCCCATCCCCTGGTGCAAGTGTATGTATTATGAATATATGCAAATAGTCCTTTTTGTAAATAATCGTTACTAAAATGATACCAACCTTTTGTATAACATTCGTGACCGCAATGATGTCAAGAATCGTGTATTTGTCCGGATTATATCTTCCAGGTCTGACAAGAGTCACTCTCGGTGCATCATCACTCTTCAGCTTAGGCAATAAAAGCATGCAACTGGAAAAGTTTTAATAAATATTTCAGGTTTCAGCCAACTAGCTCACAATAAATTTGCATAAAACTAACTAACTAACTTGACAAACTTGAAACTAACTTGTCAGCGAGGTTTTTTATTTTTTTGCGCTGCAGTATAAACACAAACTAATCAACTATCAACGAAAATGTGGTCTCTTAAGAATTTCAATCACTAAGGGGCTTATTATAAGAGGGGCTTTATTATAAATTGTCATAATGGCAACTGGCAACATCAATAATGAAGACGTCTGAGACCAGTAGGTTGAATATATCAGAAGCCAAAATGTTGTGGCTAGACCTACTGACCCACTGTTTGGCCTATTCTATATTCGCATAATCGTTATTATTACGAGCGAAGCGAGTGCCGAAAACGTAAGTTTTTTATGCAATTTTTTCATACAAAATGTTGGTTTACCTCTAAGCTTACCACCAGTAAACCAATTACAATAATCCAAATTATACTAGGACGTCCGGTCCGTGTCAGTTAATAGAGTAGAATAAACTCATTCTGATGATGGTAGATGGTATTGATGGGTGGTTTATCAGTAGTAAGTTTTTTTGTATGCATATACATTTTTTATTAGTATGCCTATATTAAGTGAACTAAAAATCATGCAAGTTTATTTATGGCAATTGATTGTTATCATAATGAATTTAGTTTTACATAAATTATACATACCTACTTATCATTTATTAATGTGAATGTAATCATGCTCTACCATTTCGGTGAAATTGAACGATTAGGTATTTCTGAGCAAGACCTTACATGTTCTAACTTTAAGGTTGACGTACCCTAAGCTATGGATCTCGTGGAACTTCGTGTCAGTGTGCTTGATCCTGTACATTTCAGGTGCAGTGCCCTGCACTGAATAATACAGGTCAAGCTTTTCCTTTGCTCTTTCCAAACTGAATTTGGTTCCGCGCAGAAAAGCAAGCAGCCATTGGTCATCTGAAACCATAAGTTATACCGCTAAATATATTATACATAATATAATATAATATATTATAAAAGGCACAATCTCTCTGCATGTATGTATTGGGAACCCTCCGTATAATGTATGTATGAATGCTGTACGCTTCCATTGGAATATTCAAGTCCAAACTGTACCAATACGTAGTTATAGCAAAATGTTCAACAAAATTAAGGGTTTAAGTAGGTATATATATTATAATATGTCAGTTATATATCTAGTTATTTTAAGTAGGTTGTTAATTATGTTGGTGATCGCATTTTTTGCGTTTTATTATTGGCATTTTAACTGGGGTAGCTATTTTAAAAGCACCAGTGGATTGAAATTAAATAGAAATGTATTGCGTGACTTTTGAAAGAGGTGAAAATTTACCTAAGTTTTAAAACATGACTTGACTGAGACTTTGACTATTTGGAAAGAGTTGCAAATTGCAAAAATACTTGAAACTGGCAAATGGACAAACGGCCAAATAACAAACAGCTAAACAAAATAGGTTTCAGCCTGTAATGATAATCTAGGTACGTATAAGTAAGGGTACCTAATTCTTAAAAATCCATTAACAGTTGGTAGTCTGTTCAGAAAGAGAGCCGTCGTGGTCAAATTGTGAACTAACGTTCTACATGTATTAAAACCATAATTAGGAGCTGGTTTCTTTCCGTCGGCATTTTGAATCATAAACTAAAGAAATAGTTACAGTTGTAATAGGATCAAAACGCAAAAGACAGGCTTGCCCACTAAACAAAAAGGGTAATTAAGCATAGCAGCGCCCTCCAATCCCACGACGGGTCTCTCGCTGAACAGACTCTACCTATCTGTCAGTATTATCAGAGTTGATATTTCAAATTAAAACTGATATGGACAATGTTATATTATATAATTGAATAAAAAGATAAGAAGATAAAAACCGATGCAAATGACAGGTAAACTAAATTACCGTGTATGGTTTTTATGGCATTTTTTCTTTCTTCAGATTACAGAGTAATATTTTTTTTTCAAACTGTTTGAACGTGTCCCTAACATTTTCCATGAGAACCTTTGTATTTAACTTCGTATTTTATTAAATGACACAATGACAGAACTGGCGCCCTCAGCCCATAACAAATGCAATACCTCTTCAGTCATGTCCACCTTGGATGCGCCCTAGGTGATATTGCACTGCGTCCGTCACTCTGAGATATACACCCAGACCCTTCAAATTTGTGTTCCAGTACAGCGAGCAGAAATAGGTATGATCATAAAAAAAGGTACGGGTCGTAGTATTCATTTGATATACAGGGTGTCTTCAAGCTCGGCCACTATAAAGACTGATAAAAACTATAAAGTGTTGCTCCACAAACCTGTCCTAGCGCGCAGATGCGGCTGCTTCGCGATCCAATCCTTCAGATGTTGTAGGTCATCGTTCAGCCTCTTAGGATCCTCATTGAGCTCAACCCTTGCCTTCTCAGCCAGCGCCGGTGGAAGAACCCTCACAGACATTATCACACGTCCTGCAAATTACTAGCTTCCTATAAAACTGGATGATAAACAAAATTTATCAACGATTACCTATCTGCGACTAATCTGTTAACTAAGCTGCGTTAAGATAGCTGGACAGAGTTATTGATAGAAGCAAATATGTCAACAGCGTTTTGCGAGCAAATAGATAAACCTCATAAACAAGTTCAAAAACAATGGGCTATGGAGAGACCTACGCATGGAGCTTCATTGCGTGATATAATCTGAAATGAGGAAATCCGCAGAATGGTCACCGATATAGCTCTCAGAGTTAGTGAGTTTAAGTGGCAATGGGCAGGCCATATTAGCTCGCAGAGCTAATGGCTCGATGGACTAATGACATTGTGGTGGTTGCAGAAGATCGGTGGATGAAGTCGGCTTATAGTTCATAGTTCTCAAGAGTATTCGTCGTGTCATTCCTTGAAAGAGGCCCATGCGGAATTCTTTCGGCTGATGATGATGAACCCTAAATGTTTTCATGAAGCAACTGAACACTAGTTTCTACCCTTCCAAGACAATATAATTTTTGTTTCTTTTTTTTTATGTGGGAATGTTTTTGATCATAATATTACTTTTAAAAATACTGAGAATACTACAAGGAACACTGATTCCTTTCACCACACTGTTTTTTTAAACAATAGTCACTAGGCCCTTTTTAAAGCAAACATACCACAAGATGGTCTCTAACCTAACGCCGGGCCATAGAATGGACCCAGTGACAGATTCATAGTAGAACAACATAACGACATGAAGTAGTAGAGACTTTTCAGAAAGAGAGCCGTCGTGGCCAAATTATGAACTAACATCGTTTACTACATAATTACAACCATAATAATTAGGATCTGGTTATTTTTTGTCAGCATTATAAATAAAGAAATAGTTACAGTTGTAATAGGATCAAAGTGGAACAGACGCGCTAATGTATTTATTACCCGCTAACAAAATAGGTAAGCTTCGCCCTCAAATCCTACGACGGGTATTTCAGGACACGTCGATGTTTCAAATAAGTACAAACAAAGAAATAAATTAAGTGCTTCGTACTTACTTCGTAAACTCGGATGATATAATTTTCTCAAGTGATTTTACACTATCTGAGTCTTATCAAAGGTAAAACATTAAGGCCCAGAATTCTAAAAAAACACCATCTTTTGACTAAGCGTATTTTTCTACGCTCTCCTTCACGTACGTCACTTTGTAGAATAGCTGTGTAGATATATCATTTTTCAGTAGGTATTATGACTTTAAAGCGTTTATTTTAAAACCTCTCGAAAGGTAAATACGTCTACATAAAATTTCCTCTATAGAATTATTTTCCAAAGTAGGCATGTATATTTCATTTTTTTTTTTGGCATCTCGTATTGGTAACTGTTTGATATATGACCAACTGAATTCCGCGCTAGCGTGCTGGGCCTTAAAACAGTACGCGCAAAATTAAGTGAACCACTTGAGTGATTCTTATTGCTCTATCCTCATGTAATCAGTCAAGTATCGTTACACAATATGACTGAACTTAAATGCGTCTAAGACGAATATTTTATTAAAACTACCTCTTGTTTTCACAACAACTTGTTGTTGTTGTGGCACTTCAAGTTATAAATTAAATATTAAAAACGTTGTTCAAACCCAGAGATCTTTTCAAAAGGCATAAGGTACAAAGAAATTGCGTATCATTTAAAACATTTATTTAAGTGTATTCAAGATTTTTTTATTTACTCTCATACCTACAACCCTGTTAAGTATATAGTATATAGGTATAGAATTTACAAAGACACATTAGGCAAAATAAACCCTTACATCTAATCATTTACTACATTCGTGCTTGATACATAATACAGGTAACACAGAGTCCCCCATTAATTAAGACATAATGGTCCATTTGAATGACCATTATCAAAATCCTACTGTTAGGACATCCTATATAATGCAATCAATCAATAAATACAATTTCCTACCAATTACCATTACAAAACACAAATTCATTTTGCCCTGAAAAAAGTTAATGAGATCGCAATACAACAATTATCTACAACTTCGATCTGGGTTAATTCAAAAGCCATATAATTTATTTCCTTAATTATAAAACAACATACTATGTAATGTAAATGATCAATTAATTCAACGTGTATATATTTCAAGAAAATACTACCATGTGATTTTAGTGGTCCAAAATGTGCTAACTACCTAATAGCATAGCCTAAGTATTTGTTATAAAATAAGTTAAGTAAGGTAAGTTGTTAGTAGTAAAACTTCTTGTGAAAGAGTTCGTCCGGGGAAGTACTACCACCGTACCTATTTCTGCCGCCAAGCAGTAGTGTTCGCATTACTGTGTTTCGGTTTGAAGGGTACGGGTGCCGGTGAAATTACAGGCACATGAGACTTTTCATCTTTATGTCTCAGGGTCGGCAGCGCGGGTATGGTGCCTCTGGTGTTACAGGCGTCCATGGGCTAAGGTAACTGCTTTCCATCAGGTGGGCCGTATGTTTGTTTGCTTGCCAAGTAGTATAAAAAAAAGTATATATCAAGTGCTGTGGCGTGTCTAGTTTCAGAATAGACCCCTCTGTCTCCTCCCGTGGATGGCGTAAAAGCTGACTAAGGGGTTATACCAGGGAATAGGAAGCAGCATCCACCTGAGTACTCAACACCAATACAGCGATCACCAAACTGCTAGCGTGGTGGTTATGGCAAATTCCCCGATTGCTTTCCAGCGGTGAACATCATGACCATCATCAGACGACGATAGATTATATCTGGTAAACTTGTAGAGCAAGTAACAGAGTTTTTCTATGAAAGATAACTTGATTTCAAAACAATTGCAATATAATTTCACAGTGTTTTAAGCCATTGCGCATGCATCCATTGACCATGTGCGGAATGAAAATAGGCACGGCCAAAAACGGAACTAACATTATTATACATAAATTTTCACATGCCAACTGAGCCCAGCCACCTAAGATTTAAATTTTATTATTTTCTTTTTCATTACTAATATCAAGATCTTGTAGTGGAGCTGTATTGACGAGACAGCGTTACTAACAACATAAAATCGGTAAGTAATGCTACGCTCTCATCTTGCATTTTTATACTCATTCTATACAGATCATTCCACACTTATTTTGAGCTCAACTCACTCTACGGCCTAGCTCGTACCCACTCAGGGGTGGGGGATGTTAACAAAATAACTAGCCCCCGTACATTGGCTCTTTAGTCTTATTATCTAAACTAGATGGTTTCAATATCTTTTATAATCACGGAGAACTCAATTTATAGGTCTTTTTTTTATGAAGTGTGGCTCTAATTGTATTCGTTTTGCTGTTTACATAAATGATATTTTTTTTACTCTTATAACTAATAAATAAAAAACTAATAACTAACCTAGAACAATAAATTAATCTTAATTTTATTAAAATAACTAATAGGATACAATTAAAAGTAATATTAAAAATCACAAATAATTTAGGTTTCCGACTTACTAACTAATATTTGCACTAAAAAGCATTGGAATTGCGTGATTAAATCAGTTACCTATATTTTATTTACAATAATGCCTTTAAGCAATATTACAGATTCAAACTGTAAATGTGGTTTTAATTATTTAAATATTTGCTATTTTTACCAAAATGGATCAAGACGATAGTTTTCGCTGTGGAGCGCAAAAACTTGATCCGCAAAAGGACAAGTTGCCAACTGCTACCCAAAGCTTACTTAAAAGTTAAGGAACTGAAAATTCAAAACAGTAGGTTGTAATTGGTTGATTAAAAAGTATTTTGAATAGCCTTAGGCAGGCTGTTTTCTTCTATACATAGGAACATGGATAAAATGCTCGTGACAACCAATAAATTACCAATCTTAATGATTTATTTGCAATCAAATCATTTCGATTCAAAAAAATTACACTATTCTACGAGTCAAATTGGTTTCCCATTACCTCGCAATATTAATTTACCCGAAAAACCATTTAATAACTCTATGTGATCAAAAGTTGGAGAACAGTTTCAGTTCATCGGGGTCCAAGGCGCGGACTGCCTTCCAGTCTGTTTCGGGGTATTCATCGAAGTTGGATGTATCGCCTTCATACGACACCGAAGGTACAATCGGGGGCTAGAAAGGGAAATATGCTATCATTATTTTATTTTCGTAGTAAAGCTCCTTTTTAGCTCGCATTAAAATAAAATGTACTACCCTACTACTTCTTCGTGTCACCGGTTCTTTCTTATTTTTCGCGGATAAATAATGTTTGCACGATCTGCTAATATTTGAATCTGGGTCCGGATGTTGGTAGTTCCTGTTACCGGGAGTTATGATACAGGGAGTCCTAGTGTGGTATCAGGACTATGTATAAATATATTATGTTGGATGATAAGTTATTTCAGAAAAAGAAATGGATTCTAAAAAAGGCGTCGTGAGACCGGAAAATAAAGAAATGGGTAAGTACCTGAAGCTTCTTCAAAAAGACATCGGCCCAGTCCAAATGTTTGAACCATCTGTGACGCTTCACATCTTCCGAGCCACACTGAAACAAACAACACAAATATACATAAATCCAATGCGTTACTACTGCAATCTGGGACATTAACGAACTAATTTTAATATCGGATACTGCTACAAATATACAGACAATTTTAGGGCCGAGGGGCATTGAGGCTAAACCATTACTTATGACACTTATATGCACAAATATGCAATAGGAAATTAAGGGCAAAGTTTGGAAAAAAAACCGCCGATTTTAGTTCCATCTCGCATAGTGAACAAAAACTATTTAATGACAACTTATATACTCAGGTCATAATAATTTTTTAAACCTATTTTAGTTAGCTTTTGTTTTGCTCTTTCTGATGTAAAATGGTATACATCAATACATTACAAAAGCTATTTTAACTAAAATAGGTTTAAAAAATTATTATGAATAAGGGGGTTATTATCATCATCAACCGTTAGACGTCCGCTGCTAAACGAGGCCTTGCCCAAAGAATGCAATGGGAGGATTTGCCATCACCACGCTTGGAAGGCGGATTGATGATCGCAGTATTGGTGTTGAGTACTCAGGTGGATGCAGCTGCCCATTCCCTGGTGTAATCTCTTAGTCGACTTTAACAACATCCACGAGATGAGACGGAGGGGTTGATTCTTAAGCTGGACAAACCAAGGCACAGATAAAACATATCAGGCTATAAATACATTAAGTACAAAAGTGAAAATATTCAGAAATGTTTTGCTACAATAGCTTATTGATATTATTTTTTTATAAAGGTCAAAACCACTGCAAAAATGCATAAGTTTGCTGGTGAACGATGTCTGCTTTTACGAAATCCAAGGGAAGAGACGAAGGGGTCTATTCTTAGGCAACTTAAGTTGATCAAAATGTTAAAAAATCAATATGCCAAAAAAAACTGAAAAAAATAGTGGCTTTCAACAAAAAAGATCGTTTTGAAATTAGGTTATTATATCAGAAGGTAAATGTTTTTTGTAGCAATAGATATACATTTTGAATAGCTGTTTAAAATCGACACGAATTTTTCTAGATCATATGCAAATACAATTGCCTTAAAGTTCCGGATTTAGCTTTAACGGCCCTCAAAAACAACCGACCCAGTATATTCATCATCATCAGCCTGCAGAAGTCCACTGCTGGACATAGGCCTCCCCCTGTATATTGTGGTCCGTTTATTTTTGGCCTGTATGATGCTTCGCTCTTAACTATTGTCTATAAATCGGTTCGCGTTTGCGGCGACTAGAATTAGAGCAACGTTTTTATTATTATCATCTGCGACTCTGCAGTTAAGCGTCGTAAAATGTTAGGTTTAGAGTAAGAAGGCATATTGGAGCTCAATTTATTGTTCTTTGGTACAGATCGTGCCAGCAGAGATTTTCGTTATTATTTATAAACGTGGTTTAGTCGTCTTTATCGTATATCAGACATGACACAAAAGGTTAATTGAAAATAAAATATATATTAGGTACATGTGTTAAATGAAACGAACAGACTTTTGGCAACAATTATATACTTGGTTATAATTGTTTTTAACACCAATAACACCATAAGAAAGTCAAATCTTTCACCACACTCCATTCACACTAGAGTCCGCACCACAAGAAAAGAGCTCCGTTCCTTTTTCATTGATTCTTCCTCTCATTCCGTTCAAAAACAGTTAGTTATGAGTTAGTTAACATGAGGTTTCGTTCGGTACTTGTCATTTCAATCCTACAACTATACCTACATAAACACACTCCTTTTTTCCCGAATTGGTAGGCAGAGCCTCAAAGGGCCTCCTTTCACCGTGGATTACACAGTCACAGGAATATAGACGTGCTAAAATCTACTGAGACTTAATCATGCTTATTAATAAGACGGTTCAAGTCCTGAGAAAACTGTCTCATAATTCCTCGAATCCGATGTGGTGTAGGTATTGTCATGTGATTAGCTTTCATAAATTTTGCAGTCAACATAATATTAAAAAATTAAACTGCAAACTGGACATTTTCGCTACTAATAAGTTTGCGGTAGAGCTGTTTAAAATTGTATTTCATGAGTCAAATCCATTCTATCAGTAACTAAGTACTCAATATTAATCGACTATGGACTCTGCTTGTAACTTAGTGTAAGTAAATTTTGTGTCTAAGAAGAATGTATTTAACTTGCATTCAGAACCGGGTATAAAAACCACTGCGTTTCTAAAAAATATGCGTAGGACTTACAATAATCTAAAATAAAAGAAGTGTGATTAAAAAAATATATATTTGTATCTCTACAATTTCAACTTTACTACGACAGTGATGCCTATCTGCCTACTAATTGCAGAAAAATTCATCTTATTTCCTTCTTCTTTCTTCGTTAATATTTTCCAATACCTACTATCATAGAAATCGGTATCATATATTTAAATTCATTAGAAATTTAGGCTCTAATGGCGATTTCTAATTAAGTACTAAAAGCGATCTCCATTGGGGACTAATTAGGTTTTAACGTTAACACAAATATTGTCTATTAAATTTGCATTTTTTTAAATGTTGACGCACTTTGCATTAATTAATTTAAAATATACCTATATATCCTACTTTCTAATTGCATTATGTTACAAAATTTCTAAACGATATCACACAAGCATCTACACTATTTTTGGAAGCGCCTATGCCAAATGCATAAATTAGTCTCCGATTCAAATTAGATGAATCTGCGTTTGGATTTATTGGTTTTCTTTTTTATCAAAGATTGGAACCGTTAATTCGATCTTCATGCAATTTGTTAGGTGGGTACTCAATTCGTAAGTCACCATCATCATCATCATAACAGAAGTCCATTGCTGGACATAGAACATCCACATAGAATGCCACGACGAACGGTCCTGGGCCGCCTCCATCCACCTACTTCCTGCAATCTTAATAATGTCAATGATCCATCGAACCTTCCTATACTGCATTATCCGTCGTGGTTTGTGGTAACCACAAACCGTTTGTAGTTTAATAGTTTTTGCGTGAAAGAGTAACAAACATCCATCCATCTATCCACCCTCACAAACGTTTACATTAATAGTATAAGTAGGGTTTTTTTCGAGTATTAACAAAATCTCAGTTTGTACCAAGTTAAAGTTATAACACAAGTTTATAAAAAACTGGTTTCTTTTCTCAAAAAGCCTGTGATTTAGCATAAAATTCAAAGCGTACATTGTAAAACGATCCAGTAACTGGTAAGTTACGTTACGGTAACCACATGAGATGTTTGGTAAACGTTTATTACTCTGCTATTAACGGAAAATTATATTACCTACTCACTCGATGCAGTATATGAAAACGGCTTAGTGCAAGTCACCGCATCTAACTATCAGCTTCTAGATCGCTCGGCGTGTTGTATTGGCGTATTTATCTCGTCCCATAAGTCTGCCTCTGCGACCAACATTCATCCAGAATACCGGTTCCCGGCGTCTGTCACCGGGGTTTACGAACACGCGCTCTAATCATCATCATCAACAACGAAGTCCACTACTGGACATAGGCGTCCCCCATAGAAAGCCACGGCGAAAGATCTTGAGCCACCTCCATCGATAGGGGGCCTTCACCGCGTCGGTCGTCCGGTTTGTGGTCGCCACTCGAGAACTCGGTTGTCAGTTCTGCGAGCTATATGAGCATTGCCACTTCAACCTGCAAATCCTGAGAGCTGTCGGTGATCTTGGCTTTCTAATAAATGTGCGTAAATTCGTGCTGGTATACAGGCTGGCTACCAGTTTTCTATGTGGATGTGGCCTTTGAAGTCGCCGGCAGACACTTGACGGATGGCTTTCTAACCATCTCTGCGACGCCACGGCAAAAAGCTCGGTGAAAACAAACCACTAACTGCAGTTTAAAAATAAATTTCCCCGTGGGGACTCTCTACTCTTTATCGGGCAGGTTGTTTACCGATTTCTCGAATGGGTAAACAAAACAGGTTCAATAATATGAAAACATGCGTGCCATTGGGGTGTGAAATAACTGTGCATGATACATACCTATCAGCAAATGAATAAAGCATTGCTTATGCCGTGGAACTTTCTTGCAATCTCTAGCTCGGTATAAATAGCCATACTGTATTTCCATTTATTTGAACGGTTTATAGGTAACTATCGTTAAACTTTTTCTGTTATGAAAACTATCAAATATTGAAGTTGTTACTACCTGCACCATTTCAAAGTAATAACTAGAAGTCGCGCACTGTATTCGCAAAATGGGTTCAGCAATATGCATATTGTTAAAAAACCACTTTAATCGCATTTCGATACAACTTTATTGCTCGTATACCCATAACACGCCATTTATCTGAGAAATCAAATCAAAGAGTGCGATATCAGATTTAGAATTGGCCGGATAGATAGATAGTTTAAAGATAGTGTATGGAGCAGAGAACCAACTATATATATGTATATATGTTTTGATTAAAAAATTGTACTTGTTCTAGCAAAAGTATGCTAGCTTTTTCCGGGTTTATCATCATCATTAAGAAGAAGAAGAAGCCTGTAGAAGTCCACTGCTGGACATAATCCTCTTGCCCCTAAAATGCCACGACAAACGGTCTTGAGCCGCCTCCATCCACCGACTTCCTGCGTCCTTTATAATGTCTTTAGTCTATCGAGAGGAGGACCTTCCTCTACTGCGTCATCCGGTTTATGGTCGACACTCTAGATCCCTGATTCCCCAACGGTTGTCAGTTCTGCGAGCTATACATGACGCCCGTTGCCACTTCAACTTGCTAATTCTGAGATCTATGGCGGTGATCTTGGTTCTGCTACGGATTTACTCATTTCGGATTCTATCACGTTGTGAAACTCCTAGCATAGCTCTTTCTGGGTTAAAAGATTTTATTTTATAATCATAAAACTCTGCCCAAAATAACTTGACAAATTACAGAATAAGATGCACATAATTATATAAATTATTTGATTGTAAGAGACGAAGACATCTGGAGATAAGCCAAAACACGACTGAATGAAAAAAAACAGGACTTGTCATTATTCTAGTGAACCAAAAACACTTAGAAAGATGCAAATCCGACGTTTTTAGGGATCCGTACCTCAACAGGAAAAAACGGGACCCCTATAGGATAGCATTCCTGTCCGTCTGTCTGTTTTTTTCTTCTGATAAAACAACGCACTCAGTATTAAGAAACCAGTAAAATTTTTGAGTTCTAATTACTATAAACATAAATGAAATATAATTATTTATTGGCTAACTCGTTTTGATAACTTGCAGGCAGACATATCAGGCAATAAATACATTCGGAACAAAACTGAGAACAAGAAAATATTCATAAATATTTTGCAACTTAACTTAACAACTTATTGATATTTTTTATACAGGTCAAGATCACTGCAAAAGTGCATACGTTTGCTGATGAACGATGTCGATATTTTTTCTGAGCTAAAATAAGAAAGCGACCTTCAACAATTCCACTCAATATTATCCACTAACGTTGACAAAGAACTTTTCAAGACAAATTAATAGTTTCGATCAGGAAATAAACTACATCGTGCGCGTTAATTCTCCGGGATTAGCACAGATCACCCATTTATATTAGAAGTCTCCGAAATATTCGGCACTCAACGTTATACGAAAAGCATGCAGACGGAACACGTGAAAACAACATTAGGTGCAATTTATTGGCAATGAATTGTAAATTATCTCAGCTGTTACAAAATTACCGCGACTTTAATTTCCCCTCTAGCCTGCACACAATTTAAACTGAAACAATGGTTTTGACAGTTACCTACGTTACGTATTAGCGTTACGTGCTAAATACTTACGTAAGTAACACAAAATGTTGAGTTCTATAGCTAACAAGTACCTATTGTAGTAATTATTTCAACTAACACGTAGGTATCTTATAAAAATGTTTAAAACTGTATTTGTTTCGCCGAAACATTCCTTCATAGTTATGTAAGTATATAGGTATACGGTATAACATACGAAAAAAAATACCCTTGAAAAACTACTGTTTTATTTAATATAAAATCAGATGTACCTACAATTAGTAATTACGACTCGAAGAGCTCGTATTGCATAATGCATTTGGACTATCTAACATTTAAAAAAGGATAAAACAAAAAAATATTGGCTTTCTTTACCACACCGCTAGCACGAAGAATAGTTTCTGACAAGGATAGATTACGTTTAACGCATTTTAGTTTCACTTGACTATAGAAGAAATCTACTAAATATTCCATTCTGAAACTGACTTCAGCCTCAACCCAAAAAAATAAACTATTTAGTTCCCTCTTGATATCCTTGCAACATATTACCACCACGATGAACCGTCTTAGGGTCTCCATCGTATCAACTTCACAGTGTTATGCGTTATATAATTAATTCTTAGTACCTCATCATAATCATCATCACCAGCCTTTAGACGTCCACTGATGTACGAGGCCTCCCCGATAACATACAATGGGGGAAACTGCCATAATCACCACGCTTTGCAGGCGGATTGGTGATCGCAGAATTCATGTTGATTACTCAGGTGGATGCTGCTACCCATCTCCTGGTGTAATATCTAATACCTTTGGGTTTTTTTCCACAGGACGAGATGGAGGGGTCTATTCCTAGGCCGGACACACCACGGCACGGCATCTAAGTACTTGAGTAGGTATAATATTGCTGTTGTAATCCACTGTAGCACGGAATCGCCAATTGAATTTGAATTTATAGTTCAGTTTTCTGCTTGGCCTTATATTTTATAATCTTCACATTCCACGTACCTAAGCATGGTCATTTTCACTTTTTGGTTAACCTATAGCAGAATGCTTTGTTACTACACTTTTATCATTAATCTTATTTTGCATGCTATGTATAACTGAAAGAGGTTATATATGCAACTTAAGATTCTTAGCCTAAAAACATTGTAACTCATTTTGATTTATCAACTGTTGGTAGACTGAAATTAATCAAATTAATAGCAATCACCAATTTGGCTCTTAATTTAGTATATGGGGTGATCTATACTGGTTGCAATCTGTTGGGATTTACAACTTAAGTCACTAGGATACATTAAAAGCTCGAACTAGATAAGAGATAAAATTTACCTTCATGTTTCCAAGACGTTTCGTTCGGTCTTGAACCAATAGCTTTTTGATAATGTCTTTGGCTACAGGGTCCAGGTGCCGCGGCCACTCCACGCGTCCATTGAGTATCTTCTCGTAGATGCCGAATGGGTTGTCGTCGTAGAATGGCGGGTAACCAACCAACATCTCGTAGATGAGGACACCTGAAATGAACATAGACCTTGTTTTGATAAGCATTCGTTACCTCAGTAAATAATAATTCGTCGTGCCGCCATTTCCACACCTATTCTGCAGCCGGTTTTCAGGTACGTAAAATGTATAACCCAGCCCATTACTATTTCAACAATCTAATTCTTAAAGTACCTACATTGTGTGATAGGTAAATCAATGGCAGCGGACAGGCTTGAAAATACAGTAGTATTCATAACTAAGAAAGGTACCCAATTCCTTTGTTGAAGAATGCTTGGCACGCTCGTAAACACCACAGGTCAACCCAGCATAGTATTTACCTACTTAACGTGGTGCATGAAGAAAGGGTTGTTTAATCACCCGTCCACTGCTTTTAAATTAATACATAAAAGCAATTAGAATATTTGGAAAAGTATGATGATAACAAATCACCTTTAATAAAAAACCTTGTGAATAAAATTTATGATATTCGACAAAATAAATCTTAAATGTCTTCACTTGAAATTCATGATGAGTACTTTGTTCGATTTAATTATCCCATTCTGAATTTAGGCTCGCAGGAACAGATTAAATTATAGTAGAAGAATTTAAGGTAGGTATAATGATATAGTTTGACGTTGGCACGTTTAATGATACAAAATTGTGCTTTGAATGGCATTTTTGTGATGGGTACTTTGCATCAAAAGTGAGCCAAATCAAATAAATAAGAACATAATTACTTTTCAATGCACTTACATTGCGTCTTTAAACTAATAACTTTGGTACATTAACAAATAACAAAGAAATCAAAAACAGCCAGTAAAAATCCAAGTCAAGAACATACAGGTCACATGAGAAGCAACAGAAGGTGAATATCAACTTTTCAAACAAAAAGAGAATATTTTAAGTGGCAGTAGCGAGTAACTTTATACATTTTGTGATTGTCACAATCGTACACACGTTACTAGCAGTTGAGTGCCAAGCATAAATAGACGCACAAAACAAGTGTGACGATATAAATTATACAAGACCATAAATTTGAAAATTGGCACGGAACGATCCCTTTCAAGAGACGCGAATAAATCAAAGAACACAAAATAATTGTAGTGTAAACACAAAACATGAAAACGACGCCACGGGTTGGACTTGAACTTGTAAACAGATATGATGACGAGTGACATAGACGTCGAGTAACGAGCGGATCAGAATTATTGAGGCTGAAACCACTATTTCTTCTGAGGAAAAGAAAAACAAATCTGGCATTGGTTTTGGATATTAATCCTGTAGATTGACATGCAGATGCATAATCAAAGACCAATTACGATGCGTAGATATTCTTGATTGACTTGTTTGTTTATGGGTCTGCCAAGGTCCACCCTATTTTAACCGTGAAATATAAGTAGGTACTTGTTCTAGCGGTGGCTATTCAAAATCTTTAGTTTTAACGTTACTTCTATATTTTTGTTTCATTTTATGTCAAGTATAATTCGATAGGCATCTTGAATTTTAAATAGGTTCTGAAAGTTCTTAGGAAATTTTACTTATCGGACTCTTTTGTTATTAACAAGGTAGTTATTTATGACATAAAGATGTTTATCAGGTCATGAACTTCTAATAACTTACAAATGGTTGCGTTGTAGGAGTAGTTTAAAAAATCAAAATGTGAAAAATAAAAATGATCCTTGTGATTTCAATGAATAAAATACTTTTGGCTTTGACTTTGAAGAAATGACCTCATTGAAGGTAATACGACCTAGCAGTTTGCCTGAGCAATGAACCAACAACATTATGACAAAGTTCCGCTAGCGTGTGTAGCGTCCATCTATTGCCGGTTTTATCGGTACGACTTTTTTTTATATTTATAACCTTTTTTGGAATCATTTATCACATACAAAACTGATTAGATGCAGATTTCTAAATGTAGGTAATTGATCGCATTGGAAAGTATAATATTAAAGTCATTTATTAGGATTAGAGACGGTAAAGATTGCTATGATTACGTGTATTATGAGCGGTGAGTTATGGTATAAGTATAGTATTGATAGAATAGTAAAGGCTTTATAAAGTGCGTCAATCAATAATATATGAAAGTGACGTGAATGCTCGCGAGCCACCTGTTTTTTTGTGTGCTCTGAATGATCTCTGTGCGGTACTTCATTGCCACGTAGAGCGTCCATAAATGCGGTGGTAAAACCAAAGTCTATTATTTTGAAGTGAAAGGGACACTTAATGCCTAATAAACTTAGACACTTTATGCTTAATAAATCGATTGCTTGATTCTGCCCCTTGCTCGGAATGATCTCTGGCGCGAGGTACCCTGACGTCCCACAGAGCTTCCACGAACCCGAATACGTTATTATCAAGAGGATATAATGACTTAAAGAAGTAGTATCTTACCTAACGCCCACCAGTCGACTGCTTTATTGTGCCCCTTGCTCTGAATGATCTCCGGTGCGAGGTACTCTGGCGTTCCACACAGCGTCCAGGTGCGATCCGTCAGCTTCTTCGCGAACCCGAAGTCGGTAATTTTCATGTGGCCGTCTTTAGCGAGGAGAAGGTTCTCCGGTTTCAAGTCCCGGTAGACGATGTTCCTGGCGTGTAGATACTCCAGAGCGGATACAATTTCTGCGGCGTAGAAGTTTCCTGTAACACAAAAAAATGTATAAGCGAAATTGTGGTTATAAGCTTCTTATTTCGTAATATTGTTTCTAAGACGGTGAAGCCGTTCAAATATAAAAACACTTATAATGTTAACAACGATTATGATGGATTACCTACGTATATTTTTATTCTTATGTTTAATTATCTACTTATAAATTCAATGATCTCGCAGATAATGTTTAAATGGAGCTTAACTGCCTACACAATTTTGTCTATAAAACACATAAACATAAATTATAATACGGCTTTCTATATATTTGTCTGACGTTGTGATTGATATAAACTTTCAATGCATTGAATAAATTATCATCCTTAATGTTTTGTAACCACTGCATCAAATAAGCGAACGAAAAAGCACTGACTCATCTTCAAATCCCCAAAACTATAAAACCTACAAACATGAAATTTGGCATGAATGTTCCTCTGGCTTCTGGGTGCTCACTAAGAAAGGATTTTACGAAAACAAGGGGGTGTTTAATGTTTCTATAAAATAGTTATTCCGTGCTCATCCGAGCCAATTTGAACTTTACGGCCACTCGTTATAGCATATTCACATTGAAATTAGATTTGCGAGCCGGGTATCTGAAAACCGTTAAATGTATTTTTTTGTACTTGGTACAATAAGTTATTTGCAGCAGACGGTGTCACGGGCGCCAGCTGGTATTTAAATTGATGCAATGAATTTTACTGTAATTAGTATGTACAAATAGAATGAAAAAATTAAAAAAATTCTCTATTGAGTTTTCCTTCTCCATAAAGGAGAAAAATGTGTGAAAACATTACAAAATATAAGCAACGAGGTTACAAAAATAATGTTTTCTAAAAATCATTTCAAACATGGCAGATTTAAACGTTTTGAAAACGAATGTGTGAAACAGGTCGTAAAACAGTTTTATCACAACCACAACACTGCTAAACCGCAAGATATAGTTTTCAAACGTTTAAGTATAACGTGAACTATTATTACGTAGGTATACGGTTCCATCAAAGACCAGAAAATAATTTCCAAACCTTCAAATAATATGTAGATTATCATCATCATCAGCTGACAGAAGTCCACTGCTGGACATAGGCCTCCCCAAAAGAGTGCCACGACCAATGGCCCTGAGCCACCTCCACCCACCGACTTCCTGAAACCTTTTTTAATGTATTCGGTCCATCAAGTGGGAATTTGCAAATAATCTCATGAAAAGAAGAGTTTGCTTCGTATATTACTCAACTAGCTGCGCCCCGCGGTTCCACCCGCATAAGTTTCGATCCGGTTGGAATATCGGGATAAAAGGTAGCCTATATGTTAATTCAGGGTATAAACTGATTCATCGTGAAGGAGTAACAATTACAACAAGTAGAATTTTTCGCATTTATAATATGAGTGAGCTTTGGTGTGCTATAAACTTTGTAATATTTGTGTCTTTGTTAGATAAGGGAAGTGCACCAGCCCTCTCCATATAAAACGAAGTTAGCTCCTCATTTGCATATTGATTGAGCCAAGTCAATTAAATTTTGCAAACGCAATCTAGACCTGTGGTTGGTCAGCTATACATGCTAGCATGGGTATATTACCACACAAATTTTAATTTTATTTTATTTCAAGTCGGTGTGATTTGGAAACCATATAATTTTATAAGAAACTGAAAAACCACGGGTGTACATACTAATGTATTGATCATGTTTACAAAATGTCATGGAGTTTGATGAGATAATTAGGAGCAAACTTCGTTTGTATGTACAGGGCCCAAGTGCGCTATCAGTACACTCCTACTAAACCGTTTGCAAAGAAATTTGTAGTATTCATTTGAATTGAATTCGTTTATTTCTTCAATTATAACGTAACAGTTAGGTAAATCACCGAATCATTATAAATAGTTTCACCTAATATTTATAATTAAATTATAATTATTAATTATATATAATACAGTACCTAGGTACCCTTATCCTATTTAGACTCATCATTCTTTCATTCATTTTTTACTAAAATAACTTTCGTGAATTATATCACTCATTTTGTAAAATGGAAAATTTTCACGTTTTGGTGGCAGCACCAACAGTTTTCGACCCTAATCGAGGGTCTCCGTCAGGGTGGGTATAAGATCCGCGCCAGTCATTCATTAACATTATTAATAGTTTTAATTAATGTTAAAACCTACCTAAAGCAGATAATATTACGTAATGCAAACTTATGCTTTACCATTTAGTTTCAAAACATGACATCACCTGATTTCTTGATTCTATTCCCTATTGTTGTTTTTATCTGTTATTATACGTATTGATTCAATAATTCTACGTTTTTGATCTAACACGGTATAAGAATCTTAACAAACTACCAAAAGCTCTTTGTCCGAAATACATATATCAATACTATGCAGCTGACGTCATAATCTACCAAAAAATATAAGCACTTGGTACAGGATTAGAGAAATCACGTTTATTTTTGTATTCGGAAAGTCAATGCCAGCTGGATAGGCCGGAGCGTCTCTTGCGGTTGTATTATTAGGCGAAATCGTGCGCAATCTATGTCGTCTGGACCAAACGTGCGTACAAAGGTATACGTACCTACATGCTTATCAATCATTGCATACTAAAACATGTGGTTTTCGAATTGCAGATTAAGAAATTTAAGAGGAAATCCACGCACTTGACTTGATAAGCCGTTATCACCTTTGCTTAGAGATAATCCTATTAGACGTTGACTTTGTTTCTTTAAGAGAATGGTCATACCAGATTTATAATACATACTTGTATTTATATAATCATAAGTATCAGTTTCAAAACAATGTCTTTGTTTTATCTGGTTTTGGAGGATGGAGGAAAGTCAAGGAAAGAAAATAGTCTGGCTTCTTTCTCACTTCACTTATATATATAATAAAGTGTGTGTCGTGTTCATAAAATATACACATACAGTATGTATACTTACCTATTTATATCCCATAGGTTTTTAACTGTATGGCTTCACATTATCAGTGAAGTGAATATTTCTTCGAACAAGTCAAATAAATAGGATTTGTATGTTTTGCGAGAATCCGTCGTATAATAAATCCTAACTGATAGAGCTATATTTGGAATTCAAAGCCATTTTAAGGTCGTCGGCTTAGGTGGGCGCCGCGCTGAACCGTCTGCATCATGGCATCATGACATGACATCACACTTACTGGTGATATAGACGCCTTCATGTGTCTTAACAAGGGCATCTAAGCTCGTTATTTGTTGTCATGGTAGGTACAGGATCGAATGATCTAGATTTCGCTCCTTTTCGAATGGAAGTTAAGTTATGAGCTTACAAAATTATCCACATTACTGCGATCACCAATCCACCTGCTAAACGCGGTGATATAGCAAATCCCCTCATTGCAGTAGTAACACTCAACAGTCACATACGTAGCCATGATCCCACACTAGGATTCCCTGTATCGTGGAACTACGAGTGCCATGGTACCATAACACCCAGACCCGGAACCAATATTTGCAGATCATACAAACAATTGTCTCGCAGCGGGAGTCGAAGCCACAACCTCTCGCAATAATGATAATATAATAATAATAGCAAATAATGATGATTCAGTTCGTGTCAAGCGATGGAAAATAAGTTAAGTTAGCACTATTTTATTTCCAGTCGTAAAATGTCGCAATTATAACTTCCTAAATGATTTAACAAAGCTAAGATTCCTCTTCGTGTAAGATGACAATTGTTTTAAGGCTTTCAATAATTATAAAAGTAAAATATAAGGACAATAATTTTTCATTTTCAAACAAATCTTTTGTAAAGAAACAATTTTGCAAGTATAACGTAATTAGTCTAAATCTAAATTGATCGCGCCGGAAAATTTGGATTGGGGTTGATTTTATTTCGGATAAAATGTTTACATACTCTGTGTACCCTCAATAAAATGTTTACTTATTACTAAATACAAAACCAGAGCACACTCAGAATTCATGAATGCTAACATACCTACCTAATTTACAATAATTTTCTTGTAGTCATTTAATTAAGATCACAACCATTTCGCTTTATATTTGTGTCGACACGACAGTACATTTTTAGGGTTTCATTATCTC
The DNA here is from genome assembly GCA_951392215.1 of Epirrita christyi. Lineage (NCBI taxonomy): Eukaryota > Metazoa > Arthropoda > Insecta > Lepidoptera > Geometridae > Epirrita > Epirrita christyi. The sequence goes on along the minus strand of OX595835.1, from coordinate 11,145,335 downwards.
AAAGATAAAAAGAAACCCTTAAGGGGCTTACGGTGTCACTTTGTTGTGAACGTCACTCTGTCCACAGTGATAAATAGATAGAAGATGGAAAACACGTTATTGCACACCACATTAAAAATTCAAACATTGAAATAACCATAACCATATATACGTATGCGTATGGAAGAACAATGGGCGGTCTTATCGCTGAGATCGATCACTTCCAGACAACTTTGGGATGGACATGAATTGATGAAAACGATAAAGGGCGGTGGTGTAAAAACAATAAAAGTAGGTATATGCATACATATGGTGTACTCAATAATATAATATATAAATATATAACTTACTAAGCATAAAATAAATAAATATAATATATCTATATATTTCAGAGCATATTACCAGAGCTAACTCAACAGCTTTGCGACACTGACAAAAAGTGATTGAACAATAGCTTTCTGAAGATAGGAAGAGATTTGGCGGTTCTGATAACAAGAGGGAGAGCATTCCATAGACAGACAGCTTGTACAGTAAAGGAATATTCATAGAAAGTGGAAGTGTGCGCTCGGGTGTTTTAAGTAGCAAGGTCTCAGAGGAGTACAATTTATGATGGTGGGAGAGATGAAGATATTGAAAGCGCTCCTTGAGTTAGGGAGGAGTAGAAGTATTAAATAAGATATTGTACAAGAGAGAGAGAATGTGAGTATTCCTGTGATGACTTAAAAAATGCATTAAAAAGATGCGTTAAATTTATGTGATGGTTATGTCTTCCTTCGCACATTTGAAAAGGAATTAAACTCTTCTATTAATGCAAAAAATAACTCATCATCATCATTATCAACCAATAGATGTCCACAGCTAGACATAAATATTAAACCAATATATCACCAACCCCTCCAATCTCCAGTATAAAAGTCAAAAACTTAGAAAAAACTAACTAATAAAGGGTTTTCTATATTTTACAGAAAAAACTCACATTAAGTTTTCGAGAAAAAAACTTTGATTTATGCCTAAATGTTCTGTAATGTCTTTTGTTTATGTCAACCGTCATAGTGCAAGTCGGACTCACACTTGACCAAATTTATTATTGTTTGTATTCAGTGTGTATAAACATTTAACTGCTTAAATATTCATGGTTCAAACACTCGCTCATTACCATCACGCACGTGATTCGTGACAGTTGTAGCTAGGTAAGTATTATTATTTCGCTATTGGTATGTTTTATTACCAGCCTTATCTTAACCACTGAGTAGGTATTATTATTACTATGGTGAGCCTCCAAACAGCTTATAATGCAAAATCAAATGGAAAGTTTGCTATTCATAAACCTCTATTCCGTAAAAGACCATCTTGAGCTGTTAAATCTTTTATGTGTTGACTATTAGATTTACAGCATTTCGTAAAATAGCATTGGTTTATATATAGCTCATGTATAGTTGTTTGCTAAAAGTAGAAAGCTGAAAAGCTCGGCTCGATGATGTGTTTTCTTTTAATTTTGTCTAGATTTCTATCGAAATCCTATTCTAAATTGCAAAGTGACCGTATAAACTTTGAGCTGAAGCTCGTTCTTATTTATATCGACCCAATTATGTATCATCAGGTGAACTAATAGTTATTTGTAATGTCACGATTGTTTTGCAATCGATTTGCATAATGCAAACAATGCATATGTACGTAAGTAGGTAAGTAGATGCAGTGCAAAGCGCGCGAGGCGTCACGGTGTCTGCCGAGCTCGGCGAGCAGACACATTTTTATAGTCGAGCCATATTACCGACGTCATCACAAACCGACTCCCGTTGGGAGTTAGAGCTATCATCCCACACAGAACCTGTAGCTACCTCGAAGCTTGCCGGACTGGACTGGACACACGCGTCACTGAACCCGCCACCCTATTTCTGTCTCGCGTTTTCTCCAGAAATAAGAAGCAGTTCTTCGCTCTTTCATGTTTTGCATGGCTATTTGTTTTCAATTCTTCTTTGTTAGTACCTACTTAAGTTAGAATTTCATGCTCATTTTCTGATTTTGTGCTCTAATTATTTTTCAAACTCTACAAGTAGCCTTCGGCTCTTATTATCGATCTTAAGGCCGTCGGCGTCGATTCTCGAAGAACTTGTCTCAACCCATTGCACTTTTGGTATGTTACAAAAAAGACACACAAGCATAACAATGTTGAATTTTGCAAAACAAATAGCCGCGAGATATTTCTACCTCATGTATCAACCACCAACGTAGTTTACTTTTCGCACTATTCTATTTTTGGAGTGGGAGTTATTCTGGAACATGTTCTCTTATAAGACTAATTAAATAGAAGACAAGCTTATGAGCCAACTTTATGAATATACGATGCATAAAACTATGTGTATTAAAATAATCATGATAAAATTGGCACAATATCGCTGTAGGCGCCCATTCTATCATAACCGAGTTATAAATGGTAGGTATGCCTTTGTAATACATTTACGAACTTTATTTAGTGTTATTGAGTATTGTTGTATTTACTAGACGTGGTCAATTTGTTATTTAAATTGATATGTTCAGCCTTCATTGCGTTGCTGATGATGTAGGTAGCTGGTAGAGCAAAAGTATGTATACTCCTTATTGACTAGTTAAAAAATGGAAGTTATTTTTTCGAGAAAACACCGTAAAAATCATCTATTAAAAATCAAATTTGCTGAAATTATGCAATGCCATGCAAAGCTCAAAAGTGGCAAGATAATTTTTTGATGTATTTCCCATCGTTCTCGGCAATGTTCAAATGTTTCAACAAAGTAGGAATATTTTAAATCTGGAGGACTACTAGACAAACCAGATTAAACATTAGTCCAATAAGCGTCACGGAACGGGTACCAAAAGAAATTAACCATATGTCTAAGCTTGATAAAAACCAGCAAAAAGTGGACATATCGTAGATTGCGATCATCGCATCGTGCGCACAAATCGCGTGCGGGCTGGCGTGCGCCTGCGTCGTCGCGTTGGCGGATCTCCAGCGCATGATTATTTATTTATTCCAGCTTATTTATTTACACCGATTTATTCGCAACATACACGAGATTATAGTAATTTCGATCTTATTTAGTCATCGTGTAGGTGTATTGTAGATTATCCTGAATTAGAAAAATGAAATTTTTATTAATTACCGCGTAACCTCTGAGCAAATTATTTATTATCAGTATGAAAATATTTAGGTCAAGGATTTGAAATATCCTTCGTGATAGCTCCTGTTTGTACCTTATAACCACCATCATATTTGCATCTCTGCTTTGTTAGAAAACACGCTTACCTATGCTGTTGCTGAATCGACCAGCGTTCCTCAAATACGAGAACAGCTCTCCTCCGCAGACGTAGTCGAACAGCATGTAGATGCAGGAGTCGTCATGAGTCCACCACCGCCTGAAACCAATCACAATAATTACGCAAATTAGGAAAGTACTTGACATGTTTATGCGACGTCGCGCGAAAATTAAATTACGTTGAAAAAGGTAAACTGCTGGCAAGACACTTTGAAAGACCAGACGGACTAATTTTATATCAAAATGTTTATATTTTAATCTTTTGATTTCATAACATTACCGCTCCCATATGTTTACATTACTTTGTTTTAATAGGTAGGTATAATTTTCTCTTTGATGTAGGTGACCGTCAATAGGCTTTCACAGCTACAATTATTTTTTACAGCATATACTGGCGTTGTATTATTAGTCTACTACGTAGTAATGTTACTCGTATGTGTAGTCAATAATGAAGGCCAAGTTCAAAACCTGCACGTACGTAATGACATCGTACAGTTAATAGCTCAAGCCGAGCTTGCCAACTCGTAAATTTGCAAAGTGGGAAATGTGAAACGCACTTTTTTTAAAACATCATTAGTTGCATAACGAAGCAACTAGGTATACCTGTTGACGAAAGTGTAAAGCCTCTGCCATACATAGCCAAAGGCGATGCGATTCTCGCTCTTCCACATGCAGATATTGTACGTATAGTTTCAGATATCTGTGAGTTTACATGAATCGACTTTTTATATTCTTTCTGCAATCGTATTTTCGCGGCGAGAAACTATCTCCATATCAAAGTAGTTTTCTAAGTCATACAAAAATCAGTTTTTGGAAATACTACGGAAAACAAGAAAACATAGACACATTTTTTTGTGGTTAGTATCTCATAAAAATAATTAGTTTAGCTACGAATATCGTTCAATGATTTTTAGTGTTTTTTTTTGTTCAGGTATATCCGTAGCTTAACTAATGATATTCATGAGATACTATATGAAAAGCTGTGTGTTGGGTTTCCTAGTTTTCGCAAAACCTGTTTTCGCTATCTCATGAAGTGTGTGTTGAGCAAAAAACACTATAAAATTTTAATTTCACACCACATGCGAGACGATGCACCTTAATCCGTCGCGTCATGCCATTATCACGATGATGGGTGGTGTGTTTGTGTTTATACCTACTGATGATCCAAGTTGGCGTCCAAATGTAGATAATAAGTCAGTCAACGAGTGCACGCTCTGAGACGCCGTTTACACAAACCTTTGTACTAATAATTAGGCACAGGAAGTACGGCAGTAATTACTTTGGTACTGATATCTTACGATAACATGACCCGGCTCTACCATCAGCATACAAGATACAAGATTTTATTAGCCAAACACTTTTTTACAAGTCGAGTTTGCATCTCTGATTATAGTCTGCCGTCCCAGAAATGTCAGTCATATGTTCAGTTTTAAACTCATCATCATCATTATCACCAACCTGTTTACGTCCATTTCTGGACGAGGCCTCCCCCATCGAATGCAATGTGGGTTTGCCATCCACGGGGGGAGACGGAGGAGTCTTTTCTTAGGCCGGACACACCACGGCCTTTCTATCTATCAGTCTATCTTAAGTGTCTTCTAATCATTTTTAAACCCCTGATTAAAAAGAGGGATGTTATTTAGTTTACGAACTTAGTGTGTTTGCTTGTTTGTCTGTTTGTCTATGTAATATAGTTTTAAACTATTCAACACAAAATGTGACCGGCCCTATAAGAAAAGCTTATCGTAAGCCAGTTTATCGTACAATAACTCTTCTAGTTTCAACTGGAAGTTAATATTTAAGTATTACAAAAGGTTACGACTAAGGCTTCATATACACGAGCGGCACGATGTCAACGGCAGAGGCAAGTGCACCCGTCGTCGGCGGCAGCCGTTGACAGCTGCTGCAACAACTGCAATTGTCGCACACGGCTGCCACCGACGGGTGTTGCCTCTGCCGTTAACATCGTGCCGCTCGTGTACAAGAGCGCTTACGAGGTCAGGAAATCAAAAGGAGGAAGAATTGTTATCGCGAGCTAGAAAGCAATCAAAGTATTTCAGGTCAATTGGCCCAGGATAAGCCTTGTACAAGCGAATAATGGGAGTGTTGGTGTTGGTTCAAAACACACGTTCAAATCATACACTTCATTCGTAAGTATGGTTGTTTACGGTAACGAAGCCAGAGGGAAAAAAACTTTGCAAGAATGAACCGTGCTCATAGATAAATCGTAGTATCAAACAGGGGCATTAGTACCTAAGCATTAGTTTGTCGTACTGAAAATTTAGAGATTGGAGATACGCCTGATAAGAAACAGAAGCTACGGATACCTACAGTTGCATACATTTTTAGTTTGCACCTAGATATAGACGGCCTTGCTATATTATTGGAGTTTGCTAGCCAAACACCATTCTGGATATTTAAACTGGTCAAGATGTCATCCGCGCTCTGTATTAGAATTTCCCTCTACGCTTAGGAGCGTATTTCAAGTGGAATAGTAGTAATAAAGTTGGCTCATTGCCGAAGTTTGTTAAATTGACGTGCGTCACATGCAACCAAGCATGTTTAATTAAACAACGGTCTAGCTATAAACACTGTTGTGATCCAGTCGAAATAATTATTATATGGATAGGTCATAGTTTAGGTTGTATAAGCAGTAGGTGACCTGAGGGGCCGTGGTGGACTCAGTATATGACTCTCTTATCGTTATATAAGACGATTCAAAATGATCCTTGTGATTTCAATGAATAAAGTTCTTTTTGACTTTGACTTTGACTTTGCGGATGTCGTTAAAGGCGACTAAAGGATTACGCCAAGGCTGCAGCATCCATCTGAGTGCTTAACATCAATACTGAGATCACCAATCCACCTGCCAAGCGTAGTGATTATAGCAAGTCCCCCCTATTCCATGAGGAGGCTTCAGCAGACAGTGTACGTCAACAGACTGATGAGTGGCATGAGACAAGCTTATTTCTAAACCTGTAGGTACCGCTGCTTTGTACCGCTGTAAACCGTGCTGAGGATGCCCTAGGGTCTCGTCGCACTGCAACTTTGGCTCTCGTAGCAAGCATGCACTTTGGTCAAATCAAAATTACTACTACTACTAAATCGCAAAAACAGGATTGTAGATTAGCAGTAGGTATGATCATGTAGTAAGTAGCGGTGACCTGTTTTTATGCGAATTATTCGGTTCCAACGGTGGATGGACCATAGGCTGATAATGGTGATAGTTATCGTGTTTGCCATGGAATGGGCAAGATTTAAGGCCGGCCGTGCATTGTATGGTCTACAATTTTGACAGGTTTGTCCCTAGTGTCCCTTCTGCTTGTAAACGAGACTATTCTGTTTAGCGTTTTGGATGAACACCAAAATAATTAATTGTCGCTAGTGATGGATGCACCGCAGTAGGTAATTACTTTATTAGCTCTGCTTGTTCATTTCACTAATGGCTCGCCAGAAAAGTTGTAAACTCTCGTTTTAGTATCTAACTCGTGTTCCAAGTTGGCAGAGAACATTTCATAATTATTCTCTACACAAACTTCGGTCTAACCGAAATTGAAGTCTAGTTAACTTTACTGTGTGTAATTTCAGAACATATAGGTTCAGTAATAGAAATAATGTTTTAAAAGCTGAGTTAAGATTTAGGAATATAAATACTTAAATAGGTATTACAAAATAGAAAATTGGCAAAACTTCCAAAGGCCACAATATTAGTACTTGTGTTGTGACAATAATTCCAATGTCACCCAGGACACTAATGTACGTATATTGTGGGCATTTGTTGCTTCTATGTTTGTATTGTTAACAAAGCTATTTTGAAACATAAAACACAGAGAGACAATAACCTACAGAGTATCTTCGTTTCTCCAAGAAGCGACGACCGTCTTACGTTAGCAAAACGACGGTAGCGAAGGCACGATAGAGTACGTCAATTATTTATGTGTCAAAAGGTTGAAAATCGTGACAATATTTTTATAATGGTCGCCGTATCTTAGGAAACCAGAGTAATAATTTGATTTTTAAAATTGATGAGTGCAATATCTACCTCAAACGATGAAGGAAACATAGTGAACAAAACCAATAAAGTATTATAGTTATTGTCTTATCACAAGGCCCTTTTCAGGGCTAACATACTGCGACTGGTCACCGACCTAACGTCAGGTGATGAAGAAAAAGTGACACGTTTAACGAAAGACGTAGTGAATACTTACAGATTAACGATGAAAGGGTGGTTGATTTCAGCTAGAATGTTCTTCTCATTCATGACGTGGTCGACTTGCTTTAAGCGGATCACGTCAGCCATAGAAAGGATCTTCATCGCCAAGTACTCGTCTGCCGCTTTGTCTCGACAAAGGCAAACTCTGCCAAATGTGCCAGTGCCTGAAACAAACAAACATTTAAAACGATTAATGATGATCTTTGGATTATTATATTTGGATAAGGATGATTTATATCCATGTTATGCGTAGGTAATTAGTCTGTTGGTTTGATTATTACCGTATGATAGCATACAATTAACACGTAACAGTCACATACATAGGCCTAATCTCACCATAGTCACTAATTGTCACCTGTGACCAATTGTTAGTCAGTAACGCCGTATCAATAAACCGATTTCAGTGAAATTAGGAACAGAGATAGATTATGACCTAGATGACACATTTGAGCGTAGCCGCAAGCGGATGCTTAGAACTCTATAAATGGACCGGAACGAATAAGGGACTAGGTACAACAAAGCACACGACACAAACATACACTAAAGAGTTTAAAACATTTTCGAGAATGTAATGCAGTCATTGATTCAACAGAAGATTCTCCCGCTTCCAATACAAAGTAGGGAACATATCTAAAATAAAGTAAACCTCTCACTTTCCGTAAACAAAATGAAAAGTAAATGACTTGTAAACAGTCCTCATTTTACGAACACATTTAGCTCATTCTTATTCTTCCATTTCGTGTTATAAATAAACTTGTTTCTTTTTGGGGCAACAACTGAAACTCGAAGCGAAAAGCATATTTCATGTGATATAACCTGTAACGCTTAGCCATTTTACCTTTAAAGAATGTAGTGGATTTAATGTTAGCAGTGAAATTATGTGCATATTTACTATCATATTTTGGTAACCTACCTTGTTTGGTGACTCACGGCACTGAGGCGTGATCGCTAACTATTGGCCGTATAGACAAGCTCAAAGTCGCACAACGGGCTATGGAGAGGGCTATGCTAGGAGTTTCACTACGTAATAGAATCCGAAATGAGGAAATCCGTAGAAGAACCAAGGTCACCGACATAGCTCTCAGAATTAGCAAGTTGAAGTGGTAATGGGCAGGTCATATAGCTCAAAGAACTGATAACCGTTGGGGAATAAAGATTCTCGAGTGGCGACCACAAACCGGACGATGCGGTAGAGGAAGGCCCTCCACTCGATAGACTAAAGACATTATAAACGACGCAGGAAGTTGGTGGATGGAGGCGGCTCTAGAACGTTCGTCGTTGCATTCTAAGGGGGAGCCCTATGTCCAGCAGTGGACTTCTACAGGCTGATGATGATGATTTGGTATTACATAACATGCCATAACTCTTCCGTCCTAAACAAATACCATTTCGTTAATGATGTTGTTTCGTACATTGTTGAACATTTCAACATTTTGACCCCTAAAATCGAAATTAATATGCTATTACAAGCATTCTAAAATGTATCGGAATTTTTGGGTATTTTTTGGCTGATCTTCACCTCAGATCAGCGATGCTTTGACCAATTCGGCCTTAGATTGAGACAAAGGTGGGTACGATAAGACGAATTTTTGTTCAGTTTTGATATCCACCATATACCTACGTTTGGCTTACACTTTAACATTAAAATATATAACAAACTTTAAGAAATTGATATTTCGAACTCTATACTACATAAACTATCGTAATTGCAAATACGTTGTTTGCTAAGATGATTATACTTAGCTCAGCCTTTAACCACCTTAACCTTCACAACACATACTAAACCGATAACCTAATACTTACCTAGTTCAATGTTAAGGACAACGGTTATTGATCCCAGACTTCTGGGACTATCAACTGATGTAACGCTATCAGTTAAACTCTCCTGTCTTATTAATAAGCCCAAAATAACTTTACAAAGTTAACTTAGGTAAAGCGCTGGATTTTTCTGTTTTTTTTTCTCAAATATACCATTTATATTATACGGGGATAATGATTAGTTTCGATTGTATCATTCATAGTGAAATTATTCAGAAGTTGAAAACTTATTTGCTTATTTACTGAAGATCTAGTAAACTATATTTTTCCATTGCCTTGAATCAGCCCGTTGCGAGTATACACTCATACACACACACTCAAACGCGACACGCACTCTTATTTACGACAGTTGTATCAAGCGTTTTAAAACTCGTATATTTTATGATATTATGTGATGAAAATAATATTTTTTCTGAGTATTCTTTGTAAAGTTTACATTGCCAATAAAAAATTCATTATTACATTTTCGCTGAAATCTGAATGGCGTAAATGTGCATAAGTCAAAACCTCTATCTTCTTTTCGAGAATACTTTATGATAAAGTTACTTAGATACCTACTTAGTGTGTGAAAAACGAATGGCTTTATAACTGCTCCTTAGATAGGTACAGCTGGCACTATATACCCTATGTACCTACTTGTGACCTACTTTTCGTTGTTAAACATAAATTTATAAAAAATTTATTGTTCTTTTTTTTATAAATATTATCTATAGATTTTGTAACTTATTAAGTTTTGTTAAAAGGAAAACTATCTTAACAAGGAATACGCCGTGATTATAGTGTGTGTTTTATGATCTAACTAAGGTTATATGCATCAATTTCTAAAAAGGTAAAATTAAACCCTTTTAAACAATACTTTACACAGTAAATTGGTTTTCAAAGGAGACCTTGGGAAGGTTACAGAAGTGGTTGAACTTGCGTTGAACTACGCTCTTGAATATCAATGTACTGTGCAACAAGAAGGTAATATTCTTCATTACAAAGGACTGAACTTTTAGTTCATCCAAATGTGTGCAAATAAAGCTTACCGTGTCATCCCATAAACTAACGGTCTGTCTCATAATCGTTCTCTAAATCTATTTTAATAAAAATAGCTTTTGTTTTCTTCTGTCTGATGTAAAATGTCATACGTCAAAACAAAACAAAAGCTATTTTAACTAAAATAGGTTCAGAGAATGATTATGAAACTGGGGGTTAGTATTTATTTACACATATCAAACTATTCGGATAAGAAGGTCACCTGACTGACCTAATAATATAAACTTTATTGTAATATTTACGTAATACGAGTGAACGAAGATATCCCATGGCGAACCCGCTCGTGTTTCCTCACACTTTATTTCGGCTTGCTCTTGCGCAAGGAACGCAACTAAGAATCGGGAACAGAAACCATAAACTCGTCGTCAGTTTTAAGGACAGTAACTACCTACTTAGGTGGCCTAATTTTGTTGCACGTACTGCGTAGTAAACAATTAGGGCTATTTCTCAACGCTAAAGCACACGCACTCGCCCTGAAACTTGACGTGCCCTACTTATAGTGTTTCTCAAACTTATCTACGCAAATGTAATTTATGAAGTGTGGAATCTGGTCAAGAACCTTTAAGACTGATTCATGAATCACTCTGTAAATGATTAGCGAAGGTTCTCTTCAAAAAGATCTACTATTTATGTGACTCAGATGCTAGTGACGCCCATGTATGGTTTCATCAGCAATCAAGTTCAAAGCAATGGTGGAGAAAAATGCGCATACCAAAATATCAGACGATTGTTAAATTCAAGATATTTAAGCTTATTAATATTTTACGAAACATTCCCAAGCCAAGACTGGCTACCGACTTATGGACAATGATTTGTAAGAAATAATCTTATGAATGTTATAATATTTGGCCATTATACAGTGAATGTGTTTTAGAGAAATTTAGAAACAGATATTATTGACAAACGGCAGACTTTTATTGCAATGTTCTTAGGAAGAGACCTATTCACGAAAGAAGTCCCACAGCCATATGAGGAACCAACGGTTAGCAGAATGAAAACGTTCACTTTGAGCTTAGAAACTCCAGTCCCAGCATTTATGTCATGAACAGGACTAAGGCACCTATTGAGCTGATTGAGGCTAGCAAGTTTAGGTAAGTCACATCACCATCAAACCTACCAAGTTTGGAAAAATGGAACATTTATTTGCTCTGTCCTATACATTGTAGTACCTATGTAAGTATGTATACCTATGTAAGTAGATGCAGTGTGCACAGCTGGTGTAACCATGGCACAAACACTCGTAACACAATGTTTACCAATGCCAAGAGGATAAAAAAGAAAGTTTGCGATCAAACAAATTAAGAAACTGTGACCTTCCGATTGCATAATGAATTCCGTTTATCAAATTACGTCTTCGGCGTTGGTTCAAAAACCAGTGAAGGGCATCGAGAACCGAATCGCGATTCGTGACGAACCGGACGGGTCACTTTCACTAATACACAACGCGACGCATTATCATGTCATTAAAATGTCTATCACCATTTAATAATCAATTAAACGATAAAATAGAAAGAAAATAAGTTTCTGTCCATAATTATAATAAAACAAACATTAAAATTCGACTAAGTATAACTAGAAAACGTTTAGAGGCCCAATTCTCTTATTCAAAAAACGATTAAATTGTGACTGGAATGTTTTTTAAATAAGAGAATTGGGCCTCAGAATATCTGATTAAATTGCGTTATATATTATTGCAAGCTTTTCTTTATCGAATAACGTCAAAGTCACAAAAGTACGTCAGACGCATCATTCAACTTCCATCAATCTTCACTCAATGAGAGTGATAAAATTATGAAGATATAAATTATATCACTTGGCGTCCATTTGCGTAGTTAAGATCATTGAGGAGTTTCCATTATTGATGTCAATTGACTCATGAACCTGAATTGGAAATGTCAATGATAAACGATAAACGAATACATTATAAACGCTCAAAGTCAAGCCCAAAGTCTTCCCACAGAAAAGAATTATACCTACATTTTACAGTTACCTACATCAATTTTACCAAAATGTAGTTGGTAACTATAGCAAAAACTCAACAGAAAATTTACGTAATTGGACTCTATTCACAATAAACCGTTTTTGCGCCGTGGTGCGTCCGGCCTAAGAATATACGCCTCCATCTCCTCCCGTGGAGGTCGCAAAAGCCGACTAAGGCATTACACCAGGGGACGGGCAGCAGGATCCACCTGAGTACTCAACATCAATACTGCGATTACGAATCCGCCTGCTAAGTGATGATTATGGCAACTCTTCCATTGTATTTTATAGGGGAGGCTTCGTCCAGCAATAGACGTCTAAAGGAATGATGATAACACAAAACCTTATGTGATTTAGTCCAATTAACATTTTCTCAATAACTGACTGCGCTACATTTATGTTGCTATTAGATCCAGAAACTTGTACATCCATCTTCTGAAATACCTACAACTCATTCAATGATTTGTCAAAAAAGCTCTAATCTAATCATGAAGTGAAGAAACTGAAAATAGAAGATAGATTTGCGCTGTTTAAAAAAATGGACTAACAAGATCGTATGCCTAGTGGTAGGTGGGTACAAACTGTAGCGCTCAAAGCAATGACTAATACTGACAAAAACATAACATACAATGCGTTGGGCGGACAAAGCACAAAAAGTGAGACTCGGCCTTGGCCCGGCGCACGGCCACGATAACTTCATCCTATCAATATCACGGCCAAATTGACAGACAGTCAGTGACTGTAGTAGATATGCATTTATTATACATTATTACAATAAGATTTTTAAAACATATATGGCTAGAATAACAAACTTTTGATCAAAATATCGAGCTACATTTGTTAATTGACCGCCTAAGCAAATTCAATGATTTGCAAACAAAAATTAATCAGATAGAAAGAGCGCAAGCAAATACTTAAATAGTAGGTAATTTTTCTGTTGCGTAAAACTATTTGCTTTATAGTTATTTTATTAATGTACCTACCTAAGCATATGTAAATAAAATATTAGCATCAAAAGTTATCAAAAATTAGTCGCGCCGCGCATTCTTCCCTTTATATACAATGATAGTAACAACTTTGCCTTTATCAGATAGATCCATGTCATCTGATTCGTAACAAAACAAACTTATTTGCCCCTGCACGCTAAGAACCTTCATTGTGCATGTTATGGTGACATATTAAGATAAACATGTGTCACGCACGCAATATTACTGAAGGCTCATAAAATTACTCGATTAATATTAATTAGAACGAGTCTTTAATAACGGCCACTAAACCCAAATATTAAAGTTAAAACGTTTATTTTGGTTGAGTCATTGAAAATATTTTGGTACATTTTAGTAGCCATAACATGAGGATTATTTTTGAAAGAGCCTTAGCCTAATTTCTTAACGCATGTCCTAAACGATATTTTCTTCTAAGGCTACACGCAGACCCCTGGCATTACTTTCTACTATAGCATTACTACTTTTCGTTGTCTTTCTTTGAATTTTGAAACTTCGAAATCTATTTGCTTCAAAATAATAGATACACCTACTCTTGTCTAGCTAATTCTAGATTAATTCATCATCAGCCGTTAGAGCTCTACTGTTGGATGAGGCCTCATTGAATCATATGGGGGGATTTGCCATAATCACCACGCTTGGCAGGCGGATTGGCGACCGCAGTATTGGTGTTGAGTGCTCGGATAGATGCTGGTGCCTATCCCCTGGTGTAATGCCTTAGACAGCATTTACGACATCCACGGGAGGAGACGGTGTGGTTCAATTCTTAGGCCGGACAAACAACGTCATTAATTTAATAACATCAAATTTCACTAAAATAACTTTCGTGAATTCATTCATTTTGTAAAACGGGAAATTTAAAAAAAAATGTATTCAAAAATTTAAAAATTTTCATATTTTTTACATAAAATTCTCAATAAAATTGTTTCAACGAAAATTTCCCTTTTGATCGAGTTACCTAATTTCAAGAAATCAACTAAGTAACTGGACCACGTATACAATACTATAGCAACCTTCACCGGTCGTCAAATTTGAAGTATATACCTACTCACTTTCCTTGTTTGTTTGGCTGAATGGAAACAGTTTTTTTCTACTTTCAATAATTTGTCAATATGAAATAGTTTGGTTAGTGTCACCATTTTGTTTGACTAGCGACTCTACCAACACAACCAATGGTAACATACTTGTGTAGAGTAGAGTTTATCTGTAAAACCATGTTAGGCAGTGTAGGTATCGACTTACGGCTTCACAATGACGGCCGTAATTTCTAACCCCGATTAGAGCCGTTTACCGACTCGTTTCGTGTCTTTCGTGTTTTAAAAGATACTAAACCAATCTTCGTCTGTCGTAAGTAATAAATGTTTTTTTACTGACTGTTTAGTACACATAGCGTCTAGTTTATTACTGCCAAAATTTTGATTGGCTTTGTGAAGTCAGCGTTAGAAACATCATGAATGATTCATCTTAGTTACCTATTGTTACTTTAACAAAATGTGGTTTACTATCAGTTTTTATAATGATCTCTGGCATCGAACGCTTCTAAGAATTGTATCATCAGCTATTTTATTTTTTATGTTACAGGTATGTCGTTTATAAATCCATTTACTAAAGTTTATAGCGTAAAAAATTATATGCTAAACTTTCAACCACCTTTTGTAGAACTAGAAATACACCTGTCTCATGGATATTTATGAGTAACATCTACTAAAACACAGAAGACGTATTTCAAACTCTCATTCTCTCACAAGAAATTACCCTGAAGTCGTGAAGTAAAATTCACATATTTTAAGTCAGACATGTACCTGACATGTTCCAGCATTAAATTAACATCCTTTTCCAAAACTGAATAAATCAACGTTTTAGAAAACAAGGTGAGCGAGTAGGCGTGTGTCCAGACCGTGACGTCACCGCACAGCTGTCCCACCCGTCACCGCAGACAGGAACCTAACAAGTTTTTAAAACGTTTTTATCAACATTAATCTTCAGCATCTTCACAATCAAAACAAAGCATTCGTTCTCGGTTGACACCCTGTAGACCGAATCCAGACCGACCTTCACGCGAAGGCAAAATAAAACATCGCATCGAAAATAAGATCCAAGTTCAAGATTCAAAATCCGAGGCGACTTATAATGAGGTTGATTAATCTATTGACCATTCTTCAAGCGTATTTTTGGTGGAGTTATAAAAAGTAAGCTCAAATATAACTATTTTGATTTGATTTTTTTGAGCAGAGATTCAGGTAACTATACTTACTTGAACAACTGCTTGTTATTGGACAACGGAACAATGTTTGCAATTTGGATAACGGTAGCGTTATTGCATGTAATGGTCTGCAAACAACTTGTTATCCTTGTTCCTAGCAATATCAACACTACTTACCTATAAGTATAGTAAAGCAGAAAACGATACCTACCTTTTCAAATTACACGACTCGGTTACTCTGATCTATGAACGTAAATAATTTTATGTAGGTAATACATAGGAACATTAATGGTTTCTAAGAACCGCAGCCATTAGAAGTTGATAAATGAGATTTTAGTAGGTTGGTACCCTGGTATCATCGAGGGAGCATTTGACTGAGATTGTGAGACAGATCTTGAGAAAATGTCGAGCCTAAAAGTTCTGCTCGAATTACAAAAATAACAAATTGATATTATTATTTTTTATGTGACCATCTACCACATGTCAAGGATGAAAATCAAAACTGTAGTGATTTTTGGATGGGATCCAAGCTGTCGCCGGTTGAATTTGTTTAATTTATTAATGAACCCTATTTAACTAAAAATATTCACAAAGGTTTTGGACGTACAAAGGCCTTTGTTTATGGTACCAAAAGGTCAAAAACTTATTTTCACATCATTATCTTAATATAACAAAAAAACAAGTGAGTCCATTAAATGAGGTAAGTATCAATTAGCTACATGCGTAATAAGTTGTATTATTGTTTGCGAAAATTGTATCAAAGTTTCTGCATAAAAACAGGCACTTGAAATAAAAGGAATTAGTCATACAGCCAAGAGAAAAACAAAATCGTAGCTATACTTACAACAGAGCAGCAATTATTGCCACTGACAATAACTGGAACATTAATCAAGTAGTCAAGAATAGATCATGGCCGAAGGTTAGTTGGAGAGCAGATTGTTCCAATCGCCCGCCTCTCTAAAACGAATGCAAATTGTCGTGTCCAAATTACGCATTGCAAACCTTTCAAATATTGTAAACAACCCAAAATTTATTCAATAGTTATTAAAAATAAGATGGACGATTGGAATCAAAGATGAAATATGCGGTGCATAACGAGTGACCTAATTAGACTAAAAGCCTAACACCAGGCTAATGATGTTGTAGAAACAAATCAAACACCTTGGTTTTTTTAGGCCTAAGTGTCTTAACGCAAACGAATCTTACCCAAATAAAAAGCAACTGATTGGCTCTAGATTTATTAGGTGATGAATCAAACTACACAGTTATCAGGATTTAAAGGACATGGACACATTATGCAAGTGACGTTTATCTACTGGCAGCAACTTATGAATCGATTACGACAGGAAGTCCAACAGACACAAATTAATTGCTTGTATGTTCTACATACCCGGCTAAAACCTGTTATGATATAACGAAACATAACTTACCTCATGAGATGAGATGAACGAACTTTTTATAACTAAGTACTCTACATCTTGTTCAATCATGTTGGCGAAATATTGTATGCTCGCCTATTTTTACATACAAATATAGGTACTAATTTAGCATCAGCCAAATAACGAAAATATTTGTATAAAATAGGCCACACAAAGTACCAGAATAAAGGCTCTATTTTTTTGTTATCCTACTGTTGCTTTCATGACATTGTTCGAGAAGCTTTTCCATCTTTTCATCTAATAATTTTCTAGTTTTATTCTGATATGTAAGTAATCCTTGAGAAACACAATAAAATTAAAGTCACCGTTATTGTATTACCAAACCATTGTTTTCACACAAAGAAACCGGAACCTGATAATGTTACCTACAGGCGACTGACGAGGGCAAAATGCAAAACGAGACACGCTAGGTGTGATTTAAATGAAACAATGTCACTTAACAAAAGTTTTGTCTAACCGACATTTGCCAGTGAGTCCACGTACAAAGATGTTTAATACTTAGGCACCTTATACTCTTATACCTCGCTCCATAAATACCGAACATGACAGTGACTCAGCAGAATTGTACTCGTAGAGTTGTTTCCACGTAATAAGTCCTGCGGCCATTTGAGGTGAACAGGTAGAACAATTTCGCATTTGCAACTTTGGGCATAGAAACTAGCGCCCGAGTCATAGGACTTCTTACGTGACGCAGACTCTAGGTGTACATACTGACAGACAAAATCAGATAGATGTTTAATTTTATAAATATGTATAGAGATGTTGTAAAACTGGCACTCATGCTGCGGTGAGGAAGGAGAGAAACCAGCTGAGAAAAGATGCACATGTTTCCTTCAAATCTGGGTAGCTCACAACATCCTATGTAAACCTACGAAGACCTTGTATCGTAACATAACTCCCATAGAAAGGAGGTTGTTAGTTTCAGTAGGTAATTATTACACAAACGAAATCGATAATATTAGTTTACAGTTTGAGTAACTTTGAGGAAGTAGTTTTCGTGACAAAGGCAAGTAGCCTGGATCGCGTGACATCAGGATCACGAATCATAACAAACATTGAATAAACGGCCTTAGGTTCCGATCGATCATAGTAGGGTTCGTTTCCGAAAAAACGTAGCAAAACCAGCCCCCCAATTACAGTAGAAAATGGGAATGGGGAACGCAACAATGGAGATCATTTTGACAGCCTTAGCGCTGTCCAAATCTTTTGTAACTTGAAAGGAGGTATATTTAGGTCAAGAAGTTTCCCCTATTCAAGTTTCAGAAAATTTTGATAGCGCTAAAGCTGCCAAAATGATCCCCATTGTTGCGTTCCCCATTGCCATTTGCTACTGTAATTGGGGGGCTGAACTCTAACCTTCAATCAGTAAACTACAAAATGGTAAACAAAATTAAGACTCCATTAAGTTACGATTTAAGGGTTTCAAGGTGCGGCCGGACAGCATGAATAGTTTGACCACAACCATACCTGAAAAAGTTAACGACGTTTTGTGTCCTCTTGCCTTGATGAAACTGAAGTTTATTTTTTTTAATTTGTCAGTTCGATGGTAACCACCTGGTGGGACCCACCTGATGTTAAGCGGCAACCCCAACCCATTACAAATGCAATAAATGCCTCATCCTAGGTGGTCACGTCCACCTAGGATGCGCCAGTCGTGGCAATACACTGCCCTTATCCTGAGACAAAGATGCAAAGTCGCATGTGCCTGTAATTTCACCGACACTCATACCCTTCAAACGGGAACACAGCAATGCGAGCACTATTGCTTGGCGGCAGAAACAGGCAGGTAGTACCTTGTTCCTCCAACGAACTCTTTCAAGTTGTAATTTTTAGGAGAGACAGAGGACATAACTTTATACACACATTACATACCTACACAACACACCTATCCAAACCTACGTATTTTTTTTTTTAATAAATTAAAGTTGTTCCTTCTGGAGAAGTGTCTCTACTATCTTGATGAACTATGAATTATTCATTTGTTGACAACATTATTATAATTACGATTAGTCTAAGTAATTGTGGTTTCAGTATGTCCTTACCTATTGTTATAATTTTAATGAATTTATCATATTAGTTGTTTGACTTAAAAATTTTTTTTTTTTTTTTTTGTACATATTGATTAAATATTTCATAAATTGAAATGATATAAATTATGTGTATTAACTGATTTCCGCATGCAATGTACTTTGTTTTTTTTTTAATAAATAACTATGAACTTACTAACTATCTGAAGACAGTATTTTTTGCTAAAGCACGCGTGAAGTGAAACCCTTGCGTGGAGTTGTGTAATCTTGAAGAACTATAAAAATCTTTAGAAACAAAGTTCTAAAGGTCAAGGAGGCTGACTAAAACCTACGTTGTAACTAAAGATTACCTACCTTGTTTTGCAAAAACTAACTATAACATTATGAACTTAATTAACCACGTTATAACTGTATACGAAAATTGTAAAGCATGTAGGTACCTATATAGTACCTAGTGTCCGCGGCTTCACTTGCTTTAGGTATACCGGAATAAAAAGCTGCCGTTTCATCGAAATCATTTGTCGTTCGGCGTGATTGAGACTCAATCACGCATCATCAATCATAGAGTAATCCAAAGTTTGACATAATATTAGTAGGATATACATAAGGATTACCTACGCTAGGGAACGGGCAGCAGCACCCACCTGAGTACCTACAACTGCGATCACCAATCCGCCTGCCAAGCGTGGTGATTATGGCAAATACCCCCAAATCCGCGTGCAATTGCACGCGGATGGGGAGGAAGGTCTCATCCAACAGTGGATGTCTACCGGCTGATAATAATTATACATAATTAGGTATATTTATATTTACATAATACACACACATCTAAGATCTGTGAGGGCATCCTATTAGGGAGTAGTCAGAAGCAAGTACTTATTATACAGGATGCACTGGTATAATACACTCACTATATTTACGGAGCTTATATATAAGCTTTAAACTCTGCCTGAGATACTGAAAAATAATCTGTGTCAATTTCAATACAAGATTTAGGCTGCGTTTCCACCAGAGATGAGCGAGGATGCGTAGCGAGGGATGTGTTTTTTTAAGAACCAATAGAATCACTTCATTTACCTAGCCTCGCTCAGCGCAGCTCTGGTGGAATCGGCTTAGCGAGTGAGGTTTTTATACGTACAAAACAAGCGAGGTGCGTGCGAGGAATGTGTTGCGAGAAATGTGTTGCGAGGAATTGTTGCGAGGAATGTGTTGCGAGGAATGTGTAGCGAGGAATGTGTTGCGAGGGATGTGTGCGAGAGATGTGCGCGAGGGATGGACGCGAGAGAAAGAAAAACTACTAGCTGTCAGTCTGAAAAGAGCCCGCTATACATCCTCGCACCACTCATCTACGCACCGTTCCACAGCCTCGCTACGCATCCTCGCACCGCTCATCTACCTCGCACATCTTTGGTGGAAACGCAGCCTTATGTTGAAACTTGAAAATTCATCTTCCCATTATTATTATTTAACATTTTGGCGATTAACCCCCCCACGACCTTAGGATCGGAAGTAAGCGTCTTTCCCACTCATTGTCATATATATTAATCAATGCTCCCACTAGACAAAGTGCTTTCATAGGTGTGGTCTAAACGTCAGTGACAATGCAACACTGATTCATTAAGTTACTAACTAGCCATACCAATAATCCGTGAAATGCACTTGTGATAATATAGAAAGCATTTTCTGTATAGCCAAGGCTGTTACCGTTCTTGTTTTCATAAGCATAAACAAACAAAGCCGCTCAACGTTTTGAATTCTTCGCGTTCTGGGCATTTCGCCCGGCGCGGCGGCACTCTCGTGTTACCATGCTCATAAATAGCAAATTATCGATACTGACACAAAAGCACTGGTGGTGTAGTGGTTAGTGACATAGTTGCATCGACTTCCAATCTCAAAGTCGTGAGTTCGTCCTGGTCGTTTTTTTTTGTAATTTTGTTGTCCCTTACGTGCTATTGCACCTTGGAACGCATTAACTTGAAGATTGAAAGCTAATGTACTACCTATTTGGTACAGCTTTAATTCCCAACGTACCTACATAACTCGATCAAAGATCGTTGAACCATCTGAACCCGCTCCCCATGAATATAAAACACCTTTTATGTCGGTGTTCATTCAATATTCATTGCTTACCTGCAAGGAATTAGCATTTTGACACAATTAAAATGGATGCACTTAAGCATTTTCTTTAAAGTGGTTTAGGTATACAACTACATATAAGATGTTGAAAATCTGCCTTTCCATGCAAGATCGAGTCTTTAATGACTAAAATTCTTATACCTATGATATCAATACAATCAGATGGTCCGGAGGGCCTCATCCAGTACATCTCCTGAAAAACGTTGATTTGCGGCTTTTTGATGATATTTAATCACTCAGTGATATTCAAAAATCGCAACCCTGATTGCACAATTTACGCCTGTTGCAAACCTGTCGCGAGATAGAGAATAGCCCTGCGGATGCCCAATGGATTGTATCACTTGAAAAATGTATTTAAAAATTAAGAAAACGGTAAAGGAAAAATATCGTGAGGAAATCACGAAAGGAATCAAACAAGAAAATTATAAATGCAAAAGTTTGTGAGTATGTTTGTTACTCCTTCACGCTGAAACAGCTGGATGGATTTGGTTCAAATTTGGAATGGAAATAGCTTATACCCTGAGTTAACATAACATAATATATCCATATTCCACTACTCGATATTCCCACCGGATCGAGACTTATGCGGGTGGAACCGCGGGTCGCAGCTAGTTTTAAATGATGTTCAATGTAGGTACTTCCTACTGATATTAAGCTATTTGATATAACTACATAACTAAGAAGTAAACTTCGTATAATAATATGCTTGGCATTCTTAAAAGTGAAAACTAAAACATTGATTACTACTTTAAAACAATGCTAACTAGTGAATGGTACCTACCTAATGAAAAATGATACCTTAGTGTTGTGAGTCATCGAGTCGGTAATCGTTTGACTATTGAACGAATATAGATCTAATTTGGCACAAAGAAAGCCCATGATCTACTTCTCTTCTTACTTTTAGCTCGAACAACACGTTACCTACCTAGTTAACTTACATAACTCTGAGTAATAATAATACTCTAGGAACAAAATTATCTAATCAAAAATAATCGTAACTAAATTAAATCATTTGTAATGGCTTGTAGTCTTATTTAGGTTTGCAGTATTTACACTAAGGGCCTTATTCATGATTATTTTTTAAACCTATATTAGCTAAAATAGCTTTTGTTTTGTTCTCTATGTAAAATGTTATATGTCAAAACAAGACAAGAGCTATTTTAACTAAAATAGGTTTAAAAAATTAATATGAATAAGGCGATAAGTGTATAACTTGTGTTGTAAATATCGCGCTACCTTCCATTTAAAGAGTAACTCGAGTGCCCCTATTCATCGTCATCATCATCACAGCCTTTAGACGTGCACTGTTGGGAGAGACGCAGTAAGTCAGTGGATGGAGGCGGCTCTAGGCCATTCGTCGTGGTATTCTATGAAGAGGCCTAAATCCAGCAGCGGACGGCTACCAGCTGATGATAATAGGTACCTACCTATTCACACACTTTATACGTAGGTATTGTGGTGTTGCTATGCTGCTTTGAACAAAGCTAACTGCCGGAATCGGATGCTTGTAGCGCTCACAAAGAACGTGCGTTTTTAACCTTTTTGCTCTGTTGCCGGTTGTTACGTAAGATACATTTTAGTGAAATGTTTGCTCATGGTAGATTAAATTTGTTCTTAACCAATGAGAAAATGCAGATCAATTTTTTTTTCATCCTATAGATAGGTAACTTAGTTCCTGGATGCATAAACCCTTATTGCCTCCATTCACTTACCAAGTGTTTGTCACTTATGATGCTACTGAAGAACACCTATATAGAGAGCCGCGCCGCGCCTCCGGCGCCGGGGCGCTCCGGGCCCTAGTGGGACTAACTATAGATTGAAAATAATTTCATGCATCATCAAAAGCATTGGGAAATCCAGCAAATTTCCCGAGGCATCATTCAATCAATAACATCCATCAGTTGGAATAAATATCATTGGCAAGGATACCTACTGATCAACAAAGTAAGTACTTATGCAAAACACGCATACCGGTTGTTATGATCTGTATGACGTAAATATGGGGTGCATAATCCACTAAATATAAGTATATTTACTGTAGGTTAGATAGGTATTATTTTCTCTTCTGCTCGATGGCACGTTTTGGCAACATCAGAAACAATAATCTTTCACAACAATGTTGGATATTTTATATTTTGAGCGAAATCTCCTAAATCTTCAACAATTTCAGAAGAAGCATCACTCGTGCGCGTCTATGATTATAGTCATGTTTTAGGTATAGAGAGTTGGAGGAGGCTTATACCGCCATGGGCGGTCCATACTTAAATTAGTTAGTTTTACGAACAATTTTAATTTATAGGTGTATATTTTTTTTTTTTTTTTATGTATTACCTTTTTTGGGATATAGGTAAGTAGGTATCTCTAAAATTGCAATACCTACGTAAACACAAATAACGATTTTTGTTTCGACTGTATATAGGCAGCCAACATGTAATCTGTCAACTAACTAAAGATATACCCCTGTGACAGACAAACGGACAGCGTATAGGCAGTCATAGGGCTGAGTAGTAGGGTCTCGTTGGCACCCTTAGAGTACGGTACCCTAAAAATAACTTCTTAATTTTAAACCGTCATGATTCTTGCTAGTTTTGACGTTTATTAAATTGTCAAAAAGCGAAATGAGCGTTTCCCAGAAGCGTGGGCAGCGGGCGGCGTAGGTACGGACCTGAATGTAGGTCGCCTTCACTTCCCCGGCCGAGACAAAAACTACGAGCTTACAATAATATCATCGGTAAGTTTTATATAAGAAGGATGAATTTAAAACTCTTTCATAAAGATCAACCAAAAACAAAACACGTGTACGTAGTTCTTAGACTGTCTTTTGTTTGAATTAGACGTGATAATATAAGATGGTGATTTAGTTACCTATAATTACACCAATTCAGATATTTCCAATAACCAGACAAGATGTAGTTAGGTACCTAAGTGTCTCTAAATTAGGTATGACAAAATATGGGCATCCCTTAAATATACAGACGTCTAGAGTTGAGATAAAATATAATACCCTGGTAGTGAAATGATACCGAAACCATAGATTATTTAAATATTCTATGCCGAAATCTAGCTTTTACAAAGAAAAACTTGGAGAAATACCAAACGAAGTCTTTAAGTCTGGCAAGTCATTCAATCATCTTTGTTTACCGACTTTTAGAGGTGATCATCAGACAGCATAATCTGAAGAAAAGATTAATCGTCTATAAATGTCCAAACCGCAACATGTGAAAAAATAAGTGTTTTTCAACACGTAATAGTAGTTGTAACGTAAGTAAGTGCTACTTTTAAGTGTAAAATATTTGCAGTCTGTGGATTTCCTGAATAGCAGAGAAATATAAGTAATGGTACGCTTTGTCCAGACTTGAGAGTAAGACAATTGATTCAGTTCATGCGTTCCGCTTTTCGCTGCCTTTTCAAGAGCTCCCCGGAACCAAAATCTGGTTGTAGATACGTGCGAACACTTGACCATCATTACTACCAATTAGGTACCTATTTGTTATAAGTACACACCATACCTTCCGGCCTCAGGTACCCGCATGAATATTAATAACAATGACAGGCTAATATCGCGAGTATATGGAAAACGGCCAAGGGCGTTCAGCTTATTCAGCCTGACATCGCAGTAATGGTGTTGTTCCTAACAACCCTCATTACTGCGTTTACATGTGGAGTAAGTATATTTAAATAGATAAGAGCCAGTTTTTAAGTCACGCGTCGCTTCGACCAGAAGACGCTATTTTGATAGAAGAAAAATTAATTTATGGAGAGACCAATTCCGCAGAGCTATATTCTCTATCTCGCGACAGGTTTGCACAAGGCGTAAATTATACAAATTTACGCCTGTTGCAAACCTGTCTCGAGATAGAGAATAGCCCTGCCGGTCTTCGTGGTTGTGGACAACGCAACTCATCTCTTTGTGATCATTGTTCAACAACTTTCTTTTCTTAATTCCTCTTTGTATTCAATTGTGAAGCTTTAAATGTTCATGTGAACTTCAAATAATGGCAATAAAGTTCGTAGATAACGAAAATGAAACTGCTGCCTTCACTTTTCCTATTCTCAAAATATGTTTTTTACTTGTAACTACTTCCCAGGTTTATAGTTAAATAGGTACCTACTCAACCATGTACATGTATATAGGTAGGTATATGTAATGTTAATACCTATTAGTGTTTCTACTCCCAGACAAACCTTGTGTATAGATTATATTTATGTTTTTCATATATTTTAGATATGAAAAACAACCATTATTAACTTCTGGCTTGTTCCAAGCAAAACAATAATATTTTTTTTTCAATCCAAATGGTTTTCCGATCCGGCCTCGATAATACCAGTAATGTCTATATTGTCTTTTCTAAGATATAAAGGCATAATAAAAACATCGTTTTCAAAACTCATCGAATTCAAAACTCATGAGCTCATCGAATTAAATACAACAGCTTCCAATGAATCATCTACCTACTCTGGAGTCTGGATATATTAGAAGAGTTATGACATTTAGGGTCTTCGAAATAAATTGAATTCTGTCCACAGCAGCAACTTAAAGCTCTACAAGGTAAATAGTAATTTTTAATCTATTTCGGCATCTTGCCATTTCTAAATGGTTTTTTTTCTACGTGGTTCGTAACAAAAAACCGAAATAAGGAAATCCGTAGAAGTACCAAGATCACCGGCATCATTCTCAGAGTATGCTCAGAGTTAACAAGTTGAAGTGTCATTGAGGGGCATGTCATAGCTCGCAGAACTGACAACTGTTGGGTAATAAAGGTTCTCTATTGGCAACCACGAACCGGCGACGCAGTGTAGGAAGGTTCGATGAAACAAGGATATTATAAAGGTCGTAGGAAGTCGGTGGATAGAGGCAGCCCAAGATCGTTCGTCATGGCATTCTATGGAGGAGGCCTATGTCCAGCAGTGGACTTCTACAGGCTGATGATGATGATGATGATTACGTATCAAGAAACCGACCTGAGAGCTCTTTGTCTATAGAATCAAACTATATAATTTTTCTGTAGGTAAGTACAGCAGATTCTATTTACACTAGCAACGACACACTAACCCAAATAGTGCAGCGGCAATCATGCGCGACAAAACATTATCGTGGAGCGTGCGTAAGCATTACCTACGGACCATTTGATGAAAATGATACTTGGATCATGTCATTTAGCTCATGCAAATATGAGTCAAATGTTTTTATAACTGTCGTAGAATCTAAGGATGGACTAGGAATTAGAGTCAGATGGAATCAAGGTAGAGATAGTACTGAAAAAGTGTTTTCGAAGAAGTTTTATCAAAAATCACTTATAATCTTTTAAAACATACCCCGCATTCTTCCAATCTTAAAGATTTCTACGAGATAAACCCGCCCATTGCATTTTTTAACCGACTTCAAAAACAGGAGGAGGTTCTCAATTCGACTGTATGTTTTTTTTTGTATGTTTCTTACGCGATTACTCGGACAATTATGAATTGATTTGATTCTTTTTTTGTTTGGTAGGTCATACTTCAGAGGTAGTCTTATATAAATATTATCGAAATTGATTCAGTGCTTTTTGAAACAGGTTAGTTTTTGTTTTTCGTTTTTTTTTAATGGTATAATTTTCATATGGTGAGAGCGAGAGCTCTCACCATATGAAAATTATTTATTTAGGCATTGGTAGAAAATAGCGTTCTCGTATTCAAATGAATTGGGAGGTCCACTATCTCGTTGCTTCCGCTTAGGGCTTTTGGTATTTATTACCTTGGGACACCCTGTATAAAAGTTATGATTCATATACTTTCCACGGCTATAGGTATTTGGGCCAAGTGACAGTAGTCGCGGGTCGTGACACTGTCGTTAGATGCGCAACTAGAGCAACGAGGATAATGCACAAACTAGATCTGAGCAGACAGTTTGTGCTCTGTTTACCCTTTACAATTGCCGTCTTTACTCACACACATAAACGTTCACTGTCGCGTAACTTACCTAGGCAGGATTTAGTATAATAAGGTTTTAGTAGAATAATACGTTTTAGGTCTAGCTAGCTAAAACATCCATGATGATGATGATGTTCCACATGGGCTGAGGCGCGAGTAAATGCTAGTAGGTAATAATAGTAGTATGAATAACAAACGAAAGAGACTTTAAACATACTCGATAAATACCTATTTATGTTTAAAAACCCAGAATTTTTATTATTTTAAAACTTAGTTCGCTGACACTAATGAACTTCAGTCTTTGCCAACGAGCTAACACCTTTTAATGATACGGTTTTGAAATGCAATCGGTACTTACGTAGGTGATGAGTAGTTAAACACGTCTATACGTAGGACGATAGGTAATTGCAGTGTGGGTGGAAGTAAGGCCAAACCTATCCCGAAGTCTATTGAATCCTAACTTGGGCTCAATGGGTCCAAGGCTTCGTCCTTCCTCACTAATATTCGATACATAGCCAATGAACATCTTATTTATAAACGAATTTAAATTTAAGCTATACTTAAAACTAGTCCTGCGGTCACAGTATGGCCCATAAATTCTTACGGAACATTTTGAAGATATAATAAAACCAGGCAGTGGAGAAAAGTCGGTAAGGGAATGGATGCCATCCATATTCTAATTCCATACTATAAATTATTATACTTGTCTTTTTATTTACATATTATTATTGTTATAGTTTACTTCATCTTAAATTATGCAAGATATCTCATAAGTTTGCCGTGGTGTGTCCGGCCGGCTTTAGATTAGACTCTAGGTCTATAGGGACTCTAGGGATTAATAATTCTCCTCCCGTGGATGTCGTAAGAGCCGACAAAGGGATTATAGCAGGGGGGGGCATAACCTAACATCGACAATTACCTATCCACCTGCCAAGCGTGGTGTGGCAAATGGGGGGGCATTGCATTTTATTGGAGAGGCTTCGTCCGGAAGTGGACGTCTAGCGGCTATAATGATGTGGATGATTTTATAAATGAAGCAAGCAAGATAACAAAATGGAAATCTGTTTCTCAGTCATCGTATTGTAAATACTTACTTTCAAAACAAACAACACTTTATTTTAACGCTTATATACTGAGCTCGAGTTAGTATGCGTTTGGCATAATACTATCACTTTTCTAACTTTCTCTGATATTTGTAGTTTTAACACTGCATTACGGAAACCGAATTAAATCAAGTCATTGTTACGTTTATAAGTAGGCAGGTAACAACTTATGAATTCAAAGTGCGTTTTAATTACCCTATTATGCAAACTATTGTCATTGTTTAACTGTAATCCTACTAACGTACATTACAACATAATATAAAACTAGTACTTAAAACTACTGTGCAAAAAAAAAGTATAAGCCTAACCGGAAATCGAGATATGAAACGGGAAATCGAGAGATGAAATGGTTAGTGGCTCATTTAGCCAGTAACCGGGGTGAATGGAGACAAGGAAGAGATACATTTACCCTTAGAGAATTTATGTGCATTTACCTGTAGTGGGGCCTACAGGTTTGTAGAGGGTGGCATTCACAAAGATAAAAAAAAATACAGCATGATCCAAGCTTATACGCAATAAATGTGCCGTGGTTTGTCCGGCCGGCCTACGAATAGACCCCTTTCGTCTCCTCCCGTGGATATCGTAAAGGGATTACACTAGGGGATGGGCAGCAGCATTCACCTGAATACACCAATACTCTGCGATCACCAATCCGCCTGCCAAGCGCGATGATTATGACAAATCCCCCCATGTGCATTTTATGACCTTGTCCAGCGGTGGACATCTAACGGCTGATGATAATAATACGCAATAATAAAACGATTTTACCTGTAACAGATGGGAAGTGGAATCCTATAATCTGCCTTAGAAGAAAATCAGAAAGATTGAATTTACTATGATTGGTGATAACTTCTAAAGATGCTAATGCTAAATTTCCAATAGAAGTAGGTAGGTACCTGAATCAAATGCTGATTCACGCATCAATCTTAATAGTTCTGAAGAAACTTTTCCTCCGTGCTCTTACCTCGCTAAATATCTAGTCAAACGACCATAAGTTATCGTCTTCTAACGTTGCAGTAAGTAAACAGCATTTCAATAAACAACACATCAGCCGAGTCAATATTTATATTTGAGGTAATAAAAACCGCACAATATGTTGAGGAAAATGTCAATGCGACTGTTGTGCCGGCATCCTCCGGGTCAGCGGTTCGATCAGCCTTGGCCTATATTCAAGCTCTCCTAGAATTGGGTCAGTCAGCCACAATCACCTCATGCACTCTACCTACATCGCTGATTATAATCGTATCAATAATTAGTAAGTACTTACGTATATAACACCTATGAGTAGGTAAAAGACCTTGATCCATTTCTGAATTATTGTGTTTTCGATATCAGCCTAGGTATCTCAAATTGCGATCGAAAACAAACAGTGAAATGAGTCATCGGTATGATTCGAAGGTAGAGGCCATGAAAATGCCATCACCTTTACTCGTGCGAAACAATACAATTTGAAAATTAATCATTTTTTGTATTACTCTTTAAGAATAAAGTAATGTGTGGATACTTCTTATGGCAACGTAGACTACTAAGTACCTACTAAACTTGACTTTCCATCATAGATAGGTTAATTAGGTAAGTTAGAAACATTATATTAGTATAATATTGAGGTAGGTACTAAAGATACTCTCTACCAATGTATTTAGATGCCTACTTTGATTTAATAAGTAGGTAACTGGTGTTCTGGCGAAAACATAAAGGAAAAATTTTAAAAGTTGTTTTGGTAGAATTTACAGGAACTTCTCCATGACAGCAACTAGGTACGCGACGGGCTTTATATACTAATGTAATGAATGACAGATAAAATGAAGCGTCGGCTTTCGTTAAAGCTTTCCAATTGGCAGCAAAAAGGCTTCTCAATTTTTTTTGTAGATCTTTGTCACGCCGTTTCGACTAAACCGATTTCGATGAAATTTGATAGAGATAAATTATGGCCGGGGTCAATTTATTCTAAATTTTCGGATTGTAGACAAATTGTGTACAATCCGAGAATTGGGCCCCGGTCGATATTTCGCACTTGACATATTCATACAAGATCTTTCAGTATTGACGGAACATACTTGTATGAAAATATGTTCGACATAATTGTCTACAATCCGAGAATTGCCTACTTTTTTCCCGGTACCACTATAAAAACAAAACTAACAACATACGGCGAAAATGAAATAAAAACGTCAGTGACGAAATGAAACTTTGTAAAACCAGTAAAACTGTTACCCAACTCAGTTATTTATGAAGACAATTACGAGTTTTCGGCAATTTGAGCAACTTGTAAAAGTTCTCAGTCCATACTCGGCGGTACAACAATAATTGACAAACAGGTTCGCACTGTTTATGAGCATACATTACATAAATATAATTTCCTCTCGCTTTTCTTCACAAGTAATACCACAGGTAATACATAGGAGTTTACCTATCTGTACGTGTATTCTCATATCAAACAATAGGCATGGGTAATAACCATTAGATAAACAGATACAACCTATTATTTATAGAAATATAAATGCTTTTTCTTTCTTTCTTTCTTTAATAGTTTACCTACAGTGTAGGTGGTGTGGTGTCTTAGATCCATCGACATGTACCTATATAAGATCGTTGCATGACTGACTATCAACGTACAGCTTAACCCGCATAGCTCAGTAAGTTTACCTAAGTATTGACATATATATTATATTGACAGAATATATAATTAAACCATGATTCAATGTATGTATCTAGCCACGATAATTGTACCTAACCTATCGATTGCAAACAAGATTCTACCCCATAGGTACCATCTCTCTTGCCTGTTAACCTGAGGTGGATGGGCTCTCCCTGTTTACCAAGAACTCCTAGGGGTGATTGGGTGCAGTGCAACTAATAATAAAGCGGTCCTGAATTTCCCCAATGCTGGGCAGTCTTTGAATATCAACTCAGGTTCAGGAAAAAAGCGTTTAAGTTAGCAACTGAAAAGTGCATAATATTATCTGGTAGATCTGACAATGATAAAATCCTCAACCATACGACATCTAAGTACTTTGCGATAACCCCTATTGATAATAGAAAGACAAGTTCATAAATAATCCACTTGGAGATGATGCAAATCCTCCATGAATGTTGAGGATCAATAAGCATAGAAAGTCTGTTTTACGAATGGAAAAATAATATATTCTCCAGAGAAACCTCGTTAGCTTATTTGCCGGCAAAGTGTGGGCAGAGGTGGCAAATGATTCATATCACTTTTACTATATCAGTAACATGTTCACGATGACTACGTATTTCTTATTGGATTAGTAAATTATGAATCCTGTCTATTTCTGTAGCAGTCTCATTTCTCCAGAGCTTATTGAATTTGAAATTCAGACAATTTGCAAGATTTTTTTAACAGACACAATTCATTGCTTGTCTTTGACAGCAAATAAACACGAATGCTGAAATGAGGTACTCACCAATAGTTTTCAACATCTGAAGATCATCCAGCTCGTATTCTTTCTCTTCTTCCGTGTACTCGGAATCAGTGGTGGTAGAATCTTGCTCCTCGATGGAAGACGACACCGACAGCGACCGCACGTCAGAACTCAGTTCAGAACTGCAGTCCCGCACCAACTTGGCACTTGCCATCATCATTTTTATGTCCACTGTCTTTTTTCAGTCAACTAAAAAACAGCTGTTTCAGTCTTGTCTTTCAATTCATAATTTAATTTTATAGAATTAGCTGACTGCAGTTTTATAAAGTGAGCTCTACTAAAAATGTAAATGAACAATGTTATATTATTACTAAATAAATTATTTGTTGTTTTGAATTTGCAATATTTATCATTTATATGGTAGGCAATGTTATCGTAAGACGCGCGAGAGCGGTACGCAGAGAAGCGGCAAAGCGTCCGACGCACAGCGCGGCTAAAATCTCACTGAAAGAAGAACTCTGAAGAGAACCGCGCGCGCTCGCTCGACCGACACGGCTGGCTCGACGCTGGCATGGCAAACTAATTAACATAAAGCCGCAGCTGTCGAGCAAGTCGCGAGACTCTAGACGACAAAATAAACGCTGACAACTTGATGGTAGCTAAAAACACACTTTTTCTTACTCAGAAAATGTATCGGCTGTATGTACTAAAGTCAAAGGACAGTGTACCTAGGTAGGTTATATCTCTAAAGGGTGTAGAAATAAATATACATATCTAAACATTCTATCTGGAGCTTAAGTTTGTGTGAGACATGGACAGAGTGACACAGAAGGATAGCGCTGTTGGATGCATTTGAGATGTGGTGTTGGAGCAGGAGAATGGAGAAGATAAAATGAGACAAATGGAGACATATTGGATATTTATAATTGGCCATCTTTAACGACAAAGGAGCATCATTGTGGAGGCGAGGAAGACCACGAACAAGTTACATGAGCCAGATAAAAGAGAAGGTTCCTGCCATGTTTTACAAGGAGGTGAAAGAGGTCGCTTCGGAAAGAAGTAAATCGAGACTTACAATCAGATCATAATAACAGAAAGAACCTGAAATTACACGTCTCAAACTTTGTGGTCAAAGAAAACAAAAAATATTTCAATAAATAGTTTATTTTAACTTGAAAATCGAGCATACAACAACAAAACGAAATATAATATCACACTGAAATCCGATATAATGGTTTTCCTACATTATTCGTGGAATAAATATATTAACATGGTGACCTTTTCAAAGCCTTAGGTCGCTTACAGTGCAAGACCGACCGCTGTCGGTGCGTACGTTGTCCACCGAGCACGTCAATGTCATGGAAATGTTATAGAAATGCATAAAACAACACACGATACGTACGCGCGCGACGCTATGCACTGCGTACGTACGGGGACCATCAGTCGAGCGCGTCAGTACTGCGTGCGTTGTCGGTGGCGAACCGACCATACGTGTTTCGTAATTCATTCATTAATTTATTAGTTTAAAAAAATGTTACATTACAAACATGTTAAGATTAATAGACAAAGTCATGAATATCGATACCGAGCGTGTGTGTGGGGTCAGTAGAGCACCGAAAGCTACATTTAGATGGTCGGTTCGGTGCTTATCGGGACCGTAGGTATACGCACCGACGACGGTCGGTCGTGCACTGTAACCGGCCTTATTGGTTTCATTTCTGTACAGTATTCTCTAAATTTAAACAGAGCTAAAATTATTGCCCCCCCCCCCCTCTTCTAATATCAAATATATAAGAATCAAAGTTCTGACTAACTGACAGACAACGGAGAGCCCAAACCGCTGGACCTAGAAACTTGAAATTTGGAGGGTGTGTTTTTTTTAGGATGTAGGGCTGTATTAATAAAGGAATTTGGAAAACTCGTCTTCTAACGGGTCCAAAATGGGCTTTAATTGTAAAATGCTCTGTATTTCAAAAACAAATGGTAGTAGACATTGAAATTTTACATATCGATTTCTCAAACAAAATAAAGAAACACATGTTTCAGCGTTACCTTAAATTTTCGTAGAAAGAAGTACGGGACCGTTTTCTTTGTAAAAAAAAACCAAGGTTGAACTGGGACCCCTTAATTGAAAAACTTGAGTGTGGTGTCGTTTCAAATGTCGTCGAAGTTTTTTTTATTTTCTAAATACTTTTTAATTTTATTTGATGTTTAAAGACGTTACATTGATGAAGATCAGATCTGATGATGGAATCGGAAGGCTGAACTCCTTGCAATACCATTCTAGGTATAATTTCTAGGTCAGTCGTGTTTGGGCTCTTTTGAGTTGTTTTTATGAAATGTTTAACAGTAGATGAGGCCATGGTCTGATGATGGAGACAGGAAATTTTCAACGGATCTCCTTAACAGCTAACAGTAGAATAGTAGTGTTTGGGCTCTTTTTGTGAGACGGTTGATGACAGCGGGGAGGCTCAACGGATCTCTTCTTAAGTAGCATAGCAGAAGAGTTTTTAGCGGTGGTAGGGAGGGGTGGGGGGGGGGGGGTGTTAACGTGGACGAGGTTGCAAGTTTCAGTTAGACAACTTTAGCACGGATTAGCTTTAGAGAGTAATGTCCAGAATCTACACCATTTAATTCAACAACTATTAGCTAAACACGATTAAGTTAGAGATGGGTAACAGGAAATTATACATCTAAGTATGGCGTTAAATAATTAGATAATTATGTACTTCAAAATAATTGTATCCTTTCTTGGTGGTTATTATCATACAGAGCAAAGTAACGAGTGTGCAAAGTAACGAGTCTCTTTTAACACCCACTTAATATTGCACCCGTATAAACTGTAGATATTGTGCGATAACATGGCCCGTCACTCCGCTGTAAGGCCTTACCATGAGCTCTTATAACGATTCAGTTCGTAAACTATTCAGTACAAAATATCGTTTCCGTGATGTCCACAGCTATATTTAAAGGCACAGCAGCAGAAGGTCTATAGACTTCTGCGATTAAAGTTATTCAATGATGACGGATGTCAACGACGAACCGATATTTTGTACTGAATCGCTATAAAAGCTCATGGTAAGGCCTCTGGTCTGCTGCTTCAGTAACAGTTGTAGAGCAAGCAAGACTAAACCGTCATCTTTATACATATACTAATGGAGGGGCGGGAAATGTCATCGTAGAATATCTTTACCTAAATGATATACGATTGTGACCACGTGACTGCTTAAATATGGAATGATTTATGTTTATTTTTTAAAGTGACGTTCATTATCAACTTGAAGTTGATACGGTATCATTTTACTTTTATTTGAAAATGACTTGTGTGCTTTTGTATTGGAAAACTATTAAAAAATAAAACCTGAGCTATTTGAAACTAGAGTCTGTTCAGAGAGAGACCCGTCGTGGGATTGGAGGGCGCTGCTATGCTTAATTACCTGTTTTGTTTAGCGGGTAATACAACAGCGCGTCTGTTCCGTTTTGATCCTATTACAACTGTCACTATTTCTTTAGTTTATGATTCAAAATGCCGACAGAAAGAAACCAGCTCTTAATTATGGTTTTAATAATGTAGTTCACAACGTTAGTTCACAATTTGGCCACGACGGCTCTCTTTCTGAACTACTCTACCATATTTTAACTATTCAAATACCCAAGGACATTTTAATAGTTTAGCGTTGCTACTGATAAACGCGGAATATCCATGGAATAGTTACACCGTTTTTTATCTCATCGATTGATTTTGAAACTGCTTGTTAATGCAAAAGACAAAACATTAAGGGGGATGCTTTCGATTACTTAAAGCTCGTTTCACGCTAGATGGCGTGGAAAAACAGATATTGACTTTTTTATTTTTTGTTCAAAACTCGAGCGTCTTTAGTGAGTAATTTTACCGTTTGCGAGCACGGTGTAGGTCATAGAATTTGATGCAGCATGAATTTTCGTTAAAGAGTCGTTAGAAATTTCAAATTCACTATAAATAAGATCTGACAATTTGCCTCATGTAATTACACGCACGCACACTTCTACATTCACTGTTTTGTTTTTCACTAGATGGCGTTGTCATTATCCCCAGATGTTATATAGATGGCGTTAAAAAAATGTTTATAAGGTATCTCGATAATGATGGCGTTAAAGAAAATTGTTAGAAGGGATGAGCCGCCACCATCCACCGACTTCCTGCCACCCTATAAAAAGTGCCGTGGTGTGCAGCGTAGAATCTATAATCCTCCTCCCGTGGATGTCGGAAAAGCCGACTAAGGGTTTACACCAGGGCATGGGCAGGAGCATCCATCTGAGTAACCGATACTGCAATCACCAATCAACCTGCCAAGGGTGGTAATTATGGCAAACACCCCCACAAAAATGAATGTCTTTTTACAGAAATTAATAAAAAGAAAAAACAAACAGATTAGGTATTTTTATTGGTTTATAATTACAAGTATTTTCCACTAGAAATATCATACACTGACAACAAATATTCATCAATAGGTAAGCGATCAGTGCAACTGCACATTTTGTCTTCGTATATTGTATTCATTGTTACCATTAGTGCCCATTGCATCTCTTCTAAATATAACTTTTCATTTAAAAAACCGACTTCCGCCATTGTATTCGACTAAATATTAGGATGAAAAAAAAATGATGAAAGAACCATAGTGGTGAAAGGATTATGATACTTTCTGAATGCAAATGCTTGGTTTGTTGCTGAAAATATCAAAATCGCCATATGTATGCCTAAAATATTTGAGGAGTTCCCTCAATTCCTCATGGATTCCATCATCAGAACTGGGTTTTGAAAAAAATGGGACCAATCTGGAAGTACATATATCTATTCAAATAAAAAAAGAATTTTCTAAATCGGTTCATAAACGCCGGAGATATGAGGTATCATCTTCATCATCATTAGATGTAGTTGATCTGATGATCAACTACATCATCATTAGCCTGTAGAAGTCCACTTAGGTGTCCCCTAGAGTGCCACGACGAACGGTCTTGAGCCGCCTCCATCCACAGATTTCCTGTGACGTTCATAATGCCTTTAGTCCATCGAGTGGAGGGCCTTCCTCTACAGCCTCGTCCGTTTTTCGGTCGCCACTCGAGAACCTTTATTCTCAAACGGTTATCAGTTCTGCGAGCTATATGACCTTCCCATTGCCACTTCAACTTGCTAATTCTGGTTGATCATCAGTGGCTAGAAAAAATACATTTCTTGATATAGTTTTGTTTTAGACAATGTTGTAAGGGTTTTTTGTATGAGAAAAAATAACGTACATGATGTCATTTCATTGAGATCTATGCACTTTGCATTTTTCCGAACACGTCTCAATATATATTTCAGATAAAATCGCATTTTTGAAAAATGCTACCAGCTTTAGCATCATGCTGCTGATAAACTCATTTATAGGGTGTGGTGATACGGCGTTTGCAAACATAACAGTGTACAAATATTACTGTGTTGGAAATATATGATATTGGATAAACAATCAACAATCTGCCTCTCTCACTATTCCAAATTGACTCGCAGTCAGACGACTAGTTAGTAGTTTTGTTAGTAGTAGAACTTCTTGTGAAAGAGTTCGTCCGGGGAAGTACTACCACTGTACCTATTTCTGCCGCCAAGCAGTAGTGTTCGCATTGCTGTGTTTCGGTTTGAAGGGTACGGGTGCCGGTGAAATTACAGGCACATGAGACTTTTCATCTTTATGTCTCAGGGTCGGTAGCGCGCGTGTAATGCCTCTGGTGTTACAAGCGTTCATAGGCTGCGGCAACTGCTTTCCATCTGGTGGGCCGTAAGCTTGTCTGCTTGCCAAGTAGCATAAAAAAAAACGTTCCGATCTGTGAGTAACGTATAAATCATTTCCATGCTGTTCATGTTGTGGACCATTTCTCAAATCTTCTGCCATCAAATCTGGCTGACTGCTGTTGTGCATTATTATTTTTCGTGCAACCAGAGTCAGCTTCGTCAATTTCGGCTTCAAAATATTTCGTCCATAAATTGGGAGCTTGGTGTTAGATAAGATCTGAAAACATAACATATTTACTTATTACATTTTCATTCATTCAATTTTTAAAGATATTTCAAGTAATATAAATATCGAGCTGCGCCTCGCGGTTTCACCTGCGTGAACCATGATATTATTATTATGACGTTGATTTATTTTAAAACTCGTTATAAAATACATTTTTCACTATAAAGAAATACTACTTATCTATAAAAACAAATAGTATATAAAAACAGTATAGTAAAAAATATATTACAAAACGGTAAACCACCGACCGCGGAGCAAAGGCCCAAGCGGTCGGAGGCTAGGGCTGCAGAGAGAGGAACCTCCTGACTATGCGTGCCGAGTCCAGGAGTACTGCCTTCTGAATCTGACCGTTGATCCAACCATTTAGTGAGAGCCTCTCAAGGTATTGGTCGAGGCTCTTTGCTATAAGGCCATTCACAGAAACAACTATCGGGACGATAATCGTCGAATCCACATCCCACATGGCGGTAATCTCGTGGGCCAAGTCAAGGTACTTGCTTGCTTATTATTATTATTATTATTATTAGGTATCTTCATTCCAAATTTCACTCAAATCCGTTCAGCCGTTTGGGCGTGAAGAAGTAACAAACATACATATAAACTTTCGCATTTATAATATTAGTGTGATGTGATGAGATGAAGAGGTCAACCGACGAATCCAACTCGGATGGGCAGCGTTCGGGAAACTACGCCATATCTAGTTTGTTGGTTTTGTGAAAACTTCTTGTGAAAGAGTTCGTCCGGGGAAGTACTACCACCGTACCTATTTCTGCCACCAAGCAGTAGTGTTCGCATTGCTCTGTTTCGGTTTGAAGGGTACGGGTGCCAGTGAAATTACAGGCACATGAGACTTTTCACATTATGTCTCAGGGTCGGCAGCGCGCTTGTGATGCCTTTGGTGTTGCAGGCGTCCATAGGCTACGGTAACTGCTTTCCATCAGGTGGGCCGTATGCTTGTCTGCTTGCCAAGTAGTATAAAAAAAAATCTTCTCGTCGCCGATACCGCAGAGCCTCAAGACGAAAGTCTACACGCCAGTGTTGACTTACGGCACTGAGACGTGGTCGCTAACTATTGGCCGTATAGACAAGCTCAAAGTTGCGCAACGGGCTATGGAGAGAGCTATGCTAGGAGTTTCACCACGTGATAGAATCCGAAATGAGGAAATCCGTAGAAGAACCAAGGTCACCGACATAGCTCTCAGAATTAGTGGCAGTGGGCAGGTCATATAGCTCGAAGAAGTGATAACCGTTGGAGAATAAAGGTTCTCGAGTGGCGACCACAAACCGGACGACGCGTTAGAGGAAAGCTCTCCACTCGATGGAATAAAGACATTATAAACGTCGCGGGGAGTCGGTGGATGGAGGCGGCTCAATACCGTTCGTCGTGGCATTCTAAGGGGAAGGCCTATGTCCAACAACAACAACAACGAAGGCTTCAAACAAAGGGCAGGCATCTTCTATAATAGTACTACTCTACTAGTAGGTAACACATTAAAATTATGTAAATATCTGTTTACTTACGAAATTTCACCGTGAAACCGTTATAACCTGGCTTGCACTCGTTTCAAAGACACCGCCCCAAAGAAAATTAATCGCATGACACCCACAGTGCACCATAGACAAGGACCATAGAGAAAAAAGTCAAGGAACATATAGGGAGAAATAAGTGCACTGGGCTAGGTAACCACAGACAAACAGAACACCTTAAATTCAACAGGGCCACAAATCAAAAAATTTCATTACCGTTTTTAATGCAAAAATGGCATTTAGATGATTCCAATTTTTATATTCGAAAAAGACACCCATGGTTTTAGCGTTTAAAATAGTTCAATCACACAACTACCCATTTAGCATTTTGAGACTTTGATGACTAACTTCACAGCAAAGCAGCCATCTTTCCAGTTAATAATAATAATAATAATAACTTTATTACGAAACATAAAAGTGTCAGGTTTTGGAATGCGTTTCTTTTGAATGAAAGTTCAATAAGTTTGATTACTATTTTATTAAAACGAAACCGCAGTACTTGGAAATGTGTCTGTTTTGCATATAAGATTACCGTGATTATGGTTGTAATTGTTTATAAACAAACATGCAATATTTGTTAAATGACTGTTATTACAATCAGTCTGTACAATCAGTCTTAAAATACAGTGTTTCATTATTATACATAAGTATCCTTTGAATTAAATAATCACTTTTAAGATTATTAAAATTACTTTGGGATCACATCCTTTTCAATCAGTTTTAGGATGCCCTGTTTTTTGTCTCAGCAACTTGTAGCTTTTTGATATTATTTTATTTTATTTACTTGGGAAAAATCTGTATCCTGAGAAGTTTTGTATAAAAATATATTATGCCTTTACAACTCTTCCTTTGAAAATCTATGCCAAGAGGCTGAACACTAAGAGGTTCTGAATCATAACTGATTGGTAATCAATCGTCTGTACTGCTGTCTGAGCTTATAGATGAGGATTCACTGGAGTCTCTATCTTAATCGCTTCATCAAAAACGGTACAAATTCCATACCAGACAGACAGCCAACACAATCCTAGCCTATCGTTACTTGATGAAAACATTATCTGATTTTGGAAGTCCAGAGCAATGAATAAATTTAGTCATTGAGGAAAGTACAGACAGCGATTCAGATATACTCAAGTGAATCCTCATCTTCAAGCTCAGACAGCAGTACAGATGATTGATTACCAATCAGTTGATTCAGTACTTCCTAGTGTTCAGCCTCTTGACATAGATTTCCAAAGGAAGAGTCGTAAAGAGCAGACCTCAAAGTTATTAAAACTGATCAACAACATTAAAATATATTTTTATACAAAACTTCTCAGGATACAGATTTTTCCCAAGTAAATAATATAAAACAATATCAAAAAGCTACAAGTTGCTGAGACAAAAAACAAAGCATCCTAAAACTGATTGAAAAGGATGTAATCCCAAAGTAATGTTAAACTTTTTATACTTACTTATTTTAAAATTGATTATTTAAGCTAAAGGATTTTTATGTATAATAATGAAACACTTAATGAGATTACTGCGATGACTTAGATATTATTGATCGTAGATCTCATCGTTACTACTAGTAAGTCAAAGATTTATGGAGTATTTTATTTTGTAATATTGCTAGATGAAGAGGTCATAGTTATGGATAAGTTTCTTCCGCATTTAATTACATTGATCTCAATGTAAATTTCAAGGTAGTGTAAGGTTCAAAATACGCATCTTATAATATACCATACATATATGTAGAAAAAAAAGATTTATAAAGTAATACAAAAAAAACTACTATCAAAACTTTGATAGGCTTTCCAGTAAAAAAATTAATTTTCGACTTGTGGCTCTTTTGCATTTAAGGAGCGAGATGACAACTTCATACTACACTTTGATATTGATATATTATCAGGGTTGCTACACCGAGTTTCTGAATCACAGCACGGTACACGGTCGGATTATAAAAACTAGTAGTTTTGCGAACAGAATACCTCAAGAGCACAAACTATCTTGTTTTTCGATAAAGTTTAAAAATCGCATCCATAGCCCGATCTAGCATATACCCAATCTTACTTGAACCACAAGTCGTTGAAACTCTAACAAATGAGAGCTCACGTAATATTGGTTTACATTTTTATTTTTTCTCAAAAACTATATTGTAAAATAAATATATAAGTAAGTACATATATCAAGTTTCATCAAGATTAATTGAAAAATGCGACGTACGCGAGTACTTACGTACATAGGTACATACATCCGAACAGACGATAGCAAATTTTGCCATATTATATTGCAAGGACTTACCTTGCTTTGCTCGCTCGGTCAATGACTAATAATATTTTTTTTTATTGCTGCGAATGAAGTTACGAAAGTATAGTTTTTACATATTCTTTCGTTGTTTTATTTTTATTTTATAAAATTGAAACTTGAGTTTCAATAAAGTACGTTACAATAAAGTATTTTCTCGAAGGTACCTACTTTGTTGATATTGCAAAGTATAAAGAACATAGCCGCAAATAACTTTGTAAACTATGATTATAACGAACGGTTGGCAACCCTATCAGAGCCAGCTCATAAAGCCTAATAATTACGGGTGACTAGCAAGCACTAAACTTGTGACGTAGCGTTGCCTGGCAACGTCGCGTTTCGCAATTTTGGTGACAGACCCGAAAATAACGCGAGGCATACTTTTATTTATTTAGTGCCATCTTTCACTATCTTTCTCAAAACTCGGTGCTCGAGGTCCATTTAACCGCCATCTCTGTCAAATTAAACAAAACAGGGTGCTCTGCGTAAAAATATC
Source organism: Epirrita christyi (assembly GCA_951392215.1). Lineage (NCBI taxonomy): Eukaryota > Metazoa > Arthropoda > Insecta > Lepidoptera > Geometridae > Epirrita > Epirrita christyi. The sequence continues at coordinate 11,103,474 of OX595835.1, read as the reverse complement.
ACGCTTCGATGGTAGGTGGCGACTCAAAATGGACATTAAAAACACTCACACATACGTAAAATTGGTCGTATTTCAAACTAATTTTAAAAATTACCCTTAGTAAATTTTTATTTGAAACAACCATTTGCGAGTACGATAATCGTTAGAAAATCGAAAAAAAAATACGATATAAAGAACGACAATCTGTGGATTGAAAAAATACTTAAATTATTTTGTATGGGCAAGGCAACGAGAGCATTCACCTTAAGTAACTAATCCAAAGATAATCTAAGTTTTATAACGGTAAAGTCTAGTTTCGCATACAGCTTCAAAGCAAATTGTCTCATGTAATATAGAACCAAATAGGTGGGCAAAATAAATTAAAGGATGGATACCCCATGGAGAGTAGAAAACGTCGAAGAGTCAGACGACTGTTTACAAGACGCGACGTCTTGATGACCAATTCTTGGATTGTAGACATATGTCGAACACAACATTTTTATACAAAATAGTGTCAAAGTTCTATCATGCCTTAATGTCCAAACATCTTATATGAAAATGTCGAGTTGGTTATTGTCTACAATCCGAGATTTGACCCTTGCTGGATAGAGTTGGCTGAAGATCGGGAAGAGTGGAAGAAGCTAAGGAGACCTTTACCCATCAGTGGTAAAGCATAGGTTAGTTAGAACATAGTATAGGTTATACGGTAAAATACTTGTTTAAAGCTTACAAGCTTATAAGTTATATACAGAGGAATAATGTTTTATATCTGAAAGAAAACAGGACGGGTCGCTTGTCCTTTCAGCAGCAAATCTATGGATATAAAAGTACTTAATCAAATAAATGTGATGTTTAATATAACATAATTATATAAATTTAAAATTACTTAATAAAAACATTTACATTTTACACCAGATTATGTCAATAATCCGTTATATTATACAAATTAAATATTTACAGGCCCTTTCAAAGTTAAATCAAGTAATACATACATTAGTCTCATACGTACAAAAATATATACAACTACAAGCTATACTTTACAAAATTTACAGATTGTTAAATAAATAATGATTTACACCAGGCAATTTATAATCATCATATACAATCATCCTGGCAACGCTTCTATTCAGTTCTACAGTATTTGTAGTATTAAATCTGAGGCCCAATTCTCTAATTTAAAAACATTCCAGTCACAATATAATCTCGTGTCAGTCGAGCTGTCACGTATAGTAATTATTACTTAATCTTCGCGTTTCTTGCGAAGATTCAGTAATAGTTACTATACGTGACAGTGCGATTGAGACGAGATTATACTGCGAATTGAATGTTTTTAAATTAGAGAATTGGGCCTCTGATCAGCATTAGAAATGTGCATTGTGCAGCCAAGCTAACAAGTATTTTTACTAAACTAGGACGCTTAGTCTAGCCTGTAGGGCACTATTACTCGTTATTTATTAGTCTTGTAGAATAATATAGGTACAAAACATGGAAACAATTGTTATATTCTGTATTTATGTCATATACACTTTTGTCGTAGGATCAACTGTTGTAAAATTTTGGCACCTTTAATCCTAGATAGCGGCTCGCGCCTTAACCACCCCAAGAGGTTGAAAACTTAGATTTTGAATAAAGTCAAACATATTATACAATAAAAATCTTATCTACACTACCTTTTGTAAGGCAAAACCACCTACAGACTGGACTACCATATTTTAAAAAGTTTATTTGGTATGTATATATACAGGATGTTTTTTTTAAATTGGGCAGTACGGGGATATCCGAATCCATAAGAGATACGGGAAAACTGTCTTTGGAACCATTTGCTCATTTTGTATGAAAATGATTTTGGCATAGTTATTTTATTGGTCAAGCGTGAGTTCTCCATAAAAATGAGTAGTTTTGATCAAAAAATTTTTTTATGCGAATCGACTCAGTTTCATGTAATGGTTGTTTCATTGTATCGGAAGAAAAAAATCTGAGCAGCAGAAGTTAGTCAAATTTTATAAAATGTTTTCTCATACAAATTGTAAGTAATCTGGTACCTACGTTAATAAAACTATCGCAATAAATTTTCAAAATGGCCTCCCTCTTGCTGTTTCCAGGTACGGGTACGTTTCAGAATACCTCTTGTGGCCTTAGACACAAAAAGAACAAAGATACAAAGGTACAAAGATTTTCTTATTAAAGTTTGACTAAGTTCTACAGCTCTGATTTTTCTCATTTCACGAGACCATCAGAGCAGTAGAACAACATTCACCACACATCTTTGTCTAATGCCACTAGAGATGTTCTGAAACGTGCCCGTACCTGGAAACAGCAAGAGGGAGGCCATTTTGAAAATTTATTGCGATAGTTTTATTAACGTAGGTACCAGATTACTTACAATTTGTATGAGAAAACATTTTATAAAATTTGACTAACTTCTGCTGCTCAGATTTTTTTCTTCCGATACAATGAAACAACCATTACATGAAACTGAGTCGATTCGCATAAAAAATTTTTTTGATCAAATCTACTCATTTTTATGGAGAACTCACGCTTGACCAATAAAATAACTATGCCAAAATCATTTTCATACAAAATGAGCAAATGGTTCCAAAGACAGTTTTCCCGTATCTCTTATGGATTCGGATATCCCCATACTGTCCCATTTAAAAAAAACACCCTGTATAAGATAAGTACGTAGATGATTCATTTTACAACGCATGCAAACATTTTACTTCTTTCAACATTAACAACATTGCCTTTAACTTTTGTGTATACTTCATATTTTTTTATAGTGATTAGATAGCCTCCAAGCTATGATATACCTACCTTAATGCGCTACTTTATATAATTAACAATATAAAACCACTTAAAAGCATTATAGCATTATTTGCTTTTTCCTAAAGTTTAAACTAACTAAAGCTAATTTGAGTACGATATCAACATATTTTCAGCTATTATTTGTTTAAGAAATAGGAAAATTAATTTAGATAGCGCAACGATCACCGAATAAACCGATTCTGAACAGCATTCTCTAAATAATATGAACCATGCAAACAAATATCGTGAGCTTTATCTTAAAAGACTGAAATAAAAGGGAACGTGAATTATTTTAAGATTATTTTTAAAAAAATATTAATAATCTGATAATCAATAATGTTGTAACATAATGTATAAAATAATTAATAATTATTTGACTTTATTATTTTTGTTATATATTATGTTGTTATTAAATTATTATTGAAAGGTTTTTGACGATTTTAGCGCGGTTTAGCTTTAGAGAATGATGCACAGGTACTACACCTTGTATTAGATACAAATTAAGATGAACGATTCTGACCAGTGATCTGTCTGAGTGCAAATATAAATTACAAGTACCACATAAAATACCTATTTTTGACTTATACCATAGATAAACTATATTACTACGTAGTAATATATGTAGGTATAAACTATTGCATACAAATCTCTACAAATATATAAAAGCGAAACGTTGTCTCTTTACTTGTTTGTTGTGTTTTCGCGCCAAAATGGCTAGACCAATTTTGATGTAATTTGGTACACCGATAGATTACAACAACGTGGATCAAAACAGGATACTTTGAATATCGAACCTCAGTCCCATCGGGAGAATAACGCGGGTGAAACCGCGGGCGAGCGCTAGTAATTTATAACGTAAAGACATTTTACTATGTTCATGTTTTATGTAAACTTTGCTTCCGCGGTGACGCAAAACTTGTAAATAGACATTGTTATAGGTACCCTAAATAATCAAATCTTATTGATCGTCCAATTAAACTGGCGTGCAATGAAATAACATAGAAAAAACACAATACTTCCCAAACCATGCAAGTTATCGAATTTACATAAAAATAATATTAAAATATATTTCATACGGCAACAAATACAATAACATTTGTAAAAAATTGCATTTCACATACAATTTATTTCAGCTATCTTGCAGTTTCGGAGATATCTTAGCTGTTTTAAGTGAACGCTTTTCATTGCACGCCAGTTTATTTAAATAGGTATGTCTAAAAGAACTAGCAAATTTTAATAATTACTGTACCTATTATTCGTGTAATAAATAAGTAACCGAATGATTACGTCAAACGTACGAGCAGTTCACATAATTTAAAAGTTTGATTGCTTGCCGCTAAACTTACGTCAAACAAAGTAGTTTGAAATTATAATGGCAACTATTTAACATTTCGTCTGTCAACTCGCACAAACGAAACTCTACATTATCTTTTATGTATATTTGGCTATTTTTATGATAGTGATTTATGGCGAAAGTATTTTGATATCTCAATCAAGATAAGTGATTGATAATGTTTTCAGGTATCGCAAAAAAAGATTTTGTTTTTTTTAGATTTGTTTCGCAACTGAATTAGTCACATTTTTTATCGACGCGTACGTTTTGTAAGTGTTTTTTACCACACTGGTTTTCTCTGAGCATCTTTATCTTATAAGTAATCTTCGATAGTATATAGTTATTGGATTTTATAACATCCCAAAAATTACCTAACGGGCAGGGATCGATCCCGCGAGCGTCTCCTTGATACGGAGATGGGTTAATCGCTGCGCCACTGGTTGACCAAACGCCTGGTCAAAATAGTGGGATTGTATCACTGGCTCAAAGCGCCGTAGCACGTTATCTTCGATATTAGTTCACGTGGACAGCAGACGCATTATCATAGCTATCTGCTGAGATAATCACAGGATTCACTGTAAATTTTCCTAGCTAAAGCTAACTTTTTTGTAGCTCGCCTCTTCAAATAGTCCATCAAAAACATTTTACTGTACTTAATGTGTTTCTGTGTGTGTGTGTTTTGTGTTCTGTGTATTTTTTTTTACCTGTTTGTAAAGAGAATGTTCACGGCGCCAACCAGAACTAGCTTTATGGTACATTTTTATTTGATTTCTAACATTTTCATTACAAGTATCAAGATTTTGTAGTCGAGCTATAAAGGCGAGACACTTTTGCAAAAAATACAAAATCGGTAACTCAGTCTTGACGGCTTCAGTGGCGCGGCGGGCCCGTAGCCCGCTGAGAAGCAAGAGGTTCAACAGTCACGTACATAGTCCTGATCCCACACTAGGATTCCCTGTTTCGTGGGTATCAGGAACTACAAGTACCATGGTACCACAACACCCAGATCTGGAACAAATATTTGCAGATCATGCAAACATTTCTCCCGCAGCGGGAATCGAACCCGCAACCAGCTGGCTACTCGCCCGCCACGCCACAGAGATCGCCAAACCGACTTGTTACCGCCATGTTTAAGGCTCGCATTTAACGTTTCAGGCTAGTCACCATTTTAAATAATGTTCTTACACATCAAGTAAGCAAATGAAGATTCCTTGTTTACTTAATGTGTGAAACAAGTTGTGTCCAATGATCCAAGCACGAATATCTAACGTTATCGCGTCAAGACGATCGTAAATGACAATGAATTAGTACTGGAATGAAATGGTACTAGTAGTCGCTGATACCCACAAGTATCGCTGATAGCACGTAAGTCTGGCGCTGAACGAAACGTGGAGGGGATAGTTGCGCATGTTTACTGTCGCGCACGCAATACAATTAGTATAAGATAGATAGAGATAGAGATCCCTCCCAAGATACCTTACTTTAGACTTCTGCGCAATAACGGTCAGCGCTAGAGTTTCGTTCCGCTACTTGTGCCATGGGTCTTATATTAAACAATCAAATTATAAAAAGATTTCAAACCACCCCTAGTCAATTGTAGTTGGGCAATATTGGACATTGACGATCTCATATTGTCACAGTCTCGAGATATTCCTGCTAACCCCACAGCCAATGGGACTTGGGGGTATTTTAATCTAAAAATCAATCAAAAGTTAAATATTGCTTAACAAATTGCTTTCTCACCATTGGATTTCGAACACTGGCAGCTTAAATAGCATTTTTATGGTAACGGGAATACTTTTGTGACTTTGTTCGGTCAGTTCTGTTTGGTACCTTCAGGTAGCGATAATGAAGATGAACCCCGCGTGCGAAGCTACAGCCAGTCGGTTGTGATGTTCGGCGGACGGACAGAAGGCAGCAGCGGACATGTCGGAGAGCGGGAACCGTTCAGCACACTGCTCCGCGTTGTCACACAACTTGGACGCCACATTCTATCAAACAAATTTATTTAATTAACAAGTAATCAACTTTTATAGGGTTCCGTACCTACCACCAATGGCACTAATATAGGATTACTATCGCGTCAATCTGTAAACAAAAGTAATAGATGCTCTCCAACAAACATGCACAGCGCCTGTGTAAGTGGAAAATTGCATCTAGCCCGCATTCCGGATGAAAGATGGACTAAGCGAGTTACTCTAACTCTAAGAGTTGGCTAAGCTCTGCTTAGCTTGGGGCTAGATAATGTTGTGTGGAAATGAACATATCGTGTCAATCTGTCTGTCTGTCACTTGTATTTTCTCCGAATCTACTAGACGAAAAATTCGGGGGTTAATTGGGCCGAGTTAAGCAGAAGGCAGCCAAATGGGGCTAACTACAAACCGAAATATGAGCGTTTTTCTATCGAAGGTTGCACTTCAACTATTTATTAACTTTTTTTAGTTTTTGTAATTAAATTACAAAAAATAATATTAATTAATAAATAGCTGAAGTGCAACCTTCGATACCATTCTACTCTATGGACCAGACATTATAAGCGTCGCAGGATGTCGGTGGATGAAGGCAAGAACGTTCGCCGTGGCATTCTAGGCCCTAATGTTCAGCAGTGGACTTCTACAGACACTACCTGCAAGTTTGGACTTTAGGCCAGTCTTCCATACATCTTGTGCTCTTCTTAATATGAGATAATTAAGTAATTGGTAGAAATCCTTACCTGGTCTTTCTTGGGTAATGTTTTGAACTCGAGTCCGTACTTCCTGATAGTCTCGTCGTATGTAAGAGGCTCGATAATCATTCCCAGATCATCATTGACTATCTTGAGCTTTCTTTTTTGCGCGATTGGCACCATTTTCATCGTAGCTACTATCTGTAAAGAAATAATTATATTTACTAAGTGCATCTAATAAATGATAAGTACTTTTTTTTAATTTTTTTTCGCAACAGGCTTTTATTAAATTAGTGATCGGAACCGTGAGCTGATCAAAATGAGCCAAAACACTGCCAGGCTACTAATTAATCATCGAGGAGATCCGTTGTACATCTTCCATCTGCATCATCAGATCAGCTCGCCGTCAACATAATATTGTATTGTCATCTGAACTTGACAGGTATGAAAAATTTAAATCTCAATCGGTTGGGAGAAACTGGTTCAAAGTTCAGTTTCAAGATTTATCCCACACTAACATACATACTAAGAGCGTTTTCGCACTACTTCCTATCCGAATCCGATCCGAACCCGTGAAAATATGGACCGGAATAGTCGTAGAACTATTTCCATGGTAGTTTACGCACTAGATCCGGACTCGGAACGGACGTAGTGCGAAACCGTTCTAACCGGTCAAGCTGAATAATAGCTCGTAGAAAACAATAGTATTTCACTTGCCAATATAGCACCCACCGGGGCGCATCTTGTTGTCTACTTGTTACACTAGGCCCTATTTATCAACAGCATAGGCGCAATATGTGCAATGTACTATCATTGTACCTGTTTCTTGAGCTCCGGGTAGCATGGGTGCGCGCGCAACACGCGCACAAAGGGCGGCGCTGCGAGACACACGCGGCCGCAGTGCGCGCACGCGCCCGCTGCGCAGGCGCCGCCCAGCCGCCGTCCGCCGCCCCACCACTCCATCTCATTCGTAGACTTTATGGCTATACAAAAAAAACATTCTTACAAAAACTTACTGATTACCGGTATAGCGCAAGCGAAGTTATAGATGACACTTGTATAAGATAACTCTAATGGAAGTGACACTAGGTTTAGTGTCGCACTCATAGCCTCGCTAAATGCATCTCAATCGGCACGAATAGTCAATCGGAAAATCAGTGCGGGCCGGCAGCACGCAATGAGTACATGGCCGTAGCAATAAACCTTCCTCTCGGTCGCTTGCGTCGATCCTACTATGGACTGCTCATTCAGTTTATAATGGTGCCTGCCCCCTTATTCGCTATGACCAAACGTAACATAACGCGGGCTCGTTACAATATCTGCGTGGAATCATCGCTGAATCGTATGGGTGACGTCACACGTTATTGACAAGGAATCTCTTAGGTTGTAGCGAATAACCACCCTGTTCTGTTGCAGCGCGGTCCCTTTTATTTGTCTATAAGAAAGGGACTTCAGAGAATACTGCACAGCAAGAATTTAGAGAATACTACACAGAACCAGTGTTGTGTAAGGATTCGCTGCGCCTTGAAGAGGCTACTTTCATACACTATACTAACGACACGTTAACTCGTTTTGGACAATTGCAATTTTATCAAGAACTGAAAGTCAATAGAAATATTGTAATAAAACAGATCATTGACAACCCAATTTCATTCATAAAAGAAATGAGATTGGTTCGTACTTTCAAACAAACCTATATATTTTTTACAATACTATAGAAACATCAACGATAAAAATGATTTGCTAACGTGCACGCTTCCAAGCATGACAACACTTACTGAGCACATCATCGCTGCACAGCAAAGCAGCAGGCCAGTTGGGCGTGTAGAGCACGCTGCTGGCGGCCAGGTGCGAGCGCACAACGGGAGCGCCGCACGGCCAGCCCGACATGGTCGCCCCTGTCACGGACGAGCTCGCCACGCCGCCGACGATGCGTCTCAGATCTGCGGACGCACTTAGCGCTACGCCTGGAAAAAGCATCAGAAATATGCCTTATCCACACTTTTACTACAGTCTAAATATCCACTATATTCTCTATTGTTAGTAGTAGAACTTCTTGTGAAAGAGTTCGTCCGGGGTAGTACTACCACCGTACCTATTTCTGCCGCCAAGCAGTAGTGTTCGCATTGCTGTGTCTCGGTTTGAAGGGTACGGGTGCCGTTGAAATTACATGCACATGAGACTTTTCATCTTTATGTCTCAGGGTCGGCAGCGCGCGTGTGATGCCTCTGGTGTTACAGGCGTTCATAGGCTACGGTGACTGCTTTCCATCAGGTGGGCCGTATGCTTGTCTGCTTGCCAAGTAGCATAAAAAAAACAATATTTTGTCGGCCTCGATAGGATACACATGATTTGACGTTGATCTGTGATGTTATTGAAGTGAAACTTCTAATGCGACTTCCAACAAGGTTGCGTTAAACGTTTAACGCTACCCCTTCCTATTTTTAACCGACTTCCCAAAAAAAGGAGGAGGTTCTCAATTCGGATGTATTTTTTTTTTTTTTAATGTTTGTTACCGCATATCTCCGGCGTTTATGAACCGATTTGGAAAATTCTTTTTTTATTTGAATAGATATACTTCCAGATTGGTCCCAGATTGGTTACAGAATCCAGTTCTGATGATGGAATCCATGAGGAATTGAGGGAACTCCTCAAATATTGTAGGCATACATATGGCGATTTTGATATTTTCAGCAACAAACCAAGCATTTGCATTCAAAAAGTATCATAATCCTTTCACCACTATGGTTCTTTAATTATTTTTTTTCATCCAAATATTTAGTCGTAGTCGGTTTTTTAAATGAAAAGTTATCATATCCACATTACGAAGTTTCACTTCTTCCGCGCGAAGGGACTCCACGCACTATTTTTGTGTGGACGCGTTTCACGCAAATAAGAAAGGCCATTTAAAGTGAGACCACCACGGCCAATCGTGAATGATCGTGACTATGATCAAGAATTCGGCAGCTTTGGGACGTATCACATGGTCACGTATCACACTACCACGTACAAACTAGCGATCATGATAGAGTGATTGACTCCTTAGTACCTGTTATGGGCGAGTTTTCTGTAAGTGCATCTTGGAATGGATAGTATATATGGACACCGTTTTCGATTGCTTTCAAAAATGGCGACGCTGTGTTCAAGTTATACAAAGCGGTTGTGCCGTCCGAATAGCCCACCATCACAACTTCATGGTCTTTTTGCTGCAACAGAAAATGAGTATGTCACATATTATGATTTCTTGCCAGTAGTACTTGGCAAATTCAGGTAAAATCTGTCAAGTTCATCATCATTATCATCAGCAGCCTTTAGGCGGCCACTGCTGGACGAGGCCTCCCCCATAAAATACAATGGGGGGAATTGCCATAATCACCAGGCTTGGCAGGCAGATTGGTAACCACAGTATTGGTGTTAAGTGCTCAGAGGCCCAATTCTGTAATTTAAAAATCGATTAAATTACAATATAATCTCGTGTCAGTCGCATCTGTCACTATTATTAGCGTGTCACTATTATTAATAGTGAAAGATGCGACACGATCGAGATGTTTATAAATTAGAGAATTGGGCCTCAGGTGTTACGTCAGGTGTGGTTGAGTATTGGTGTTGGGTACTTGTTGTTGGGCAATTTTCGTTGGTATAAGATTTGTCCTGGCTGCTGGCTTATTTAGGAGTGTGTTATTACTGGAAGAAAGCGTTAGCAGAGTTGGTCAATCAAACAATGGCGGCGATGAGCTCACCACTTGCCACGTCTATATTCCAGCGATTGCGAAACCCACGGTGAAAAGACACCCTTTGAGGCTCTGCCTATCCCTTCGGAGAAAAAGGCGTATATTTATGTATGTATGTCCTCAAGTGGATGCTGCTGCTCATCCCCTGGTGTAATCGCTTAGTCGGCTACCACAATACAAAAATCGTAGCAAACTGATTCTTACTTTACCATAGGTTAGTAGCCCCTTTTAGGAGTAGCATACTTCATTGGTCAATGATCTAAAGCAACCGAGAAACAACCAGTAGCATGGTAGGAGACGTATTTTTCCTTACCGGAGACCAAGAGATGGACGTGGCTTGATACCCCACCCTGAACGGGGAACGTTTCGGATTCATCGAAAGTCTCAATTCCGCGACTGGTTTCAGTTTGATAATTTTTGGTTCACTGAAAAAGAAAAAAGACAAAGTAGTAGTTATGTACTACAAGTAGATAAGATACTTTATTTTTTATGGAAATCATGGGGCTTGTTTGTGGCCCACCCGATGTTAAGCGGTAAAACCAGCCCGTAACAAATGCAATACCTCTTAGGTCACGCCCGCCCAGGACGCGTTCTACGTGACATTGCACTGCGCAGATGAAAGTCTCATGTGCCTGTAGTTTCACCGGCACCCATACCCTTCAAACCGGAACACAGCAATGCGAGCACTACTGCCTGGCGTCAGAAATAGGTATGGTGGTAGTACTTCCCCGGAAATACTCTTTCACAAGGAACTCTATGCTACTTTTTTGCCTTATCAGCTGTTAGATATCCTCTGCTGGATGAGGCCTCCCCCATAGCATGTATAGCGTGTAATAGGGGGGGTTTGCCATAATCACCGCGCTTGGCAGGCAGGTTGGTGATCGCAGTTAGGTGTTAAGTATTCAGGTGGTGTAATCCCTTAGTTGGCTTTTACGAAACACCACGGCACTAACTATTTAGAGTTGAGGCTTCATCATCGTCAGCCTGTAGAAGATCACTGCTGGACATAGGCTTTCCCCATAATATGCCACGTCGAACGGTTTTGAGCCGCCTCTATCCACCGACTTCCTGATACCTCTAAAATGTTGTCAGACCATCTGGAAGGAGACTTTCTTAGATTGCAGCGTCCTGTATAAGAAAATACCCTCCAGTCTCTTCCCGTGGTTTTCGTTAAAGACTACTAAGAGATTACACCAGAGGATGGGCAGCAGCATCTACTTGAGTACTCAACACTAATACTACGATCACCAGTCCGCCTGCCAAGCGTAGTGATTATGGCAAATCCCCTCCATTGTATTTTATGGGGAAGGTCTGGTCCAGTATTGGGCTTCTAAAGGGTGCTGATGATGATGATGATGATGATGATGATGATGATTATGATGATGATAATTAATAAGATAAACTTACCCTTCTGGCTCAGTACGTAAACACGGCACGGAGAGTATGTAAGCACATCCGTTAGAGCAAGCTATGGCGAGTAAGCCCAGTCGGAGAGGGCTTCCTTCGTCCGCCGACGACAGCGTGTCTCTCGCGCCCGACGGACACCAGTCCATGGCCCATATCGTGCCGTAATCGTGTGCTATTCCCATCTCGAACTTTGGTACAGACCTGAAAAATGGGCAGGAATTTTACAGAATATTAATATACAAAACCGTTGCGTGACTGACTCATTCACCGACTAACAATGAACGCACAACCTAAACGTTAAGCCCTAGAGACCTGCAATTTGGAAGGTACATTCCTTTTGTGTTCTAGGGTGCATTAAGAAAGGAATTTCCAAAATTCACCCCTAAAAGGGGTGTTGAAGTTTCTATGGAAAAAACACGATCAAAGTCGCGGTCGCGTCTAGTGATGTAAAAATATGCATTCATCATCAGCACGTCACTACTGGACGGAGCCTCCCCCAGACAGCAATGGGGGGATTTTCCATAATCATTAAACCACTTGGCAGGCGGATTGGTGATCGCATTGTTGGTATTAGGTACCTATAGGTGGATGCTGCTGCCTGTCCCCTGGTGTAATCCCTTAAATACACCCTGAACATGGGGCAGCAACTGTCATACAATTGTTTCTAGAGATATTTGTCTAAGGTTGTCGAATTAGCGACTTTTCGTTACGCAAAATGGCGCACTGTCACTTTGTCTACAAAGTTCGCTGCAGAATTTTGCAGTGGACGACAACATTTTGTTTTTGAGTACTCACATGAACCTGGCGATCTTCCAAATCTGCAACATGCCCGGGTGTTGCGGCAGCTCTTCCGTGCCGTAGCGCGGACAGTCTCCGTCGCGGAAGCACGCCACCGAGAGATAGTGGTCCTGTCTGTCCTCATCCACGTGCCGCGGCACCCATTGCATGCAGCGCACGGCGGCGCCGGTGAACAGGGTCATATCTGACAGAACACAATAGAACTTACAACTTCAAATCAATCGGACTATTTGTAGTAACATTAAACATAACATTACATAACACCCAACAGTCACATACGTAGTCTTGATCCCACACTAGGATTCCCTATCGTGGGTATCAGGAACTACGAGTACCATAACACCCAGACCCGGAACAAATATTTGCAGATCATACATTTGTTGAGCAGCGGGAATCGAACCCGCAACCTGTTGCATCTCAGCCGGCTACTCGCCCGCCGCGCATCATTAGTCTTGTATCTGAATTATTTGTTCTAAAACCTGACAATGAGACGTAATAAATTTTCACTATGCTAAATTAGCTCTCTTGTTTGAACGAAGGTGGACAGTGTGTTCCGTTTTTTCAAACATGATACGGATCTTCCTTAGACTTGATTTAACTAAACTTTGTTAGGTTGAGAAGATTCTGCTCTTTATTTATGAAACATTAGATGACCCGGTGAACTTCGTACCACCTAAAATTGATAACGCCATCTATTGAAACAAAATTACTAATTTCGATATTTTCTGTTTTTCGGCTGTTCCTTTGGGTTTTTCCTAATTTTCTTTTTCCTAAACCACCCCAGTATTGAGATGAATAAAAAAATATTCAAATCGGTTGAGCCATTCTCGAGAACTTGCGACAACAACGCACGGCAATTGATTTTTATATATCATATATAGATTTGAATACCGTATTTTTGTACCTTTTTTTTTGCTTGCTTCAAATCGCTTATAAGTCTCCCATCCGTCTCCGACTCGTAGTTTACACGACTCGGAGAGTGATGGCAAATATGCAGAGGCTTCTTCTTCTGATAGAATGCTGTAGTCATTACTTCGCCAGTTGTTGAACAGACAAACGCTTGTGTAATGTAGTTCACAGCTGAAAATAATAGGTTGAGTTTAGAGAAGAACAAAACAAAAACAAGAATCTCTGCTGAAAAATATGTTTTTCAAAACAAGCTTTTATGAGATTAGTGATCGGAACCGAGAGCTGATCAAAACGAGCCCAAACAGGCTACTATTAATCATCAAAGAATTCCGTTTTCACCTTCCATCTCCATCATCAGAACAGCACGCAATTCAAATTCAATTTCAAGATTTGATCACATATGCGTTTTCCTTTTTTATGTTTACCATGATGAGAACGGTTGCTATAATCACCACGCTTGGCAGGTGGATTGATGATAGCAGTATCGATGTTAAGTACTCAGGTGGATGCTGCTGCACCAAATCCCCTGGTGTTACTTAGTCTGTTTTTACGGGATCCCTGGGAGGAGAGGGAGGGATAAATTCTAGGCCGGATACACCAGGGCATCAGTGTCAGTAGGTAACAAACCAAAATAAATATAATATTGTACTCACAAATGTTCGAAACTCTTTGCTAAATAGTAACTGAAGTCCTTTACTTTGAACGGCAGAGTTATCTTTGGTATAGCTGTAAAAAACCAAACAACTGAAATTAAGTTACTGCACAGACTCGGAAAGCCTTCATGGATCGACCGATCGGACTACGCGGTCGAACCACACGCACCGTAGGAAAAAATAATCATTATCATCGAGTCATGATCATCAGCCTTAAAATGCCTAAACGTACGGTCTTGCACCGCCTCTATACGCCTACTTCCTGCGACTTTTTAAATATCTTCGGTCCATCGAGCATTTTGAGTACCTATGGTGTGAATATACCTGCCATACACTATACTTACCCTCTTATTCATAATCAATTTTAAAACCTTTGATACCTAAAATAACTTTTATCTTGTTTTGACTTATGTCATTAGTCAATTAACATCAGAGAGAATAAAACATAAGCTATCCATCCTCTCCTCCATATTTCACTCCTTCAAACATCGTCCGACTCATCCATATCATCGTCCGACTCCTCCATATCATCGTCCGACTCCTCCATATCATCGTCAGACTCCTCCAAATCTTCGTCAGACTCCTTCATATCATCGTCAGACTCCTTAATCATATACCGATTTCCCTAGCATCTTGATTGAGACATCGGAGTCATTGTCATTGTGATGCTTCAGTTGTATCTAGAACACGATACTTACTTTCTGGATGTCGTTTTCTTTTCAAGGGGTCCTCATCTTCATCAGAGATACTGGAGTCAAGGTCCTCCACGTCATCGTCCGACTCCTCCTGCCCCTCCATCTTGACTGACACGTCTGAGTCGCTAGCCTGGTCTTCGTTGGATTCTTGACACACGTGATCCTTCAGTTGGGTCGCGTTATTGAATTCAATGTGACAGGAGAGACACACGAGGCTTCCCTGCGACATTTAAGGGTCGTTTATTTTTTTTTATTCAAGATTGTTAGTTTCGTTATCTGTCTTTGCCCAGCAATGGGACAATACAGGCTTATCCATAAAGCAATTAGCCATAAAATTAACCATTAAGTCGTAAGACTTGAAATATAACTTTTACCACTATATCAAAATAGTTTAGCTCGAATCAAAATCACGTGAATAATAAGACTTACATCTTGGATATTTTTGGCGTAATTCTCCATAACTTTCTTCGCCCTGAAAAAAATGTGTATCATGTGAATTGTTGTTAACCAATGGTAGTCTTAGTTTTATTTTATTCGAGATTTACGGCTAAGACGAGGACTGATCTCAAAAGAAGTAATTTTGAACGCCCAGTGCGGCGTGACGAGATTAATTGAGATGCAAAAAATAGTGTAGGTAGAACAATAGGTATACTAATAATAGTTGTAACCGAACAGAATTTTGAAAAAAGTCTGGCATTCTATGGGGAGGGCTCGTCCAGCAGTGGACGTCTGACGGCTGAAAACGAAGACGAATTTCATACAAAACTGTCAATTTCAAGGCCTTGAGATTACTGTCAATATCATGACTTCAAAATTAAAATTATCTTGGATTAATTAATATGCAAATTAGGAGTAAACTTCGTTTGAATGGAGCAGCCTATAGCATGATTCTTACTTCTCCGCGGCCCGCCTCTTCCCCGTCGGTTCTCCCTCCTCTAGTGTTTCGTGGGCCGCCATATGTTTCTGTTCCTCAGCCTTGATAGCATCTCTTTCTCTCTTCTCTTTCTTGATGACCTGTTCTCGGTGCATGGCCATGTGCTGATTGCGATATATGCAGAGATATTTGTTGTTGCATATATCGCACAAATTCATCAAATGTCCTAATTCCTGGAAAGTGAACATTTTCGTTGGTTATAATTTGGTGATATATTTTTAAAAAATCCGATCAAGCTGTTGTCAAACCCGCAGTTTCGCGCCAACTCAATTAAATACTGGATTGGAACTTATAGTCATATTTAAGGTGAAACGTTTCGCAAGTGCCGCGATATTCAGATTTTAGTGTGTTTTTGCTAATTACAGCACATCAACACTTCTTGAGATAGCGAACACTGATTTTGCGGGAGTCAGGAGACCTAACACACATGTTTTAATTGAACATATCTCATAAATATCATTAGTTTAGCTACGAATGTCGATGAATGATTAGTATAGTGTTATTTTGGTTAATTGAAATTCGTAGCAAAACTAATGATATTTATGAGATAATTTCAATTAAAACATGTGTGTTATGTATCCTGATTCCCGCAAAACCAGTATTCGCTATCTCAAGAAGTGTTGATGAGATATAACGTGCAAAAAACACAATAAAATTTGAATTTCGCGGCACTAGCGAAACGTTCCACCTTAAATTTAATGTTCTGCATAAGCAGCTTTATCATCATCATCATCAGCAGCAGCAGCAGCAGTACCAGCAGACGTCCACTGCTGGACGAGGCTTCCTCCATAGAATGCAATGGGGGATTTGCCACAGTCACCACGCTTGGCTAACGGATTGGTGATCGCAGTATTCGTGTTAAGTACTCAGGTGGATGCAGCTGCCAATCCCCTGCGGTAATCACTTAGTCGGCTTTTACGATATCCATGGGAAGAGACGGAGGGAAAAGACTCTTTAGGCCGGACACGTATATAACCGAGATAAGTGTAGCTTAAAGTTTAAAAATAGTATATTAGGATGGTGTTCCGAGTCTTCTGACTGTATACATAGAAGCGGTTCGTTGGTCCTTGAACTGCAGTGCAGAAAGCAAAGGAAACCTGTGTTACATTGCAAATTGAAAAAAATGCATTTATTTTTTAATGCACTAGATAGGGACGCCAGGAAAATTTCAAAAGGCGGTAGTCCGACTTTTGCAGCAACAATAGTAACGATGACAATTACGTCAATCGTCCGTGACAAAGTGATAATCAGTTAGTCTGAGCCCTTAGTCTGAGTTTTAACAAGCAATGGATACGGAAGTTTGGTGTAATGTAAGACGGATTTATTTATAGAAATTGAGGTTTTCAAAGTGTCCGCTATGAGCCCGTCGGTGTCTCGATACAAAATAAGTCCGTTTCAATTGTTTCCTAAATAAATAAATCGAATTTATTTAATCTGCCCATTAATTAATTAAGAACAATATTAGGATTGTTATTTTTAACTTTTGCATTTAAAAAAATCACAAATCGTCATAATGTATAAATTTTGTCACACTCAGGGCTCTGTGCCGTTGCTATCGAGCGTACGCACATATTAATTGATAGTTACTACGTAAGTCGCACGGACGATCGTCGTAATCGTTACGATGGTTGTTGCAAAACTCAGAGTACGGCCTCTGATGATGAAAAGAAAAACAGTTTAACATACATCTTCGGCTTTCCCACACGTCAGTATGTGCGCGTAGAAGCCGTAGCACGACGCGCGCGACGCGCCGCACACTTTACACACCAAGTTGTGTTTAGCTCGATACTCTTTTATGTATTTCTCCACAGCATAAAAGTTTTTCAGATTCTAAAATAAAATACAATATACTCCTTTACATCATCATCATTATCATCATCATCAGCAGCACCAGCTTTAGACGTCCACTGCTGGACGAGGCCTTCCTCATTAAATACAATGGGGCGAATTGCCATAACCACCACCTTTGGCAGGCGGATTGGTAATCGCAATATCGATGTTGACAACTCAGGAGGATGCTGCTGCCCATCCCCTGGTGTAATCCCTTAGTAAGGTTTCTTCAACATCCACGGGAGGAGACGGAGGGGTCTATTCATAGGCCGGATACACCACGGCACAATTATTTGCCAGCATAGGTAGGTGCTATAACAGTCACCAAATAAGTTTAAACTTAAATTAAAATTATTTCTCACATTACAATTCTTAACTCATCCCATCAACATGACATGTGATTACGTCATCCGTAACGTTACAAGTTAGGCAGTTTGTAGACCAAAAACTTGAATACTTACAATTGGAATCTCGCCAGCCATCCAGGCGACGTTGTAATGTTTCTCCATAGCATGCTTTTTCCAATGTTTTCGATCACCTCTCTCATGGCATACGGCACATTCATACTCACCTAAAATTATTTAGAATAGTAATTTTTAGGGTTCCGTACCCAAAGGCCCAACGGGAGTCCAGTTGGGCCTTTGGGTACGGAACCACGGATATCGCGCCGTCCGTCTATCTGTCTGTCTGTACTCTGCCACAGGGATAAATCTCGGCAGCTGTAAGAAGTAGCCAGTTGAACTAAGGAATCATAGTCAGCCACAGAAGTCAACTGCTGAACATATGATGACATAGGATGCCTCCCCCATAGAAATCCCCACGACGATCGGTCTTGGCCCGCCTCTATCCATCGACTTCCTGCTTCCTTTATAATGTTTTTGGTCCATCGAGAGGAGGGGCCGTTCTACACTGCGTTGTCCAGAATAAACCCAAGCAACCATAGAACGAAGGAATAAAACCTTATCAATTTAAATTTAACCTTCTGTAGATATACACATGCAAGTTTGGTGCATTTGCATTTTTTTTTACTTAACTTATCTCAATGACAAATTCAATTATTGAATAAATATATTGAGTAAAGAATGAACTTCCGTTTGCAAAAATTAAGTGATTTTTATCAAAAATTATCTCGGATGAATACTTTTCGAACTATGGAGGAACTGTGACTTGACTTCGGAACCCTACACTACGCGTGGTTCAAGAGGAGACGCATAGCCGTTTTATTTTAAATTCACATCATTTTATTGTAATTGTGTTAGTGGGGATTTCAAGGCACGGACTGACTTTCCACTGTAAAACGTTGGGAGTGCATTGTTTCGCTACCCCAGCCAGCCCAGAGCCTTAAAGTAACGGAGCAGGACTTTAAGTTGATAGGCAACACTGCAATTGTACATTTTAGCCGAAGGCTAAGGTTTACTACACACCATTGTAAGGCTAATACTTTGGTTAATGCCAAATTTGCCAAATTTGATCTATCTCGTATATTGCCCATTAACCTACAAAAAAGGTAACTAAATCATCCTTACCTGGTTTAACTTCGGCAGAAACCTCGACGTAGAAGTCTTCACGTTTGAATCCGGAAATTTCGCACGCGCTTACATGAGTCAAGAAAGCTTTAGGGTACTTTCGTGTAACACCGCACTTAACGCAGTACAACGGCCCACGTTTTTTTACCACTGAATGCAAGTATGCGCTCACAGCCTCGGGATTATTTTCGTCCTGTAATAAGAAAAAACATCATGTTGCATCACTAGTATTTGCTTACGGCTTGGACGCCCGCTTGGAACCAAGTATGTGCTAACACAGGATGTTCCATATACCAAAACCTTACTCAATAAATAACCTACATGACCGTAATAATCCTGCAGTAAAACTCGAATTAAAACTGTACAAACCGACACCGCCTGACAGTCCCATTATATCACCACAGGTTGTGGCAATATAATGGGACTGTCAGGGTATGCTTTTTTCTCTAAATACAAAGTACTATTTTTCAAATAACTAATTCCGATTTTACCCTCTTAAAACTTCACCTAGCCACAAAATTAATCGTAATGTAAAAAAACCCCTTAAAGTCCAATTATATTGTAATGCCCTAAAAAGTTTATAGTATACTCTTTGTATCTTTGGAATCACGCTGAAGAAGCATTGGTGCCACTACCATAAAACTCAGCCAATCACAAATCAACTAAAACAATACAGCGCCAATCAGAAACGTATTTTGGACCCTTGTGCCGCCCTCTGTAGAGGGCAAACAACAAACAGAACAACAATCAAAATGTTATTTTTTATAAAACTTACAAGTGGTGGATATCCTTCTATCCACGATAGATAATTATGCTCCTTCTCAATATGATCTATCCACGATTTACTTGGCATTTCTTTACTGCACTTGGCGCATTTTACAACGTCGGATAAGATCTCGATTTCAATCAATTCTGCTGTAAAATTTGATGCATTCAATTCTAATGATGATGTAGATTCATTTGCCTGAAAATAATAGCAAAAACTATTTTAATACTTTTTATTGACAGTTAGCAATTAGCAATATTAGCGTGAGACACCTTTATAAATTCTTACCTATTAGGTAAGATTTATATCTAGATAGGTGACAGTTATAGTATTCCAATAAACCAGACATGCGTCTCCTCTCGAACCACGCATAGTGTAGGGTTCCGAAGTTTACTCAACTCAATACTACTTGGTTGGAGAACTCTTGTAAAGGAGCCCCTTGGGATTAAATTTATTTTTATTTTTTTAGAGCTCATGCCCAAACAACGCTAAGTCTGTGTAAATTTCAACTGGCTACCTCTTACGGCTGACAAGATTTACCCTTTTGACAGAATCCTCAGAATTAAGCGACATAGGCTCAACATAGACGGGCGAACGGCGTAGGCTTTGTATAATAAGGTCCCGTTTGGCACCTTTTAGTTTAGGTGCGGCACCCTAAAAATCTGCGATGGGAAAAAGTAGGCATGAGCCAAGAACATCGTTTGGCCTTGGTCTTGCCTCTGACTACTAAATCGGATATCGGTATACCCCTCATGGATCTAAGTAAGGATATCCTCAATGGGGATTAAAGTCACGAGATATATAATTATGTAGCTTTTTTAAACTTACTATGTTTCCGTTACACGTGGCCTCGTGGTCCAACCATTTCTTGACATACAATCGAACAATACCGCATTTGCTGCAAATCAATCCACCGTGGTATTTAACAATATTCTTTAGGAAAATCTTTACTTCCGTCTCGTCATCGACATTCTGAAAAAGAGAAACTTATTTGTGTACATTTTTGTTTCCTAAACATCGAACAGCCATTTTTAATATTTAATCCAACCATTATCAGCCTCATTACAGATATTTGTATGAAACAAAACATAGCGATGGTAACCATCGGGGGAACATTACTACCTAGATAGATCAAATATTTAAAGTGGCAGTAAGTAGATAGTCGACTTACCAGTGGAGGTTCACCGCTTTTCCACGCCAAATACTTGTGTTCCGTCCTAATGTGGTCAATCCACTTGTTTTCTAGGACTGATTCGCTGCAGACTCCGCAAACAACAGAATGCTGTAGACGCGGCTCATTTTGGAACGCAATTCGTGAATACGATTTTAGTGGAATATCATCGAGATCTTGGGTCGTGTTAGTGTCCAAATTGTCCACGCTAGCATTTGAAACATCCATTTGACTCTGTCAAATAAAAATGTTTAGGTACAGGTGTGTCCAGTGGTTTCTAATTACCAAAATGACTATTTCCCAAAATTTCCAATACCCAGAAAGTGCCTCACTTCTAGTCAAAGTATTTTTTCTTTCAACATTCACGCTCGGTTGAAACCACTGATGACCATCCGTTTTTTAGTATTTCTGGGTTTTGTCTGACCAACGTTCTAAATGTTTGCTCGACTCACACACATCACATCACACAGCCTGCCCACTTCAAGGTATGGATGCCTACAAAGCCTAATATTTTATTAATAGAATATTATAAATTCGTTTTTACCTGTTCCTCGTTGTAGCCATCACAGTTACGAATGTGTGTAAGATATGATTTAACATATTTGCGAACCACATCACACTTGGAACACTTTAATCCTCCGTTCGCTTTGACAATTGCGTAAAGATGCGCTCGAATTAACGCGTCGTCTTGTAAATCCTGCGAGGATATAAAATAATATGAAAGTTAAAGTTAGGCTTTTTACAATAACGTTCATTGGTATACATATAAGCATGTGCAACTTTAAGTTTGCTCCAATTTAATGGCCCAAATTTTCCCTCCATGTCACAGTAACTAATGGCAGAATACATCTTTTCGTAGTAATTTGTTCCGACATTTTACAAGTAAAATACATATTATCTTACCAATGGGGTTTCATCCTCCCGCCATGCAAGGTAATCGTGCTCCTTGGCAATGTGCTCGAGCCATTGCGAATCTTCCACTTCCTGGTTGCATACGCCACATTTGGGCAATATTTCCTTTTTAATCGAGACAGCAAAAATCTCTTCGACTGCTTGTGATTTGCTTGAGTCTTCTGAAGTCGTAAACGAGTTTTGATTTGAACTAGGATGCGTTATATCATTCCCGCTATTGGAACTTAAAGAAGCATCCGCAGAGATTCCTTGAGAGTTACTTTTTGAACCTGATGCGGTGTTATTATCTGTGGTAGCCGTTTTTTCACATTGTGCAGGAATGTCGATCTCCACGCAAACTGTCTTTTGTGGTGATTTGGATGTCACATTGCTCAAAATATTGGACTTTCTTCGTGATTTGGGGTAGATGTCTTTCTCAATCAACGTAGTTTCACCTTTTGCCACATCTATTGATTTTCTTTTTGATGTTGAAGATGAAGCACCAGATTTTTCTATAGATTTTGAAGGAATAATAACATTTTTAGTTTCTATCGTCAGCGTCGGAGTGAAGACTTCTTTAGTTTCTTTAGGGACCTTATCTCTGGTGATATTTGAAGACATTTCAGCATTACTAGGCTCTCTCTTTGTTTTATTCGAATCCCCAGATTGTATTTCTTTTGTGGAGACATCTGTTGAAATTCTAATCGATTTTGGAGTGGTCTCGACATTTGCTAATTTCGCTGCATCATCTTTAGACTTTTTTGTTGGTTTAGGTTGGGGCTTAATGTTTTTAGTTTTTCTTGATGATGATGGTGAAAAAATATTGATCTCTTTTAACTTCCTTGTTGTTAAAGCAGTTTCAACATTTTCATGCTCTTTTGAAGGTGTTTGAGAGATGAAAACTTCTATAAATTCGGTAGTGACATCATTATCTTTAGATTTGGTCATTGGTTTTTGAGGAACTCTCTCTTCAATGGATTTTTGTGTTACTTTATCATCAGATTTTCTAGTTGATTTTTTAGGAACATCAATGGATATTGTCTTTAACTTTGAAGTTGTATCGACATTATTAGATTTTAATGATACTTCAGCAGCATTTTGCGTTGGGTTTAGATGGCCAGCAACACCGATAGACTTTTTAGTCATTTTTGAAGAAGACTCACCTTCGATCGTCATATTTGATTTAGTCGTTGCGTCGACTTTGATCGAGCTTCTCCCCGATTTTATGTCCTTGACTTCTGCTTTTGGATTGTGTTTGATGTCTGTAGCTTTTGAAGCGACATCAATAGACCTTCTCGTGGATTTTGTAGTGTCCTTGATTTCTGCAACTTTTGAAGGCACATCGATTGACCGTCTCGTCGATTTTGGAGTGTCCTTGATTTCTTTAGATTTTAAAGCGACATCTATAGACCCCATCGATTTTGAAGTGTCGTTGACATGCAAAACTGCTTTACGAGTGTCCTTGATTTTTGTAGCTTTTGAAGGAACATCGATAGGCCGTCTCGTCGATTTTGGAGTGTCCTTGAAGTCAGCTTTTGGAGTGTTTTTCATTTCTGGTTTTGGTGTGTCCTTGATTTCTATAGATTTTGAAGACACTTCAGTAAACTTTTTCAATGATTTTGGAGCATCCTTGATTTCTGTAGATTTTGGGGAAACTTCATTAGACTTTTTCGACGATTTTGGAGTGTCCTTGATTTCTGTAGCTGTTGAAGAAACGGCAATAAACTCTCTCGACGATTTTACAGTGTCCTTGGCTTCTGCTTTTCGAGTATCCTTGATTTCTGTAAATTTTGAAGAGACATCGAGAGATCTTCTTGTTGATTTTGGCGTGACTTCGGAACTAGAAGATTTTGAGGAGACATCGAAAGATTTAGACTGTCTCGTGCATCTTGCTGGCCCCTCAACATCTAAAGACTTTAATATTGGTGTTGTGTAGGAAACAACCCCTATAGACATTATCTTTGGTTTTAGAGTAACTTCTAAATTTGACTTTCTGGTTGGTTTCGGTGAGGTTTCATCCATAAATTTAGAAGTTTCGCCATCTACATCCCTTTCGACTAATTTCGAAGAGGTTTCGATGGAATTTATTTTAGCTAGTGTTAGCGTTTCTGTTAGCACACTCGTGGCAGATTTATTTGATTTAGATTGGATTGATTCTATAGTGGTCGACTTTTGTATTTGTTTAGAAGAGGCGTCAACATGGTCAGAATTAGTTTTAGATATCGTAGTAGTATCGTTAGACAACTCAGAGACATCAATTCCTATATTTGAATTCCGTGAAGATCTTCTGTTCGGCTGTATTAGTTTCGGAGTTGTATTATTTTTCCTAAGGGCATCCTTTGTCAGTTCTTTATCGTCAGCAGCAGTGGAAGTGTCTTCGCCCTGAAAGATATGAAATATTGTAGTTTATTAGATAAAATAAGCTTGTGTTGTGATAAACCAACAGATTAGCTAGAGTAACAGTGAGTAACAAAATAAAACAGCATAAAGAAACATGCATATCTAATACCCCCAATTGGGTGTTATGCTATACCGGTCAAAACAGAATATCTAAATAAAGTCAATCGCTGAAAGACTTGTTCCCAAGAATATGACTAAATGACAACTGGGTGGCTAACATCAGCTCATAAATCAAAATCGACGGCGAGTATCGTTGTAGAAACTGTGGCAGCGAAGTGCAGCTGATGTTACATAATAATTGATCATGCATGATCAAGTTAAAATAACCGTCAAACAAAATTAATAAGCTCATTTCATCAAACAGCGTCTTAGCCCAAAAACTACCTACCTAACCTAAATACGACCTCTGTGGGACGGCGTGTAAGTAGCCGGCTGAAGTACGAAAAAGGAGGGTTCGATTCCCGCTACAAATATTTGTTCCGGGTCTGGTTGTTGTGGTACCATGGAACTCGTAGTTCCTGATACCCACGACACAGGAAACATAATGTGGGGTCAGGACTATGTAGATATGTGTGTGACTGACAGGAGTTTATGTTATGTTACTACTGCAGTTTTACTTTCGGCTCTGTTGGAACTCTCAATATAATATAAACTCTTTTAAGGGTTAAGCTCGCCCTTTGTTTATGTCTTTCTTTATAACTGTATGTAAATATTATCAGTGGGCAATAAATAACTATAATAATCATTTAAGTATGAATAAGAGCACGGTGGATCGACGACGACAAAGGCCTATGTCCAGCAGTGGACTGGATAATGATGATGTATAAGAACAATATTAACTACAGATAGCACAAAATAAATTACTATAGTAGGACAGCTATATAACTCTGTTTAAACAATGCCAATAAGCATGCTGTATAGCGAAATGTCCAGAGGCCGTAGACAAAGTAACATTCTAATAGCGATGACGCAAGTAGAAAAGTCCAAAATGTATGGGATTGACGTTAGCTATCGATATGTCACGTGGTCTATTGTATTGTATTACGACTGTAGAAATGGAATCGCTTCGAAGCGAATGCCGTTTGGCTAGGCCCTCAGGTGTGTACCTACCTACGTGTAGGTATCAAGATTTTTTTTTCGAAATCGTTTCAGCCGTTAATACAACCAAACATTGAGAAACAAACAATCATCTAAACTTTCACATTTATAACAGGTGGTTGGTAGAAAGTAGAATATTGATAATTTTAACAGACCCATCGATTATACAAAGCGGAGCTGCAAGTACGTAGGACTCGATTCGATAATAATGACAAATTTATCGAATCGAGTCCTACGTACTTGCACTGCAGATAGGACACGTTAATTTGAAATGAAAGAAATGCAACAGATAATATACGTCAGTTAAGTCCTAAATGTCTTTAACGCCATGAAAAAACACAGAAAAAGCCGCAGGCAAAAGCTGTGTACTACCACTATATTTTTTCAAACCTTTCGTTTTATGCATGTTTTTACGTGTTGTATAAATTTCGTCAAATATTTTATGTCTGTTTTGCAAAACGTGCATTTCAGAACTCCGTGCTTTTTCAACTTCAGTCCTAACTTTTTTATCAAACTTTTGTTTCTCAAGTCCTGGGAAATAATGTCAATTATTCAAACAAAGATTCAGACAGACAGTGAACAGGAACGTTTCCAAATGAAACGTAAGTGGTCATCGGCGGTTAACTTAATTTGGAACGAGTCTTCTCAGACCAAACCGTTGTGGATTTAGCTAACGCTTCGCCATTGCCCAGGTTCGAGTCCTGTCGCGTCGTTGTTGGTTCGGAATTTTTTGGAACAGAAATATTCCAGAGAGCTTATTTGACAAAGGCTTCTCTAACAGAAATCGGTTTCATTGTGAAGTGGTAATTGGCAAGCCCTTACAGCTTTTGCACATTTTACTGTTGTAACAACGTAGATTTCCTCAATAGCATGAACCAGGCGCAGTGCAAGCCGTGAACTGGGCGGTACAGTTGTAATTATGAAATTCTTATTGTAAGTAGGTACTTACTATAGTTTGACCATCTTTAGATGCAATCAAATTATGCTCTGAATCTTTGTGTGTCTTCCATTCAACTTCTGATATTAGAAGACCACAAGTGCCACATTTAACGCTCTTTTTAGATTTGGGCTGAACGTTCTCGGTTGTATGTTCTGTTGCTGTTGACTTTCGTTTACGATTCTGTCGAAAATAAACTATTGGTTAGCTATTTTAAACTAAAGAAACTATTCAAAAATAAAAAAATACACTTACACTTCTGCGAGGTTGGCCGGTTACATTTGATTCATCCAAATTCTCAGTTTCAAAACAAGCTAGTTCTACAGCTTCATTATCTTCGCATATAAAAGACAGCCAACAAATGTTATGCTGTGTATTTTCTATAACATCATCCACCACATCAATATCTTTCGTTATATTAATTTCATGCAAAACAGAAGTATCGTCATACATACTAAAAAGTGTTTCTAAATTACAACCAGCATTATTGTGATCACAAAAATGTATGTGTTCATAAGAAATATCGCTATCATAGTTTTCCAGTTGTCCAAAATCACTACAAATACAGAATTTATTTGCATTTTTGTAGCCACCCATATTAATTTCATCCAGCTCTTTTACTTCACCCTTTGGCAATATATTAGAATCCGGAATATTAGTGTAATCAACATGTGAGAGCTTGGGGATTTGTTTCTGTATATTAGTTCTTTGATATGTTTTAAGCACTGTATCAATTTTGTTCTCCGGCATTCCACCAGGTTTTTCAACTCCCTGAATACATAGTTTGGATTGGCTTGAGCTACATTCAGTATTTGAGGCTATTTCTTTGGCACTGTCATTCATTGTTTTTACTTTAAGCATTTCATCTTTGCCATTTTCACTAATTTTTTTTATTTTCATGTCTTCCTCCTTTGGAATGATGCATTTATCAAAATCTAAGACTATTTCACCGTTATTTTTATTACAATCGTGTGTTTCAACTTTGTGACTAGTGTCTTCTTTTCCATCATCTGGTAGTACTGACCCAGAGTGTGTAACAGTCAACGAACCTTCAACCACTGTGTTTTTGTTTTCTACAGTTTCCGAATTATTTACAACTTCTCGGATTTCATGTATCTTAAAATTTAATTCTGGAGTGGTACATAATTTTTCTTGCACTGTCTTCTGTTCCAAATGGTTAAGAGAACGATTTTTAGTTGCTTTTCCTGTCACAATAGTGTTCACAGGAATAAGGAAACAAGAACTGCTATTTTGAATGCGCGAATTTGGGATGGTATTTAAATCTGAATTGTTTATAATTTGTTCTGATAGAATTTTGATTTTATTACTTGGTTTTGACTGTTTAGAAGCCGCTTCCAAATTATTATTTGTAATCTCTGAACAAGTTCCAGGATAACTATTGCTGCCATCTGATGAATAGGCTTCATCTGCATGATCATCAACTGGAGATGTTTTATTTAAACTGCTTCGATCGATATTGGCATTATTGCGAGTCTCATAGGATACATTTCTTAGGATCAAATCACCACTATCATTTTCAACTTCATATTCTTTGATTGATTGATATTTCTCAAAATCTTTAGAATGCATTGTCACATTATAAGCGGGATTCATGAGACTATTACGAAATTCTATTTTATCTGCATTATTATTCGCAACGTTGTTAACGACAGATAGTTCATTGCCATCTTGTATCGATTCTTCAGTTTCTGTTACAGTTTCTAGGGCAGTAGAAGATACAAAAGTAGGGCTCATAAACACAGACTGTTTCATAAGATTTGCTGTCTCTAAAATGGATGACCCATTAACACTACCAGGCACGTCTTCTACATTATCTTTAGTGGCTGAAAATATTACAAATAATTCAATAGAAGGTTTTTTCAAAATCTACCTATATTATTTAATTATTACAATTATTTAATTTTAAACAGAACTTTGTCGACTGTAAATTATTGGAATTATTTGTCAGTGGACTAATTTTATACACATTTTCTCTTCACAAATGTTTTATGTTTCCCGTGGGAATTTAAAGAAAAGTAATAAATTCAGTAAGTAAACATCCTATCATATTATTTAGGTACGTCACATTCACATGACGCATTTAACTTTTTTTTATTAATTTTCTATGCTACTCAAATTTAGCCTTCAAACTCAGAATTCATTAATTTACTCTATAGGTCCGTAATTGGGTCACCTAACTCTGTATACATGTACCAATTTTTTTTTCCTCCAGTAGTTTCAGAGAAAGTAGGCACAAAACAAACAAACAGATAAACAGATAGAAACACACAGATAAACAGACAGATGGACAGACAGATTGACACAAGAATGACCCTATAATGGTTTCTTAAATGGTACCTTTTGAGGTATGGAACCCGAAAGTTCTCAAACAACAACTTATATAAATTTTGTTGGTCTGACATAAAATAATAACTACTTACACTGACATACTATTGAATTTTCTGGTATCCTTTCAGTAGGGCATGCTATGCTTGAGAGCTGGATTCCCAACTGTTCCAATAGATCCGGTGGTAAAACAAATACCTGTGCTTCACCGTTTGTGGTTGGAGCTTTTACTGGCTCTTTGTGTCTTTTCATGGCAACTTCATTCAGAGTAAATGCCACTAAATATGCATAAAAATGTCTGAAAAAGTTTAAATAAAAATTGCACATTTACAAAATTATGTAATAATGCACATACTGTAAAAACTAGTTGCCAAAGAGGCTGGTTACTGCATTCTAATTAAACTAATGTCAACTAAAAATAAAATTGAAAGAAGCAGTATAATGCAAAAATAAAATAGGTACTATGGTGACTTGAACCACCACTTTAAAAGTTCAGAACCACCTGATCTACAGCTGAGCCAAAACTCCAACCCACTTACGTACGAAAATGAGAAAACCTTCCAATATTCAGCATTCAAATAAAAAAAAAATTGTTAATACATTCCAGTCTTACAATTATTACGTAAGACAAATGTTTAGGTATACATGCAGTTTCAATTTGATACAAACTATGAACTGGTAGTTTTTTTTTAAATGATACACATTAAATAAAGCAGTCATCAAAAATAACTACAAAATAATATGTACCCAGAGAGGAATTGAACCATCACCTCTTGTGCACACGTGTTCACAACTGCGCGAAATCGAAATTTTGCATAGGTTTATACATCAATAACAAATTGAAAACCGGCAGTTTATGATTTAAGCTCCTGAAAAATAACATGTAAACATTGTTTTCTTATTTTATTGCGACATACTGGTACGTTATTACATACCTGATGAACTGATAATAGAAGAAACACCACTTCACAAATTATTATTCATTAATAACACAATTGTAAAGAATGACGACGACCTTTTTCACATCGGTACAAGGGAAGGAAATACACAATAAAATAGATTAGTCGCTTTATTTCTGGGTTACACACGACATGATCTTTTTCCACCAACCAACTTTTGCAGGTTATAATTTATTTGTATCAGGCAATTCAGGCAGAGGGGTGGAGGGGGGAGAAGGACACAGAGGTAGAGGAGAGAGGTGGAGATAGCTAATGTCAAACTGACGGTTGTATAGAAATAATGCACTTTATTTCAATGTTATAGAGCTGCATGTCGTTTGTTTCTTGTTTCTGATTACTACGAAATATGAAATCCAATCCTTCCATAGTTGATAAATTAGCAAAATAGATGTCGCTAAAATCCAAACAAAATACTCATGGATACCATGGTACATTTTAATAAAGAAGTGTGTATTAAAAGATAAAAAATATAAAAAAACAAAAAAACAGTGTATAAAAGATAGTACATATCCATGAAGGAATGAGGGATTTTCATCTTCGGTTAAAAAAAACAAAAGTAGTTCAAATTGGTTCGATAGATGGCGCTGACTCAACTCTAGCCTTAGAGAATTTATAGTAGGGAGATGGCAAGCATACGCTTTCCCCTCTGCCGAAGTACATGAACGGTCGTTCGTGTCAGTTTATAAAAACTAGTTTAGCCACGATCGTTCGCCATTCTGCGTTCATACCTGTCGCTATACGGAGCTCCTAAAAATGGTTGTTTGTGCTGTGGTTTCGTGTAAATGGCGGTCGGAAACATACAATTTAACAAAATATGGAGTTTCTTATCACATTTAAGTAATTGACAACACAATTAAACCATTAATTTCACCGTAAAATATATTTTCTTACTGCAAGCTTACGACAGAAATAACGATACGTAATTTCTTGGTACGGGGACAAGTGATGTGAAAACAACGAACGAATGAATGAACGAAAGAGGCTTTAACGATTTTTATGAAATTAACAGGATAGGGAGATTTCAGGCCGAAAAACGATCTCAAAGCTGTAAAAAAAAACCTGATTTCAAAGAAAATATCAATACCTACCTACATCGTTCAATACCAGCCAAAAATATAGGTTAAATGGGCTTGATTATATAGCTGTTTTTGGGATTAAAAGGGGTTGTAAGGTTATTTAAGAGGGTTGTATTTTCGTTTTTTTTTCGGTTTTAGGGTTATTTCGTCAATCACAATATGAAATAAGGCAGTATGCAAAAGTATTCGGATATTCGAATCTCGTTTCGTATGAAAAAAGCAAATCCACGAAAATACATTTTCTTAACAATAAATTGATCCATTTCAAAACCAATAGCTTTTATTTTCATAAAAAAATACAATATAAAATGTCTTAAATCCCAGCTTATAATAATTGTTAAATCCATGTATGTGCCACCGAATCATAGACCTTTTTATAATCTATACAAGCAGCCGAGAGGTTTCCCTTGCTCCTCCTGACCTTCTGTCTGATGGCCATGTCAATGAAGAGGAGCTCCTTAATACCACGGGACCCAACCTTACATCCATTCCGAGCAGGAGCCAAAATATTGTTTTTTTTAACACTCAATAGTCACATACGTAGTCTTGATCCCACACTAGGATTCCCTGTATCGTATAGGTGCCTATCAGGAACTACGAGTACCTGATACCATAACACCCAGACCCGGAACAAATATTTGCAGATCATACATGCCTGATGCGTGTGATTTGGAAACCATATAATTTTATAAGAAACCAACACACCACGGTTGTATATTAGTATATTGATCATGAATAAAAAAATTCATGGAGTTTGAAGAAATAATAGCCAAAAAGGAAGCAAACTTCGTTCGCGTGCAAAAGGACGTACGCGTCCTACAGGTGACCTCTTAAATCCTAAAAAACAATTCTAGCTGACTATCTTTTTTTTTGTATGTTTGTTACGCGATTAGTTTTGATCAATATGAATCAATTCACCCATTCAAACATAATAAACATACATCCATAGACAAGATCAATAGACAATGA
Organism: Epirrita christyi; assembly: GCA_951392215.1. Lineage (NCBI taxonomy): Eukaryota > Metazoa > Arthropoda > Insecta > Lepidoptera > Geometridae > Epirrita > Epirrita christyi. The sequence continues at coordinate 11,071,596 of OX595835.1, read as the reverse complement.
ATAATCTTAATTACATTCAGTCTTTTACACCCCATCACTAGTTTTTGCGCTAGTGTGCAACTAACCAATAGTGTAATTACAGAAATTATTTATTTGTGTGCTTGTTTTATGTTTGTGTGACAGCTTTTATTTCCGTGTGCGTTTATAGACACGCCTCAACTTTCTGCATGAGTGTGCGTGAGTAAGTAAATGTGTGCTGTACGTGTTTACCTCGCCTCCCGCAAAAAGTGGCAGAAATAATTTAGTACAAGAAGTTGAGCATGCCATCTCCCTACATAAATTCTCTAAGACTCTAGCTGCCAAGATTGTCAAATGTATTATCTGTGGTGTAAGCGTACTAAGCTGTCTTAGAGAATTAAGCTGTTATCAAACTAGTCTGTGGCTATTAGTCAGGAATCATTTCCTGTTTGTGTTTGCTTCTTGAGTGTGCCCTAGTGATTTCGTGGTATTTTTAGAAGTAAGGAAAAATAAATGCCATGAAACGAAAATATATCCTAGGTTGTTGATGTTGACATTTAACTTTATTTTGACACTTGACAGCTAAGTACTGAGCAGCGTCATCTATTTTCAACGCTGAAAGCATGATTTGAAACGGCCGTGAAAACCCCTCATTATCGTCTGAGGTTTTTATTCCTCCAAACCTTGGAGCAAGGAACATAACTCCAAACACAGAATAAGGAGACCAAACACCCAACACCAAGTGATGTCATTGTCATGATTTAATCAGTTAGCCATGGTTAGCCCTCAGAATAACCTTGGAGCAAGGAACAAAAAGAATAACGGTCTTTATTCTGAGAGTTAGCCATAGATGCCATAAACAAAGAAAGAAGTGAAGTGAAGAAGTCATAATTTAGTCTGTGCTTGGCACGTGCTGTGTGCCGGTGTGTTTGTTTTGGTTTACATATTACATACATTACCTACACTTAGATAATTTTCTCTAAGGGTTTACTTACATTGCCTTGCCTGCAAGCAAACCATTGCATTGCATATTTATTTTACTCTATTCATGCAGGCAGTGTTGTGTTTATTGCTTTGTGCTTGGTTTGGTTTTCTCGAGCATTTACACAACATACCTAACATCCCTTCCTTGCCCTAATCTACACGTCAAAAAGACAAACTAATGGCTAGATCCATAGCACTCACATTTAGTTTACAATCAGAATGCAATGTTACTAGAGCCCGTGTAGGGCTAATGAAACTGCCTCATTACGAAGTACGGACACCCGTCTTCATGCCCGTCGGCACACAGGTTCGACTTCCTTCCGCTGTCCTCCTTTTATTAGTTGTATATTTGTGATCATGACTTCCAACTTTCTTTCTATATTTTCAGGGCACTATGAAAGGAATTTTACCAGATCAACTTGAGAGCTTGGATTGTGAGATCATACTAGGCAACACCTACCATTTGGGTAACCGCCCTGGAACAGAGGTATTGGAAAAAGCCGGTGGTCTACATAAATTCATGGGATGGAATAGAGCACTACTTACTGACTCTGGTGGTTTCCAAATGGTTTCATTGTTGAAATTGGCTGAAATTACGGAGGAAGGTGTCAAATTCAAATCACCTTATGATGATTCAGAAATTATGCTGACACCAGAAAAATCTATTGAAATTCAAAACTGTATAGGTAAGAAAATTAAGTACCTACATATTTCTCTCTCACCCTTGTCAAGAGTTATTCTGATAAGCTGATATGATTACGCTTGTTGAGCAGTTTTTGTTGGTAAGTATAAGATTTGTCCTGGTTGCTGGCTTGCTTAGGAGTGTGTATTACTGGAAGAAAGCATTCGTCAATTTAGTTGTGGAAAAGCTATGGTGGTGATGAGCTCACCAGCATTGGCTCTTCAGGTAAAAATGAGTTTCTGTGTATGTATGCATAAATATTTGCCAGAAATGGTTTTGACTAAGCAGATGGGTCTACAGTTAGTAGACTGCATTATGATGATCATCATCCTCATCAGCCTATAGCCCACTACTCGACATAGGCTATAAAATGCCACGATGAACGGTCATGAGCCACCTCCATCCACTGACTTCCTGGTACCTTTAAGATGTCTTTAGTCCATTGGTTTTGTCTTTCCCTTTCTACACTGCATCGGTCGGAGTTATATATATAATAAATATATTATGTGTATGCATATACAAACATTAAAAATTTATGAATTTTACCTACATTCCAGTAATCCGAATTTTCTGCTAATCCATCACTTGTGGCATTACAGAGGTTGAACTGCAAGCATGTCAAACAAGCGGCCCGCGGGCCGCATGCGGCCCTTTACAGCTTTGACTGCGGCCCGATTCAATTTTAAGAACATATTATAGTATATTTACTGTACAGTATATTTTCTGAAATTTTACTATTAAGTAATGCCTAAATAATGATATGACCATCAATTGGTCAAAATTATCTTAAAGAATTGTCAATTGATAGTCATTTTACTTGTCAAAAGTTAGTCACCGAGTGACTTTCAGTTAACAGGGCAGGACTACTAGGTACCTATATCGAAGCAATGAGTTTGTTTTCTTTAAAGTTGGGTTTTGCGGCCCACTGTTTCTACGGACTTTAAGCATTTAGCCCACCACCAATGACTATGAGTTTGACATGCATGTTGTACTGTATATGTGCCTTTATAATAATAATATGCTAATAGTATGCTATATTTCTCAGGAGCTGACATTATCATGCAGTTAGATGATGTAGTGCAAACCACATTTCAAGATTATGACCGGATCAAAGAAGCAACTGAGCGCACAAGCAGGTGGCTCGACCGCTGCCTCCAAGCACACAAAAGACCGAATGAACAAAGCATTTTTCCCATTGTACAGGGTTTGCTAAATGCTGATTTGAGAGAGCAGAGTGCTAAGGAGCACATGTCTAAGGATGTCAACGGTTTTGCTATTGGAGGCTTGAGGTAGCTAGATACAACTACAAATAGTAGTTTCATTTACAAGTTCATTTTTTTTTTTATCACTATACAATCCAAATTGGTTTTACAGTTTCAGATTGTGTAAACTAAAGACTCATCCTATGTGTTACTACTAATACTGGTAGTAACACAGGCAATTCCCCTAATTCCTATTTCTACTCATTAACCAATGAAAACCCTGGGTTTTTTTCTAGATCAATATTTCCACTATTGGACTGTCATTATCTACAGCCTAACTTCACCCACGGCTGGGTATACAGTTTGTGGCATCCACCATGATCCATAAGACTGGCATATTATGCCGATTGACAATACACACCTTTGCATATTTCAGTGGTGGTGAAGCAAAGGATGATTTCTGGCCCATGGTGAAGCTCAGCACTGGAATACTGGATAAGACCAGGCCCCGGTACCTGATGGGTGTAGGATTGGCTATTGACCTGGTTGTCTGTGTAGCACTAGGGGTTGATATGTTTGATTGCGTATTTCCTACACGAACGGCTGTAAGTATTTTCTGTTTTTAAGGTTCCGTACCTCAAGGGTACCAACAGAACAGTTATAGGATCACTCATCTGTCTGTCACTGCCTATTTTCTCTGAATCTGCTGGACCAAAGAAGCTGAAATTTAGTATATAATAATATATTAAGTTAGGTGACACTATGCCGGCGGGTATTCTGTGTACCCGCGGCGTATGTAAGAGCCATAACGTAACGTAAACCAACAAATTCTGATTTCGAGGGTTAATTTTGAGGGCCAGTATTAAAAAAAAACTTGTCAAATACATCATGTGACAATCACATGAAAGAGCTTGTTATGTTAAATATAAACTTATTATTTTTTAATTTTTAAATGCTTAATTTAAAAAAAAAACTAAAGAAAATATGCGAAAATTTACCATTCTCCTATCTCCGAAACGATTGAGCCAAAAATTTTGAAAGAAATATGGAATATTGGGTCATACTCATACTTCCAGGAAAATCTAAATCTTCAAATTCCAATGGGAAACGGAAAATACTCGTAATGAGAAAATGTGTATAAAATTGTGTTATTTGACTAATAAGTTAATTGTTCTAGTGGTTACTATGTAAGTCTACTTGTACGGAAATCTCTTCACGCAAGTCCACACTTTTTAAATAAATAATAAAAAATAAAATACATAAATATGTATGTTTATTTGTTACTTAATCACGCCGTAATGGCTGACCAGAGGTCTCCATTTGGTCCACTTTATTGTTATGCAAATATTTTAGACCTGAATTAACACATATTTTAGCTACTTTTTATCCCGGCATCACACAAGCGAAGCTGCGAGTGTATGCTAGCTAAGTAATAAATAGCCCATAGCTTTTACTGTAGATTTAAGACTTGATGAATTTTCTTGATAGGTAATAATGGACCCACATTTATACTGAAAATTTTGCACAAATGTTTATTGTCATTTATTAAAACCATAGGCACAATTTCGTATACCAATTAATTACAATTCCAATTATGTAGGTACCTAATAGTTTGCAGGGGCGCTAGAAAGAAACAGACAAGCTTATACCTATATCCTATACTTAGTATTAGCAATTAGGTGCAAATCCTGCTAAAATGATCTAATTATAAAAGTTAATTAAAATAATACATGGACACCTTTTCCCCCGAAGTAGTAGGCAGACTCCAATGGTCCTCTTTTCACTGTGGGTCGCACAATCGTGATCACTTTGCGTCCATTGCTTTCCTACGACTATACGAAAAAGTTATGTGTTTTCTTATCTTTGCAGAGATTTGGATGTGCCCTCGTCAACAAAGGCCAGTTAAACTTAAAACAGAAGCAGTATGAGTCCGACCTCAGTCCTATTGACGATAAATGCACTTGTTCCACATGCAAGATCTACACTAGGGCTTATTTACACGCCATTGTCACAGTGGAAACTGTTGCTTGCCATCTGATTTCAGTGCACAATATTGCCTATCAGGTAACCTTATGATGCTCTCAAACCTAGCGTAAAAAAATTTAAGTGGATTATGGTAACCTTGGTGCCTAGAGGCATGACGAGTTTTACGTGATCAACAAATTGCAGAATTCTCAAACCCAGTTCTCTGTATGCCAGCAAAACTTACATTACCATCTGTTTTTATTAAATGTCTTTGCTACTTACCGACAGAGGGCGTTATGTAGGTAAACACTAGTTTATAGGACCAAAGAGACAATTCAAAATGATCCTTGTGATTTCAATGGATAAAATTCTTTTGATTTGATTTGATTTAAATAGTAGAAACACTTGAAACACTTTTTTGGCAGGTATTTGGAAATTCCTAAAAAAACAGATACAAAGACCATTTCCATGTTATCTATTTTTCAACCACCAAATTATATTCGCTCCATAATATTATCTGTTCTTGGTAAAATTTAACTTATCAAAAAGAAGTTTGAAGCAGATCTCATTTGTAATAAAAGTAAAATCAAAAATGAATAAATATCTGTTTTTTTTTCAGATGCGTCTCATGAAAACTATGAGAGAAAACATAGAAAAGGATACATTCCCACAGTTTGTACGAAACTTTGTGGAAGAACTTTACCCTGACAGAAAGTACCCTACTTGGGTTGTTAATTCTTTAAGTTCGGTTGGAATAAATCTAGCTGGAAGCTAATCAGTATTTTATTAGACAGGAAATTAAGATTATTATCTAGATTTCAATACCTTTTATTGAATAACATTACATAAAGTCATCTGAGTCATTACCATCATAATTGTTGGACATGTTTTCTGGTTTCATCAGAGTGGAGTAGCTTCTGAGTTCAGCTTCGTCTTTCTTTCGTTTCTCTTCCTCTTTCTCTTTGTCCTTTTTTTCTCGGAGAAGTTTCTTTTTATCTTCTCGCTCCTCTCGGTCCCTACCTTCTCTCTCTTGCCGCAAGTCCGGAAACACTTCTTTTTTCGTTTTATTTAATCTATTTATTGTATCATTATTTCTCTTAGCTACTCTTACTTTTCTGACATCCTTGTCTTTGTGAAACGCTACTTGACCTACCTGTAAATAACATTTCTTATATTAGTTTAGGCTATTCTTAGAGTTGCCAAATTCCCAAACCAAATTCATTGTTTCTGTATGGTAGCTTACCTCCATTCCTGCAGTCTTTTTGAGATTTGCCCACATTGTGTATACAATATCAATATCGTTCATTTTGTTACCCATTATAGAATTTGCTTTTACTAATTGGCATGCATCATCCAGCACCAGATTTGGAATGTCATCTATAGTTTGGCCCTAGAAAATTGTTAAAAAATTTATAAATACTGGTGTTGATTCTGTGGAGCATTCTCTAACGCTAAATCATGCTAAAATTATGACTGTTCCTTATATTTTACTGCAAAAAAGACCATGACCTTTTAAAAAACAGAGATTTAGCACATTAGAAAAGTTGAGGGATTAGGTTCAGGGTTGTAGTTCCACCTCAACAGTAAACACACTCCCGCCATTTCTTTTTCACAGATTTTAGAAAGCTAGATACGCAAAAGAAAAACAGGCCTTATTACATTCTGAACGGGCCAAACAAAAGCAGAGCTCACTTTAGAGAATGGTGCAGGGAATCAACAGCAATGTATGATTTGTTTACTTACAGGACCTAATCTAAGGTATACATGAGCAGAAGAAACTTTGTCAACATGGAACCAGACATCTTCAGGCCATCCCCATTTGATGAGATCTTCATCTGAACAGAAACGATAACTTGTAGTTACTTACTTACTTACTAATCTGGGAATTTAATAGGGATTAAGGATTTGGATATAAAGGCGACACAAATTTATTGGTTAGAAACATACTTTCGTGTTTATCAGCTCCCATAAATAGGGTGACCGATGGAGCCACCACCTGACTAGTGAAGTAGAAAACCATGCCGCTAAACCTAGCTCGGTTCTAATGGAAATACCACTGAATAAAAGGAGTATGTACTTTTTGTTAAATAAATAAAACTTCAGAAATATGCAAATTGCAGATAATACATACATACATTCTGAGCAGAGTTGGATTTAGGTACCTATATTGAAAAAGTTAGCACAAAAATTTAAAATTATAGTAATCTTCATTAGTTTTACATTTACAGTCATAAAATCAAAATAATAATAATCAACACCAGTTTATTAAATTTACCCTCCCGGGAGGGGAATTTAAGGGAAGTATTATATGACGATTATTTATAATCTGTGGTAATAAAACAATAAGCATCAAGCCCACCTTTTTGTAACAATTTCCGATGTGCAATTAATTAAAGTATAAATTAATAATTAAATTCAATGCCAAGACTAAGTGTTACTATCAACTCTATTGTTCCGACAGCCTATCAAACTATCAATTAACTTTTTTTAAAGTTGGATTGGCAGTGAATGATGTTTATTTTGGTCTTTTATGTGAAGTACTTAATTAAATTATAGTATAAATACTATAATTATAGTACGAAATCTAACCCTGGTTCTGAGTACACTCTAGTCCCCCAGTTTATTTTTTGCTCTTTGGGGCAGGCTATAATCTTAAAATCATACCGCCATATTGTCTTTGTTTTTCTTGTCTTGTCTTGGGTACCCATGTTCTCTCTTTGCGAAGCATGATTTTTAGGATTCCGTACCCAAAGGGTAAAACGGACCCTATTACTAAGGCTTCACTGTCCGTCCGTGTGTCACCAGGCTGTATCTCATGAACCGTGATAATCAGACAGTTTACATTGATGGGATCGAGAGAGTCCAGCGTAAGTTCCTTCGTTCTATGCACTATAGATGTTACAGATCACGTCACGTTTATCGTATTCACAACTGTTGGAAAAGTATAAGCTTCTTACCCTCTAATCAAGACGCATATATCTGGAATCTAAGTTTTGTACGACATTGTTCATGGTAATTTTGATGTCATTGACCTTAATAATTTAATCATGTCCATTTTAATGTTAATTTTACATAATTTAAAAGTTGAATTAACGCATTTATAAATAGCTTATTTTATATGATAGGTACAGTTTATTACTGTTTAAAATTTCCGGTATAAAGAATTTTATTATCACTCATAAAGAACCTTACAGTTCACTTTAAAAAATCAAATTAAAAATATTGATATCACTTAAAAGCCTTGGGGTTTTTCTTTTGTCTTATACTGTTACTTAGCTAATTTGTGGATAATGCAGTGGGCTACAATATTGTTAAGCTTAATTTTATAATCCTTCTGTAACCTAAGATTTTATATTGTAGCTGTTTATTGAACCTGAATAAATAAATAAATAAGCCCTTCGTGCGCGAGTCCGACTCGCACTTGGCCGGTTTTTTCGCTCTATTCTGATTGTGAATCTTAGAATGTCAAGTTATTCCACTGTGTGTGTATGTGTCATGTATGTGTATATTATGGTCATGGAAGTAATAAGTACTACGTACAACAGGAATGAGCTCTATGTGTGCATCTTGCAGCTAAAATAAAGAAAATACAACCTTGTGCTTAGGTCGTAAGACTCTTGTTGCGCGCAAAATAAAAATGAAGCCGAGTGAGAGGGCAACCTCTGAACGCTGTGTCCCGTTCTAACAGTGACTTAGAGTTGCCAGAGTTAAGTTGATTTCAATCCTTTCGTTGTTTGTAGAAAAATATGCGATTGATGTAATGTAATGAAGTAAAAACATTTACTTCTAAAATGTTTCCAAATACAAATAATAATTGATTACCGACATGTTATTTAAAGCAATATTATTTGTTGCTACGTGTAAAGCCTTATTTACGCAAAAATTTTGCGATTGGCGTATAGGTTTTCTTTTATTTGTATGCATGGAAGTAATGAGGGCTTTTCATCTTCGATTGAAAAGAAAAAAAGTAGTTCAAATTGGTACGATAGATGGCGCTGACTCAACTGTATCAATCAAGATTGTCTGTGGTGCACGCGTACAAAACTATTATCTTAGTAGTCTGTGGCTATTAGTCATGATATTCTGTTTGTGTTTGCTTCTTGAGTGTGCGCTAGTTATTTTGTAGTGTTTTTAGAAGTAGGCAAAAATAAATACCACGAAACGAAAATTATTTCTACGTTGGCGATGTTGACATTTCACTTTATTTTGACACTTGACTGCTACGTTACAGAGCAGCGCCATCTATTTTCAACGCTGAAAGCATGATTTGAAACGGCCGTGAAAACCCCTCATTAGTACTGTACGTAGTACTTATTACCCTTTGACGTGCCAGACGATCCATATGGCTCGGTTTCGTTTAAATGTTAGAATCACGAGAAGAAGAAGAAGTAGAACTCCCTAGATTTTGAGCTAGTTTCAATAAAGAGTACGTTCCTTTTGGGTGACATTTACGTTATTTTCGTTATTTTTGATCACAAATGATGTTCCATTCGATTTGAAAGTGTTCACTGTGATCGTTTGTAACTGTTTTCACCTTAGAGAATTTATGTGGGGAGATGGCATGCTCAACTTCTAGTACTAAATTATTTCTGCCACTTTTTGCGGGAGGCGAGGTAAACACGTACAGCACACATTTACTTACTCACGCACACTCATGCAGAAAGTTGAGGCGTCTCTATAAACGCACACGGAAATAAAAGCTGTCACACAAACATAAAACAAGCACACAAATAAATAATTTCTGTAATTACACTATTGGTTAGTTGCACACTAGCGCAAAAACTAGTGATGGGGTGTGAAAGATTGAATGAAATTAAGATTATTAATTGTCTATGGATCTAGTCTATGGATGTATGTTTGAATGGGTGAATTGATTCATGTTGATCAAAAGTAATCGCGTAACAAACATATAAAAAAAACATAGTCAGTTAAAAATTGTACCCGTAGGACGCGTACGTCCTTTTGCACGCGAACGAAGTTTGCTTCTATTTTGGCTATTATTTCTTCAAATTTTGTATTCATGATTTGTACACTAATATATATAGACCCGTGGTGCGTTGGTTTCTTATAAAATTATATGGTTTCCAAATCTCACTTATCAGGCAACTCACTTGGCAGGCTGATCTGCAACTATTTGTTCCGGGTCTGGGTGTTATGGTACCAGTTACTCGTAGTTCCTGATAGGTACCTACGATACAGGGAATCCTAGTGTGGGATCAAAACTATGTATGTGACTGTTGAGTGTTAAAAAAAACAATATTTTGGCTTCTGCTCGGAATGGATGTAAGGTTGGGTCCCGTGGTATTAAGGAGCTCCTCCTCATTGACATGGCCATCAGACAGATGGTCAGGAGGAGCAAGGGAAACCTCTCGGCTGCTTGTATTGATTATAAGAAAGTCTATGATTCTGTGCCACATACATGGATTTAACAATTATAAGCTGGGATTACATTTTATATTGTATTTTTTAAATGGAAATATAAGCTATTGGTTTTAAAATTGATCAATTTATTGTTAAGAAAATGTATTTTCGCGGATCTGCTTTTTTCATACGAAATGAGATTCGAATATCCGTATACTTTTGTATACCTTCCTAATTTCATATTGTGATTGACGAAATAACCCTAAAACCGTAAAAAAAACGAAAATACAAACCTCTAAAATAACCTCTGTAGCGTGTGCTAGGCACCCTAGACCTACACGGTCCACCAGAGTGCCCAGTCGATTCCTAGAATGAATGATGTCTGTGGAATATAAGATATTAAGAATCGGTGTATGTCAAGATGGTTGTCAGTCAGTCGATGGTTTTTGGTATAAGATGTAAACTGTTATCGTATTTTACTGGTCCCACCTTTTGACCGTTTCGTTATAAAAGTGTTAAAATATCCCAATATACATTTGTGTGTACGAACCAATTTATTATTTTTTCGCCCACGAGCTAGCCTACCGCGAAACCCCGAAAAACAGCTAATCAAGCCCATTTAACCTATATTTTAGGCTGGTATTGAACGACGTAGGTATTGATATTTTCTTTGGAAACAGGTTTTTTTTTACAGCTTTGAGATCGTTTTTTCGGCCTGAAAACTCCCTATCCTGTTAATTTCATAAAAATCGTTGCAGCCTCTTTCGTTCATTCATTCGTTCGTTTTTTTTCACATCACTTGTCCCCGTACCAAGAAATTACGTATCGTTATTTCTGTCGCATGCTTGGACTAAGAAAATATATTTTACAGTGAAATTAATGGCCTAATTGTGTTGTCAATTACTTAAATGTGATAAGAAACTCCATATTTTGTTAAATTTGATGTTTCCGACCGCCATTTACACGAAACCACAGCACAATCAACCATTTTTAGGAGCTCCGTATAGCGACAGGTATGAACGCAGAATGGCGAACGATCGTGGCTAAACTAGTTTTTATAAACTGACACGAACGACCGTTCATGTACTACGGCAGAGGGGAAAGCGTATGCTTGCCATCTCCCTACTATAAATTCTCTAAGGTTTTCACCGTTCTTTCAGACAGATTAAAAACGCTAAGAACGCCACCGAATTTTGCCAATTTTTACCCAGCTATTTCGATGGGTAAAAATTATCGTTTTTTGACATTTGCGTAATGTTTGACATTCTGAAGTTATTTGTTTCGTAATATGCTGTAGAATTAACATTTTAAAACGGTGAAAATGAAATATTTACTAGTCTAGGAATAAGTTAAAACGGCCTATGAATAGGGCTCCTCGAACTCCTCCTGTGAATGTCGTAAAAGGCGACTAACGGATTACGCTAGGGCAGCAGCATTCACCTGAGTAATAAACACCAAACTATGATCACCAATCCGCCTGCCAAGCGTGCAAATTCCCTCCATTGCACGCTATGAGGGAGGCATCATCCAAAAGTGGATGTCTACCGACTGATGATAGTAAGTATAAATAATATTTGATATATAACCTGCACCTGCATAATTATGTTTACAATTAGACTTACCACCAAGTAACTGACAACCGTTGGGGAATGAAGTTCTCGAGTGGCAACCACAAACCTAGCGCAGAAGAGGAAGGCCCTTCCCCCCCTCTCAATGAACCAAAGATATTATGAAGGTTCCAGGAAAATGGTGCATGGAGGTGGTACAAGACTGTTTGTTGTGGCATTCTATGCGGGAGGCCTATGTCCAGCAGTGGACTTCGATAGGTTTCATGATGGAGATGATGAATGGACATACTGATCAGAAGCCAAATGTTAAAAAACATAATAAGTCAGGTACATGCCTAGTTTAATTTTATGTTGTACCTATAATTTATTTTTTCAGTGACTCTTCGCATTCGGGTGCTACAGCCAGCACATCAGCTACCTACATAGAAAAAGATAGGTTGTAGAGAAATCTCCAAAAGCTATCGGATCATTATCGGACCTTATGAATACCGTTTTGGAATAATTTTGTAGAACATGAAGTCTGATTTCACCTCTTATAAATCTTTAAATTGAACAGTGTTAAAAGATACATGTTTTTTTTTGGTTATAAATGTAAATTGTGATACCTACTTAAGAGAAAAATGTTGCTTAGGAATGTCTAATTTGTAAATTCAGGCACATTGGTACTGACTGATGCACACATTTAATAATATAAGTATACATTAAATTACAATTTATGATAGTTCTTAGAAGTAAAGACTGATCTAAGATTCTTTGTTATAATTTTTTAGTTTAAACAATATTATTTAATTTAAATGCTGTGGTATGTCTGGGCTAAAAATAGACCTCTCCATCTCCTCCTGTGATGATGTAAAAGCCATCTAATGTGTTTGCCACTGGAGAACCTTTATTCCCCAGCGGTTGTCAGTTCTGCGAGCTAAATGACCTGCTCATTGCCACTTAAACTTGCTGATTCTGAGAACTATGTCGGTAATCTTGGATCTCTAAAGTCATCACTCGCAACACGCACTGATTATAGACAATAATAAATTACAAACAGTATATTCTGTTACCATATATTTTATTATATACATTATTATATGCAAAAACATGTACTTAGCCTAACTGAAATAGACTTTTATATTTAAATACCCTCTAAATATCCTGAAGAGGTAATTTAGTTGCTACATAACATAATAATTGGCAATAGCTTCTTGATGATAGAGTCCACGCACGCACAGTAGTCGACAAGAGTGTCTGAACTTGAGGCTCAGACTGAGCTATTGTTATCTAGAATTAGTTATCTCATTATATTATTCTACAGTCCTTTCTTGCTTTCTATTTCTTTCCAATCCATCCACAATTTCTCGAGTAATTTCCACATATCACATGTTTGTTTACAGTGTTTGCGTGTTTGGTTTGGTTTGCTTGACAAGTTTGTTTGACAGATTTCGTTTCAGACACCTGTGAACAAAATTTTTGAAAATATCATTTTTATCAGTTTATAGCCAAGTGGAACACTATTGAACGAATGTAATCGTTTTTTGCGTTCTTGGCAAAATTTTTATCAAGTGGAATGGGCCCAAAGTCTAATTTTGTTTTTTTTTATATTTTGATGGATACAATCGTATCCTTCCGATGCTCTATGGTTGTTGCTTGGCATGTGAGAGGGTAATTCCATGTTTGTATGAAATACGGACACCTGACCTGACAACCCCACATGAAATCACCGACTCTGACGTTAATGGCGGAGTGTTTTTTGATTTCGTGATATTTTTGAAGAATTTTAGTTAAAATGGGGAGAATTTGTGTCGTGGAGGCTTGCGGAAGCGAGTATTATCCTGATTGTGGTTTATCTTTTCACAGGTAATAGTTTTAAACATAATTTGTTAGTGAAGAATTACGGTGACCATGCATGACTAATTGACTATCCAATCCTAGTTCAAGAACAAATAACTTAAATACCTATGCATTTTTTATTCCTTTCTCTATTAAAATAACTTTGTTTCAATTTCAGATTTCCTAAAGATCCTAATGTTAGGGAAATATGGATAAATATTATACCCATGAGCTCTACCCACATCCTCCTCAATCTATATTTGAAGATCCACATGATATTCAATTGGTGAATGCGTTAGCGAATTCATATCTCAATTTACGTTTAACTCATAATGCAAAATTAGAATCAATGAAACATATAAATAAGGAATAAGCTGGGTTTGCGGCAGAAACTTCACAAGACTGTTTTATTTAGCAATGTCAGATTTAGAATTAAACTTAAATGTAAACTTAACTGTTTTTTTCTTACCTAATTAATTAAATATAGGTACCACAATAGGTAGCCTATCGTCATTTTATCTCAGTCCAGCTGCATGTCGTGTCCCACAAGGACCAGTAGGTAAGTACCTACCTATATGACGCGAGTGTGAAAAGCAAGCAATAACAGCAAATGTATAGTGCCGCAAAGGGCAAGTTTATCATTAGTATCTTCGATTTAAATCCATCTGAAGCAATGATCTGCTGACGTCAGATCACTAATTATTTTTTATAATTATTGTCCTTAAATCATATTTCAATATAGTCACCATCGCCAGAGAGGGATAAGACATACAGTTACTGAGCTCTCGCTCGGCTTCAATTTTGTGACAACAGCTCATTCCTGTTGTACGTAGTACTTATTACTTCCATGATTATGGTATATTATGTGCTGCCAGTATCTTAAAATATGTACCTAGGTAGGTACTACAGAAAAATATTTATTTTTCATATAACTTTGTCAAAACCTCAATTTACGCAATAATATATACGTTAAAATTATTAGCTAGCAAAAAATCCTACCTTTTTTTGGGCAAAGCGCTTTTCACTAGAATGCGAGTATTTTGTACATAATTCTATGATACGCTTGTAATAGTACATAAAACAAGGTAAAATTGATAGGATAAGCTTTTAATCTAATCATTGACGTGATTTGTAAAACGCACACGTTTTAATCGCAGGTCTGAAACCGCCGAAAAATGTACCTAGCACATAAGTTTACTATATTTACAAGCGCACGCATTTGCGACTTTTTCAGTGAATGATTTAAAAAACGTAGCTTGATACATTTTTAACGCGGTTCTAAAGGCTGGTTTACGCGTATTAAGTTGTCAAGTAGGTAACTAAATTTATTCCATACGTATTTAAGTAGTTAAGCTCTTTAGTTCACTCAATATCGACGCTCAACAACGTAATGCAGTCGTGAATTCTGTGCTTAAATTTGTTATAAGTGAGGTTTTGGATAGATTTTGCCATAGCTGATACTGTATCGAGAATCGTTCGTCGCGTTCTTTGGCTAGTTTATTTCTAAAATTCGTGCATCTTATATTTCACAAGCACTCTTTCTTTAAATATTCTTCGACAAACTTCATTTTCGTATCTTATCTTCCGTCCACTTCGACATTTTACAATAAGAAATACCTAAACGATGAACAATTGAAACCGAGCGCGTTACTACACTTAACCATTTAACTAATATTGTGCCTGTCCAAACGTGTCAAGTGACAAGCCCCGCCCACCAACTTAACCGAAAAATAGACAAAATTCTAATTAAGTTGTTTAGTTAACTAAATTTTAACTTGCAACTTGTTACTAAATTCTGTGTTTACATGCAATTAATCACTTAAAATTTAGTTACCTACTTGACAACTTAATACGTGTAAACCAGCCTTAAGCGAGGGATTTTTTGTGTCTCATAGCAAAGACAAGTAAATAATTTGTCTCTGCCCATAGTAATAGTATGGTGGTGCACGCAGTGTTTAATTAACCGCATTCAACCGGTTTTTATTCAGTCTCGACTCGACTGGGCGAGCGCAGAGGACACAGACTTGTGATAATTCGTCCAAGACCTTCGAGCACCACGGAAGGGAGTAGCCATTCGCAGCTTTCCCCTCTGTCAAACTACAAGCGAAAGTAGGCATATGCGTTTAATAATACTAGTTGTTATTCTGTGCAAGGTTTGTTAGTCTGAGTGTAGTCATTACAGTGTTGTATTTGGATGTGTATATGTGGAATTGCGCTTGTGTGCACATTTCCCCCCGCAAAAAATGACAGAACTATTTGAATGGTAATATATCGCTAAGGCTACTCCCTTCCGGCCCGCGCGGAAGTCCGTGATGCTCGAAGTCCAAGACACGGACAGTCGTTTGCTTGCAGTGCTGTGAAGAGGACATCCGACGTAGTACTCTCCTTAGTCTGTGCATCCGACTCAGAAACATCATAGACTACGATAAGCTATAATTTTTTTTTTATTTAAAAAACAGAGACATGCTACCTTCTCGCCGGAAATCCATGGTGGTTATGATATAAAATTAAGCAAAAGCAAAACGCCAGCCACAGTGCGTTTGCGGTTTTGCGTTTTCTGCTATTCCTAAGCCGCTCGCGTTAATCGCAGTGCGTGCTAAGCCAAGTCGAGTTTTACAACGTCATGACGTACCTACAATTTCGTGACATTTCATGTTGTTGGTATGTCGCTCTTTTGCTGAAAAAAAGGGAACAGAAGCGATTGAAAAAAACATTTCCAATGTTAAAACAATTTTCAGGTACTTAGGTATTTTTTTAATCCTTATAACTTCTCATACACTTTACATTTATTCAACTAAGTTACATAATATAATCTCATGACTCCCCATGGAGCAAATACCATGGACGTAGCTAATTTACAATGTCTAAATCTATGGTCTTTGGTAAATACCTATAATTTCTGTGGAGTCTTGTCTCTGAGTATCCTTTATACCTTTATACCCTTAGAGATAGAGAATTTATGTTCTCTAAGCTTTATACCCTTAGATTAAGGACTGATTAGTACTATACTTATAAATCTATGGACTGATTAGCCTTTACCTTAGAATAAAGACTGAAGCAAGCCTTTACCTGACTAGATGTCAGGTAAGGGATAGTCAGAGACAAGTCCAAACAATCCGCACTATTAACAATTTCTTTGAAACAATATATTCAGTACCTACCTACCTACATGCCTATATTTTATCATACATTGAACAAAATTGTGTACGTACGTACAAGATAAATGTCTAAAAACCCAAAATAAGAGAACATTAATTTTATTTTAAACACACAATAAACATTTTTAAACATAACAATAAATAATAATAAACTTAATCATATATTTTCTCGACAGAAATGTAGGACTAATCCAAAACCAACTTCGTACGAGACTGGTGCCTGCGATAGATTTGAAAAACCTATTGCAAGTCACCAGCAGGGCGATTCTAAAACGTCGGAAACGTTTCCGATCGGATTCGTTAGTTTTTCATTTCGATGTGGTAAGTAACTAAAACAGTTTTAGAATCGCCCTGCAGGGCCCCACTCCGCGGATTAAATATGAAGTCAATACAAAAGTGCCACTAGAGCAGACAACAAAAAGTAGGGAGGTAGACAAATGAAAAAGAAAACACAAAAAAGGCATACTACATAAAAACAAACAAAAATGTACAAAATGGAAAAACGTATAGCGCAATTATTGGAACGTGTCATGTTGTGGCCTTAGCATAATTATGTTTAAAAGTATACCTACATGCATTAGATATGTAGATTAACTATCAAAAAAATAGTTACCTACAGTTTACAAAATTAAATTAGAGTCACAAAGGGCTTTACTGCACAATCTGCTTCTTTATGACACCCCTGTTCGATCGTCGAACTTTCACGTAACTCGTAACTTTTTCTGGTTAGTTGTTTTATTTCGTAGGTAATCTTTACAAGTCCTTACAACCGATTTTAGCTGTTTATTAGAATTTGATATGGAACGAAAAAACTTAATTTCAGGAGCCTTTGCGAGGTGCACCGAATTCTTTCACCATACCGATTCCTTTACCATTCACTTGGCCTTTTTCAGATCCACCATACCTCAAACGGATGACCAAGAAAGAACCGCTGAAACGAAGTAGTAGTTTATCTACTATGATGATATTAAACGGACAAGACTTGTCAAGGTACGGTACGAATTCAATTTTGTTTTGAAACAATGACCAGAAAAAAATGGGAGAGTTGAAGCGTGATTCACCGCGGAATTTCACATTCCAAAATGGGAAGTTATAAGGAAGTGGCGAGACAATGTGCTATAATTGAAAATACATTTTATTCTTAGATATAACGTTTTGCTTTCAAACAACTTACACTAGGTGAATTTTAAGAATATTTTAATCAACTTCTTATTCACGACCTCTGTGGTGCGGCGGGCGAAGGTTCGCCTGGGACGCAGGAGGTTGCAGGTTCGATTCCCGCCTCGGAAAAAATATTTGTACGATCTGCAGATATTTGTTCAGGGCGTTCTGGGTATTTTCTATGTATAATAAAAAATATCTATCTATGTAATGTTATTGTATTAAGTATATCAGTTATCTAGTACCCATAACACAAGCTCTGCTTAGCTTGGGGCTAGATAATGTTGTGTGAAATGTCCAGCATTTATTATTATTATATGGATTTTGGTAATTTGCAGCCTCAAAACACATCGCGCGTACCTAACCCAAAAGATCCACCTCTGAATTGCAAATGAAAAAAAGCTTAATTTGTATTATCTTTTTAAATTTGTTTAAAGAAAAAAAAATGAAAGAAAACCTGGAAGTATTCAGATCGAGGTATGGACACTTATAATAATGTGAACCATTTCGGGTAGATTAGGTAGGTAAAGTACCTACTCCTATTTAATATAAACGTATTTTTAACACAATGTTTAATTTTTTTACAGGATTGTAATAGGTATTTGTGACCAAGTCATGGAACCTTCAAGTCCGTCTATAATAGGAAACTCACCGGGTAAAGATATTGTGGACTATACACGATTTCTTCAACAAACGAAGTCACAAGAAAGTCAGATTAAGGTACCTACTCATACTTTTTTATTGAGCTGGTAATTGTGGTGATAATTAATTATAAGGAGTAATAGTTTAGTTTTTGTAGATTTAGTTTTATCACAATTTAGTTGATGATTGTATTAGGTATTATTTAGGGATGATTGTATTGTGGTGTATAGTCGTAATTTTTCTAAAATGATACCAAGCCACGATAATTTCAATTCTATGATTGTATTAGGATTAAAGTATCCTAATTTATGTTTGTTTTAGGTGGTAAACGATGACAATGCCCAGCAAACTATAGAAGGATTGACCAAATCAGATGAGCCATCTACCACCCACCAAAGAACTGTATCTGTCAGAAGCTCAAGATCATCGAGTAGTTTTTCATCTTCATCTTCTTCGTCGAGCTCTAGTTCGTCAAGCTCCGATTCATCTCGTGGTAGGTCATGCCCACGAAAAACATACCAGCCAAATTATCAGGTTTCATCAATAAACACAGGTGAAAGTGATGCTGACCTGAGTGACGCTGATCCCACCTATCAACTTAACTCTAGACATAATATTTTCACATCAGGTTCAGACTCAGCGCGCTCTCCTTCTCGATCTCGTTCACTTCTAGCAAAATCTGAAAATGAAGTACCAGACCGAAGTAACAATCTATCGCCAGACCCAAGTACGAGACAATCGAGGAAACGTAAACGGGATCCATCGAATTGGAAGCAAAACAGGTCTAAATTGCGTAGAAATACTGGCCAGAGCTACGTCTCTCTTTCGAAGTCAAAAAAACAAGTTGCTGCTCGTTCTATAAAGCCAGCATGTAGATGCAGGCTTAAGTGTTCCGATAACATTCAAAACTCACACAGAGAGGACTTGTTTGACAAATATTGGAAGCTTAGTGACGTGAATTTGCAACGTGCTTATGTTCGATCGTGTATGCTGGAAGTGAAGCCGAAATATAAGTATATTAATGCTGTAAAACCAAGGCAGTGTAATACTGTATTTTACTGTCACCAATGAAAAGATACGCGTATGTAAACAGTATTTTATAAATACTTTAGATGTGACAGATAGATTTATTCGAACTGTAAAACAAAAAACTAATAGTCATGGTTTTGTTGAGAAAGACATGAGAGGACGGACCGGAAATAAAAAGAAAATTGACCTCACCCTGATACAAGACATAAAGGATCATATAAATTCTATACCGAGAATCGAGTCGCACTACTTAAGGGGGATGCTTTCGATTACTTAAAGCTCGTTTCACGCTAGATGGCGTGGAAAAACAGATATTGACTTTTTTATTTTTTGTTCAAAACTCGAGCGTCTTTAGTGAGTAATTTTACCGTTTGCGAGCACGGTGTAGGTCATAGAATTTGATGCAGCATGAATTTTCGTTAAAGAGTCGTTAGAAATTTCAAATTCACTATAAATAAGATCTGACAATTTGCCTCATGTAATTACACGCACGCACACTTCTACATTCACTGTTTTGTTTTTCACTAGATGGCGTTGTCATTATCCCCAGATGTTATATAGATGGCGTTAAAAAAATGTTTATAAGGTATCTCGATAATGATGGCGTTAAAGAAAATTGTTAGAAGGGATGAGCCGCCACCATCCACCGACTTCCTGCCACCCTATAAAAAGTGCCGTGGTGTGCAGCGTAGAATCTATAATCCTCCTCCCGTGGATGTCGGAAAAGCCGACTAAGGGTTTACACCAGGGCATGGGCAGGAGCATCCATCTGAGTAACCGATACTGCAATCACCAATCAACCTGCCAAGGGTGGTAATTATGGCAAACACCCCCACAAAAATGAATGTCTTTTTACAGAAATTAATAAAAAGAAAAAACAAACAGATTAGGTATTTTTATTGGTTTATAATTACAAGTATTTTCCACTAGAAATATCATACACTGACAACAAATATTCATCAATAGGTAAGCGATCAGTGCAACTGCACATTTTGTCTTCGTATATTGTATTCATTGTTACCATTAGTGCCCATTGCATCTCTTCTAAATATAACTTTTCATTTAAAAAACCGACTTCCGCCATTGTATTCGACTAAATATTAGGATGAAAAAAAAATGATGAAAGAACCATAGTGGTGAAAGGATTATGATACTTTCTGAATGCAAATGCTTGGTTTGTTGCTGAAAATATCAAAATCGCCATATGTATGCCTAAAATATTTGAGGAGTTCCCTCAATTCCTCATGGATTCCATCATCAGAACTGGGTTTTGAAAAAAATGGGACCAATCTGGAAGTACATATATCTATTCAAATAAAAAAAGAATTTTCTAAATCGGTTCATAAACGCCGGAGATATGAGGTATCATCTTCATCATCATTAGATGTAGTTGATCTGATGATCAACTACATCATCATTAGCCTGTAGAAGTCCACTTAGGTGTCCCCTAGAGTGCCACGACGAACGGTCTTGAGCCGCCTCCATCCACAGATTTCCTGTGACGTTCATAATGCCTTTAGTCCATCGAGTGGAGGGCCTTCCTCTACAGCCTCGTCCGTTTTTCGGTCGCCACTCGAGAACCTTTATTCTCAAACGGTTATCAGTTCTGCGAGCTATATGACCTTCCCATTGCCACTTCAACTTGCTAATTCTGGTTGATCATCAGTGGCTAGAAAAAATACATTTCTTGATATAGTTTTGTTTTAGACAATGTTGTAAGGGTTTTTTGTATGAGAAAAAATAACGTACATGATGTCATTTCATTGAGATCTATGCACTTTGCATTTTTCCGAACACGTCTCAATATATATTTCAGATAAAATCGCATTTTTGAAAAATGCTACCAGCTTTAGCATCATGCTGCTGATAAACTCATTTATAGGGTGTGGTGATACGGCGTTTGCAAACATAACAGTGTACAAATATTACTGTGTTGGAAATATATGATATTGGATAAACAATCAACAATCTGCCTCTCTCACTATTCCAAATTGACTCGCAGTCAGACGACTAGTTAGTAGTTTTGTTAGTAGTAGAACTTCTTGTGAAAGAGTTCGTCCGGGGAAGTACTACCACTGTACCTATTTCTGCCGCCAAGCAGTAGTGTTCGCATTGCTGTGTTTCGGTTTGAAGGGTACGGGTGCCGGTGAAATTACAGGCACATGAGACTTTTCATCTTTATGTCTCAGGGTCGGTAGCGCGCGTGTAATGCCTCTGGTGTTACAAGCGTTCATAGGCTGCGGCAACTGCTTTCCATCTGGTGGGCCGTAAGCTTGTCTGCTTGCCAAGTAGCATAAAAAAAAACGTTCCGATCTGTGAGTAACGTATAAATCATTTCCATGCTGTTCATGTTGTGGACCATTTCTCAAATCTTCTGCCATCAAATCTGGCTGACTGCTGTTGTGCATTATTATTTTTCGTGCAACCAGAGTCAGCTTCGTCAATTTCGGCTTCAAAATATTTCGTCCATAAATTGGGAGCTTGGTGTTAGATAAGATCTGAAAACATAACATATTTACTTATTACATTTTCATTCATTCAATTTTTAAAGATATTTCAAGTAATATAAATATCGAGCTGCGCCTCGCGGTTTCACCTGCGTGAACCATGATATTATTATTATGACGTTGATTTATTTTAAAACTCGTTATAAAATACATTTTTCACTATAAAGAAATACTACTTATCTATAAAAACAAATAGTATATAAAAACAGTATAGTAAAAAATATATTACAAAACGGTAAACCACCGACCGCGGAGCAAAGGCCCAAGCGGTCGGAGGCTAGGGCTGCAGAGAGAGGAACCTCCTGACTATGCGTGCCGAGTCCAGGAGTACTGCCTTCTGAATCTGACCGTTGATCCAACCATTTAGTGAGAGCCTCTCAAGGTATTGGTCGAGGCTCTTTGCTATAAGGCCATTCACAGAAACAACTATCGGGACGATAATCGTCGAATCCACATCCCACATGGCGGTAATCTCGTGGGCCAAGTCAAGGTACTTGCTTGCTTATTATTATTATTATTATTATTAGGTATCTTCATTCCAAATTTCACTCAAATCCGTTCAGCCGTTTGGGCGTGAAGAAGTAACAAACATACATATAAACTTTCGCATTTATAATATTAGTGTGATGTGATGAGATGAAGAGGTCAACCGACGAATCCAACTCGGATGGGCAGCGTTCGGGAAACTACGCCATATCTAGTTTGTTGGTTTTGTGAAAACTTCTTGTGAAAGAGTTCGTCCGGGGAAGTACTACCACCGTACCTATTTCTGCCACCAAGCAGTAGTGTTCGCATTGCTCTGTTTCGGTTTGAAGGGTACGGGTGCCAGTGAAATTACAGGCACATGAGACTTTTCACATTATGTCTCAGGGTCGGCAGCGCGCTTGTGATGCCTTTGGTGTTGCAGGCGTCCATAGGCTACGGTAACTGCTTTCCATCAGGTGGGCCGTATGCTTGTCTGCTTGCCAAGTAGTATAAAAAAAAATCTTCTCGTCGCCGATACCGCAGAGCCTCAAGACGAAAGTCTACACGCCAGTGTTGACTTACGGCACTGAGACGTGGTCGCTAACTATTGGCCGTATAGACAAGCTCAAAGTTGCGCAACGGGCTATGGAGAGAGCTATGCTAGGAGTTTCACCACGTGATAGAATCCGAAATGAGGAAATCCGTAGAAGAACCAAGGTCACCGACATAGCTCTCAGAATTAGTGGCAGTGGGCAGGTCATATAGCTCGAAGAAGTGATAACCGTTGGAGAATAAAGGTTCTCGAGTGGCGACCACAAACCGGACGACGCGTTAGAGGAAAGCTCTCCACTCGATGGAATAAAGACATTATAAACGTCGCGGGGAGTCGGTGGATGGAGGCGGCTCAATACCGTTCGTCGTGGCATTCTAAGGGGAAGGCCTATGTCCAACAACAACAACAACGAAGGCTTCAAACAAAGGGCAGGCATCTTCTATAATAGTACTACTCTACTAGTAGGTAACACATTAAAATTATGTAAATATCTGTTTACTTACGAAATTTCACCGTGAAACCGTTATAACCTGGCTTGCACTCGTTTCAAAGACACCGCCCCAAAGAAAATTAATCGCATGACACCCACAGTGCACCATAGACAAGGACCATAGAGAAAAAAGTCAAGGAACATATAGGGAGAAATAAGTGCACTGGGCTAGGTAACCACAGACAAACAGAACACCTTAAATTCAACAGGGCCACAAATCAAAAAATTTCATTATCGTTTTTAATGCAAAAATGGCATTTAGATGATTCCAATTTTTATATTCGAAAAAGACACCCATGGTTTTAGCGTTTAAAATAGTTCAATCACACAACTACCCATTTAGCATTTTGAGACTTTGATGACTAACTTCACAGCAAAGCAGCCATCTTTCCAGTTAATAATAATAATAATA
This sequence comes from Epirrita christyi, assembly GCA_951392215.1. Classification (NCBI taxonomy): domain Eukaryota; kingdom Metazoa; phylum Arthropoda; class Insecta; order Lepidoptera; family Geometridae; genus Epirrita; species Epirrita christyi. The sequence goes on along the minus strand of OX595835.1, from coordinate 11,047,641 downwards.
ATAACTTTATTACGAAACATAAAAGTGTCAGGTTTTGGAATGCGTTTCTTTTGAATGAAAGTTCAATAAGTTTGATTACTATTTTATTAAAACGAAACCGCAGTACTTGGAAATGTGTCTGTTTTGCATATAAGATTACCGTGATTATGGTTGTAATTGTTTATAAACAAACATGCAATATTTGTTAAATGACTGTTATTACAATCAGTCTGTACAATCAGTCTTAAAATACAGTGTTTCATTATTATACATAAGTATCCTTTGAATTAAATAATCACTTTTAAGATTATTAAAATTACTTTGGGATCACATCCTTTTCAATCAGTTTTAGGATGCCCTGTTTTTTGTCTCAGCAACTTGTAGCTTTTTGATATTATTTTATTTTATTTACTTGGGAAAAATCTGTATCCTGAGAAGTTTTGTATAAAAATATATTATGCCTTTACAACTCTTCCTTTGAAAATCTATGCCAAGAGGCTGAACACTAAGAGGTTCTGAATCATAACTGATTGGTAATCAATCGTCTGTACTGCTGTCTGAGCTTATAGATGAGGATTCACTGGAGTCTCTATCTTAATCGCTTCATCAAAAACGGTACAAATTCCATACCAGACAGACAGCCAACACAATCCTAGCCTATCGTTACTTGATGAAAACATTATCTGATTTTGGAAGTCCAGAGCAATGAATAAATTTAGTCATTGAGGAAAGTACAGACAGCGATTCAGATATACTCAAGTGAATCCTCATCTTCAAGCTCAGACAGCAGTACAGATGATTGATTACCAATCAGTTGATTCAGTACTTCCTAGTGTTCAGCCTCTTGACATAGATTTCCAAAGGAAGAGTCGTAAAGAGCAGACCTCAAAGTTATTAAAACTGATCAACAACATTAAAATATATTTTTATACAAAACTTCTCAGGATACAGATTTTTCCCAAGTAAATAATATAAAACAATATCAAAAAGCTACAAGTTGCTGAGACAAAAAACAAAGCATCCTAAAACTGATTGAAAAGGATGTAATCCCAAAGTAATGTTAAACTTTTTATACTTACTTATTTTAAAATTGATTATTTAAGCTAAAGGATTTTTATGTATAATAATGAAACACTTAATGAGATTACTGCGATGACTTAGATATTATTGATCGTAGATCTCATCGTTACTACTAGTAAGTCAAAGATTTATGGAGTATTTTATTTTGTAATATTGCTAGATGAAGAGGTCATAGTTATGGATAAGTTTCTTCCGCATTTAATTACATTGATCTCAATGTAAATTTCAAGGTAGTGTAAGGTTCAAAATACGCATCTTATAATATACCATACATATATGTAGAAAAAAAAGATTTATAAAGTAATACAAAAAAAACTACTATCAAAACTTTGATAGGCTTTCCAGTAAAAAAATTAATTTTCGACTTGTGGCTCTTTTGCATTTAAGGAGCGAGATGACAACTTCATACTACACTTTGATATTGATATATTATCAGGGTTGCTACACCGAGTTTCTGAATCACAGCACGGTACACGGTCGGATTATAAAAACTAGTAGTTTTGCGAACAGAATACCTCAAGAGCACAAACTATCTTGTTTTTCGATAAAGTTTAAAAATCGCATCCATAGCCCGATCTAGCATATACCCAATCTTACTTGAACCACAAGTCGTTGAAACTCTAACAAATGAGAGCTCACGTAATATTGGTTTACATTTTTATTTTTTCTCAAAAACTATATTGTAAAATAAATATATAAGTAAGTACATATATCAAGTTTGTACAGTCCCAGTAAGAACTGTGCATCATGTAGTTTTAGGGTAGTTCTTAAACACTGTTATTGATATAGTTATTTAATTAATCACCACTCACAATTATAGTAAATTATTATAGATGATTATCACTCAGCCGCGCGACCATTCTGTGCGGTCGTTATAAGTGCACTCACTCGTCATTGGTCGGTACATACGTAACCGTACATATTACTAACCCCAAAAAACGAGATTAAAACGGGAGAGAGAATCATCTGTACAAATAGTAAGTAAAAAATATTAAAAGTTACAAGTAAAAATATAAAGAAAGTAAGTTTAAGTAAAAGTAAACAAACAAAGTTAATCAAAATTAAATTCGATGTCCTTGACGGGCTCCTGTCGAAGCTGTGATCGCTCGCGCTGTGCTGTCGCCGCCGCACGTGACTCATCCTTGCGTGGGCGCTCCACTAGCGAGGAGGACCGTCCCAGTTTGCGCGTTTTGTTCATTGTTGTAGTATCGCATCGTATCGGTTTGTGGGCGCGGGATTGTAATTCGATTGCCTCTAGTTTTGGAGGTTCTGCAGATGTGACATACGTAATCTTTCTGTTACAAAAGCCTCGCCTCTTGATCGCCCATACCAACGCTGCGATAACGACGACTGCCAACAGAGTGTAGCAGATAGTATATTGATGAATGTCGTGCGTAGATATAGTTGCTGGAAGTTGAAGCTCGTCTATTTTTTGTTGTTCTATTTGTCTCGAAACCTTTTCTAGGTTTTCGTCTTCTGAGAGTAGTTGCAGTTGTGGTGTGCGTTGCGAGGTAACGATGTGGTTTATAGATTTCTCGAGTTTAGGTGGTTTTGCGAGGTATAAATTTGCTTTCGCGTCACTATGGTATAGATTGTGAGCGTAGATACTTAAGTCCTTGTTCTGCATCACACATCCCTGTTTCAACGTTATGAGTCCTGACGTGTTGATTTGGTGAGATGCAACCTCACCAGCGCAGACAGTTCGCAGTACGCACGAGTCGCAACACACCGCCAGCCATGTATTTGATGAGTGTAACTCGATCCAGGTGGCTACACATTCAGTTTTCTTTGTAATGCACGGCGAAGTTCTTTGATGACCCAATAGCTTGGCTTCACATGGAGCGTCTTTGCTTTCTAAGTTTCTTATAGGTATGTTTAAGCTGCACACAAAGTTGTCTGTACTTCGCTGAATGCATTGCATCATTCTATCTTCATTGAAACTGATGTAGGTGTTCGTTCTAAAGTTGACAGCGATATATTTAGCTGAAACATATACATATTTAGTAATCTCGACCTCTTCTTGTTTCGTTTTCATAGGTAACGGGATGACTCGATAAAGTGTAAAATCTTCGTCACTTGTCAACGGAATGTGTATCTCGAACATAAAGTACTTGTTCGTAACGCGAGCCTTTACATAGAGTAGTTTGTAGACATCCTTTATTTCTTCTTGAATGTTTTCTACAGGAAATGTTAAAGTTTTCGGCAGTCTTCCAGAGATATCATTCAGCTGCTTGGTTAAGTTGACTGGCGTGAGGAGATGCACATCGATGTGGCCTTTGTAGACATCCACGAGGGCATTGAAAAGCATCTCTTGAACATTCTTTAAGTTAGTTAGCAGCAAGTGTGCTGTGAGCGATACAGAGCTGAAGTAGTTAGTGGCCATTACATTTCCGATTTCAGACTCAAGTTTTGACAATTTCATGCCGGTATCATTCATAAACTTGTTCATAAGTGCGAACTGTTGCCGAATGTTTTTCTCATTTTTTTTCATTATTTCATTTTCTATTTCAACGATTGTAGTTTGATTTTTCACGAGTTCTAGTAGGTATTTTTCGTTATTCTGTATAGCGTTAATGTCTTGGTGGTATTTCTCTGCAAAGTGCTGATCCAAGATTCCAAACAAGCTATTTGCTACATAGCCCACACCATCGATCAGCGCTCGTTTTCTACGATCAGATAAGTGCTTGTGCGGGGCCAGTAGTATGTTGTTATAATATTTCATTAGTTCCATTTCATGGAATAGTTGTTTTATAGTATTTTCGCAATATCTTGGATCCAACTTCTGACACAGGATTTTCACATCTTCTAAGTAGTTTTCGATAGCTTGAATAGCTTGCCAGTAAGTCGTTAAGTTATAGTATGTAAGTAAGACCCATTCATCGTGAATTAGCTGCACTTTTCCAACTGTGTCGAAGTAAATCGGGCGCTCGTGTCCAAGGTTGGTAATCTGAGCGTTCTGTGTCCTGCCTTCGTTCGTATCAGTGACGTCAGTAGTATCGCAGTGTGATTCAGTTATAAATGCAAACATTGTTATAAAAGAAACAAACATGGTGATGAAACATTTCTTTCCAGTTCGGTTGCGCTTCTTGGTAGATGTTGAGCGTGCAGCCCTAGTATGGCTGTTTTCTCTTGAAGAGTTTTCAGTTTCATTTTGTTTTAAATTATATTCGTCTTCAAAGTCGCATCTTTGCACAAATTTCACAATCAATTTGTTTGATGCAAGTAGTTCGTTTGTTGTTAAGTAGTAGGTAGATAACGCTCTATCGGCACGAGCGGTATCAAGTTTCGCCGTTGTTGATAAGTTATGACGAGTCTTTGTAATAAAGCGCATAATCCAAGCTACAATGCGCTTAGCACGTGTTAATGAACTGCATTTGTTTATCAAGTCAGTAATGAAGTTATGATTATTATATTTCTGTAGGGTTGCCTCTTTCTGTTTCTCATCGATGTCAGTTGTAAATAGGCAGTTCATATTTTCCTTTTCGTTGGACTCCATGAAAGTGTTCAGTATAGTTGGGCCATTCCACCATAGACCGAAGTTCAATAGTTTTTTCGGGTCCACGCCTCTAGTTGCACAGTCTGCAGGGTTATTCTTTGATTCAATGTAAGACCATTGTTTGGATGGAACCACATGCGTAATTTTCTTCACTCTGTTTTCTACATATCTCTCCCATTTTGTTGTTTCTCCCTGCAGCCATGCTAGCACTACCTTTGAGTCAGTCCAGGCCCACATAGTGATGTTACTTTCACTCAGTGATTTTTTAGTTTTTTCCATCAATTGTGATAACAGTAAAGCACCACAAAGTTCAAGCCGTGGTAGTGTTATTTTTTGTGCGAGTGGGGCAACCCTAGTTTTTGCTGCAAGTATATTCAGTGCAGGCTGTCCCTCTTCGTCAATGACGCTTGTATAAATGACACATGAGTAGGCCTTTTCGCTCGCGTCACAGAATCCGATTAGTTCAATATGTTTATCACTGCCTCCGATCCATCTTTTTATTTTTATAGATTTTAGATCAGGAAGGTTTTCTCTTAGCTTCAGCCAATCGTCTTGAGTTTTAATTGGTAATAGTTCATCCCATTCAAGTTTTTGCTCCCACACTCGTTGGAAAATAAGTTTCGCAGTTACTGTTACTGGAGAGAGCCACCCCAATGGGTCGTATAGTTGAGAGATCTCAGACAGCAGGGTTCTTTTTGTTAGTGGCATTTTCGATTTATTTTCCAAACTCCATTTAAACGTGAATGTGTCCGAGTTAGGATCCCATCCAAGTTCGAGTGTTTTCGTAGAATCTTCATGTTTGAAATCAAAAATGTTGTTGGTCGAAATTCGTTCCTCAGTTATGTGTTCTAGTAGTTCCGGGCAGTTAGTTGACCATTTTCGTAGGTTCATGCCTCCTCCGCTCAGTAATTTGATCAATGTACTTTGTAGTTCCTTGGCACCTTGTAATGAATTACTTCCGCTGATCAAGTCATCGCAATAAAGTTCAGTTTGCAGTATTTTCGCAGCGGCCGGGTACTTGTGCCCATCGTCGAGTGCTAGCTGTTTGAGTGTTCGCATTGCCAGCCATGGTGCACATTTTGTACCGTATGTCAAGGTACATAAAGTGTATTCTTTCAGTGTTTCAGTTGTAGAGGGACGCCATATAATTTTTTGAAGTTGCTGTTGATCTTCAGAAATCCAGATACATCGATAGAATTTCTCGATGTCAGCCGTAAAGGCATATTTGTATGACCTCCACTTCAAAATGAGAGCTTGAATATCTTTTTGTAGGTTGGGTCCCTTTTCCATTAGAGTGTTTAAGCTCTTTCCGCTTGACGTTTTATTGGAGGCATTGAACACCACTCTCACTTTGGTAGTAGTTGAGTTTTCTCGCAGGACCCCGTGGTGGGGCAAGTAACATTCTTGGCCTTCACTGCTCGATGATTTCGAAGACGTCGGCTTCATGTGTTTTAATTCAGAGTATTCGCTCATAAAATCTTTGTACATAGTAGATAGTTTTTCATTTTTTGATAACCGTTTTTCCAGCTGTAGAAATTGTGAGACCGCTTTAGGCCTCGACATTCCAAGTTCAATTTCAGTTCCATCAGTGTCTCTTTTAGTCGTTTTTTGGTAGTAAGTTTCGCACTGGTCATCATGGTTGATGTCTTGATCTCCTTGAATTATGTCTTCACTCTCCCAATATTTCGATATATCAGTGAGATCAACGATAGTGACATGACAGTTCAAAGTTTGTAGTTTTCCACACAGAATCCAGCCCAGTTGAGTTTGTTGCGCGACTGGAGAATGCTGATCTCCTTTTAGAACACCGTCCATTATAATATTCGCAAAGACATCAGCTGAGAAGAGCAAGTCGATGGAACCGCTAACGTTGTAGTCTGGGTCTCCAAGTTTCAAGTTCTGTAGATGTGGCCAGTTAGCCTTTTCAAAAGTACAGTTAGGCAAGTTGTTAGTTAGTTTTTTCAGTATAAAAGCTTTGGTGTTGAAAGTGTAATCACTGTGAATGGACTTGCAAGTAAGTTGAACCCGGCCTTTGCAGTCTCCGGACACGGATCCTACTCCGGATACAGTTGCCTTTAGTTTGTCACGTGGTAGCCGCAGCAGTTGAGCAGCGTTCTCCGTTATCAAGTTCACTTGTGAACCCTGGTCAAGTAGAGCTCGAAGAGTAACAAAGGTACCATCATTGGCTTTGACCTTTATTTTGACAGTAGTTAGCAGTACTTCCATGTTCATAGTAGTTAAGTGATGAGAGCCTTGTTGTGTGGAAGTTGAAGGTTGATAGTCCAACCTTTTTTTTTCAGGTTTAGTAGTTGGTTCATACGTCTTTTTTGCAATGTGCAACAGCGTGTGGTGTTTCAAATTACATTCTTTGCAAGTCTTTGATGAGTTACAATCGGTGTTTCCATGGTTGTATAAACAGTTTTTGCAGACTTTCAATTTAACGACGGTGCTATTCCGCTGTGGTATGGCCATGTCAACAAATTTTACACATTGCATTAGTACGTGATCGCCGTCACACAAAGGACATTTTTCGAATGCAGTATAGTATGTACTCGCGTGGTCTTTATTGTCTTTGTATAAGGTCGATTTCTTGGCAAAGTTTTGTTTTTCATTGAAGTTTGTTTTGTAGTTATTGTAGGTTTGATGAAACCTGTTTGCGGCCTTATTGAAGCTCGTGTTTCCGCTTTGTTTCTGCGAAGTGTTATTAGTTGTGTCCTTTTGACGATTCTTTATAGTTTCATAGGCCATAAATTTGCTTTCTAAAAATGATTTAAATTCTGTTAAGTTGGGCAGCTCTCTTTTGTCTTGGATATCTTTCGAGTATTCGTTGAAAGTAATGGGATCCAATTTCTGAGACATGTTATGCACAATAATTGGCCCCCAGCTTGTCACATCCACCCCCATGTTAGTGAGTCCGTTCAAGCTTTCAGTGATCACGTCATGAATTTTCTTGAGATTGTAGGTGTTTGGATGTTGGATGACGGGCAGTTGCTGCATCGCGTTCATAAACGATGTAAATTGAAGGCGGCGATTATCATATCGATGTGACAGTATTTCCCAGCAGGAGTCGTAGTTATCAGCACTTACAGTAAGATGCTGCACCAAGCGTTCTGCGTCACCCTTCAGTTTTGTTTTGAGGTGTTGCATTTTCTGTGTTTTGGAGATCGTAGGATTTTTATGTATCGTTTCTTGAAAAAGATCTTTAAACGAAATCCAATGAACATAGTCCCCAAAAAAATCCGGGATTTCAATTTTTGGTATTGATTTTTGATAGTGCATGTTAGACCATATCTTGTTGTTCAATTGTTTCCGCAAGTCATCGTATTTATTTTCTATGTTTTCAAATTTGGCGGAATATTCTGCGTTCAAGTTAGAACCCATCAGTGCTTCTTCTAGCTTCCAGTGTAGCTTGTCAATAGATTCCCACTTCACTTTCAAAATTGAGAGGTGATCTTCTAGTTCCCATTTTTCAGATATAAGTTCGATCTTTATTTTTGTCATGGCTCTTTCCAGTGCTTTGAAGTTGCATTTCTGCTGCTTCACCAGTAGTTTGATGTTATGATCGGGTTCATCCTCCCATATTCCAGAGAGGTCAAAATCAACACTAGATTCCTGTTTCTCTTCCTCCTTTTGTTGGTGAGAGATTAGTAAGTCCATCATATTTGCTTTAATTGATTCGTATAGTTGTTTAGTCTTCTCGTAAACATTATCAGTGAAGTAACCGATTTCGCTCTTGTCTTGAATATTTGACACTATGATTTCATTTCTTTCGTGAAACTCTACCCATTGTTTCTCTAGGGTTGAAAGCTTTGCGTCTAAGTAAACGACAGTTTTTCTGGATTGGCTATCCTTTTTATAATTTGAGCATAAAGTTTTTATACTTTCGAAGGAACTTACTTGTTTGGTAAGTAATTCCATTTTTCATTAAGTAGTTCAAGTTAGTCGATAGTCAGGGAGTGCACAAAAGTAAAAAGTTATTTACCCACGTTAGTCTGAGTGGAAGTTCAAAGGTGTTGATTCAGGACACGACGACAGGCAGTAGTTTCCTTGTCTTCTTCTTCAAATGTTTTCCGTCGCTCCTCGCAGTTGACGATGGAACTTCGGTGACGCTTGAAGGTCCTTGTCACTCGGTGCATCTGCAACCCGCTGCTACGAAAATACGCCTTCTCAATTAGCCTGGTGAGACCCGCTTGTGGGAGGCCAGGTAACCGATTCGCTTTCGCAACTTAAGGTCACAAAATTCACCGAATGAAAAGCTCGAAGGACCAAAATGTACAGTCCCAGTAAGAACTGTGCATCATGTAGTTTTAGGGTAGTTCTTAAACACTGTTATTGATATAGTTATTTAATTAATCACCACTCACAATTATAGTAAATTATTATAGATGATTATCACTCAGCCGCGCGACCATTCTGTGCGGTCGTTATAAGTGCACTCACTCGTCATTGGTCGGTACATACGTAACCGTACAAAGTTTCATCAAGATTAATTGAAAAATGCGACGTACGCGAGTACTTACGTACATAGGTACATACATCCGAACAGACGATAGCAAATTTTGCCATATTATATTGCAAGGACTTACCTTGCTTTGCTCGCTCGGTCAATGACTAATAATATTTTTTTTTATTGCTGCGAATGAAGTTACGAAAGTATAGTTTTTACATATTCTTTCGTTGTTTTATTTTTATTTTATAAAATTGAAACTTGAGTTTCAATAAAGTACGTTACAATAAAGTATTTTCTCGAAGGTACCTACTTTGTTGATATTGCAAAGTATAAAGAACATAGCCGCAAATAACTTTGTAAACTATGATTATAACGAACGGTTGGCAACCCTATCAGAGCCAGCTCATAAAGCCTAATAATTACGGGTGACTAGCAAGCACTAAACTTGTGACGTAGCGTTGCCTGGCAACGTCGCGTTTCGCAATTTTGGTGACAGACCCGAAAATAACGCGAGGCATACTTTTATTTATTTAGTGCCATCTTTCACTATCTTTCTCAAAACTCGGTGCTCGAGGTCCATTTAACCGCCATCTCTGTCAAATTAAACAAAACAGGGTGCTCTGCGTAAAAATATCACGCTTCGATGGACAAACTCAAAATGGACATTAAAAACACTCACACATACGTAAAATTGGTCGTATTTCAAACTAATTTTAAAAATTACCCTTAGTAAATTTTTATTTGAAACAACCATTTGCGAGTACGATAATCGTTAGAAAATCGAAAAAAAAATACGATATAAAGAACGACAATCTGTGGATTGAAAAAATACTTAAATTATTTTGTATGGGCAAGGCAACGAGAGCATTCACCTTAAGAGCACAGACTTGTAAAGAATACATTACAGACAGCAAAACTATTACAGAACTCTGGAACGATTTTAACAAACTTCAAAAAGAGAAAAATAGGTTCAATACTGGCTGTATTTGAATACATTCAACACGGAGTTCAACATTAGTTTCTTTCAACCAAAGAAGGACCGTTGTGAAGCTTGTTTGACTTATGAACTAGCCTCTCCCGAAAAAAATGGAACTGAAAGCCAATTATGATAAACATATTGAGGAAAAAAACAGCTCAGTCGCGAGCAAAAAAAAAAAGACCGAGAGAATACATATTTCGACAAACCTCATATTTGTGCCATATTCGACTTACAGTCTGTAATGATATGTCCAAGTCCATCTTATTTTTTTTATTGCAGTAAAGTAAATTGCCTGGACTTCACGATAACGGAATTAAATAAAAAAGACAAAGACCACGAAAATTATACTGCCTATGGAGATGTCTTGTTCGGACATGTTGCTTCGCACGGTGCACACGGGATCAATACTATTCTCCAACTGAACACGAAAACATTGTGCAGTTCGTATTATTGTGCAATATAATTGCTCGTTTGGATTCAGAGCACCTTTCAATCTTATTGTACAATAAAAGTATTGTACAATGTTATTGGAGGTCTAGGGGCCGCCTAATAGAAAAAGCAATCAGAAGAAACGAGAAGGCTGGGCCAATTTACATACCCCACCAATATCTGACTTTGATTAAAGGTGCTCGAAAAACTGGTAAGCCCTTCATAGTGAAAGAACTGGACTTGACTTGGTGATTTCTTTATGGATTTAAAGAAATTTCAAGAAAGTTGGGGCTATAACTTTAATGAAAATACTGAGAAGCGAATAGATATGCTGAGACAGGGCCTGTTCGGCTCCGCACCACATCGCACAGAGCGTACTAGTTAGCACTTTTGTGTATATTGTTTAACATGTAGGTAGGTATTACGCTTTCCTTTCTTTTTCCTGTCTGTTCTGTGTACTTGTTTTGTGTTTTTGAATAAACGTATTTCATTTTTCAAGTCTAAAAATAAGAACGGTAACTCAGAATGGCTGCCGTCTGAGACCTTTTGAGGTTCTAACCTTTGACGGTCAAAAGACTCCGGAAAAGGTATTTTGCTAACTCAATTCTCTACCAGTTGAGCCATATAAGTTCCCCGTCATTCAATGTTTTAAATGCTGCCGTTATAGGCACATCAAGACGCAATGTAGATCAGATTCTAGATGTTACAAGTGCGTTCAACCTCATCTCGGTGAGAGTTGTACTGTTGACCGTGAGCAGATGTCTTGTTTATTTTGTTCCGGCCTACACTCGGCCATTGATAAACATTGTCCTGAGCAAAATAGGCAGCATTCAATAAAAAGACGATATGCAGTCATTTCGTTCCAAGTGGCGTCAAAGCGATTTCCTTTCTCGAGAAAATCTTTTGTGGAAGTTGCCTCAAAACCTAAGCCGTATTCCCAAGCAGTTTTGAAATCACAAGACCAGCCTCGCAGAGCTCCTCCGAATGTGGTACCATAGTACTCGTAGTTCCTGATACGACACAGGGAATCCTAGTGTGGGATCAGGACTATGTATGTGACTGTTGGGTGTTATGTTATGTGTATTTATTTATGTTATGTCCGACTAAAACGTCATATATGTGAAAACAGTTTATCGTACCCAAAACCCAGATCTGTCAATCAAACTGGGTACGATGCCAGAGCACATAGGGAAATTTTAAAGGACTTTGCACTTTCGTCTCCCAAGGATGGTTGCGCCCTGCAATCACATTGCGGCTCGCGCGTTTCTGCTCCAGATTCGGTTGAGAAGCTTTATGTCCTTACTTTCAGCCTCACGTTGCTGAGCTTTTCAGCCAAGTTGCTTTCGTCTTCTCCGAAAAATTTTCACCGGTTCATTATGGAACTAATACTCCAGTGAAATATATACTATAGTATATTTCTTGAATTTTCCAAGTTCAAGGAAATCATGACGTACAATCATCGTACAATCGTTATATTTTGTTTAGCAAATTTCTTAATTTCGTAGAAAATTCGGGTGAGAGTGTGGTGGAGAAATAAAGAACTTCTCTCACCAAAATTAGCGAAGATAGGGCCGCTTATTGTTCAATGTTCATCTGAACAATACATTTTCAAGCGTGTACAATTTAGCTCGCGATATTGCTATTGACGAGTCTTTGATCTTATTCAAGGACCGCTTGTCCTGGGTCCAGGCAATAAGGACAAAGGCTGCGCGATTTGGAATCAAATCGTTTGAGCTATTTGAGTCACGCACGGGATTCGTTCTTATATACTCCAGGGCCTCGTCGAAAACATGAGAAACCAAATAGAAGTTCTCCAAGAACAACTAAAATGCGTCGAGGAATCAACCAACATGCCGTCAACATTAGACATGGAAACTTCCTTAGCACAGGCGGAATACGTCACGGACGAGGAAGAGCTAGTAAGAGAGTCAGAGTGGATCAGAGCGAAATCCAGGAAAAAGCGGAAGATGAACACCTCACCCACTACCTCACCACAAGGAAATGACAACAATCCAATTATAGAAAAAACCAAGAAAATTCCCCACCCTCCCCCACCTCCGATTATAGTGGATGGGGTGAACAACTACTAATACTTTTATAATGATCCACCAAACTAATCCCTCAGTGCAAGAGATGCCAAGTATATGGCCATACACAAAAGTACTGCTCCAAAGAGCCAAGATGTGTAAAATGCACAGGTAAACACCTTACCAAGGACTGCAAAAAACCTGCAGAAGAGAAGCCAAAGTGTGTGCATTGCGGAGGAGCACACCCATCCAACTACAGAGGCTGCATGATAGCCAAAGAAATGCAGAAGATACGTAACAAAAACACGAAGAAAACTCCGGGTGCGCAGCAAATCTTCAGTAATAAACACCAGGTAACTCTTCCAGGCTCTTACAAGAATAATATAAGAAGTACTTCAGCTAGCACTACTCAAAAATTTGCGTCATACGCCCAGGCAACTGCTAAAAACACACTTGCCACGCCACGTAATGAGCCAATTAATAATAACAAGTTAGATGAAATTCTGAAGTTCAAGTCATCTTTTGATGAGCGCTTGAAAAAAATTGAAAATAGCACTAAACTTGCTGTTTCTAAGAACAAACAATGATTTATACACTAAAAATCATGGCTTGGAACTGCAATGGGCTACTCAATCATCAAAACGAACTGCAGGTAGTCCTAGACATAGAAAATATAGACTTGTGTCTCGTATCGGAAACGCATTTTAATAAACAATCTCACATCACATTTAACGGCTATAAAGTCTATCATGCGCTACACCCTGACAACAAAGGAAGAGGGGGAAGTGCTGTTATCGTAAAAGAAAACATCAAACATCATGAAGTAAGTATATGTGAAGAGCCAGATCTCCAGTCTGTAGCTGTTTGCATCAATACAAAGCGATATTCTCTTACGGTAGCAGCTATATACTGCCCACCGCGTCATACGATAGATGAAGATAAATATATAAGATTTTTTCAAACGCTTGGCGAAAGATTCGTACCTACTCGGAGGTGACTTCAACGCCAAGAATACGTATTGGGGCTCTAGACTAACGAATACAAAAGGCAAAAACTGAATGAAAGCCATAAAACAGATAAAAGGTGACGTCATATCTACTGGTTCACCGACTTACTGGCCAACGGATCCAAACAAAATTCCAGACCTGATAGACTGTTTCATTTATAAAAACCTATCGAGTAACTACTTACAAACACACCAGAGTTATGATATGAACTCTGACCATTCTCCAATATATTTAGAAGTAAGTGAACAAATCTTACAGGTACAAAACGCTCTGACCCTAGTAAATAAGTTTACTGATTGGGAGAGTTTCAAGATAGAACTAGATTGTAATATAGATCTTAAAGTTCCACTAAAAACACCGGAGCAACTTAACGTAGAAGTAGACAATTTTACAAAAATTATACAACAGGTTGCCTGGAATAATACATCAGTAATCAAGAAAAGAGCCACCAGAAACAACTCCCTTATGATCGAATTACCTTAAACGCGAGATGCCAATGAGGGCATTATACCTAAACATGAGATTTGCCAAAAAAGCTGTTTACCCTAAACGTAAGATGCCAAATGAAGCAGTATGCCTAAAATGTGAAATTGACAAAGAAGCAGTTTGTCTAAAGTGGATGCCTACAAAACAAAATGCCTAAGTGGTTAAATGGCTACAAAGGTGAATGTCTAGGTGGTTAAAAGCCTATACAGGTAAATGTCTATTTACATAGTGGTTCGTTTTTTATGGTTTTTATTTTACCTATCAGCCTTTAAGTAATAATTATGCAGGCTACCTTCTATTCTGACTCATTTAACTGATGACTGTCTCATTCCAGTATAATGCGTATAATATCCTTCAAACACCTACTTCATAAAAAAAAAATAACCACAATAACAGTAATTATCAATAGAGATTAGCAAATATTATGAGACAATATTTTACTATGAAATCGTCTTTATGGCTGCCAATTCTCTTGATATTTAAGGCTTTGCTAACAGTCAACTGACTTATTTGACTTACCGCTTCTAGGTCATCTTGTATTTAAGGCAAACTGCTTTACAGGTAATTTAAATTTAGACTAACTGCTTCTCTGTCAATTTCACATTTTAGGCATACTGCTTCATTTGGCATCTTACGTTTAGGGTAAACAGCTTTTTTGGCAAATCTCATGTTTAGGTGTAATGCCTTCATTGGCATCTCGCGTTTAAGGTAATTCGATCATAAGGGAAACAACTACCCTTATGATATTTTACAACTCATAAATGAAAAAAGGAAACAAAGAAACGTTTGGCACCAAACTAGATATCCACAAGATAAAAAAAAGTTGAACAATCTCGCAAAACAGCTGAAAAGAAAAATACAACTCTTTAACGATGCGACAACCGAAAATTACCTACAAAACCTTACCAGTGACCGCAGCACAAACTACTCGCTCTGGAAGGCAACTAAAAACATTAAACGACCCGTTACCCAAATTCCTCCAAGAACCAGGTTCTTCTCTTTTTGGATTCCAGAAAGACATCACAATTGTATCATATGCCCCAAAAAAAAATAAAGTGGTGTTAGCTATGTCCACACTTCACCACGACAACGCCATAGATGAAGCTACGGGGGAGAAAAAAAAACCAGAAATTATAACTTTTTATAACTCCACAAAAGCTCGAGTCGACGTAGTGGATGAATTGAGTGCCAGTTACAACGTTTCTCGTAACAGTAAACGTTGGCCAATGACTCTATTCTATGGCATTCTAAATATGGCAGCTGTCAATGCTTGTATTATTTATCGAGCGAATACAAACAGCAACGTAAAAAGAACAGAATTCATACGTAAATTGGGCCTATCTTTGATTTATGAACATTTACAATCACGAAAAGACCAAAAAAACATTCCAGTTTATATTCGTAAGAGAATTTCAAGCCAGCTCGGTGAACCTGCACCTCCACCTGCGGAAAATATACCTAATCGATATGTGAGATGTGGTGACTGTCCTAATAAGAAAGATCGCAAGACAAAACATTCTTGCATCACATGTGGTAAGCCTATATGTATGGAGCATGCGAAACTGTCGTGCCAAAATTGTATTGATCTCCAATAGAGTTCCTGATTTTATTTTAAGCCAGAGAAGGGTTATTTTTAGTTTTTTTATTTAAGGTTACATTGTTTTATAATTTTAAACAAAAATTTGTTAACAATAAAATGTTATTTTGCTTGTTTAGTCAACTATTCAAAAGTTCCTATATTTTTCTTGTAATTTTGTTGATTTTTTCTTTGTCTAAATAAAAACTTTATTTGACTAATTAAAATTGACTTTTATTTCTTAAATTCATTAAAAATAGTTTATTTCAACAACCCTAAGCTTGAAAATAAATATTTCCGAACGAAACCCTACAAAAGAGTGCATTATAGTCTGGGTAGGGCATACCCTGCCACATACCTAAAAGCGGCTACACACGACCCTAAAATCACTGGCAATATCGGGACAGTGGTGGGGAGGACCCTAGATCGTATCATAAATAGCCTGGTGTGTAGGCAAATCGTACCCGATTTTTTTCGTCCCTAAATCGCTACGGGCGACAGTGTGACCAAAGTTAGTAGATTTCTACTTTTTCGGTAGATTTTGAGGAACTTGCAACAGCTGCTAGTAGGAAATAAAATATCAGTATATTTTGGTAGAATTTGCAATTTTTTGGTATATTGGTAGTATTTTTTCGAAAGAAGATGGCAACTCTCTTCTATAATCTATTCTTTTATATTTTTAATTCCCCCATTATGTGAATCGGAATCAGTCTATCTCTTTCTACACACACGTACTCAAAGAACAAACACTCAAAGCCTAGCCGGGGCTTCCCCCGAAGGTAAATAATTGTTCAATCTATTTTCATTCATTATAAATTTATTTCTGTTGTTCATTCGCTATCATAGCATCATCTGTTTCTGGTGTTGTTTGACTTCGTGATGAAACGTAGATATATTCAAGGGTATCGCGCGGAGTGGGAGCAAGATCCCTTATTCAAGCAATGGTTGAATAAATCAAAAACTAATGAAGCGAATGCACACTGTAAAGTCTGTAATTGCGACATGCTCAGTAGAGTGGCTTCTCTGAAGGAACACATGGCTACATCTAAGCATCTAAAAAATATGAAAGGATTTTCTGGAACCTCACAGGTAAGCAGCATCTGAATACTGTCTTACAGCGCATTTAGATTTGTTCTATGGCGCTCATTAGGGGAGGCCTATGTCCAGCAGTGGACTAATATATGTTGATGATGATGATGATGAAATAGGCAGCTTAATTAGGTACGCGCACAAGGCATAACTGGGCATTACCTTACTATGTGTTTATGCTTAGAGTAATAATAATAAGACGATAATTTGAAGATAATTTCACAAAACATTCCGCTCCACGTTGAAGCCAAAAAATAACCAATGTGTGCGTAAGCGGCTCGTGATTACATTAGCCGACACGCACACAAGCGCACCAATAATGTTGCAAGTTATTAACATTTTCCCTATAAATTAGGGAAATTGTAACATTTTGTAAGGAGTAAGTGATAATAATTTTTCTGTTTGATAATTTTTTATTAATTTCATTTATTATCAATGGCACGTTCAGAATTATGTCCTGTGTTAATATTACGTACTCTATGGACGTTTACAGACAGGGTTACAGGTTAAGTCGGGTAGTAAGTATGACAAAAGTAAAATCATGAAACTAAAGAATACAATACAATACAAAAATCCTTAGGCTTCACTTCGTTCGCGCGCGTCTACTGAGGTTCTAAACTTACTTATTCTAACTGCTTATGTTTTTTCCCCAGAGATAATAGCAAAATCTTTTGAATTTGGTTGCCCGCCAGGCATATCATATTGGACCAAAATTAAAACTTATAATCTTTCTTTGTTGTAGATTGATACTATTTTTAAAACAACAGCTATTACTGAAGAAGTAAAGAAAGCTGAAATAAGTATCGTTGCGGCCCTCGTAGAACATAACATACCCTTTCGTGTTATGGATCACGTGAGTGAAGTTATTCCAAAAGCATTTCATGACTCTGAAATTGCCAAAAAGTTTTCATGCAAGAGAACTAAGTCTGCTGCAATTGCCTACAACGTCCTAGGAAAAACCTTTGAAGAGAAAATGCTTGCAGACTTACGTTTGGACCGAGAAGTTGAAACTGAAACTGAAACTCCGATAAGACCAGTATTTTCTATAATTATTGACGAGAGCACTGACGTGAGCACTACTAAAGTTCTTGCAGCAGCAACTAAATATTATTCAGAGAAATTTCAGTGCCCACAAACAAAATTTTTATGTATGATTGACCTGAAAGGAGAAACTGCGCAAGATTTATTTGATAGTTTAAACAATGCCTTAACGGAACGAAACCTTAATCTAACCAATTTAATAGGGTTTGCTGCCGATACTACTAACGTAATGTTTGGAGAAAGGAATAGCGTGGTATCCAAACTCAGGGAAGTAAATCCGAACTGCATCTTTTTCAAATGTATGTGTCACTCAACAAATCTTTCAGTTAGTTATGCATGCAAGAAGCTGCCTCGTACTATAGAGTTATTCGTCAAAGAAGTGTATACCTATTTTTCACATAGCAGCCAAAGACAGAGAGAACTTGCAGAATTTCAAAAGTTTGTTGACACTCCGACTCACCGCATGCTTCGACATTATGACATCAGGTGGCTTTCCCTTTATGAATGCATACACAGAATTGTAGAGCAATGGGAAGCATTGAAACTTTTTTTTCACAGCGAGCGTTTTGGAACAAGAAATGCAAATGCTACTTGTGAGTTCCTATTTGACCACCTAAATAGCAATGAGACAAAACTTTACATAAATTTTTTGGATTTCATATTGCCAATAACCAATAAATTTAATATCATATTCCAAAGTGAACAAACAGTTGTTCACAATCTTCACACCGATATGCAAAACATGATGTCGTCAATTCTGAGTTGCTATATGAAAATAAATTATGTCAGAACTACCCCGCTTCATTCGATAGATCCAAACGCTAGGATGCATTATGTGCCACTAAAAAATATGTACATAGGTTTAAACGTGGCTATGATAATAAATTCATTAAAAGATGATGTTTCAATGAGACCTAAAATTGATGAATGCCTTGAAAGGTGTCAAACGTTTTTGATTGAATTGAGCAATCAATTTATAAAAAGAATGCCTGTTCAAGATGACCTGTACCAAGATCTATCATTCCTTGATCCTCAAAAGGCTGTGTATGACGACTTTCGAAGCTTGATTGGAGTACTCCAACGGTTCCCTAACTTGGTACCAACTGGAAAGTTACAGGTAGTTGACAATGAATATAGAGAATTAAAATTAGATCAATCAGTTTCTAACTTGTTGTCTTCTTCAAGTTCATCAACTGCAACATTTAACGTTGATAAGTTTTGGAGTGAAGTTGGCAAGATGTGTGATTCGAATAATAAACCGAAGTATGAAAATTTGTCCCGATTTGCAAAACAGATGACAATCCTGCCTGTGTCAAACGCTAAAGTAGAACGAATATTTTCTGATATTAATAGAATTAAAACTCGTGACAGGAACCGTTTTCACAATAAAAATGTAGCTGCAATCATGCATGGGAAAGAAGGTCTTCGACAAATTGAAGATGGTTGCGCAAATTTTGTCCCAGACAAAGATATGCTAAAATTAATGGAAGCTAAAAATCTGTATGATAATATAAATGAAGATTCCTAAGTGATAGTGACTGACGAATTCCTGAAGATAAATTTATTTGATTTGTGTGATTATGATGAAACTCTGATGTTTAATTTATTTGATTTTTTTGTTTGATTTGTGTAATTGTGATAAATGAACCTTCATTGAGAATAAAACCTACCTATTGTGACTGAATTCCTGATGTTAAATTGATTGATAACCCAGTTAATTTTATAGTAGATTTTTAGTAGACTCCAGCTTATTATAAATAGATTTCGGTAATTTTTCACCCTATGTTACAGTAGATTTGTCAATTCAAATCTGGTCACACTGACGGGCGAGCTCACCATTCAGGGACGATTATCGGCTCACAGGACGTGTGTAGCGAAATCAGGACTGATTTTTGCGCAGTCTGCGCTCGAGCGCTGCGGCGATACGACGTGCTTGCGGTTACTATTGTCGCCGCGGGCGATACGACGTGCTTACGGCTACAATTTTTTATTTCGAAAATATGGCGAAGGAAAATGAGCGAGAAGCGTGGACAAAAGTCATTGATTTACCATATTTGTGGGACAAAAAACATAAAGACTATTTCAACCGCGACATGAGACAGGAGGCATTCAAAATGCTAGTGCAAATTTTCAATGAAGAGATCGGCAGAGATACATCGCTGGCTGACTTCAAGAAAAAACTTGAGAATATGCGTACTACGTATGGAAGAGAGCTGAAGAAGGTAAGATCATGTAGAATATTATGAGCCTAAATCCCTCTTTTGGCGGGACGCTCTTAAATAGAGCTACCTACTAGCTCACGCTTTTTGGTACATCTCAATTCATGTGTTTCAGGTGAATGTTTCCAAGCAAACAGGATCGGGGTCCAATGACATCTATGTACCAGCGTTATGGTATTACCCCCTCTTCCAATTTCTAGAGGGGACGACGGAGCCATGCCGACCTGGAATGGATACTTTGGATGAGGTAAGAAAAAAATATATGCAATTTATAAACTGATGTTTTATTTGTCAGATACACATACACACTAAATTTATGTAGGAACTACTCTCAACATATCCTCCTGAAAAGAAACTCTGCCGTGTCCATTGAAATAAGTTGTAAATTTATTTCGCACGTTGTTGCCTTCATTATTGCGCTCTTTTTCACTGATTTGCGCTAGAGATACAAGTCCTGTGGTTTCTTCCCGCCATTCACCATAACGAAAAGTAGAATCATTGATATTTTCAGCATCGACACATGTTTTTGTGATATAATTTTTTGACTTTGTTCTTAAATAATTATGTAAGGCACAACAAGCGAGCACAATTTTGTCGACATTATCAATTTGCACACTTATTCTTTGACGAAATATCCTAAAACGTGCTGCTAAAATTCCAAACGCGTTTTCAACTACTCTCCTTGCTCGTGATAATCTGTAGTTGAAAATCCTTTTCTCGTGAGTTATGTTCTTAAATGGGTATGGCTTCATAATGTGTCTATTAATACCGAATGCTGAGTCTCCCAAAAACGTGTAGGGCACTGAAATATTTGTGCCCTGTAACGTACACGATGGTGGTAGATGTAACTTATCTGTCATTAATTTATTATACAGTGATGTATGAGTTATGACACCGCCATCAGAGACGCTTCCGTTAATGCCAGTATGTATATACATAAACTCATAATTTGCATTTACTACGGCGAACAGAACTGTACTAAAAAAGCCTTTATAGTTATAGAATAACGTGCCACTCCTCGGTGGCTTTTCTATGGATATATGTTTCCCATCTATTGCACCAACACAGTGATCGAATTGCCACTTGTCTTCAAACATTTTAGCATTATCTTTCCATTCACTTTGCGTTGCAGGCATCTGAAACAGAAAGTAAAGGGAACGTTACGTCACCAGATATATCAGCATCGACATCATCGACACAAATTATAAATACAGAAATATGTGATAAAGAGGGGCCCGCGGACTCTGGAAAAAGTTCACAGCCCAAGAAGCAGAAAATGTCCATACAAAGTAAACAAGAAAAACTGCTGGATGCTGCTCAGACACTGATGACTCGACAAGACGATGATTGGGAGATAATAGGAAAGTCAATAGGCGTTCAATTAAAAAACCTGAGTACCCATCAACAAGTGATTGCCCAAAAAATTATCAATGATGCCCTATTTTACGGAAAACTTGGCAAATTGGCAGACGAATCTAGTATCATTTTATCTCCACAACACACAGTATTACATCCTCGCATTCCACATCGCTACTATCATTATTCCTCTGGCTCTTCGGCACAACCGTCTCCTCAACCATTTCCGCAATATGCGATGCACCCGTCACCTCAATCATCTACACAATTTATTATACCACAATCCCCTCAAACACCTCCACAGCATACAGCACAGCAACCTTCTCCTCAACCACCCCAACATCACATGATGTCACAATTCCCTCAAGCATCTCCAGAGTATACAGCACAGCAACCTTCTCCTCAACCACCCCAACATCACATGATGTCACAATTCCCTCAAGCATCTCCAGAGTATAACTCCACTGTACAACCATTTCTACAGTCTATCCCACAATATACATTTGAACAACCATCTTCTGATGACGTAAATCTTACCACTGAATTTCCAAACTGTACAAGTGACACAACAGTTCAAAGAGGAACTGGCTCAGACATGAAGGACTTTTTGATCTTTAATAAAAAATAAAATAAATAGTATTAAATACCTTGTATGTTTTTGCTTAATATAAATAAATAAAATTAAACTTTTAAATGGATGTTTTAATTATTATATAAGAATTCAGTCTACTTACCTTAATAAAGTGTTTCAAACAATTATAGATAGCACAACATGTCTCTGGAATCATTGTGGACATAAGTTGCGGCGATATTATGGCACTGAATTTCAAATCTTCATAGCTTTGTCCAGTTGCTAGGAAACGTAAAGTAACTGTAAGTCGTTCTCTCGGACTTATGGATTCTCGCATTACGGTATCCTGTTTCTGTATAAATGGTGTCACCATATTGAGGAGCTCTTCAAAACACTCAATATCCATTCTTAAAAAGTTTCTGAAATCATCTGCTTCTAAATGTCTCATGACGTTCATGTGGCTTAATTCATGGCGTTTCATTAACCAGTTTTTAACCCAGATCCTCCTTTTTCGTCTCTGTTTAGGTGGCACCGTAGTAAGTGCCAAGACAATTCCTATTTTCTGCTGTTTTGAGAGCGTCGGCGGCATTTCGGAAAAACGAGCAGTCTGTAGCACGGTCGGTTACGTACTGACAGGCAAGGACGTGTGTAGAGTAGAGACAATTTTATCGCCGATTCAGCCCCGATTTCACTGTCTCGACATTGCCAGTGATTTTAGGGTCGTGTGTAGCCGCTTTAAAGAAACTTTTTTGACCACATTTGCTCGCCGGGTTAACGACAAACTCCCTTAAGCGTCGAAATCAATTGGCTTTGGTTGGTTTAGCTTGTCTTTCATACAATGTTTCACTCTACATAGCATTACACCCACTCTCAATAACGACAACAATTGATTAATAAAAAGTACCTTTTAAGTTGCTAAAATTAGTAAAAACTGCGCAGCTGTGTACGATCTATTGTCGCTTTATTATCCTAGCCCGCAATAAACTCGACTGTCGGCATCATGCATACCGAACTTTCTAAGAAATTCGTTCTTTTGTTTACAAATTGGGATTGCTTGTACGTGTAGACTGTTGTTGACCATGACTCATAAGTAGGAGTCATGGATTATCTATACCTTATCATATTCTTAGTTGCTCACAAACTTTCAAACTGTAAACATGGCTAATAAAAGAAAATCACTGTGTATTGACGAAAAAGTTTTACTGATACGCGCAATAGAAACGGGAGAGAAGATAAGTGATGTTGGCAAACGCTTTGGATTTAGTCGCTCTACCGTGTCGACAATATGGAAAAACAAAGAAAAAATCCTCCACGCTGAAGGGGAGGGAAAATCTTCCAAAAAATTAAAGAAACCTATATACGAAGATTTGGATCAAGCTGTACTATCATGGTTTCACCGACAGCGCCAGAATAATATGCCTATCTCGGGGCCACTCGTGAAAGCTAAGGCGGAGAATTTTGCTGAAGAACTTGGTTTAACTTCTTTCAAAGCATCAGAAGGATGGCTCGGAAAATTCAAGCAGCGTCATCATATCAACTATAGTAAAATAAGTGGGGAAGCACGAAGTGTTGATACAAATGTGACTCATGATTGGATTAACAGAGTGTGGTCAAAATTCATAGAAAAATAAGCCCCAAGTGACATTTTCAATGCTGATGAAGCAGGAATTTTCTATAAGTTGACTCCAGATAAAACTCTGAAATTTAAAGGGGAAAAGTGTGTGGGAGGAAAGCTTTCCAAGGAACGTATTACGGTGCTTGTGGCTGCTAATATGGATGGCACAGAAAAAAAAAAGCTAATGATAATAGGCAAATCGAAAAATCCGCGCTGTTTTAAGAACATTAAAAAATTGCCAGTGACGTATAAAGCTAATAAATCAGCTTGGATGACCAGTCAACTTTTTGAAGAAGAAGTGCGAAAGTGGGATGCAGAATTGAAGGGACGAAAAATTTTACTTCTTGTTGACAACTGCCCTGCCCACCCGTTTATATCAAACCTTCAAAACATAGAGTTGGCATTTATTCCTCCAAATACGACTAGTGTCTTACAGCCAATGGACCAGAGTGTGATTAAAAGCCTCAAGGGTCACTACAGAAGGAAATTATTGATGGAGCTAGTCGAATCTGAGGTTAAAACTTCTGTTAATATGCTGCATGCAGTAAATTTTTTATCTAAAGCCTGGGAAGAAGTGACACCCACAACTATACAGCACTCTTTTCGACATGCTGGACTTTGTACCAATTCTACGAGTGATGAGGTGGAAACAGAACCTGAGTTTGAAAGCGATGACGACCTTCCATTAACTGCGTGGATTCAACAGTTCAACATGACAGGAAATACGGTAAATCTTCAAACCTACATCGAAGTAGACGACCGCCTGCTTACAACGGCTTCACTCACAGACGAAGAAATTTTGGATTCAGTGAGAAAAACTGAGGATCAAGAACAAGGCGATGAAGAAGATGAGACGGTTGAGCCTGAGCCTCCGCCGAGCATTAAAGAAGCTCTGGAAGCAGCTAAA
Source organism: Epirrita christyi (assembly GCA_951392215.1). Classification (NCBI taxonomy): domain Eukaryota; kingdom Metazoa; phylum Arthropoda; class Insecta; order Lepidoptera; family Geometridae; genus Epirrita; species Epirrita christyi. Next base: position 11,023,334 of record OX595835.1, on the reverse strand, counting down.
TTATTGGAAAAATACTTCCTTTATAACCAAGATGCCTCAATATTGCTAGATATGAATAAAATAAGTAAAAAAATACAACAAAATTACTGGTGCAGCAAAAGACGTCAGACAAAAATAACAGACTATACGCAATAGCGTTCAAATAACATTCTTTTTTATGCATATAAACATAACTACTAACAATAGTCGGAAATAAACTTTTTCTTTTTCCAATTCTGATGTTTCTTCTCTCCATTTAACGACAACTCTCTATAACGCCATAAAATGCACAGTCCCTTCAGTGTCGCTATACAGGGTGTTTTTTTTAAATGGGACAGTATGGGGATATCCGAATCCATAAGAGATACGGGAAAACTGTCTTTGAAACCATTTGCTCATTTTGTATGAAAATGATTTTGGCATAGTTATTTTTTTGGTCAAGCGTGAGTTCCATAAAAATGAGTAGTTTTGATCAAAAATTTTTTTTATGCGTATCGACTCAGTTTCATGTAAGGATTGTTTCATTGTATCGGAAGAAAAAAATCTGAGCAGCAGAAGTTAGTCAAATTTAATAAAATGTTTTCTCATACAAATTGTAAGTAATCTGGTACCTACGTTAATAAAACTATCGCAATAAATTTTCAAAATGGCCTCCCTCTTGCTGTTTCCAGGTACGGGCACGTTTCAGAACATCTCGTCGTTAAATCTGTAACAATTAGTATGAGAAAACATTTTATAAAATTTGACTAACTTCTGCTGCTCAGATTTTTTTTCTTCCGATACAATGAAACAATCCTTACATGAAACTAAGTAGATACGCATAATTTTTTTTTTTATCAAATCTACTCATTTTTATGGAGAACTCACGCTTGACCAAAAAAATAACTATGCCAAAATAATTTTCATACAAAATGAGCAAATGGTTCCAAAGACAGTTTTCCCGTATCTCTTATGGATTCGGATATCCCCATACTGTCCCATTTAAAAAAAAACACCCTGTATAGAGTTTACACTGTATATGTAAAACCTTTTCACATTGTCATTTTTTGATTATTTGATGTGATGATCTTAATAAAGCTAGCTGGTTCCTATTTATGAATTAAGCACCTACTGTGAGTCGAGTTGATTAGCGAAGTTGTTAGCAAGCAACCACAGACCAATAAACGTGACATCCCCTGTCATGGCTGCTCAGGAAAATATGTTACCATTGTAAAAAAAACGACTTTTAAACATTTCTACAGTAGTATTTTAATACAATCTATGTATCCATTTTTCAGGTGAACCTGCTGAAGTTTCTCACGATCCCCTGCTGGAGCATAATTATTGCAAGTTGTCAAAGGAACGTCATAAAACTAAAAGTATATACCTATTCCATTTTCCTTTAAATTTAAAACAATTCAATAAAAGGTTAATAGTACTGCTGAGCACGGGCAATTAATGTGAAAACCTTTATTAAGATCACCGGCATAGCCATCAGAAAGTTAAACTGGCAATAGGCAGGTCATATAGCTCACAGAACTGACAACCGCTGGGGATTTCTCGAGTGGTGACCACAAACCGGACGACGCAGTGTAGGAAGGCCTGTCTTTCGATTGACTAACGACATTATAGCGGTCTCAGGGAAACGGTGGATGAGGATGATGGTGATGAAACATTCGAGGCGATGTTCGTCGTGGAATTCTATGGCCATATGATGATGATTATATTCCATGATGATGATGATGATGATGATGATAGCTGGGCAAGTGTGCACCATTTTGGAACGCACTGTCGGTTACCAACAGGTTATAGAGTGTATTGTGTGAACTCATACTCGATCATTATTTTGTTTGTACTCATCCTAGTAGAATAAGACTTTTCTCTCACAAGAAGAGAAAAAACCTAATTAATGTATTGTATTAATTTATTTTTAGGCTGCATAAGGAACATGCCTTCAGCGGTAACATCATCAAAATACAGGGTCTACCAAAGAAATATAAAGAATTTAAGAAGGCAAATCTATAGTCTTAGAAAACGAGGTAAAGACGTAAAGTCACGGCTTGAAAATGCCGAAAAATTATTCATTATTCATCCGATTTTCAAAAAGTTGTGAAGAACATGAAACCAGCAGCAAAAGTTTTTACTAACATGCAGTATTACCAAGCGCAGAAGAAAGTAACTGGACGACGTTTCATAATTGAAGGAAAAGTTCTTTCACTTGCGTTATTTAAAAGAAGTCCAAAATGTTATGGCTTAATCTCTAAATATTTTATACTGCCTTCCACAAAGTCTTTAAAGCGATTGCTTGCTAAAGTTCAACTGAGCGCTGGCATTACTAAAATAGTTTACGAGAAACTCAGGAAAACAATTGCTAATTTTAGCACCGAAGATAAAACTGTGTTCAGTTATATTTGATGAGATGTCCATAATGCCACAAATACACTATGAGTCGTCAAAAGATGTATTAAAAGGATTTTCCAGTCACGGCACCAATCAAATAGCTAACCATGCCCTCGTTTTTATGGTAAAAGGAATAAGGAGACCCTATAAACAACCTGTTGCGTACTATTTTACAAATTCCATGAAGAAATTTGAATTGAAAACAATCTTAAAGGAAGTGATCAAAAATGTCCAACAAACTGGATTAATTGTATTAGCCACTGTGTGTGACCAAAGCATGGTTAATGTAGGAGCCATTGAAGAGCTATTAAATTAAACAAAAGCCGACTATTTAAGGGAAGGGAAGGATAGGGCTCATAATTTTATTGAAGTGAATAATCAAAAAATTATTCCTTTATACGACGTTCCTCATTTATTGAAAGGAACAACCTACTGACAAAAAATATGACATTATGTTCATTAAGAAGATGGAAATAAAACAAAAATAGTAAAATGGGAGTATCTACAGCAATTGTATGCAGCAGATAAATCTTTTGGTGAGCTGAGATGCCTCCAAAAACTTACGGAGGAACATATAAATCCAGAAAAGATAAAAAAAATGAGGGTTAGGGCTGCAGCTCAAATATTTAGCCATAGTGTTGCAGTTGCCACTGAACACTTGACAGCCAGAGAAAAGTTACCCAAAGAGTGTCGGGACCTTATTCCTATTACCTTATTAGTGGATAATTTATTTGATAGTCTGAATTGCAATTCATTTAAAATCCCAAATGGGTAAATTTACAAGGGGCCTGTAAGAAGGAAAACACCTCACCATCAGCTGTGGCAAAAAGCTATAAAATATTTAAAAAGTATTAAATTCCTAACATCCAAGAAAGTAGGTAATAAAATCCTTAAGTGCGAAACACTTGTACCATCTGTCACAAATTTTATTAAAACTATAGAAGGCATTCAAGAATTGTGGAAAGTTTTAACACAAAAATATTTTGTGTTAAAACTTTGTTTGTTGCCCGAGATATACCACTGGAAAATTGGATTGGTTTCGCATCGGACGGGTGCAATGCTATGATCATAGAACAAAATTACTCACGAGGCTATGATGGGTCAGCATAACTCTGTTGCCAGTAGACTGACAGAAAATTTACCTGGCATAACAATTTTAAAATGCATATGTCACTCACTACACCTATGTGCTAGTGAGGCATGCAAAATGTTGCCAAGACGATGTGAAGATCTGGCGCGTAATATCTATGGATTTTTTAAAAATAGTAGCAAGCGTCAAGCTGAATTGGTGGAATATCAAGTATTTGTAAATGCCAAAGTTCACAAGATACTACACCCGGCACAAACGCGTTGGCTCTCATTATTGAGCGTTGTTGAAAGAATTTTAGAACAATGGAGTAGTCTGAAACTCTTCTTTACCAATAAATGGTTTGCCGAAAAAGTGGTTGCGGCAGAATTGATTTTTCACGATTTAAATGATCCATTCATGTTTATGTACTACCTGTTCCTACAATGGATATTGCCGAAATTCGTTAAATTAAATGAATACTTTCAAAGTAAAGAAACAAAAATAACGGAGTTGGATGATCGTATGCGGATGGCTTATAAGGATATATTATATTGTTTTATGTTCAGAGATCACGTTAATCAAACACCGCTGCATCAGATCGAGCCAGAAAATGCAAACTTGCACATACCAAATATCTACCTTGGCGTGAAAATTATGAAAGAATTAGAAAAGCCTGAAATTCAACAGAATACTGAGAAACTTCAATAATTTTACAGGTGGACGAAATCATTTTTAGTTGAGGGTTGCATTCAAATTCGTAAAAGATATGATTTCAACAACAGTTGAATGGAGAACATTGACGACGAATGGAGAACATTACCTGACGTAAATAAATTTTTAAATATGGAAGTTGCTGCAATGAAAACTGACGAATTTTGGCACAAAATTTTAACCACAACCGATTCCAAGAACATCGCTAAATTTGCACTAAGTGTTTTATCATTGCCCCATTCGAACAGTGATTGTGAACGAATTTTCAGTCACGTGAACAATATAAAAACAAAGAAGAGGAACAAATTATTTACTTCAACTATTAGCGGACTTCTCTTGACAAAAGAATGCATTAAAAGTAACAACAGCAAAAATGATTGCAGAACTTTTGAACCCTCAATGTACCAAAAAATTAAAGACAAGCAAAAATATTTCTTGAATAAGAACGAAGAAGAGTTTATAGAAAGTATTCGAGATTTATACCGTGAATAATAAGTTTAAATAAAAATTAAAGCTATTCAAAATAATTATTTGTTGTTATTTCTTCAAACAAATAGAAAAAAACAACATTAGCCAAATGGCGCATTTTTAAGGTTTTTAATGTTAAAAACGTTTAATTATCATTTAATTTAACGTTATTTTTTTAAGCAATGACACGGCCCACCGATGATCTTTTTCCATATAAACACGGCTTTTTTACCTAATATATACGGCCGCCTAAAAATTTTCATTGGCAACAGTGCATTCCGTTACGTTGTGTTGTGTTGTAGCAAGGTTGTTAAAAAATGTTCCACTAAGAACGCCTGATTTACTGGTAAGTAATGAGTTTATTATTATGTATTCATTCTGTAGTTGCTTTTTAATTATCCGTGAATAACTTTTATAACACAAATTAGGAATACTTATGATATCCTATATAAAATCATTGCAAGCAATAGTTTGAGGTTATGATTCGTAACATCCATTAAGCAACGTTACGTATAAGCGGACCGAGAACGTTACTTAATGGAATTATAAGGACGTGCGCATAAAGTTTTTTTAACTAGTAGCGCCCCGCGGTTTCGCCTTCTTAGAAATTAATGTGTCAAATGGAGAACAATACGGATATATTGTTAATTTTAAAATTATCTATTGGTTCATTCTGATAGGTGATTGTGTGGTGTGGGGGCACGTTTTGGATTGCGAAAGTATTAAGTATACGGATTTTCGCATTTTAGAGCCGGCGGCGTCGGGGAGCGGACGCGCACTCTGTGATCTATCTGTGCTTGGTGATTTGTTTGTTTGAGTCAAGTTATGTATATTATAATACGTACCTACATACGTGTTTCATTATTTACATAAAGGTTTATTTTTACCATGTTTTGAATTATTGTGCGAACCTGGACCTGGGAATATTTTTTTTCATAGGAATTTCAGAAATGTATTGATCAACCCCTAGGGGTAGTTGTGTAAATAAAGAATACTTGAGTAATAACAGTAACGTAACTTTTGAGTTTATTTATACCAACTTTTAAGAGAATCTAACCAAGGAATAATAACTTTCCATAGAAACTTTACCACCCTTATTAACCTCCTCGGAGGTTAATTTTTTTATATTGATTTGACTTAGTGGTGATGAAATCAATATAAACAAAATAATTGTTAAATGCTGTGGTACGGTCTAAAAATATTTTTTTAGACCATTTCATAGCTTTTAACAGTCTTCGAGTTATCTAGCTTAGTAGGATTAATTACCCAACTGTCGAAGGAAAGAGGGGTTATGCTTACGATCCTACTTGTTTATAAAAAAATTGTATAGTTCCAGGAAATAATAGGTTAATACTTTTTACCTTTTGTTGTTTCAGATAAATATTTTCAATCAATATAAAATGCCTCTCACGGGAGCAGAACGTGCAAAGCGGTTTAGAGAGAAACTTAAGCAGGATCCAGAAAAATATGATGCGTATAAGAAAAAACAAGTAAACTAGTTTATTATCATGTTTAGGTTTGTTTGTTCTTTGTAATCCTTATTTTAGATCTGGAAAACACGGTTAACCACTTATTTACTTTGAATTTCATTAATCAATTAGTAGAATGAGATGGACGAGAACTAGACATGTATTTTCTAATAAAATCTAGTTTCCGACCGGGTGGTCGAGAATTGGCTTATCCATGTCCAATTAGGTTGTGTCTTGTACCAAAAATTGTATGAAAAATTACTGAAACCATTTAATGACTTTGAACCTTATGACAACGTACAATATAATGCCCAGTTTTCGTCCAAGTAAATCTCATTGTATTTAAAACTACAGATGGCAAAAATCACCCGTGGTCGAGAATTAAACTACACGTGGAGAGCATGCCAGTTCGCGACCATTTTTATTTCTAACCAAAATTATATAGAAAAATTGAAAATAAAAAAATTATACAAGTAAAAATAATTAATAACGTTAATTCCATTATTGCCTACAGATTTTACGATTATAAGTAGATACATTTCAATAAAAAATAATTCAAACTTGTGGTCAGAAACTGGGTGTAAGCAACCCCGGTAAGTGTTTCAACCAGTTGAAAAGCTGTCAGTAAATTATTTTACCGTTTATTTTAGATTAATTGTAGTTAGTAGTAGTTATAGTTCTACCTAATTGGGGGTAAAAAAAGAAGATACCATTTATGTTTTAGACGAGTTCGTCTGAGCCAAAGAAAAAGAAGAAAAAAACAGCTACTTACTCTGCAGAGGACTTACAGAAGGCTCTAGTGGAAATCCGGGAAAATAATAAGCCAGTAAGGCTAGTTTGCAGAGAGTTTAATATTCCAAAGACGACAGTATTGGATAGAATTAGTGGTCGCACTACCGACAAAATTAAGAAACCTGGACCAGACCCAGTATTGGGAAATGACGGTGAAAGGAAGGTAGTGGAGCTCATAAATATTTCTAAATGTGGGTTTCCGATAAAAAAACAAGAACTTCTGGATACCATCCAAAAAATTATTCGGGACAGTGACATCAAAAGCAATTTCAAAGATGATCGCCCAGGACAAAAGTGGTTCCAGGGGTTCATGGAAAGGAACAAAGAAATTTCACTCAAAAATGCAGAAGGAATCAACAAAGCTCGAGCTCTCGTCACAGAGGAATCTATAAGACTATGGTTCAAGGAACTTGAGGAATACTTATACAGTATTGGTCAGAAAGAGATTCTCGATGATCCATCAAGAATTTTCAATGGAGATTAGAGTGGGTTTGCCCTTTGTCCAAAAACGGGAAAAGTTTTAGGCCCAAGAGGATATCGGAATTTGTATCAAATCAAACAAGGAAATGAGAAAGAAAACGTAACTGTTTTATTGACATTCAATGCAAATGGAGATTTGTGCCCACCTTGCATCGTTTTTCCATACGTGAGACCTCCAAAGGCTGTTGTGGATAGTATGCCACCAGATTGGTGCCTTGGTAAGTCAGAATCGGGATGGATGAGAGGGGATGTTTTCTTCGAATACATTACCAATGATTTCAACAACTGGATTGAAAAGAACGACATCAAAAAACCAGTGCTTATACTAGTGGACGGGCATAAGTCACATATGTCTATGATGCTCAGCACTGTATGCGAAGAAATGCAAATTATTTTGTATGCACTTCCTCCAAACACAACCCATATTTTACAGCCAGCAGACGTGAGTGTGTTTGCACCAGTAAAGTCATACTGGAAGAATACCGTGCGAAAATTTCTTTCCAAACCCGAAAATATTAATACGGCGGTAACCAAAACCAACTTCTGCCCTTTACTCAGCGAAACATTGACACACTCAAGCATGTCTGACAACATAAAAAGCGGATTTAAACGATGTGGGCTTTTTCCTTTTGATCCCAACAGTCCCGATTATACCAAATGTGTACGAAATACTTTAGAAAAAACAAAACGAAGACATATCACAAGTTGAAATTGAAGGAAACATCACTTCCCTTTCATTTCCTAGCCTTTCTGGGTGTTACATGGACATAGGTTAATTTGTTTCCTTGGACGACGTTTCTGTACTGCCATTTAATTTGGTTGATTCGGTTGGAACACCTCAACCACCTGACAACGAATCATCTCTCTCTCCTTCAACTCTGACAAATACTGCACCATATGAGACTCCAGTCAAAGAACTCGCATCTAAATTATTTCCGACCAAGGAGAATCCATCTGGATTGACTTCTACTCTGATTACTTCAACTGATGTACGACCTGAAACTGAGACCCAGATAGTAGGAATGCACTCTGGATTGACCTTTCCTCCGTCTTCTCTGATTACTCCGAGCGATACAACTGTCCAACCCCCAACCAAGGAAAAGCCATCAGAATTGTCGGCTCCAATACCGAAACATTTGAGAAGAAATCCTTTTGAGCACCATCTGATGTGTCCCAATGTTTTTAATGAAACGAGAACATTAAAAGAAAAAAGCCCTGCTGCTATTTCTTCCACTGCTTGGAGAAATTATTTCGACAACAAAGCACAAATAAAAAACGAAAAGATAGAAACAACAAGAAAAAGAAAATTAGAGAGAATAGAAATAAAAGAAAAACTAAAGCAGGAAAAGTTATTGAAAGAAAGTCAAAAAGTCTATAAAAGTAGTCAGAAAAATAAAAAGAAGACAAATCTTGGAAAAAGTAATACTGAACTACCAAACATTGGAGTTTTGGAGAAGAAATAGAATAGAATAGAAAAACACTTTATTGCACACCACATTAAAATTAAAATATTAAAGCAATCATAATTAAAATTATACGTATGGAAGTACAATGGGCGGTCTTATCGCTGAGAGCGATCTCTTCCAGACAACCTTGGGATGGACTGGAAATGGTGAGAACGATAAAGGACGGTGGTGTAAAACCAATAAAAGTATATGCATACATACGGTGTACTCAATAATAATAAATACCTATATAACTTAACTATACATACAATACATAAAAATACAAATAATATATATACACACATCAACATTGTCTAGGGATATTTCATTTCGAAATGATTTGCTTGCAAACTATTTGCTTTTTAGAAAAAGTTTAATATGGAATTAAAACTCTTTTGTTCCCTTTTCAAAATAAAAAAAAAATAAAAAAAATAGAACGCAACAAACAAAAGATAGAATGGGGACTCTGATTTAAATTAAACAACGTTAATTTTGCCTAAGATAAATTAACCTTTTTTTAGTTATTAATAAGTGATATCCAAGTCATTTTTAATTTTAACGAATCTTGTGATATTCGTAATGTCATGGAACGTCGACATTTAAGCAAAGAAGAAATGATAAGAGCGATAGGCATGTTACAAGCCGGTGCTATCCAACGCGTGGTTGCCAATACCCTAAACACCAATCAAAACGTAATTTCTCGATTGTGGTCACGTTATCGTATTACTGGGGATGTAAGAGAGCGCCACACTGGAAAAATACGAGCAACCACCCCTAGACAGGATCGTTTTCTCCAAAATTCCGCCAGGAGGGAACCCAATCTCACAGCAAAGCAGTTAGTGCAAAGGCTTCAGTCAGACCATCAGCTGTCAGTCAGCGACCAAACCGTCAGAAGAAGGCTACATGAAGTCGATCTTCATTCTCGTAGGCCGCTTCGTGTGCCAGCTGTACGACGAGGCAATCGCGGAAGGCGACTTCTTTGGGCTCAAGAACATTTGTTATCCATTTGGACAATGGTTCTTTTTACTGATGAGTCTCGGTTTGGATTCCACCCCGATTCACGAAGAACACGTGTTTGGAGAGTTCCAGGCAGAGAAAGTCGCCTCCAGCATCCACAAGAGGTCCATTCGTACCGAGGTGGGACAATCATGGTTTGGGCGGGAATTCGTATAGGCGCGCGAACCGAGCTCATTTGGATAAGAGGCAGCATGACTGCAGTAAAATACAGGAACGAGGTTATAGAACCTGTGATCATCCCTCACAGAGTTCAAATTGGCCAGGAATTTCAGCTCATGCATGATAATGCCCCTCCACACACGGCGCGATTGGTGTCAGCTACCCTTCAGGAACACGATGTCACGGTTTTGACCTGGCCTGCACAGTCACCCGACTTAAACCCAATTGAACACGCTTGGGACATGTTGCAGCGAAGAGCTTTCAGCAATTTGCCGTCAAATTTGACCACAGAAGACCAACTTTTTTGCCATTTAAAAAGAACATGGGATCGCATACCCCAGCGAGACTTTGACACCCTAATTTTGAGTATGAATAACCGGTGCAGATGTGTTATCAACGTCAGGGGAGGCAACACCGATTATTAAATTGTAAAAAGGCAATTTTATAAAGTCATGGCAACGCAAAAATAGTTATAACACAATTTACCGAACCTTGTAAATTTTCAGATTTTTCGAGATTTTGTTCCTACTTTAATTTTTAATAAAAAATAATATCAAACAGTTGTATTTTATTATTATTAATAAACAACACAAAATAAAGATTCTTGCCATACCTAGTTTTACTAAGAAATTATTTTCAGTTTTTGTAAAAATCAACAAAATTTTGAATATCCCTAGACAATGTTGATGTGTGTATACAACGATCTTATAATTCACAATAGATCCAGGGTCACGTACAAAATGAAAGCTAAAAACTGTCCGCATGGATACATACTTATACAGCTACATTTGTTTACTAACGAACAAAGATGAAAGTTTTAAAACAGTTCTAAGTTCAACCTAATTACAACCATGACACCTAGCAAAAAAGTAGCAAATCTTCAAAATATTATCTTACACTTACGATCATTCGTCACAAAAAACGAGCAAAGCAATTATATTACTCCTGTCACTTGTCAAATCAAAAGACATAGGTTAAACAACTAGTGTGAAATCAACCTTAAAGAGCTACAAATAAAGTTCTTTTTCCCGTTATTACCTTGCGAGCTACATCCATCCGTTTCCATGGTTTCGCTTCTGTTTGCTTCTTCAAATTTAACTACAGAAGGTATGGAGTCGCGTTGATCACTTAAATAATTTATGATATGCACGTTAAAGTTAAGTTAAAATTATTTATGTTTTGGGCATGTATGTTTGATATTGATAGTATATATACTTGTTATTTTATTAACGTTCTGTTGTGTGTATATTTATGTGTATGTTTATGTTTTTGGCCAAGATGTCTATCGCTGGATGTCACAAATAAAAATATCACTTAATTCCACATCTTTATATTCATGTTTACAATCTTTATAATACAAGTACAGTTTAGTGCAATAATTTGATCAAAACCCAAAATGTTTAAAACAGCTCAACATTAAAAATTTTCCATTCTGCGTACCTACAGGCTGATAATGAAGCCCTAGTTATAAAAAGCTCAAATATAAAAAATATATGTTCTGTTACGTTTGTCTCGTTTCATAATAAAAAAAGATATCGACCATCAAAGTTTTCCAACAAAAACCGTAAAGTGCTTAAGGGCGGGCGTACAGGCGCCTGCCGTAGGTTGGGCATTTATTTGATATTTGGGAAATATACCTATAATATGATAAAAGAATTTGAAAAAGTACTGTTTTTTTACGATAATGTGTTCTATAAGTGATTCTGGTTCATAAATTTTAACAAAGCGAGAGGACTCATTATCAGTTGGTATAGATGTAAAGGGGTTGTTAACCAAAGATTTGGTTAAATAACAGTAGCGTAAATGGATTGCTCGGAAAGCTAAAATAAAAAAAAGGAAAGCCAAGTATCTGATGAGAGTTCAACAAACAGACACAAAAGTAGTATTAAATTTTTTTAAAGTTCTGGTAAAAACAAATTATTACAATACAAATCTACTCCATGCATCTACTGTTCTGTTACAGACAATTTTGCGTCAACGTTGGCCAAACATTTGTAGCGGTGGTTTAAAATCGGTAATTTTGATCAAAATTTCATACTTTTTGTTAGTTTAAAGCTTAAAATACAACTTATTCTACATGTACTTAACGAAAGTAAGACACTCCGGCCGTTAAATTGTTTTTTCGGGGATTATTTTTGCAACTTTTAAATATACATTGCGGCATTGTGACACGTGTTTACATTGGCTTTGTTTGAAGCGAACTAAATCAAATACAAACTCACTTTTCAAGTGAGCTTAAATTCACCGAGACGTTTTTATTGCGCCGACCCGATATCTATGTGAGTATTAGAGATCGTTGTGTGTATATATAGATCTGAGCATATTAATAGAGCTAACTTAACAGCTTTGCGACACGGACATAAAGTGATTGAATAATAACCTTTTGAAGACAGGAAGAGATTTGGCGGTTCTGATAACAAGAGGGAGAGCATTCCATAGACGGACAGCTTGTACTGTAAAGGAATATTCGTAGAAAGTGGAAGTGTGCTCGGGTGTTTTAAGTTGCAAGGTCTCAGAGGAGCGCAATGTGTGAGAGTGGGAGAGATGAAGATATTGAAAGCGCTCCTTGAGGTAGGGAGGAGTCGAAGGATTAAATAAGATATTGTACAAGAGAGAGAGAATGTGAGTATTCCTGCGATGGCGAATTGGCAACCACTTTAGCTTAATGCGGAATTCGGAGACGTGGTCATATTTGCGTAGGCCAAATATAAACCTAATGCAAAAATTCTGAAGACGCTCAAGCTTATCGAGGTGTTTTCCGATGAGGTCGGGATAGCAGGCGTCAGCGTAATCTAGAATAGGAATTAAGAGAGATTGTGCCAGCGTAATCTTGGTGGATGTCGGCAGAAAATTGAAGAAGATTGAAGCTTTGGATAAGTGTGCAAAATGCGATGAAATACTCATTTCCGACGTAGAAGATGATGACGAAAAAAATGTTGGATGTGACGAGTGTATCAGATGGTATCATCTAAAATACACAGAATTTTCTGGGGTGGCATATGTAAACGTAAGAGACCAATCATTTAAATGTTCCTTCTGTGATTGATGTTTGGCAAATATTGCATTGAAACTTGACGTTTTTCTTGCTATTTGTTAAAATTAGAAACCCTAATAAAGATGATTAGCACCATAAAGTATTTAAAGTAAGTATATTAGTTGATTTATGTTTAATTAAGAAGGATGCATAATTTGTGGTTAGTATTATTATTATAGTGTTGTGACTGCTAATTTACGTAAGTTTGATTATTTTTAAAAACCGATTGTTACTATTTAACCCATTGTCGTATTATCCTAAGAGACTGATTAGTACAAAGTAAATAAGTATCTTTGTTTTAATACCAATTTGTAATAAGACTATTTCTGCTGCTTTGCTAGGTAACAAAGTAGCAAAAACAAAGCTAGTTTAAGTACAGCTAGGAATTTAAACTAGGGTTTTTAATTATGGAGAATAATAAAAAGACGTTATATTGTGATAGTTTTCTCTCGTGATTAAAGTAAAATAAATATAATACTGTAACTTTTACAATAGTTAGCAAGACTGCTTATTAAATAGGTAGTCTCCCAAGCCCGCCTACTAAGATTAGGTATAATTTAAGCTATAGGCCTGTTAATGTTTTGCTGTTAACTTTAAAGAGAGATGAAGAACTGATTTATGATTACCGATTTTGTTTTTATGATTACATGGTTAAAAAATAAGAATATTCAAGTCAGGTAGATCGTAACCTAAAACTGTTTTAGCATAGACTAAAGCTATTATTTTAATCTCTTATTAAAGTTATTAGTATATAAATATATACGAATGAATAAAGAAATTAATAGCCTCTAGCATTTGTTTCCTACTGAACCCCTCATATTAGGCAGTGGTCGAAAACTGGTAAGCAGGTGGTCGTAAACTAGATTTTGTGGTCGAGAACTGGAAAATAGGTACTTTTAACTTTTTATCAATATATTAAATAAAATCAAAGCTTTAATACAAAAAACTTTACTTTTTAATAAAATAGAGTAGGTTAGAAGTAGATTTCAATAGTTTTTCGATCATAAATGTAACTAGAACATTTTTGTTTCGCTTCCTTAACATGACAACTCCACTAAGTGGTCGAGAACTAGCAAACATACCCTACATACTATAGGTACTAAGGTAGAGTATGAAACTTTTTGAAACAGCCTTCCAAACACAAGTGTATATCACACTTTTCGCATTTGTACACAGTTCTTCTGCGTTGTGAACCGTAAATCGAGCACCACCTGCAGTAGTGACGACCCTTGGATCCGTTGCTGGTAGTCCGCGGTCCGTCGACCACTTCCGAACGCTCAATAAAGTGCTGCTCACCAATGAGACGTGTGCTAGGTAATGCCGCATTCTGATTTGGATGTTGCCTTCGATGCTGCGGTACGAAGGGTAAATGCTCTTTAATAATCACATCGACCAGTTCCAAGCGGAAGGCCTGCTGCTTAATCTCGTCTGCGCTCGATTTGTCCAAAAGGATGCAACTATTAAAAATAGAGTCGTTAAGTAATCGCTTAAACATTTTTTTATACCATTTACGGTTTTTTAATCGTTCGATTAAATATGGCTGCAGCATTTGATCTTTTTTGTTGACTCCCGCCATATTAACGTTGTAATCGGCAATAACGGCGGGCTTGTAGTATTCGTGTGATGGCTTACCCGGTTTGCTGGTCAATCGGACTGACTCGGTACCGTGACACGTTGATATTGTGTAAACAGTCTTTTTGTCTTAATAAGCCATCACCACAATATCTCCGGAATGCCGCGCTACACATGCCCCTTGTTCAGTTAAATCCACTGATTGTATTAAACCTGGTACTTCCTTGCGACATTTGCGCAACATTCCAATACAATCTGTTCCATTTCTCTTCAAAAACCTCGCTAACACAGGGGAGTTGTACCAGTTGTCCAGGAACAACTTGTATCCCTTGCTGAGCAGAGGTCTGACGAGCTGTACAACCACCTCTGTGCTATTTGGCAGCCGTGATGTTGAAGCGCTATTTTTGCCCGTGTAGATGACGAAGGACCACAAGTAACCCGTGGCCGACTCGCACAGCTCATACGTTTTAATGCCAAATTGAGCAGCTTTGCTTTTTGTGTTGCTTAAACGATAAGTTACCCTTCCATAATGTCAATGACTCGTCAATTGTTATGTTTTGGCCCGGTGTATAAGCCTCCTTGAACTTCTTGTTCAGGTGCTCAGGCAACGGGCCAAGACAGAATAATTTGGGGGAGTCCGGTGTGCGCGTTTCGTTGTTAGCAAAGTGAAAGGCACGATTTAGGATCCAATAACGGGCCTCAATCAACAGGGTCCTAAATACGCTTGTTTTCAAAAGAGGGTTATTTGAAAAACATGATTTGATTGATGGCATTTTGATGATGCCAAGCATCATCCAAAAAGCGAAGAGGATCATAACCTCGTGTACGTTCGTGTCGTACCAGTCTCTAGCAAACCGTGCCGAAGATGCCTTTAATCCTATCGCATATCGATTGGTTTCCCGCACGATATGCTTCAGAATCTCGTCATCCCAGAATACCCTAAAAGCTTCATACACACTTGAAACATTCACATTGGGGCCAGGGTTCAGTTGCCGAAATTCTTCCCTACGACCACTAAAAGTACTCATGGGCGACCACTGGAACTCCATTGACCCCCTGTCCCCTCCGAAAAGTTCATATGCCATGAAGCTATCGGCATCTAAAAATTCGTCCTCACTTTCACTGTCATTCTCATTCATTCTGTCGCTCTGCCGCAGTGAGAGGAGAGAGCTCTCCTTTGCGCAAGCCTCGAGACACGAGCACACTCGAGTTCATGCACCATATCTCTCAGTCCTTGTAAAACGTCTTCATCCTCACGGCACAGCTCCAAAACAGGCTCACCCCGCCGCATTCCACTTAAAACATCCACAGCCCTACTATTAGCCATGTTGCGGCGTCCTCTGCCTCTACTCCTTTCCCGTGATTTTGAACCCTCTGTCCTATTTTGTTTCCATGTTCGCGAAAGTGGCGCTGCCTTGCGTCGCCGGTCCTTTCTGCTTTGGTCATCGTCGATTTCGAGAGGATCCGCAACAAAACTGTAAGTAAATATTTTTTTGTTAACAATAGGTATATTTTTCATAACATGTTTTTTGAAACACTGAACCTTATAGCTTTTGTCTTACTACTATAATAAAATAATCAGAGCAGTGAGCTGATAGAAAAGTGGCAAAGTACGCGTCGGACCACGCACAGTGAAACTCGCCGTAGTAGTTAGTTACGAATTATCGCGACCCTTTGGCCAAACGAAAAATCTAAAGATAGATCTGATAGAAGACCTATCTAAAGACAGATAGCACACGCTTCTGTGCACTGGATTTTTTTTCAAACCTTAGTTACCACACATGCATACTTCAAAAAAGTGTTATTTTATAATGTATCTGCGACATTTTAATGCAATTTTCATAGAATAGGAATACACCTACCAATAGTTCCAATAGTTTCCAATAGCCCATAGTCTCCGAGTAAAATGGTTGTGATGCACAGACGGCACAAGGACGGACGAACAGACGAAGACGAAATTAAACAGGTTCCATTTTTTGCCATATGGCTACGGAACACAAATAACCGGTCAAGTGCGAGTCGGACTCACGTGGAGAGGGTTTCATACAGGTAGGCTACCGTAGACCACGTTTTCTCTTCACGAATATTTTCGTTTATATATCGTATTATCGTTTCCTGTGGTAATTTCAACGATGTTATTTTTTATTTTGGTTTGGTAGTTTTGGAGATAAAGCTCGATTTTCATATATTTTCTTTAATACCTAAATTTATTTATATTTCAATTATTAAAAAAACCCCCATGCGAGCCCTATCGCTTTTGATACGTCACAAGAAGCATTTGACAAGTTTTTTTTTTGTTTTCTAGTTTGCTGCCCCATCAGATTTTTTTTATTTAGAATTTGCAACTTTATGTATATATACCAAATTTTAACTTTTTTTGAATAGTCTTTGACAGACAGACTGACAGACGGACACGATAGTCCCGTTGTCCACCATCTTTATCATCATAATCGATAATATTATATCAGCACTGGAACTTGAAAGCTACACAATTATTAGCAGCAATAAGCCAGACGTTACCAGAGGAATTTATAAATGTAACAGTAGCCAAACAAAAAAACCACCTTTCATTTTCATCATGTGTCTTTTCTGCATCTCGCATCGGGCTGCTTATCGGGCTTAAGAGTAGGAGAATCAGTATGCTCCTGCTCCGCTTTTATAGATGACCTATAAAAATTATGAGAAAGTGAATACATAACAAGTGTTCAGAAATAGAACAATAACTTTTTCCCTCTCGTTGAAGAAGTTTTCAAACTTCTCCCTTACATAAGACAGTGCATATTGAAATAGAATAATACCTCACTCTCGCCTCAGGGGTCGTTTGTGGTAAAATGGGGCTGGCTTCTGGTGATCTGGGAAAGAAATGTTGGATCCATTAATAAAAACAATATTAATTTATTTATTTTTTTGAAAAGGAACTGCAACACTGCCTTACTCACTCACACTAATCCAATAAAACAATTATTTATCACTTTTTGATACAACGTATATTTCTTGTCTGGCAGATAATATAAGTTACCCCTAGCTAAGTTACTGCAAGACAAGCGCGCTCCGAGTGCGACACCGCCACCGCCGGCGGCGTCGCGGCCTAGGGTAGACTCCTCCAGCAGAGACTTAGGTACTTATTTGACTCAAGTAGCATGGTACTCTGCTTGAGTACTACAAACAAAATAATGATTACCTTCGGAAATGATAAAACGTTGCATTTGTAACGTAGCTTGAACACTGAAAACGCGAAGTTTATGTTTTATAATTTAGTTTGTTTATGAAAAAAAGACCTAACAGACAGTATACTTATGCTTACAAAGGATAGATTGGGCTTCATTTCATAAATAGGCTTACTATCAATGTCCACAACATTATAATATGATTCCTCACCCACCATCTCAGACAGATGTCCTTTATCATAAATGTCCACTTCATCATATGATTCCTCATACACCATCTCAGACAGTTCCCCTTAATCATCTATGTCCACAGATTCCTCATCCACCATCACAGACAGAGCCCCTTCATCATCCCTGACCCTTCATCATCATTATTGAGCTTGTCTTGTGAGTTTTGGAGAGTGGATTTTTCTGTATTACTTACTTAACATCTAAAAAACACATTTTAATCTAATTATTTTATTTAATCACCATTCCACTACTGGACATGGCCTCCTCCATCGAATGAGGCATGGCAGGCGGTTTTTTGATCACAGTCACCAGTAGTCACCACACAGGCGCTTCCCACCTAGTAGTAACAAAGAAGAAAGAACATCAAATTAAGTCAAGCCGTATTTGTTGCCCTGATTATTCTAGGCTTGGTTGCGTTAGAACAGGAGTAATTTTAGTCAAAATTATACTTGTGATTTGAATGAATGAAATACTTTTAGATTTTGATTTAATTTGCAGTATTTTGGAAATCCGTAGAATAACCAAGGTCACCAACATAGCTCTCAGAATTAGCAAGTTGAAGTTGCAATTGGCAGGTCATATAGCACGCAGAACTGACAACCATTGGGGAATAAAGGTTCTCGAGTTGCATCCACAAACCGGACGACGCGGTAGAGAAAGGCCCTCCACTCGATAGCAATCCCAAGCCACCTCCATCCACCGACTTCCTGCGTCCTTTATAATATCATTGGTCCATCAAGAGGCCTTCCTACACTGCGGCGTCCGGTTTGTGATCGCCGCTCCCCACTTGTGAGCCCTCCGGTCTGCGAGCTATAATTGACCTGCAGTTGCTAATTCTGAGGGCTGTCGGTGATCTTGTATGGATTCACGGCTCACGTTACTCCAGTAATATAATATATACTTACTTAAATATATCAACGGGCTCACTCACCTCAGTCAATGAGGCCCAGGTGTCTGCCGGCCACTAAGAAAAACACGGACAGGACGGATCAGCTGGCGGCAGCCTAAAATGATCCCTAACACACAACGATGGAAATGGAAAAATGTACGATGATGTTTGCCGAAAATAATTATATCACTACGTTTGCTTGTTAAATAACAACAGGTAGGTAACAACAATTCAAACAATTTTATCTAATGTTGTTTCTTGTTTTGTTTTGCTATTTTTTTTTTACCAATAGGCAGGCAGTAGGCACCTAAATTCTGAGGTCTGGTTAACACTTTGATTGACAGTGACATAACTTTGTTTATCTTTTTGTTCACGGAGGAGGGTTTAGTCTGTCTGTGAGAATTACTAAAATAAAAAAAGTTTCAAAGAGAAGAGAATAATACTTTTATTTATTTTTGTTAAGTATTTAGGAGCACTGCGTGTAAACCTACATTTCTTTTGTTCTCAGCATCTCACACATTCTTACCGTCTCTCTCTATATAGTGGCAGAACATGGGAAGCCCAGAGCGAGAATTGTGTCCTCCCCCATCGGAGGAAGATGAATTAACTTTACCTAGAGCAAGCATCAATAAAATGATCAAGGAATTGGTGCCTTCTGTTCGCGTTGCCTTTGAATCTAGGGAGCTTATTCTAAACTGCTGCACGGAGTTCATACATTTGATCAGTTCAGAGGCTAATGAGGTGTGTAATCAAAGCAACAAGAAGACTATAAATGCTGAACATGTCCTCACAGGTGAGTTGAACTGTTATAAAATATTTGAGTACTTACCTACAATCCTCAGACTTTTAGGCTACTATAATATTTACTATCAATTGTAGGGTATATCTCTAGCCTGTGTGTCAGTCCAGAGAGGCAGGCAGGTCAGCCACTACAGCATGAATGAGTAACATCCAAACTTTTGTATTTAAAATACTATTATGGTACACTAGTGTCCGCCCGTAACTTCGCTTGTGTACCGGGATAAAAAGCCTATATCTGAATCCTGGTCATCATTTATCTGTGTTCCAAATTTCATGAAAATCACTTCAGCCGCTACTATGTAACAAACAAACATCCAAACTTTTGCAATTATGTTATTAGTATGTGGGTAAAAAAATTGAAGATAACCTGAAACAGGGTGGACCTATAAAGAATTGGTGCCATCACAAATTGTTTCAAGTATGTGATTTAACTTCTTTTTACTTATAGCTCTGGAAAGACTAGGATTCAGTGACTACACAGTGGAAGCCGAGGCAGTGTTAAAGGATTGTAAAGCTGTGGCCGCCAAACGGAGACGACAGAGCACTAGACTTGAGAACTTGGGGATACCTGAGGCAGAGTTGCTGAGACAGCAGCAAGAACTCTTTGCTAAGGTAGGCTTCATCTTCATCAGTCGGAACTAGTCCATTGCTGGACATAGGCTGACCTGAAAAAATGCCATGCTGAGCAGTCTAGACTGCCTCCATCCACCAACTTCCTACTCAATGTCATTGGTTAATCAAGTGGAGACATCCTAAACTGGGTCTTCCTCTTTGTGGTTGCTACTTGAGACCTTCATTTTCCAGCGGTAGTAGGTTCTGCAAGAACGGTAGACTTTTCAGTCATCCATCAATTTGATTACGTACCCTAGGTTTCTTATCTTTTCGGATG
The DNA here is from genome assembly GCA_951392215.1 of Epirrita christyi. Classification (NCBI taxonomy): domain Eukaryota; kingdom Metazoa; phylum Arthropoda; class Insecta; order Lepidoptera; family Geometridae; genus Epirrita; species Epirrita christyi. Next base: position 11,002,783 of record OX595835.1, on the reverse strand, counting down.
AGTTATTTATATTAAAGCCAATCAATATCTATGAAAATTACAAAATTAAAAATCAATTTTAAAATTACACTTTCTATGTTTCAATGTCTTTATATTTTTGACTGACTTTTTGCTCTTGATAGAAGCAAATATTTATTCAAAAACACGTGAAAAGGTTTTCTTTGAACAACAGAGTACTATGAACATTTGGACTAATGTATTCAAATCTTGTCTTTTTATTGTGATGGTTAGTGTTCATTGTGAGATAGGGCTGCACCATCATTGAAACCGAATGATTTGGCTATCGGTTTGAATTTATGTCTTGTGCCACGAATACACATGCTAGTGGCACGGATTATTGAGATGATAATTCTTGACCTTAGCCAACCCATCACTACACTTAAGGACCTATTCCAACGGTCAGCCATTGCAACTCCCAAGATGTTTAACAAAGGTTGACATTTGTGGAGTGAAGACATCAATGGATGTAACAAGTGGGGTGAATGTTGCATGTCGCATTTTACAAGCGCTTGAGTATTTCCTTCTATTTTCCTCTTTGGCGGATTTTAGTATGGAGGCGACAGGGCGTGAAATATAAGATATTTTTATGAGTTGGTACCTAATATTTGAATTAAAATCAAATATGTCATCTAATGTAGCCAAAACCCAATATACTTCTTCAGGTTCTTAAAAAGTTTAAACTGCCACTACGATAGCAGGTGGAAATTAAAGGGTTTTATATTTTTTTACTATTTGTTTTTTCAGGCTAGAGAAGAACAAGCTAAACAGGAGCAACAGCAATGGCTTTTGTTGCAACAACAAGGCCTTGTTGGTGCAGAGGGCGTCCCACAGCCCTACGTGCCTCCTCCCATAACGCCCAGGACAGAGGACGACGTAGATGATGATTACTCATAAACATCCCAGCACATTTTAATCAAAGAAAATTTTATAAAATTAAGTTTTAACCTACAACAGTAGATTCTGTTAAATGTTTTTATAAAGTGTAACTTATGTTTGCAAGCGATATGAGCTTTGTTTTATTATAGTTAACTATCACTAGTTAGTATCACTATTTGCTGCTAGAACAGTTGACAATCTACTTTTGTTGATTGTATGACCAAGAAAATAGCTGAAAACATTATTCAACCATTTTATGGGACGTTAGCAAAGTGGCGTAAAATTCAAATTGTATAGTATTTTATGCTTTAATAATTACAGCTCATCAACATTTCTTGGAAATCTTGCGAAGTTATTTTGCGGGAATCAGGAGACCTAACACACAATTTAATTGGTTGATTGTTTTAATTGATATAAGTACACTCAGTTCCAGAAACGATCTTTAAATATGAATGACGACTTTAAACACAAATCTTTTATCAAATCACAACGATTTAATGAAAGATATGTGTAAAGTCATCTTTAAAATTTCATAGGTAATTGTTTCTGCAACTGAACGAGTACCTCATAAAATAATATCATTAGTCAAAAGCTACAAACAATGAACCAAAACAACACTATACAAATCATTCATTGACGTATCTGTTCAGCGAGAGACCCGTCGCGGGATTGGAGGGCGCTGCTTTGCTTATTACCTTTTTTGTTTTGCAGGCAATACAAAAGCGCGTCTGTTCCGTTTTCATCCTATTACAGCTGTTACTATTTATTTAGTTTATGATTCAAAACGCCGACAGAAAGAAACCAGCTCCTAATTATGGTTTTATAATATGTAGTTCACAACGTTAGTTCACAATTTGCCCACGTCGGCTCTCTTTCTCAACAGACTACCTATTATATAATGATATTTATGAGATTATGCAAAATACACAATAAATATTTGAATTTCGCGCCACTTTGCTAATGTTCCACCAAACCAATTTTACCCTCATTTCAAGATAAATTAAAAAGTAAGTTTATCTTTTGAGTTTGATTTTTAAATTATTTGTTTAGAATCTCTTTGATAAAGGCACTGATAGATATTTGAAAGATTCAATACTTGTGTCACTTGTTAGTTGCATGTAGTTTGTTTTGGGAAAATTAATTTTTTTTTTGTTTGAAAAAACCTGCTTCTTTAGCAGTTCATCCCCACACTACAATGTCTACATAATGAACAGTGATCTGAACAAGAAATACAAAAGACCTAAACATAAAAACCTCTCACCACCATCAGTGTAATATCCAATGTTTTTGTAAACATAATTTTTGGCTCGTCATTCTTCCAGACAGGATCTAGAATAGGCTAGCTCCAGCCAGGGAGCCAAGGATATCTGGCCTTACAAGTACAAAGATCATCATCACCAGCCTATAGAAGTCCACTGCTGGACATAGACCTTCTCCCTAGAATGCCACGACGAACGGTCTTGAGCCGCCTCCATCCACCGATATCCTGCGCCCTTTATAATGTCTTTAGTCTATCGAGAGGTAGGCAGTAGAGGGGCCTTACTCTACTGCGTCGGCCGGTTTGTGGTCGCCACTCTAGAACACTTATCCCTCAACGGTTGTCAGTGCTGCGAGCTATATGACCTGCCCATTGCCACCAACTTGCTAATTCTGAGAGCTATGTTGGTTCTTTGTATCTTGGTTGTTCTACGGATTACAAACAAAACACAAATACCTAGGAACAACATGTAAGAAATAGCGGACCAGTCACATTACAGAATCTGTCAATAACTTTATAGGTAGCTACTTCCCTCTGAATTTCCAGATGGACAGACATTACGTTCACTAAACATAGCCTTAGCAACAACTTCCTACCTACATGATCCATAAAACTACTTATTTCCAGACATCGCGCAATGTAAGTGGTAATAATGAAACCAAAACAACAGCTAAAGTGTGTCCCTTACTAGCAAAAGACTCGGAATGGGTGGATATCTTACAGTCAAGTAAAGCAGATACAACTAAACCGGTGGACTTTAGTGATGGAGAAGAAGTATTACAACTTGTAATGTTATAACATAATAATTGTGATTTCATGGCTAGGATAGTGTTCCTACTTAGATACCTACTTCTCAAACACAAATTCTGCAGGGTGCCCACATACTATTATTGAAAAAATGTTCCCTATTAAGTCTACAAGGGAACATTTTTTGTTTTTGTTGAAAATTTTACTTAAATTTTGCTAAATTGATTTTTGGTAGATAAATGTAATCTATTTTTGTCAAAAAAATATATTTTACTAGCTGTTTTAGGTATCTACCTACTTATCTTGAAGATCTGGAGGTCTAAAAATGCCACTTTATATGAATCATAATTACGACGATTCATATAAAAGAATTGCTAAGGATCTGCTGAGAATTCGGAAAAGGAATTACCTACTACCAGATGAATTTGCCACATTGAGCAATTCATTTTCCGAATTCTCTGTAGATCCTTAGCAATTCCTTTATATGAATCGTATTATGATTCATATAGTGGCCTTTTTAGACCTGCTGAATCTCGAAGGACACCTTGTAGATCGAAATGATGCCTTAGTAACCAATATGTAGTTCTCTGAGTAGGTCTCATACCTACTCGGATTGGGGGATGCCCGGAAAAATCACGTGCACGAGATGATGAATCTCGGATGAAAACCATAATTCATTTTGTATGGGCGTCATACAAGATGTGACGTCATCACGTGGACGAGATTAACTTATCCAAGAACACGTCCGGAAGATGGATTTTTATTAACCTATTTCACTCTCATTGCACTACTGATGTCTAGGTGGAGTGCGAAGATGGACCAGAAATGAAACCCCTAGCAATAATGTTCCCTGATTTATTGCATAAAGATCCTCAAACTTTGCAAGGCGTGCTCAATAAGGCGATGTCCACGACAGAGGTTACGAGACACTTGGTAGACCTTGGTCAGAAGGCAAACTTCACCTTTATGAAGAAAGCAGATCGTCTTATTCCTCCAGAAAAGGTAGGTATTACTTTCGTTTTAAAAGCACACGTAATTCGATCTCTGTTTAAACAGGTTACCTACAATTTGCTTTTAATAAATAAAACAAAATAAATAATGGGACATTTCACACAACATTATCTAGCCCCAAGCTAAGCACAGCTTGTGTTATTATGGGTACTAGATAACTGATATATACTTAATAGAATGGCATTACATAGATAGATATTTTTATCATACATATAAAATACCCAGAACACCCGGAACAATTATCTGCAGATCGTACAAATATTTGTTCCAAGGCGGGGATCGAACCCGCAACCTCCTGCGTCGCTGTCGAACCTTCGCCCGCCGCGCCACAGAGGCCGTCAGTTTTGTTGATTGCACTTATTTAGCCTACCTATTTTAATTCGCAGAAATGGTTGGAAAGCTTGTCTGAAAACAATTCATTTGCCTCTATGTTTTCTGGACATTACAGTGGTGAGTTTTCTTCTTTAATTATTTGCTTCGCAAACAGAATACTTAGGTCTTATATAATCAGGCATTTTTTTTTTAGTTTTGCCGTTTTGTTATTTTCTTAGTCTAATAAATGTAGGTAAGTACGTGTTGTATCTGAAGGGTTTTCAAGCTATCGGGCCAGCGTTTCAAACACCGACACAGCTATGCAGCCGAATAACCAAGAATAAGTGAATCAAAACACTTAATAGCACCAAGGCATTTCATACCTCCTATAAAGATTAGGTACCTATAAAGATAGACCTATTAAACTTATACAGGTTCAGACATAATTGAACAAGCGAAGCGAGTTCTGCGAGTCAACTTAGGCGAATCGGCGATTGCATATATAACCTATGTTATGTCACAGAAAAAGTTACACGTATGTTAGTCTAAAGATATCTTTCGCACCGTTTACCCGATTTTAGGCGTTATCGGTTCAGAAAATGTCTATATAATGAGGCTAAGAGTTTTTAAGTTTTTGATAAAAGAGTTCTCATAGTTTCCAGTAAGAAAAAAATATATGGTATTCTAAGCTTTCTATCTAGTGAAATACTACTACGCCTACATCTTCCCATCATTTTGTAATTTTAATGGTTGCAAGAGTCGCGGCTAATGACGTGACATTCTTATGGGGGAGGCCTATATCAGTAATCATCTATCAGTTGATGATGGTGATGATATTTTTTGTTACAGAACAATTCAAGTAACGCAGAAAACCTGGACAAAATCTTATAAAGAAACAAATCACTTGAATGCTGTTTCTAACTAGATAGAAATATTTCCTTTGTAAACCTAAAATACAACATTCTATAATAAACTAAATTTTATTTAATCGCTAAGATTAATTTATGTTTAGATATTATATGGTCACAGTAATGTGTTGGTACTACTTTTATGATACAGGCACTTGGGTGACAGCTTTTAATATTTTGATAGGGTAGTTGACCGATACTGAAAATATCATATTTATTTGCAAAACATATACAAATAGAGCAGAAACGACAGTTAAATGTGAAAACAAAATTAAAATCGATAATGATGCAAAGCAGTTAGAGCCAAATTCAAAATGATGTCGAACTACGCTAGTAATATAATAATTATGTCACTTTCTTGCGAAGCTTAGCAAAGGCATTTTTATGTGTGTGACGTCATAAAGATGTTGTAATTATTATTCAAGGTAAGAACAGACAGTGAACTAACAACGAAAATATTTTTTTTATCACGCGTCTATTTAGACAGGATTACCTACTACTGGGTGATATAAAATCATTAGTTAGATTTATTATACAGAAGGTAGGTAAACCTTAAAAAAAGGGGTTGTAGGTTTGATTCCCATCCGAGACAAATATATGTGATGAATAACCTATGTAATGATGTCAAATATTTATTATTGTTTCCCTCAAATTAATAGTAGATTATGCACTAAGGGAATAAAGCAGTGTCTTATGTCGCTGGCGGCATATTGAACCCTGAGCATAACAAGGGACTCTAGAGTTAACTCCCGAGTGTAGCGAGGGAGTTATATAGAGTCCTGAGTGAAGCGAGGGGGTTCAAGCTGCCCAAGGCAGGCTTTATTCCAGAGGAGCATACTCTACTTTTCACACTTTCTGCGAGACAATAAAAAGCCAGGGCTTGTTTTGATTTTTGCAGTAGTAGATTATCAATAATCTCTAAAGCGTCTGTTTTGATAAACTTTGGAGTAGAATCACTATCGTTTGCAATTTTTTATCAACATTAATATTACAATAAAGTTTACTGAAAATCACAGCACCAAACATTTCATTTTTCACAACATTCTTTGTAAATGCACCTTTTTCTTTTTTTTTTTGTTCTGCCAGTGGTGGCCAGTTCGATTTTCGAACAAACCTCTTTACAATGCCATATGGGCATTTTTTTACTTGGAGTTTTCCACGAGTCTCCACACGAATTGGACGTTCCAAATTCAAATCACTTTAATCCCTAGGGAGTTTCATACAACTTTATATCCCTAGAGAGACAATGCTTTACTTTACGTTGAGGTTGCATGATTTGTAATTGGACATTGTCGAGCAGGTGGTGTGAAAAAACATTTTTCACTGTGATTATTCTTTGTTTAATATTTTGATAATATAATAATTCGAGAATATAATATTTTGCGAATGTAATAATATGAGAACAAAGGTTTACATTTTGGTGATAGGGAATATTTTTAAATGTGGTGTATTTGTAGTAGAATCTTTAAACACACCGATAGGTACCCAACTCGTGATGATGCCTGTAAGTACATATATATTTGAAAGAAAAAAACGTGCTATTGTTTGTAATGTAAATAATGGTAGCGATTCTGTGAATCATTCTTTAAATTTAAACTGCGCTAAAATTATTATAATTAGGTACACATGAAACCACCTTTATTAAAGTAAGCTAAACTTCGGTCAACATTATTTATGTTCCTAATTTAAGATTTCTAGTTAAAAGCAACATTGTGCTGCCTGTAGAAATACAAAGATTTTGTATTTTAAAATTGTAATAAATTATCTTTAATTATCGCTGTCCCTTTTATTTCAGTCTATTAGATAATTTTAGCGCACTTTAAATTTAGGTAATACGTACTGCACAGAATCGCTACCAGTATGGTTAAATTTATTTAACTTTCGTCTATTATTATGGAAAATATTTAACATTAAAAGTACTATTACATAGTTACACAGACTGCATACATATTGTGTACTGGTTAAATCATTGGTTGTGTAAATAGTTGCTACATTTCCGCAGGGCTATTCTCTATCTCGCGACAGTTTTGCAACAGGCGTAAATTGGCAATCTGCAGGTCTAAAACGGCCACTTTATATGAATCATAATACGATTCATATAAAGGAATTGCTAAGGATCTGCAGAGAATTCGGAAATGAATTGCTACCAGATGAATATTCATCTGGTAGTAATTCCTTTTCCGAATTCTCAGCAGAGATTCATATAAAGTGGCCTTTTTAAACCGCCAGGGCTGTCAAACGGTAATTTTTGTATGTGAAAAGCGACGTTTGACAGCCATTTCAAACCTGTCACGAGATACGGGGGCCGCTTTCTTGACAGTAATATTATCTCCGAATGCGTAAATGAGTGCAATGAAATGATTCGATAAAAGTCAATTACAGGGGGCTTAGTACAGGTTTTGATAGTTTACGAAACTATATAAAGTTTCGTTTCCTTCCATACATTTTACTTGCAGCGCTCCTAGCGAAAACGAGAAAAAAACTAAGGACGCTGTCAGTAAATGTATTGGATGGAAACGAAACTTTATATAGTTTCGTAAACTATCAAAACCTGTACTAAGCCCCCTGACACTAGCGTCTTAACACTACCTTACGAGAAATCTCACGCATGTAAAAATTACAGATATTCTCTGACAGCTGTAACAAAAAATTACAAAAAAAGTAAAGTCAAATTACCTAAAAGTTGGTAGGTGCAAGTGAACATTACTGTACGCTTCAATATAATTTAAAGACTTGCGGTATTATGCTAATTTATTTTATGCTTTTACATTAACGTGTTTCGAATTATACTATGACACAACCGCAAGAACCGTGAATTCATTCAAAATTATATCTAATTTCTGCCAGGTACTTATTTACTAATTACATAACTCTAAAAACAAGGCTTTACAATATTAATTAAACTATCGATAAACTTTATCAAGTCATAAACAGATTAATATTAAAAGCAATAAATATTACCATAGAAAAACAGTATCATTAAGAGGAGGTCACACGCCCTTTTGCACGCGAGCGTAGTTTGCTTCTAATTTGGCTATTATTTCTTCAAACTCCATGAAACTTTGTACACATGATCTGAGGCCCAATTCTCTAAGTTATTTTAAAACTACACTGAAAGTTGACTGGATCGAGACTGAATTGTAAATTGACTGAAAGTTGAATTTCTAGTCCCTCATAAATAACAATTTAGTCTACTTCCAATTCATGGTACCACCATTAGAGTAGGATAGTTATATATATAATTGGAAAGAGTAAAGAGAGACTCCATCTACTTATGCTAAAATTACTGAAAAAACTTTGAATCGTTCAAGTTTCGGTCACATTTCGATATAATCACATTACAGTGTTGTATTATAAGTTAAGAGAATACCATTTCTGACATTTCAGACATCGACACAAGATCGAAACATGATCAGGGGACTTAGTACGGGTTTTGATAGTTTACGAAACCATATGAAGTTTCGTTTCCATCCAATACATTTTCTGACAGCGTCCTTATTTTCTTCTCGTTTTCGCTAGGGGCGCTGCAAGTAAATGTATGGAAGGAAACGAAACTTCATATAGTTTCGTAAACTATCAAAACCTGTACTAAGCCCCCCGAACTCTATTTTAACTATTTTTTAGTTAGTTAATTGGGCCTCAGTACACAAATATCTAGACCCATGCATTTATAAAATTTATAAAATTATATGGTTACAAATTCAAAATGTAAAACTGACGCACCACGGGTCTTGGTATTAGTGTAGTGATTGTGAGTATATTTCATGGAGTTTGATGATATAATAGCCAAAATAGAAGCAAACTTCGTTGGCGTACAAAACGGCGTAAGCGCCCTACCGGTAACCTCTTCTTAAGTAAGTCATCTATGTTAACAACTGCGTCGAATCATAACATTTACACTTAATTATAAAAAATATTGCAATAGGGATTATACAAATTACAACAGAATGCGGCATAATTCTATTACCCAGGTCATCTCCAGCGCAGCTCTCAGTTTTGCCTCAAACATCATTCAGCGGTAAAGGGGGTATTTGGAGGGGTGGGGGCATTCAGCCGCTTGTTGACAAACCTACTTCTCTGTGGCGTTACAGTGTGAAAATCAAAATGGAGGCCATAGCATATTATGAATTACTTTTTATACATTATGGCCATAGTCTGAGTTTTAATAAGCAATTGTCACAGATGTGTAGGTTACTCGGATTTTTTTATGGAGACACTGAGCGTCCATATAGGTGCACTTTGTGAACCTCAATTTCCATACAATACTTCTCCAACCTCATCCTCTTTACACTGCGTACGTCCGTGCGTCAACTGCTTGTTAACTAAGACTTTGGCCTTTTGTATGGAGTGAATCAGGCGCTGGAGACACCGATTTAAACTTAACATTATTATGATGCAAATCTCGTTTTCTAGCGTTCATATATCGATTAAATATGTGAGCCCAAACCGACATTCACATGATTTAGAGCATTTCCCACCGAGAATTTGAAGTGGTGAATAGCCATTAGCTAAGAGGCCCAATTCTCTCATTTAAAAACATTCCAGTCACAATATAATCTCGTGTCAGTCGCACTGCCACGTATAGTAACTATTACTTAATCTTGACAGTCAAATGCAGATTTTTTTTTCTTCATCTGAGCTGTGTGGATGTTAACCCGTCTGATCCTTTACTTAATAGTGACACTATCATGTTGCACATCACGACTCGAATTCCGGAACTAAACCCAAACTGAACTGAGACTCAAGCATAGATTTTTTGACAGACCTCATGAGAGCTTATTAATATGCTGTTTTTTTCTGAACACACCACAAAACCTCTAAGTACGTAGTATTGCTTGGCACGACGCAGTCTAACGCAACGACTGTAAACGCGCAGTGTTCTTTGAATAACCCATTAGCATTAGTACCTACTAGTAAGTCTAAGTAGCCAATTCATACCTTTTTTCATACATACTCGATTGAGTTCAATAACATTTTCAGGAGTATTTGTAATACCTTGAAATTCTTGAATTTCACTTCTATTTCTTGTTAATCTTCAAGATCTGAGCCGCCGTGAAGTTAACCGTTTGAGGTTGCAATAGACCTTACCGCGAGTCTATAGTGACGTCAAAGTACCACGTGGTTGAATTAATTTGGCAACTTGCATGATTTCCAATACTGTGTATGAAAGGAGAAAGCCTCGCAGAGCGCACTGTTTTGTCAACATTACCGGTCAGACCCTCAGCGTCCGACGTAACTCGGAACCAAGAACGAACCAGTATAATATATACGCATACTGTAAAGTATCTTTCGTGTTTGTATGGAAATAGGCGTCGAAACTGTGGCTTTATTCCCATCAATTAATAAGGATGTCATAGGGGATGTAGGTGAGGGCCTCCAGCTTTGTGAGCACCACGCCGCCGAGCAGCGCTACGGCTGCGGCGGCGAGCAGGCGTCACGCGCGCGCTCGCGGCGTGCGCGGCGGTCGAGGCCCGCGCGACGGGCGCGACGCGCGCGGGCAGGCGCACCGTCATTGCGCCGGCTTCAGCGCCGCCATCTTGCGGCCGCGCGCGCGCGCCTCCTGCCGTGACGTTGTGTACTCGAACCATAACACGTTCGGGATCAACGTTGTGTCGCGTATCATTAGCATTTCACATAGTTTTCTGAAAAATTAAATAAGTTTTATTAGGTGAATCGATTGACACCTCATTACCCTTCGTCGCTTGGCAAGACAAATAAAAGCAAGGCTATAAAATCACAGCCATCCAAAGTGTTAAAGAATAACTCATTTTATAATCCTTTAACACCTTGCATGAAGATGGACGTTACTGAAAGTATTGTGGTATTATGGTTCACTGTAGTCAGCTTAGAGAATTATTATATTTATATTTTTATATTAATATTTAAATTCTCTAAGGTTATAAGGCTATAGCTTTTTTAACTGGCCACTTATCACATCAGTTATACTATAATAAAATTGATAAATTTTCCATCTATCAATTGCCTAAATTGGATTTTACTAACAACTGGCCGCGCCGAACCGAACGAAGTTTCCCGTAACTCTATCCCTCTGACGCTCAGACACATCGTTCGATAGAGCGAGACAGACTACAAAAGCGCGCCTGCTCTCTTCATCAGATTTGTTTCCGCTCCAACGAACAATGTGTCTGAGCAACAGAGAGGGATCGATTCACGGGAAACTACGATTCGGTGCGGGCAGATGCCACATCTGCATCGCCTAATAAAATAATCATGCATTGCATAGTTCACCAATAAAATAGCATTTATTAAAAAAAAAAATACTTACAACGATACCAACTGTGGAAACAGCGGTGTGAATACTTTATGCACTATCGCAAACCAAATTGTTGCAAATAGGAATCCGACTACACCACCAACAACGACTTGTGACGTGGTGTGGTAACTTAGATATACTCTGGCAATGCTGACTAGAACCGAGAGTGTCAAACAACCACCCACGATGATCACTCGCCATAATGCAGATACTACACTGTTGTTGTTTATATGGTGTAATCTGAAACAGATGATTAAATATGTGAACACGAGAATGATGTAGACTTGCAGAGGAATTGGCCAACATGAAAATATCTGTCAAAAATATAGTTATGCTGGATAGCCGTTTAACTGCCCGTTATGTGTTGGTGAACTGTGACCTAAGGGTAAGGCCATTTTTAATCATTCAATCATTTTTAATTCATCAAGGATTCAATGCAACCTCACAGGGAGGGTCCTCTCAAGCGCATGGCTTTTCACTATAGACAAAACTCTATTTCGATATGTCAGTCATGCAGTAACCATGAATACTAATGTGTATTGATACATAGCCTTACAAAAAAGTTCGCCGTTTATTTTTATAAAAATAAATATAAATTTTTACATAATAAAACCAGAATGGCTTTTAAGCAGTATTGGTCCCGGACCATGGTACTGGACCACCTCAATGTTTCCTTAGAAACATTTTATCCCCTTTACACTTCATATAACTGTGAAATTGTAGTTTTGCTTACCTGATCACTACAAAATAGAAGACATATATACTAAAGAACCAAATAAATTGAGCATGAGATGATGGCATTCCATATTCATTATACAAATGCCCTCTTGCTAAGGGTCTGGCTTCACAGATGGTATGCTTCAGAATTATGTTTAGTAATTCGTTCACTAAAGTCCCAATGAAAAAGGCTATCTGAAATAAGAAACAATGGTTGAAGTTGATTTGTGTGTACAGAAGAAGGTAGTTATTAAGTAGGTATTTACTTTTTTTTTTGACAACCTCTGTCGTGGGGCAGGCGAGTAGCCGACTGAGATGCGAACGAAAGGTTGCGGGCTCGATTCCCACTTTGGGAAAAATGTTTGCATGAACTGCAAATATTTGTTCCGGGTCTGGGTGGTGTGGTACCATGGTACTCGTAGTTCCTGATACCCACAACACAAGGAATCCTAGTGTGGTATTAGGGCTATGTATGTGACTGTTGGGAGTTATTTTATGTTATGTTTATAAATTACTAGTGGACATTCAAGCTTTGCTCGGGAACTGGGAACACCCCCTAAAACCCTACTAACCCCCTAAACACCATAAAATAACCCTGCAACCCCAACAAATTCTTAACCACCCCTACAAACCATTAAAATGTCTAAACACCCTAATTTGACCCTGAAAGTTACCCAAAATCCCTCTCGATCAAACAAAACAAACAAAAACTCAAATAACCCTACAAAGCCATAAAGAAGCACTAAAGCTCCTAAAAACCTCTAAAAACACCAAAAACAAAATAAAAACTCCTGCAACCATAATAACTTCCCTCACGTCGACGTTAAATAACATCTCTCCCATAGAATTTAATGGGGCATTTGCCATTATCGAAACCCCTTTCCGGATGGATTGGTGATTGCAGTATATTGGTGTTGAGTACTTAGATGGATGCTGCCCATTCCCTGGTGTAATCCTTTAGTCAGCTTTTACAACATCCACGGAAGGAGACGGAAAGGTCTATTATTAAATGGAACATGCCACAACACTCTGTGGCCGACTCATAGCTTCCCTCAAAACTCCTGTAAGACCCTATCTTACCTAGAACTTATACATACACTAAAAACTCTGATAAACCAACACAACCCAATTTAAGATCTGTATTGAGCGATGGAGTTTGCTTGAAAATTAAGGTTTTATTTCCCGAGAGTTACTCTGAAATCAAGATTTTTACCCTATCCTGTGAATTTCACCAAAATCTTTATAGCCAATTTAACATAACATAACACCCAACGGTCACGCCAAATAAATACAAGTATAAAAAATACAATTAATAGATAATAAATACAAATAAATACAAGTAAATCCAAGTAGAATGTTAGACAAGCCTTAGAAGGGAGGATGGCTGTAAACCTTGTAAAAAATTAGGACAATAGTTTTTCAAATGTTTGATGGTGGACCGCTGTGGTCCTGAAAGGATTAACTTAGCCTTGAAATACTAACATTTTGTCAATCTTTTATTTACTGGATAAATTAATGACCCAGCCCATGGAGAAGTCTAAAAAGCCAGTTTTAGTGTACTTAAGGTATATTCATGGTATAATCTAGCGCCTGGGGTTGCGTGTGTATATAGTTAGATGATTAATTTGATAGTAAAAAAGGTAAATGTACTCACGGTATGTAAATCTCTCCTGAACAAAATGAGCGTAACAAATCCCGCGCCTATTCCAAACGGAGAGAGGCTTAGAAATGCGAAGAATTTTCCAATTAAATCACCTAAAAAATAAAGTGTATTAGATTTTTGTTTCACGTCGAATTATAATGAGTTTTTACAAATATCACGCAGCAAATTACGTACCTTTTGGATACTCAACAAGAGTGAGGGACAGTGGTTGCCATTCAACATCTACATCACCGATATGCAAACCATTACTTGTGGCTACAGCTTCATCTTCCATTTTAGCAGCATTCAGTCAGGCTAAATTAAACTTTAGAAAAGTGTAGTGTACAACACAATTAACCTAACGAACGGTATATTTCCTTCGTTTATCTAGGCTTAGCTTAACTCCAGAATATATTTTAATTTACGAAAACGGCGAAAACCTGTGCGATGCGAATCGAATACGCTTTCAAGCCCCCCAACAAGTTTTTGTTTGACATTGATATTGACTTGACACTTGGCACTAGACAGTCAGTCAGTAGTACGGGGTGCGTTCAATGAATAACGAAAATGCAACGAAATCCAATGATCCCAATCTATCCCAATAAAAAAAAGGGTTGAAATGTGTTGTTAATACTCTAGATTGAGCTACCTAACAGATACTCTTTAACCAGAAAAGCAATCCTTTCAGAATTCGGGCACACGTACAGGAGGGCACAAATATTTGAAACTAGATTGATGATGGTGACATAATAACGGTCGGGTCTCTCGCTGAACAGACTCTACCGTGGAAAATCCTGAATTTGGAACTTATCGCCGACACCTCATTATTCGAACATCTTAGACAAAAATGCTAGGGAAAGGTGCCGATGGCAAGGAATTTTTATACTACGTACCACCTTGGAGCAAGGAACAAAATGGAGCGGCAGTAACTTTTATTTTGTATGAAAATTGCACACCATTAGCGTGCATTCAACCATTCATTCAATACTCTGTGATCTTTGATTGCCTTCATTCAAAGTTTTATTTACTTTTTGTGTTTTCGTAAAGTTTCACTATTTTATTAGCAAATACCTATATTTTTTACTACACAAGTTGGATTTCACAATGCCTGAGTGTAATATTGTGCATTGTGGAACGAGGCAAAGTCAGTATCGGCCTGGACTGACTTTACACAAGTGCTTCAACAGTTTACATTGAAATTGTAGTTTTGCTTCATTATTTTGTTCTAAATGTATGTTTCGTTAGTGAGCTTTATAGTAAACATAAGGACATTAGTGCCATTCTCGTGTAAAATATCATTATTTCATAGTAATTCATGTATTGCTAACAAGGTTGTTTACAACTAGGGATCGGTCGGGCAAATAGCCGACCCAGTCCGACCCAAAAATCGAGCACGCCTTATTTATCATAACAACCGCCCTGTGCGTACCACCGACAGCCACAGAAAAAAAATTGGAACACCTAGAGTGCGTTCCTTTTGGGTGACATTTACGTTATTTTCGTTATTTTTGATCACAAATGATGTTCCATTCGATTTGAAAGTGCTCACTGTGATCGTTTGTAACTGTTTTCACGGTCGTTACAGACAGATTAAAAACGCTAAGAACGCCACCAAATTTTGCCAATTTTTACCCAGCTATTCCGATGGGTAAAAATTATCGTTTTTTGACATTTGCGTAATGTTTGACATTTGCTACCATTCTGAAATTATTTGTTTCGTTATGTGCTGTAGAATTAACATTTTTAAACGGTGAAAATTAATTATTTACCAGTCTAGGAATAAGTTAAAACGGCCTATGAATAGGGTTCCTCGAACTCCTCCTGTGAATGTCGTAAAAGGCGACTAACGGATTACACCAGGGCAGCAGCATTCGCCTGAGTAATAAACACCAAACTATGATCACCAATTCGCCTGCCAAGCTTGCAAATTCCCTCCAATTGTTTATAAATGTAAATTGTGATACCTACTTAAGAGAAAAATGTTGCTTAGGAATGTCTAATTTGTAAATTCAGGCACATTGGCACTGACTGATGCACACATTTAATAATATAAGTATACATTAAATTACAATTTATGATAGTTCTTAGAAGTAAAGACTGATCTAAGATTCTTTGTTATAATTTTTTAGTTTAAACAATATTATTTCATTTAAATGCTGTGTTACCTATGTCTGGCCTAAGAATAGACCTCTCCATCTCCTCCTGTGATGATGTAAAAGCTATCTAATGTGTTTGCCACTGGAGTACCTTTATTCCCCAGTGGGTGTCAGTTCTGCGAGCTATATGACCTGCTCATTGCCACTTAAACTTGTTGATTCTGAGAACTATGTCGGTAATCTTGGTTCTCTAAGTCATCACTCGCAACACGCACTGATTATAGACAATAATAAATTACAAACAGTATATTCTGTTACCATATATTTTATTATTATACATTATAATATGCAAAAACATGTACTTAGCCTAACTGAAATAGAATTTTATATTTAAATACCCTCTAAATATCCTGAAGAGGTAATTTAGTTGCTACATAACATAATAATTGGCAATAGCTTCTTGATGATAGAGTCCACGCACGCACAGTAGTCGACAAGAGTGTCTGAACTTGAGGCTCAGACTGAGCTATTGTTATCTTGAATTAGTTATCTCATTATATTATTCTACAGTCCTTTCTTGCTTTCTATTTCTTTCCAATCCATCCACAATTTCTCGAGTAATTTCCACATACCACATGTTTGTTTACAATGTTTGCGTTGCGTGTTTAGTTCACAGGGCGGTTGTTCTGATAAATAAGGCGTGCTCGATTTTTGGGTCGAACTGGGTCGGCTATTTGCCCGACCAAGCCCTAGTTGTAAGCAATCTTGTAAGCAATAAATGAATTACTATGAAATAATGATATTTTACACAACAATGGCACTAATGTCCTTATGTTTACTCTAAAGCTCACTAACGAAACATACATTTAGAACCAAATAATGAAGCAAAACTACAATTTCAATGAAAACTGTTGAAGCACTTGCGTAAAGTCAGCCCAGGCCGATACTGGCTTTGCCTCGTACCATAATGCACAATATTACACTCAGGCATTGTGAAATCCAACTTGTGTAGTAAAAAATATAGGTATTTGCTAATAAAATAGTGAAAATTTACGAAAACACAAAAAGTAAACAAAACTTTGAATGAAGGCAATTATAGGTCACAGGGTATTAAATGAATGGTTGAATGGCAAGCTAATGGTGGGCAATTTTCATACAAAATAAATATTACTGCCGCTCCATTTTGTTCCTTGCTCCAAGGTTTAGTTTGGTTTGTTTGACAAGTTTGTTTGACAGATTTAGTTCCAGACACCTGTGAACAAAATTTTTGAAAATATCGTTTTTATCAGTTATAGCCAAGTGGAACACTATTGAACGAATGTAATCGTTTTTTGCGTTCTTGGTAAAAAAATTATCAAGTGGAATGGGCCCCTAATCGCATGAAAAATAAATCTTATATGCTTGCTTTGTTTATGGTGCTTGCTTGCTGTTGTTTGATACAATATAATCTGTCAAAAATGGTGATTGATTGATTGTAGACTCTTTTGCGAATGGGATTCGTTCGTATTCGTAGTGTGTAATAAAAATAGTTAAACTGTGGTATTAGTTATTGTGGTCTCCGTTCGGGTGGAATTTGTCTTCAAATCAAAGTGGTCTTTTGTGGTGGTCTTCACCTCAAAGGGCAGATTTTTTTTGGGAATTACGAAATAAAAATTATAAAACATTAAAATGGCAGATTCAGACGTGGTTGATTTGGATTTGACGATCGATGATCTTGTTCCAAAAAGTCCTGAAAGGTATGTTGTGTTGGTGTGTCTTGACTGGAGACTTCCCAAAATGCATCTCGATATAAATATTGCGAGGCTTAATTTGAGATCCATTTTAGACCCGGGGCTTCGAAGTAAGTTAAATCTCTGTTGTTAGATAATGCGAATCGTACGGTATATATATATATATATTCGTGTGACCTAGTTAAAATATACACAGTAGGGTGCAATGGACTGTCTTACTTCCTACTCAAAATATTGAGGGTAAAGTACTAGCCTGGTGATCTGAATAGTTATTTATGGTGTAGTTGAATCAATTAACAGCATTTATTAAAATTTCTAAAGATAAAAGTACAGAAAAAAATGTGTTTACTCACAAGGTTATTTGATAAAATTCCTGATTAATGACCTTATCATACTATCAACTTTTTGTTGTGGCCCAGTATTGTGCATATTTCATGTTGTTTGAAATAAATAAATAGAAAGAAATAGTTGAAAACACTATATTTCACTCCATATTTTAAAAACTATTTTACTAGAAAATACTTACAATGTGCTTAATAATGGGTGGTCTTATTGCTGAGTAGCGATCTATCAGACTAAATACAGCAAACTAAATATCACATTGGGTTATATTCTTTTATGCATGTGTTTATTTATTTATAAAACTCTATTTTATTATATACAGATTGGCCGAAGAAAAGAAAGAAAGTGGGAACCATTTGTACAAATTCAAAAACTATAAGGGAGCCCTTACTATGTACGATGAAGCAGTAAAACTATGCCCTGAAAGTCCAGCCTACTTGGGTAACAGAGCCGCTGCCTATATGATGTTGGGAATGTACAAGAAGGCATTAGAAGATGCGCAGAAAGCTGTAGCTTTGGATTCAACATTCACAAAAGGCTACATCCGTATAGCGAAGTGCTGTCTTGCCTTAGGTAAACATCCCATTGTTTTGTGTCTGCAACAACTTACCACATTTACTTTTTTTTTATCAACAAAGAGGTAGGCAAAGCCTCTTTTTATCTCTTAACCAGTGGTGAGCTAATTGCCACAACCATCTCAGCTTACTTTTTCTTTCAGTCTACACACACACTCAATAAATCAGCAGGCACAACAAACCTCATACCAACAAAGATTGCCCAACAAGTCTCGGTTCTATGTTTAAGTAAAACATTGGAACACTGTATATCTTGGTTCTACAACTATGACATGCACTTTCTATTGTAGTTAATATTCTTCAGTTCAATCACTGGTTCTATGCTTTTATCAGCTACAGATTACTAACTTTGTCACCTTTTTGTCACCCCCTAGAATGCCACGACGGATGGTCTTGAGCCGCCTCCATCCACGGACTTCCTGCGACGTTTATAATATCTTTAGTCCATCGAGTGGAGTAACATGCTTTGTGCACAAAGTACTTATACATTTTTGTATTTGATCAACATGCCCCATACAAAATCATTCAATTAATATTTTGACGCTTTGTGCGAGGCGGCGTGCAGCGCCGCACTAATGCGGTCAGACTTTAAAAATCATATTGAATAAATACATATTGGTTTTTCTTTTTGTGGGCAGGCAACCCAATTCCATTATCTAGACAAAACTTTTAGCTGTTATTGAAGATATATTTGATCAATTAATGTAGACTTACTCAGACTAATAAATTTTCTCGTCATTTTCCAGGGGACATTGCAACAGGCGAGCAGGCAGTACGCAGTGCAACCGAGCTCGGAGGAGTAGACATCGCGAGCGGCGAGCGTCGCGCGTTCGAAGGCCTCCGCCGACTACATGAGGATGCTCAGAAGGCTATGGACGCCAATGACTACCGCCGCGTTGTCTATTGCATGGACCGCTGCTTGGATTACAGCCCTTCTTGTTCTAAGTGAGTCTACTTCGTAGTTAAATGCTGGTGGAGGCCGATCAGAAGGCCACAGAGCCCAATGTCCACTGTGTCATCTGCATGGACTGCTGTATGTAATACAACCCTTGTTCTATGTCATTCAATTTTGTTTAGGAAAGTTTCATAATCAAAAGAAAAAACTGGGGATATTGGCCAACATTCATTAATTCCTTGTGTCACTCACGAGTTATTTCATAGTCATGCTGCATTAGGTCAATGATGGCAGAGGCTCCTGTCACTTGGCACTTTGGAGAGGCCAACAGAATGGTTGAGAACAGACTAGATTAATGCTTGAGGGAGGTGACCAGATGACAATAACAATGATAGCCTGCACAAACTTTCCCACTGCTGGGCAAAGACATGATGATGAAAGAAGAAACTATACAAAGAAATCACATTCAAAAGTTGGGTTATACTTATATTGTAAGACATTTAAATATGTGATTGTTTATTTGTTGAACCTAATGAGTTTTTTACATACCACAGTTAGGTTTGACCCAAATGACTCAGTGAATGTGCACCCACATTAAAAGTTGGAACTTGTTTTACTATAAGAGAACAGTGAGTCACTTAATTATTCAGTTCACCCAAAAAGGCACACTTTTGTCAAATTCATCAATTTCCAAGAGGTCAACGGGAATAAATGTAGTTTTTTTTTATTTTAAGCTTCTCCTTGATGTTGTGGTACAAAAGCTACCAGCATGCCATATTTCTGCATTATGGGATTACTGGAAGTACTAGGTTTTTCATTAAAATTTTGCATGTCTTATAACCAATAAATCTAAAACAAAGTTATAAATAGTTTAATAATATCCATACAATGCCATTTCATATGACACTTACCTGATTTTACCCTCTCTTGTACCCCAATATTTGAACAACCTTCAACCAATTTAGCTCATAATCTTACATACAAATTGTGCCAATACCATTTATCTAATGTTAATGTTAAAGAACTCCCTTTTCCGCATTCGAATTCTATGATGGTCCTTTATACCATTTATCTATTAAACTGCTTGAAGATCAACGGTTCGAGAGTCCTCATCCGACAAACATACATGTTGCAGTAGGATATCAACATCAATGAAATTACCATTTCCCTAGTACAGTTGATACAAACATTAATTTTTTTTATTTTATTTTTATTTTAAAGGTTATTTATTACATAATGTAGGTATTATAGTACAAATTCCAGTGTAGGTACTCTAGAACTTAACAACAATATTTTGGTGAAGCTACGTTTTTCATTAAAAGTTATAAAAATAAAAATGAATAGGAATTTCATGACGGTACATAGGCAAGTAGGTACCTAATACTAGATTTTATAATTAAGTTTAGGAGCATGTAAGCTTTGCAAAGCATTACATTAGAGACAAGATTGATACAAGCATTGTGTTGCAATTTGGATTCACCCTCTCTATGGACATTTCACTAGACTTTGTCTGCTGAAATGTCCATCTTTCTAGGAAAACAGAATCTGATTTGAAAACGACATGCTCGTGACAACTGTTCGTTAGGAAAATGGCCATTCCCTGTTGTAACTATTTTAAAGCAACTCATACAACAGCCCAAATTCGTCAAAGTCACCGCAAAGAAATCGCTTCACTATAGTTCAATAAGGTTTGTTATTTTTTTCAGGGCAAAGCTCATAAAAGCGGAATGTCTGGCGATGATTGGGAGATGCCAGGAGGCTCAAGAGATCGCTAATGATTCACTTCGATTCAACAGTTTTGATACTGATGCCATTTATGTTAGAGGACTTTGCCTGTACTTTGAGGTAATGTCATTATTTTAATTTGTTTATCATTGAAACATGGTTTCGGACACCACATCCTTTATACACAATGATTGTCCAATCTCTTGCTGTACTTAGCTAGGCTTCATATTATATTCATAATAGGTGTACCGAATAAGTTGCTAATTAAAATTATTTTATGTTGTCATAGGACAAAGATGAGCAGGCATTCAAGCATTTCCAACAAGTTCTTCGACTTGCCCCTGATCACAAGAAAGCAATGGAAATATACAGAAAGGCTAAACAATTAAAACAGAAAAAAGAAGAGGGTAAAATTATTTTGTTAATGTAATACTTATATCTTTACATCGTACGCTACATGATATCTTATTTCCAAATTATATTTTAGGAAACGAAGCCTTTAAAATGGGCAGATGGCAACAAGCACTACAGCTCTACAATGAAGCACTGACCATTGATAAGAACAACAAAGCAGTGAACGCCAAACTTTACTTCAACAAGGCCACTGTCTGCGCAAAACTAAACCAAATCAAGGAAGCCGCACAAGCTTGCACGGCCGCTCTAGAGCTGGACGAAAACTACGTGAAGGCCTTATTAAGACGCGCCCGGTGTTACACTGAACTCGGCGAGTACGAAGAAGCCGTGAAAGACTATGAGAAACTGTACAAAATTGATAAGAGCAAGGAAAACAAGCATTTATTGCATGAGGCTAAGATAGCACTGAAGAAGTCCAAACGCAAGGACTATTACAAGATTCTTGGAGTTGAGAAGACTGCTTCTGAAGATGATATCAAGAAAGCTTACAGGTAATCAGTTGTTTATTAAGTTGTATGCAGTGGCTATGCAAGATCAAGGTTGCCTATAGGTATACAGTATATAAGGTATACAGTTACCTGTAACATTGCCAGCAATGACAGATATGGCCCGTTTAAAAACACTAAGCTTATGGTCTGATTTACTTTGGGGTAGGCCTGCCTGTCTGTTGATTGGGAGCATAGCTTAGTTATGCGTTGTCGGTTTCAGAAAGCGTGCTCTTGTTCACCACCCGGACCGGCACGCGGGCGCCGCGGACATGGAGCGCCGCGAGCAGGAGCGCAAGTTCAAGGAAGTGGGCGAGGCGTACGGCATCCTCAGCGACCCCAAGAAACGAGCCAGATACGACCATGGACAGGACATCGACGAAGACGGCGCGGGCATGTCGGGTTAGTATTCATTTACAACGGTTACTGACGGCCACAAATGAAGCCAGGAAAAAGACCGGACTGCAGGAGCTGATAGAGTCCTGTTTAACTTCATCAATTACTCACTCTGGGATAGTGGAACAGTGCTGCCATCAACCCAGAGTCCTTCTCCGTTATTTAAAAGAGTTGGGCTGGCTGGGCTTGGGTTAGCAGAGGGATAATACACCTCAATCCGGGAAGTCAGTGCAGGTCTTATCTCCCCCATTTTGAATTAAAATGGTTACTGACGGTTCAAGTATGTGAGACGTAACGATTCTGATCCTAGTGATGGTGAAAGGAACCAGTGTGGTTAATAGGATGCAGTACGCCTCGCTGAGGCTTCTTCTATGCACATGGCGTATGTCTTTGAATTTTTGGTTCTAGGATATGCTGGTTTCCTTTACCGTTTGAAAACATGTTATATTGAGCGCATCATTTTTTCGATTTGAAAAATCCATTAGTGCACGAACGGGATTTTAAACCACGTCACACCCCGGCCACTGCATACAAATTTGATTGATTACGTCTACATATAAACAGATGACGTTTGTTCACGCGTCAAATGTGTGTGTGAGTACATAGGGCTACAACACGGCTCAGTAGTCATTGTACATATTGTTATTGAGTAGATAGTATCTTGTGTTTGTGAATTAGGTATTTAGTTTGAAACATTTAACAGTCAGTATTAATGAGTCCGCTGCACAGCTAAATGAGTAGGTACTTACTTACATAAACTTTGTACCAGTCAAGCTTTTCCGTAACGTCACATACATATTATAACCACAACACTCGTAGCAATAATACTGCACAAGTTTTTACATGTCCATTTAGGCACAATCATTTACTGTACTTAATAAATAAACAACACATTTTTCCAAAAATCAAAACAAGGTATCTGAGATTACCAAACCACAGACCAAAGTTCAAAAACTATTCAGTACAAAATATCGGTTCCGTGATGTCCGCAGCTATATTTAAAGGCACAGTAGCAGAAGGTCTATACACTTCTGCGATTAAAGTTATTTAATGATGACGGATGTCAACTGAATAGTTTTTGAACCGAATCGCTATAAGAGCTCATGGTAAGGCCTCTGAACATCACATTGAATAACAGACCTGCGGGGTGGACTGCGGGGATGCCGATTAAGCGGGGCGGAGAGTGGCCGTTCTGTTCGTAGTACTTTTTATATTCTGTGTTCCCACGACCTTAAATCGAAAGATTCGGAGGTCAGGGAACTCTTAAGGTACTTGTAAACTTTTATTAACTTTTCCATAGTAAGTTTTTAGTTGTAATAATCTCGGGGGTTTTAGGCGCGAGCCAAAGGGTTAAAGTACACCCGAACGATCCGGAGTAGATGCTAAATTTTCCTCAAAATCACTGTAACTCTGGTAAACCCTCCATGTTTTCCCGCTAAGAGAAACCCAATAGTACAAGTTTTTATCCTTGCCCCTCATTTCATAATTTTCCCATTTAATCATACGGTGACGAATCTATAGTGCTTGTTTCCAGTTCGTCATTCTTTCCCACTGCATCATTTTACCATTTAATCATACAATGCCGATTCTTTACCCTTGCCTATTCCTAGTTCGTCATTCTCCCCACTTCATCATACGATGCCCTGTGCCGGCCAGCATCAATTTTATTTTGCTAAACAACATGCAAACGTGCGAATAAAAAAAAACAATTATACGATAAAATTCCGTAATTGCCTGAAAGTCATTTGGTAAATGCTTTCGAAAAGTTAGATTTTAAAGTTTTGTAGTGTATTGATCATGTAAATGATTTGTTTCAGATATTGACCCCAACGTGGTATTCCAGTCGTTCTTCAACCGCGGCCCGCCGCACTTCGACTTCAACAGCGGCGCCGGCGGCGGAGGCGGCGCCTTCCCCGGAACTGCTTTCAGTTTCCAGTTTGGCTAAACCACTAAATATCACAATACGAACAACAACATTCGAAATTCCACTATTACAGAAGATACCTTTTTTGTGTAATTTATGAAATAGTTATCAAATTATCATTCCACGACAAAAATACAATTTACGAAAACAAAGTGAAAATGTTGTTGTCTTTGGTCGAATCTATTGAATTTATGTGAAGATCAGCCATAATATATAAATCAATGGGATCACCCAAATTATTGCTTTAGCTTTGTTAAAGACGTTTTAAACCGGTAATTTTTAATGTAGACTGATTTGGTTAGTAATTTAAATTTGATTAGAAATTATAATTTCAATCGTAGAACCAACATCAAACCAAATAACAATAATCGAACTACAAACTTTTTCAGTAGGTACATGTGCCAAACATCCACCATAAGAACGGAAATTTATACCCCCCATGGGTAGAAAATCGAAATAGGCTCAATTCTTTGTTAACAGTAGAAAAGCTAGGATAACTCCATAGAAAACCTGTCTTGTAATTAATGGCATGCCATGTACGCAGTGCATACACTTCACGAAGCGTGCATCACACGTGCATAAATATGCGATTTAGTTATGAACAAGCAATTGATTAAAGTATAGTGTAAAGGTGCAACTTAGCTTGGTGTATATTCGCAAATGTTTGCGTTATTTATCCATGGCAAAATCAACCATGACTCCATCAGTACACAATGTTATTTGCCTTGGCAAAATAATGCAAACATTTACGCAAATACGCCAAGTGAAGTGCCACCATAACATGGATTTTGTACGCTTCTGACCCACCGTACCACCGACCATACCGTACCATAGTGGTACGGTGGGTAATAATTTTAAAAACAATACCACCAATTGACTGTACTTTTGGCGAAATAAACTAAGTGATAAAAACAAAAACCATTCAATCGGAGGAATGGGGAAAAAAAATTCCCGCTCCTCCTACCAATCGGAGTTCCGATCGGAGGACTGGGAAAGACCCAATTAATAGTGTATGGAGACACCATTGAGCATACTTTGTGAAGCTCAAGTTCCATACAAAAATCCGTGTTACACTAAACTTTGCGTCCGCGACAATTGCTTGTTAAAACTCTGTCGACCGGATCAGTCTCGTCTTGAATTTTGAACCGCTGCGTGCGGTCACGACACCGCTTATGTAGTGTCATGTTCATCACCCGGATAACGTTCTCTGCTAAACAGGCTTGACGAACGGTCACGGACACGCTCTTGAGCCGCCTCCACCCACTTTCGATTCATAGCCGCTGATTGAGAACCCTTTAATTCCCAGCGGTTGTCGCTTCTATGATATCGGTTCGCTAAAAGCGCTATTGGCTCACGCAACGGTGCAAAACTTAAGCACACCTAAAGCACCGCGCTAAAATTATCGCGAAATTAAATCATTTAACTTTATTTAGGAGACCGCTACAATTATAGCACTTTTTAAATTAAGATAAAGATATTATACCCCCTTATTCATAATCATTTTTTAAACTTATTTTAGTTAAAATAACTTTTGTCTTGTTTTGACGTATGACATTTTGCATCAGGGAGAACAAAACAAAAGCTATTTTAACTAAAATAGGTTTAAAAAATGATTATTCATAAGGCCCTTAGTATATAATGGGTTAACATTTACTATCGTCTCGCTATCGTTACTAACGTTAGTCAGCTTGTGCTAGCCTTACGGTCCTTTTAACCACAAGAACCGTTTTCGAAGCTTGTGTCAAGTGCCAAGTAAAAGCGGTGGGGGCGTCCAGTTTTAGGCTAGACGCACCCGATCTATACACCTACCTACATTCTTTCATTTCTTCTCCACACTAACTATAAAATCTGAATACATGTGTCGATTCTAATGATCGCAGTTCTTTTTGTGCATTAGTCCATTTCATTTGTTTTTCAACTTCACCGTAGAAAGTCCCAAATGTTTGGTAAAAGTTCAGAATCCCATGCCTCGGCACACACACTATGAGAACACATAATAATTTAAAATTAGGTCTGTATAGGTTGCCATTACATAATGCTGCACGCAGCTGCATATAATAACGACCATACCGCATCCATTGGCCCGCACGCACCGCACTGCAATAAATAAATGCTCGGAGGCTTAGCCTAGTCTCTCCTTTGAGCATTGTTTTTATTCCTTGAAGGAAACGTGACGAGAAGTGGCATTGTAAGCGCATAGCCAATGATAACACCAGTTTATGACTAACGGTTCCATTAGAAGTAATTTTTTATTATACCTACCTAGTACCTACCGATAAGTGTGAAACGGAAAGATAATTTTAAATGTAATTTTCTGAGAAAGTAGGATGGCAGAGTGCTTCCAGTCTACACACCCCATTGTTTCATTACGTCAAAATCAAAATATTCTATAATCCTCATGATAATCCCAATCTACAAGAACTACCTACTTTCGAACATCAAGCTTGTGTTAAGAGCGTAGTAAAAGAGGTGGGGTGGCGTTCAGTTTTAGACTAGACGCACTCTTCTTCTGACCCAATGAAGGAAACTTAATTTGTATTGTTACTCAATAATTTAATTTGTTTAGACTGTGTAGTAGTTAGGTACCTGTCCTAAAACCTTGAATAAAAGTAAGTACCAAAAAGCGAAAAGGTCTTTGTTTATAAATGGTGATTTTTTTGAAATTAGCGAATTCTCCAATGACATAACACCCCATCTTGCTATCTCTTTCCGGTCTTGCTAGGGCTGTTTCAACGGCAAAATAGCATAATTAACAAGATTGGTAAATAATAAAGGTAGAAAAAATAGAGTCTAAAATATTGATAAAAACTGCTAAGTGCTAGGTATAAAATATAAATAAAAAGTTTAGTAAATAAACTGCTGCATAGAGTTACAAAGTTCTGAACAAAGTTTTCCAAACTCAAATTGTCTTCGTCGTCGAGTTCATGTATTTTATAGAATGAAGATCATAAAACCCGGTCAAGTGCGAGTAGGACTCTAGTGGAGAGGGTTCCGTACAAGTAGACTACCATAGTAACCACTAGACCAATTAACTTTTTGTCAATTTCTCATTAAGAGTATTTTCCGTTTCCCGTTGGAATTTAAATTAGGTTTTCTTGTAAACTATGAGTTAGACCCAATAATTGGGGTGGGGGGGGGATGATCAATTATCGCTTTTAAACTAAGCATTTCCAAATTCTTATTGGACTAAAATAACCCTGAAATCTAGCTAGATACATAAAAAATAATTCACTATTAGCGTCAAACATATTACTATAAAATAATATGCACATATTAATTCATAAAACAATGAAATACGACAAATCTGAGGAACATCTATCGTCACCTATGCCATATATTGACGCGGTTGTGCCTAGTTGACCGCAAGCAACCACCTTAATCTTCGCGGGCCGCGACCCGTCCACCCACCAGCTTCACCCACCAGTGGGACCACGGGGAATTTCATTTTCCCCAACTTTCCAAAAAATTACCAACGCTTATTTCTTCGTGAATAAGTTGCATTTGTACTTGAAGTATCTGATAGTCTCTTAATTTATAATATTTTTCCCGTGAATCGTTTAATTTAAATTGTGGCGTTAAATATATTTTAGTCAGAACTTTAGCTTTCGTTACATAATTTTTATTCACTTTTTTATTAATGCCGGCGTTCCAGCTTTCGGAAACGTTATTAGTTCTGTGCCTTCTGTTGTACACGCACCATTCCTTGATGATTTTTTCTTTGATATCGATATCGATATTTTCCCGCCATAAGGCAGTGGGTGCACGGGGAAAAAGAAATTCCCCGTGGTCCCACTGGTGGGTGAAGCCGGTGGGGACGGGTCGCAGCTGATCTTAGCGTATACATGCTAAAATTAGGTACTTACCTAATAGTTACTACGTGATAGTGCGACACATATTATAATATAATGGTTTTTAAAATTAGAGAATTGGGCCTCAGAATTCATTTATTTACGCTACGTCCGTGATTGGGTCACCTAACTGTATATTTATAGATATATTTCAACTCCTGAGTGATCCTATAATAGTTCTGTGGCTACCTTTTGATTTGAGGTAGGGAACCCTAATAACCCTTTACCAACTAATTATTCATAATCATCGCTAGGTAAACTTTATTTCAAAACATAATGTAATAAGGTATAACTATACAAAATAATATTATTCCTGAAACCTCCGACTATGTGATACTGCGTTGCACTCACTTTCCATCCACTTGTTTCTTTTGTTTCTCATAGCTCATGGCCTTGTCACCAGGAGGGCGCTTGTTTGTAGTTTTACTGCCAACTCCTTCGAATCTGTAAATTAAAAATGAAGTGGTATTGTGGCCTCCTTCCAATATACTGAAATAAAAGGGACCGCGATTATTTAAGCGCGGTTAAGCTAGCTAGCGACATCATTGAGCATGACTGCGCTATTGACGTTACGCTCGGTAACGAAAGGTCGCGTCACCTCACCACACGTAATTTTCGACCAGCAAAGAAACATCACCAAATCCGCGTTTGGAGCAGAGTACCTAATTCAACCAGAGCTAGTCAGGCTGGCTGATAATGAGTTAAAAAAAATACAATACTTCTTCATCCTGAAGGGCTTCTTTTTTTCAGGTTTTGGTGGCAGATTATTGTTTTTGAAACTGAGAACGTAGCGTTTCACGATGTCAACATTGACCATGGTATTCTCTGGGTACATGCGTTTCTTCCAAGCCTCACGTTCCAGCACCCACATCCTTTGATATTCGTAAGATAGAAGCCATTCCACGCGTGACTTGCCGTCCTGAAAATTCAGAAGTATTAAAAATTCTATAAAAATTATAATTGAAAATTCTTAAGTAAGTAAGGTGCTTTGGGGTAAGAACGGACTATTTTTCTGAAAACCAAACTGGTATTGGGATTTATTTTTTTGGCTCGCCTCTTTACTATTTTACTACTCAATAATGTCCAACTGTATGTGAAAAGACAGGGGTTCCATTTTTGACTTGTGTTGTTTTGATAAACACAATGGTTATTGTTTTATAATTGATCAAAGAGAGCATGATTTTTCAAAATGTCACGGGAAAGATCGGACCTTGATGGGGTAAGACCGATCTACCTTCTAATATCACCTCTGTGACACTTAGAGTAAGCTCTTTAGCAAGAAAAGATCCGATCTTGCCCAAGTAAAAACAGATTAAATAATCGTCTAAAAATTCCTTCGAAATTGAGTTTTAGCGGTTTTTATGTATTTTTTTCATTCTGGTCGTCCGCTCTTACCCCTAATACAGAAATTCAAAGGCCGAAGGGCTTTAGTCCGATCTTCACTTTTGAGGGGCAAGATCGGATCTCAGCCTACAAGCGTCTTTAGCATGATTTAACTAGATTAATCAAACTATCATAAAACTTAAATTACCATACACTGACAAAACCATCAAAAACATAAAAATTTCTTAACAAATTGTCTACAAATAGTCGTCGGGGGTAAGATCGAATCTTCTCAAAAAGCACCTTTTTCCCATTTCACACTATCCTGTCCATAACGCACGACTGGCTGAGCGTAGCGGCAGACGCAGGCTGGTGGCACGGGCACAACAAAATGGCGCGTTAGGCTATGTTGCCCAGCCCGGATAGAATTTAAACTACCGGAGGGTTCGTTGAATCGAGTTACTGCCTATGCCAAGATATAAATTATTTTCTCTTCGTGTTTTTTCTTTAATTTTATGTACGTAAGTACTTTGCTAACAGAGATTATTTTAGTTTATTGTTTACAAAGTTTTATTATGTCATCATCATCAGCAGCTTTTAGACGTCCGCGGCTATATACTAAACGGTTATATTACAAAGGTAAATGATGATATAATTATCGCGGTGCGTTTTATTTCAGTCTATGAAAGGCCGCGCGATACTTTTAGCGCAATGTGAATGCGCTGTACTGTGCAGCTCATTCTCACTTCACTAATCTAGCCAAAGATGCCCATTTTACTGAGAAAGAAAATGAATGGAAGACAAAATCGTCGTGACTATCTTCATAGGGATCTCCCAATCTTACTGCAACGCATACCTAGTACTTTAACTCGGTGATCATTCTATGACGAAAAGCCTACACCAATGTGATCAATACGTAGAACTTACTTTATCTTTAATGGTCTGTGAATGACGGAAATACTGACCACCTACTGAACTTACCATGAATTTCCAAGGTGTAGGGTTGTACTTAGGGAAATCTGATGAAATTATATTATGAATTGGAGCACACCGTGCCGATTTCTCCCATTTAATTGTTGCCATCTTGACCATTATGGCTGTAAATAGAATAGATAAATGATTTGAAGGTTGGTATGTCGGCCGGAGTTTTCAGAATTAATTTGTCACATTTTGGCAAGTAAAATAACTAAAACTCTTTTTGAAGGTAGTAATTATTTTTGCAACAGCCAGTAACACAACTAGGTGCATTAGCTGGCCATAGAGAAAATGCATTTGCATAAGACCCCACAAAGTAGGTAGGTACCTATAATAAAGAAGACCTAAAGGCGGCTTTTGTATTTTATATACCAAAGCCTATACTGCTAATATTGGTGTAAAGTATAGAGAGACATAGGTAGTCCCGTTTACTCCCAGCGTCCCCCTTCTCCTTATTCTGAGCATAGTCCAACGACAATCTAATACTATTATACGAGCAGAATTCGTTTATATATTATACTAGTTGCGCCCCGCGGTTTCACCCGCGTGAATAATGATGAAAATTGATGATTATGATG
The DNA here is from genome assembly GCA_951392215.1 of Epirrita christyi. Taxonomy (NCBI): domain Eukaryota; kingdom Metazoa; phylum Arthropoda; class Insecta; order Lepidoptera; family Geometridae; genus Epirrita; species Epirrita christyi. The sequence continues at coordinate 10,971,732 of OX595835.1, read as the reverse complement.
AAAAGTAGCCAAAAAGTAGTGTTAATCCAGGGCGTAAAGTATCTCCATTCCAAATTTCACTCAAATCCATTCAGTAGTTTTTACATGAAAGAGTAACAAACATCCATCCATACTCACAATCCTTCGCGTTTGATGATGATGATGATGATGAAAAGTAGCCTATGTGTTAATCCAGGGCGTAAAGTATCTCCATTCCAAATTTCACTCAAATCCATTCAGTAGTTTTACGTGAAAGAGTAACAAACATCCATCCATACTCACAAACGTTCGCGTTTGATGATGATGATGAAAAGTAGCCTATGTGTTAATCCAGGGCGTAAAGTATCTCCATTCCAAATTTCACTCAAATCCATTCAGTAGTTTTTACGTGAAAGAGACACACAAAACAACATCCAATAACAAACATCCATCCATACTCACAAACTTTCGCGTTTATAATATTAGTAGGATAGGATAATAATTTAGGTGTACAAACTGGTGGATTTTTTTAACCGCACCGAGGTAAAGTACCTACTCTAAATACTGGAGATAACCAGTTTTACTCAAAGGAAACATTCCTTTATTTTAAAAAGAAGCAAACTCCATTCAAAAATTTCTGAAAATACGCTTGCCGCACCCGGGAATCGAACCGGCTAAAATCCGACAATATACCTGACACCCTGTACTCTTATGGCATCAATTGATAGTCAATTGTTTGGATTGTCTCAACAACCCCCCGATTGATGTAGCTCAAACTTGCAAATTTTACCAATACTATCTACACACCTACCAAATTGAATATGATGATAAACAGTTCGAAAGCCCTCTTAGTGCATAGAACAAATGCTAATTCACCAAAATCGACTCGGAGAACTCGCTTCGCTCGTTCAAAAACTAAAAAGCAGCTAAGTGCGTGTCGGACCACGCACAGAAAGTATAGCTAGTAACGTGACAATGAGGATGATTAGAGCATAACCATAGAATAAATTAAGTGGTTTGCATCGAAACAACTACTAAGAGGGTTCTTTCTCAGTCCTCCGATCGGAACTCTGATTGGTGGGACCGAGAATATTTTTTCCCATTCCTCTAAAAATGAGAGCCCCGGAACGGGTGCTTTGATTTCAATGCGGTATGCTCCAAGACAAGGCTTTTTTGTATGAAATATGGTGATGTTGGAAATTGGTGAAGACGTATCCAGGATCAACAGCACAACACTTTTGAAAGCTACAAGCTGCACGACATTTTGCAGCTAGAAAAAAAAAATCCACGACATCAGACTAGACTAGGCTCCAGGGTTCGGATCATGTTTCGATCTTGTGTCGATGTCTTATACAACACTGTAATGTGATTATATCGAAATGTGACCGAAACTTGAACGATTCAAAGTTTTTTCGATAATTTTAGAATTGTAGATGGAGTCTCTCTTTACTCTTTGCAATTAATATATAACTACCCTACTCTAATGGTAGTCACCGTGAATTGAAAGTAGACTAAATTGTTATTTATGTGCGAGCAGAATACCAACTTTCTGTCAAATCATAATTCAGTCTCGATTCGGTTAAATTTCAGTGTACTTTTAAAATCATTTAGAGAATTGGGCCTCTGATGATGACCAGCATAGGACAAACAGGATCTAGGGTACTACTGAAGCTGAATCGTTTGATTTTGAAACGCATTGACAATGCGTTTCAAAATCAAACGATTCAGCAGAATTCAGAATCAGATTTAGAAAAACGGAAACGGGTGTCTGTCTATAATGCGGCATTGGAGACGAGACACCCATTTCCGTTTTGTTTTTATAGCGATAACTAGATGGCGCTTCTTCGTCGTGTCGCTGATGGATGTGTTTTGAACATATGGTTTTGAACCCCTGAGGCCCTGACTTACAAATTTTATCAGCCGTCCACTACACCCGCATGGTGGGATGGGCAGCAGCATCCACCTGAGTATTCAGCACGAATACTGCAATCACCAATGCCCGCCAAGCGTGGTGATTATGTGCGAGGCTTCTTTCAGCGCTGGACATGGAAGTTGATGGTGATACCACCACCAATAAATGATGAATGGGTGTTGTTGATGTAATGGCTCGACAAACTGGCCTGCGGCCCACCTGAGGGTAAGCGGTTACCGTCGCCTATTGACATCTGCAACACCCGAGGCATTGCCAATGCGTTGCCTGCCTTGGAGGACCCTTTTCACATTAACCTACTCTCGAAAATTATTTTTGTCAATATAGCTGCAAATACCTAGATATCTATTATATTTTTGCCCAACTGCTGATGAATACTACCATTTCGGTGGGAGACTGATAGATGAAAGCTATTAATTGCAGGAAAAATAAAAGATAATATGGGTTTTTAGTTTTTTATTTTGGATACAAGCAGTTTTAGAATATAGAAACTAACTCCACTTGTGTACCTGAAACAACATAAAAATAAACAGTTAAAAAATGCTTAATATTCTTTGGACAAACTGATTAAGAGTTTTGATGGAGGAGGCTTATTACAAGCTGCCAATGATGAGAGGTTTATTCTCCGTATTAAACTTAGGTTGACCATGGGGAATAAATGCATTTACAGAACAATGGTTTCTTTTTTAACTCTTTTTTTAGGACAAAATCCCTGACGTTTCAATAGTCAGTATACAAAATGAGAGATGTTTGTTGGCCTTATTAGTCCCCGTTACACATTTTCTACATAACAGGGGTGGAATAGGTTCTGTAGGTACTATATCCTCCGGTTCTTTGCATTATTCCCATTGTGAGAAAATGACTGCCTAGGAGGAAGCCTTCTTAAGCAAATAAAGGACTACTTAAACTTGCTGCTTAAAGTTCTACTCTACTCCCTACTTAAAGATTGAACCAACACAAAACATTCACACTGAAAATTAAATAAATTAGCCCCTATGGTGAGAAATAAAAACACAAATAGTGCTCTAATGATCACATAGATTGTCACTAATTACTACTGTGGCTAGTAATGGAATAAGATAGGTACAAACAAATAGTGTGCTTACGATTTATAAGACATGTGAATGAAAGAAACCTCTGCTAGACTCATTGAGTCCTTTCACCACACTGGTTCTCTCACCATTCCATCACACATCAAGCTGGTATTTGATCTAACTCAGGGTAACCATGAAAGAACTAGTGACACATAATAGTAGTAGCAGCACAAGGTGCAGAATAAAGATGGCAGAGACGAAGTCAGCTTTTTAGGAATCGTAGGTACATTGTGGCTACAGATTATTCTAATTTTAACGCTTAGTACACGCTGATGCATTTATATGATATCAGTGCACTGTTTTAACTACGGTAGCCAGAATTGATAGGTCGCAGGAAGTTGGATAGAGATGACTCGAGACTTCAATGTGGCATTCTATGGCCTTTTATGCAGTGGACATCTATCGGTTGGTGATGTTGTGGCTGGCTAAGCATGAGGGTTAGATAATGCTACAACTTTTTCTACAAAACTGTGGACCATCAATAAGCATAGTTGGATCTTGGCCGGGCTGAAGTTGGCTGTTACAATGCACGCTGGACAAATTAGCTCCCATAAGATCTATTGTTCACCAAAAAGGGTTACTTTGACCCGGTCAATATTGGCACGTTTCAGTTGCCCATATGGGCTTTTTAAGTGTATAAAAACAAATTTTGTGTTCATTTTTGATTTCATAAATAAATTAAATAGTTAGTCTTTCTTCTCTGGATTAAATGGTAATTCTTTGTCAGTTTGACACAAGTACCTATGTAAACTTTGATTAAAACATTTGATAAACAGAATCAGTGTGGTGAAAGGATTCACAGAGGTTCCCTTAACAAACAACATGAAGTCTTTGCGAAAGTGCCTAGTTACTGAAATATATTATGGCTTCGATGAAATCTATTTGGGCTTCACTCAAGTAAGAATTCAGATAGATTGATAATAAGTTGAGATGGTAGAGCAATGCAGAATAACTCATGTCTCATGGTTATGTATGATGGAACATTCTGACATGTGCCCTGTTTTTAGGTTAATTTTGTGAGTGCATTCACTTTCAGAAGTTAGATGTGATGTTTTCAAAGAACTTAATTCGTTTGTGGCGTTATAATGGTGTTTGTGGGAGGAGGCTCATAGCCAGCAGAAGGCTATTATTTGAGCTGCCAATGATGATGATTATCTACTCAAAGACCACACCTTTACAGCCGAATTATGAGACACCAAAGTAATCTACAAACATTTGGGCTTGGTAACAAATTCACAACAAAGCAAGCCTGTTTACACTGAAAATTAATCACAAGGACCACCTGGACCTGGTTAGGTTAAAATAAACCACATGTCAGGAAACAGAAGCATAAGCATACTAACGTAGTTTACTTACTCTTAGTACCGACATGGGAAGAATCTAATCTCTGAATAGTATGTCAGGAAGTACCTACTTGTGGCCATTTTACTTGGTTACCATTTACTTCATAGGGTAAGGCCACGACATTGAGACTAACTATTTTGTTTACACATCGTATTGTCCAGAGAATTACCACATGCACATGGTCCTTGAAGGTTATTATACCGCATGCCGGGAGACAATACTCTCACATAATAAGTACCTAATTACAGTTCCCACGATAATAGGTATCAAACTGAGAGGAAATGTGTTTGATTAGGTACTTACAGACTATTAGTACCTTTATACCTAAGTAGTACACCAAATTTATGACACTGATAACTTAAATAGGTAAAAACTTACCATTTTATTTGGACCTCGCACGCATCTTCCTCCTTTTACGCTTTAGCCTACGCATACGCTTCTTACGCCACTGAAACAAACATGTTTTTATAAGAACTGGGTAAGAAACACGGTACACACACAATTCGTAATTTTGGAAACGCCGTTATTACACATGCAGCACAGAAATAAAATTACCTTAGCTCTCATGTTTGGGTTGTTAAAACTTAGAAGACGGCAAAAGAGCCAAAGCTCTAGCGATTACTTAGGTAATTCACGATAGAATTTACCGACCCTCGTGAACAAGGTCTCAATTATGAAAGAACGAAGGAGGCGCAAGCGGAGTGATCAATCGATCAAACTGACGCCGCGCCAGTGTTGCCATATGGGTCTTGCGTTAGAAGCTTAACTTCGTATAAAATGCGCCAAAATAATATAAAACAAATAAATTGCACCCAAATATATGGATTAATCTACACTGTGTCGACCTTGAAATACGTAGCTTTAATAATGAAAGAATGCAAATGTTACGTTTTGCAATATTATCTGATTTCTCTGTTGGGTGTCTTAATTTATTTATGCTTACGTATCTAGCATACGACCATAATATCTTAGCATAATATACTCTGATTTATAATCTAAAGACATTTTTTGTAAACAAAGAAATGTCAAGATATGCCACTGTGTGTCTAGGTGTCATGTATGTGTACACATACACATGTACATGTACACATATATTATGATACACATACATGTCTCTTATACACACAGTGACATATCTTGGTTTGGTAAAAAAAATGTTTAAAATTAAAAACAGAGTATACCTACCTAGATTTATCTGAGGGTCAGTCAGGACGGCCACATCATCGACTCAGCATCGTTTACAAAGTTTGTCTAAGATTACGACTCAGAAATAGACGAAAGCAGGTCTTTGACATCATCAGCCTATAGAAGTCCACTTGATGGACAAAGGCCTCCCCCACAGAATGCCACGATGTATAGGTGGGTCCTCAGCACACGTGCCAGCACGATTGTATCTACACACTTTCTCAAAAGAAACCACAATTTTTCAAATCGTGCTACCACAATTTTTCAAATCGTGCTACCACAATTTTGATGTGCTGCTTGATGTGTATTGTGCATTAAGGCGAGAGTGGGAAGGCAGCCTCCCTCACTCACTGTGCTGTCAGTCAGTGTCGTGCTTGACGTCTGTGTCATTCTCATTCGTGTTGTGGCTTGACTTGACTGACTGGCTTGGCTGGTTGATCTTGGAGCATGTGGTTGGTATTTGATTGATGGTTGTGGTGATGTTGAATTTATATTACCTAATTTTATTATTTAAAGTTTAAATTTACAAAACACACTAGATTACAATTTTATTTTTTATTTAAAACTCCCGCTAACCGAAGTGAGGGAGCGATAAGTACTAATAAGGTCATAGAACTTCATTTTTGAAAATCAAACCGAATAAAACAACCAAGATAAATTTTAATTACCAGTATATAAACACTACGAAACAAAGTCTTATTTGGCTTATTTGTAATAATATGATATTATTACTAATAAGACTTTGTTTTGTAGTGTTGATGTAGGTAGGTACTTGTTAGATATGATTAATATCTAAACAAGTATATCTACAATTTGAATTTCTTGAACTTCTCTCTTCTTCTGCAAAAATTTTTCGACAAAACACGAAGTGACGTGATGGCGACCCTGTGCGTTCGTGCGAGTCAGTCGGTCGCAGAGAAAGAACACACGTGCGAGTTATACTCGCGAGGCTCGCAAGGCTCCCGAGCGTAGACACCTCGCGAGGCTCGCCTCAATTGTGGTAGCACAATGTGCTACCACCACATAGCACATGTGTAACGTCTGACAAAGCCGTAGCCGTACTAGGCTACGGCTTTGTCAGACTTTTTTTGTCGGTGCTTTCTAAAGCCAGATTGAGCATCAGGCAAAATGTTATGCTTTTCAAGAACGTTTGACGTTGCATCACAAGCGGTAAGCACTGTTGCATTAAACGTTGAACGTTTAATGCAACAGTGCTTTCATACCCCCTCCATGGTAGCGTTAAACGTTTAACGCAACCTTGTTGGAAGTCGTATTAGAAGTTTCACTTCAATATATAAGGTTCAATGTATAAGTCCCTAAATAAATTTATGGTATACAATATGCGAAAATCTGAACTGATGCATTGGTATGCAATGATAATTTGCTTACTAGTTTCAACTGATTCTCTGGTAATGAATACTGATCATAAGTATTCCGGGGATTCGCCCCCGTGTGGCCTCCAACCTCCCCTATAGCCACCCCGAGCCTCACTTAACTGGTCTGGTTCTGATACTGGTCAATCAGATTCTGGTTAATCTGATTACCTGATACTGGTCTCTGTACGCAAACAGCCCGATCGCATCGGCAATAACTGATACACAATTACACGTATTAAACCTGGTATAACAATGCATGCACTGGTTGGTACCTATGTCAATAGCTCACTCACCGATACGATGTTGCTCTCAAGACGTCTGGTAAGGCAGGCAATACCTACTCAATGCGCGCGAGCGCTCGTCCCACCCACCGACCAGTCGCTGACTTAAAACATAACGTTAGCTAGGTAGGTAGGTATAAAAGCCTCGCATTGGCGACAGTATAATTTCACTACACTTGTGGTCTTTATAAAGTTAAGTTTTGGAGAAAAACATAAACTGACTTCAAGCCTGTACCTAAATATACAAACTTAAACTAAAAAGTAGAAAATAATACTTTAATTACTTTAAAGCAAAGAGCAATCAACGAAATTATTGATGCTTATATCGGATTTGAGTGAAATTTAGAATGGGGATACATTATACCCTGGATTAACACATAGGCTACTTTTCATCATCATCATCAATTATCATCATTGTTCACGCGGCTGAAACCACGGGGCGCAGCTAGTAAAAGAAATAAAACAAAAAGAGGATGTATAATATTTATTTATTATTTACCGTGGTGTGACCTGAGAATAGACCCTTCCATCACCTCCCATTGATGTCATAAAAGCCGAAAGGAATCACACCAGGGGATGGCATCAGCATCTGAGTAGGTACTCAACACGAATACTGCGATCATCAATCCGCCTGCCAAGCGCGGTACGTATGGCAAAAATTTCCCCATTGTATTTTATGGGGAATGCCTCGGACGGTGGACGTCTAAAGGCAAGTGTAGGTAGCTAATAAAATGTTTGAATAGGTAGCTCAACTGCATCAAAAAGTGATTAGTTCTAGCTATAAAGTGACTAAGTTGGCAGCACAGCGCCGCGCGAGTCGAGACGCAATGTTTTTTTTTATAATTTGACAGAAAATTCGGTGTTGCCATTAGATAATTTGTCATAGTGCGTGTACACACGAGGTCATTGAAACTGACTGTGAGCCTCCTGCGAGCAAGGAATTTTTAGTAATCCATGCCTGCGAGTGGCAACTTGCCACAACAAAAATCTTGGGAAGGGAATAGACAAGAGTTTCAGGTGGGCCAACCTCACAAAAATAAACTGGTTTGATGTTTGATGATTTGATTTGATTGGTTCATTCTTTGATTGAACTGAACGGCTGACTGATCGGCTGAAGTCTGGTTTTGGTTCGCTTCGCGCCAAAATTAATTTTGGTGTTGTCTTTGCGGAGTAATCTATAAAAGTAAATAAAATATCTGTGTATACAGCAGTAAGTACAGCTATTTATCTATTTTTTTATGATTCAGGCCAATCTTTTATGAATTTACGACTAAATATCTATCAAATTATTGAGTAAACAGCAGGCGTACCAAGAGTACCAACCACCATTGACAATCAGTCATTTTTGTGCAATGGCGGAGCTCGTTTGGCGTATGAAAAGCTATAAACATGTTATAATTCGCGTTAATACTTAGTGGCTTGGTGATTTAATTTTAAAAACATTACGAACAATTGAGTTAGCAGTGCGTTTCATGGATAATGATCATAAATCTGTTCGAAAAGTGCTCTAAAACCAAGGTGTATCTTTATGTGGATACGCCAGCAGCTGCGCGTCTTTATTCCTCGGTAACGTCCCATATTTACAATGGTTACTTCTAATAAAGTGCCCGACAAGAAAGTGGTGAAAATGGTGGACCAAAATAGTAGTGTGGTGGTACCTCAAAGAACACTGCTAGGAGAAGTGAATGAACACATCACATGCCCGTTATGTCGGGGCTACTATATTGATGCAACAACTATTGTCGAATGCTTACACTCCTTTTGTAGGAGTTGTATAATAAAACACTTGAACGTAAAAAGTTACTGTCCAGTATGTGAAATGATGATCAACTCTGCAAAGCCCAACATAAAACTTGACAAGGCACTCCAAGATATTGTTTACAAATTAGTGCCAGGACTGTTTCAAAAGGAAATGGAAAGGCGTCAAACATTTTACTCATCTCGGCCCGGACCGGCTGCTTCAGCTACCCCAGAACAGAGAGGGGAGGACACTGAAAGAATTATATTCAGTCCAGAAGATGTGATATCCTTTTCTTTGGAATATGCAGATGCCACTGACTCTGACAGCATATCTAGCAAGTCATCTGATAGTAATGAACCTCCTTCTACTGCAGCAGCTAGAAGATATCTGCAATGTCCTGCAGTTGTAAACATAAGTCACCTTAAAAAGTTTTTGAGCATGAAATTTGATATTGATAGCACTCAATATGCTATTGATATCCTGTACAAGAGAGTACCTCTGCCTGACTATTATACTCTGATGGATATTGCTTACATTTACAACTGGAAAAGGAATGAACCAATGCGCTTCTTCTATCAAATCATTGATTATGTTGCCATTAGAAATAGAATATTAGAAATAAATAGACAATGCTCAAAGTTTTCTGAAAACAAAGCAAGTCCCGCTTCAACTGAAGATACAAACAGAAGTAGTCCAGCCCCACAAATTGATCAAGCATCAGAACCTTCTTCAGGAACTAACAGCCCTTTTCCTGACGAAAACAGCATGAAATTGGCAGATAACAAGAAAAATGAAAAATTTGAACAGAGTAAAGAAACATTTGAAAAATTAAGCGCTGATAGAAGTAGTTCATTTCCAAAGAAAAATGAAGATGTTGAAAAATCTCAATTTTTGAACTCATTTGAACTTGCACCAAAGACCACTTGTGTGACTAAGACATCACCAACTAAAGCTACTACTAGTGAAGCTGTGCCCTCAAGTGATTCTGCAACTACTACAATGACTTCTGCAATAAAATGTCAAGAGAATACACCCAAACCTGAAAATAAAATCAAAGATAATTCACCTAAACCTGAAAATAAAGCTCAAGAGAATACACCCAAACCAGAAAATAAACAACCAGAACCACAAAAGAGAAAACAGCAGACTCCTGCAAACACCTTGGAGATGAAAAGATTGAAGATTGAATTAGAGAAAACCAAAATAAACCAGATTCTCAATAATTATGCCAGTTCTGCTGCTTTAGTAAATCCTCCAATAACCAGTCAAAACAACAAAGCTAGTGAACTAGCTTTGAAACCTAAGGAAATTGAAACACCTAAGAATGTGCAAGGGACTTCTGCAACAAATATTGCAGCTAAATCACAGCCCAGCAAAGAAGTTAAAGCTCAACCAATTTCAGCAGGCCAACAACAGTTGATGGACAGCCCTGGAATTAAAAGGAATGTTACTGCACCCCACAGTGTGCCAACTTCAAAACGAAAACCTATACCTCATGACAATCCATCTCAGTCTCCCATGCAACAAACCTCTCAAGCAAAAGCTATTTCTCCTTTAAAAATTCTGCTCTCCAAACCGGAATCACAAGCATCAAACACTAAAACCCTAGATGCTCCAAAACCATCTGTTAAAAAGATGCCAGATCTAAAACCAGGTGTTCCTCCTACATCTCATTCACTGCAGAATAAAGCACCAGCAATGAATAAAGTAAGAATGGATCTTTTAGCTAATAACAGTGATCCTACTATGGACAGAACCAAAATTTTGTCACAAGTTAAAACATCTTTACAAGGTCCTAAAACCCCAAGTCCGGGACCATCATCAGGAGATCCTCTTAAATCGCTATTTGATTCATGTAAAATCAATATACCTTCTTCGCTATCTATAACTCTCTTTGATCAAAAAGTAACTTCTCGTAATCCAGGTGACACAGGTGCACAGGATCAAAAAAATAATCTTGGCAACAAAATCCTTCCTGGCTCCAGTAGTAACCAAAACCATAAGATTCATGGTCCCTCTGTGCCTAACTACATAGAAATCATGAAACTACCTGACACTGATACTAAAAAGCCTAGCAAAGGAGATATAACTGAAACCAAAACAAATGTTCAAAATAAAACAGATACTACCACAGGTCAAGTAAAACAACCCACCAAATCTTCCGAGACACCGTCTGCCAAAGGGCCGGTACCCAACTTAAAACCAATTGCTGACACTAAATTAGGCAAACAAACAACAACAAACGCAACAACTGCGAATTTTATAGGTCCAATCACATTCCAGCAAACCTTTGAACAGCAATTACAAGCTCTACAAGGTGATAAAAAATCCAAAACTGCAAAAAATAAATCTCAAGTCCCCAAACTAGTACCAGCAACACCAAAATCATTAAGTGCTGCAAATAAACCTAGTACATTCATAAACACACCTAACACCCCTGGCGAAAATAAAACTAGCACCGCTCTGGACTTGTCATCGCCTAATAACACTGCAGGGCCTCCTGGAGCCCAGCAGACTTTTGATAAAACTTTTGAAGCTATGCAATCAATAGCCAATTTGGCCAAGAAACAAAGCTTACCGCCTAAAGGCGCACCACCAACAATGTCTCAAAGTAGTTCTTTTCCCAGTATGTCAAATAGACCTATGCCAGGAGGCATTACTCCATTGAGAATTCCTTCAACAAGTAACATTAGTCAAATAAAGCTTGACAAAGTAATTCCTACTGCATCCCAAATGAATATTGCCAGACAGGAAACCATAAATAAAAGCAGTCTCATGAAGCAAGCAAATAATCCAAGTCCATCTACTACATCTGCTGGTTATCAGATGACACCATCTCATGCTTCCCCAAGTGCACAGCCTTCACCGAGGCAGGCTCGTTCTCCAAGCTCCTCTCCTAAGCTAGTGATTGCTGAGGAGAAACAAGTGAGCAATATTCCTCATGATCAAAGTATGAATCAATCCAACCAAATATCGAGTACACAGCTATCGGGCATGAATGCTCCGAAATGTGAATCGCCTACGGCAGTGGCGGGACCTTCTAAACCGGCTATGAAAACTTTGAAACCCTTTACACCAACAGGCAAGTTACCGGGACGTCAGCCCATAACGCCCACTTTGAGAGCGACTGCGCCTAACATGCTCAACGCGCCCGACTATTTCCGCCCGTCGCAGTTCATGGCCCAACATGCGATAGTGAGACATCAAATGGAGATGAGTGCTGCTTGGATGAAAGCACAAAGGCAGTATGATTTCGATATGTTCAAGAGCATGACAAATATGGCACATCAGGCGCAAAATGATAGAGATAAACAATAAACTAAATAAGATTGATTGTTTTACCTAGGCATTTGTATCTGGGAAAAAAAATTGTAATGTTCCCAGTTCACATATTCAGCTGACTTGATAATTATTCTATAGATAGTGTACAGTTTCTCTCATTTTTCAAGTGAAGATAAATTATATTGTATGTATTGGATTGCATCTGGGCGTTTTGATGTATTCATTCTAATCATTGTATTTCGAAGTGTTGAAACTTTATTTTTTAAGTAAGCTAAGATTTATTGCAAATAGTGATAACTTTTTACTCTTAGATTTATTTTTGCTTGCTAATCTTAACTAACAAAGTGTTTATGTAATCATAACTTTACTCGTGAAAATTTTGTGCTGGTGCATCATTTTATATTTCACAAGATTGTATGTATTTAAGCAAACATATTTTTAAAGACGATCTGACCATCAGCTTGCATTGATTTTGTTTGTTTCTTACAATTTCGATTATTATAATTTATATAAATCGTGCATTAATTTATAATTATTTGTAAGGTAATTTTGAAAATAAAAAGATGTTCTGACATCACTTTCTGATTTAAATCATCACCTCTTACCCATCTTCGTTGATACTTCAAAATCCAGGTACTATTACTTCCTAAACAACATTTTAATTAATGTTTCTTATGTACTTAATATGAATTGATCATGTATTTTTGTTCCCAGATGGCTGCGGTTCAAACGACTATTCCTTTCAGATCCCGTAAAAATACTCGTTTGAGTAGCAATTGTAAAACAGACGAAAACATAGATATCTTAAACAAACTAGAACCATTGAAGGGAAAAGTGCTAAGAAGACGCTTACGAAGTGATGTAAAGGAAAATCAAGAAAATGGTGAGAATTTTACTTTACATTATTTCAGTAAATTTTCAAACACATGCAACACGTTGCTAAATAAATAGGTGCGCACAGTCAGCATAATTATTTTGTTGAGTTTAGCTTGACAATGCTGATACTGATAAATATTATGATGAATACTGTCCTATTTCAGATTCTTGTACTGCTGTTAAAGTTGCCAGACAACAGACTACCACAGTTGAACCAGAGGAAAAACCTGAAAATGAAAAGTATGTATCCTCTATACAGTTATAGAGCTTAGTTTCCTACACAGGTGGGGACAAATTTTCCCTGCAAGAACCTATAGCGTACGTTGCGCTCAGGGATACCTTGTGTTTAGTTTTTAGATTCAGTGGTAACCGAGACGTGACGGGTGGCGAATTTTCCCTACAAGAACCGATATTGTACTTTGCAGCCAAGGATACCATGTTTAGTTTTTTGCTCCAGTGGTAACCGAGACGTGACGGGTGCCGAATTTTCCCTACAAGAAGTTATAGCGTACTTTGCAGTCAGGGATACCTTGTGTAGTTTTTCGCTCCAGTGGTAACCGAGACGTGACGGGTGGCGAACTTGGATTCTTGTGTCTCGTATGACTAGTCGACATCCGTTGGTGAATAAAGGTTCTCGAGTGGCGACCACGAACCGGACCACGCAATGACGGCCCCTGCCCGATAGACCGACGACATTGTAAAGGTCGGTGGATGGACGCGGCTCAAGACCATTCTTTGTGGCATTCTATGTAGTGATGTCTAGCGGCTGATGATAATAATGTATGACTGGGTTATTGGTCACCCTGCCAGGGGTACGTGACTCAGAAAAGGACCGTTGATTTAAAGAGGACCAGTGCGGTGAGAGGAACTCAACTTAACACACCCACCCCGTAACAGCACCCTGTATATACATTCATCATCACCATATGCCTATAGAAGTCCACTGCTGGACATCCCACATGGAATGCCACGACAAACGGTCTCGGGCCGCCTTTATCAACCGACTTCATGCTGACTTAATGTCTTTGGTCCATCGAAGGGGTGGCCTTTCTATACTGCGTCGTCCGGTTTGCGGTCACCAATCTAGAGCCTTATTGCCCAACGGTTGTCAGTTCAGCAAGCTATAAAGCCTGCCCATTGCCACTTCAGCTTGCTAATTCTGAGAGCTATGTCGGTGATCTTGTTTCTTCTAAGGATATCCTCATTTCGGATTCTTGTACTGAAACTACGAGCATAGCTCTCTTTATAGCCCATAGTATATACATTCATTCTATGTCTCGTTTAATTTTAGCTGCAGTATAAACAATGCAAAACCTCTGACTAGCAGAGAAAAGGAAATCGAATGGTTAGAGGAGTTCTTGACGGAACATATCGAGAGTGAAGAATCTGCGTCGTTGTATGTGTCGGGTCAGCCGGGTACCGGGAAAACGGCTAGTCTCTCATACATACTGCAAATGACAAAGGTAACAAAAAACCCCATACTTACTGTAACGTACGTAACACCCAACAGTCACAATACGTAGTCTTGAATCCACACTAGGATTCCCTGTGTCGTGGGTATCAGGAACTACAAGTACCATGGTACCATAACCCACAACAAATATTTGCAGCAGGGCGATTCTAAAACGTTGGAAACGTTTACGATCGGATTCGTTAGATTTTCATTTCGATGTAGTAAGTAACTAAAACAACTTTCTCTTGTAAAACACAGTAAGAAACAATAATTATTGTATATTACTGTGTTTTACTAGAGAAAATTGTTATAGTTACTTACGACATCGAAATGAAAATCTAACGAATCCGATCGTAAACGTTTCCGACGTTTTAGAATCGCCTTGCAGATCATGCAAATATTTGTCCCGCAGCGGGAATTGAACCCGCTACCTCTTGCATCTTAGTCGGCTGCTCACCCGCCGTGCCATAGAGGTCTTCAAACCGGCTATACATGCACAATTAGACAAAAAAACATTTTGCAGGTAAAAGAAGCTTACAAACAAGTGTACGTCAACTGCACAATGATGAAATCTGCAGCCAGTATCTACAGTAGAATATGCAAAGAACTGCAATTGCCGACCTCTGCCACTACGGAGAAGGCCTGCTGTAGTGCTATAGAAAATTACTTGAATAAGAAACATAAAATGATGTGAGTATAGTTCTTTCTTTTGTTGTGGTGTGCAAGAACCTCCGTCTACTCCCGTGCATGTGGTAACAGCCGACTATGGGATTACACCAGGAGGTGGGCACCATCCACTAGAGTACTTAACACCAATACTCACCAATCCGCCTGCCAAGCGTGGTGATTAAGGCAAATCCATTTTATGAGGGAGGCAGTAGACGTCTACAGGCTGCTGATGATGCTAGTTCTTTGTATGTCAATGAGAAGGCCATATAGTTTGCAGAAAATACATCTGTGGGGGAGTAAAGGTTCTCTAGCACTGCGTCGTTCGGTTCGTGGTTGCTTAAGAACCTTAATTTCCCAGCGGTGGTCGGTTCTGCGAGCCATAGGTCTATTGGCACTTTATCTTGCTAATTCGTAGAGCTATGTTGGTGATCCTGGTTCTTCAGTTAAAGTTTCAATCAAAATATCAATAACATTATTGACGACCTCTGTGGCGCGGCGGGCGAAGGTTTGTCTGCAATGTAGGAGGTTGCGAGTTCGATTCCCGCCTCGGAACAAATATTTGTACGATCTGCAGGTATTTGTTTAGGGTGTTCTGGGTATTTTTCTATGTATAATAAAAATATCTATCTATGTAATGTATTGTATTAAGTATATCAGTTATCTAGTACCCATAACACAAGCTTTGCTTAGCTTGGGGCTAATGTTGTGTGAATTGTGTCCAACATTTATTTATTTATAGATAGACTTTAACGGCCGAAACACAGTGATGGTATTTACGTCATCCATCTTCTGTCGCATGAGGCCTTGTAACATAATTGACTCCTTACAAATATTGTACATGGTAGATACACATTTGGCCGTACGTGCGAAAAGTTTCGGCACTAAAACAAGAGAAACAGAACAAAAAGGAATACAATTTTCAAGGCTTGCTTTCATTTTCAAGTCAATACCAAATCTGTGATGTAATGGGCGACCTTAGCGCTGAAAGCGATATCTGTCAGGCAGATATTGGAGATTATATTGGATGGACAGAATCCAACGATCTGTCTCATAATCATTCTCTAAACCTATTTTAGTTAAAATATCTTTTGTTTTCTTCTCTCTGATGTAAAATGTCATACGTCAAAAGAAGAAAAAAACTATTTTAACTAAAATAGGTTTACAGAATGATTATGAAACAGGGGGTAAAGTGTGTCACACACGTAGCAGATGTGGTAAGATATCTGTATCTGAGTGCTTATCTGTCCATATCGCTCTCTATACTAAACTCAAGGAGCAACACACACGTAGCAGATCACATATATTTTACTGTCAAGCATCTGTAGACACCGACATAATATGTCGATGCCTACAGATGCTTGACAGATATATTATATCAAAAGATGGACAGATTATATCTGTGTATACAAATTGAAATACAATACAGTTTGAAGGTTTCCGCGTGAATGTATCATTTTCGTATATTATCGTATCTGTTACGTGTGTGATACCTTCAGATGCGATAAGTTTTTATACGCATATAAAATATTACCACGTCTGCTGCGTGTGTGATGCACTTTAGTCTATATGAAGTTATATATTTCTTTTGCAGCCTTTTAGTATTAGACGAGATCGACCAACTAGACAGCAAGCGACAATCCGTTCTCTATACGATATTTGAGTGGCCTTCATTGCCCAACTCGCGTATAGTTCTCATCGGGATCGCGAATGCATTAGATTTGACGGAGAGGACGCTGCCGCGGCTCCAAGCCCGATGCTCCCTCCGCCCCGCCACGCTGCACTTCGCACCCTATACCAAGGAACAGATTATTAATATATTTACATCTGTGCTCGCCAGTGAGGATAGGAGCAATGTGTTTTCGCCCATCGCGCTTCAGATGTTAGCAGGTAACACGCTTTTATAGTATTGGGCCTTTTCTGCTACTACCACCTCCAAACCCCCTCTCCACCCACTACTTAATACAGTGATGTACTGATAAACCACCAGTGTGGTTAAAGATTGATCCCCTGAACCATAATCATTTTTTAAACCTATTTTAGTTAAAAAATGTTTCGTCTTGTTTTGACGTATGAAATTTGACATCACAGAGAACAAGACAAAAGCTATTTTAACTAAAATAGGTTCTAAAAATGATTATGAATAAGGCCCTGAGTCTTTCACCTCTAGATGACCATGAAAAAACGAAAAACAACGAGTGTGGTGATTTTTTTCTTTTAGTACACTTGTTCTACCAATGCTTCCTCTACCGCATCGTCCGGTTTGTGGTCGCCACTCGAGAACCTTTATCCCAACGGTTATCAGTTCTTGGAGCTATATGACCTGCCCATTGCCACTTCAACTTGTTACTACTGAGAGCTATGATCTAAATAAACTTGAATATTTCAGCTAAAATCGCGGCAGTGTCCGGCGACATGAGGCGAGCTCTAGACATAGGCCGGCGAGTGGTCGAGCTCGCGAGACGCAGCAAGTTCGCCGACCACCGCTCGGTGGACGCCTTGATGAGCCACTCGTCCGTCACCGTCGAACTCAAACAAGTGCTGGAAGTCCTGAACAATATCTACGGGGGCTCGAGGCAGATGGAGACGGACGTGGGGGACGGGTTCCCGATGCAACAGAAGCTGATACTGTGCAGTTTGATGCTGATGCTGTCGAAGGGGAGGAATAAGGACATCGTTTTGGGGAAACTGCACGATGTCTATAAAAAGTAAGTTGAATTTCCTTCCATAACACTTGTACCGTTAAGATACACTCTTCGTTTTTGATCCTACCCCAAAAAAACAGCCAAGCAGTAGTACTCGCATTGCTGTGTATCGGTTTGAAGGGTTATGGGTGCCAGTGAAATTACAGGCACATGAGACTTTTCATCTTTATGTCTCAGGGTTGGAATGCCTCTGGTGTTGCAGGCGTCCATAGGCTACGATAACTGCTTTCCATCAGGTGGGCCGTAAGCTTGTTTGCTTGCCAAGTAGTATAAAAAAATTAATTAAATATTTTGTTCTGCAACGATTGGAATTTCAAGGTTCATCATCATAATCATCAGCCTGTAGTAGTCCACTGCTGGACATAGGCCTCCCCCCATAGAATTTCACGACGAAAGGTTTTGAGCCGCCTCCATCCACCGTCTTCCTACTATCTTTGTAGTGTCCATTGGGGCTTCCTGCACTGCGTGGTCTGGTTTGTGGTCCCCACTCGAGAATCTTTACTCTTCAACGGTTGCCAGTTCTGCAAGCTATATGGCCTACCCATTGCCACTTCAACTTGTTAGTTCTGATTTAGAGGATATTATTTTGAAAATTATGAGAATTGATTATCTTTAACCTAAGCAAGTTTCTGTTGTGACAACCTTAAATTTTTTTTTTATCTATAATGCCAAATCGCGGACACTTGTAGAAACTATTCTGCCTTTCGTTTCGAACAGCGAAGTCTCATTTCTCGAAAAAATAAAGCTATAAATATACTGCCATGAGATTTGCCCTCAATTGCCATAGCGTGAAATGGTAATGGTGAACGCAATTGAATGCAAATGATCCTCATTAGATCATTTCAGACTGACAGCGCTTAGACTCCTAAATATTTTATTATATAACTGCCTATTATTCCTAAATTAAATTTGAAATTAGTTAATTCAACTACTAATTTTACAATACTCTCACAATTAAATTAAAGTTTAAGCAGAGAAGTTGGAATGGGGAATTTCAAGTTTGAAAAGATTCTGGACGGCGTTAAAAATTACAAAATGATCCCCATTATTTGTATCCCCATTGCCATTTCCAAATGATACACACTAGTTGCGTTCCCCATTGCTAAGGAAATCACCCCTGGAATTGGAACAGCTATAACATGTTGGGGCCAGTATCTTCTTTCTCATCAGTCGGTAGACATCCACTGCTGGATGAGGCCTCCCCCATAGAATGCATAGCGTGTAATGGGGAGATTTGCCATAATCACAACGCTTGGCAAGTGGAGTGGAGATCGCAATATTGGTGTTGAATACTCAGGTGGATGCTGTTGCTCATCCCCTGATGTAATCCCTTCGACTTTTACGGCATCCACGGAAGGAGACGGATGGGTCTATTCTTAGGCCGGAAACACCACGGCAACGTCGGGCCCAGTATACATGCCTAAAGAAACTAGCTTCATAAAATTTGTCATGGGGTGCGATTTTTGAATCTCATTGAGTGACTAAATATCATCAAAAATCTCCGTTTTTCAGGAGATTTACTTGAGGGAGGCACTTGTGTTGATACCATAGGTATAAGAATTTTAGTCATCAATGAGTTTCAATACATAGAAAGGAGATGTTTCATCCAGGGCCTGCTCTAAGTATACAGTACACAGAAAAATATAAAAAAACGGGATTTTCATAAAAATACAATTATATTAATTTGAAGCATAATACAGCTGTACAAAAATGTTTATTTATGAGTTTTTTAATGTGGCCCCCTGTTTTTAGAGCAGCCATGACAGTCGAGTGACTTTTGACAACTGACAGTTTTGTTGAATGTCATTGACGCTCAACAAAACTGGTTCCTGGTGTGATTTCCTTGTGTGTGATTGCTCTCTTTGGCGAAGATTATCTTGAATGTACACTAACACGAAGTAATATTATGGAAAATAAATAATAACAAATGGTTTCTATATTGCTTAGCTATATTTATATATACTGTACAGTGTACATAGTGCAGGCCCAAGCTCCATACATTCATGAAACATCTCCTTTAGAAATCGGGGATTAAGGACAATTTTACTGACGTTTAGTCACTCGATGACTTTAAAAAATCGCACCCCTTGCGTGTTGTCTGGTCCGATATTAGCAGTATATTTCTAGCTTGATACTGGTTTGGCATGAAATCGTTATAGTAAGGACGAATCGTGCCGAGATATTCAACACACTATTTGTATACAATAAACATTCGAGTGACATACTTCGTGACTTTATGCATCCACAATAAAGCATCTTTAGAACGCAGTTTTATTAGAATTTTATGGACATACGCAATCTGCTATTCAAATTGCGGCCATCAAAATGTATGCTTAAATCCCTTTACCAATCACAGCGTGTAATAAACATGGATATGGTAAATGACACTATCGTAATTACCTGTTAAATTCGTCCCCGTTACGTATGAAAGTGAACAACCCAAATGACAGAAACTTATAACGTATGTTACGTGATATGACGACCTCTGTGGCGCGGCGGGCGAAGGTTCGCCTGCGACGCAGGAGGTTGCGGGTTCGATTCCCGCCTCGGAACAAATATTTGTACGATCTGCAGATATTTGTTCAGGGTGTTCTGGGTATTTTCTATGAATAACTATTCAAAAAATATTATCTATGTAATGTATTGTATTAAGTATATCAGTTATCTAGTACCCATAACAAAAGCTCTGCTTAGCTTGGGGCTGGATAACGTTGTGTAAAAATGTCCAGCATTTATTTATTTATATTTTATTTATGTGACTTATGTTATTGCTTGGTCCCTTTCTTTCCATACGCAAACGAGCAGAACCGAGCTACTCGATTGTATTCATCATCATCACCAGCCTGTTTACGTCCACTTCTGGACGAGACCTCCCGCATTGAAAACAATAGGGGATTTGTCATAATCACCACGCTTGGCAGGCGGATTGGTGATCGCAGTTTGGTGTTCAGTACTCAGGCGGATGCTGCTGCCCATCCTCTGGTGTAATCACTAAGTAAGGGGTTTACTACATCCACGGGAGTAGAAGGAGGTGTCTAATCGTAGGCCGGACACACCACGGCAGATTGTATTACTTATATTATAAATGTGATGGATTTTTATATGTTTGTTGGTTACTTTACCGCGCTGTCACTGCTGAACCAATTTCGATTGAAACAGAGATAGATATTGACCTGTATTGACCCATAGGCTACTTTTTATCCCGGTTACACGCGAGCGAAGCCATGGCATTTATTGCTAGTTTTTCATATGTTATGATTATGGGCGGCGGAAACGCTTTAAGAGGGCGCTCTGAAAATATAATATGTATTAATCATCTTTTAGACGGAAATACTAACGGAATAAGATTGAATATCGCACGACCCATCTTGCGAAGAAGTAAAGTCTCAAATCATATATTTAATTTATTATGAGAATACTAATTAGTCTAGGTAAATTTTGGTTTGGTCACGGATAATAAACTATATTTTCCTTCGGTGAGTATTTATTTTGGATATGTGACTGAAATTATTTCCTAGAAATTTCAAAAAATCTAGTTTAAAGGGTAACTTTAAAAAAAATAAAGTATCGAGTAAATGTCTACCAATTGTGTTTCTGGCTTGGTCACGGATAGAAAAAAGTTTGAAATATCACATATTTCAATTTTTTTATTGATGTGATATCTGGTTTACTCACAATAACTAGGCAAATAAGCATTATGTTTTCGGAGCACCCTCTTAAGGCATCAAGCATAATTTTTAGTATACCATCTGGCATTGTAATTAATTCATGCGTAAGTATCACGTGGATATTTGTGTGTCTGTGTTCTGCAAACGGGCAAGATAAGTATTCATACTCACTTTCCCCGTCTTAGTTACGTCGTATATTTGCACTAAAATGACTTGACTCGTGCAAAAGCAATTGTTTGACGTAAACGGAAAAAATGTTGAGAAATCTGGCAAATAAACGCTGGGGCAATAAGATCCGAATTCCGTGAATGAATCAAACATTCGATGACATCCATGGCCAACGAAACGAACACGCGCTGAATTCTACGCGTCATGTTGTGTTGTTAGACGCGCGTGATGAATATTTGTGCAAAACGGCAATTCATTTATGTACCGAAAATTACATAATTTTGCACGTATAACATTCACGATAAACGCAAGTTTGAACAGAATTATAATCCATTCTACAAGTCTAGTTATTACGAACGTGCGCCATGCCGCCGTGCTATTTGTATGGAAGTGAAAAGAACTCGGAACGCTTATTGTACTAACCTAGGAATACCATTGTGCGTCATTCGCTTGCGTGTGTCGGTGTATTGTATTCGGCACAAGATAAGCTACCTCTTCTTCTCTTATTCACCAGCCGTTGGACTTCCACTGTTGGACGAGGCCTCATAGTGTGCAATAACTTGCCTACTCTGTTCTTAATAGCTGATATTAGTATCGATTCTTTGCAGGATTCCCTCATATTTTAGTATACAAAAACGTTATCGCGATAATTTTAGAGAATGCTGCGCTCAGAATTGTCACCGTTTAAATAAATAAATAAATGCTGGACATTTCACACATTATCTAGCCCTAAGCTAAGCAGAGCTTGTGTTATGGGTACTAGATAACTGATATAGGTACTTAATACAAATACATTACATAGATAGATATTTTTTTATTATAACCCGTAACCTCCAGCTTCGCAGGCGAACCTTCGCCCGCCGCGCCACAGAGGTCGTCAAATTTTGTTTAGAGATTAAAGTGGGGATAAAGATTTATCCCGGGATAACAGTAAATTGTCTGTTCTTCTATGGTTGAAATGGAACTGTGAAATCATCATATCTATCAATTTATTCCGGGGTAAATCATTATCCCCACATAGTATATCACCTATACGGTTTTAGATACACTTATATGACAAAGCCTCGTTTGCCAACAGGGTAGCAGCAGCTCGCAATATAGAGCCACTCAACATGAGCGAGATGTCTGGAGCCTGCGCTCTGCTCGAGTCTCGCGGAGCGCTGCGGGTGGCGGGCGCGGCGGCCGTCGGCCGCGGGCGACGCGTGCGTCTGCAGTGGGACGAGTCGGAGCTCAACGCGGCCTTAAGAGATAAGCCACTCCTTTCAGCTATACTCAATGATGTCAACTGTTTATCCTAACAGATCATACAAATTAGTTAAGTTAGCAATTCAATACAGCGGCAGAAGCGTAGGCATGGGTTGTGGTGACTGTCTTTCCAAAATAATTCTTCCACGCTACTACCGGTGAATTCTGTGACGCGGTCTAACATGCTAAGCTAATTCGGCCGATGGCAGCGCAATACCGACCGAGTGTATCGCGTCCCGAGTGTGGGTGAACTATATCGGTTCATCATCATCATCAGCCAATAGAAATCCACTGCTGAACCATCCAATATATGGGCCTCACCCCTAGAATGCCAGCGACGGTACCGAGCCTCCACTTCTACCGACTTCCTGCTACTTTTTTAATGTCTTTAGTCCATTATGAAGGGGCCCTTCCTATTTCGGTTATTAACCAGTAATTTAGCATTCAAAAACTGTAATGCAGTCATAGACAACTGAGTTACTAATGTCAGTGCTACAAAAAAACCACAATAACGCTAACACAAGAGCGCGCAATGCCAGCTGTGTGCCAAAACTTACCGAACAATTGGGAAGGACAACCTTGAAACTTCATTCATAAATCAACCAATGAATTCTTTATTATTAAAAAAAACTGGGTATAGCTTTACCTAAACATTCTCAATCAAGTTCTTAGTTATCGATGAAGTGGGAGCTCATATCTATGGGTTAGGTTAGTTTTATGTTTTCTACATTAGCCAGTATCACATACGCTCTCATATTTTTAGTGTTTTCACTGTTTATTTATTTTTATCGTTTTGCGAAAGTGTTACGCAACAAACTTTCAAAGACGCGATATCATTATGTGTGATCCTTCCTGCGTAATCGAAAAAGTTCCTGACGAATAATGAATGGATGTAATTTTAGGTTTTCCTGACAAAGATTTCTGGAAGAAACCAAATACTTAAAATAGGAGACGTGAAATACATTGTTTGTGTTTTTAAATATTAGCTAGTATAATAAATTGAATAGTAATAAAATAACTGAAGAACCCGTATAAACACGACTTCGTTATCACGTATAATTCTTTTTCTACAATTTAATCTTAAATTTTATACGATTTCAATACGCGTATAATTCGTCTTGCTAGAAAATCGTATTGGGTTTTTTTTTAGTTTGCTAACTAATTAAGTTTAAACCATGACTAATTTTTAACCCTAATTATTTATTATTTATTATACTTTTATTAATTTACCAAAGTTTCTTGCAACATAGAAAATGTATCTCAGTATAACAGTAGTTCATAATTCTACTCCTCACCAGCCTGTCTACGTTCACTGCTGGACGAGGCCTCCCCCATTGAAACAATGGGGAGATTTGCCATAATAACCACGCTTGGCAGGCGGATTGGTGATCGCAGTTGGTGATAAGTACTCGGATGGATGCTGCTGTCCATTCCCTGGTGTAATCCCTTAGTGAAGCTTTTACTACATGCACGAGAGGAAAAGGAGAGGTCTATGCTTAGGCCGGACACACCACCTTATATGACACCAATTATGAACTACCTAAGGTGTTCATAATAGTTGTTGCATTATCATGACTGAAACGAATTTTTTTACGACACTGACGAGTCATTTTGAACTGACATTCAATTAATTTTGATATTCAATCATCAGCTGAGACGAATAGGTTAAATAT
Source organism: Epirrita christyi (assembly GCA_951392215.1). NCBI lineage: Eukaryota > Metazoa > Arthropoda > Insecta > Lepidoptera > Geometridae > Epirrita > Epirrita christyi. The sequence continues at coordinate 10,947,087 of OX595835.1, read as the reverse complement.
TTTTACAGTATTAGAAAATGTCAGATTTAATAACACCTTGACCCAGTTTATTATTAATTTATCATTCTGTCGATGTTAACGAGATGTTGAATAACTTTTTAATTGTATATTAGAGGTTTAAACACTAAAAGCTGAAAACAAGTATCAAAATGTTGTAGAGGACCAAATCCACGATTCTGTAGTAAAGGCCTTCAACTCAGTAGGTGTTGTCGAAGGCCAAATGCAAGTCAAATGCTATAGAATCATGGATCTGGCCTTCCCATACAACATTTTGATACGTGTTATCAGTTTTTGCGGGTTTTAATTTTTAAACATTCGGTCGTTCGGTCCGTCGAGTGATAATTAAATAGACAATAGACAAAAAAAATTAGATAATAATTTGTAAATAAGGTGTAAACTAAAAGTGAAAGAGGCACAGCTTCCATTGTTTTAGTTTAGTTCGCCAATTTAAATTAAACATGCTTTTTGAAAGTAAATTTTGAACTAAACTACTTTTATGTTAATTTATTTGATTGTGTTAAACTAAGTAGTTTTCGATATTTTTCTATAAGTTAACAAATGTTTTTTGAATGTTACGTTTTGATGTGAATATGACTTTGTTGAGTTTTAGTTGCGATTTAGTGCCTTTTACCTTTTACTTTTACTTAAGTGTGTCATAGCTAACCTTCCTTGTTTGAGGAAAAAGAAAAGTAAAAAGTTAAATCGTCCTGGAGCCAAAAGCTCGTACGAAGGGGCGTCAAGCAAGAGTCTTTCAAATTTCAAATACTTAACGATATGAAGGGGGTTGGCGCCAGTGATCACAGAACACGAATCTGTTGTCAGAATTGAAAATGAAAAGTGGTCACCATTACTGATAATATTGTGATGTTATGGTTCACTGTAGTCGGGCTATCATCATCATCATTATCAGCCATCAGACGTCCACTGTTGGACGAGGCCTCTCCCATAAAATGCAATTGGATGAGTACTCAGGTAGATCTGTTGCCCATCCCCTAGTATAATCCCTTAGTCGGTTTTACGACATCCACGGGAGGAGACAGAGGTGTCTATTCACACCACATCAAAGTCGGGCTGAAGTTTATGTAAATGTCCGCTTGTATGATAATTATGTTACTATTAGTTTTAATCAACTGTGTTAAATGTTTTCTACTGTTTATTATTGTGTTCTGTGTGATAAATCATGTTTTCTCCGGACTTCCAATCCTTGGGTCGGAGGTTTGAATCCGGGTCCAGCACCAATGTACTCGAAAAATCTATTTGAGCAATACTATGTGGTCTTAAACGATGAAGGAAAACATTGTGAGAAACCCGGCATGTCCCAACCTTTTTAACAGTCAGACCAACCGTCATTGGCCCCAAAAGATTTCAGAATCTTCATTCTGAAATCTTTTGGGGCCAATGACGATTCCTATTTTAGTTATTTATAAGACTTATGAAATAAATAATCCAATATTATGAAATATAATTGTTTTTTTAGTGAAATAATAAAATAATAGATAGATGCTCTATCTTATGCCAAACAAAGAAACAGAATTGTATGTAGGTATAACTAAAACCTTTACAATATAAATGAAATTACAGGCACATGAGACTTTTCATCTTTATGTCTCAGGGTTGGCAGCGTGTGATGCCTCTGGTGTTGCAGGCGTCCACAGGCGTGGCAGTGGACCAAGATAGGAATATACTGTGAAGTTAATATTTTATAATTACGAGAATTGGGCTTCTACTAAACGTAACCAAAAAATATTTTAACCCCTAACCAAAAAGAGCAATATTATAAGTACCTATAAGGCCATTGTGTCTTTAGGTACCTATGTAAGTCTGTGTCCTCATAACTTCGGTGTGAGTGATCCGATTTCAATACGGTTTTCTTTGTATAAAAGTAAGGTGTTGTTTGCAAGGTTCTTAGATATGTTTGATTGATATTCAGCAGCTCATCAGGATCATCAGCTCAGAGATACTTGAAAACTATTTCCTACAATGAATCAGGTTATATTGAAAAATAAAAAAAGTAGTGTAATAATAACTTTTATTACATCTAATTCTTAACAGTTAATCCTATTTGTGCAGACAAGATTTTTACAATTGATAAATTATATGAAAGTACAAACCAAACTTCCGAAGTATGACCGACTGTAGAATTAGAAATTAAGTTTTCTATAAATATAAATTACATTAGTCTGAACCTGTAAAGCGCGATAGTACGTAAAACCTAGAGCTCTATGACACTAGTTTGATTCAGGTATACAGTGTTAAATTAATAAATAACTTAAGCGTAGATAGCCACCGAGTTTTGTACAATGTCAGCCATCTTTAAATACTATAGGTGTGCGCCTGACGCCGACATAGGGCCGTAGCCAGCCTGTCTAATGCCCATTTTCAACAACCAACACTTGTTTAATGAAACACTTAATGAATGTCAAATTGACTGGTTTCTATGAAAAACTGTAAAATATGACATATGGTATAAATATGATATGAGGTGTCTCGTAAGCGTTAGGTGGCCCGTAAGTGGTTGGTTAAAATTAGATTTAACCTAGTACATAGCTAAATCCCGATTTTACCATCGACCCCTAAGTCTAAATGGTCACTTAGGGCCCAAATACATCCGACCGAATTTACGTTGACGATCTTCCGTCGCGTAATTTTATATAATCTTATATACGCTTCAAGAATTCAATGGTGAGCACATATTCTTGGCCTTTGTTTGTTTCTCTGTTTTATGATTTAGTTTTTATTATATATTTGGAAGAGAGTCTAACACTTGCCAAGTTTAGGCGCATTTTTTTCTGTCATCAAAGAGAACAATAGAGAAATTCACAGGCCATGAATAAGTGGTCCACTAAAGTTAGGTTAGGTTGTCAAATCAGGCATAAAACCACCACCGAAATCTGACTACGGGCTTTGTGCCGACAAAGTTGGTGAAGACTCTCAGATACGAAGAGTTGGGTTGCGCGAGCGCACAAAGTTCAGGAGTTCGTCACTGTCTTCGCATACGAAGGGTTTGACGTGGTGGCAGGCCACGTCGTGCCATTTGATGCCGTCGTTGTAGAAGTTGTTCAGGATTGAGAGGCAGGACTCGTCGTTACCCTGCGCAAGAAGCCAGAAATCACACACTGCACACATAACAATATCTACTAATATTACAAACGCGAATTTGTATGTCACACCGCAACGAACCAATTTTAGATAAGTAGTGGTACTCATGCAACTTTTTATCCCGGTACCATGAGAGCGAAGTTGTGGGCAGACTCTGGTTCTAATCATAAGGTGCACACTGCCATTCATACCTTCAAAAACGGTAGAGGATAACCTACTGACATTCAATCTACAGATAGAAATACAGATTTATTCAGGTTGCGTTTATGCAACTGCTATTTGTGAGAATTAGAAATTTGCCTTCGTACGCTACCCAAACCAGATGAACCTATAGGCCCACATATCGGCAACTCGTATGCAGGCAGACCAACTGTCGTAAAAATAAAATACTATGCAGCATTCTGTAAAGCTAAACTGTTAAAGCATTGCGAATCTTTTAATTTCAGTCTATCTAATTTGTAGGTTGAAACGATAAGCTCTCATAAAATTGGAGAATTTAGAGCGGCTTAAGAGAATGCTTTACAGAATCGACACCACAATAATTATGTAAAAAGTTCCATGTCGCTGACGGAGCTCGCCAAACTTGATTATACCCGAGATGCGAACTTGAAGTAACAAAATTCCACTTCCATGAATCACTCTGTGGCTAAATTCTGCGGAACAACTTTCACGTCTTGTTTGCCTCTCGAAGAAATTGAAAATTTTCCGATACGAAAGTGTAAATAAAAACAACTTAAGAGTCGATACTTGGGCATTTTAAACGATGGATGTGTCACTTAGGTACATGTTTGCTGGTTTGGTAACCTTATAGTTTAAAGGGCACTTCCTTGATAATATCAAGGAAGCTTTACTTTATATTATAAAGTAAAGGTAAAGGTCGATGAAAGTTCCGCATTGGACGTACGTAACTCGTAAGTTATCGAGATGAAGCTGGCTGTATCGGACGTTGTGGATCCAATTTCCGGTGTTGCTCTGCGTGGTATGTTAAATTTTATAGTCGGTGCCGGATCAGAGAGATAACTTATCATTCCGATAGGAAAGTGTACACCAACAAAACTCACGTGAGCAGCTTCGCGATTGTAGAGTTGTGCCAGTTTAGAATCAAGCTTCGGTGTTGCGCTCGGCTTTTTGTACATGTCGGACCAAAACCAGCAGTTTTAAGACCAAAGAATCCAAAATAGCGAAACTTACTTGAGCGGCCTCGCGGTTGTCGGGTTGTGCCTGGCCGTATCCTCCAGTGTAGGACCAGTCACCGGTGTTGCGTTGCGTGGTGGATCCGATCTTGGCACCGGAGCCGGACCAGAACCAACCGTTGACATTGGGGGGCTGCAGGTCGGCTCTGTCGCAGCCTGCAAAATTGCACTTGCGACCCGACGTCCAGATGTAGCGCACGTTACCGCGGGCGATCCTCTGCTTGATGAACTCGTTCTCCTGCGCGAGCATTTCCAAAGGTTAAACCATGACAGTAACACACAATTAATACATATCGCATACATACTCTCTAAGGAGTCTATTGTAACATTTTGCAAATTAGGTAGGCACACTTCATTTATCATTCTAGATAAGTATTAGATTTGTAAAAATCATCGCATGTAAAAAGATAAAATGTTGAACTTACTTATATAAGTCCTACATTTAATCTGCAGAAATCTAGAATATCTGCTGCCTTAAAAGGAAGCATACCTAAGTGTCACGGCCGCGGTCGACGACTTTTCTCGGAAACGCCTACAAGCTAGGTACGTGTTACGAATAATACTTACAATCTCGCCACAACCACGAGCTCATCTAAAACATGTCTTCACTTCGACTGCAACAAGTTATTGTATCTACCTATATTCGACAGCTTTCCGGGGTGTTGTTTTGTTATCTCTGATTTGCGGTCTCTATTGTGTCAGCAGTTCCTTAATGAGATGTTTGCTGGGGCAGCATGTCATGTGTATAGCGGGAAGTCCATGTCCGTGGCACACGTCCGGCCGGCACTACACGAGAAGTGGGCAACGGTCGGCATGCGGCAGGAGGTATTTGTGCCGCGTGCTACTTGTCCGGCCCCATCATCATCGCAGCCATAGCCGACTGAGACGCTCTCGGCCATTGCACCCCTTTCACGCGACTCAACGCTCTACAAATCGAATCAATCTAATCCAACTAGCTATACTAATGAATATTGATGCCTGCGATAACGAGTAACACACATTGAATGCTTGAAACAATCGGCGCGGAATTCCGGATCTGAGAGCCTAAAAACATTTCACGTCTATGTATAGGTAGATGAGATGCATTCTAAACGTGAAATGTTTAGGTCATTTGGAATATCTAATAGTTAACTAGACACCTCGTAAACAAGTCAGCAATGCCTATTCAGCACAACATACAAAGAATTTGCTTCGCACTTTCGGCTTTTTACATAGATATCTAGGTAATCACTTGGGGCCTTAGTCATAATCATTTTTTAAATCTATTGTTTTGTTCTCTCTTATGTAAAATGTCATACGTCAAAACAAGACAAAAGCTATTTTAACTAAAATAGGTTTAAAAAATTATGAATAAAGAAGTTAGAGTTTAGAAGAAACCCTAGATAGTAGATTATAGTAGGTAGATTGTTTACCTAGTTACATATTTTTCTATTGATATGTAGAAAACTTACATAACAAGCGCGTACGTAACATAACAATAGGTTGAACTTTCATTAAGATGACTTTTTGCACACTTTTGAATGTAAATGATGTGATGTCAAGAGGTGGTCGGGCAGAGGTGTGTTCCTCATTCTTGAAAAAAAGTGTGAATTGATTGTATCTTGCGCTTGCGGTAGTTAGACAAACCTTTGTATTGTTGGAATTTCGTTTTTGCTATGAGGTAATTAGGTAAATACATTACATACCTTACAATACATAAACTACATCCGTGATCCGGTTGAGTTTTTTAGCGAATTAAAGTAAGGTCATTTTGCAATGAAGTGGTGCTGTGATACGTGACATGGCCATTAGTCTCATCATGCAGCGGATACATTACCTAGGGTCCGGTGTTTTGTGCAAGTACAATCTCTCGACGACCTCGGCCGTAGAGTTGCAAAAGACATAAGTGCGATCTCGAGGCAATTTATTTGATCCTTACGAAATCGCACTTAATTGCAATTTCAATGGGATTGCTGCCTGAGAAACGTGAATTGGACGTCGAGATTATCATTGCCATTACGGAGTTCTCAAATATCTATGACAAGGTTTAAACTACCTGCTGCAATTTATCATTTAAAGTATCATCACGGTGCGCTACGGATATGGAATTGAAACTAGATTTTGAAATCAAAATTAGATTGGTGATTTGGTTGAAGTATCTTAGGTACCTTTATTGTGCACTTTTTCACTTTCGCGCAGGTGGTTTATGATTGCGGGTTATCCTTTACGGAGCTCCTTTAGTGGTTTTATTCACTACCTACTTACTTATATCTGTGATCGAAGCTGTACATGCAATCATGGTTGCTTTTCTGTTCCAGCAACTGTACTACATTATTTTACCACACTGGGTTTTTTGCCAAAGGCCACTAGGAAAACCAAGAAAGAACTAACACTAGAAAAGAAAAGATGTTTCGGAGATGTGGCTACGTTATCAATGATGCCACGTCACATGCAGCATAACATACCTGCGGTGTCTCCATCGAGACGGCGTCCATGCAATGGCGACGGCAGATGTTCCTGGCATCCAGCCAGTCTACCTCGAGGCTCCTCGTGGGAGCGTGTTCCCAACTGAAGAAGTAAGAGTGAAGAATTCCACGGGCATCGCGGTACGTCGAATGGCGAACCCCTGTGGAAAAACACGTGAGTTCAAACTTAGTAAAAGATCGTCTTAAAAGTGGTTTCTAACAGCTATGGAGAGAATAAGAGATACCTATCATTGTGTTTCAGCCAAACCTAGTGTCTTCTTCCGAAATAAATCGTCTTCGATCTCATGTCATGAGATCCTAGTGAAGTAATGTTTAAGAGTGCGACAACATTGTGTATTGAGCTGAACATATTATGTACTTATAAAAATGTCTGTTTTGCTGAACGTCGGTAAAGAATATAACATACCTATTGAATTGAAAACGGTGTCGACAGAACGAACAAGCGACGCTACAGACCTAAATAGCCTTAGTGTGTTACTAGTTAACTAGTCGCAGATTTCGAAATTACGTCTCCCACAGCTTGACGTTTAGCTTTGCACAACACTGCGAGTAGGTACCTACCCTGTGTGGTGTACTGATTCTCACATTTCCATTCGGTGAAATCTAAACCTACTTATCAGGCGTATTTCGTAGCTCACATCTACCTCAGGTTTTATTCCTATTCTAACCTAATTTCAATCGCGTTTAGACATTGCTATTTTAGAGTTTACGCCTCTTGAAGACCATGGAGCCAATTAGAGCACATGGGTTTAATTAGTAGGAGAGTGTTGGCGATAAAAACTCTCGCCTTAATGTGAGGCATTACCGTTCGACCTGCAATCAAAACGAACCCATCGTCAGCTCGTTAAATGAAGCGATTCTTTCGTAACTAGAAAGTGCCTATTTGCAACCTTTTTAACGTATCTCTCCATTACCATGGCTCTTAAAGATACATATGTGTTCTAAAACTGCCCATAACATGCATTGTCTTAACTTATGAAATTATGTAAATTCCTCTTTCAGAGAAAGACACGCTTACTTTCAAACTCATTAGCTATTCACGAAGTCTCGGAAGTAGGATTAGAATATTCGGTAATAAAGCGTTACTTTTCAAATGTATTTTACGTAATGGTGATAACAGTGAATGGCGAAGCGTGAATGGAATTTATTTTTAATAGAGACGCTTCTTATCGAATTATGAGTTATTGTTACAACCCATGGAAATACAAATTATGCAACCAATAAAACGTGTTCCTCGCCGGCGCCGTCACCGGTTTGGCACCTAACCTACCATAAGAAAGTAATCGACTGTTACGTATGTAAAGTGCGTGAGGTAAACATCGTCGTTACTTCTCAATTCTGGAGAGAAAGCTGTCAAACAATATTTACCTTCGATGTCTCGTTATTGTTCTTATTGTAAAGTTATTTAGGTACCTACCCACCTGCAGTGAGTAAAATGTAGAGTCAGTCGAAACTGTGTATATTTATTTAAAGGATTCCTATGCCTATATCATACAAAGATTCTTTGTCTCTTTGTGCAGAGTAGGTACCTACATGACCTGAATGTCAGTTGATTGTGATCGCAAGTGCGCTCCCACATCACATCGCATGGGAGGTGCCGCACCTTGCATACGGGCTCTACATTGCGAAAGCACAATAAATGACATCCTAAAAGTAATGCGTGGTTTTTCAATAACAATTCTGAAGTTGTGTAAACAGGCTAAATTCTCCGCCTTGACGCTTGGCATTGTAGAGCAGCAAAGCGCTTATTCGTGCCCACTCGTCGGAACATTGCAGAAATCTCAGTCGATTTGAAACATAAAGTTCTTAACTTACTTTAATTAAGAACTTATCTCGTAATTATGATCCATAAAAACGCACATAAAAAACCTACATGTTACGAAATTATTGAGGAGTTAATTATATGCTTGGCGCGCGACAGACATCGACCTAGCTTTTCTTGCTCTACTACACAGTAAGGGATCATCAATATGTTAGGTCAAGCAATTACTTTAGCAAGGCAAACCACCTGCTATGAATTGTTGCATAAATATAGATTCTTGAACATCGGTTGTATACAAATAAAAAGTTTTCAATTGCGATTGAACGTTTGCGGTTTTGCAAGTTTGGTTACGCTGCTATAAATATTTTATTGGCAGCTTGATAAGAGTGGGTAATAGGGGTCATAACACGGCTGCGCCTGCGGTCATGGGTCGCATTGGTTATGCAAGATTGGCTGCTGCTAAATGTACCTAGCTCTATTACATTCACTGCGGTACAGTCAATGGCAAAACTCGGCAAAAAAGTAATTAAATCCAAATCCAATCCACAAATTATTAATATAAGTACCTAAACAATTTAGTTTCGGCGAGAGTATGTCTGGATCCCAGCAGCAATGGGAACATTATGGGCTGATTATGCTATGGTGGGTTCTTCTGGATCAGCTGGGATCGATTCCCTCCGGGCAAGAATCTTACTTACTGTTTGCGCAGCTTCTGGGGTCTGGAAGTGCGAGACGCCTCTGGGCATCAGCTACGCAGAGAGCAGCCAGCAAGGCGAGGCCCGCTAGGCAGATATGCCGACTCATCTGTGGACAAGAATTGACGAATGAGTTAATTTGTTGATGCCGTCTTTGTAAGTTCTCTGCTGGCTCCCCCTGGCTTAGTTAAATTATTTTATTGAACTTTACGTTTACTTTTTATTAAGTAAATGATTATTGATGTGATTATGCACGGTAGGTATGTAAAAAATATATGCCGTGGCGTGTCCCACTTTTAGGAATAAACCTCTCGGTCTCCTCCCGTGGATGTTGTAAAAGGCTTCTAAGGAGTTACACCAGGGGATGGGCAGCAGCATCCGTATATACTCCACCTGCCAAGCGTGATTATGACAAATCCTCCCTTTGCATTTTATGGAGGACAGAAAGGCTACTGATGAGGAAGTTATTATGAGCAAATCGATTTGGTTCTGTGAGTTTTACCTATATGTGCAACCACGGTGAGAAGAGGCCCTTTAAGGCTCTGCTTACCCCTTCGGATAAAAAGACGTGTGCTTATGTATGTACCTATGTATGAATATCATTTCGGTTGTTGATTTTTTTATTTGATAATAAAACAATTCGATCCAGACCAACTACAAACCAACAAAACTATTAGCCACGGAAGTATCTACTTAATAATATTAGAAAACGTCCGTTTTAGATAAGCTAGTCCATTTGATTCGCTTTCTCCTAATGCCATAATCTACATAATTTTGCCACTTTTTCTCTCGTTTGCATCTGGTCTTTATACAACGTTTTAATTTAAATGGCAATCCTAATTATACTCGCGTCATCTTTCTCGTCACGTTCCTACATTTATCTCAATATAAGGCAATGTTTCGTTTTGAATTTTTTTTTGCAGATCCGTCACTCGTTCGAAGACTTCATGCAATCGTGTGAACAATATCACAATTCATTCATGTTTTGCTTCATAGGCTCAGATGAAAAAAGCCCTTTACTATTTATGAAAATTATATTATTGGAATTATCTAAACACATCGTTGATAATATAACAACATTAGTAAAACAGAGTTTCTATAGAGACTGCTGGAAGGGGCAGAGGGCTCTGCTTTGCGTGCTGCGTGCCTGTAGTTCACATTCAGAGTCCATTCTGAATGCGTAACGAATATTGACTTTTTGACTTATTCTTCGTGATTGTTTGGAAGATAGATTTTTAATTTGAGTGAAGAGTTCGCGATCTTTTATTTAGAGGCTTCCAAAAATGGTATTTAGAAAAGCAAGGAAATTTTTATTAGTTTATTCCACAAAAAAACATAGTCTGGGATCATAATAATCTGATACCTAATCATAGTTTGAGAGATTTAGAGAGCTTTTGAGCAAAAAGGGCTTGATCGTTTAGCAATGCAGTTCGCGTCGAGGCGGCATCGCATATTGGCTCGGACACGCCCCGGTGTTGACGAAAGTGGTCACGGGCCAGGCCAAGTTCGCTTTCTTTTATTTATGCAGACCTCGAATGCTCAATGACAATCAATACGTGAGATGAATTTATTTTGTTGTTTTGTGAAAGCCAACCCGGCTCGCTGACCTCTTTGCTAGAAGTTACTGACTGGTAGATATGTGGATGATTTGGAACGTGGCTTATGCTAAAGGAGAGTAGTCTTCAACTAAGCTATATCCGGATTGTGAATTTATAGCTATAGGATGCAAGCGCGAGCAGTAAAGTAGCTGAGATAAAGCAGCAATAGTACCTAGTAGTACTGTAATGTATAGTAATGCTGATCCTATCTAATTTCTTCCTTAGTTGGTACCAATATTAACGCTGGTAGATATGTTTTTATATTTTGTTTTGTTAAGTGTTCCAGGACCAATCTTTATCAAGAAAATAAAAGCTTCCTAGGCGCATTTACTATATAACTTTTATTACAATTGATTTAGTTCAAAATTTTGTTTCTAAGCCATTTTCTGTGGTAGTTTTAGTAAGTACCTATTGAAGATAAAGCTTATGTTATTTTCTTGCTAATTAAAAATCTTTCATAATTACTTATGTAAATGAGTAAGTACTTATTTACATAATTAAGAAAGATTTTTAAATTAACAAGAAAATAAAATTAAACTGACTTTATTAAAAATTTAAAATAAAATAAAAATATTGTATGCACTGATTTTATGCAATACGCAAAGAAACAACCGATAGTCTCAAAATTGTAAGCTATGTCCAATCACTTAGGATCAAAATAATATCATACTGCGATAAAAATATGAGACCATGCAGGTTTAGAATAAACAAACGGAAAGCACGCACATTTCTGTAGTTGATGGTATCCGTGGGTTTCACTGCAAAGAGGTTTGTTCTGCGCGTACCTCGGTGGTGGTGATGCGCTAGCGGCGTGGTGCGGTGGAGCGTGGCGTGGCGCGTTCGGATGCACTTGTGGGTAAACTCGGTACGCGGCTGTGACTCGCGATGGTGCTCGAGGGACTGGCGTAGCCGCAGGTCTCCTCTCTAATTAAGCCTCCGACATTCATTCACTTTCACTTCCAATACGAGAGAAGACCCGCCCGCTTCTCCGCGCCTCTTCAAAACAGAATCTAAAGACCTTCTGGAGGTCGTAGCCGGATACCAGAACGAGTTTACGTAATAGGATTATTATGGTATCTAAACATCGACTTAACAATTACGAAGGAACCTGTGTACGTTAGGTTAGGCAGGTACTTTCAATAATGACTGACCTACAAACTATAAAAGAAATAATACAATGCAAATCGATTTCGTGCGTGACATTATTTCAGCGAAGATCTCAATCTGCCTATAATTAATGAGCTTAGAATAGCTTCGGTGTAGCATTACACTGTTTTTCTCCAAATCACTTTATGCATCTACCGGTAAATAAAGGCAAACAGACCGATGATTTTATTTATTGACTAGCAAGTTCAGAGAGTAGGTAATAGATTGATGCTTATCTGGACATGGCTCTGTTATAGGTATACTTGTAAAATCGGAAAAGATGGCTTTCAAGTGATTTTCAAATTGTCGAGCCTGTTGAGATGAGACTGTCTTGAAGCGAAGAAACCTTTCATAAATTATGAAAGGATCATGAGATCATGATCAGTATCTAATTTAGAAAATAGTTTAGGTACCTGAGGGTCGGTCATAGGGCTGCCTAATTCAGTGCATGCCATCAGAAGGCCAATTCTCGTAATTATTTTAAAACCACTGAAAGTGGACCGAATCGAGACTGAATTGTGAATTGACTGAAAATTGGTATTCTGCTCCCTCATAATAACATAGTCTACGTTCGATGCATGACGACCGTCGATTAGTATATAATAGTAAGTATACAATAATTGAAAAGAGTGAAGAGAGACGCTAAAGTTCTCGGAAAATCCTAAATGGGTAACCTGGTAAAGTACTGACTGAATAAAGAACCCATTGAGTCTCGAGAAAAACAAGCCCTATTTACGTCTTGACTGGCAAATACGAATAGAGTTATTAATTTAGTACAAGGGATCCAAACCACAGGATCTATCAGTCTACTCTTATAAATAACCTACTGGCTGGACGGACGAGTGACTAAAAGCTTTTCTCAAACTTGCTTGCATGCAAGCAACAAAGCTTGCTCGTCTCTTTATTTATTGCATGATTGTCGTCGCGACCATTTTGCAATTTGAAGTTATTAATGATATACTTGAGTATCGGTTCACGTATATGTAAATACTCCTTGAGATAAAGTGCAGTGCAATCTTCTCGTGATTAACGAATGCAACGCGAGGTCGTGCAGTGATGATGCCACTTCGATAATACTTAGTAGGAAGGTGAAAGTCAAACAATGTTTTAGCTTAGAGTATATCTGTTTAGTGGTTTTGTTGAGGAATAAGATTATAATTTATAAAAGAGAATGATTAATTACATTATTAATAGTAAGCACAATAATACATTTTTTAATTGACGGGGCACCTTTAACTTTAACCAACTTTAAAAAAAAACGGTGCGCGTTTATGTCTATGGTAGAGCTCGTTGCTGGCAGTAGCGTAGGGAGCGCGTTGATGTCTGTTGGTAGCGAAGCGCATCGCGGCAGTGTGTAGTGCGTTGATGTATTTTGTTCTCGTATCGTGAGTAATGTTGTTCTATGATTTTGTTAGCAGAGGTCATCGAGGTAGGTACTTACAATACTTACCTTTGTTATAAATTGCATAAAAGTTTTCACAAAGTTTTCAAGTGGTGAATTTTTTTAATAAACCTGCATAGATTTTCATGTTTATTTTAATTCAAAGTGGCCTCTACGTTAAAACGACAACTTCATAGTTTAACCCCTACTATAAATTTCTAACGAACCACTCCCAAGCAGAGTTGTTGCAAAGAAAAAGATCTGCTTACCTAGAACTTACAAACTTTATCCTGACTGAACTATCTGTACCTAAGTTCCTTCTTTTCGTGTCAATAGTCAACTTGTGAACAATATGTGTCCTATGTATAATGAATATAATAATAATAATATTTATTTTCTTAAACTTAATCATAAATTATAAACAGTTCTTTGAGACCTTTTGGTATAAGTATAACCTGTGTTAGGAGATCTCGCTCTTCCGTAAAATTACTTAGATTTAGTTAATTCAATGCATACTTATCTGCCACATTTAGCTTCAGGTGTAGGTGTATTTAGATCCTCTCTCGTGCAGGTGTTAGGGTACAAGGGGCATACCAGCAAGTGCTGTATTGACCAAGGTAGGTAGGTACTAACATAATTATTATTTCTATGCTAGGTGAGCAGCGAATATTACGCAATGAGGCCATGACGACGATGTATCTCGAAAAGTCTAAACAGACGGTGTGATTGTTTAACCTCTGCCCCTTGCGTGCGCAAAAGTTGTAGACCTCTCGGCTCTCCTCGTAAAATGCTTCTTTGCAATCAAATATGATTTTGCACATATCAGTTTTATCGAGGTTGTTACTTTTGTTTGTGAAAATGTACAGTTCCACCGATATGTGTAGCCATGATGTCATGTAGGTAAAATTTGCATTTGTTAAGAATGTAGTTGACTGTAAAAATGTATGTATTAATTTAACATTATTAAAACCGTCACATATACGGGCGCAATAATAAATATTACATCCCGACTGTAAATACCGCACATGCAGCAGGTACTTTGCTTATTCGACCCGTCTAGGTACTTGACATCAGACGCACGTTCTGTAGTTATAGAGGCTGTTTCAAATTTTAAACCTTATTATGGATCAATCGAGTTTCTTTTTTAACAGACTTCACAAAAAGGAGGAGGTTTTACCTCATATCTCCGGCGTTTATGAACCGTTTTGGAAAATTCTTTTTTTATTTGAATAGATAGATATACTTCCAGATTGGTCCCATTTTTTTCAGAATCCTTTTCTGATGATGGAATCCATGAGGAATTGAGGGAACTCCAGCTTATACTTCCAGATTGGTCCCATTTTTTTCAGAATCCTTTTCTGATGATGGAATCCATGAGGAATTGAGGGAATTCCTCAAATATTGTACCTAGGCATACATATGGCGATTTTGATATTTTCAGCAACAAACCAAGCATTTGCATTCAGAAAGTATCATACTACTTTCTCCACTATGGTTCTTTCATAATTTTTTTTTCATCCAAATATTTGGTCGAATACAATGGCGGAAGTCGGTTTTTTAAATGAAAAGCTATCATCTTTATATTTGATTTGGTTAGTTCATCAGAAGATGATTCTGATAGAGAAATGTGATATGCGTATTACTGTATCAACAGGAACTAAAAACAGAACGAAATGGACTGAAAATCACTTTCAAAAAAAAAAGTACCATCATCATTATCATCCCCACTTACTGGATAGTGATCCTATAGTGGTTCCGTTGGTAACTTTTGAGGTACGAAACCCTAAAAATGGTTCTGGTTATTTTCAGAGTAGGTACGAGGGGTAAGTATGAATAAGCACTAGTGCCTATCTACGCGAAGTTTTAATTCACGTAGCTCAATAGTTATGTAACACGCAACGTTTCGAAGCAGAACACCCTGTGGCTGTTTGGTGTACAACCGAATTGAGAACCTCCTCCTTATTTGGGAAAAACCGTCCAAAGCTTTACAGTATAGCGCCCGTCTGTGACGGCCAACTAACATAATATATTATATTATTGAGTTAACTATAATTTTTCAAAATGGGTAATTAATTTTAAACCATAGATCATAACTTTTAGATAAATTCGGAATTACCCATGACATAACGGAATTCCCCCAGGTTACAAAATTTACCGGTCTAAAATGTAGACGTAGTCAACTCATCCGACATGAGACGAATACTAATAATAATAATAATAACTCTACTCGACTCATGTCGGAGTTACCCATGGAGTTACCCCAATGCACATAACCTTATTAGCTATAACTACCTGTAGGTACCTAGGTACTTATTCATTTCAGTGATTTCCTAGTCTATCTAGGAAATCACTGAAATTAAAACCTGTAAAACTTTTAATCTAGTATGTATGTCATATATACCTTAGGTAAAGGTAGGTTGGATATCTACCATATCATATTTTTTCAAGTTTTCCTTGGCCATAGTTTTTTTACACGTGACTTATTTATTAGGTAAGTACCTACACAGACTTGGATGTTCAATCTATGTATGTGGGTATAAGTTAGTTTACTTACCACCAAATCTATTGCAGAGTTAATAAAATTACATAAGTAGGTACATAATATACCTAAGTACTTACCTTCTAAGTAAGGCAGGATATAAGTAGGTACTCGTAGCAATAGCTTGCAATGTCTCATTGTTTATATAATATGTAATTAGATGTATAGGTGTATAGTCAAAGTTGGTATGTGCCTACACAATTTAAAAGTGAAAATGTCGTTGCTGCACTCGAACACACCCATTGAGTGAGGTCCATCTTTGACATAAGCACACGTCATTATGGTATAGGCACTGATTGATTGACACATTGTTATGTTAGGTAACTGTAGAAAATAGGTAGGTAGGTAATTGCGTGATAACGCTCATAAAACAAACACTTTCCTATTACTTTCGTCATAAGTAAATCATCGGCAGGAAGTCGATGGATGGAGGCGGCTTAAGACCGTTCGTTGTGGCATTCTAAGGGGGAGGCCTATGTCCAGCAGTGGACTTCTACAGGCTGATGATGATGATGAAGGAAATCATGGAGTAAAATTGTTGGAAGCGTTCGGTTCATTCATTGATGGACCAAAACAATGGCTCTATTGTCGAGATCAAGCAGTCTGCTATCAGTCTGTAGATCAATAGTTATACGAGGAAGGAAGGCATTAGGTACCTACTTCCTGCGATGTTGATAGGTAGGTATTTAGCATGCCTGCCTGTATCTAGTACTACTTGCCTAGCACCTACCTACCAAGTATATAGTCTACCGCTAGCTGCAGAGCTAGGTGTCGATACGCTTGGGGCGAACTTTCTCAGATAGGTTTCTATTGTCAATATTGTCATAATATTATCTTCGAGGTCAATCGTGATTAGTATCCCCTAAATAGTCTGTGATCGTGATTGACGAGTCGTACCAGCGATACCTATTCCTCCTCCATGTATTCAGTATTCAGGAGACGACCATTTAAATCCTACATAAAGATTAATCTAATTAAGAAAGCGTATTACACTATTGATGACTATATAAATGATAAAGCCGCGTGGCCTGATGTCCCTCTGCCCCCCGACTGCTAAAATGGAAATTTGCAATATCTGTACTTACCTATTTACATGTTTCTATAAGATTATTATTTATAATAATAATAATAATAAATAAATTCTGGACATTTCACACAACATTATCTAGCCCCAAGCTAAGCAGAGCTTGTGTTATGGGTACTAGATAACTGATATATTTATAAGTATAGCGTGTGCTGTCGTGCATATTTTTTTTTTGCTGATGTTTATTTAATTTTGACTACCTTCCTAAGTTTTTAAGTTCTCATTTACTATGTATCAGCAACTCCTTGCTCCGAGGCACCACACAGGCACTTCTCACCTAGTGGTAAGACGGACCATTTTTGTAAGCCAAGCCGTATTTGTTGCCTGATTCTTCTAGGCTTGGTCGCGTTGGAACAGGAGTAATTTAAGTTTATAAGACGATTCAAAATGATCCTTGTGATTTCAATGAATAAAATTCTTTTTGACTTTGATTTTGGTGTTATGTTATTGGTACCTACTCTTTTCAACGCAGCAAGCAGAATTGAATCATGCCATCAGCCGGTTGCTGTCCACTGCTGGACGAGGCCTACTCCATCGAATGCAATGAAGGGAATTTCTCATAATCACCACACTTGTCAGGCGGATTTGGTAATTGCAGTGCTATTGGTGCTAAGTACCAACTCAGGTGGATGCTGCTGCCTGTCCCCATCATATTGTAATCCCATAAACGGCTTTCCTGACATCCACGGGAGGATACGGAGGGATATATTTTGAGTCCGGAGTCCGGATACACCACGGCCAACGCAGAATTGAATAGGTTGGTAAAATCGGGGTCGAAAGAACAAAACGAACGGAAAGAACGAAGCGATAAGTATACGTAAAATTAGCTTATTGGTTTCGGGTTCTCCCAGCTTCATTATCATCATTATATATCAGCCTGTAGAAGAGGAGTCCCTTGCTATGACTACTGGACATGCCTCCCCCATAGACAACGAACGGTTAAGCCGACTTCCTGCTGGCTGCCTGTAAAATACCGTTAGTCCAGCTATAGATAGGGCCGGGTACCATTTTACACTGTATGCTCCGGTTCTTTCTTCCCCAACGGTTGTCTGTTCTGCCAGCTATAGGCCTGCGAGTGGTTCTATTTTCAAACACTAATCGGCGTTGTAAACCGTCATTCTTATTTATATAGCTGTAAGGATTTGTACTTATACTTAACTGCCAGCCAGTCTGTCGCAATCGCAACTCAAAGAAAAAAAAGATTGTATGAAACGCAGTAGAATTTTAATGGTGACCATTTTTATCTCACTCACTTCCTCTATCTTTCTCGTTCTTTGATGACCAGTCAGCAGATGGTCAGCAGTCAGTCACATTCTCACATTGTCAGTTTGTTTCTCTGTTTCTCTTAGATAATATTGCGAAATATTTTATTATTGTGGTCTATTAATGCTAGAATACGTTTATGTGTGTTGCTTGCTTCTGAAACCTAATTAATTTCTGTGAATATGAAGTACATAAATTGTGAAATATGCGGCTTACAATCAGATAGAAAAAACGGCACAAAACTTTTTTATGGCCAGGTTTCCTCTGGATGAAGTCCGGTTAGTACCTACCTAGGTTATTAGATTATCAGTCCTATACCTACTTCTTCTTGGGCCAAAATATCATAGATTCCTAAAAATATCATAATCCCAAGCATTAATAATTTTGATTCTGAATGATAGTGTGGTGAACGATATCTTCAATTATAAATATCGATATCGATGCTTTTATTTTTTAGGAGTAAAAAATTGGTGAAATTACTAAATATTTCATCATCAACCCAAAGAAGTCTGCAAAGAACTGCTGGACATAGGCCTCCCCCATAGACTGCCACGATGAAACACGAGACACTGATTGTAGCACAAGTACATTTAAGATGCTTATAACCTAAATGTAATGGGTGAGCCTAAGGTTGTCTGGAAGAGATCGCTCTTTAGCGCTAAGACTACCTGGTAAATGCAGAAAATAAATGTTATGTTTTACTTTATGGCGTTTTTTTTTACACAAATCCAATAAACTGGACCTTGTGCCACTGGTTTTGTTTTAGTGGTGCTAAAACAAAACTGGTGAAAATAATAATACAAAAATATTAATTCAAACTAGGTAAGGTCATTCATCAATATCGATAAATTTTGAATACTGTCTGCACATCACTATTCCATTTTTGTATGTTGGTAGAACTGATTGTTTTGTCAATCGTCCGTCATGTTGGCTTTTTGCGGTATTTGTGTTTTGACGACAGTATTTTTTTACTCTATGTCCCGTCTCTTCTTACGTATAGTTAATTTTGCATCCTCTTTGCTGCCAGCAATGTTCTCTCCTTAGTCTGTGCAGCATAATATTATGAGCTCAGAATATGACGTCATGCACTAAGTTCCTGGAAGTCTTTCGAAGTGAAAATATCCTCGGCCAATTCTGAGCTATGCAGGTGATCTTGGTCCTTCTACGATTTCGGACGGTTCTATACGGTTCCTCTTTTCGGATAGGTATTATCACATAGGTAGTAAAACGAGCAAGCCCTCTCCTTAGCCTGTAGGTAAGTGTGTTTGTTCCTTTCTATTTTACTAATCTACTCATTCATGACAATTTCGCTGTTAGGTTAGCCTGACCAAACGATATACCTACCTATAGGTATAATATCTTGTCTCGAAAACGGGGAGATTTACCTACCTCGTTAGCATTGGCATTTAACTTATCTAATGACTAGTGTTTATTCTATGGCATTGGTCTGTACGTATAAGATGGGACTCGTTGGACATTTATAACGGTTGTAGGAAGTCGGTGGATGGAGGTGGCTCAAGACCGTCGGTCGTGTCATTCGATGGAGAGGCTTGTGTAAAGCTGTAGACGACTAACAGTTGATGTTAGTGATGATCATTCGATGGGGAAGGCGTATGTCCAGCTGTGGACGACCACAGACTAAGGAGATTTAGGACGAATAACGGTACAGGGTGATGTTAGGTCATGGAAGAATTTCTTCTTGACCTTATTCTGAAAACGTTGACTTTTTCCTTAGAGAATACTTTTTCGGCCCACGGACCAATATTTTTTATCTGTGGGACAATTCATTCTTAATCTATGGAAAAAAATAAGTGCTGACATTGATATTTCTGATAAATTGACAAATGAATAGAATATGTATTCATTCTTCCATGTTACTACCTTATGGTATTTTCCCCATAATTTAGAGCAATTTTTGTCAACTAGGGTAGGTATTTAGTAGGGGAAAATATTTTGGTAAACGAAACATTCGTTTGTTCGTGATGCTTGCGAATGAAACAGGATGCTTGCAATATAATCTGTCATTTCGTTCACTCCAAGACTCAATGAGAAAAAACAACAAGGTTCAAAAGGACAGCAAAATAATAAATTAGCTTTGCTGCTGAAAATTTGATTAAGGAACGTAGTACCTGGGATATACTGCGGACATAGGTATACTTTATACATATGTTGGGGTAAAAATATATATAAAGAGTTGTTGCACTGGAATGACAGACCTTTGACTTGACATAACCACAATCCATTCCCTCAATTTATTTCCTCCAAGAATCCCTCCCTTCCACAAATTGACTCAAAATCAATTTGACAACCAAAGGCAGACATGTTTGTTTAAAAAAAATCTTTTCTCCATTCCATTCCTGTCAGTCAGTCACCAGTACCTCGTTCATTCCTTCTTTCTTTCAATTTTCTAGGGAAAAATGGCTGATAATAAATTGTACGATGTTATAGGGGTTTCCAGAAGTGCCAGTGACTCTGAAATTAAAAGAGTAAGTGTCGATTACTCTCGTTTTTCACCCATTGCTTTGCTTCCCACATGTTTGTTGTAATGTCACAATTCACATAATCATTGCATGGTCCAACCCATTGTCCTCAACTGAGTTTTGAGGTAATAAAAGAGCATTTTATGTTTTCAGAACTATCATAAACTGGCTAAGGAATTTCACCCTGACAAAAATCCAGCAGCTGGTGATAAATTCAAAGAAATCAGTTATGCTTACGAAGTTTTGTCTGATCCTAAGAAAAGGCAAGTTTATGATAAGTATGGGTTGAAGGGCCTTCAAGAGGGTGCGCAAGGCGGTAACTTCGCACCTGATGATCTATTAGGACACATATTCGGAGACTTCTTCGGCATGGGAGGCAGTCGAGGCAGGGGCCCCGCTCGCGGCGAAGACACCGCGCATCCGCTCAAAGTCACCCTAGAAGACATGTACGTCGGCAAAACCACAAAGCTACAGTTGAGTAAAAATATTATTTGTGGTGGTTGCAAGGGGATCGGAGGCAAGCCAGGTGCAGTTGTGACATGCAAGGATTGCCACGGGCAAGGTATCAAGGTGTCTTATCAGCAGATTGCACCACACATGACTCGGCAGTTACAGGCACGCTGCCCCACCTGCCACGGTCAAGGAGAGATCATCAATGAAAAAGATAAATGCCCTAAATGCAAAGGTAAGAAGGTTCTGAATGAATGCAAGATCTTAGAAGTGCATGTTGAAAAGGGAATGAGAGACAATCAGAAAATACTGTTCCGTGGTGAGGGAGATCAGCAGCCCGACACACAGCCCGGTGACGTCATCATTGTGGTGCAGCAGAAACCCCATGATGTATTCCAGAGGAATGGAGATGATCTACACATAAAACATGAGATAACTTTGACAGAGTCCTTGTGTGGTTTTGAATTTGTAGTCAAGCATTTAGATGGTAGAGACTTGCTTATTAAACACAACGCTGGTGATGTGATCAAGCCCGGCGACACTAAGGGTATTCAAGGTGAAGGGATGCCTCAGTACAAGAACCCATTTGAGAAAGGCAACCTTTATATAAAGTTCGATGTGGTTTTCCCCGAGAACAACTTTGCTACTGAGGAACAGTTAAAGAAGCTGGAAAGTTTACTGCCCCCGCGGCCAGCTTTTGCGATGCCGATCGGAGACGATGTTGAAGAGGTGAACCTGATGGACTACACCGCCAGTGCGAGCGGCCGGGGCGGGCGCGAGGAGGCCTACGCCAGCGATGATGAGGAACACATGCATGCAGGCCCTGGGGTACAATGTGCGCATCAGTAGTCCAATTAGCAGTCCTTAGCAGACTTTACTCAAACCTCACTCTACATACACATATACATACCTTAATTTAATCATAGGTAGTTTATAAATTTATAATACACAAAGCTGTTTGGTACACTTTGCTAAAATTATTTGAAGAATGTGTGCTGTATATTTGACCAATTTGTATGTATCTAATGAACATACAATTAAGGGATTTTAAAATTGTTTTAGATTGTTCAATATACTTAACATACTATTTTATGTTACATGTATCCTATAGGGTGTATGTATATTGAAATGCACTTCATTACATATTATACATAAATACTTAAAATCAATTTAGACTCAACTGCACCAACCAGAGTTTGCTTTTAACTCATAGCTATTTGTACTGCACGATTGTTGAGTTACATTGTGAAAGGATTATATGCTAATGCTCGTTGGTGCAATGGGGCCTTAATGTGTTGATTGTAATCAGTCCTATCTCAAGACATACTTTTTATCAGCATGATAAGCATTCAATGACTACCTTTTAGAATTATATATGTGCACTCTTAAGTCGGCACAACACAATAATTCATGGGCTTACTTGTAAAAAATCTATCAAACGTTAAGTAATGCTTAAAATATTGCCATCCCTTACTATTGCATAATGTCAAACAGTGGCAGGACTCATTTTAAGCAATGCTTAAATTTAAGTAATGTTTATAAGTCAGGGGGTCAGTTATAAACACAATTTTCTTCTTTGAAACTTGATAACTGGTCTATTTAATTCAATTCACACAAGTGTAATAAATATAAACATTCAGTATAAAAACAATTTATTTGTGAGCACCAGTTAAACCAAAAATAGAGATAGCAAGTACAGCAATAATTACTACAAACA
Source organism: Epirrita christyi (assembly GCA_951392215.1). Classification (NCBI taxonomy): domain Eukaryota; kingdom Metazoa; phylum Arthropoda; class Insecta; order Lepidoptera; family Geometridae; genus Epirrita; species Epirrita christyi. The sequence continues at coordinate 10,924,215 of OX595835.1, read as the reverse complement.
GGGGTTGCTAGGCTTTTTGGGTTTGCCCTAAGGCTACATTTTTTTCATGATGCCTGTGCCTTTATTTGAATTTGTGATGATGACTGATGAGCCTCAGCTGGCTGCTATGGTGCCCACTTTGGGATACCTTACATAAGGTGTGTTTTGTAAATGAGCTCTGTTAGTTTTTAGAAGGTTCTGGTTACAGCAAGTGGTCATGGTCACTAGGTCCTATATTTTTATTTCACATCATTATTTCTCATGATGAAATGGCTGTATTTTAGTGTTTAATGATGTGTATGAGTTTGTAATAAATATGTAGTTCATTCCATGGGTCTTTTATCATTGGGTGAGGCAAACAATCTTTGACAAAATATGTGTTTTATTTAAACAATAAAAAGTATTTATTATTGACATCTCTTGGTACCTACTTCTTTCATTGTTGATATCTCATTGATACTTCCGTCTTTTTGCACCAACCAATATTACAAAGGGAAACTTTTGCTTGTTAAAATTACAGTTTTCTAAGAAAAACATCACGTGAAGAAAATTGTTTTTACGTAACTGGTTACAAATCAGTTAGTTACCAAAGTGGCTGAAGGGACGAAAGATTCATATTTATGCGTTTTTTACAGATTTAAAGTCTACTTTATATTTTAATTTCACAGAATAGGACCGCGATTGTTTATGCTTAATAACAGCATTAGACGCAGGAGTGGTCCCAGTATTAAACTGCGTTGGTGCAAGCTGGTATCAGTCTCTTCCAGAACGATTGTTACCTGGGAACAGACATAAATTTTATATAAATGCATGTCATTACGTATATAATTAATAATATTTTTTTATAGGTTAGTAACACTGTCTTCTCTTCTTGTAGTTCAAATTTTCTATAGTCTTATTTATTTTACAAAAATAAACAGAATTGCACATTTTTTTATTTTTCAATGATTATTTTGCCACAACAGAGGCCTTACCATGAGCTCTTATAGCGATTCAGTACAAAATATCGGTTCGTCGTTGACATCCGTCATCATTGAATAACTTTAATCGCAGATGTATACAGGGCGTCCCACGGCTATGCCTCATGGAGGGAAAGTACCTTGAATATTGTAGATGGAACATTTTACTGAAAGAAGACATTATTTGAATTTAAAAAACAATTTAAACTGCATTCATAGATATTTAAATAATTACATGGTTGAACCGGGAATCGAACCCGTTACACGAGAAAAATAATCAGCCAGCTTTATCATACCGATCGAAAGGCTTCATTATAAGAATTATTTTTTTCTAAATAACATAGTGTCAGAAATATAAGGAAGACCAAGAATTTTAAAATTTGATGTGAAATTTTGTTCAGAAAAATGAAAAGCTGACATTGCCGTAAGGACGTACAACTGACATTATCATAAGTACCTATAACTAATAAATGTACCCACTTGAGAAGTACGCATCCTTCCCCTATTAATAATTTAAGTGCATGATAAAGAGATACGTAATTAATAGGTACCTGGTACAACCGTAAGCAACAAATAGAGCCAAAAAATAAAAAAATCGACATGGAGCGAAATAATCAAAAGAGTGCGACTTTGTATTCAACAAGAAGGGACTCATTTTGAGCATTTGATAAATTGATTAATTTTGTATTAAAAATGTTAAAATTCATTGTCTTCCTTTTATTTCTGACACAATGTTATTTTGCAAAAAATAATCCTTATGACGAAGCCTTTTGATCGGTATGATAAAGCTACAGGGTGATTATTTTTCTCGTGTAACGGGTTCGATTATCGGTTCAACCATGTAATTATTTAAATATCTATGAATGCAGTTTAAATTGTTTTTTAAATTCAAATAATGTCTTCTTTCAGTAAAATGTTCTATCTACAATATTCAAGGTACTTTCCCTCCATGTGGCATAGCCGTGGGACGCCCTGTATAGACCTTCTGCTACTGTGCCTTTAAATATAGCTGCGGACATCACGGAACCGATATTTTTTACTGAATAGTTTTTGAACTGAATCGCTATAGGAGCTCATGGTAAAACCTCGGTAATCAGTTAGCTTACAATTATCTTTAGACTTCAGACAACCATGGTCCCATGAGCATGACTGAAGTCTGAAGAGAATCAATTTATAAAAAAATAAATAGCTGCCTTTAGGAACACTGCCAGCTCCATATAGAAAATCCTGTATTACTTCAACTCATACTTACAATCCTTCAGTATAACTTCCAATGACTCGTAATACTTTTGAAAATTCTTTCTACTTCTGCAAAGTGAGTTTAGATTGATGTCATGTAATCCTAAGCTACGAAGTTTGTCCATTCTATATTTTATAGTTTTCTGTGATGATGCCAAAACTCTGGGTTTCTCAGCAATATCTTCAACATTAAATCCTTCATCTATCAAGAAGTCCAAGAATTTTTTAATCTGAAAAATGTGAGTAGGTAACTGAATTGTATAATTCATCCTTGATCCAGCCTTTGTAGTCCAGTCAGTGAGGGGGTTTGACCCTGACAATAATTCCTCTGTCGCTGAAACTTTGCAGTGTGATAAAGTAAAGTTCATAAATTACGGTTGACGAGTTATCCATGATTTTTTTTATTTTTAAATGTTGTATTTCTACCTAAACATGAAAATCACTAATAACTTTTGGTGGAAAATTGCTCTGTCCAAAATTCCTTCGGTATATGTTAGTATACATTAATAAGTATACATATGTAACGGTATCCAGGAATATTTCGATTTCAGTGAGACAGAAATTTAAGAATATCTGTATTTTTATCACAACTTTTTCAGGAAAATTGCTCCGTCAGTTTTAATTTTTTTGTACTTGTAAGATTGTTTAAACTAATCGCCTTGCAGAGTTATCCAAAAGATTTGCCTTTTTGTTCATAGTTTTATGGATTTTTGGAAATAACTTACGGCGGAAAATTGCTCCGTCCATTTTTATTCATTTGTTAGTTACAGTATACTTTATTATAATAGAATTTTAAGTTATCCAATAAAATTTCGCCAAAACACATAAACACATAAACTTTTAAATATCAACTTTTCATACTTAGTCAATTTTCGTACCGCGCGGGGTTCTGTGGGCTCAGCACGAACAATTAATGTTACCGAGACGCAATCGAGACGATCTCAAACGTCAAATATTGGCCAGTGACACAGGAGTGACATGAAATTTTCAATATTTGTGAGTAGATATTTGAAGTTTACTATCGTGTCTTCGTAACTTTAGATGTTCGTGTTTGGGCCTCTGATAATACAGCGGGGCACCGCACCACGCATGCGCTCCGCGCAAGGGCTGCCAGATATACCGCTTTTCCTTTTTTGACACAGCTTTTTTGCTTAGGGATCCGCATTCCGTTTTTGGTTATCGAGGTTCTGTTTTTTTTGGATGATACTATGAGCAACTTTTTTATCACTTTTACACCGAAAAAAAACGCCTAAAAGTAGCTGTCCTTAAACTTATCTCCAAAATAACGTAAAAAAGATGTGGAAAAAATAAGAATATTGAGAACACGATGAAGAATTAAACGAAAGTTATTGCGAGTGACTGTTAAAACAATCAAAACTATTACGCTATTGAAAATTCTCCCAGGGACACTCAACTCGTTTTTGAATAAAAAATTAAAATAAATTACTTACTGAAAATATATCAAAATCATGGAAAACTACCACATTCAAAACCGTCAGTCAGCACACCTACTCGAGTACTTACGACTCGCACTTGGCAAGCTTATTTTGTATGTAAAGTCGTACTTTTTTTAAATCTCGTTAGAAATCAATTGAAACATACTGGCCACCTAGAAGTTGTCATAAAAACAGCCAACGCATCGAAGAAGAAATGATCCACGTTACAAAATTTGACAGTTTAGGTAAGACCACAAAATATAGGAATAGACAGAAGGTCCGCTCCCACCGTCCTTGAAAATAATTACCTAAACTTGCCTGACTCACTAAGGTTGCTACTGTATTCATTCAGAATTTTGAAAAGGAGTAGATTATTAGGAGTTGGAACAAGTTACAAACAATCTCGTTTGGAAAGGTGAAGAACGTTTGCATTTGGTTGTATTTAAACAACCAAATACACTGCAAGCGTAATAATACCGCTACTCATTTTGTTAACAAGTGACAAATGCCTGCACTCGCTATTATAGTCGCGACTGAGCTCTGCTCGAGATTGCGTGAGAATACATGTAAACGTAAAGTCAATGTGTGCTTACCAGAAATGGCGCTATGTTCTGAGTGGACCCTCTGTAGCTGTTTGTTCACGACGACTCTGTCTCTAATTTTTTTTCGTCTGAGAAACTTTACGATTTTGCTTCGGCTTTCAACTTCTATGTGATGTCATATGCTGTAACGCGTAGGCGTTAGGTTCAATTTGGCTCTAACTTTTTTCATACAAATATTAAACTTACAAGCACTTAGAAGCCGAAAGAAACATTATTTATTATTATTTCGTTCTTGAGATATCGTGATGAGTCAGCAAGTAGGTGAGTGATATTTGCCTTATATATATATTGATTCTCATTGATCAAAACTATTGTCTCAAGATGTAGTAAAAGTAGCTCCCGGCGGCTGTGCGCGTAATGTTGATAGTCTAAAATGCGTATGCGACGCCGAAATTTTATTGGATACTTTAAAATGCTGTTGTATTTAAGTGTACTTTAACTAATAAATGAATAAAAAAGGACGGAGCAATTTTCCGCCGAAAGTTATTTCCAAAAAACCATAAAGCTATGAACGAAACGGCAAATCTTTTAGATAACTCTGCAAGGCGATTCGTTTAAACAACCTTACGCGTACAAAAAAATAAAAACTGACTGAGCAATTTTCCTGAAAAAGTTGTGATAAAAAAACAGATATTCTTTAATTTCTGCCTCACCGAAATCGAAATATTCCTGGATACCATTACATATCTATACTTATTAATGTATACTAACATACACCGAAGAAATTTCAGACTGAGCAATTTTCCACCGAATGTTATAAGTGATTTCCATGTTAAGGTAGGAATACCTAATTTAAAAATAAAAAAAATCCTAGATAACCTGTCAACCGTAATCTATAAACCTTACTTTATCACACAGCAAAGTTTCAGCGACAGAGGAATTATTGTTAGGGTGTGCATACAAAGAATTGCCTCGTTCATCGGACTATTGATTAACCAGCGTCCAATACTGGACAAGGCCTCCCATATCCAGGAAAGACCCTAAAATGCAATGAATGGATTTGCCATAATCCACTAGGGTTGGCGTAGTATTGGTCATCGTAGTATTGGTGTTGACTCAGGTGGATGCTGCTGCATCCCCTAGCTATTGTAATCCCTTAGTCGGCTTTTACGACATCCACGGGAGGAGATTAGGTCGGACACGCTATCACAGCTATTATAAATTCATGACATACGGAGCGTGAGATAACGGGGAAAAACGAGGTTTTACTAAAAAAAACCTGGTTCATTGTTTCAAAACTAAAGTTCATCATCATCATCGGCAACCAATGGGTTGTGATGTCTAATGTTGTGACGAGGCCTTCTCCATAGAATGCAATCCACCAGGCTAGGCAGGCGGATTGGCGATCGCAGTACAGGGACCGAAGTCTGAGTTTTGACAAGCAATTGACTCAGACGTATGGTGTAGTGTAACACGGATTTTTGTATGGAAAATGAGGGTCACAGAGTGTACGCTAGGGGGCGCTCATTGGTGTCGCCACACAAAATCCTTGTTACACAACACCATACGTCCGTGTCAATTGTTTGCAAAAAACTTAGACTGGGTGTTGAATACTCAGGTGAATGCTGCTTAATTCCCATACCCTGTTTAGTCATACTCTACATCCGGCACGAAAAAAATTAAGTTAGGTTTCAACGTTTCGTTTTTATTTAAAAACAAAAAGCTGGACTGCATGAAACTATCAAAAATATTAACAAAATAATAATACTTCATTTGCAGAAAGAATAATACGGCTAATACAAGTACTACACTAAATTTTAAAAATACAAATGAATCGTCCTGCTTTCTAAAGACTGTTTCAACCAATCTAAAGATAGCTCAACTGATACAAATTGAGTTGAAGCGTGATTTACCGCGGAATCTCACGTTCTTACGGAGCCCCTTAAGCCTTAACTATGGGTAAGGTACCTTTGTTACTCTTATTGTTCTGAGAGCAGGCATTTTTATCCAAATGTCTTCAACAGCTTCCATAGAAATATTTAGTCGGTTGGCTAAGTACATTTGTGTGGATCTACTTTCACCTAAAATATCCTTAGTTTCTTGTGTAAGACTAATGTACCTGAAAAAAAAAACAAATAACTTTTAGGTACAGTTACGTGCCGACCGTGCCGTGGTTTGTCCAGCCTAAGAATAGACCTCTCCGTCTACTCACGTGGTTGTAGGTAGAAAAAATCGACTAAGGGATTACAGCAGGCGATGGGCAGCAGCATCAACCTGAGCACTCGGCAACAATACTGCGATCACTGGACATAGACCAGCCCTTTTCGAACTGATAATCGCTTTCGATTCCGATTTTACAGTACATTGCGTACATGTTTTGAATATTTCTGCTTGTGACAATAAGCTAAAGCATGCGGCGCAATGTACTGCGAAATCGTAATTGAAAGCGATTACCAGTTTTTTAGACAATACTGGGGCAGAATGCCACGACGAACGGTCTTGAGCTGCCACCATCCATCGACGTTTATAATATCTTTAGTCACATCGAGTGGAGGGGCGTTCTCTACCGCATAGGTAGAGTTCAAGAAATAGAGAGATTCAAATCTGTATGCGAAAGATTGGATGTTTAGATGTTTGTTTGTTAATGATGTCGAAACGGTTAAACCGATTTTGATGAAATTTGGTACAGAGATAGAGTTGCACCTGGATTGATACAATTGCTTCTTTTTAACCTCCGACGCAAAAAGAGGGATGTTATAATTTTGACGTGTGTATCTGTGTGTATCTGTGGCATCGTAGCTCCCAAACGGATGAACCGATTTTGATTTAGTTTTTTTTTGTAGCTATGTTAATAGGTATTTGTTTGTGTCGTAGGTATTCTTTAAATTTATGATTTTCACTTGTTTTTCTGTACCACGCAAACTCAGCCGCGGGCTGAGTTGAAAATGGGCGAGATAAGATCTGCTCTGACGTCGCGCGTTGGCGTGTGTTGTGCATTGTCCCCCTGCTAACACGTCCCCATGGAGGACTTTGGGTTGATGACAGCACTTTTGTCCTAGAGGGTGTTCTAGATGAAGTGAAACAGGACTAGATAAGCTTCTGTAGTCCTGTTTTTCCCTGGTTTCATTTGTGGCTGTGCAGTGTGGTATCATATGCTCCACTGTCACTTTTTGTTGAAGACAGCCGCGACATAGTCCACTGTCTGTGGCCCTTGTCTTCAGTAGATGCTGGTTGAGCACACAGTCCCGTGATAATGACCACCATCATACGTAGGTCTTCGCGTGTCATCTTTGACACGATGTGTTTGTTATCTTTTTGTTGTTAACTAGTGGAATGCTAGTAAGTAATGAAAACAATACCTTCCCAGTATTTCTGGTGTACACCTGACCATCCATGGGTACAAACTATCAATTCCCAGATCTTTGATCTGTTGTAGCCGTGAGCCAATGGTTTCATGTTTATATTTAAGCACCCACAAATCTCGCAATATTCGATCTCCAGACACACCTTTTTCTGTAAAGTAAGCAACATTTTTCTAACACAAGCTATATAATACACTTTTCACACCACCTGCTCGACAATGTCCAATTACAAATCATGCAACCTCAACGTAAAGTACAGCATTGTCTCTCTAGGGATATAAAGTTGTATGAAACTCCCTAGGGATTAAAGTGATTTGAATTTAGAACGTCAAATTCGTGTTGGAAACTCATGGAAAACTCTGAGTAAAAAAATGCCCATATGGCACTGTAAAGAGGTTTGTTCGAAAATCGAACTGGCCACTATAGCAAAACTCGAAAAAAAAAAAATAGGCTCGATTTTAAAGAATGTGAAACAAAAGAGATGTTTGGTGCTGTGATTTTCAGTGAATTTTATTGCAATATTTTTGTAATATAATATTATGTCAGTTACAATATTAGTGTTACAATTAGTGTTATTGTGTTATTAGTGTGTTTAGTTAACAAAAAATGTCCTGCGATAATGATTCTACCCCAGAGTTTATCAAAACAGGCGATACTTATTTAATGGAGCCCTGGCCTTTTATTGCCTCACAGTAGGTGTGAAAAGTAGAGTATGCTCCTCTGGAATAAAGCCTGTCTTCGTCTTGGGCAGCTTGAACCCCTCGCTTCACTCAGGACTATATATAACTCCCTCGCTACACTCGGGAGTTAACTTTAGAGTCCCTCGTTACGCTCAGGGTTCAATATGCCGCCCGCGACATAAGACACTGCTTTATTCCCTTAGTGCATAATCTACTATTTCTCCAACTTGCTCGGAAATAGCTTCATTAATTTAAAAAAGGAATACGTACATCGGTTCTTTTCTATACGCACGCCAACAATTTCCACCACGACATTAATAGAGATTGCTGGACAGTAGCGACACAAAATTCTGGCGGCGCGCCACCTTTAGGTACTTCGTGGTAGCGTCACTACCAAAAAGTACCCAAAGGTGGCGCACCGCCAGAATTTTGTGTCGTTGAGAGGCTATTTTTAACCGACTTCAAAAAAAGGAGGAGGTTCTCAATTCGACCCGTATGTTTTTAGTGCATACTAACAAACATAAGGTTCTTTTAAGTACACGGTATTTATTATAGTTACATATTAGGTATTTTAGATAAATCACCTTTGGGTACGGTACGGAGCACTAAAAATGAACCACATGACATGCACCAAGAGAGTAAATACTCTGCCTTCTCTTACCTAGTAAAGTATCCAAAGATTTTTCCAACCAATCAAATGATAAATTGTACACAAAAGTCCTCTTGGCTAATTGTTCACTGACAAGTGCTGGGGGACACTGAAAAAAAAAACATATTTTTGTATTTTTACTTAGGTATATAAAACATAACTGCACCCAAATACATAATCCCTCACACTAGGATTCCGAAGTTGCATCACCTATATACCTACTTTTATAACCGAAAATATCCCATATCTCAAAAACTACCCACATCTTATTTAAACCAATTTTCCTTTCCCTTGTATAGCAGTTCATTGGATATACCTACCTTTCAAATTTCATCCATAGTCTCCCGAGTAATATAGCTATAACATACAAATGGACACTATGAAATTATAAGGGTTTAGTTTTTTGCCATTTAGCCACAGAACCCTAAAATTCACTAAACTATTCTAAATTCAACTTACAATTTGCATGTCCAATATTTATTTTTTATAATACATAATAATTGAGACACCAGCGAGATGTTCATCAATATTGAATACTGGCCAATGACATTGGGGTGGTTTGAAACCTTTGTAATTTGATTGGTTAATATTTGATAAAATAATCCATATTCATGTTTGGTAATCTGAAGTACAGTGGTTTTTGGTTCAAAAATTTTAATAGCATTTATTTTGCTAGGTTTGCTTCTGTAAGCTTCCCAACCAAGGGTACTTATATTGAATATTGTTAAATTAGTTTGTTTCAGACAAGTTTCTGCTACACTGCTTTGTAATAAAGGTATTCATGGGTCCGAAATGTTCATTTACTTACCTTAATTTTAGAAGAAATAAAATACAGACGGTTTTTACAAAACCTTTTCCTTTCATCATTATGTGTTGTTTTCTGAATTTGAACCAGTTGTTTCATTGGTAATTTAAAGAATGGTAGAGAATCATCAGTTGACTTGAAATTTAGTGATAAAATGATCCTTGCTTTGGATTGATTAAACCCTGAAAAAATAAGATTTGTGAGGAAGTCATTCCTGGATTGATTTCTTATGCTCAATAGGGATATGGATAAGCTCGCACATTAGGACTGGACTTGAAGCTTGCCTCGAGTGGCTCATACATATATTAGGAAATCTTTAACCTTTAGACTCGTGTTTTGCCTGGCCTGGCTGTAACTAGGGCTATTTTTTACAAAATTCAACAGGTTAACAACTTCGAGCAGCTTGGTGCGAGTCACGACAAATATCTATAGTCCACACTATTTAGTATATTACTTGAAGCTCAAAAGCTCAATGTGTGTACAACGTTATACAACAGAGAGGGCTGAAGACCTTGAATAAACTATAGGTTAAAACAGTCCACTGAATAGTGGAAACTCATGTGAAATAAAAATATGATTAAACTTTTAATTTGTTTAAGTAAGTACATCAAATTTAGCATATGATTTTTCTTTTACAAATGTTTTTATATCACTCTTAATAATGTCTCCTAACATAGCATGCCACACTGCTATCTCTAATAACAAAAGGTTTGCTGTTAGAAAATGTATTTTAGATAGGCTCATCTTTGTAAAAAAAATGTAAGTGTGCAAGTAAGTTTATAAATAAATAATAAACTTACCAGCAGTGGTAGTCGTTACGCGCTCATTTTTGAAAACGATTGGAGTTGTCGAAAACTTTAGACAAATATTAATTTTACATGCGCATAGCTCTAACCCGGGTTTACTGAATACATTGTGTGTTACTTTTGCTTGTTTTAATCTCACAAATCTGGAAAATAGTGTCCAAAATACCATGTTTATCTTTTCATCCCAAGGTTTGAAAACGTAAACAAACAGTAAAGCGGGTTTGGTTTGTTGCTTGGCAGAATCTTCTGAGTGTAAATGATTTAAATTATTAGCTGGACACAAATAAACGCCTTATTATATGAAAATGCAACTCGATAGCCCTTCAAGAAATAAATAAATAACTCAATCTCTATACGATATTTAGCTCTTGATTTAGACCACAGACTAAGGAGGAGAGACAGCACTTGACAGCAGGGTCATAGACTAAGGTAAGGTAAGGAAGGCTAGTGAGTACTAGTGACGTATTAGTTACCACAGACAAACAGATGTACGTACAGAAAATAAATACTACGTCTCGGACAAAGTATCGAATCCTTGGACGAATTATATTTCGTCCAAGTATCATACCTCATGTACTCGTATGAGGTACTTCTCTATGTTCGGCATAATAGTAGCAACCTTAGTACATCTATCCACCGACAGATGTCTCAAAAGCAATTTTTGATCTTACTTTACAAAAATAATATACACACATAGATGGCGTTACTAAATTTACAGATATACCACGATTTTTCGGTAGGCAAGTAATGGTATTTTCCAGACAGTGAATACTGGATAAGGTTAGTACAGTTTTCCGTCCCCAAAATCCCAAGTCTACTTACGTCTCAAAGACACCTGACGTACGCGGCCGCGCTACACAGCGAGCCGCACCTTATTAGTATCGTGCCTTTCGCGAGCGCACACGCACCACTCGGTATTTAAATACCAGTTGAGGTGCAGAGCGGTCAGTCAGTCCCCTCGTAGATGGTCTTAGTGGTGTGGTGATGTCATCCAATCACGACAGAGCTGAACCTACCGATAAGCCGACCCAGCCAGCAGGGTCGCGAGTCTCTTCAGTACCATTAGTAACTTAAGCCAAAAACCGGTACCAGGAAGAAATCCAGATTGGGAGGGATAGTAAAAAAATCGCCACTTCCTCCCAATCTGTGTGGTATCTTTCTATCTACCTATCCCCAATACTAGGTAATCTACCCTGGCGACCCCGATTCAAAATAATGAAGTCACTTTCACAGATTAGGTATAAAGTTAATGGTCCTTTCTTTCAAATTGATTGATTTCGGAAATAAATAGCGTGTGGACTAAAACAGAAACAACCAATACCTATGTAGTGAAATTCATTTTATTATCTGACTGTACAGACAGTTTTCTCTAATCTGTTTTTCTGTTAGTGTTTGTGTTTATTACTATTTGATCTGCTTTTCTTGGATCTATGACGTCGACTACTGCCTTCATCGTCTTTTCGATCATCATCACCCTTTCGACCATCATCACGGTGTTTTGTATCATCATCATCATCCTTTCTATCACCATTACGGTGTTTTCTATCATCATCACCCTTTCCATTATGATCATCATGCCTTCTATCATGGCTTCTATGACCATCATCACGTTTCTTTCTTTCTCTTTCTTTTTTTCTTGGTCTCCTTGGAATATCAGGTTCTGGTGACTCGGACCACCTCCATGATCTAGACGGTGATCTGCATAAAACAAAATTACTATTTAGGACTTTCCAATTACATACCAGTACTCCTAACACCGTGCCGTGGTGTCCGGCCTGAGAATAGACTCGTCTTTCTCCTCCCGTGGATGTAGTAAAAGCCTTACTAAGGGATTACACCAGGAGATGGGCAGCAGCATCCACCTGAGCACTTATTACCAATCTGCCTGCCAAGCATGGTAATTATGGCAAAGTGAGTGAGGATAGGAGCAATGTGTTTTCGCACATCGCGCTCCAGATGTTAGCAGATAAACACAATATTATAGTATTTAGACTTTTCTTTTACTAATATACTATAGGGAAGTCTGTACGGTTCTATAAACTGCCAGAAAGTGCATCTAAGCTAGGAAGCTAAGATGCAATTTCTGGCAGTTTCTTGTTGTTTATTTTTTTGTTTTCAGGATTTAAATCTTCGAATTTCTATTCGAAACACAAAGAATAAACTACATAAAGAATAAAACGTATTACACTCTTGATGACTGTATTAAAGACATGTCTTTTTTTTATTTTTGTGGATCAGGAATATGTATGGGACTTTTGGTTGTTATCTTAACTTTCCACCCGGTATAGAGCAAAGGCCATGATTGCATGAAGTGTTGTTTTAAATAGAAATATATATACAAAGGAATTAGATTATTACCTTTCAATATCTCGTTCGCCTGTATCGTATCTCATAAACAATTTGTTGGGATTTTTAAACACATGCAAAAAATTGCAAGCACGACCCTTAGGGCATCTATTGAATTGTAGTCCTGAAACGAAAAGATTTTAATTATTTCATTTCACAACTAGCCGCAGTGGTCTTGGACTTCCCCAACTCCTCCCGTGGATGTCTTAATAGGCGACTAAGGGGTCAGGAGATGGGCAGCAGCATCCACCTGAGTACTCAGCACCAATACTGTGATCACCAAACCGCCTGCAAAGCATGGAAACCGCCTGCAAAGCGTGGTGATTATGGTAAATCACCCCATTACATATAATGGGGGAGGCCTCATCCAACAGTTTCTAAATACAAAATAGAAGAATTACTAATTTCTCATCCTGTAGAAGTCCACAGCTGGGCATAGGCCACAAACTTTTGGGTTTACCATAATGAGGGGTAGGGCTTTGCCATAATCAACAAGCTTGGCAAGCGGGTTGCTGATCGCAGTATCGGTGTACTTAGGTGGATACTACTGCCAATCCCATGGGTGACATGACGCATTTCAGACCCACCGTACCTCTGGTGGTACGGTGGATCTTTTAAATTTAAACAATACCACCAGCTAATAGTGTTGTACCGATCACTACGTTAGCGTAGTGATCGGTACAGAACAACATTACTCACGAGCTAGTCAATGTGTAAAAGAAAAGCTCTAAATTTGCCCTGACTGACTGATGACGATCTTCAGAGTTTAGTAAGCACTAATGCTTACTAAACTCTGAAGATCGTCATCAGACTGAGTTATACACTAGGTCACAGAACAACATTACTCACGAGCTAGTCAATGTGTAAAAAAGCTCTAAATCTCTAGTGTATAACTCAGTCTGGCTAGGAGCGTAAAGCGTGAACGTCTTCTGGTTGTCCGTGCAAAATGGTTCTGTCCATGTCGAAGCATCAATAATGTATTCATCATCATCATCATCAGCATATAGAAGTCCATTGCTGGACATAGGCCATATAATGCCACGACGAACGGCATTAAGCCGCCTCCATCCACCGATCTCTAAAAGGTCCTTTTGACCCTTTTAAATCAAGATTGGCCGTGGTGGTCTCGACCTAAGATAGACCCCTCCATCTTCTACCATGAATGTCGTAAAATGCGTCTAAGGGATTACGCCACGGGGGAGACGGAGTGGTTTATTCTTATGCCGCAGGGCTATTCTCTACCTCGCGACAGGTTTGCAACAGGCATAAAGGGTTGTCAAACGGTAACATTCGTATGAGAAAAGCGACGTTTGACAGCCCTGATTGCACAATTTACGCCAACCTGTCGCGAGATATAGAATAGCCCTGCCGAACACACCATAGCAATTATAAAGGCGCAGATCCACCGCGGCGCACGGAGAGGCTACGCACGTGTGTTAAGCTTCGCTTTGCAAGAAAATGTATGTGATCTTGTCCACTGCAACCCACGGACACGCTACGCATCAATTGACGTCATTGATACATGCGTGGCTTGCTCGAATAGGTGCTTACATAGCTCAACGCTGTCAAACGCCATGCACGCTGTGCATGAGGTACACGGCTACATAGTCGTGGGTTAGTATTCGTGTATAGTGTGCACCTACTGCAGTGGAAACGTAGACCTACGTTGTCGAACAAATAAATCCACGCAGCTAAAATGCGCCGCGTGCTCATGCACAGCATGCGCCGCGGTGGGTCTGCGACTTAAAATGATATGTTTAAAAAGTGCATAAGTTATATCAACCGCATATAGCATTTTTCCAGGATGTGACTAGAGTGAAGAGCAGGGAGAGCTGGCGGCCGGCGTACCAGCGCGCGTGCAGCGCACGGTGCGCCGCCACGGCGCTGCGCAGCTCCTCATACTCCACATACACGTTTCCACGGAGGTGCTTCTCCATGTTATTGCACACCTAGCAAGAGAACGATCCTTTGGTAAACGTGCCTTGGCCTTCAATAACATACAGTTCTGCTGATGGATCTTGGCTGTTCTGAAGTTGGCCGTTCAATATAGACAAACCAGTTCCTAAAAAAATAAGGGTGTGACTGTGTCGTGGACACAGCCGTGTGTTTTATTAAGTGACGCAGCGAAACCACCTCAAAATGGCGACGCTTCCCTCTCCGCCGCGCGCGATGCGGCATAATCAACAAAACGAATTCTTTGATCCGTTAGCTATTAATTATTAACTAGCTAGCCGGATTAACCCTTAATCAAATTAAGCAATTACCTAGGGCATCACGTCTTGGGGGCACCAGAAGAAGCACAAAAAAGTAACAAATATATAAAAAAAATAAAAAAGGACAAAGATGATACAAGAAAGGCTCGATAATTTATCGATATTATACATAGAGTCCGATATGTTAAAAACGTTAGACGTTAATACTATCATGCGTGAATTCAATGCCCGGAAAAGCCGCAAGGCGCATTTCAATAAATACATAAATTATGCTTTGGTTTTTATTGTTGTCGCACCTACTCCACTTCTAAGGCACGTCTCATCATCTTATTTTACAAACAACTAATGTTTTTAGGGGGTAAAGGTTTAAATACCGATTCTAGTTGACATACGGATAGGGGGGCCCACAGGCGTGGATTGCTTAGGGCATCAAGTAGTCTTAATCCGTCACTGCTAATATGTAGCTGCAACACCTAACTATATTCCCCGATTTTGTTATCATCACTTTTCTGGATTGCCTCCCACTATGGAAGCAAATTTAAATGACGTATTCAAGTCAAAAATCTATTTCGCAGCTAAACTTCTAACTTCAACATGGCCAAGACTAATCAGCAGAACTGTAATCCGTGGGTTCCCGTTGAATAACACCTAGATGTTTTAGTGTGACTAAACGGGAAACTGTTACTCAACGCAACTTTTTATTCCCATTGAGTCACACTCATCATCAGCCTGTAGAAGTCCACTGATAGACATAAGCCTCAGCCATAGAATGCCGCGACGATCGATCTTGAGCCACCTCCATCCACCTCCTTCATGCTACCATTAAAATGACGAAATCCATCGAGAGGGAGGCCTTCCTACACTGTCGTCACCACACGAGAATTTTTATTCCTCAACAGTTGTCCCAAGTTATAACATTATTATGTTATAATATAACACCCAACAGTCACATAAATAGCCCGTATCCCACACTAGGATTTCCTTACTGTCGTGGGTATCAGGAACTATGAGTACCATGGTACCACCAGCGTCGTAGCTAGGGGCTGGCCATAGGGGCGGCTGCCAGGGCGCAAACCACAAGGGGCTGCACTCGCAGACCCGCAACCTACGTGACAGTACCTTCTGTAGCTGCCCTCGCTCCTAAAAGCCACTAATTTTCGCGGCTCGCTATGCTCGCCGTTAACTTCTATAACAGTGTTGCCCACTTTCACTGCTAAAATGCTTAAATTGTATATTTTAAATTACACTTCCAAGTTATTGTATTGTTTCTCTTCCTACAAATTAAGTTTTGGGGGGCGCTCATGAACTTTGCTACGACACTGATCGCAACACCTCAAGTGTTATGTTTTAAAACATACACTGCTGGACGAGGTTTCCCCGATATAATGCAATAGGGGGATTTGCCATAATCACTTCGCTTGGCAGGAGGATTGATGATCGCAGTATTGGTTTTAGAGTTCTCAGGTGAATGCTGCTGCACATTCCCTTGTTTAATCCCTTAGTCAGCTTTTACGACAACCACGGGAGGAGACGGGGGGTCTATTCTCAAGCCGGACACGCCACGGCAACTGCCCAGTGTGTTTTGAATACTTTATACAAACCTTTTAAGAGTTGACAAAGTTGTTCCATGTGGATTTTCATCTGAAGTAATTGTCAAGGCTTTATTTGCCTATTAATGTACAGCTATATTATTTTTAAAGGATACAGTCACACAAGTATCCCTCTGTTAGCTGCTACCTTGACTTCTGTGTACTTAAGTCCAATGGGCGTAAAATTTAATCTCACCTTAAACATCACAACTTTACCAAACTTTTTAAACTCCTCCAAAACATCATAGAAAAACTCTTTGAATTGTTTGTATGTTTCAATTTCTTCATACTCGAGCATTATATCAGTGTCGTATTCAGAGGGTGTGGCGTTATCCATGCCGAAATGAACAAAGAAGTTTGTTGCTAGTAATATCTGAAAACACAGACAACTTGACTAAATCTAAGTATAACATTTTTGGAAAACAACTTTTTGGGTAGGTACTGGAATAAATTGCATCACAACATTCACAACCAACAATATATGAACTGGCCAATGCGAGCCACGCCTTGCTGAGGGTCCTGAAGTTGCATTACCTCCTTCTGTTACTTAAGTCGGCTAAAAAGTAACACAACTTATTCTTATTCCAACCACGTTCCCTTTTTTTGAATCCCTCAATTACACACATGCATGGAATGCCAACCCATTTTTTTTTTAATTTTGCTGCTCCTTTGTTTGGCGGTTAGAATAACTACCTTCCAAATTTCAGCTATAAAGTATAGTGCCATTAGCCACATAGTAAAATGCCTGTGACATATGGACTGGACGAAATTATAAGGGTGCAGTTGTTTGGCATTTGGCTACCAAACCCTAAAAAAGTATCTCGCATCATATCATTTTGACTTGCTGCACGCGTTGGTGTATACTGTAAGAACAGTAAGCAGCTGAATATAAAAAAAAATTATGAGAATGAAGATCTGATCATTGCAAATATCAAGAACCTATTCCCAGTCATCTGCCCGTAGCCCACCAACTGATGGGGGATTTCATAATCATCAGCCTGTCACAGCTGGGCATAGG
This sequence comes from Epirrita christyi, assembly GCA_951392215.1. Lineage (NCBI taxonomy): Eukaryota > Metazoa > Arthropoda > Insecta > Lepidoptera > Geometridae > Epirrita > Epirrita christyi. The sequence continues at coordinate 10,906,592 of OX595835.1, read as the reverse complement.
CCTCCCCCATAAATGCAACGAGGAACGGTCTTGAGCCGCATCCATCCACAGACTTCCCAGTTTAAAATATTGTTGGTTCATCTCCTACACTGCGTCGTACAGTGGTGCAATTACGTAATTCTGGTTTCAATGCTGTTTCTATTTGAAATTATGGTTTTGCAATTTAAGCAATCCAGTTTGCAATCCAGCTTTGTAGGCAAAACATTCAATCTGATAACACAACATAACACCCAACAGTCACATACGTAGTCTTGATCCCCCACTAGGATTCCCTGTGTCGTGGGTATCAGAAACTACGAGTACCATGTACACCCAGACCCGGAACAAATATTTGCAGATCATACAAACATAATTGTCCCGCAGCGGGAATCGAACCCACAACCTCTTGCATCAGCCAGCTATTCACCCGCCGCGCCACAGAGGTCGTCAATACAGTAATACAGTACAGTAATTGGCAAGCTATTAGTGGATTTGAATGAGAACAAATAAAAGCTGAAATGAATTCATTACATACCTTGCTAATTCCTGGATGCTGGTGGTTTCTGGAGCACTGGTCTCCGAACCGGCAGCAACCTGTCTTAGAGAAGAATGGACAAATGGCAGCATTCGGCCTTGTTTCTCTTGAAATTAATAGCTCTCTTGGCGGATCAGTTGAATCTCCTGAAAGAAATTCTTCCAAGCTTTTCATGAATGTTTCATGTTTCAATCTATTTTCTTCTTGAATAGCTTTCAAACGCTCTTCTTCAGCCTTCTTCTTTTTTTGTTCCATTTCCCATTCCTGAAATTTTTCATTTGTTTCTATATTGTTTTTTTAACTTAGCTTCACTTTTTTTTAGTTATCAGCATCATCAAGTCAAGCCTGTAGAAGTCCACTGCTGGGCATAGGCCCTAGAATGCCACGACGAAAGCTCTTGAGTTGCCTACATCCACCGACAGACAGGTCCTGCAACCTTTATAATGTCTTTAGTCCACCAAGTACTGGGCTCTTGATGGCAGCTAGTGAATTATCAACATCATCAGAGTCCGCAGATAGCGTTGTAAATGCTAATGAACACAGATCATTGTTGTATGAGCATAGCAGCAACTTACGATTTTGAGTTTAGCTTCTTTTTCCAGACGTTCTTGATGTAATATTTTCTTCTTTTTTTCCAGCACTCGCCACTGCTCAATAGCTCTGCGTTCTGCACAAAGCCATTTCTCATTTTCTTCTGCATTGGTCCTTTCTATCATTTCTAATTCAATTGTGTGCAAGATTTGTTGTTCTTTTATATATTCTTCATGGCAATGAATCACATCTAAAATGCATTAATTATTTGTTATTTCTTATTCAAGGATATTAGTTGCAAATCTCAGAATCAAATATACAGAGTGTGTTAAGATACTGGGACACGGAGGGTAAACCTGTTTTGTTCTTCAAAATAAATATTAAGTCAAGTTTGAAGAAAACTAAAGCTGCGTTTTTTGAATTTTAATAAATCGTACAATCAGAGAAAAACAGAAAATCTCAAAATAAAAAAAATGTTGAACTCAAAAAACTTTGGAAAACTTTTGGAAAACTTTCATCAAAACATTCTACTAAAATTAAATTGGCCGATAAAACAAAAAAAAGTTACTCAAGTACATTTTTTATTTAACAATGTTGTTTGTAATAATTATAACTATTTCAATGTACCTATTAAAACCTATCCAATATGTTTAATTAACATTATAGGTACATGAATATAAAATAATCTCCACACTTGGCAGGATTTGGTGATTGCATATCGGTTTTGAATAGGCAGGTGGATGCTGCTGCCCATCCCCTGGTGTAATGCCTATCGGCTTTTACAACATCCATGGGAGGAGACGGAGGTGTTTATTCTTAGGACAGTCACACCACAGCACAGTTCAAATTATAGGTGCATGGACATAAATACCTACCTACTATTAAAATATTATTGTTGAGAAATTATCATCGCTAATTTGTCATACAGAAAAAATTGTTCACATCAACAAGTAAGTAGATTTTTCTTAAAGGAAACACAATAAACACTAACAGTAAAACGATACATACCTCTTTCTTTTGCCATTTGTGTTCTAATCCTGCGTCGTCTTTCACGTTTTGCTATTTTTCTCCATTCTTTGTGACTGGAAATTTTGATTTATATTGGGGTTGGTAATAAATAAATAAATAAATATTTTTTTAACTTTTTTCCTCAGCGCCCCCTTAGCTACACCCCAACCAAATTTTTTATTCTATTACGTTCTTTCATAAAAGGTTGATAGAACTTACAGTTCTGCCGATTTCATTGAAGTTAGCCATTGTGCATAGACATTTTAGTTCCTTATTACATCAGCCCATTGATAGGTATATATGTACCTTAATGTACAGGATACGAAGAAAGCTGCCGTCAGACTAAGAAGAGTACCTACTGGGTACACTACCGTACTTCTCCCATAAAACTCTACAGTGTTTCACCCAGAGTGTTGTGACTAAGTTGGTGAGACGTGTTGATAGATAAAGGGGCGGTGGAGCCACCAGCATTACAGATATTAAACATGAATCTTGTCGACGGAATGTAAATTAGTAATTTATGTTACTTACTTTCCCATTTCAGAAAATATCATAGGTAGTTCGCATAAAACGAAAATATTCAGACGAGAAAACGAGCCGACGTCTGATCAAAGAATGAGTTTCATTCAATAGAAAATCCAATTACCTACTTATATTAAATCACACAAGTTAATAAATATGATAACACGAACTAACTAAAGCAACTTTAAAACCCATGAAATGAAAACTAAAATATTGAAACAGACATTCGCATTTCGCACTCAACTCTGTTCCTTGCTCCAAGCTCAACTCACACTCTCAGCGCAGTTTACTACATAAGTCAGCCAGTGTCAGTGTCAAGCAAGTTGTCATGTCAACCAAAAATAGTAAGGATCCCTTGGAAGAATAACATACCACCAAGGAATTTTATACTACGTACCACCCTCACCTGTGGGGTGTTCGGAAAATAAAGTTCTCCCATTTCCCCTTTGAATTTTTACACCCCTGTAAATCTTCTGCAAATAAATAGCAGGTTTTTTGTAGAATAATAATTTCTATACTTACATGAAACCACCGTGCAATGCAACGTCAAAGTCGAAATTATTGTGGTGTGGTACCTTATAGATCCTAAGCATAGATTTATGTAGGTAGGTACCTACATAAACAAGAAAAGTTTGCTGTGGTGGGTAGTCCAATTTTTGTATGCCATGAGAAGTTGGGGTTTGGGAATACAGTCTCTGATAGCTTCAAGTTGTAACGACTTCATTGAATTATTTAAGTAAATCAAGGCAATGGAAAGAGTCGGTTACATCAAAAATTTGATAATGTTCCAGAGAGCTAAAGATTTGATCGAAGTGTTGAATTCTGGTTGGGACCCTAATTGTGAAGGTGGATGGCCAATCAGGCTGGCAGCTCGTTATGGGTGTTATTATATTGTCGAAACTTTAATCCAAAACGGCGCCAATCCACACTTAGTGAGCGATTCAGGTAAGTACATTTATTACTAGGTAGATACATCATTCTTTGTATGTACTTACCTATATGAGGTTAGGGTGTATAAACATACTTGGTACAAATCTAATTCTCTAATTTTTGACATTTGATTTCAGGAGCGTCAACGTTACAGTTAGCAGTATTTTCTGGAGAGCATTGGGAAAACGACCGCTGGACGTTCCTCTTGTCTTGCTGCGACTCTTCGCAATTGGCAGATGGTGCTGCTGTTGCAATAATATTTAATATCACCGCCGCATTGATAAAAATTCTAGAAACCGGACGTTGCAATGCTCACATACCTACCACTCTTACAGGTAAGGTTCTATAGGATGTGAGGTCACGGCCAGCTACAGCGTAGATCGACTATCAGCCAAATTTAAATCAATTTTTAAGTTAAACTGACATATCTTTTCACTGTTTATAGGTAAAACAGTGGAACAACTAGCAAGAGGATACAAACTAACGCATTTGTTGAATACTGCAACAACAAGAACACACTCACCAAATAGACAAACAAATGAAGATCAACCATCGCCAAGGACTGCAAGACCGACCAGACTGGTAGGTATACATAACTATTCACTAGCTCTAACATTATCTTAATCGGCCCGTAGAGGGCTAACCCATAGAATGCCACAAACGACAAACAATATTGAGCCACCTCTACCCACCGACTTCCTGCAAACTTTAAAATTACGTCGGTCCATCGATCCTACACTGGCGTCGTCCTTGCCTTGGGTATATAAAGGCGGGCCTAGTTGGGCGATATTACCAGTTCAGCACTAGATTATTAAATACCGTGTAAATGATAGCATGATAGATGAAGTTACCGGCTAAAATCACAATTCAACGGCAAATACAATGATTCTTATTTTTTTACATGATCAATTTACCACTCTACTAGCCAATTGTGGTTTTACCGCTCAAAATGAGATGAAAAAACCGCTCAGTTCACCCAATTTGTTTGTTTAGGAAATGAGAGACACTCTAACGCCAACACATAGAAATCTGTCTCCATCGGTAGCCAGATTCTTTCAACAATCGGCTGGACAGCCTTCGCTTTCATCCCCACAGACAACGTTCGTGGATTCTTCGCCAACATCTGCTCACTCGCCGAATTAAACAGATTCATCTAAATTCTAATTACTGCATGACTGTAGGTTGGTAAACAGGTTTAGAACTATACCATAATTTTAAATAATAACTCTTTTCTAATCAGATGACTATACCTATACCTACCTACTAATAATTTATATGGTTTAGTAGGCCAATGATAACGATGAGCACATCAGTACCACCAAAGTTGAATCACTTGCAATGATTACTTATATTCTTATAAAAAAATCAAAGGTGAAATTGCTATTCTTATTCAAGGTCCACTGTGTGCTCACCAAAGAATGGTAATTTGAAAACATCGACAAAGTACAAACTTTTAAGTTTCGCTGGACTTCAGGCAGTCACTGGTCTAAATAATTAATGGTTTAAACGTTTGTTCTAAAAAATTTGATAATAATAAAATAGATTTAAATGTCACTGTGTACCTATACAGGCAATAAAATTGTATAATTATCACTAGAAACAGGATATTTACCATGATTTTTGAGCTTTATTGATTCCCTAAAAAAAATCTACTCGCAAAGACTTCAGTTGACCCGTGATCATGGCGCATGAAACTGTGCCATATGAACTGTGAAATATAGGGAATCAATAAGCTGGTAAATATCCTGTTTCTAGTGATAATTATGTTAATAACCATGATAGTTTCAAAAGTAATAAAATTGTAAACAAGCATGGCCTAAAGTTCAGCGAAACGTCGAGTCTTATCTGAACCCATAATATTTATGTGGTTATAATCATTATGTTAAAAAAGTAATAAACAAACCACGATAATTTTAAGTCAATTATTGAATTTTAAGTTATAAGGAATTGTTAATTGATATTTTTAAGTAAGACAATGATTATTAAATAATGACAAATATAAATACTACCTAATTTTTATCTTCATGCATCCTACACATTAATTTAGTACCTACCTAACTTGTCTTATCCAGAGGGCGCGGGTAGGAAGATGTTATTAACATAGGAGTAAACCTACTTGGACACTCAAAACTAAAAAATTATGGACGTTGTTATTTATTTGATATCAAAACTTTAGTTAAGTTGCAATCAATCAACCTTAAGAAATCGTGTGTCAGGGAATTAATGCTGTGTTGGCGTGCAGAGACTTATTGCTTGGGTTTCCAATAGATTTCTGGCATGCTGAGTCTGTAACAACATTCAATTATAATACCTATGTAATGTTGCAGTTACGGTTGAGGTAAATAATAATAACAAATAGTAACACCCAACAGGCACATACGTAGCTAGTCCTGATCCCACACTAGTATTGCCTGTGTCGTGGATATCAGGTAACTACGAGTACTACGGTACCACAACACCTAGGCCCGGAACAAATATTTGCAGATCATGCAAACATTTGTCCCACAGCGGGAATCGAACCAGCACTTAGAACCGGCTACTCGCCCGCCACACCACCAAGGTCGGCGAGTACAGTTTTAGTTTGCAAAGTTTCAGTTAGGGACGTTTTAATTCTCCTTAAATCGCCTATAGAAATAAATGTTACAAAGAATAAATAATGAATTTTGTAAGTATTTTTCATTCTCTGTACGTGGCCTAGCAACCACATTCTACACACACTCCAACAAAAAAAAAAATCAACAGTCTCTGTGACAGACCCAACCCAATATACCTAGGAATAGTCCCACCGAAACAAAAATAAAATTCAGACTCGACATCTCTGAAGCTGTAACAATGAAGAGAAGTTGTACACTCACTTGGTGCGCATTGTCATCAGAGCATTGAATCATTAACGGCATGCCAAGAAAATGTGAAATCCGCGATTTCATACAATTTATGAAATTCGACAGCACTATTTTCTGTAAACAATAAATGTCAGTGAATTAATACCTAGAGCTTAATTTTGAACATAATTGAGCGGTAAAATGTTTTCAGCAAATGAAACAAGTGGACGCCTCAAACTAAATCGGTTGCAGAAAATACAATTGGCTGACAAATTAAAACGAATATTATATTTTTACACGAAAACTGTAATATTTTTCACAAAAACTAGACAAAATAGAATCTCATAGATTCCTAACATAAACAGATTTCCTTCCTTTTTTAATATTTTATCCACCTTAATGTGCAGATACTTTGATTATTTCCAAACCAAAAACCTCGGTGCGCGAATCATACTACTTCATCAACATCATAATGTCCAGTCCACTGCTGGACGAGGCCTTCCCCTATAAAAAACAATGGTATTGCGATAATCACCACGCTTTGTAATCGGTTTGGTGATCGCAGTATTCATGCCGAGGCTCAGGTGGACGCTGCTGCCCATCTTATCTGCCAAAGCCTGACTTCTACGTCTGTCTACGTGTCTGTGTACGTGTGTCTGTCTTTTACGACATCCACCTTAAGTACACAGGGAACGGCTGATGAAGATGGGGTACTATAAGGCACTGAGTAAGTACCTACCTAGTACCTTTATGCTATACGGTACTTTAACTACTTACACAGAGGAATATACGTCACGGTACTTACCTCAGTAGGTTTAGGTACCGGTGTCACGATCGGGAAGTGTCTGAGCACGCATATCTTCGGATAAATGAGTGGCTCTCCGCGCCAGAACCTCACTGTGAAGTAAGAGCACTCCTCTTCAGGTAGTCGGTAACCATGCTGCATGGACAACGAATTTAGTAATATTGATTCTAATTTTCACCAATTCATAAAGAGACATAAGGCAATATGAGAGAAATACCTACTTACCTAACTAATTTCAAATTATAAGTAAATTTTAATCCGTCCATAGGCTACGATGACTACTTTCCATCAGGTGGGCCGTATGCTTGTTTGCTTGCCTAGGTACCTAGTATAAAAAATCAGGAATAACCTAATTCTAGCTCGACTACAAGATTTCGATATTTTATGTATCAAAATCTAATCTACCGTTTCGAACGCTTGTAGGTGGGTGTCACTTACGATATTTTTCCAGTGGCGGCGCAAATCTTTGTAGCATTTAAAATTAGCCAACTTCGGTAACGTTTCGTAATATTCTTCAATGGTTGCTTTATTCAAACTGAATAAAGAAAAAACAGCTTAGTATTCTAGATATTTAAAGGTAGTACCAATAATCGTGATAGATGTAACTTTTTTATACCTAGGCAGAACTCTGATCCACTCTCCAGGCGCTAATGTTTCATCAGATGCAATGAAGTTTATCTTGATAGGTTTTACCTCTATCACGGTCTCATGATCTGTAAAAGTAAAATATGACCCATCTGCCACAGTTTTTTGATTTTATATAATTTTATACTGGGGAGGACCCCAGTGAAGAATCGAAGAAGTCCACAACACCTAGGACCAAATAGGAAGGACCTAGGATGAAATAAGCATTTGCAAAATATGCAAACATTTGTCACGTGTCGGGAATCGAACCCGCACCTCAGCCGGCTGCTCACCCGCCTCGTCGCAGATGTTTGATATCAGTGGATTACGGAGAACATTGTCCATGGACCCATCTTAGCACCATTCATCATCATCTGCGAGTTTTCCACTGCCGGGTATAGGCCTACCTACCCCAAAAATGAGAATAAATATAAATAAGGCTTATGTCATCATAGTGGACTTCTACAGGCTAATAATGATGATGATGATGACTCCAAAAATGCGACAAATGTTTCCATCCATAGACTTCCTTCCAAATATTGTCAGACCATCGATGTAGGTACCTATTCACTGGTATAGTATATTATACCTACTTTACTCAGGGCATAATTGAACTGAAGGAAAAAGTTAAGGCAAACCATTGCTCCGAATATCATATTTGATTCCTTCCTGAGGGCCTCTGCTAGTGAGGAAGTCCCTGTTGTTCACCAGGTAGTCAGTGCCCAAGGTGTTCCATACCGGAGCTAACTTGGCCGTCAGTGTGTAACTGAAGCACATTTGGAATACTTCTGGAGTAGGCGTCATAATAACTCCATCCTATAAATTCATAAGTTTAAGAAAAAACTGTTTACAATTTAGCTTTTATTATGATATTTAGGAATCAAGTAGTTTTTGGTGGTATATACTCACATGAACGAGCGAGAATTTCAAAAATAATGAAACAAGTTTATCGTAGTCATCGCCCATTTTGTTGAAAACGATGTGAACTTGTTGCAAATCTTTTTTGTCCGGGCAAGCCAGTATCGAAGAGTTTGAGAATATTATCATTCTGCAATACAATGTAGCAAATACTGAAACTATGTTTTTTAAAAATAAAGCCACTAGCTACCTAATTATAAGTACATGTAATTACCTGCATTTTAGAATTTTCCAGTGAAAGTGCGAGGGTGCTGATCGGTCATGTTTGTCTTGAGTGTTAGCTATTGCTGTGAGGTACCCTAAAGAACCTAAATTAGGGGTTTTGATGTTGTATCTATAATTATTTTGCATTTTAACTTCCTTTTTGGATTGCAATCGTTTTTTACTAAATATTAGCAATTCGAGCGCGGCGCGCCGCAACAAAGATTCCCGCCTTTTGTATTTTTTTTTAATTCTCGCAGCAACTGTTCTCATTTTCTGTATTTCATAAACCATCAGTTTGTTTAGATAGTAATAATACATGAGGCGAATTTTAGATTTATTTCAATTAAATTATTGAGTTAAAATACTGCAAATATTTCTAAAGTAACATAATGGTAAAAAATATTTTACAAAACTTAAAACTGCACCTGTCAAACAAACAAGCCAGCGTTTTTTTTAAACAAAAACTCGCATTGTCTCTTTAGGTTCCCTTTCGTAATTAAATTACATCAGTGATGTACTTACGTAATATTGTTCCATGGCCTATGTGCATACAACTTTCCTACTAGGAAAATATTAGCCATCCGCTTATTTAAATTAATAAAATATTTACAGTAAAAGAAACCATTACGAATAATAAACCTAATTATACAAAGTTAAATTTAATCACAGTGTAATAGCAACAATTATGTAGAAATACCTACCGGCATCTTATAAAAAATCGCTTCCAATAGCTAAATCTTTTCAAACTTGAGTAGTTTGGTCACTTACAAATTCCAATCTTATTATCATAAATAGCAATCGTCATTTAGGCGGTGAAGCTGGGCCCTTTCATAAACTACAATTCGTGGTACAAACCAGATTCCAAAACTAACTTATACTAAATTGAAACTCAAGCATAAACAATTCATAAAATAATCTGTAAAAAGAATATTAAACCAAGTTTGTATGGGGTTTTTGACATAACTGACTGACATGATAGTTTATTAAATTGTAGTTATATGAAATCTGGCCCAGGTCATTTATCTTAAAGAGTAACTAGACTAGTTACTATAGACTAATTTTGGTTTTCAAATTGATCGCGAGCCTTCCGCAGCACGCCTTGTGTCTTATGTATTTCCCTACAGATAGCGCGTTGCACACTTCTCTTACGCATATTCGCCGCGTTCAGTTGCGTCAGTGTTTCCGCGAGAGTGGCCTTCGTTCTGGCCAACTTCTGCTTCAATGTGGTGTTCTCTTCATACAATGAGCCTGTAACAAACAAAACAATTCATTTTTTTTTTATAAAATTTTAATTAGAGCTCTTTAGTTTATAAACAAAAAAATTTTTTTTTTTCAAGTTTGTCTGATGAAGTTCTTCTGGGTGATGCATCAGCAGCCTTTAGACGTCCAATGCTGGACGAAGCCCCCCGCAGTTACAATGGGGGGAATTGCCATAATCACCACGCTTGGCAGGCGGATTGGTGATCGCAGTATTCATGTTGAGTACTCAGGTGGATGTTGCTGCCCATCCCCTTGTAGTGTAATCCTTAGTCGGCTTTTACGACATCCACGGGAGGAGATGGAGGGGTCTATTCTTAGGCTGGACAAACCACGGCCATAGTTCCGTAGTCAGTCTCCATCATCATGTATGTGACTGTTGGGTGTTATGTTATGTTATCATCAGATCAGCAAGCTGCCATCGAACCTAGTCAGGTGTGCAAAATTTCTAAATTCATCTCAATTTGATAACGGGAACTAGGTCAGACTATTCTAGCAAGATTAGAACCGAAAAAACAAACATATAATACAAGGCAAGTTACATAGAAGCTTGTAAGTTGTAACAAAACCCAAATATTTATAAAATTCAACATAAGAAAAATATATCGACCAAGTATAAGTCGGTCTCGCGCACGGATAATACCATATTATCACGGGCATCGCGCACGGGTATACTAGAAAGTGAGGGAAGTGACGTAACAACTTACGTGGTGATAGAGCTACAGCATCGTTTTGTTCCAAGCTGGATAACCTATCGCTGTCGATCCCCTGATCAGGAGACGTGGGGCGCTCCTCCTCGGACAGAACACCCTCATGCACTTCCAGCATCTTATCGTCAATGTCTTGTCCAACCCTACGGGTCACTTCGATCTCCAGCTGAGAGTTGAACTCCATAACCGATGAGAGTTTATCACGAGTATCTTCGAGTTCCTTCTCGATGCGTAGTCGGTCGTGCTGAGCGCGCGCCCTTTCAAGTGCCACTTGAGATGCTTGTAAGGTGGCTTCGTCAGCCGCTCGCCTCAAAGACCGCTCCTTCTCTAAGAACGTAGCTTCTAACTCCTGTCTGTCCGACCTCATCACCTCCACCATTTTAAGCGTATCCGACAACTTCAGGTCAACATCCTTGAGTCGCGATTCGAGACTTAAAATCGTACTACGCAAAGCTGCTACGTGTTTCTCGGCTTCGGCAGAGTTTGTTCGTTCTGTTTCCAAGCCCTCTTTGAGATTGCGGTTTTCGGTTGTGAGTGCATCGATTTCTTGGATCGTGAACTGTAGTTTCACATTGAGGTCGATTTTCTCGCGTTCTAAGGTCTCGCAGCGTGTGCTTAGGTTGTCCGCGGCGTCTGGGGAGGTTTTCTCATCTGAGCGGGAGCCGTATGAGAGTTTGGCGCGGCGGTTTCTGTTAAACTTGGTCTCGTCTGAGATGGAGTCGCGCGCGCTGAGTCCTGTATCGCAGAGCCCCACGCGGGCGAGCGACACGTTCCTGTCGGGCTCCGACCAGCACTCAGACTCTGAGATCACGTCGACTATCGGGAAGTACTTCAAAGGCTTCCGCATCGAGTATTTGGCGTGGTCGTCCGCGCATGTCACGTGATGCCCAAACATCGCGGTGAGGTCTTCGAGACGGAGATTCTGTGACACGTCGAGGTTGCTCTCGTCCATGGTGAACTCTTCTGGCGCCATCGATTCGTCCAGTTCCAATCCAACAGGTAGAGCCAAGCTCTGTTCTAGTATACTTTCTGCTAATCTCTTTTTGTCTTCGCCGAGGACACACCTGAAAGACAATAATTTAAGATTATTTATAAAAAAAGAAAGAAAATACATCAGAAAGTACATTAGAACTTTTTTAAATGAGGGAGAATGTACGTCATCTTTTTTGAGTACAAATGTGCAGGAGGGAAAAGTGTATAAAAGTGTATAGTTAACGTGCAGCGTGGGAAGAAAAAGTATAATAAGTAAAAAATTTAAATCCATTGATAAGTTGCTGTTTTATTTTTAATTTTGGGTAATGCCCAAATATCTTTTTTTTTATCACAAAATGCCCGCAAAATGTTACTGGCCACTAATTTAAAAAAAGAAGTAACAAGTGAAAATTGCTCGCCTTGCTTTCTTTCTTTTTAACCGACTTCCCAAAAAAGGAGGAGGTTCACAATTCGGTTGCTTTTTTTTTTTTTTTTTTAATGTTTGTTACCGCATATCTCTGGCGTCTATGAACCGATTTGGAAAATTCTTTTTTTATTTGAATAGATATACTTCCAGATTGGTCCAGAATCCAGTTCTGATGATGGAATCCATGAGGAATTGAGGGAACTCCTCAAATATTGTAGGCATACAAATGCCGATTTTGATATTTTCAGCAACAATCCAAGCATTTGCATTCAAAAAGTATCCTTTCACCACTATGGTTCTTTCATCATTTTTTTTCATCCAAATATTTAGTCGAATACAATGGCGGAAGTCGGTTTTTAAATAAAAAGTTATTATTTAAGGAATTTTCAATTTGTGTTTAATTTATTATCTACTCTGAAATGCGAAAATTTTGATGACGCCGCGCCAGAATTATAAGAAACTGACCAAGCAGTTATTGAGAATAGGTTCTCAATAACTGCTTGGTCAGTTTCTATTATTTCTGGCGCGGCGTCATCAAAATTTTCCCAAAACTTTTTTTTTTTTGCCCAAGAAATTCAGGAAAAAATATAACACGACCATGAAGATTTTTTATAGTGGAGAAGTGAGAAAAATGAATGAATGATTCTTTTTCTGAAAATACTGAATGAGGAAAATAGTGAAATACTGTCTTTGTATTCTATGTTAAAAAGTACTGTTATTTTCCTAGCAGGTATAGTATAAAGCACTATGTATCACTCGGGAAAAAGTGCGAATCCCAACTCGTGTGTATATTAAAGCCCTCGGCTGGTTGGGAATCGGACACTTTCTCCCCTCAGTGAACAATGTACCTACTATTATAATGTGTAACTTGCAAGGATGTTCTTGATTTTTATCTTGTGTGTATTATTGAGTCGGTGACTGTGTCAGTCAGTCCATTGGCAAGTCAGCGGTGACTTGAGGAAAAATTGAAGTCAGATCAGAGGCCCAATTCTCTAATTTTAATCTTCGCGTATCCATGCGAAGATTAAGTAATAGTTACTACGTATAGATAGATAGATAGATAAACTCTTTATTGCACACCAAATAAAAAATACAAAAATAAAGGATACATTAAAAAAAAAAACGTACAATGGGCGGTCTTATCGCTAAAAGCGATCTCTTCCAGACAACCTTTGGATGGATAGGATAGTAAAAAATAAAAAAGACGGCGGTGTTCAATTAAAACATATCTACTTAAATATATATACCTACAACTATTCTATACTAATAGTGACAGATGCGACTGACACGAGATTATATTGTAATTTAATCGTTTTTCAAAATAAGAGAATTGGGCCTCAGTTACAGAGCTAAGCGCCAGTGACATTGTAAGTCAGCCCTTAATGAAACTTACTTGTGTGACAGCAATTTATCCAGAAAAAACGCGAGTCCTTGTAAACGACGAGTTAAAAGCTGTTGAAGGTTACTGAAACAAGAAAAACATGGTCATTTTAGAAATAAACTAGCTCAAGACAACAACCACCGTGGTGAGACGGGCAAACAGACGGCTGGTGCCGGTTTAATTCCCGCTGCGCGACAAATGTTTGCATGCTAATATTTGTTCCGGATCTGGGTGTTGTGGTACCATGGTACTCGTAGTTCCTGATGCACACAACAGAGAATTCTAGTGTGGGGTCAGAGCTATGTGACCGTTAGGTGAGTTTTAGATAAAAGAGTATCCTACTATAAGGTAGTCAGAGGCAAGTCCAAACGTTGTATTTGAAACACTTTTTGGACATTAACATTGTCCATGACAGGTTGCAGCTCATTCAATTAATTGGTTACAAAAGTTCCTTTAGGACCATTCGGTTGACTTTGCAAAATGTTGAAATCCCAAAATGTATAATTTCCCAGAATGTTGAATCCTAAAATGTTGAATTTCCAGATATTTACCCAGCTTCTTCAGTCTCTTGGACGTTTTCGAAATTTTTCTGTAGATCACGTAGCTTGCTCTCCAAATCTTTGATATGTTCGTCTTTGCATTTCAGAATTTCATGATACTTCTCCAACTGAGAGTCGCTGACTTGTGCATATGTTAATTCTTTATCCTGTGGATAAAAAGTGTCTTGTTATTCATCAAAAGCCAAAATAATTACAAATTAAAATAATTTAATAATTTCATTTTTAAATGTAGCCTAGAGCAGTATTTAAAATATAATACGGACAAGCGCGAGTTGATCCGTTATTTTGCCTGTTTTAAATGTTTTACCATCTTGATTTTAGCATTCTATAGACCTTTCCATAAAAATTCCCTCCCGTATTCGGAATTTTGACTTTAGGTAGGTACAAGTAAAAATTCTTCAATTTCATACTTTTCCCTTGAGAATTGAGATTTTCGTTAAAAATATACAATTAATTTGTAGGTGCAGTTACCAGTTTAATTTTCTTCATTTCTTTATCTTGTTGCTGAATCTTCTTCATGCAGCCCTTTATCATCTGCAGCGCTTTACGGTTCTCCCTTCGCAGTCTCGCTAACTCGTCCTACAAAACACAATAAATAAATAAATGCTGGACATTTCACACAACATTATCTAGCCCCAAGCTAAGCAGAGCTTGTGTTATGGGTACTAGATAACTGATATACTTAATACAATACATTACATAGATAGATATTTTTATTATACATAGAAAATACCCTGGACAATTATCTGCAGATCTTACAAATATTTGTTCCGAGGCGGGAATCGAACCCGCAACCTCCTGCGTCGCAGGCGAACTTAGATAATGCCATTTGCAATGTTTGATCCAACTATGATACAAGAACTATGGTTATTTCCCATGTAATGACAAGGCACCTGTGGTGATACAAGGTAAGTATCCCAGAACATGTATATTGATCAATAATGAAAATGGGAGTTAGTATTATACTGTATTATTTAGTATTTACTATATTTATATTTTTATCACAAAACAACAATTAATGACATTCACACACAACCGTGATAGGGGCTGGGTCGTGGTCCAACCGGACCGAAAAGCGCCGGCCTCGGCCATGGCACGGATGTGTGTAAAAAAGTTCATATAAAATGCATCAATCCACTCATCCGGTTGTGTGTGATTAATCCTTAAGGTGATTCCTCTCGCCTGTGGCGCGAAATTCAAATTTTATTGCGTTTTTGCTCATTACAGCTCATCAACACTTCTTGAGATAGTAAAAACTGATTTTGCGAAAACTAGGAGACCTAACACACATGTTTTAGTTTATAGTTTCACGTATAGATCATTACTTCAGCTACGAATACTCTTCAATGATTTTTACAGTGTTTTTTTTGGTTTAAAGATATGCGTAGCTTAACTAATGACATTTATGAGATACTATCAATTAAAACATGTGTGCTAGGTCTCCTAGTTTTCGCAAAATCTGTTTTCTCTATCTCAAGAAGTGTTGATTAGCTGTGATTTACAAAAAACATAATAAAATTTGAATTTCGCGCCACATGCGAGAGGAATCACCTTAAGGAGGTTCAAACGGGAATATTATATATAAGATATTTACCAAATCTTCATTGTTGACTGTTACCGCCAAATAGTCCCTGAAATAAATAAAAAGTGTTAAAATAGTTCGTATTCCACCATTTACTGTTATTGTGTAAGTGACTGTTGGGTGTTGTTATTGTTAACATACATAGCTCAACAACATAGAACCCCTGCGACTTCATCCGCGTCAAAATAGCCTCTTATTACACTCTTTTGTATTGTACTCAATTATAGCGGTCAAGTTATATCGGCAGGACTGTACTTACCCTGCAGATTCAGATTCCGCGCAAGTGTCATCCGTCACATCCTTGTGATCCGTTATCTAAAAGAAAAAAAACACCATTAGGTACAATCAGTCACTCCTACACTTACGGGCTTTGTCAATATGACTACGAGCTCACCTGGTCCTGAGTGGTATCTTTCTTCAGGGCAATGCAGTTGTTCATGGACATATTTTCAACGCTGTCTGTTGAAATAGAACCCTGAAACAAGAAGGTACAACCATATGAATAGCTAATAACGAAATAGAACTGACACTGGCACTAGTGTGGCACTCAAAGCCGTGCATCCGAGGCATCTACCTCAATCGCGCATACTAAGTCTGCTAATCAGTGCGGGTTGGTGCGCGGCGACGCGGCAGTGCGGAGATGCACGCTGGTGCCGAACTGTCGCGATGTTATTTTTAATTGTACAACATTTTTATGGTAGTGTACATCATTATTCAATCATAGCTTGTTACTATGTAATTACGCAATAAACTATGATTGAATGATGATTGATGATGTGTTTGAAATTATCTTGTAAGCATAATTTTTTTGCTCCATCTCATTATGAAGGCAATTGTAGGTACCTACCTACCTTCCTGTAGTACGATTCCTATTTAATTATGTATGTACAGGTAGTTAAGACTAATAATGATTTAAAGTAGGTAGAACATGACGGACGACAACCCTGTCGGTCTGTGGTCTGTGGGGGAAGTAGGTATTTATCTCGCCGGCATGCACAGAGAGAAGTACGGAAGTAGCACTTCTAAAGAGTTTATCTGTTCTATGGTACGACATTAAATTTGATAGAACAATCCTCAACAACCAGACCACAAAAGGTTTTAATGCGAGAAACTAAAACGAAATGAAATCCTGTTGTAAGAATACCTGTTGTTCTAGCACGTCTATGGCCTCTGCAGCCGCGGCGAGTAGCTCTTGTTTGTCGGACAGTTGTCTCCTCAGTTCTTCAACTTCAACCTGCAGTCTTACGTTGTGTTCCAATAGCCCCTACAATCAAATAATATAAAGGACATGTAACAGTTTTGTATGGAGACTTGGCATTCAACTTTCCCGTCATTTTGAAAATAGGTAAGTACTCGATTTCGCAGTCACTTTTAATACAGATAAATGAAAAGAGGGCGCAATGGTAACAACAAATATATTCTAAAGTGGCTCGGAGCTGAGGAAATTAGATGTTTTCGCGTCGTTGTTTCGTAGGCGATATTATAACTTACTTGAACAGCAGGTGGCGACCCATTGCCCAACTTTTCCTCCAAAAAATATATTCTCAATTTTAAATGAAAATTTTCTTTGCGCAACCCATTGAGCTGCTCTTCATATTGCTTCATGCTGACGCCGCTTGCATTCGTCGCGTCTGCAAAATGTTTTTGATGGTGATATATCGAAAATGGGTTATTTCCTATCCTTTGGAAGAGATCTATTGTTAAACCAGTACATAACAAGGGAGACAAAACTAAATTAGACAATTAAAGACCTATAACGTTAATTCCAGTATTATCCAAGATTTTAAATCAATTCAGTTATTATTACATGAATTTGGTTTTATTGTTTACGGATACGTACCGTGACCGTCTGCCACCGGTAATGCCATTTCCTGCAGCTTTCGAGGGCTTGTGCTGAGGAAAAAAATTACATAAATTTTATAAGGTTATTTTTTTAAACTGTCGCAATTAGAACACATATTTATTTATACTGACACGGGTATTTATCGCGGGTTATCTTATTATTTATTATTCTTGACGTTTCGAATGCGTACAGCAATCGTGGTCGCGGGCTGACACGTTATTTTTTATTGTTAATAAAAGAAAAACCTTACAGCCTGCCTTAGTGACTAATGATGGACACAATTAATTTTAAGTTTCCGTACCCAAAGGGTAATACGGACCCTATTACTAAGGCTCCGCTGTCTGTCCGTATGTCTGTCACTAGAGGTCCAAGCACGAACATCTAACGTTATCGAGACGCTAGCGTTACGATAGTAAACTTCAAATATGAACCAATCAACTTACTAAGATTTTCAAGTTACCCTGATGTCATTGGCCAATATTTGACATTTGCGATCGTCTCGCTAGCGTCTTGGTAATGTAAATTATTCGTGCTGACCCCACAGGCTGTATCTCATGAACCGTGATAGTTAGTAGTTGAAATTTTCACAGATGATGTATTTCTGTTGCCGCTATAACAACAAATACTAAAAAGCAGAATAAAATAAATATTTAAGGGGGCTCCCATACAACAGACATGATTTTTTTGTCATTTTTATAGATAATGGTACGGAACCCTTCGTGCGCGAGTCCAACTCGCACTTGATCGGTTTTTTTATGTCGTTGTGATAGATGCAATATTTTTACAGAATTATTGTGCACGTAACGCTTTGTATTTTGATACCTTTAGCCGTTCCTGATCTAATAAGGGTTCCGTTTCATCTACGCTAAAGTATTGACAGACATATGTAACTACAGTCGAGCATACAGCCTGACAAACAAAGAAACAAACAGGCAGAACACGTCGTCAAAACTAAAACAACCCTTTTTTATTGGGGGCTAGGAAACTGTTTGCAGTACCTAATGTACCTACTTATAATTTGATCATATTATATTATATTTGATATATATGTAAGTACCTATATATAATTATACTTAAAATATTAATAACTACCTTGGAGTCGCAACCTGAGGTTCTCATAATTTTGACATTCTAAAAGACAAACCTATACCTACAAACTAGGTACTTACTTACAAAAGATTAAAATTGACACTGTTTCTAAACTGCGTATCGTAGTATTGCTTCTACTTTGGTTTTTACTAAGTGCCTAAGTACCTACCTCTTCGTGTCAAATAAATGCCTACCTTGATACTCGCTGTCACAACTTACAATACTACATTTAGGTTCTTGTGTTGATTACCAACTTTTGTACCTTCTTTTAACTAATAATAACTCACCTAAACGGGGACGTGATAGCACTTCCATGTTTATGTACTCTTGGTAAAGTTGCCATTATGTTCAAATAGTTCAATTTAATTCACTTTTGCATCATCGACACAGCCACAACAAAACAACTGATAAGACGGGCACTTCAAGAGAAGGATAAGGCAATTGGTTTAACTACAAATTTTCGAAGAATATCCACTACAAATAAATCACTTCTTCTGTTGCTTACATACAAAATTGAAATCCATATCCATAGCACATAAAGTAATTCAAGTTCTAGTAAAAATCACGTTTAGGTACAGCGTTATTGTTATTATTTAGAGTAACTCACAAAATACGTCTAGCGATTGAATTAATTAGGACGGGGAGATGAGACATCGTCATTACAACATTCGGGAGCGTTCGTTTATTGTATTCGGTTACTAGAGAACGCGATACTAGCCACGTATAATATAATATTGTGAAGTCTATTTCACGGGAATAGTGTACAGTCGGACCGAATCTCTGAGTTACGAGAGAGAGACAAAAATATGCTACACAACTCTGTAAGGGCGGCGAAGCGAGATGAGGGGTTCGGGAATACTCGGGATGAGACGGATGCTGTTTAATGCCATACAGAAATAGAAAACGAGACGCGCGTGTCGCCTTGTAGCTGTTCTAAATTTTCAATTTATGTGTTACTTCCTGCTACTTAAAACGAAAGCAATAGATTACCTTAAACGTTAATGTATAGGTACTTATATTTCCTTATTTAATAATAATAATAAATGCTGGACATTTCACACAAAATTATCTAGCCCCAAGCTAAGCAGAGCGTGTGTTATGGATACTAGATAACTGATATACTTAATACAATATATTACATAGGTAGATATTTTTTATTATAAGTACATAGAAAATACCCAGAAACACCCTGAACAAGTATCTGCAGTTCGTACAAATATTTGTTCCGAGGCGGGAATCGAACCGGCAACCTCCTGCCTCGCAGGCAAACCTTCGCCCGCCGCGCCACAGAGGTCGTCATATAATAATATGATATAACCTAGAATCTACAAAGCATACTGTAAATTTTTTTTAGAAAGGTAAGAGTCCCTTTGTTGGTGCCTATTTTCATAATTAAAGACAAATAAATCTCCATAACTAAATGTCCGCAAATTCAAATCGCATCAACTTTTCGGGACCACAGACAGATGGTCGAAATAGATGAACATGCAAAAAAATACAGAGATATATAAAAGTTAGAAAGACAAACAGGGCAATGATAATAATAACTTATTAAGTTGCCAACTTGTAGGTACCCCTATCTAACTTAAGTTCATACCATTATTTCCTCGAGCGCTAGAGATCGTGGACAACGTAAAAACCAACTAAGGTATTACACCTGGGGATGGCAGCAGCATCTACCGGACTATTTAACACCAATAGCCAATTCCTCTCCTCCATTGCAATCTATGGGGTAGGCCTCGTTCAGCAGAGGACGTCAAGTAGCTGATGATGATGATATGTTAATAAGTATACCAGTATCGATTTTCGCAGCCACCGTTCAAACAATAGATTTATAGAAGATCTCATCATGACAACCAAAAACTCGTGCCGTGTTGTATCCGGTCTAAGAATATACCCCTCCGTCTCCTAACGTGGATGGCGTAAAAGTCGACTAAAGGATTACACCAGGTGATGACGAGAATAACGGCTGATGAAGAGAATACATCTACTTTCGAAATTTCATCTAGCGCCAATAGTCTAGTTAGATAGGAGTAAAATGGCTGTGGCATACATACGGACGGAAGGACGGACGGACGGACGGGCGGACAGACGGACGGACAGGCGGGCGGACAGACGGACGGACAGACGGACGGACAGACAGACGGACGGACAGACGGACGGACAGACAGACGGACGGACAGACGGACGGACAGACGGACGAACAGGACGAAATTATAAGGGTTCCGTTTTTTTCCATTTGGCTACGGAACCCTACAAAGACGGACAGACGTTCTGCGGTAAAATTGAGGCACGCAATAGAAAGATGAATGCCATAGGAAGACGGCCCCTCGGCTGGCAAGCGCGCACGTAGCATTTTTTGCTGTACTCTACGGCTGAGTATCAGTGATCAGTGTTGCTAGGTAGTTACATTTATAGTTCAAAGGTTAACTTAGTAGGGGATCGTAAGGAAGCTCTCTGTACCCCACCCGCACCGGATTATGCTTGCCACTAGTCCGGCAGTTTGAGCTAATACCTTGAACTGGCAAGATACTTTCACGATCGATTTACTTGAACAGTTAAGTTAATTGAACTTGCGAGCTAGGTACTTGAACGGTCGATATACTTGAACGAGCAAGATACTCGAACGGGCGAGATACTCGAACGGTTGAGTTACTTGAACAGTCGAATCACTTGACCGGATGAGTAACTTAAACGGAGGAGTTGCTAGAACGGTTGAGTCACTTGAACGGGGAGTTACTTTAATGTGGGAATTACTTGAATATGCAAGTAATTGAACGAATTTAAGTTACATGAATGGAGGAGTTACTAGACCGTTTGATCACTTGAACATATGAATTACAAGAACGGGGATGTTACCCAAAAAAAAAACACTTTGAGGAAGGTCTTAAGCTTATAATAATATGAAATCACGCTACAAACCACAGGAAGAAAACAATTATCAAAAACGCCACCCAATTATTATAACCGCGAGGCACGCCTTGTATACCTTGATCATCACTATCGTCATCAGCCGTTTTTAGGCAACCGCTGCTGGATGAGGCCTCCCCCACAAAAAACAATGGGCGGAAATTGTCATAATCACCAGGCAGGCGGATTGGTGATTGCAGTATTCATGTTGAGTACTCAGGTGGATGCTGCTGCCCATACCCTGGTGTAATACCTTAGTCGGCTTTTACGACATTCACGGGAGGAGATGGAGGGGTCTATTCTAAAGCCGGACACACCACCAAACATACCTTGTATAGGTATCTATTATACGACGACCTCTGTGGCGCGGCGGGCGAAGGTTCGCCTGCGACGCAGGAGGTTGCGGGTTCGATCCCCGCCTCGGAACAAATATTTGTGCGATCTGCAGATAATTGTTCCGGGTGTTCTGGGTATTTTCTATGTATAATAAAAATATCTATCTATGTAATGTATTATATTACGTATATCAGGTGTCTAGTTGCCATAACACAAGCTCTGCTTAGCTTGGGTCTAGATAATGTTGTGTGAAATGTCCAGCATTATTTTATTTTTTTATTTTATTTTTATATTATTTACCTACCACCTACATTAAAATTAACTCATCCATAATAGTTATTACATAGGTAGGTAGATAATTGGATGATTGTTGTTTAATGCTGGCAGAATTATTCCCTGGCACACATGCGCATATCTTAGGTATGTACACCATGTGACGTACATTTGGATTGAAACGTGTTCTCACTAATTTCGCCGGCGTGGTACATTAATTTAAAATCAATGGGAGAGAGCTCATATTCTACTGAACTCAATTTGATGAATTCCCAAAGACTGAATTTAGCCGGTTGTTCTCCTCGCTGGCTACATCAAAACTTGTCTGAAAACCCCCATATTTTCAGAGATATTATTATTTTAGTTTCCATTAAATTTTACAAAAAAATACCTAACAACCTAGGGTATAATCGCCGGTTCGCCGACCACGTCCAATTCTCGACCATGTGATGCATCTTTGCTAAACAAAGACCAAAAACAGAATAATTGACACTCACACATTGATAAAATGTGTTATAAGGGCACCCGAATGTCTTGTCAAAACACAGGTATAAATTCACTCACACTTGCATAAGCGATTGATCGGCAAAAAAAACATTAGTTTGTGGTGTGCATCGAACGAGCCCGGACGCGTCAATTCGTCCAAGAAAAATAGTGGCACGCCGCGACTTTCACGGTAAGTTTTACTTAGTTTATTATCATTTTTAGGTTTGTTTGTTCTTTGTAATCCTTATTTTAGATCTGGAAAACACGGTTAACCACTTATTTACTTTGATTTTAATTAATCAATTAGTAGAATGAGATGGACGAGAACTAGACATGTATTTTCTAATAAAATCTAGTTTCCGACCAGGTGGTCGAGAATTGGCTTATCCATGCCCAATTAGGTTGTGTCTTGTACCAAAAATTGTATGAAAAATTACTGAAACCATTTAATGACTTTGAACCTTATGACAACGTACAATATAATGCCCAGTTTTCGTCCAAGTAAATCTCATTGTATTTAAAACTACAGATGGCAAAAATCACTCGTGGTCGAGAATTAAACTACACATGGAGAGCATGCCAGTTCGCGACCATTTTTATTTGTAACCAAAATTATATTGAAAAATTGAAAAAATAATAATATTATTCATGTAAAAATAATTAAAAATGTTAATTCCATTATTGCCTACAGATTTTACGATTATAAGTAGATACATTTCAATAAAAAATAATTAAAACTTGCGGTCAGAAACTGGGTGTAAGCAACCCTGGTAAGTTTTTCAACCAGTTGAAAAGCTGTCAGTAAATTATTTGCAAACCGTTTACTTTAGATTAATTGTAGTTAGTAGTAGTTATAGTTGTACCTAAATGGGGGTAAAAAAAGAAGATACTATTTATGTTTTAGATGAGTTCGTCTGAGCCAAAGAAAAAGAAGAAAAAAACAGCTACTTACTCTGCAGAGGACTTACAGAAGGCTCTAGTGGAAATCCGGGAAAATAATAAGCCAGTAAGGCTAGTTTGTAGAGAGTTTAATATTCCAAAGACGACAGTATTGGATAGAATTAGTGGTCGCACTACCGACAAAATTAAGAAACCTGGACCAGACCCAGTATTGGGAAATGACGGTGAAAAGAAGGTAGTGGAGTGGCTCATAAATATTTCTAAATGTGGGTTTCCGATAAAAAAACAAGAACTTCTGGATACCATCCAAAAAATTATTCGGGACAGTGACATCAAAAGCAATTTCAAAGATGATCGCCCAGGACAAAAGTGGTTCCAGGGGTTCATGGAAAGGAACAAAGAAATTTCACTCAAAAATGCAGAAGGAATCAACAAAGCTCGAGCTCTCGTCACAGAGGAATCTATAAGACTATGGTTCAAGGAACTTGAGGAATACTTATACAGTATTGGTCAGAAAGAGATTCTGGATGATCCAGCAAGAATTTTCAATGGAGATGAGAGTGGGTTTGCCCTTTGTCCAAAAACGGGAAAAGTTTTAGGCCCAAGAGGATATCGGAATTTGTATCAAATCAAACAAGGAAATGAGAAAGAAAACGTAACTGTTTTATTGACTTTCAATGCAAATGGAGATTTGTGCCCACCTTGCATCGTTTTTCCATACGTGAGACCTCCAAAGGCTGTTGTGGATAGTATGCCACCAGATTGGTGCCTTGGTAAGTCAGAATCGGGATGGATGAGAGGGGATGTTTTCTTCGAATACATTAGCAACGATTTCAACAACTGGATTGAAAAGAACGACATCAAAAAACCAGTGCTTCTACTAGTGGACGGGCATAAGTCACATATGTCTATGATGCTCAGCACTGTATGCGAAGAAATGCAAATTATTTTGTATGCACTTCCTCCAAACACAACCCATATTTTACAGCCAGCAGACGTGAGTGTGTTTGCACCAGTAAAGTCATACTGGAAGAATACCGTGCGAAAATTTCTTTCCAAACCCGAAAATATTAATACGGCGGTAACCAAAACCAACTTCTGCCCTTTACTCAGCGAAACATTGACACACTCAAGCATGTCTGACAACATAAAAAGCGGATTTAAACGATGTGGGCTTTTTCCTTTTGATCCCAACAGTCCCGATTATACCAAATGTGTACGAAATACTTTAGAAAATTTAAAGTCGTCTGAAAACCACCCGCCGAGCAAAGACATAAACTACTCTGATATTGCAAGCACAAGAAAGATCTTAAAACATTTGAAACCAATACTAAAAGCGAAAAAAATAAATACCCGCATTATTATGAAAGAACTGAATATCCTCAAGAAATCACTACCGGCGGAAGACCGCAACAATGATTTTGAAATTTCGATGGAGACAGAATCTGAAATCAATGAACATTCTTTAGATTTCTCAGGTTCAGCCCAAAATATAAGCCAAAATAAATCTAGAATTACAGAGTGTGACTTGAATGCGACCCAAGAAATATCGATCTCCTCATACGATACCCACGATAACAATCAAAATGCGGATGAAAACAACACTGAGCCTTATCTGGTAACAGAAGTTGTTACTGCTCAAATACACGCTAGCCCAAGAAAAATCAGCGAGCCAAGCCGTAACAAAGACCACGTGGAGTTTATTCCCTCAGTATCTAATGTTGATCTTGATAAAATACTTACAGATCATAACGACTATCCCGAAAAATATCATATGTCACATGACAATTTACAACAAAACGAAGACATATCACAAATTGAAATTGAAGGAAACACCACTTCCCTTTCATTTCCTAGCCTTTCTGGGTGTTACATGGACATAGGTTCATTGGTTTCCTTGGACGACGTTTCTGTACTGCCTTTTAATTTGGTTGATTCGGTTGGAACACCTCAACCACCTGACAACGAATCATCTCTCTCTCCTTCAACTCTGACAAATACTGCACCATATGAGACTCCAGTCAAAGAACTCGCATCTAAATTACTTCCGACCAAGGAGAATCCATCTGGATTGACTTCTACTCTGATTACTTCAACTGATGTACGACCTGAAACTGAGACCCAGATAGTAGGAATGCCTGGATTGACCTTTCCTCCGTCTTCTCTGATTACTCCGAGCGATACAACTGTCGAGCCCCTAACCAAGGAAAAGCCATCAGGATTGTCGGCTCCAATACCGAAACATTTGAGAAGAAATCCTTTTGAGCACCATCTGATGTGTCCCAATGTTTTTAATGAAACGAGAACATTAAAAGAAAAAAGCCCTGCTGCTATTTCTTCCACTGCTTGGAGAAATTATTTCGACAACAAAACACAAATAAAAAACGAAAAGATAGAAACAACAAGAAAAAGAAAATTAGAGAGAATAGAAAGAAAAGAAAAACTAAAGCAGGAAAAGTTATTGAAAGAAAGTCAGAAAGTCTATAAAAGTAGTCAGAAAAATAAAAAGAAGACAAATCTTGGAAAAAGTAATACTGAACTACCAAACATTGGAGTTTTGGAGAAGATTGAAGCTTTGGATAAGATAAAGTGTGCAAAATGCGATGAAATACTCATTTCCGACGTAGAAGATGATGACGAAAAAAATGTTGGATGTGACGAGTGTATCAGATGGTATCATCTAAAATGCACAGAATTTTCTGGGATGGCATATGTGAACGTAAGAGACCAATCATTTAAATGTTCCTTCTGTGATTGATGTCTGACAAATATTGCTTTGAAACGTGACGTTTTTCTTGCTATTTGTTAAAATTAGAAACCCTAATAAGGATGATTAGCACCATAAAGTACTTAAAGTATATTAGTTGATTTATGTTTAATTAAGAAGGATGCATAGTCTGTGGTTAGTATTATTATTATAGTGTCGTGACAGTTAATTTACGTAAGTTTGATTATTTTTAAAAACCGATTGTTACTATTTAACCTATTGTCGTATTATCCTAAGAGACTGATTAGTACAAAGTAAATAAGTATCTTTGTTTTAATACCAATTTGTAATAAGATTATTTCTGCTAGATGCTTCGCTAGGTAACAAAGTAGCAAAAACAAAGCTAGTTTAAGAACAGCTAGGAATTAAAACTAGGATTTTTAATTATGGAGAATAATAAAAAGACGTTATTTTGTGATAGTTTTCTCTCGTGATTAAAGTAAAATAAATATAATACTATAACTTTTATAATATTTAGCAAGACTGGTTATTAAATAGGTAGTCTCCCAAGCCCGCCTACTAAGATTAGGTATAATTTAAGCTATATGCCTGTTAATGTTTTGCTGTTTTAACTTTAAAGAGAGATGAAGAACTGATTTATGATTACTGATTTTGTTTTTATGATTACATGTTTAAAAAATAAGAATATTCAAGTCAGATAGATCGTTACCTAAAACTGTTTTAGCATAGACTAAAGCTATTATTTTAATCTCTTATTAAAGTTAATAAATATATACGAATGAATAAAGAAATTAATAGCCTCTAGCATTTGTTTCCTACTGAACCCCTCATATTAGTTAGTGGTCGAAAACTGGTAAGTAGGTGGTCGTAAACTAGATTTTGTGGTCGAGAACTGGTAAATTAGGTACTTTTAACTTTTTATCAATATATTAAATAAAATCAACGCTTTAATACAAAAAACTTTACTTTTTAATAAAATAGAGTATGTTAGAAGTAGATTTCAATAGTTTTTCGAACATAAATGTAACTAGAACATTTTTGTTTCGTTTCCTAAACATGACAACTCCACTAAGTGGTCGAGAACTAGCAAACATACCCTACCTAGTGACTTAATTTTACCATCAGGACAAACTGATTTTATCTAGACATGAAACATGCGTTGCAATTGGATAAAAAATGTACACCATTTCACATGTATATTAATCTATGGAAAAAAAGGAAATTCTGCTTGGCAGGTGTAAGGAACTTGTCCCTCCTAACACCTCAAAAAATGTGGAACCCCAACCCGATGGTAAATATGTATTATTAAAGCCTTCAAAATACCTAAATATGAAAAATATGTATGGCAAATACTTACACCATGATATTAGTGGTGTCAGCAGCATATTCTGTCATGGTTGAGTTTGTATTTTAGAAGTAGTCTAGCTTCTGATTGTATATGTAGGTACCAATGTAATCTGTAAAAAAGTGTGACTGGCTACAAAAATTATTTAATTTTGTTTGGGGTTAGCAATCTCTTCCTAATCATTTTTTGAAGGAATGGTTTGTGAAGATGGTGAAGTATTATGGTTTCTTTTCACATTATTTATTCTTGAATGTTATCAACTGAGCCTGTGGTGGGTGATACGCATGAGGTGCGAATTCCATATCCGCTGCTGGACAAATGTTTGAATGATCTACAAATATTTGTTTGTTGTGCTCGTGGCACTCCTAATGTGGAATCAGTAGGTGTATCAATGTTAATTATGAATACTAGTTTGGTGAATGCGTTGATGATAACTGTATCCTTGATGTATTATATTAATAAAGACTGAATTAAGTACTTAATAAATTGTATTGAAGCAAATAAACATGGTTTCAACTTACTTTTTTATTTCACGCTTGAAGCTTATTATTGCACACTGCAACACTGCACGTTTTACTATATTTTTAGCTAGATAAATCAATTATAAGATTAACGAATTCAATTTTACAAACAAACAATTTGAGTTGACAACAACAACGACAAAAATATTTCAAACTGCAACCGATTTTCGGCAAATCAAATTCAGCCTATCACACACAGCACACACCCATACATATTTAAACATCGCGGCGATCGCGGCGCTTTTTCTTGTTTTTCGATCTTTCGGGCAGGCTAAAGTCTTAAGACCATACCACCTCGTCTTACGTAGAGCTTTATCTTTAAGACCATATTATACAAGCACTAGAATACGACTCTAGTAAATCTTAGTAAGTGTGTGACGATGAACCCGGTTTAAAATTCTGTTCTTAGCTGTTCTAGGTAGAACTGAGTAGAACATAATAGAATCGGCAGGTTTGTGGCCGCGCTAATTAAGCAATGTACGCACGACACGTGTGTACACGTTGGTTTTTGCGCTTGGAGTATCCAGCGCAAGAATCTTATGCGTATATGCATTATACATTCTCTAAGAGACGTACCCTATATCCATGCTCATAGGTTGTATTTTTAATTTGACAACAATAAAGATAGATGGCACACATTGACAATTGACTTAAATTGACGTGCGTGACAGGTGTCCGTGTCTGTCATCTTCAGTACTTAAATTAACCTAATTTTTTTCCGAAAACATTTAGAATTTCAGAACTCAGAAGTGAACAAGAGTAATTAAAAAATTGAGTTTGTTGAATGGCTAAATAAAAATAGCATTAACCTTCGAAGAATCAACTAAATATGGCACTTACCAACTGCATCCGTTCATTGCTAAACAAGATAGTGCTCGCCGATCTGAGACCCAGCGTGCGCTTTTATTCCGATTCTACCGATGAAACGTCTAATGAAGAAGAAAAAACCATTGATCCAGCTAAAGATAGAACAAAAGTTATACCCGTGGAGACAAGTGTAAAATATTTACAGAGTAAGGCTTACCAGCAAACTTACGGAGACAGTCCAGTATGGGTTTTGTATCGCCGTAATCACAAAGGTGGTTTTGCACCACGGAAAACTAGAAGATCGTGTGTAAGAAATGGTGTCATTTCAACTGGAAATCCCTGCCCTATTTGCCGAGACGAATACTTGGTGTTGGATCACAAAAACACCAAACTACTTGAACAGTTTATATCTCAGTATACTGGACAGGTATGTACAATTTGAATTTGATTCACACACGCTACTGTTTATAACATTGGTTGTTTTTCAAGATGCATGTTTTTATATTGCCAGCATCTGCTTGCGCCTTTGCTAGCATTGTACTAGGATAAAAAGTAGCCTGCTGTCAATCCACGTTACAATCAATCTCCCTAGCTCCCTACCTTTTAACAAAATTGGTTCAGCTGATGCATGAGTAACAAACAAACATTTTAAAGTTTCATATTTAAAATGCTGGTAAAATGGGGATATCAGGATGCAAAAAGAAAAAGAAAGAGAAACAAAATATGAAATGAGGAAAACCATAGAATAGCCAAGACCAAGGTCACCAACATAATAGTGCTCAGAATTAGCAAGTTGAAAAGACTTCATCTGTTTTGACTTTTTTGGAGCTATGGGGAACTATTTTGAGGGAACCGTTGCAAAATCCAGATCTATGTCCAGTGGTAGATATCTACCTGCTGATGATGACGCATTTTGATATTGATTGTTATTACATTGAGCATAATTCATTGTTACAGATATTGGAACCATTCAAAACGGGCCTTTGCCAAAAGAAGAACAAAGAACTTCTGGTTGCCATTGAAAGGGCTTGGGATCAGGGCTTCCTCACATATGATGTGCCCTTCAGGGAATATGACTATTCATTGTATAGCAAGTCTGTGTAGTTGAGTGTTAGTAACTATGTAGGATTGGAAAAATAATTACATTACTTAGATAGTTACAATATTCATTTTATTGCACAAAATAATTCATTTATATTTTATGGCACATTTATAAAGGAAGTATAATTTACTTGTTCAAATCAAGATACAAGAAGTAAATAAAATATTTCTGTTAAGTCATCCTTCACCATATACTACCTGACCTCAGCAAAATCAATTTTTGCAATTCATCAATTTGCAATACTTGATGCGAGTTTTTCTATTACGAGAAAAACTAGCTTTTATTCCATTGTTAAAATGAGTCCTTCGTATGGCTCAGACCTAGAAAGTTGAAACAACAACCATTGATCATGTATACAATGTACAACCGGTAAGTGATTACGTAAAATTATCTATAATTTTTGTTCTGTTTCTTTGCAGCAGCAATTCTCTTATGAGCGACGACTTTTCTCTCTCCAAAACAGTTATTCTCTCGTTTTTCCGATTCACCTCCTTTAAAAGAAAAAAATACATTTAACCAGAGTTTATACAGTAGGCTATGGATGGATGCAAAGGTGATTTCACAAATATTACATAGGAACTGCGTCTACTGTACCAAAAGATACTACACTACTATCGACGTACTCATGACCTCATACTAACTACGTGCGGGCGAAGTCGTAGGCGGGCGGGCGGTTCCTTCTCTTACCACCTCACTAAAATTATAAATGCGAAAATAAACTATGTTTGGATGCTTATGGCAAATCCGGTGGTGCAGTTGCTTAGCGCATTACCGTATCACACTATTTAATCATCACTAGGGGAGGGTCGCGAGTTCTATCCCGCACTGTCAGTAATTTTTGTGTCTGCTCAAAAAAAAAAACCTCGACAATAAAAATATATATGAAAAACCCTTGTTTCGCACACGTTTTCAATAAGAATTCAGGAACCATACGGTATTTAAAATGAATTTTACTAAAACAAGTAGGAAATAACTATTTTATTCTAATGCTAAAATCAGTTTTTTACTAAACACTATTTTCGCCGTAATAAATAAAAAACTACATTTTTGTGCACGACACCCGCTAGCGCGAGCGAGATGGCGCGCGGAGTGGAATATCGAGCCTAAATCGTACATTAATCTTGTTAAGTGTTCCATTCAAGAGCACCCCCTAATTTAAAAATCTAAAATAAGAAGTACAGTCTACCACACACCTCAGTTAGCATGCGGTTCTGCGATCTGAGCACAGCCGCATTGGGCGCGGGGGTCCCAGAGAGTGGCGCCGACGGCAGCGCCAGGTTCATGTGTAGAGACAGCGGGCCGTGTCGCCAGCCCGCCGCAAGCGCGCCCAGCTGCCGGTTCAGCTCGCACACCCGCGCGCGAAGCAGCTCCAGACGTTCCTGCTGTGCTTCACTCCATGGCTCCTGCACATTAAAACGGGTCTTATTCTCGAGAGAGCGATAGCGATAGGCTGGACTTGGATTCAATATCCAGGCCCGGAACATGATTTGCTGATCATACAAACCCGCACCTCGCGTCAAAGCCGGCCACAGAGGTTGGATTCGGTAGCGGTCGCGCCTAAAGTTGACGGTAAAGAAAACGGCAAAGAACCCAGATGCTTGTAGGTACATTTCCTGAAGGTACTAAATTGGAAACAACCTGAGTTGGGCCTTGGGCCTTACTGAATGACTGACTTAACTGGGACTAGGGTCCCATCCCAGTAATGAAAACCAGACGATGATGATTTTCAAAAACTCACCACGTAAGCGCCCATTCTGCCAGCATATCGCATTTTGTCCTGAACTTCTGTTAGTTGATTTAGGTACCACTCTCGCGCCTCTTCCACCGCTGATAACCCTTGCAACAAAACGTCCTTTTCTTGTTCGATTTGTTTCATTCGTTTGAGAAGATTGTAGTCTACCCCATTGTGTAAAGTGTGGCGCCGCGGTTCTCGACGCCGAGATGTGCGACGAAATTGAGATTGAGTTTCGTTGGAAGATCTACCATCCCCAAGTCCTCTACTATGTTCTTCCATGGCATGTGATAGATCTTCATAATTCAACTTAACTTCTACCTCCTCGGCATCAAATACGATTTCTTCAACAGATTTGTAACTTTGTCTGGATGTTTCCTTTCTTTCAATAGACTGTTTTTCCAGTCGGGGAGGTTTAGGAGGTCCATAAATCCTATGAGAGTTTTCTTGCTTTAGTGCAACGATTGCATTGTGTTGTGGAGTTTCTTGAACTATAGGTTCCTTTCGCCCTGTTAGTTGTGGCATACTTATGGTGCGATGTTGATGTTGCGAAGAGGTTTCCGAATTTTTCATAGCATTCCAGTTTCTGTTTAGGTTCTGCGTGTCATTGGAGTCCAATAAAGGTGCCGAAGGAGGGCGATGAACTTGTGCGCTTATTATTTGCGTGTGCAATCCTGTATCGTCGTTGAGTCGATCTGCTTTATTCGAAGCATGCTCTACTTGATTACGTAAGAGACATATCCGAAGTCCTGAACAGAATCGTTCAAATGTTAACAAACCGTCGTGGGAGGCGACCTTTTGTAAGCTCTCAATCACACCGCGCGGTAGACCCTTGGTGCGATCATCTCGCCATCTGTTTTCAATATCTGTTACTTTAACGTATCCTGTTCGCTTGTCGTCCATAATATCAAACAATGTTCTCATTGCAGATACAAATTGCTTCGGCAAAGATTCCATATTAAATATTGTAACTTGGGTCATGGTATTTTTTTAACGTACCTAAGAGCGTACCAAAATTTTCTTGCAACTCCACTGGTCATTGACCGAAGATTGTAAATTCAATAGGACATGTTTAATTATGAATAAACAAAAATCACACAAAACATAGTCAGAAAGGCACACGGTTACTTCTTCCATAACACAAAACAACTTAAATTCCTTTATCAAACGAGTTAGTGGGCTCGCGTCGTCCACTGGACCACATTAAGAAAATACAAATCTGGCTGTTAAACGGTAGATGAGTGCTCTGTAGGTCGTGGGCACACCTATTGGCTAGCGTGGGCTAGAGAGGGAATTCGCGAACGTGTGTGAGAGGGGGAACCGGTCTGACCACATTCGGCCATCACGTCGCGCGGGCGCGGGCGGGTGCTGGCGTCGACGAGCAGGTAGGCGAAGGACGCCCGCGGCCTACATTGTCTGCTTCATTCAAATTATAAAAAATAAGTACTTATCTACCTAACTTCGTACGTTTTCGTATGGTGTAGGTACCCAAGGTAGGTATACCTAAATACCTGTAAGTACTCACAACTACGATGGTGGTGGAGGTTCTAGCTAGTGACCTCAACTTCCGATACGAAGGTTGTGGGCTTGTGGGTTCGAATCCCTGTCGTGCTCGGGAACAAATCGATAGGATGTCCCCACTAGAAAAAAAATAACTCAATATTATACCTGAGGGACTAATATACGAGATTTGCATTGACCATTTTATTATATGTCAATGATTGCAACAATCACTTTGCGAGTCTTGTCGTGTGTGAGTATTCAACGTGACTTACATAGTAACTATTCATCATTCTGTGCCGCGCAGTCGATAGAAACAGCACAGATTCATAAATAGTTACTACGTAAGTCACGTTGAATACTCAAGACTCGCAAAGTGATTGTTGCAATGCAATGCAAAACTCGTAATATGCCCTCTGCTCTCAAACGGTGAACATAAACGTGTGCGAGAAAACCTACATGTCCTAATAACATAAATAACAATGAAATGTATTGAGGTATTCCCTTTAACTATTAGGTTCGATCAGTTTTAGATTAGACGCACTCTACCTAACTCATGGATATAGTAGGTACCTCTATAGTATAAAAATTTATAGGTACCGGGTAAAACGGGGTGAATAGATACAAAACTAAAGATGTTCATCCACGCTACAGGATTTAGCCAAACATTTTGAAAGAAAAAAATCCTGTTTTTTTTTAAACTGCAGCATTTTTTTTCTTTGCAATGCTGGATTGACGTGAGGTTAGTCCGACATGATAAAAAAAGATCTTGAAGTGGGTCCCTTGAATGCACGAGGTCCTATAAACTTTACTATTTTCATTGCGAAAGGAAGTGTTTTGTGCTGTCACAACTTGTGTATTCGTTGGTTCTTTGTGACCCAGATTAATGAGAAGATAATAATAAATAATTGATCTCGTAGATAAGAATAGATGTTTAATTTTTACTTAGGTAAAATTTACTAGGTACATATCTATCTACTTTTCACACTTACGTTAGCCACTTAGGTAGGTGTCTACTTAAGCTTTGGAAATTGCCAACCCTAGCATTTTTTTTCTATTCACCCCATATCTTGTGTCTATTGAAGTATTGAACCCATGTGCGGGTCAATAGAAACAACTCATATTGCATTTTGTGCTGTATTTAAGGAATAAATGCCAATTCAGATGACTGAAAACTATTAAAACAGCTAAGAGACATGATATAAGCACAATATAATGTTATCTTGACTATTATAAACATATATAAAAATGAAGTCAAAGTTCAAAATTGTGTCTATTCACCCCGTTTGACGTACAAAATTACATAGTCGGCTTCGATGTTCGTTTTCTTTCGTTTTTAGCTTCACGTTAATAAAAAAAGTAGACGTCTCTTTTTGAAAAAGTCGGTTGGATATAAGCATGGAAGTAATATGTAGGTACTACCTTAGAATAAGGACTGAAGCACTCAGTCCTTATTCTATGGGTACTACGTACAACCATGGAAGTAATAAGTACTACGTGCAACACGTAGTACTTATAACTTCCATGCGTACAACACGTAGTACTTATTACTTCCATGGATATAAGTTCCTTGGTCGGGAAGAGTCCGCACCGCTTCCATCAAAACAACTCTGTGGCCGCACTGTGTTGTGTGCATGGAAGTAATAAGTACTACGTTGTACGTAGTACTTATTACTTCCATGGTTGTGTGTAATCCTCAGAATAATGCTAGTCTTTATTCGGAGGTGTAATCCTCAGGCCCCAGAGCATTGTGTAAGCTAGTTATTGTTCAGCCCCCCGATTCCCTATCTTGAAAGTCACTCGGTGACCAACGTTTGACAAGTAGAATGACTATCACTTGCCCAAAGTTATCATTAAAAATTGTCAAATGACAAAATTCGTATTCTCTATCTTCAGTGGGTTACTGAGATGACGTCACCATCGGTTGCTTTCCATCAAAGTCACTAGATGGTTTCAGCGCTTATCGACTCCATAGCGAATCTATGAATTTATTATTTTTTGGTATTCCGTAAGCAAAATGACGGTTCCAAATTTCCAATCGCTTTCATTCAAAATCACCAACGTTTCGCGAAAGGAGCTAATCGAGGCTACGTTTTATAAATTCCGTTTGGGTGTGATTATCTTGTAAGGATAGTTATTGATATAACGAAGAAATTTAGAATTATAGAATATTTAGGACCTACGTTAGAGGTACCTACTTATGTATTTTTAGCAACTCGTGACTGCAGCAAACAATAAATAAAGGCTCGAGCAATATAATACTCGCCGCAGCCGAGGAAGTAAGGGCGCGAAATGCCGTCAGACTAGAGAGGAAGCTTATCCGCGACACCAGTGATCCCATGTCGTTGCCGGATAAGCAATTCATAGATTATTTTAGACTGCAGAAAAATTCCTTCGCGGCTCTCGTTGAAGAATTAACGCTACATTTGAAAATAAAACTGCGTGCTACGGCAGTACCCCATCAATTGAAAGTAACTTACCTACCTATACATACACCTACCTAAAACATTACATTAATTATTGAGCAAGCGAAGCGCCATTGCCAAATCAATGCCAATTCGTCGGCGTTTGTTTACATAGTCTAAATTATTTGTACCTATTTCAGATACTAGCTGCATTATCCTTCTATATGCACGGGTCAGAGAAGTGCGGGAGCATCCTATTTATTTAGTATGGCTCAGCCAACTTTTTCTAAATGCCTGCGTGAAGTGACTAATGCCTTAAATGCAGTAGTTCTTCACAACCACATAAAGTTCCCTACGTCTCGTGAAGAGCGAGAAATCGTTAAGTAGACTTTAGAGGGGGGCCGGAGTTAGGCATACGCACCCTAAATTTATCTAACTTTTTTATGAATAAAATTCTTCATTTCGAAGGTATTGTTTATTTGTTATATGTATATATATATATCTGAGTAAAGATTGATGAAAAAACCTAATTGAGATACCTAGTAGTGAGAGGCGTTTCAGCTGTTGCTCAAGAATGGCAACGTTTTGAGCTAGGGCTTCATCATTTTGAATTCTCCGCTCCTCAATAGCCATTGCCCAATTCGGCACACGCTGCTCATGCCGTACTAAAATAAAAAAGGCTCTGTTAGTAAATATTACTAAATTTTTGTAACAAATTGGGTCAACCATCTAAGTAGATAGGTACCTAGGTACTTACGACGCCTACTTTCACGACAACTGCTCGTTTGATTGTGACTTTCTGTATACAGTAAAATAAATTTAATTTTGGTAGGTAATAACATAACATAACACCCAACAGTCACATACGTAGTCATGATCCCACACTAGGATTCCCTGTGTCGTGGGTATCGGGAACTATGAGTAGGTACTATGGTACCCTTAGAAATGGTACCATAGCAGACCCGGAAAAAATATTTGCAGATCATACAAACATTTGTCCCGCAGCTGGAATCGAACTCGCAACCTCTCGCATCTCAGCCGGCTACCTACACGCCCGCCGCGCCACAGAGGTCGTCATAAAATGCTAGTGTGTATCTTACAACAATACTTACCTACCTACATCTATTGGTATTGGAACCCTAGGCAAGCCCTCAATCGCCACAGGCCCTATTAGAGCCAACACCCTTTCTTCCAGTGCAGTAATGAATATCATCCGGTTGAGCATGGATTGAGTCCACAACCCTGTTGCTTGACGTCTGGAGTTAGCCTCTTTACCTTTCGTTTTGGCCACACAACGACAGGTGCAGTCTATCCAGTACTGTGGTAAAGAAAAAAGCAAGCAATGCATTACAAATATGGCCTGTAATTCTTGTGGAAGTCATGGCGTTATTGTGAAATTATACAAAAGCGAGTAAAACATACTCTCCGCCATTGCGTCCCAGTCTTGGTCGAACCATCTCCCAGGGAGTTGAGTTGGGCCGCCAAACTATCCCACGCTTTTTGTTAGCTGTTTGTTTGGCTGCCCATCGGCCCGCTGGCGCGGCCCATTGCAAGCAGTTATTGGTGTCTAACCCACACTAATCGTACTCTAGGCAAATATAAATCATCCATTATTGCTCTAAACTCTCTGAAATAGGTGGTGGACATTCAATTATTAGGTCTCCCTTCACGTGTTCCATTTTTCTATCTTTTCATCTTTAAACATCATTACACTCGACATCATTTAAATAGGTACTTACTTGCTTTTATTTGAAAAATGTCACTTCACAAGAAAACAAGCAACTTTTCTCAAAAATGTAATTTAAAATTTGTTCAAGTTGGCGCCAACAGTTTTTGTAAATAGCCGCCGCCGCTCGCTATTGGGCGCGAAGACAAATCTTTTTCATTCTTTGCTCATAGACCAGAGTCCCTATATTGTACAGCATGATAATGTACGACCCGATTAAACACAGCACGATTTTTCACAGCCAGTTTTCCAAAACATGGCTTCCAAATATCATGCTGCGGAAAACGTGCCGTACAAAACTGGCTGTACATTATCTACACGTGTTGATAATGTACGACATGATCATTCACGGCACGATTATGTACACCCCGATCATCCGAGACACAAGATGCCTTGTTTTCATGTGCAAGTGCCTTCAAGGAGCGAGTGCTGTGTTGCCAGTCAGTATTCAGTACGGTATTTAGTAAAAAAAGCCAACTCATAAAAAGTTATCTGTGGGTGGTCGTTTGTTTTGTTTTGGTTTGGTCTTAATTAAAGAGATTTTATTTTATATGGTACGTTACGTACGTTTTTACGTTTGGTTGGGTTGCTGTTGCTGCCGGCTAGGTGGCTACGGCTGGCTAGCAAACTAGTCTTGGGTAGCACGCACATTTTTCGCGAGGATCGTGCGAGGCACTCATTGTGACAAGTGTGGCAGCACATTGTGCTACCACAATTGAGGCGAGGCTCGCGAGCCTCGCGAGTATAACTCGCTCGTGTGTTCTTTCTCTGCGACCGACTCCCTCGCACGAACGCACAAGGTCACCATCGCTTCACTTCGTGTTTAGTCGGAAAATTTTTGCAGAAACTCAAGTTCAAGAAATTCAAATTGTAGATGTACTTGTTTAGATATTATTACAAATAAGACTTTGTTTTGTAGTGTTTATATACTGGTAATTAAAATTTATCTAGGCTGCTTTATTCGGTTTGATTTTCAAAAAGTAACTTCTATGACCTTATTAGTAGGTACCTATCGCTCCATCACTTCCGTTAGCGGGACTTTAAGTAAAAAATAAATTTGAAATCTAGTGTGTTTTGTAAATTTATGACTATAAATATTATAATTAGGAACTAAAAATTAAACACCACTACAACCATCAATCAATCAACCACATGCTCCAAGTCCAAGATCAACCAGCCAAGCCAGTCAATGAAGTCAAGCCACAACACGAATGAGAATGACACATACGTCAAGCACGACACTGACTGACAGCACAGTGAGTGAGGGAGGTTGCCTTCCCACTCGCCTCAATTCAACCCTCAATTACACATTGCACAATACACATCAAGCAGCACATCAAAATTGTGATAGCACGATTTGAAAAATTGTGCGAGGGCCTCTTTTGAGAAAGTGTGTAGATACAATCGTGCTGGCACGTGTGCTGAGGACCCACGTATATAGCAAACTTTAGCAAAGAGAATAAAAAATCTTCCAATACCTGGTCGTCTGTGTTAAAATCACTCCTCAGAGTTATTGCCACAGAGGACTTTTTTATGTTATTGCGCTGAGAAGAGAATCACTGCTGGGTGCAGGCACACTTCACATTCACATTCACAATCACAACGGAAGTCCTGATGGGTTGATATTTCTTAAATGATAGTAGATTTGTTTAAAATCTTCACAATGGAACATCAGAAACTCAAGGCGACCGACGTCGAGACTGGGCATTCACCTGCTCAGACAACGAGCTCTCCAAAGCAGTACGTATTCATTTTACACTTTGAATGCCCGATCCCAACGAATTGAAGGAATTAGACCGAGGTTTTTTGACTGACCGCAACTGCCTTCACCATGTACCTGTAGCCAGAAGTTCCTGCTTCACCAGTCAGGAAAGAGAAGTCGAAGAAGTTAGTTATCTCTCTACGGCTGCGTGGACAAAGGATACATACGCTGCGGTCAGCTTTGAAAGAAGAAGCGACGTAACCCTGTCTATATGGCTCACGACACGAGGATTAAAGAAATGGATGACAAAGCTATTGACATGGTACTTGTCATTTAGTAGGGCTAGTTCTTAAAATGATGTACTTATTTAGTGAAATTATAAAGTAGTTTTATAACACCCAACTGAATTTCTGACTAATAACATTTCCTTCACCCATTCCTGTCAGACCCAAGGACCAACCAACCACATTACTGAACTAGTTGTGCTATAGGTACATACTTCGAATAAAATTGCACTCTTACCACCCTACCACGACACACGTCTACCTAGTTGGTATATGCGTAGACAAAATTAAATAGTTTGACATAATAGGCCCCTCCACTCGATAGACCAACAACATTTCAAAGGTTGCAGAGTCTGTCATGGCATTCTGTGGGGGAGGCCTATGACCAGCAGTGGTTTTCTATGGGTTGATGATGTTGATGATGATGAGTGGGAAGGATTATGCTATCTTAATTATTTTCTTGTTTGAGAATTTTTTAACTCACTCTTTCTTATTTATCTGCTTCATCAGCTGATAAATGTCCACTGCTGGAGGAGGCCTCCCCCATGATATGGATTTAAGAACCATAATCTTCATGTTCAGCAGCTGTTGGGTGTATATATTTATGTTATTTAAAACCGATACTGCGATGACCAATCCGCCGATAAAAATAATAAGATAAAGTGACATGCCTAATATTATAAAATACACCTAAGGACCTCTCTCAACATCATAAATCCCTTTAAAAACGCATACAAAGAAAGCCGCCAAGAGAAAGATACTCTCGATGACGAACTCTTGGATGGGTACCGTTCTGAAATAAAAAACCTCGCAACTGGCCAATAAGAAAGGGTGTCGGCATAAGTTCCAAATTCAGGGTTTTCCACATTATTTTATTATCCAATTTCTTTGTAATATTGTCTGAATCATCATCTTATTTGTCTGAATCATTTTGACTTTTCCATTATTGTAATTTGGCTTCGACGATGGATCAGTCCTACCTGATTCATTTACCCTAATTGGTTCTAACAAAGAATTGTCAGAACCACGTAGAGATACTAAATCTTACACTAGTGACGACATAACACAGTAACTTTATTATTGATTTACCATAATCACCACGCTTGGCAGGCGACTTGGCGATCGCAGTTGGTGATATATACTCAGATGGATGCTGCTCTATAACCTAGATCATTACCTACACTGCCCTAGTAAGAAAAAGCTTATGTCTCATTTTCTGTCAAATTGAGTAATATAATTAATTGATTCAAGCGGGACTTTGTGGAAATCCATTCTTCAATATAAAATAGACGAACAAATACAAAGTAACAATTCCGCTCCTGTCCAATGAGCTGTGTTCGTGTCGAATCCTTTCAGAGTTTTCGTTGGAGAGGAGCGGAATTGTTACTTGATCGTCCATTTTATATTGTAAATTGAGTAATATACATATATTGAATCAGTGAATTCACAACCTAGTGTCGCTAAACAAAAATTACTTTTAGGTATTACCAAAACGCGGACACTCGCGACTGGCGTTCGACCGACTTTCACCGAGATCATCGTGGGTCATCTGTGTGCGTGCGCCTGTTATCACTTGTGATAAGAAGTGACACACAACAAAGTATGACAGTAGGCTGGCACAGTACAAGCCGGCCTTGGAAAATATAGGACCAATTTAAATAAAACAAAGACTAATGGAATGTAAATAACATTAAATATTATTATTCTAATCAATGTTACTCCTATTTTTTTACCTTCCGCTCTTATAGGTACATTGCATTCGAACATATCTTTTTTAAATGTAAGTAATGGGGAGTTTTCTGACAGCTGAAAGAAAATAGTTCTAAATCCATTCATAGATAGCGTAGTCCGATTTGGTTTTGTCAAACGCCATAGCGTTTTGGCCATGTTTTTTGGTAAACGTGCAACGCGAAACTCGAACGAACTCGTTGTGCGAACTCATGGCGGCGCACAGCAGAATGTGTCGACTGCAGCAGTTAAGTTTCAACATCGCATGGCGCTGCTATGTTGATTCACCGTGTGACGCCCACACCCCGCTGCCACCACTGCCTTCGCCGTCACCACTCCGCACTCTCCGTCTTCATGTGTGATTATGATATAAGTTGTACAATATATTATGCATACATTTCTATGGACTTATTGACTTATATTGGATAAATTTTTTAGCAAGCCTGAATTAAATTTACTATTGTAAAAACCGAACAAAAACACGAAACTCAATAAATTTTTTGAATGGTCACCCTGGGTTGAAAATGTTTGCACTAAACAGTACAAACAAGGCTCGACGTATTGACCAATGGGGGGCTAGGGAATAAATGGGCTTTCGGCCAATCACAAGGTGGTCGCGAAAAACGGGCTGTACATAATCAGGTTGTGCAAAACACCATGTGACGATTTTGTACGGGCGATTATTCACAACACAATATTGCACACCTTGATCATTGGAAGCCACTGGCTTCCAATGATCGGGGTGTACATAATCAGGCTGTACAAAATCAGGCCGTGTTTAATCATGCTGTGCAATAACGTCTCCCATAGACCACACATAGAGTTCCATTTTGAAAGTAACTAGAGCTGTTAAAATAATATCGATAAACATCGAAAGTCACTGAGCTAGAGCTTGGTGCAGCAATGCAGCTTTCCGATACGTAATCGCGATTAATAACAATCTTCGGTTACCCACCAGGGCGAGTGAACAACTATCATCAGTTAGTCACTAAAGACAAAAAAGATAGGGAATCGGGGGGCTGATCTGAGGTGTAGGTACCTAACCCAAGGATTTTTTTTAGTAACGTCTCTTTAAAATTCCTTGTGTAACTGTAAATGCTATGTTAAGATATACATGCTGCGGGTAAAGGCTTAACTGCGATAAACTGCGGGTAAACTGGTGATATTCACCCTATTTCCACTTTGGAAGCC
Organism: Epirrita christyi; assembly: GCA_951392215.1. Taxonomy (NCBI): domain Eukaryota; kingdom Metazoa; phylum Arthropoda; class Insecta; order Lepidoptera; family Geometridae; genus Epirrita; species Epirrita christyi. The sequence goes on along the minus strand of OX595835.1, from coordinate 10,864,217 downwards.
TTTAGCCTTAGAGAATTTATGTGTAGTAAAATAAGTAATACTAGTAATCGCTTTCGATATCTTGGTAAATTGCGCTGTATGTTCTGAATATTCCTGTTCATGAAAAAAACCTAAAGACGCGGAGCAATGTACTGCGAAATTTTTATACGTACCTACCTATATCCATGGATATGACCTCAGAATAATTAGAAATTATTCTGAGATGTCTACGGTTGAATCCCTTCATCTTGACAGTGGACTGACCTGACACTCGACTTTGGCAAGCTGCCTCAGTCAGTCAGTCAGACTGTCAAAAATTGTGTTGCGTTGCGGTCGGTCGGTGGTGTGAGTGTAAGGGAAAAGTTTTATTTCTATCTTTTGATTACTTTTACATAGTTAACAAATGTTTTTTGCATAAATATGAGTAATACAGAAAACAAGGCTGAAGTACATGAAGCGGTAGAAACAAACGGAAAGTTAAATCCAGATAAAACACGGCCAGGATGGGTAAAATTTGACGATGAAACTCAAAGTGTACCTCTACCATCGAATGAACCATCACAAGAAACTTCCACTGCTGCCGTTGTGGCCAGCACATCTTCTCAGTCGTCACCACAATTACCGGCTGTTCTTAATACAGAATCCGTCCAAGTTAATTTCGATCGAGGCGACAAAAATGTTGAGGTGCCACAAAATACCTTGTCGAAAAATGTTGAATTCGTCACCATACGTCAAGGATTTTGTAAGTATCAACTGTGTGCTAATTAATTAAATACAATGTCGTCGATAGTCGTACATTTTACATTAAATGATTCGTGTTTACAGGCAATGGTGATATAATTGTGACTGTTCTACCAGTAAATACGAAATGGCCATGGGTTACTGCTGCACAATTTCGACCAGAACTTGTGCCAGAGGAATTAATGGCACAGGGTTTAACAGTGAGTAGCATTTAAAGATTAGTAACTTGATAAGTCTTAGTGGTAGACGAGGGACTATCTTTTACGATTGCGGTATTGACAATTTCTAGGCAGTCTACAGAGGACTGCTTGCCTTATGGCCTCAGGAGCTATGTCCACCTCCCCTGGGTTGGCACTAAGTGCATTGCTAGGACTACCGCCTCTCCACGTATATATACACAAAGAGGCGAAAGCCAGCATGTATAGGGCCTATACCCAAGGTAGGAGGAATTGGCTTTCCCGAAAGTTGAGATCTTTGCAAGACTCAATTCTGGAATCACCAACATTGAGCATGACATCTGATGTCATGCTTTCAAGACATGTATTTGAAAAACAATACACCGTGGAAATGCCCTCTAGAGAAGACTGGTTGAACAGCCAGTTACTCAATGAGACTGCGTGCCTAATTTGGTACACGGATGGCTCCAAAATGGGAATGGATGTAGGCTGTGGGGTTTATGGAGAGCGACCTAAGTTCAATAGGAGTATAAACTTGGGTAAGCACGCCTCTATCTTCCAAGCTGAGATCTTTGCCATTCTAGAATGTGCGGAAGTGAACCTACAAAAGCGCTACACCAACCACACAATATACATCAACTCCGACAGTCAGGCGGCCCTTCTGGCACTGGATTCGAAGGTCATCACGTCCGGTCTAGTTGAGGACTGTCTGTCACGTTTGAACTCTCTGGGCCTTAGGAACAGAGTTGTTTTAAGATGGGTTCCGGGTCACGCGGGCATACACGGTAACGAATGTGCTGATGCACTTGCGCGTGCTGGGGCTAGTAGCCCACAGATGGGCCCTGAGCCTTTCTGTGGTATACCAAAAAGCCTGGCTCAAAGAACCCTTACGAGCTCCTGTTTCGAAGAGTCAATCAAGCTCTGGTTTGAGACCTCGGGCTTGAACCATTCCAAAGCCCTTATCAAGCCCTTCGATAAGCGGAACACCAACCTAATGTTGGCGCTGAACAGAAGCAACCTTCGCATTATGGTCAGAGCCCTGACTGGACACTGTCGCCTTAACAAGCACATGTTCAAGTTAAGGCTATGTGATACGCAATCCTGCAGACTCTGTGAAGAGGCGGATGAATCGCCCCTTCATCTGCTAGGAGAGTGCGGGCCATTAATGCACAAACGCAGCATTTATCTGGGCAAACACTTTCTCAGCCCGGATGAGCTAATGGAAATCACCCCTAAGAAAATCCTACGGTTCCTAACAGCTGTAGGGTTTAGCGGTGAACTGTGAACGCCCCTTTCTAGGGGCGATATGTAACAAGTGGCGATCACAATAGGTCTGTATGGCCGCAGTGATATTAAAGCCGCATAAGATAAATAAAATAAAAAAAAAAAAAAAAAAAAAAAATTGACAATTTATTTTCATAATGTTTAGAGTTTTACCCATGATCCATATCTCATTAATGTTTGTACAGTTAATTAAGTTAGGGTACCATTTCACATACTCAAAAAAGTATGCTTAGATGCTAGTAAGCATGCTCAAAAACAATAAAATAGTATGCTCATATGTATGCTAGATAAGTAGCGTTTGCTCAACATTAGCATGCCTTTGTGTTACCAATGAGCACGTGTACATTACTGTTAATGTCTAAAACTAAGGGTATAAGTTTAAAGTTTTTGTTTGTAAGTTCATTTACCAAACTAACACAATTTTTCAGCTTACAGTAGAAGAATATGTTCATGCGATGGAACTGCTAGTGAATGATGCTCGCTTCACGTTGTATAACATTTGTTACAAGAGAGTTCTTGTCTGCTGGATAACACTTGCATTTCTCGTACTCCTGGCTCTCCTGTTTTCTGGACTAACAGGACTCACTCTGTTCTCATTGGGAGTGTTATGGCTGGTCCTGAATGCAGCAGCTATATTTCTCTGCATGTGGATAAAGCTGAGGCTCTCAAAAGGGTTAGAGCAGTGCTTGGCTCGAGTCAATAAACTACTAAATAAACATAAATTAATTCTAGCTCTGGATGACAGAGGAAAGATATCATGTCACAAAGTTAATTTATGTTTTATTTATTTTGACTCTGGGCCCTGTATCAGTCACCTGCAGCAATTTATTGATAGCGAAGAAGGAAAAACCATAATGCAAGGCTGGGAGCAGAGACTTGATGTGGGTACAAGTGATATTGTGATCCAAGGAAGTCAATCAACCAGACTATCTCGGAAGCAGGTAATTTTTATCTTTCTACAATATTATGTAACTTCTTTAAAATATTATTATGCTTTTGGGCTTTATATCGGGTAACCATTATAATGGTTAGAGTCAAAACTATTTAAGCCCTATCCTGTATATTATACAAGGTATACAGAAACCTAAAAGGATATTCATTTATTTAAATTAAAATGCTTCTAATGTATGTTAGGTATGGTGGTATGCAATCCTCCATGAAGTCTAGATTGTCAATAGTCCAAGTTGCCCTTGTCCAGTTTTATAAATTAAAAGCCATACCTTATTCATTCGAATAATAAGACACAATATCTGTTATCATTCTAAAAAACTAAAATTTAAAAGAAAATGAAATAAATTTTATGAAATAGTTTAAAATATCAACAGACATTGTACCTTTGGTGCATGCATATTGTTTGTGGGTGGTGGTGGTTGAATGTTCTACTACAAGTAAACGGCTTTCCATTTAAATAGTTTTTGTCAGCCTAACATGCAATTTGTCAATAAATATAAATATAATGTCAACAATTCATGGTCAGCTTCTAATTCAAGATTAACTAGAGCTCTAAAATGTTTTTTCGGTAACACCATAATATAATTTTAGCAAGCTTCATGCTTATGGGCTCCAGCAGAAGAATTTGCTCGTATCCTCTTCGCTGCTCACAAGTTTCTAGCTCCACGCTTTGAAACAAAACACTAGGGTTTACTCCTATTCGGTTATGTAACCTATTTCGACCTATATCTGTCAAAAAACATAATTTTTCCACCACAATATTTCACTAACTTGGAATAATATAGTTGCTGGTTAGCAGAATTTCTTTGCCAATTTTTTAATTTTGCTGACCCAGTTCCCGATGTTATTGTATCGGTCGTACGATGTCTATGGATGGAGATGGCTTAAAACCGGTTGTGGCATTCTAAGGGGGAGGCCTATGTCCAGCTTTGAAGGTCAACCAGCTGATGATGATGACCCCGTATTCATTCTGCTGACTAAGTAATTACTGACTATTGCTTTAAAATCACTTTGTTTGGACACATGCCGCGGGCCCATATGTTTTTATTGCTGACCATTGACCAAATTATTAAATTGCATAATTTTTTGCTGACCAAAATGTTAAACTGCTACACATTTAATTACTTCCCATTCCTGCAAGGCGATTTTAAAACGTCGGAAACGTTTCCGATCGGATTCGTTAGTTTTTCGTTTCGATGGTATGTAACTAAAACAATTTTCTAACAATTTTCTCTAGTAAAACACAGACAGAATGACACTCCGTTTTGTAAATGTTAAATGACATGGAATTTATAGGTAAATGCATGGCGACATTTAAAAACCACATTTTCTACTAATCCAAAATCTAATCATGTAACGAGACGCAATTAATAACATTGTTCATAATTACGTTTAGTGATAATGGAGTATGACATCACATTTATCTAGGTTAGGGTAGGTATAATTTAATAGTCGATTTATGTCTCATCAAGGCAGACTACTTTTTTTGGACTTGAATGTCACTGGTGATAAACCTCTAATAACTAACTCCTAAAGATGTGATTCATCCAGCATTGTATGGTTGAAACATATCTTTATGTACAGACAGACAGCAGTACTAATTGCTTACCTTTTGTTTTTCATTAACAAAAGTACTGTAGTTATAATAAACAATTTAGGGCCGTGTGTTTGTAGGTGAGCTGATTGTACAAATTTGCGCTTTATTGGGAGATTCAATTTGTCTGTGCACTAAATACACTAGTTTGAGCAAAAGCAATTTTTTATGTAAATTAAAATAAGGATTTTTAAAATTTCTCTTACATCAGTTTCATAAAATATCGGTAGGTAGTTGTGTAAAAAATCCTCAAGTTGTGTGTTCTTACACAAAAGCATTTTCACATCTACACGTTCTATGCTTTCGTGTAAGAACACGCATCATGGAAAGTGCTTTTCTGTGCATCACCAAATTTTACTACCTACTTAAGCTACTGATAACTGGATGGCGTTCTTTTTCGTTTCCACTTAATCGTATGTATTAGTTTAGCCTTAACATGTAGACGAACCTACCCACATCATTTGACTAGTAATTCCTATAACCTAGATCTGTAGATGTAGCGTTAACATTGTTGGAGGGTAATGGTGGTACGAATGTGCAGGGTATGGCCGAGCAAGTGTACCTCCGGTACCTACAACGGTGGGGCAAAGACTTCTTGCGTCGCCGACTGGACTGGACTCTAGACGAGGAGGGTGGCAACCCCGCCGCACCTAGACATCTGACGAATGCCTTCTGCCCGTGTCAGTACGCTGAGGAGATCTTACGGAACAAAGAGCCCAGAGACACGCGAGCCTGTTGCCCTCTCTGCAACCACTGGTTCAGGCGACGCGGTCTCGACTGACATTGACACAAATTGCTTTACGCTTGGCAAGTCATTTTTGAACATTTAATCACACCCACGAAAAAGAAGTTAATTTTATTTAAATAAAGCCGAATTTCCACTTTTAACGAAAAAGCTTTGTAAGTACTGTAAAGTAGTTCAAGTTTATAAGGTACAGACGGCAAAGCTAATTAAATAACGTGGTTAAAAATTGAAGTAGAAACTAAATTATTCATATTTTTATATAAGCTATAGGTATTTGTAAAAGAACATGTTAAAAATGTCTCCCAATGTGATACATAATTAAGTTTTTAGGCGCGCGAGTCCTATTTTTTTGAATGCATAATCAGTGACGCTTCACAGATTAAATAAGCCGTGTGGAGCTTTGCCGTCTGTACCTAACTAAAACAGCAAGGTACCCAAAATAAACTTAATGAATTGTTGCCTTGCAGCTTAATATTACCATTTTATTTCTTGAAAAAGCCGGATTTCCAAAAGTTGTAGAGCAAAAGTTTCCTAATATGTGCCCTCTTTCAGGATTCTAATTTCGATTTTAATTTTTAATTCCTTTGCAGGAAAGGGGGGCGCTTCTATATCTGCGTTACGTCGGGCGCTGGGGCTCGCAAGCTGTCAAAAGCAGACTGAATTTAAGCAGCTCCGTAGGCGGCCGACACGGTCACAAGTATGTTTGTCCTTGTCAGTTCATAGAAGAGCACCTGCAAGTAAAACCCCCGGGGGGTATTGCTAAGTTTTTCATATTACCTAATCAGAGCAACAGTATACAGCTATATTGATTGATTTTTGTAATGTAACTAGTAACGTGGAGTTTTTTCCATACAAAATCCAACACCTCCAGTAACTCCAGCACCTCCTTAGTAGGTGAATTTCAAGAATTCCTTTCTTAATGCACTCCTAGACTAGAAAAGGAATGAGAGGGCGTATTACGAGTTTTGCATTGCAAAAGCCGGAATGCGAAACGTGAGCATTCAACGTGATTGCAGATTAGTAAACAGTTACTACGTAAGTCGTTTACTACGTACGTTTTGGTTTTTGCAATGCAAAACTCATTATAGGCCCCACTGGTCTTTAGGACTTACGGTTTAGGCTGTGCGTTGATAGTCAGTGAGTCACGCAACGATTTTATATATTATAATAATACTATACAGGGTGTCCTACGCCTATGCCACATGGAGGACAAGTGCTTTCAATATTGAAAATTAGAAGTTTTACAATCGACACTTAATTTGATTTAATGACAGCTTGAAATCTTTTTAATTTGATTGGTTAATATTTGATATTTATTATCGTCTCGCTATCGTTAAGAAAATAAGTAATACTGCATTAAAGGTTTTTTAAAAGTAGCTTGTCTGACCCTTGTCTTGAATCGGCTAAACGAGAAAAAACATTCTGTATTTTTACGGTACCGATCGAAAGGGTCGTTTAAAAAGATCAATTAAGTATCTTCGAATGCAGTATTACTAAACTTAAAAAATAAAATAAAGCTTCCATTAAAACTGCCTATCTTCAATATTTAAAGTACCTACTTTCCCTTTATGTGGCATAGGCGTGGGACATCCTGTATATTGATGTAAACTTGTGGTATACAAAATACCCAAATATTATTTAGGGAACTAGTGCTATAAGTGAAATACGTATTCCGAATCCGTCCGTGTAAACATGTTTACTTGTAAAGTGTAAATTTAAAGAGAAAAATTAAATTATAGGAACGTAAGTATTTTTAATGGGCTGTAAAAAAGTACTTAATCGAGGTTTCCTGATGTCGAAATGAATGAATGAATGTGCCTTATTGTTGTGTTTATTTTGTTGCACTTCTCAAGCTATTTGGGATGTCTGACGTCAGATGTATTTTTATATAAATCTACCTATTAAGTACTTATATAAAATCAATAGAGCCATAATTTAAAAGAAAACTACTTTTTATCAATTATTTGTTATTTCTCTAAATTGTTATTTATTTAATAATACTTTAGTGGCCATAACTTACAAAAAAGTATTATTTTTTCGATCTTAGTCAAAATAAGTGTTTTTTAATGTAATTTTATAGCTGTCGGTGCTTTTTAGGTACTTATTGATTGTTTAAAAATATTACTTCTACTAATAAGTAATAATTTTCTGGTCTAGGGAGGTCTTTCAATTTTTGTACTAGAGAAAATATTACTTCTACTACAAAAATTTAAAGACCTCCAAGACCAGAAAATGATTACTTACAAATAGTTTTTCTTTTGTTTTCCGGCCGAAATGGGCCGCGTGGTCCCTGACCTGCTAAATGATAATAACCTGTTATTCGTCTTCTGCTACAATTTCGGTTCTTTATTCTGGTTTTGTGCTGTTGGTTTTCCTTTAAATAAATACTTACATGGTTTTGAAATACCAACAAGCTAAAGAAAAAGTCAATAATTCAAAGAATCACTGTAGTAAAATTATTAAAATAAAGGAAACTTTTATTGTTAAAAAAATCTGAAAAGGAATATTTAGATAGAGCATGAAATCATAAGATTGAATATTACCTACTTATTTGAAGGTCATTAGATTATTTTATTTATAACCGCATAATATTTAAGCTATGGTGTACAACTTAACGAACATTCCGCCATGTTTTTAATTCTATGTAGTATTTACCACCTCGTTTGTAGTTAAAATTTTAAACACAAGGAGGTTTCAATTTCAATTCGTGCAGCTGTCTGTACCATCTTACCTATTTTTAACAGTTAACTACCTAAAACCAAAGCAATTTTAGATGGTTTTATTAATTTTGTTAGGCGTACTTGTTTTACTCGTATACTAAATGTAATTTATACGTACAGGCATAATCAACAAATAATCTAAAATCATGAAACGGCATCAAGTATTGATTACAATTAACTTATGGAAAAATAAAAAATGCTTTAACTACCTATGTAGGTAGGTACCTACTTATTTATTTTCGATATACTTTTTAACATTGATTTAAAACTATGAAAACATGAAGTTCCCAACCCATTGTGTAAATTACTAAGTGCACGTAACGGTAACCATTATTCTTGGTAACCATTCCATTATTTTAAAACCTGTGAAGTCGGTAGAGTGCGTCTAAACTGAACGCCCTACTGAAAAATAAAATAAACTATAATCCGTACCGTTTTCGAATGTCAAGCTTGTGTCAAGTGCCAAGTAAAAGCGGAAGATGGGCGTGCAGTTTTAAACTAGACGCACCCTACCTACCTACGCTGTTTAAAAATGCATTAGGTACTTACATGTATAATAAAATAATCAATTTGAAATATTTACATCACTTTGTTAGTATTCGTCATATTTCTCGGACCGAATATATTTATAATAGACGGCCAACTCAACCGAGAATGTATGTTTTGGTAACTTTTGTCTAAAAAGATCTGAGCCCCGAATCTCGTAATTATTGAACATACAATTCACAATCGAATCTCATCTCAGTCAACTGTCACGTCTTAGCACCACGTGCGTAGACGTAGTCATACCACAAGTATATATACTTGTGGTATATATACGTAAAGGCGGCACGCTAATCTTCGCATGCGTTATCTTCCTTTCTATAATAAATGCCTGCGAGCGACGAAAAAGTTGATGATTGATCGAAAGGTGACCGAGATGGGATTATACCTATTGTGAATTGAATGTCAAATAATTACGAGAATTGCCTTCCTGAGCATATCATTTTTATTATTAAGAATTTGATTTAACCTTGTGATTGAAAAGAAAACATTCCGTCCGAATAGTGAACCTATGTACTTATTACTAAATTGTATTAGTTTGTAAGATTTTATAAAATATATACCTACATACTTGTTTACCATACACCTTTTGTGTACTTACATTTTGTTGAAATGTATTATAATCATAACTAACAATTTATGGAATTTTTATTTTACCTAATCGTTATGTCATATGTATGTATGTATCTTGACGACCTCTGTGGCGCGGCGGGCGAAGGTTCGCCTGCGACACAGGAGATTGCGTGTTCGATTCCCGCCTCTGAACAAATATTTGTACGATCTGCAGATAATTGTTCAGGGTGTTCTGGGTATTTAAAAAAATAATATATATGTATAATAAAAAAATATCTATCTATGTATATGTGTCTATGTGTGTATTGTATTATGTATATCAGTTATCTAGTACCCATAACACAAGCTCGGCTTAGCTTGGGGCTAGATAATGTTGTGTGAAATTGTCCAGCATTTATTTATTTATGTAATCTAGCCAATGTGATCACTGGGTGCTGCTGTAACGAAATGATTGATACAGTTGCCTCATGGCTAGCCTTAGTTGAATATCCTCGCGTATCTAGATAGATGTACATGGGCATGAAGATTGTAGTTGTGAGCCTATGTATTAATAGGCGTCTACAAAACACCTAAAATAGTTTTCAAAGCAGACTAACACACACACACACAGTACCCACTAGCTGAGAGTGCTGTGTACGTATAGCTACCGATGACGTTATGAAGGTCATCAATGATTGCGATAGTGGGAATGTTGATGCGATCTTTCTTGCAAATCCAAAGGAAACCGCTTGGCACAGGTGTAGGGTGTTCTGAGCACCATAAACTTATTTTGACAACATAGTAAAGCCAATATCGCAGCTTCGAATTATCTTGCTTTACTTATCAGGCCGTGTAATATCATGGTGTCGCCGCGCACCAATTTCTTACAATGTTTATAAAAACAACAGCTTTAAGACATGGGTACATTTATTTCAAAATAAAATATTTACCCCCTTACTCATAATCTTTTTAAACCTATTTTTGTTGAAATAGCTTTTGTTTGGTTATCTCTGATGTAAAATGACATACGCTAAAAGAAGACAAAAGCTATTTTAGCATTTAAGCTTTCAAAGGTTTAAAAATTTATTATGAATAAGGGTTAGGATTTAATAACATCCAATTGTAAAACTTAAAAATACTTTTTAATTTTATCACAGAAAATAAACTACGAATCGATTGAATAATTATAGGCCGCGCCATTGCCAATATTCATAGAAAGTTATTTATAAGAATATTGGCAATAGCGCGACCTACCGCCGCATTACACCACACAGTACGATGTTCCAATAGGAAGTATCTATACTTACTGCAGCGGGCGGCGCAGCTAGCAAAATGCGCCATTGATGGACGAACGTGATAATTCTACATCGCGAGTCCATCAATGCCCAATTGCGCCAAGGCTTTTATAGTACTTTTCTCAAATAATTGTGAGGATATTCAAAAACGGTTATTATTTTAATTCTTAAATTGAACAATTTTAAATATGTCTTTTAATTTTGGTGGCAACAAGTTCTCTAATAATGTATGGGTCTTGCCGCCTCTTGAATTCCAGGTTATTGAGCTGACTTTGTTAAATAAATTCCATTAAAATAAAAATAAATATAGCACATAATTTATTTTTCATCACTCATGCCTGGAAAGTTGGTCATAGTAAAATCGAAAACGCTCCGTAAATGAGATTTACGGCCCTAGCAAAGTAAATTATAAAATAGAACGAGGTTCATTTAATTCACTCGCCGTTAGATAACAAAAAAGGAATTGTTACCGGCATGTCGATTCCACGCTACGTCGACTTCTCGTTATAGCGAGCTCTATTACGTCGAGCGCGCTATAACATCGAACATTTTGAAGGCGAGTTTGTTTAAGTCGAATGTTTGAATCGCCGAGTCTCACGAGCGAGCGTTTCGTAGCCTCGAATGGGCTAAATGTCGAGTCTCTTTACCGGGAGTACAGTCCACAAGCTAGTTATGCATTCAGTTGGCAGGCTAGAAACAACATTGAATGTTTGAGACTGCACGATCGGAACTCCGATTGGTAGGAGGAGCGGGAATTTTTTTTCCCATTCCTCCGATTGAGCATCTAATAATCATTGTACAGTCAAAAAGAAAACGTGCAAAATAGATTAAACAAAATTATTATTATTTGATGTATTCATCACTGTATTCACTCAGAACACCCTAAACAAAAATTTCTGCAGATCGTACAAATATTTGTTCCGAGGCGGGAATCGAACCCGCAACCTCTTGCGTCGCAGGCCAACCTTAGCCCGCCGCGCCACAAGGGTCGTCAGGGTCGTCGTTTTTTGTACACAGACAGTTATTACAGAGTTTCTTAACAACGAGTTACTTAGACTAGACCTAACAAGAAACCAATCACGTCTAGCGAAACAGTCCCGTCTGATCAAGATAACAGACAGGACTAGCTAAACAAAAATTAGGTACTTTCTGATCACGCACGACACGATTTGCGTGTTTAATCTAAAATCATCCCGAATGATGAACAAAAAATATTGAATGAAAAATCTCGAACGAATGATCTCGAATGAATGACGAATGAGTTGCCTGATGGAAATCATTTTCCCCATTTTTAAGGCAATTTCCAAAAAGTTGGAAAATCAAAATTCTGATGATGCAGAACCATTCCGAGTACCCCGAGATGCTGCCTGATGGAAATAATTTTCCCCATTTTTAGGGTAATTTCCAAAAAGTTGGAAAATCAAAATTCTGATGATGCAGAACCATTCCGAGTACCCCGAGATGCTGCCTGATGGAAATAATTTTCCCCATTTTTAGGGTAATTTCCAAAAAGTTGGAAAATCAAAATTCTGATGATGCAGAACCATTTCAAGTACCCCAAAATGTTGCCTGATGGAAATAATTTTCCCCATTTTTAGGGAAATTTCCAAAAAGTTGGAAAATCAAAATTCTAATGATGCAGAACCATTTCAAGTACCCCAAAATGTTGCCTGATGGAAATAATTTTCCCCATTTTCAGGGTAATTTCCAAAAAGTTGGAAAATCAAAATTCTGATGATGCAGAACCATTTCAAGTACCCCAAAATGTTAACTGATGGAAATAATTTTCCCCATTTTTAGGGAAATTTCCAAAAAGTTGGAAAATCAAAATTCTGATAATGCAGAACCATTTCAAGTACCCCAAAATGTTGCCTGATGGAAATAATTTTCCCCATTTTTAAGGTAATTTCCAAAAAGTTGGAAAATCAAAATTCTAATGATGCAGAACCATTTCAAGTACCCCAAAATGTTGCCTAATGGAAATAATTTTCCCCATTTTCAGGGTAATTTCCAAAAAGTTGGAAAATCAAAATTCTGATGATGCAGAACCATTTCAAGTACCCCAAAATGTTGCCTGATGGAAATAATTTTCCCCATTTTTAGGGAAATTTCCAAAAAGTTGGAAAATCAAAATTCTGATAATGCAGAACCATTTCAAGTACCCCAAAATGTTGCCTGATGGAAATAATTTTCCCCATTTTTAGGGTAATTACCAAAAAGTTGGAAAATCAAAATTCTAATGATGCAGAACCATTTCAAGTACCCCAAAATGTTGCCTGATGGAAATAATTTTCCCCATTTTCAGGGTAATTTCCAAAAAGTTGGAAAATCAAAATTCTGATGACGCAGAACCTTTTCAAGTACCCCAAAATGTTGCCTGATGGAAATAATTTACCCCATTTTTAGAGTAATTTCCAAAAAGTTCGAAAATCTAAATTCTGATGTATGAGTTATAAAACATATCACTACCCTAAAATCATTACCCTTAAAATGTGGAAATTTTATTTGACCAGGCAACACTTCAGGATACTGGTAACAGTTCTTTATAAACAGAATTTCGACATACCAACCAACATTTGGGGAAATTACCCTAAAAATGGGGATTTTTTTACCAGGCAGCATCTCGGGGTAGGTACTCGAAATGGTTCTGCATCATCAGAATTTTGATTTTCCAACTTTTTGGAAATTACCCTAAAAATGGGGAAAATTATTTCCATCAGGCAACATTTTGGGGTACTTGAAATGGTTCTGCATCATTAGAATTTTGATTTTCCAACTTTTTGGAAATTACCTTAAAAATGGGGAAAATTATTTCCATCAGGCAACATTTTGGGGTACTCGAAATGGTTTTGCATCATCAGAATTTTGATTTTCCAACTTTTTGGAAATTATCCTAAAAATGGGGAAAATTATTTCCATCAGGCAATATTTTGGGGTACTCGAAATGGTTCTGCATCATCAGAATTTTGATTTTCCATTTTTTTGGAAATTACCCTAAAAATGGGGAAAAATTATTGGATCAGGCAACACCTCAGGATACTTGCTATGGTCCTGTATAAACAGAATTTTGATATGCTAACTTTTGTGAAATTACCTTAAAAATGAGAAACTTACTCCTAGGTCCTTGCCAGCTAAACAATCAAAAAAGACAAATTTCTTTGTACGGACGGAGACACTGCTCAATCGCGATTTTTCATTCGAGATTTTTCATTCGTGATCGTTTATTCATTCATTTCATTGTTGTGTGTTAATATTATCCATTTTGCTTTTTATTTGATCCAATGGCCGCGACGGTCAAGATTCTTGACCGTCGCATCTTGACTCAAGATGATATAATATGTAAGTAGGTATCAGTCAGGAAGTAACTACCTAATAAAAATTAATAATTATATTTCACTGTACCTACTTTACTCACGGTAGGTAGTTGTTGAAGGAACAAAACTGGGCGAAAATCCAAATTCCAATCTGTCCGACAAGTTAGGCTAACAGTTTGGAGTAATATTGTTCAAACAGTTTGATCATCAAACTGTTGGTAGGACAGTTTAGAATAAACTAAAAATACAGTATATGGCATTGACTGTACTTTTGGCGAAATAAACTAAGTGATAAAAACAAAAACCATTCAATCGGAGGAACGGGAAAAAAAATTCCCGCTCCTCCTACCAATCGGAGTTCCGATCGGAGGACTGGGAATAACCCCATTCTAGTAACTGCCGGATGGACGCTTATCGCTTACCACCCACGCATCTTGTGCCTTTGTGCCTTAAGTTAGTAAGATGATTTGATTCATTCATGTAGAGAATAAGCTTTGTCTCACATGTGTCATTTTTAATTAAATTAATTTAAGAATTTTATTAAAGTAATTTTAAATTTAGTTTTTAAAAACTTAAACAACGTTCCCGTATCCTTTACTAGCTACATGGTTTAAAGTTTTTGTTATAGGAAATCAAAAACTTGGATAACTGGATTTTAAAACAATAAAATACTCAAATAAAATCAATAAAAAACAACAAAAAAAAAATTATATTGGTGTAGCGGTTTTTTGGTCATTGTAAGTGGACTGTAATTTGAAATGTCTTTCCCAAGGGGTAGGCAGAGGTCGTTATAATCTCTAATAATCTTGAAAGATCGAGAAGCCGAGCTAGTGGTAGCATTAGCTAGAGCTAACTCTACCTCTAGCTCGGCTGAAGTACCAGGATACCATAACTATGACAGAAGTTTAATCTAGTCTAAATATTTCGTTAAAATACTTATGAAATACTGTAGGCAGGTAAGCACCACCTGACGAACGTAGGACTCTGCGATGATTATTACAGGTTTTGACCAACATTGGATTTGACGAATGCATTTCATTGCAATATTTGCTTGTCCATCCTCCCATCTTAGAAAGAAACCACTCTGCTATCTTATGCTATCCTGGTACTTTCGAAATCCACACGATTTTCATAGGGAGGGTCGTTTATTCACGTTTTAATGTAACGAGTAAAAAAGTTGGTTTAAAAAGTGGAAATTTTGGTAAATGATAATTATCCAACGAATGTGCTGCCCATGAAAAAAATAAAGGTATTTGCTAATAAAATAGAGAAACTTTACGAAAACACCAAAAGTAAACAAAACTTTGAATGAACATACAGTTTGTAGGTAAGGTTATGAGCATTATGTCAATGGTTATGTATGAGCTATATTGTATGAGAGTTGTTGAGATATTGGCCTTTTAAGAATGGGTAAAAAAATCGGCGTTTGTAGTATAATATAGCTAATTTCGACATTTTCTACAACTACTTCGTGGCGCGATGGTATCAGTAGTGGATTATCATTTGAAGTGTATGGAGTTCGAATCTTCGTAATGATGTATGTTTTTGTTAACTTTTTTTTTTATCTTTTGGTTTTATATGATCAACTTGTTTAAAAAATGAAATAAACTTTATTTGACTATTATTGATTTCTGTTAGCAGATGAAGTAGGTAGGTATGGGAGGGTAAGGGAATGTTTTTATTTCTTCTGAAACAGAAGAAATAAACCGCTCTGTGGCGCGGCGGCTGAGATGCAAGAGGTTTTGTGGGTTCGATTTCCGCCGCGGGACAAATGTTTGTACGTTTTGCAAATATTTGTTCCGGTGCTGGGTGTTATGGAAGGTCCAGTTTATTCCTGAAATTCTTATGGTACTTCGCAGTTCCTTGATACCCACGAGTGCTCACGACACAGGGAATCCTAGTGTGGGATCAAAACTACTTATATGAATGTTGGGAGCTATGTTGTCTTATACTTAAGAAAGCTCAGTTTGGTTCAAATTATTCTCTCCAACTGCAAGCAGTAGGTAGTAGAACTTCTGGGTTCTTGTGAAAAAGTTCGTCCGGGGAATTACTACCGCCGTACCTATTTCTGCCGCCAAGCAGTAGTGCTCGCATGTTGTGTTTCGGTTTGAAGGGTACGGGTGCTGGTAAAATTACTGGAACTTGAGACTTCTCAGGGTCGACAGCGCGTGTGTGATGCCTTTGGTGTTGCAGGCGTCTGTAGGCTACGGCAACTACTTTCCATCAGGTGAGCCGCTGGGCCGTATATATTATGCTTGTTTGCTTACCAAGTAGTATAAAAAAAGCAGTCTGAAAGTTGTATGAATGAGATCATCTGAGCCTAGGTAAAAGTGCCCAAACCTAGTGCCGGTTGTAGGGAGCTTTGGGTACCCCTGAGTGGGGTGAGTTAGGTTCCTAAGACCCCATTATTTATTTACTGGCCCCGAAAAAGACTACGAATGCAGTCAATTTTACTAGGTTATCAGGGAAACAAATAGGTTAGGAATTAGATATTAGTACCTACAGCTCATCCCTTGATATTTCCAACTTTTAAGATGTAAGGTTTACTTTTATTTCAAGGGACTGGGTCGCTGAAAAATAGATACGGTCAGCAGCCTAAGCCAGCAAAAAAATAATTTGGTCTGCATAATTATGTTATTGTCCACAAAAATTAAAGATGGGCATACAATTTCGATTACTATCAGCTGGAAAATCAATGTGGGCAACTGAATTAGCTATTTGCGCAGCAAAATCAGTTTTATGTCTGTTTTTTATTCAAAAATACAATACGGCATACCAAAATTTTACTAAATGTGACTCATGATTTGGTTATAAACAAATTTTAGAGTCAAAAAATGTTTATTTTATTTTATTTTATCAATTTTTGGAAAACTTACAGCTAAGTAAACAAACAAACAAGTAAATGTAATATAGAGAGCTAATTACAAGTTTCCACACACAGTACCTGATTTGCTGACTATTGTTAATCCTTTTTGCTGCTCAAAAGTATTAAGGCCTGGTTATCGTTAAAAGCTAGCGTTTGGGATAAAATAAAAACACTGGACACTGGAGTTTAAACAAACTAAACTTAACAGAATAGATTTCTTATCATAAAAATATTATAAACCCGCTAATTGATCTTAAAAGTGGTAAACGTGAGCTTACACAATGTCTTAAAAAACTCAGTTCGTAATAAAATAAAATCGTAGATTACTTATTTTTATATCTTTTTAAGCAAAACGAAGTTTTATCACATGTCGCTTGAGTCATCTCCTCTGACGCAAGGACGTGCGCTCGCTTGTCGCAAAAAATACGAAAAAAAAATATAAATTTTTATTAGGTACGTACTTATTAACTGATACCTACTTACATTATCCTCTTGAACTTCACGGCCATTGGATCAAAAAAAATGGATAATATATGGATAAACACACAACAATGAAAAATAAAGTCCCACCGGTACCACCAGAGCTAAGGCCAGGTGTACGGTAAAAATGTCATTTTAATTTTTTGTTTGGCAACCAGAGTCAGTTCCTCATTTTTAGGGTAATTTCATCAAAGTTGGCATATACAAATTCTGTTTACATAGAACCGTTGCAAGTCTCCTAATGTGTAGCCTGTTCAAATAATTTTTTCTCATTTTGAGGGTAATTTCACCAAAGTTGCATCAACGTTTTTTTAATGAATTTTTCCCTATTTTTGAAATACGTCACGATACCTGGCATTGGTTCAGTAAAAAGTTAAAAACTTTGATATGTCAACTTTTGTGAAATTATCCTCAGAATGAGAAAAAATTATTTGACCAGGCAACATCCTAGCAATGGTTTAGTATAAACAGAAAATTGCATTTTTAAATGAGGAAAATTAAATTTCAAATACAATAATTTCAAACATAATAATTACAGTCTTTATGCACATGCCATCGAAATAAATTTTAAAAATTACATTACGATACAGCTCTTCTATGGACAACTGTATTAAAATATATGTATATATTTTTTTTCTATAACGATGCATCTTCACTTGGACCAAGGAGGTTGCATTGCAGTTTTTCTATACATAATCTGTGGACGCGGCGCAACACACTCGCGCGTATGGATTTTGGCGCTGAACATTTACAAATGAATGCAAATATAAGCAGTAATTTTACGCAACTTTAATTGTCAAATTAGTTTTTGTTTTAAAAAATGACTGAAAACGACAGTAGCGATACTGAAGAAAATTTTGCACCACCGGACATTCTCGAAGCTCGAAAAAATGAACCTCTTACCGGCGAAATCTAGAAGGTATTGTTACCAAGACTTTAAATATAATATTACCTATTTCATGAGATTAGATAAAGTAGTGTATGAAACTGCACATAATTTGGTCTTAAAACACTCGCGTGATGACTCGCCTCCTCACTCGTTTTTTAGTATTTGTTGTTATAGCGGCAACAGAAATACATGATCTGTGAAAAATTCAACTGTCTAACTATCACGGTTCATGAGATACAGCCTGGCGACAGACGGACGGATGGACAGCGGAGCCTTTAGTAATAGGGTCCGTTTTACCCTATGGTTACGGAACCCTAAAAAAGAATATCCTACTACCTATCTATTGTACAGGATATCGTTGCGTATATTTTTCTTATCTTACTAATATGCTCACTACTTATAAGTAGGTACCTAGATTGCATGTCTGACTGTACTTCATAAAAACAGACTCTACAAAACGACGCTCGATTTAAAAAAACTCGACTCTTTGAGACTCGGCGTCGCAAGAACTCGCCTTAAACAGAACTCGACGTTATAGTGCTCGATGTTATGGGGTGTTCGACGTAAAATATTCGATGTTATAGCGCGCTCGACGTAATAGAGCTCGCTATAACGAGAAGTCGACGTAGCGGGAATCGACATGCCGGTAACAATTCAAAAAAGTAACCTGCTCGAATGTCCGAATGATTAGGCACTTAGGTAAGAAATTAGCGCAGTTGCTGTCTGTATATACACAATCAGAATACAAACAATTAGAACGAAAAAATTACAATTTAATACTATGTAAAGATTGATTGTTGTTCGTCTTTCCGTCAATATTTATAGAATAATGATGATCATACTCTTGCTAATACAATATTACATACAACAATATTAGTAAAATTACAATGTTTTGATTATATCAAAAATACTTGCATATAAAAAATGAACTTAGAAGAAGCTAAGACCTCAACAAAAAGTACATAACTACATATAAACCCAACCGTATTAAAGTATTCACAGCTTCACATAAATCCGGATATTTTATCAGCGCTATCGTGTCCGTGAAATCAACACTATAGTCTGAATTACTAACTAACTAAGAACTGAAATTTATGCTCATTTTCACCGACTAATACTCATTTAAAGTTGACAGGTTTCTGTAAAAGACTTAGATTTGATATGCGTATGCTACGTGTTAGGTGTCTCGCAATTAGTTGGTGAAATCGACCATTAGACAGACATTTCAGTTTCTTTATAATTTGAGTCATCCATAAATTGCGTCACACGTTAAGGGCAAGGGCAAGGGGGAAGTTAATATTTGTATCTTACTATGGTTTGAAACCTACAAAAATTTGATTTTTATATTCCAAATCAATTATGTCCTTTATTTTACCCCCTACCTAGACAAGGCAAGAACAAGACAAGAAACCATGCAATTGGTGTGACGTCAATTTACGGATAGCACCTCGTAAAAAATATTTAAGGGCTAAATTAAAAAAAAACATTTTAGCTAAGTATATTAAAAAAAACTTAAGAAAATAGATATGAAATATAATGTTTCCTAACTAAGGTCATAGCGTGTTCGCTTTTATCCCTGTCTGTAGTCACTCAAAATCCCTGGCAGGGTTTTTGGGAATGAGATCTTCGAAACGGATGCTCTGATTTCAATGCGGTTTTTTGTATCAGAGCTTCTTCAGCTTTCAACACTGTATTTTTGAAAGGACCTCGAGCATTAATGCAGATATACATTTCAATTTGAACTTTAAATAAAATTACCATTTTCGACGACATACTGAAGCATAGGAACACCAGGATCCAGAGAACTACACAAGCTAGTTTGAAGGGGCTAGTATACCGCGCACTTGTCCGTACAAAACGAAAAACTTTTCCATCGCTAAATATCATCCCCTAAGATTTAATTGATGAAATTTTATTGGCACAAAAAAAACTATACTCTGATTTTTAATCTTAGACAATTTTTGTAAACAACGAAATGTCACTGTGTGTATAAGTGACACTTAAACACACATTGGCATATCTTGACATTTCTTTGTTTACAAAAATTGTCTAAACTTAAAAATCAGGGTTATAGGCTTATAGTAATTCTTTTTTTAAAATTCGTTATAAATTCAATGTTTTAGGGACGCACGATTTTGTGCTTAACTTTGCTGTAGTTATAACATTCAAAAAGTAAAATGTTAAATGATCGCTTATTAATAACCGATTGGAACTAAAATCAAAAGGCCAAGATTTAGCGGCAGCAAAGCTTTAACACGAAACGATTTTTTTTTAAATTTTCGTTTCGTGATAAATCTTTGACTTATAGTCTCTCTGCAACTGTTAAAGATAAAATGATATTACTATACATGATAACATATTTACAAATAAGTAAAATAATGGTGATAACATTGATTTTCTAAATACCTTTTTTCACAAAGATTACGGCGGTATACTATCCACTTAAGACAAAGTTTCTCACTCCACTATGCTGGTTACTGTTTGTCAGACTGTAACCAGCAAAGATTAGAATAGTAACGGCAGGTTTTAAAGTTTTGTAAAAATTAATTTTTGATACATTTTGAGCAATTAACTACTTTATGCAATGTTTTTGAATCAAGTCGTTGACATTATTCTGCTTCATCTCGGCGGATTTTTTTGGAGCTATCCCCGGCAGGGAACATCCCCTTGAAGGAGTGTCGTTGTTCTTTGACTTGCGACTCCTTAGTGATGGAAGCGATGAGATTGCGCTTCAAGTTTTTTTCGCTGGTTTCGTCGATGGAGGAAGCGAGTGACTCCAGGGAGGTGACGGTGGAGCGCTGTTGTATCTTGTTTCGTACAGCGAGGTTGAGGAAGGGTTTCTTGACGGACTCCCCGGCGATGTGGGAGGAGGATGAGCTCTCGGTGGGGCCTAGTTCGTCTAAGGCAGCGACGCGTATGAAGTCGCGCTGGGACTCGCGCGCTTCCATCAAGAATATGCTCTCCTGCGTTTAAAATGTCAAGTTGGTAATCGATTCAAGCTTATCGGTCAACCGTTGTCGAAGTTAACTTATAGGCTGCAACACTCCGGCTGCGTACGCGAAGACGTCGTCGTGCACGCCGTCGTACCATGACGTTGTAATGTATGGAACTCTTTGAGACATGGCACACCGCTTGCGTGACGTGCACGCAAGCGTGTAGTACAAAGTGACGCGCGTGTTTACGTTACGTGCTGCATACGCATCCGGTGTGAATTGGCCTTAGAGCTTGTCCAGATGAGGCGATTTACGCGCGATTGATGCACGTTTTGCGCTCGCGCGAGCGGCAAAACGCGAGACTGCATGTGGACGGAATGTATGAAGCGCTAGTATTTCACAAACGCGCGAGTCGAATCGCGCGTAAAACGCCTCATCTGGACAAGCTGTTAAGGAGTCAGATAATTAAGAAAGTAAGTGAATAATAACTGTTAGAGGCATTTTAGCAGTAGCTAAAAGCTATTAAAATTTAGGATCTACCTACTTACAATTAACGCAGTCATTATCCAGTGATAGGTGGCAATACTTTAGCGATTGTACAGCTTTGAATAGATTTTCATAAGTAAACTGTTGTGTTGGCTACTTGCTACTATTGAATGATAACAGGTATTTCTTTATAGATAATTGGTGCAAAATTATAAAAGCATAGCTGAACTGTAGTAAAATAAATAGAAGTTCATCGTGCAATCGTAACTTTCACAAGATATTTACCCTTAATCCGTTAACCGGCACATTTCCAATCAAATGGCGTCTTGCGTGTTTAGTGTATAAAGGATTTCATTCAATTAATACATTTTAGTTACAACCCGACAGGGATATTGATTCTATGCAGTATTCTCTTAAGCCAAACTATATTTGACAGCGCGCCGTTTTTTATTTAAATCTATTAGAAAAGAACGGTAACATTTTAGTTCTGTCAAATTTAGTTAAGCTATACAGAATGCTACTCAACACTACTGGAATACGGTTGTTTAGCAAAAAAGTTAAGTAAAAATCGATAACTACATAAATTGTAGTCTTTACTAAAATAGTGAAAACCCGGTAGGTCCTAGAACCAAAAGTTCGACGCATGTAAGTGCTGGAAGATATTTGCAGATCCAGCATCACAAAGAACAAAAATCCACTAATGGTCCGCTATATATTTCCGCCGCCGCCGCTACTTAGGGAAACCAAGGCTTGAGTATCAAAGAACGATGTGATTGATGAAAGTAGACGACATAAATTTAAGAAGTGAACTCTGCTCCACCAGTTGGCTTAGTGGTGCAAAGCGGTAGCGCTCTGAACTTTACCTTAACGTCCATAGTAGACGAGTTTTAAGTAAGAAACATGAAGTAGATTGAGGATGATGAAATCCTACCTTAACTTCTTTAGTGATGTACTGGTCCAGTTTATCGTATATCACCGCATGTAGGCCCATCCCCTTCAGTTTCTTGATCGTGTTCTTATCATTATTGTCGTCTCCCCAGCAGAATATGACTAGACCGGCGTCCGTAGCTAGTTTCACCTGAAAGTTTCAAAAACATTCGTGTTATCAAGAGAATCTAGCTGATAGATACTTTATTTGCACACAATAAACATAACAATTCAATAAGTAAAAATTATAATAAGATAAACAATGGGTGGTACTGGCTGAGTAGCGAAAACCAGACAATCAGGCGGGCTGCATGTAATAAAAAAACCGGCCAAGTGCGAGTCGAACTCGCGCACCAAGGGTTCCGTACCATTATCTATAAAAACGGCAAAAAAATCACGTTTGTTGCATGGGAGCCCCTTTGAATATTTATTTTATTCTGTTTTTTGTGTTTGTTGTTATAGCGGCAACAGAAATACATCATCTGTGGAAATTTCAACTGTCCAACTATATACAGCCTGGTGACAGACGTACGTGGACGGACGGACGGACAGCGGAGCCTTAGTAATAGGGTCCGTTTTACCTTTTGACCCTATTACCCTCAGATAAAACTAAAAATAGTGAAATGTCCAAGCAAAGTACTTTCATATGACACCCCGCATGACCTGATTGTCTCGCTATTATACTCTTTGACTCCGTATCTCAACAACCCCCTGACCGATGTAACTATAACCTAACCTACAATACCATTCCTTGGTACGGGTTACGCTTACTGTTTGTGCTAGCATTGAGATTCACGTGAGTGAGGATATATAATCATCAATATACCTATCAAGGTTCATAGATAGAGAACCTATGCTGCTATGATTATATTTCTTCACTCACGTGCTTATCTTTTACGACATTGATTTACAAGCCCAGTAAATAAAATAAGTGATAGCTGTTTATATACACTCGGTTCCAAAAATTACGGGTCAGTCACAAAAATTGAAATACCTCCAGAACTGTAAAAGCTAGATCAATGAAATAAAAAACAGAATAAAGACTTTTTAGTTGCGCTTCTAATAGCATATTATTTAAACTGGTTGATGAAAAAAAACTTCATTAGAAAAACAAAATTTAAAAAAATGACTATTTTTAAAAACAAAATTTTTGTTTCATGTCATTATGGATGCTTTCCATTTCTATTCTGCCACAAAAAAAATTATCGTGAACGTCTTCCACGTGCATAATTATTATTCTGTGAGGTGAAGCATGGCAGTCACGCTAGAGGAATGTACCAGAATCCTAACTTTTTTGGAACTTGGGCGGAGCCAGCGTGAAACAGCCAGAAACATTGGTGTATCTTTGTCGACTGTTCAGCGGGTAGTCCAGCGGTACCAAGAGACCGGATCACACCTTAGAAGACCAGGAAATGGCAGACCAAGATGCACAACGGCCAGGGAAGACAGACAACTGGTGGCTACAATGCTCCGAAATCGTTTTCAAACTGCTGTTGGTCTAAAAACTCACTTTATTCGCTTTGGAGGTGGCAATTTAAGCGCTCAAACAGTAAGAAGACGTCTTGCTGAAGCAAATTTGAAACCATTGAGGCCCGCAAATGGCCCCAAACTGGAACGGGGACATCGAATTGCAAGACAGAGATACGTGCGCGAACACCTAAACTGGACACTAGACGATTGGTCTAGGGTAATGTTCACGGACGAGTCTAAATTCATGCTTTATAAGCATGATGGTAGGCAGTTGGTGTACAGAAGACCAGGGGAGCGCTTCCATCAAGCGTGTGTGGAGGAAAAAGTGGCGTACGGTGGAGGCTCCGTACAAGTTTGGGCTGGGATTTCTGCTGAGGCCCGCACCGAGCTGGTGCTCATTCAAAATGGAACTCTAAATGCAGAGAGGTACGTGGAAGAGATCCTCAATGAACATGTAGGTCCTTTCATGGCCAGGATGGACCGGCATGGCATATTAATGCATGATAATGCGCGTCCCCATACCGCCAGAATTGTACATGACTACCTTGAAGAGGTCGGTATCGAACTCATGCAGTGGCCAGCGCGAAGCCCGGACTTAAACCCCATCGAGCACGCCTGGGACGAGCTTCAGAGATGCGTGAAAGGTCGAAACCCCCCACCAATCACGCTTCCCGAGCTCATACAAGCACTGGTGGAGGAATGGGAAGGTATTCCTCAGCACCGGCTCCGAAATTTGGTGTACAGCATGCCTAATCGCCTGGAAGCTGTCAGAAGACCTCGTGGAGGCAATACAAAGTATTAAATGAAGAAAGTGATGAAAAACAGCAAAAAAACAATCATAACAAAAAATGTAATCTTAAGAAAAATATGACTACTTTAGTTTTTTTTTAATTTAAGATTAATATTGTGGGTGTAACTAAGTTTTATTTTATTTTTTATCTGTATAATTAAATTCTCAATTGAACAGTCTTCGTTTCATTAGGATGGCATACGTAGTTCGGGAGATATTCGGGTTTATGTGACTGACCCGTTATTTTTGGAACCGAGTGTATAATACCTATCACAAGTCATGTTTCCTGTCTAAGTCAGGTAGGTATTTCCATGGTCAGCCATAACAAGCCGTGGTAGCCATGTGGAAACATGCCTTTGGAACATATTTTATTTACAACGTACCTACTTATATTATTTTGGATTTTTACAAAAAAATAATCTCTACCTTGATTCAAAGTCGTTTCCTATTATTTGTAGAATGTCCTCCTTTCGGGTTAGCATAGTTACATAAGTACCTATATAATTATGGTGCCCTGAATACGACTAGCCCAACAATCAAAGGCATGTTATCCGCATTGGGCCCGCGTGGCGGATAACGGCTCGTTCACACTTGCCGAGCGTGAGCATTACGGGCTGGTTATGGTATGCATTACCTGCGTCGGATCCCGTAGCAAATCCTCAGTGTGAACAACAATGCCCAGGATATCGGCGCTCACCGCGTTCTGGACAGCAGCCTGGATGGATAGACATCGAGGATCGCGGTACGGCTCATATTTACTAGTGGTACCCTGAAAAATATTTCAAAATGATATGGATAAAAAGTAGCCTAGTAGGTACCAATCCAGGTCATGACCTGACCTAAAAGTATCCTAGTGTAAATCCAGGGTACGACCTTATCTACAAGCAGCTTAGTGTTAATCAAGGTTATGACCTGATCAAATGTAGCCTAGTGTCACTCCAGGTCATGGCCTAACCTAAAAGTAACCTCGTATCAATCCAGTTGATGACCTAATCCGCCACCCCTTATACCGGGCGTAAAAAGACTACTACCGAAAACTGAAACAGTGCATTCAGACAATGATTCAGAAAATATTTAAGCTGAAAAACCACGAAAAAAAATGCTCACGTTTGGTCCGCTTTTTTCGTGTTTTCTTTATAAATATCCATAAAATATCGTTAAAGGAACCCAAAAACCTATTTTCCATTATTAAAAAAACGTTAATAAATAAAAACGTCAAAAAAAGCAATGAAAACCACATAATAAATTATTGGCGCTACGGGTCGATCAGCTGACTGGGAGCGTTGAACTCGCGCGGCCGGAATAAATGCGCACATTGCTGGCTGACAAATACGATACGAAACGAAAAAAAAAGGTTTTCTCCGGTATGAATCACCTCTCACGCGAAAGCTATTTTATATAGCTATGATATAGGTAGCTTTACCGGTCTCTTCCGTATTCGGGAGCCATCCTTTTACACGCTGTACAAAGCTCTCGTATGTGACAGCCATAACAAAACATTAAAAAAATTATAATGCACGATTGACTTTTTATCGTTTACTTATCATATCTCAGGATTTTTAGGCTCTTCTCAGGATTGCGGCCGGATTTTGAAAATATCAGGAAATCTCAGGATATTTAGAGTTTTCAATAAAATACAGTAGATTTTTCAAATCTTATTTATTACAAAAACAAATAATAATCTTCTTTATATAGAGACTAATTTAAGACTGTTCTATAAAATGCTTCGCACGTTACGCACTGTGCTAAAAGTAAAGCTCGGACTGAAGACACCGTTAGTCGCACGCACTGTATGCACTTTGCGAGAGAATTCACAAAAATCGAGAAAATCTCAGGATTTTTCAATGGAAATCAGGCTTGGAAATTTTCTATCTGGTCTAGTGGTGTCTGGTTCATAGTAGTAGATTTTAGTAGAAAATAATTCCCTTTGGTAATTTATGGTGTTTTGAAACAGTAACACTGGACATTTGACATTCATTGCATTTGCAAGGCGTTTCATTGTATCCGGCATCACCGGCATGCAAGGAACATACACTTGGCTAACCTAACCATGGGTTTACATGTTAAGGTGCTTTACAATGTGAAGATTCACACGTGCGACACTAAAAAAGCTATCGGTGAAATTATTTCTTACACCGATGGTGCAATCTACGTTAGTTCGTTAGAGAGTTGCGTCGAGGAATCGCACCACCACCTTTACTCGGAAGTGGTCGACATCACTTACTCGTGCGAATGTGATTACGAAGAACAGAAAATTTCAACAATTGGGCGCGGATATGTATCTAGATTCCTAGGCAGCGAGGGTATCAAACCTGGCGAGCTGGTGGAGTACAACAGAGGCAACGGCTTTTACTACGGAGCGTATAGTAAGTGGTATAGAGAGTCGAGAAGCGGAGCAGTCACATTGTTAAAACACATGTCTGATTGTGACGGCTGCTATGTTGGATCATTTGTTGCTGACCTGCGAGACGAACTGATGTCCGCGGACCCAGGCAGCCTGACCGAGCAGCAACAAGAGTATCGCGAGCTACTTAAGGATGTGCCCGAGCAGTTTATAAAACAAACTTTAATTATACACAATTGATGACTTGAATTGTCCAAACTAAAATCATGCACAATTTTACTAATAAAAATTATTGTGAATTTTGTATTATTCATTTTGTAAAAACGAGAATTTCCACGTAGGTACCGGTCTGTCGGTGAAGCGGACAAGTTTCCACTCAAATTTCGGGAGTCTTCCTCTTTTCGGGGGACGTAGGTAGATAGACCGGTAGGCGTATTGTCGATCTCGCGACAGTTTTGTAACAGGCGTAAATTGTGTAAACAGGGTTTTCAAACGGTAACTTTTGTATGAGAAAAGCGACGTTTGACAGCCCTGATTGTACAGTTTACGCCTGTTGCAAACCTGTCGCGAGATAGAGAATAGCTTTGCCGGTTTTCCTTGCAGATCACGTGATCAGAAAGGACTAACAAAAAAAAATTGTTGTCTTTTCTGATCACGCACGACACTGATTTCATGTTTTGCTTCGCATTTGCGCACTCGGTCATACGGTTTTGATTCCACGAGTACTACCTATACGAGTATTTTCTCACCGGGTCCCTTAAACTTTTGGAGGAATTAAACTAAAGGAAAAACGTGAAAATAACAATTTATTTGCATAGAATTGCTCACTAGCTTACCGTACAACCATTCATTCAATAATTTTGTATTTACATTCATTGTAATTTGGGATAATAGTATGTTACGAAGATATTATTTTTGTTGTGCTGAACACTTGCAGGACAAATACCTAAATACTTTGTGCGAGTGAAGTCAAATACGGAACGGTATAATAAACGGAAAAAGATACAATAGGTAACAAATTATACGGAGTCCTTACGAATATACGATTTTGAAGTCCTGCCCACGAGTCCACGACTGCCACGGACTCTCGCGAGTAGGTAATCGCGAGCGACTGACTAACTGCAACCGTAGAAAGAAACCATCCGTGTGCGGGGTTCATTCGGGTACCCGATACGGCGAACCGAATCGGAAAATGTGCATGTGAGGCCAGACTTTTCTTTTTTGAAAGGTGCGTTTATACCTTACAAAAAAAATGTTTTAAGGAAACCAATTCCATTTGTTTTATTAAATAACGTAATCTAATCATCTAATTTTAAATCAAGAAAATTTAATTTTCAGTTCTTGTTAAAATTGAACTGAAAAGGAGTTGTAGCGTGTGTAAAAGAACTGTGGACACCAGTAATACCTAGTTCGACCTGTGTTGCTGCTGTATCTGAGGCCTTTTTGTCTCCTCAGTAGGTACATAAACACGAAAATAACGCCTTGCGCTGATTCACGTGATGTGAACGACCGCACATGCCTTTGTTATCGGTCGACCTTCATTATTTACTGTGTACTTACCTACTGTTTGCTAGTCGTGTCACTGCTTGCTGGTTCTTTCTTGGTCTCTCTTACGCAGATAAGGATTTAACCAGATAATTATATTTATCTGATAATTAACGTAAAAACTACTGAATGGATTGTAATGAAACATTACAATAATATAGCTTAATACATCAGAATAACACATAAGCTACAATTTATGGAGATATTGTGTGAATTGTCCATAATATGACGATAATTGTCAAGTAGGAAAAAATCTACCATCTGCGAGCTATTCTGGCGTGCGCTGCCAAAACCGCTAGAGTTACACATAGTCTTAGAGAATTTTACATAAATTCTCTAAGCACATAGTATATGTAATGTATGATGGAAATGTTTATCTTAAATAGTCCTACAAAAAAGCCCGCCACATTATATATAGGTTATATTCTTTTCTACGCCACGCTAATATAAGCTACTCGAAATACTAATCCTGCGCAGACGAAGTCGCGGGCACCAGCTAGTAAATTATTTATTAAATGTATATAGTGACAATTTAGGTTTGATTTAATTATTAATAATCTAGAATTTAATTGAACAATTTATAATGTAATTTATATACATGAGAAATACTTTTGAACGATAATTATGTAATTTATAAATTTGGGGAAAAATGGCGTATTGTATTGGTTCACTAATTTATTTTCAAACACAGGCTTAACCTGGATTTTTGTGAGGAATTACAGGGGCCGTATTAGCCAACAGTAAGATGCACTTTTACAATTAGAATAAAAACATTATTGTTATGGTGGATGGAAGACAGATTGTTAAGCTATTGTGGAAATGGATGAAAGTTGGTACTTTTGAAGGGAGAACATGCTAATTGAATGTTTATTGGGTTATTATAGGATAAGGCATACGCCAGTGAGGAGACTACCTACAAAAAAATGAGATAGATTAGATTAGATGTGAATTAAATGTAAATTAAGTACAAATTAGATTAAAAAAATATAGAACACTAAAAAGAATTGTTAGTACCTAATTAAGTATTTCTTTAAAATTTTAGTTTTAAACGACAACCTACAATATTGTAAGTGTCGCACGAGGCTTGCGAGGCACGGGCAGTCTCTACCCGTCAGCCATGTGAGAAAGTCTCCCAGGGCCCGTCAAGCTTGTAAGGTGTCTTGTTGTAAATATTGGAACATAAATTAATACACGTAATGATCTTCAGACTTTATTATTTCATTTCAAACCCAAAAACCTCGTACAGTAAAGACTCCAACAAACGTAGTAGAAATAAAGGCAATTTTATTTTATTTATAGGATAAGATGCGGCACCTGCCAATTCTAAATTATTGAATACGTTATAGGCAGGTGGTGACTTGCCGTTCCCTAAACGGGTCCCTTGGTGCTGCCAATGAAGGCAACGTAAGGGGCAACGTTGGCTGGCATGGACTGTGTTAGGTGTGCTGCAGTTTCACTAAGCGCTGCATCACACTACTCAGCATCAGCTACTCCCGGCTTTATGCCTTTAACACTCGTTCTTCGTTCTTTTGAGTCTTCTCACTATATCCGTGTTGTCGAGAAGCTGGATTGCCTCGACTTTCACATGGTGATGAAGTCTACGTTTGTGAGCTCCTGCATATTTTTTTATGGCTTTGTCGACGAACTGAATCTTAAGCTTGTTGATTAAATGATTATGAGTATATGCTTAGTAGGGGTCGGCCCTCCACTAGATATACATAACATAACACCCCACACTAGGGTTCCTCCTGTGTCGTGGGTATCAGGAACTACAAGTAAGTAGCATGGTACCAAACACCCAGACCCGGAACATATAATTGCAGATCATACAAACATTTGTCCCGCAGCGGGAATCACACCCGCAACCTCTTGCATTTCAGCCGGACACTCACCCACCGCGTACAGAGGTCGTCAAAAAAAATGGACCAAAGACATAGTAAAGGTCGCAAGAACGGTCGAGTAAGTGGATGGAGGCAGATGACCTTTTTTCGTAGCATTATGAGGGAGGCCTATGGCTAGCAGAGGACGTCGACCGGCTATGATGACTCACCACTGTCAGGAACATGACTGGGTATTTGTTCTGCTTGTAGCGGACCATGGTGCAGATGTCAGGGTTGAAGCACGAGAACACTATGCGACGCTGCCCCGCGTGGTTTAGTACTACTTCGAGCACCTGGAACGATTATGTTACATGAATACCATACAAAAAGGTGTTGTAAAACAGATGTGCAAGTACTATTTTTGTAATAAAAAGAGAGCCATGTTGAATTTTTGTAAACAGAAGAGAGGTATGTGCAAATCATTTTTTTGAATTAGTACAGGTGAAAGTTGTATTTTTATAATCAGAAGAAAGGCACAAATTGTATTTTTCTAATCAGAAGAGAGAAGCAAGTTGTATTTTTATAATCGGAAGAGGCTCAATTTGTATTTTAGTAGCTGATCTTAGCTCCAAAAAAAGCATGAACGAATTAAATACAGTTTCTTTTGTGAGAGCTATCCTAATGTTTGATGAAAATTGGTTCAGCTTTTCTTTTGGTGAAAACTGACTTAAAGTTTTATGTTAATCATGGTTATCAATTTCGTACCTTATCAACGTAAGTATTCATATCAAATGGGTTATTGAGCTCGAATGTCCCGTCACTCAACTCCATAGTCCATTTCAGCTCCACATTGAATCCAACATTGACATCAATGGTCTTCAGAGCATCTTCTAGAGTAGGAAATGGTTGGTGCTCCTCCAAATCTTCGTCGTTAAAAAGTATTTCATGATTACGACCTTCAACTAAATGATACACCTATAAAGAAATATTTAAAAGATGAAAACAAATAACAAGGTGGTCTGGAAAAGTCTGAAATTCTGTACCTACATAATACTGGTGTGTGCAAAAGATTTTTGGAGAACTTTTTTTTATTACCAAGAGTACTATCTAATCAAAAACTGGTGAAATTTACTAAATTATTCTACTGTGATGATTTCAAGAGCAAGACAAAATTGCAAACAAACAGAATGAAGGCTTGATTTTGTGGACATACTTTCCTGTTTTAGATATTCAATACCTTTAGTTTCTGTAGGTGTTCCAATGACAAGTCCTTCACAGGTAACTCTAACATTTCTGTAAACTCAAGTTCCTTCTTTCTTTTCATTGATATACATACATAAAAATCATGATATATAACAGGTATCATATCTTTACTTAGCTGAACATCAAATTCAAGCAAGTCTGCACCGCTTGCAGCTGCCTTTTTAAGAGAAGCTATGGTATTTTCACGAATAGCATTTCCTCTGAAAATGATCACAAGTTATCCAAAAACAATACAAAAAGTTTAGCAAATGTTTGAAAATGTTAATTTCCGGCTATTTTTAAGATGAAGGGTAGGTACTGCCAAAAATATGAAACTGATGGCGCGATTTGCTTATAGCGTCTATGAAAAATTCCATCAAATCACAAAATTTTATATAGCATGTTTCAAAAATATTTCAAAAAATTATGTCCGTCCATAGTTTCGATTCGTGCGTCGAAACATTGGAGTATACAACGAAGATAGTCGCGTTTCGTGCGGTCAAGCGGAAATAAAATCCGAATCGAAAGTACAATGTCGGGTGAAATCTGAAGGCAATTTTGTGACTATCTTATTCAGACATATACAATAGATCAATATTATGTTAGCACTCCAGATAATTGTTTAGCCAACTTATAAGAGCTGTAATCAATTTATTTATTTGCAATTATAGCAATTATGTCCAGGAGTGGACTTCTACAGAATGATAACAGCAATAATTTTAATAATTAATATAAGTTACCAATAATTTTACCGTACCCTACCCTACCGTACCGTACCCTTCATCTTAATTAAAATTAACACTTTCTAGTGCAATCTTCTAATAAAGTGTTTCATTATAACCCACCCAGTATCACCATTTTATAATAATAATTTCAATAACCATCATGGCCGTTGTCCAATGTATAAAATATAAAATAGTTCACAGTAGAAGCAATATAAGAAAATAGAACTCACTCTTTGGTTTTGAAGCTAGCACCAAGACCACGATGTCCCACCTCCAGTCCAGTCCATGAGGGATCCCAGTATTTTGCATACGATACCTGCATACTGCACAGGTTTTCATTCATAGGGGATATGATCAAGTATTCAATATTTACCGTCCCCAGAGGACGATGTTTGATATTACATGTTACAGGTAACTCAAGCATACCCTCTGATGGTTTGAACATATTTGGCAACACATAAGTGTAACCAATATGGCAAGGAGGGTCCTCAAAGCAGGCACGACTACTATAAGAATAGAAATCCACCAAATATGCAAGCCCTTTAGGGATAGGAGCTGATATATTAAAAAGTAATACATCGTTTGGTTTATATTCTTTTCCAAATTGCTCTTGAGGGTTCAATTTACAAATAGATGTATCATTATCGAGGGTAGCCACCTCAACATAGACACCAGCAGGTAAATCAGCATCCATTGTATCCATACTATGAGAAGAATCTTCTACAACTGCTTCCGTTCCAAAGGATAGTTTAACTGGTGTCACC
This sequence comes from Epirrita christyi, assembly GCA_951392215.1. Taxonomy (NCBI): domain Eukaryota; kingdom Metazoa; phylum Arthropoda; class Insecta; order Lepidoptera; family Geometridae; genus Epirrita; species Epirrita christyi. Next base: position 10,831,042 of record OX595835.1, on the reverse strand, counting down.
TTAATGTTCATAAGTCTTCCTGCTAAGCGACTCTTCAGTTTAAGTGGGCTGTTACAAAACTTCATCTGTACTGTTGTCTGAGTTGTGAGCCAACCAGTGGTAATGGATTGCTTGCCTTCATAATCACCAAACAAGTCGGTGATAGGATGTAGCATGTTTTCGTTAATGGACCGAGGGTGAATGTTGGTTTCCCAACGACGGATTATGACATTGTTGGTCTCTTCAGCTATCATACATATGGCATAGCGATAGAATACTTCACATGTATTTGGTATGATAACAGACTTGGTCCATATGTCAGTACCTTCCACATTTTCTAATAGAATCATTTTGTTGTAGTCCCATTCTCCAAGCTCTGTAGTACTTCCTGTCATGAATACTTTTTCCAGAGTATTCACACAGTCTAGAACAGACACTGTGAACACCCATTCTTGAGTAAGTGTTTCGGTTACCGCTTCAGGTTCCTTCACGGACATTTTTTTGGGAGGTTTGAATTTTCGTTTTTTCTTATCTTCTAAAAAAAACCAACGTTGCATTGTGTATCGAACTCAGATGTAGGTACTATGATTTATAAATGTATTTTCGATGCATGCATACAAAAAATTTCCAGTCTGACATTTGATTGTAATGTAAATAGAAATTATAGTCACTGAGCATTTATTATATATTTTATTATCCTCTTGATTACATTCTCTTTGGTAAATAATATATTAAAGAGATGATGGATAGGTAGAGGTACCTAACCTAGGATAAAAAAGTTTTCGTCAAACAGCTGATGGCTTTTCTTGCAAAGAGGTTTGTTTGTTTGTATGTTCCTCAGATGCACTGCTACTTTCTTTTAGTTAGAAAAAATGTCCTGACTCCGAGCCATTCGACGAACTAGGGAACATTAATAAATTCAATGTTCAATGATTTCTAATTTCACTGAGAGACAAGATAGTATCATTCAAGATCACACCATAGCATAGAAATTAAAACAACTTACGTTACGATGATCACACACGTCGCTACGAACACAAGATAATGAATGTACCTACACACAAAGATTTTAAAATCTTTGCCTACACAAACTAAAGGATACTACGCAATCTACGCATCTAATGTAGTTTTTATGTAGTATTGTTTGTTGCTGTTGTTTTGTAACTAGACATCTGTTGTGTGCTGTTGTAGACTAGTTGTAGTCAGTGTTGCCAGAGCTTACTCAGCCCAGGTTGCCATTTGTAGGTTCAAATGTTGCCATAAGAGACCAAAGGTTGCCATTAGAAAAAATCTGCAAAAAGAGGGGGGAGGGGTGCGGCGAGCGGAGTAAGCCGTGAAAATTTTGTTATTTAAGAAGTATGAACAGCCAAGACGCATCGCAAGAGCCGCCACTCAAGCAAGACCTACTTAACCACGACCAGTCTGTCATGAGTGTACGACTAAAAAGAGAAGAACAGCCAATATTTTAGTGATTTTGGTAACAAGACTGCCGAAAAAGAGTTGCAATGACGACCTCTGTGGCGCGGCGGGCGAAGGTTCGCCTGCGACGCAGGAGGTTGCGGGTTCGATCCCCGCCTCGGAACAAATATTTGTGCGATCTGCAGATAATTGTTCCGGGTGTTCTGGGTATTTTCTATGTATAATAAAAATATCTATCTATGTAATGTATTATATTACGTATATCAGTTATCTAGTTGCCATAACACAAGCTCTGCTTAGCTTGGGGCTAGATAATGTTGTGTGAAATGTCCAGCATTATTTATTTATTTAATGAAGGTTGTGCGACTCGGCGAGCAGAGCGAGCCACGAAAATTTCGTATTTAAGAAGTGTGAACAGCCAATACTTTATTGATTTTGATAACAAGACTGTCGAAAAAGAGTTACAACCAAGTTAGTGGCAATTTGGCGAGCAGAGCGAGCCGGGAAAATTTCGTAGTTAAGGAGTGTGAATAGCCAAAGTTTTTGTAATTTTTGTAGCAAGATTAGATTAAAAATGATTTATTTCTTGCTATAATCATTTTTTTGTCACGATCTGTCGCCTTTAATATCTGGCCGCCCTAGCACGGAATAAATATTAGTACAAGTAGCCCTAGGCTACCTAGGCTAGACCTAGGCCCGGGCCTATGGGCCTTAGGGCAAATCCGCAACTGTCTATAGGTAGCTTCTTCGATTAAAACAATAAAAAGAGAACTTACCAGTAGATTTAAAAAACAAAAGTATTAGAAAACCACGAAAAGAACTTTCTTTGCACTGCACTGCACACAAACACACACTTTCTTCCATTTTTGTTTTAGTTTTCATAAAATTACTTTTATCTCTAGCTTCACCAAAATAGACCTTTTGCCTACTAATTATGTATTGTTTTCATTTGGGAATAAAAATGCGTTCAAGATTTTGATTTTGTTCAATTCGATGCGTTCAGTTCATCTGCGAAAGATATTCGATATTTTTTACTGATAATCGCGTGACTAGTCGAACAGTTGCCAAAAAGTTGCCATTTGAGCTTGGTTGCCATTTGGTTGCCACGAAGGGTCAAATGTTGCCAAAATGGCAACCAAAGTTGCCAAATGGCAACGCTGGTTGTAGTACGTACACACACATAAGCAAAGTCTCGTCTCGGTATATAAAGGTTTTATCTTATTCTTATAATGGTGTGGTACACAACACACACAGTTTGGTTACAATACAACAGCACAGCAGTATGTTCCTTGAACTTAAACTTAACTTTTATATTGTTGTCATGTTTGTCGTTTTTATGTATATAAAATTGACTTTTAATTTAATCTGGCTGTAACAAGATGTTTTATCTAGCGCCATCTGTTATTGTATTGAGGGGTTTTCACAGCCGTTTCAAATCATGCTTTCAGCGTTGAAAATAGATGGAGCTGCTCTCTGTTTCGTAGCTGTCAAGTGTAAAAATAAAGTTTTAGAAGGCCTGATTCATCATGATCATTTTAGAAGGCCTGATTCATCATGATGATTCAAGTGTTGAATCCTGAGCGACGCGAGTGATTCATGGCCCTCGATATAAATCCGTTTTATTCAAGAGTTGCATACTATAATCTATACTAGGACTACGAGAAAAATAAATATTTAAAAACTAAAATAATTTGATTGGTCGACATTTTCGACAAGGAGTATCCTGAGTCCCTTCAGTCGTTTGAATCCTTCACTTGCTCGTGATTCATCTATGGCCCTCGCTTTAAATCCATCCTTTATTCACTAATTCCATAATATACTATTACTATACCATTTCCCATTAATTTCAAGTGAGATTTTTGAAAATGCATAGGTATTTTTTATGTAAGCACTTAAGTTAATAAAAATAATCCGCTCGTTATTTTGTTTATTTAGGACTAGTTAGGACTATTAAGATTTATTTATTTATTTATTTATTTATTTATTTATACTTTATTGCACAAGAAAATTATACAAAAAGGTGGGCTTAATGCTAAAAGCATTTTCTTCCAGCCAAACCTGGTATGTTCGAGCTGGTGGTTGGCGTGCAACTTAAAAACTAACACAAATACCTGAAAATATAATATAATAAAATATAATAATACATACAGAGTTCCTATATAATATGACATAACACACCTACATAATAATAAATGAACATAATAATAAACTAAATAAATACACAGAAATATAATACCATAGAACCAAAATAGAGATAATATAATGTACATACATTAAGAGTATAATTTTCTATAGAGATGTTCTCGAGTAAGTCTTTTGAAGCATTCCTTAGAGCCAACTTTCCTCAACTCAAGCGGGAGATTGTTCCAGAGTCGAACCGCTTCAACAGAAAAAGAATTTCCACGAAACGAGGTGCTATGCGCAGGTGTATCTAATAGGAGATTGTCAGATGACCTCAATTGTTTGTCATGTGTGTCAGTACGAAATTGAAAGCGACTCTTCAGATAGACAGGTGTGAGAGGATCTGTAAGAACAGAGTAAAGAACACATAGAGTTCTCAAGTTTCTGCGCTCACGAATTGGAAGCCATTTAAGTTTAGCTCGGAAATTACTCACATGGTCAAACTTCCGAAGACAGAAAATAAAGCGTATGCAAGTATTCATGAGTCGGTCAAGTTTGTTTAGTAGATCTTCAGAGAGATTTAGGAAAGCTACGTCAGCATAATCAATAATGGGTAAAAGCAGCGAGCTAACTAGATATATTTTAGTGGATGTAGGAAGAAAGTGTTTCAGCCGAATTATAGAGTGTAGAGTAGCATAAAATTTACGAGATAAGTCCTTGATATGAGGTACCCAGCTAAGCTTAGAGTCAAACAGAATGCCAAGATTTTTAACAGTGGGTGAGAAAGGAATTTTACAGCCGTTGTAATGAAGATGGGGTAGGGTGTCAATAGAATTAATCTTTATCAGTTGGCGAGAACTGCCTATGATAATAGCTTGGCACTTGTCGGGATTTACTTTGATACCGAAACGATCAGACCAGGATAGGAGATGAAGTAGATCATTGTTAAGTGCTCGAATGGCATCTTCAAAGTTGTCAACAGGAGCGGAGGTATACAATTGGAGGTCGTCAGCGTACATGTGATAATTGTTTGTAAGGTGAGGAGAGAGCAAGTTAATAAATAATGAGAAGAGGACAGGAGATAGAATGCCCCCTTGTGGAACACCAACCTCAATATCCTTCCATTCTGAGAAAACATCGCCATCTCGAATCCTTTGACGACGCGCACTTAGATAGGATGTAAACCAATCGACAACGGAAGAAGAAAAGTTAAGTTTAGGGAGAAGGGCCAGTAAAAGATCGTGGTCGACTGCGTTAAAGGCGTTACTGAAATCAATAAGCACCAGAACCGTCACGTGACCTTCCTCCATATTAGCCCGGATGTCTTCAGTAACATTTAGGAGAGCAGATGTTGTGCTGTGCCCCTTTCTAAAACCAGATTGGTATGGGTTAAGCAGGTGGTTGTCACAAAGGAATTCGGTGATTTGAAAAAGAACGACTGATTCAATTATTTTGGAGAAAAAAGGCAGTATAGAGATAGGGCGATAATGCTTAGGGAGAGTAGGGTTTGAGATTATTGAGAACGTAGTATAGAATCACATAAGAAAATTGAACAATAAAATGTGACGTATCGTAAACGTGAGATTTGTCGAGACCACCCTCTCACCCTCACCGAATCTCACGTGGGAAATTCGGTGAGGTTTGGGTTGACCCCCTCACCCCACCCCCTAAATGCCTCACGTAATGGGAAGTTTTCCGGGAGGCAATTAAAAAGAAAAAAATCGTTCTTAAAAATCCGGTAGATGGCGGTGACTCGACATGGTTCTGCCTTCTGAAGATTTTGCAAAAGCACCACAGAGAACAAATTCTCTTTGCAGAGAATAAGCAAACAAAGGCAAGGTCACTACTAGTAAAAATAACTTGTTTTTGTAGAAAATTTGTTAACAAAGTCCAACTTCTTAGCACTAACAATAACTAAAAAAATTCAACAAAAACTTTTTACGTACCTAGATACTTCACCAACGAACGCATACAAGCATGAGCGAGTGAAGTCAGTGACACTGACAATTGGTGGCTGACCGACAAAATTTAGAGAACCATATCTAGACGAAGCCATCTATGCATGGATTTAGAACTATTTTCTTTCAGTTGTCAGAAAACTCTTAGTAAAATGCTTAGAATAAAGACTGAAGCACGTCCTTATTCTAAGGTAAAATGTGCTTTTATTACATTTCTCAGAATATGGACGCGACGCTAAACGGGCAACTTATCTCAGAATAGGGACGCGCGCGCGCGGGACGGGAGCCACCGCGGTCGCATCAAAGCTGATAGAGGAGACAGCAACAGTATTTTGAAATACCTAAAGCTCCCGCGGTTCTTATTGCATTGCATGGATTAGATTAGCGGCAGCTAGATACCTTTTGATTTGACCGTCCGTAACAATTAGTACTTTAGCTCGGGCGATACTCTTGGCAAAATAATAATTGCGTCCGCTTTAGGATTTTATCGAACCCGCTGCATTTGAATCAGAAAGAGGCATCGGTACCCACGTGTTCTGTGGTTTCCACCGCAGTTGGTATACTGATACTCACGGGATGGTATACTTACCTACCATATTATTGTAATATACCCATTGACATATTATATTGTTATGAATATAGCCAAGGGCGGATCCAGGATTTTTTTCTGGGAAGAGCACAAGGGGCTGATGTGCAAAAAATCAAATTTATTTTAACAACTCAGATAATTTGATTGTATGTCCTGTGATGGAATCGAATGTGAATGGATGCGGATTTAAGGGGGGGGGCACGTGCTCCCTTAAATCCGCCCTTGAATATAGCTAGTATAGCTACATGACGAGTTTATCCTAAAACTAAAATTTAATTTCATGATGCCGAAATTACTTTCAAACTTCAAAGAACGAGACGCCCTAACTCTACCTGTGTAAACTGATAAGCGGTATAGGGAAGGTTATAGGTAAGCAACTACATATTATTTTAGACAACTTTTTTTATTAAATTTCGTATAAACTATCTATTTATGATAATTCTTTATATTAAGTAGGTAGCTAGTTAAATTATTTATACTTTCTCTAAGTTTATTTACATAACGCAGTCTTTTTAGAGTATCTAACTCTTTGTAACTAATTAAAAACTAATAGTAAACAACAATATTTTTACATCTTGCTAATTATAATTACCTATGTTACATACTTTTTACAACTTAATAGGGGCCATTTACACCCGGATGCAAGAATGAACAATTATCCCCCTGTCTACAGGAACCTTTCCTTTGGAAGTACATACAGACAGCTTTACGACCACCTCGTGGTCCGCCTCGGCCTCTCTGGTTGTCCCAGTTGCCGGCCTGCTTCCCGCGCCAGTGGCCACCAGCTCCGCGACCTCGCATAGGACCGCGGAAGTTGGCCTGTCCACCAAAGCCTTCAGGGCCGATCGGTCCTGGGGGTCCCGTCATATTAAAGTCCATAGGGAACATATTCTGTTGCATATTGAAGCCTTCGGGTGGTACCACCGGAAACATCGGATTTACTCCGAACATATCGGGCCCCAGCATCATTCCTTCGGTCGTCATCATCATTCCAGGGGGCATGCTGCCTGGAGGCATAGCTCCCGGAGGCATTGCTCCCGAGAGGGCTCCGGGTGCTACAGGTGCCATCATAGCGGGAGGCATCCCATTTTGCCATTCGGCTGGCACCATATTAGGTCCTGGGAATCCAGGCACCCCGGGGAACTGTGGGTTGGGGAATCCATTCGGATATTGTGTCATATTTGTAGGGAACATAGCGGGCATGCTCACGGTGCCAGCAGGAGGCGCATTGCCTTTAGGATCGGGCCAAGGCATGTTACGAAAATCACTGACATTGTCTTGGTTACCAGTAACATCTTCTAGCGGTATAATTAGTGGTTCTGAATACGTATGAGTTTCAGGTTCTGGCTCAATCGCAGAGTCGGGGATCATAGACTTGTGGAAATAGAGGGGCTGCAAGGTTCCCTTTTGTCGTATTGCTTGAATGTCTTTTTCTTTGCTATTCTTTCCGTAGTCTACATGGACTTGTCCATCCAAGTCAATCGGGATCAAAACCTTCCAGCTCGTTTTTTCCTCCATTACATCATCGGTACTGATATTTCTAGCTTTTTGGAATGCGTCTCTTTCGTTTATCCTTTCTAAGTGTTTCATGTCGGTAAAGGTTTTAGTAACGTTTACCCGTTCGGTCTCATCAAGTTCGAAATATTGAATTTCCTCGAGTTCAGATTCTGGTTTCCATTTAATGCTCTTCTTGGGCCCCTTTTTCTTATGGTAGCATAACACTCCTTTTAAACCGTTAACGGTTATAGTATGTGGTACTGTAATTTCTACATCATTTTCAATTGTAGTATCAGCATCAGCTTCGGAGGTTTCATTTTTGTCTGAACTACTTTCTGACTTTTCCTTAGTTTCATCTGTGTCAAGAGTATCTTGGTAGAACCTAGGCGGTACAGACTTGTTCTCACTAGTCGGACTGTTCAAAGCGGACGGCGTGTGCGGTGGTGACCCGTCACTGGCCGGATTTCCATCTTTGGAGCCACTTGTTCTTCGTTTCCTCTTCTTTGGCTCCTTCTTATTCGTAGCTGACGCGTTGAGAGCATCCATAAACATGTCGCTTTCGAGCAGCAACATAGCTGTAACAACGAAACATTTTCACGATTATTTTTATGAATAAGAATGATACACAGTTCACACAGAATAAATGTATTAATTTATACAATTGCTACAAAAGTCAAAAACGTGTAACATTGGGTTCCATTTTCCTTAACCTAAGTACCTACCTACTCAATTAAGCAATACCTTTTCTAAGAAATAAAATTTTATGGAGGAATTTTCTGGATACGACCAGGTCCCGTTTACGCATGCAAAATGATTTTGATAGGGACAGTAAAACTATTCATTAAGTGCTTATAAATATATTTGCGGAAATTTTCCTCTCGTATCGCAGTGTATTATGTAGGAGGTACCTACCTACCTAGTACACCCACATATCACTTAACTAGTCGGCTAACCTTCACATTTCATTGATAAGGTGCATCGAGCATCACATATTTTTTTTTTCAAAACAAGCTTTATGAAAATCCAAATAGCGAGCTGATCAAAATGAGCCCAAACACTGCTAGTCCATTATTCACCATCGAGGAAATCCATTATCTCCACCTTCCATCTCCATCCTCAGATCAGCTCGATGTCACCATATTATTGTACGTGAATAGTCGGCGGAACTTGGCAGGCAGCTATGCAAATTTCAGCTCAATCGGTTTAACTGCGTCAAAATCATCTCCAAGATTCAAACAAACAAACAAGACAAGTTAAGACAGCTTTTAAAATACTGAACTGGATAATTAACTAGCGAAAAAAACTAAGCACAGCCCACACAGCAGTCATAGGAAACTAAGCACAGCCCCATTTAATGTCTGAGATATCTGATCTTCTTTCAAAAAGCGGTAGATTGAGAAAGCAGCGTTTCAGAATGAGTTGAGAATGGCACAGGTCTATTAGCCGTGTCTAGCTAATGCTATTTCATGGTGATACTCCTAATAATTGACTTCCTCCGACAATTATAGCAGCTTTCCATAGATTCCAAGGCGTAGGCATTCGTGGCAGTGGGTATGATAGCTTCATTACTCACGAGACATCACATAAAAAAGGTCTACTAAATGGCACTACATGAAGACTTTGTAGGTACTTATTTTTTTAAATTAACTGATGCAATCTAATTAACTATTAAATGTGGGCTCAAGATCACGGCCGATAGAGCTTATGTTACGTCTCGTATCAAGTGTGCACAGTATGTGTACCGACGGCAAAGAAATTCGAATAAGCCGTTGGATCCAACTGCAGGGCAACGGCCTTCCTTCCCTTCTTTCATTTTATTCCCGTCTTCGAGATCCTGTTGACCTAGATTTATTTTCTATCCGTGCTTTTCATTTCACTTTGAGAATATGTACATGCTAGGTTAAGTAGGCTTTGTCGCATACAATTTACTTATAGAAAACGGATCTTCATAACCTTAGGAATGCAATGCAATGCAATTCTATTACTGGCTATAGGTTGAATATTATGTTCTCTTTCCACTTCATGTTTCATCACTCCTCGATAATGACGAACGCAAGAAAAAATGCTGACTCTCGGACTACAAAGTAGGTAACATTTTCACGAGCACGATTTTAATTTAGATGAAAATGCTGATGTCTACTATGTTTGAATAAAATCGGCCAAAGATTATTATTAGCTCCGTTTACGATTTTTAAGATGTAAGTAGGTAGGTACTTTTATTAGTTTGTAATAATTTATATCATATTGATATGTTTACTAATCTGGTGCACCGGTCATTGACTTCTTGTGATGGCAGTGAGCCACCTACGAATACCGTTAGGTAGGTTCAATACAACCTCAAAATAAGTTGAATAACAAAGAGCAAAGTAAAGTAAGTCAAGCACAACAACAAAAATGTACAGCCATGCTGAACTTACTTTCTTCCGTTTTATAGAGTAGGAACTATTTTCTTAAGTGGTATTGCGAATATAATAGCGATAATTTGACCAAACTACAATAATTCAGTTTAATTGGTACGCGTATCTAAAACGAATTTCATGAGACAGTTCAAAGAAGATTATTCATAATTTTGTTTACTTCATACATTAGGATTGTAAGCACAGGTTCTCGTAAATGGATATCCTATCAATTTCGTTTTACATAAGTAATGGGGATAATTAACTCATATTTACATTATCGTCCTGCAGACTTCAAACCGATTTAGTTGAGCCGGTAAATAACTATCATATTTAATAATAATAATAAAAAAAAAAAAAATAGTTAATGATTTTCCTGCCTCGAGTCACCAGGAAAATCATTAACTGATCCATACAAATCCTGGGATCACGAAAAACCAGCCCTTTAATTTTATTTTCTATGTATATTTTTATATATATTATTTTATATCTAATTTTTGTATGGTAATTGCGAAAATTAAAAATTCTTAGGGTAGGGTAGGGGTTAGGGTAGTGAAGTGACCTCACAATTCTGAAATTTGGAATGCTAGAAGGCATTGCGACACAAATAAAGGAAAAACGTCTGAGAATGAGGAATTTCGACATTTTTTACCCCTAAATTGGAATGGTAAAGATTATAGGATAAAGTAGCCGACACTCGAAAAGGGCTCTAAAGATTTCGAATTAATTTACGGATCGGAACCCTCAGGGCGCGAGTCAAACTTGTACGTTTTTTTATTTGCTTACCCGATTTATCTACTGGAATATTGTTGGATAGATCTTGAAAAAATATTATGAGGTTTCATGAAAAGTTTTTCGATACAGAGATTCGTTTTAGAAATATTAAATATGAGTGGTCATTATTGTACGAGTTAGTGTCTCACCGACTACTGGCTAAACCGCTAATTGGGAATACCCATATATTTTAAATAAGTAGCATATACAATGAAATTAAAAGGAAAATTATCACAGCTAAGGTTTTCCTAGATTAAGAGTAATTGTCACGTCTATCTGCAACCAACAGTGAAAATACGCCCTTTGAGTCTCTGCCTACCCCTTCGGGGAAAAAGGGGTGTGTTTATGTATGTATGTAGGTAGTCGGGTTTGTAATCCTATCCCAGTAATATTATAAATGCGAAAGAATGGATGTTTGTTACTAAATCACGGCTGAACTGATTTCGATGAAATTTTGTGAACAGAGGCCTTACCTACCACAAGCTCTTATTTTTAATTTATATTTATTATAACAGTGGCGGAGAGATGTACCTCTCCCATTTGGCAACATTTTGTTAGAAGGGTGGCCTTTGAAGAGAATTTAAATGTGTTCCATTTATTATTTCTGGCCCCTTCATAGCAAAGTGTCCTTTTAAAAGTATTTATTTCTGTGTTATATTTAAGTATTAACAATTACTCTTAAGTTTTACTAACCAAATGGATCATTGTAATCTGAAATAAAATTGTTTTATTTGATTTTGATTATTATTTATTTATAGCGATTCAGTTCAAAATATCGGTTCCGTGATGTCCGCAGCTATATTTGAAGGCACAGTAGCAGGTCTATAGACTTCTGCGAAAAAAGTTATTCAATGATGACGAATGCCAACGACGAACCGATATTTTGTACTGAATCGCTATAAGCACTCGTGGTAAGGCCTCAGATATATTAAGACTTGGATTCACAGACTTCCGAAGCCTTCACTGTCCGTGGTCAAAACGCGCTTGGCTGTTTTTTATAAATATTTTATAACACCTACTTGGTAGGTAGGTACTCTTCGAATTAAAATTTGTACTGAAATATCCAAAAACAACTCTTGAATAAAGTTAATCCCTAGTTCAGAGATGACGGACCAACATAACAAAATAATTTGTGCACTGTCTTAATTAAAGAATTTAGGTATGTACCTAATCAAACAACAGTTTTTTCGTCTACATTTGAGGACATTTTAAAGTTTATTTTGAACGGGGCCGGAACGGCAACAGATTGTTTCTTTAGTTATCTATATCTACTTAAATACTAGGGCCTAGTATATAGATAGATGTAAATACTCAACTGTAAATTCCGAGGCTAACCCACGTTCATAAATAAAACGGGAATAACATTATGCAAGAGCTAGTTGTTCCAGAAGGGCGATTCTAACGTCGGAAACGTTTCCGATCGGATTCGTTAGTTTTTCATTTCGATGTGGTAAGTAACTAAAACAATTTTCTCTAGGAAAACACAGTAAAAAACAATAAATATTGTATATTACTGTGTTTTACTTACCTACCACATCGAAATGAATAACTAATGAATCCGATCGGAAACGTTTCCGACGTTTCAGAATCGCCCTGCTGATAGGTATTCAAATTGTTGAATTGTTATTTACATTCATGACGTACTCTTGGATCCCAAAGCTTTGAAAGTTACTGGCGGATATCCAGGAGGCAACAAAATGAGAATACTTATAAATTAGGGAGCCTGCATATGAAAATGAGCTAATAATTCAATTTGCGTGGGAATGGACACGTACGTTATTCAGTGCTATTTTTAGATTCGTCGCGCGTCTCGTCGAACGGAACTATATGATGATGAATGTGATAAGTTCTGTATGTAGTTGACATGCGTTAAGTTTCCATGGAGGTAGGTCTTGTTATTGGCCTGCAACCCATCTGAGAAGGATAACTCCGAAATCAAATCAACCGCGGGGAGACGGGCCTCGTATTGCACTGGGTAGAAGCCGTATTAGTAGATACTAACAGAAGACCGGAAGAATAGGTTTTTCAGAAACAGACCTTAAGAGGAGATAACCGGGCGCTTACGCCCTTTTGTTCGCGAACGTTTGCTTCTATTTAGCAACTTAATGAAATTTTGCACACATGATCAAAAAAAATAAAACTAATAAACGTACATATTTTCTTTCTTTACTAATATACCGCGCCGCGGGTCTGCCCGCGGTGCGTTAGTTTTTTTAAATTAATGATTTGGTAACCATTTAATTTTATAATAAACTAACGCACCACGGGTCTACATATTAGTGTACTGATCATGTGTACAAAGTTTCATGGAGTTTAAAGAAATAATAGCCAAATTAGAAGCAAACTTCGTTCGCGTGCAAAAGGGCGTGAGCGCTCTTTGCTAGTGACCTCCTCTTAAACTGTGGTGCAGCTATTGCAAAACATTGTAACTGATTGCAAATAGATAATTGGGCGACCTCCGTGGCACGGCGCGCCTGGCGGGCGGCGCGCGGCGGGAGACCGAGGGCAGACGCGCGGTGACGGTGCGGTGCGGGTTCGATTCCCGCTGCGGGACTAATGTTTGCACGATCTGCAAATATTTCATCCGGTTCTAGGTGTATCTCGCTCATACTCGAGTTCGGGTGGGATAGCTTCCTGATACCAACGACATGGAGTCCTAGCGTGGGGTCAGGACTAGGTATAAAGTGACTGTTAGGTGTTGTTATGTTACATTTTTAGTAAATGTGCATGCATAGTGTACCGTAATAGGTTAGTGAAAATGGGCATTAGATTTCCAGCCATATTTAATTACTGTAAATGATTTCATTTTGAACCCCCGACCGAGGGTTTTAAAAGTTTGAGGCTATAGTGTCTGTCTGTAGACTAATAGCTCCGAAACGGGTGCTCTGATTTAAATGCAGTTTATTTTTGCATGAAATATGGTGTTTGCGAGATGGTTCTTAGCTATGTTTGGTGGAAATTGGTGCAGCCATTTCTAGGATCATCAGCTCACAACACTTTTTGAAGGGAACTAAGACATTTTTGCAGTAAGAACCTTCAGTTTGAGTTCCAAAATGGTCATCTTCAGACTCTATTGCTTTATGTATGCCTGTAACATTTGAGGAGTTCCCTCAATTCCTCATGGATTCCATCATCAGAACTGGGTTTTGAAAAATGGGACCAATCTGGAAGTATATATATTCAAATAAAAAAAGAATTTTCCAAATCGGTTTATAAATACGGCGGATATATGAGGTAACAAACACAAAAAAAAAACCTACAGGACAGTGAAACAAAATTTGCCGGCCTACGGAACCCTAAATTTAAATAAAACAAAGCATTATTGAAGTGTGTGATCTCTATAAGGTTACTCTGAGTAAAATAATAAAAATTACTAACATTAGTCGCCACCAAAGACCAATTTTAGTTGTCATGTTTATGTATTTGGTTAGAAGCACGGGTTAGAGAGTGACCAAAAATGAACAGGTAATTAAATCGCATGGGCCTTAGTAAAATGATTTGATTGAACGGTTTTGTATAATAATTGAAAAATTACTGCACTATATCGATGAATACATATACTTGGACCAGTTAGCAATTTAGCATCCTTCGAAAACAGGCAGGACAAGGAACGCCATCGATAACGCCTTGAAAACTGGTCCCTGAAAGAGCTCATGAGGGGAATTCCACTAACACTAAAGCGTCTAACTAACTCATCGACATGAGTGGCCTGCCCGGCTTAGCGTACGGTGCGCAGACTTTATGGAAATCTGACTTGTAGTTTTTAAATACAAAGCAAACTAGAGCCAGACGGAACGAATCAAAGCAGTTTCTTTCATAAATTCCGATAAGTTCGACGAAGTGTACCGCAACGACCGATTGTGGAACACCATGCTGCGTTTGATGACTGGCATTGCCGATGTGGAGAGCAAAACAGGTGGGAATGGGCTGGACATCATAGTCAGTTACACCCCGCGAAGTAGACGAATATCGTTACTCCTAGGGTTCCTCAATAAGAATGAAGGAGACGACCGACGACTGGGCCGGCCGAGAAGATCTCGAGGGTTACGAGAAAGAGTGGGAGACCGCCATAAACCGAGATAAATTTGGAGAAGTCCTTTGCCGAGTGGTGGGACATATAGGCAAAATAAATGGAATAATTATTTATTTTGTGAATACCCTCTTAAGAGGGTAAGAGAAATCCTTATTTTCGTCATTACCTGCCGATGTGCACGTCGGCGCGCGGGGCGTAACGTAACAGATAGGTTCCTAGTGCAGAGTTCAGCAAGTGCTTAGTGACTACGGAACCGTATTATGCATGGTTGCAAGTACTTGACAAATTAGAAATGGGTTTTATGTGAAACCTACAATCATGGACTCACTTGAGTAATGATCTGAGAATGAGATTACATTACAAAGACTCCATCTCCAATTTGACATGGATTTAGCACACTCAAGCATCTCTCTACCTATATTTTTTATAGCTCGCACTATTTATGTTAGCACGTAGTGGGTAGGTAGGTAGATAGGTATAGACTGAGATAAGATACCATTTATTTTCAAAACTCGCTTTAGCCTAAAATACTTACTGTCCTTATTGGGACAAGTAAATTTACTTCACTCTTAGAATAAGTGAGTGTCCAGTAGTAGGAGCGTTGCAAAGATCTTCACTCAGCATTGGGCGGCAAAGCAAAGGGTTGAAGACGTGTACCTGTCCATAAAATCACCTGTTTGTCCACCCATAAGGTTGTTTATATAATGGTGGAAGCGCTCAAGCGGAAAAGAATAGCCAAAGTGACGATTGCACTAGGTTTAGACGTGTAGGTACGTAGAATATATGCCCATTTATAAACCAAATGGCTCCGATATGATAATATCTCACCAAGGAGAGAAGCAATATCTCACCTACTAAGAATAGGCAGACTTTGTTTTCAAAGGCCTAGATACAATGGTGAAACGTAAAGTGGTCGTATCACGATTATTACGCTGTAGTGCACTTAGCGGTATAAGAGTTTATGATTCATGTAATAATGGTAGAGGTACGTACACGTATATGATAGATCTCTGCATTTCACTATGCGATAGTTAAGATACCTACCTACCTTCTATGTTTTAAATTATAAAAGCGAGTTCTCAGTGTTTTATATGTATTTCTCTTTCAAATACAATAAGACACTTACCTGCTGTATTCCCCATCCTTACTTTAAACCACTCGGTAGTAAACAAACTGCAGCGGCAAATCAAAATAAAGTAAGAAAACACGGTAGCTGCTACAATGGCGATAATTTGGAAGCAGTAAAAAACGTACAATTATAAAATTACATTGATTTAGAAACATTACGAATGATCTCGAGAGCGGGAATAACCCTGATTTACTACTTTACAATAATTTGAAAGGCTTATTTAACGCCTTTTTTAATTTAATTTAGGTGCACACTTGGTAATAATCACAAAAATATTGATACAAGCAGATTTCCTGCCAGGATAATTAATATGAACTCTTAGCCTGTGGAACCCATAGTAGAAAATAAATTGTCTGCTGTCTAGCATTACATAACACCAAGTACGAGTGTTTGATAAATGATAATTTAATGCTTCTTGGCACAAGACTATCACTAGTGAGTTTCTAACGGAATTGCGAATTGTTTGCACCATTTCAACCTGAGCAGTTTATGTGCATAGATGATTTGATTCGTTTGTTTATACATCTACCATTCGAATGCGCTTCCTAATGATTCTCAATAGATCCAGCCTAGCTAAGGCAACGTACAACATGTGCAAACCTAGGCCGGCTTTTCTGCCCACCTCGGAAGCCAAAAAAACAACGACCTACTACTTATTATCAGAATATACTCAAGTACAAGGCTAAATTATCAATCTACGGCTCTGACGCTGACGCAGGCACAAGAACAATAATTACCTATACGTATGATAAATATTATTATATTTAGCTTCAGTGCTACTGCATGTCTGGTTTGCATTGTATTAAATTATGTCGCGGCGGTGACAGGCTTGTCGCGCCGACATTATGTATGTTCGACATTATAAGCAATAAATCAGTAACCTATGTACTGTAAAGTAGTATCTATTTTAACACTGTTTCGCATTCGGATAATGATAACCGTTTTGAGACTTTTGCAAGCAAATGTCCAAGCTACAATCAAAAGACAAAATCTGTAAGGCGAGGCCTCTCTAGCTGAAATCGAGAGCAGCCATCAAAAGTAGCTGAACAAAACCGGTATCCAAACACCTCCACAAATATGACGATAACACCTAAACACCTGGGTACTCGGAACCCTTCAAAAGCATTAACACACTTGTTTGGTGTAGTAGTTGTATAGGTGTAATGGTAATTTTGAATGCGTAGGTGTATTTGGATACCTGAGTTGCTTAGCCAATTCGATGGCGACTGTAACAAGCTAACAGCTATCCTGGTTTAAAAAGTTTGGTACATTTTACTATCCTGGCTGTGGTTATGATCTGTCACCCGGGCATTGGATACGAGGTCAAGGGGAGTATTTTACATTATTTTGGCTTTTTGGCGTAACATGCCGGTCTAGGAACCCGTATCACAGAACATACACCTAGACCTGCAAGTAACGCTCAATATGCATGCACTCTCGACTTTGTTTGTGATGATGGCATGGTCTCACCCAACAGTACGTACGTACTTTTGTCTTAGTACTGTTTCAGTTGGTATTAGTTTTGTTAAGCCGATATTACACCGGTACCTTAGAGAAAAAGCGCGCTCGCTCTTTGAAAAGAAGAATAGTGAGCTAGTGGCACAATAACTCATCTTCGCTATTTTAAAAAAGTTCTCTTCGTAGCTCCTTTTGAGTCTAAAGATCAATTAGAGGCCTTTTTATTAAATTTTTGTGTCTCTGCTGGGCAAAGGTCTCCAAATTCTTGCATATATCCTGGTTTTTGGTGGACTCACACCTTTCCCGCAAGCCTCGAAATCAGCACGCCAAATCAGAGCTTGATTACGGACAAAAAATGTATTAGAGTCAATATCCTACAAAAATAAGTGGCTCAGAACCGATAAAATTGACGTTGAAAGTAGAAGCTTTGACAAACAATTCCTCAGCTCCTAGCTCGTAGCTAGGTACAAAAGTATATCGATTCTTAGACATTTTTTGTTCGTTATGAAGCCCTTTATCGATCCATTAAGGTTTGAGAAGACGCCGCCACGATTTTATGAATTTATCAAAATTACCTACTTATATTTTTATTTAGTCCTGCCAGGTTCCATACAAGAAGTGCTTTGTTGATTCATACAGCCGAAATTGTTTTATTTTCATGAGAAATAAGTAAGTAAATGAATGCGTCATCAATTGCTCATGTCACGTTGCGTTGTGAGGTGCTCTATGAGAATCGAGTACGTGTTGTTGAGTTTACTATACATTTTGATACTGGTTTATATATTACGTATATTATGTACACTCGTAACTTAGCATACCCAATTTTACTGTTACTAATTTGCATTTAGGTGGCAGGTACAGTTGTTTACTAAAATAAGCATTTTACCCATAACTATGTCTTAAGAAACATGCAAACAAATAGTTTCCTTTATAAAACGCTCGATTAAAGTTATAAATAATTTTGAATCATAGTTATAACTATCAAGACCTGGACAGGCGCACTGGACACTGTATTTTTTTTATATTACATTATTATAGTAGATTACATGAGAATTCGCTTCTGGTGTAGCTGATTCCTTCGTAGCCCACAATCCTGCAGTGAAGTCGTCTGGGAAGTCCAATGACGGGCTGGTTTATCACTGCACGCTATGTTGCCAAAATTCGATCAGGAAAAATATAACGGAAAGATTGCATTTACAAAATTGAGAATTTATTAGTGATAAATACTTAACTAGAGGAAATATCACTTTGGAACCCATAGTGTTACACATTTTTGACTTACCAATGAAGTAAAAACGACCTAAACTATTGTGTACACTTGAAGAAGCAAACGGAAGTGGACCCGAATGCAAACCTGAAAAAATAAAATATGTTAGATAATAATAGAAAATATTCCAAGAAGACTTATACTCACGCTTTGGTTTAGGGGGGATCAATTTAATGGCTCCGGGTTTCTCAACGCTCTCTATAATTTTAGGCTTCTTCTCAGGTGGGGTTTCATTATGCACTGGAGACGGTCGTTTAGCCATTGGTACTGAGGGAGGCAAAACAGGCGGAGGCTTTTTATTCTGCAGCGCAGCACGAGAAGGTGGTGGTTTAACTTCTTCTTCTAATCCGTGTTTCCTAAATCTAGAATGAAATGTTTTGACGGTCTTAGGCTTAGGTTCATCAGGCTTTCTAACTTCTATGGAAATAGACGGCTTTTCTTTCTTGACATCGCTTAACTTGGGAATTTTCCCTAATTTATGGATGGAGGGCGATTGTGGTTTTTCATCCGTGGACTTATCATTTGTCTTTTGAGAACTATTATCTTTATGTTTGTCATTCTTCTCATCTTTCTCCTTTTCTCTATATTTATCTTTATCGGATGACGATTTACTGCGCTCATCCTTAGATTTATTACTAGACAAACTTCCTCTATCGCTTGATTTTTTAGATTTACTGTCAGTTTTTGATCTAGAGCTTTGTTTGTCCTTATCTTTTGTACCATCTTTACTACTGCGACGACTCGAACTACTGCTGCTACTACTACTACTTTTATGACTACTTTTATGTCTGTCACTTGAGGATGAATGAGATTTGCTTGAATGTTTAGATGAGCTGCTAGACTTTGAACTACTGCTTCTTTCTCTTGATTTATCTTTACTTTTACTTTTGTGATGTTCTTTGCCATCTGTCTCGGAGCCTTCTTGGCTTTTATTGTCACTGTCGTCAATTTGAGAAACAACTTTTTTGCCATCTTTCAGGCTTATTTTCAACACTGGTAAGGTATCTTTTTTGTCAGAATCTTCCTCTTTATCTTCTGAAGATTCTTTGATTTCAGCAGTTTCATTCTTGATATCAGTTTGAATCTGGTTTTCAATATTAATCTTGTTTTCTGCAATATTTTCAGAGATTTCGGTTTTGATAGTGTCGTTTATCAAATTGTGAGCGTCAGATATAATTTTAGGAATTTCAGATACGTGAACTGGTACAACTTGTTCACCTTTAACAGTCTTCAGCCACTGCTCCACTAGTTTGGAGGCTAAGGCTCTGATATCTAAAAACAAAACAAAAAGTGACATAAGTAAAATTTTTGGCAAATTAAATTAACTAAAATGTATACTGTTTCTGAGTAATTTAATCAGAAATAGCACCAGTATAAGTTACCATTAAAAATTATATAACAATTCTTACCAAATTGATTTCCATCCTTAGATAGTTCCTTAACTAACTTGGGACAGTTATTTGTTTTCAAGCGTTCTATGTCAACTGGGCATAGTAGAAGCAGTTCCAGCAGTTCTCTGACCAATGGCCAATTCTTGGCCACTATACTTTCTGTTAGCCACATATGTACTAAAAGCCAACCACCGGATCCCATGAATAATCCTAATAGTTCTGTTTCGGTGCACTTTAATATCTGGATGTAAATACATTTAGATACCAATTTCTTCGAGAATTTTGTCATTAAACTGAAACAAAAAACACAAATATTAATGTTGCAATTTAACATCTCGTTATGGACAATACACATGAACATTGTGGCCAGTGTTTACCAACGGCATTGCATGCCTAGCTAGCATTGATGCTAATAATATGGATCCTAGTGTACAATAATGTATGTAACTATCTATCTATCTTACAAAAAACACAGGTGGCTCCGGTTGTACATTGTCCATTAAACAAAATATATATTGTTTTCAACATTTACCGACAAATAAAGGACCAAGTAAAGTTTTAAATTAAATCTACACGAGTTTTGCGTTCGATATAAAATTCGATAAAGATGAAATGGTGTTGCTTTCTGAAAAAATGTTGCGATATCCGATACTTGTAAATTATGACGAAAGACACGTTATCGTATTTCATAACTTGACTATGTATCTTGATATAATGAAAATAACATTTAAGTTTTATCTATAATCGCAGCCAAAGCTTTAGGTTTTGTCGACTTTTATTTAAGTTAACATCATACTCATATTATAACTTCGAACACGCCGTAGCGCCTGAACTAATTTCGAGGAACTTTGTAAGATATAACTTATGTCTTGGATTTACACGATAAACTTTGGCAGATATACAAGCACGCAGACAAGCATGTTTTAAATTTGGTTAATTTTCGTTAAAAATAAGATGTTATGAAATTCAGCCATTCATCACTTTTCAGGCCGATAATAGGATCGATCGAAATGAGTCCAAACACAGCCAGACCATTATTAACCATCGAGTAGTTCCGTTGTCTATATTCCGTGATCATCATCAGATCAGCTCGCTGTCAGAATCATATTGTATTCATAATTATATCATATTGTCATCGGAACTAGACAGGTATGCAAAATTTCAGCTCAATCAGATAATAAGGTCTCTTAACTTCGTAAGATTTGAACCAAACACACAAACTAACATACAAGAAGCGATAAAAGTTTAGTAAAACTTTCGTGACTTTACGTAAGGTTACCAAATGTATTTATTGGAAATAAAACACAAGTCTCGCTAATCCTTTGATCAATGTTACATTTTGTATTCGTAAAGCCGATATCCCAGTACGGCGCGTCAAGTATTTTTTAAACCCACAGTATTTGACGTTCTATCGTCTATTGCAGCTTGCATCTAGTGGCTATTAAAATTGTTAATTAACGTGTTAAGAAGTGGATCTGGTGTATTTTAACTTAATTACTTGGTGTAATTTAAGTTATTTTAAACATTACATCATCGATTGCAACGACCTATCCGTAGTGATCTGTAGAGATAAACCCAGGTATGTAAGAACGTGCTCAGGTTGGAGTTATTGATTGTTATGTAATAAGCATGTTAAATCGCTGGCATTACTATGTGTTATAAATTGTAACGCAGCAGAGTTAGAAGAAAATCGCTCTTCAGTCGTGCGTGACGATATGAAAAGTTAAGGGAAGGCGCCGAAGGAAAGACGTCACTCCAGATTTATCCTGGTTCTCTAATAAGGTTTTTTGAACATGCGAAGACGGCCGATTCCAGACAAAGAAAAAAGTTCTACACCATAATCACCACCATCAGCCATTACACGTCCACTGCTGGACGAGATCTCCCCAATAGAATGCAATGGGGGATTTGCCAAAATCACCACGCTTGGCAGGTGGATTAGTGATCGCAGTATTGGTGTTAATTACTCAGGTAGATGCTGCTGCCCATCCCGTGGTGTAATCCTTTAGTCGGCTTTTACGATATCCATTGGAGAAGACGCAGGGGTCTATTCTTAAGCCGAACACACCACGGCAAAAATACACTGCTGTTTTTTTGTAATTTTCTAGTTTGGCCCCAAAATCAGAATTCGTTTATTTAAGTTATACGTACTTATCTGTAACAAATTTCATTATTTTTCGCACAGTTGATTTGGAGAAAATAGGCTGTGACAGACAGACACGAGAAGTACAGTACAGAACCCTAAAAACAACCGACCAATACAAAACACAAAATATATTAAATAGATGTCATACCTGGCAAGCCTCTGAACTTCGTCCCTACTTTTGATCCCACCACTCGGCGACAAAAGCACGCTGAGGCAGTTCAGCAGCTGTATTGGGTCAATACGAGGCTGTAACAAAGAAAAGTTTACGTTAGACAGTTTTATAGCAGTTGGAAAATCCAAAAACAACACCGAACGTATATCAAAATACGTATACGTTTATCTATAGCTAAAATATAATTTAAGTTAAGTCAATAAACAAGTAATGAAGAAGCATAACTATGCATCCACGGAGTCAATATATATAGGGCGCTCTCTCTTGCACAATTTTGCGGAAGGGAAAAGGGCGCACTACCACCGTGAGTGACCATTCTCTAAAAATGTTAGGCTACCGTTATATTACTCACTACAAGCTACCTATTTATAATCATTCATCACCATCATTCCTTTGTTCTTATTCGACACTAAGGGCCATGTTCACGAACAAATGAGCGGGCGTTTATCGTAACCATTGGTTAAGGCGACAGACAAAAAAAAAGCATGAAAGCATCTGTCAAAAGGAATTGGTCAGGCTAAACAGTCGTTTAACCATCTGTTTATGTATTGGTGAACAGTGGCCTAAGTGGGATAATTTATAATTTACCCACTTAATTCGCTACTTTCTTTCTATTTTCTACAAGGTGTTATCTAGCTCAAAATTATAGAATTTTCTGGAATTTTGTTAAGTAGGTATGTCAGAAAACTATACTTATAACACATTCGCGTTAATATCTTTGTGGTAGTCGCAATCTTTTTTCGATTCAAGGACAAATAATACTCGAACAAAATCCAATCAGTCCCGACACACCAAGTGACGTATGAGAATAACTGAAAACAGTCCTATGAGCAGGTCAACGTAAACTCAAACACTGAGAACACAGGTAAAGAGCACCAAGAAACACGTCCGCAACTAGCAAGAGATGGAAGTAAGACTGACATTTGGTCGCAGCGTGCACGCGCCCTGTGTTCGTTATGTGCGACCAATGACGTGCAGCCCTCGACTTCCCTATTACACATTATCCGCGGACATTATGTCCGCGTCCGGAGCTATGCATTTAATAACCACAGGATGAATGTTTCAGATCGAACGTACCAGGTACAATAAGGTAGTTGACTGCTACATAAATTATTCATATTTATTCAAGCCCAACCATACAAACTTTTGCAATTTATAAGTAAGATTTTCCTTGGTTAGCTAGACATAAATTTAAAGTGATAAAAAAACTATAAGACCAGTCAAATGTTGTCTTAAGTGAATGCACAAATACGTTGTGGAGAAAAAAGGTTTCAAATATACCTATTTAAACTACCTATAACCAACTGTTTTAACTGTTAAAATTTTTCAATTGTTTTACTGTAATGGACCTTAGTCCGAGCGACTTCGCTATTTGCGGCTAAAAAGGATTCATAAAAACTGGACTGTTCCTGAAGAGAAACAATAAATTCTTCACGAAGTTATGAGCTGCAAAAGAATATCACGCACGCATATTTTAAATTAGTTTTACACTTTCATTTGTAGTATTCAACATGCAATATTTTTTGCTTGGTACAGAGGGCAAGGAATGCTAACACTATTTGCCGAGGGCGATTACGTAGCGTTACGAATTACTTTCTGTAAAATCTGTACAACAAATACATAGATTTTAAATTGACGGTAGACAATACAAAATATTGTTCCATTTGTATTATAATGTAAATAATGAAAGAAATTAGGAACCTGCCTACATATAATTTCTTCCAGACATTTACAGTTCAGTTGTATGAACTATGAACGTGTTTATTAAAAGTTTTTATGACGGGGCCCGTTTACGGCACACGATAATAAATGTTTTCTTCAAATGTTATAGGCATACGTGTAGCAATTTTGGTATTTTCAGCAACAAGTTATTGTTTTGTATGCCTTTAGCAAATAAAAACATGCCGAATTCAATGCGGAAGTCGGTTTTTTAATGAAAAGTTATATTACAATTTTTTGAAGTGATTACAATTAATAACACGTACATAGGTTAGATCTATACATTAAATTTATTTAAGAAATGCATTGAATGGGTCACAAATTAGTTTTCTACAAGCAATGTACCTACTTACTACCTACCTACTTATTTACTCGAACGACCTACTGTTATGTTATAAATACTTTAAGTTATATGTTTTTCTCATGATTTACGATGTAAACAAGTGATTGAGGAGTAATGTCTTTTAGTTAACAAACTTACTAAAATGTTGTTTAGCTAATGCATACTAGGGCTTGAATATCGGACGGTTTTTCAATTCCGGAATTGGGTTTCGATATTGGATTTTATCGGAATTGCGGAATTGGCATAATTTGCCAATGGAGCTCGATCCCTAATGCATACATATTACATACACGGGTATAAGGTTTTTTCCCCCGAAGGGATAGGCAGTGGCAATGGGCCTCTTTTCATCGTGGGTCGCACAATCGCAGGAATATAGACGTGACCAATGGTGTGCTCATCGCCGCCATTGCTTTCCTACGACCAACTCGACTAACGCTTTCTACCAGTGATTCACACACATTCCTAAATAAGCCTGCATCCAGGAAAAATCTTATAGCAATAATAGCAGTTACAACAGTCCGTGTATTACTTCAACAATTGCATTAGCAATTTCATGTCACATCCTACAGTCTATTAAATGTAGCTTGATTGGAATGACAGCTGACGATATTTCACGCCTTAACTTTGTAATAACGTCTGGCATTTGTATATTTGTAACACAAAGATCACCGGTTTTCTGCGTGTAAAACTACTATGAACAACAACTGCTGTACATATAAATAACATAACTATAATTATTGAACATTAAAAAGGAACTGCATTTAGCGTAGATAATCACAAAACATTACACATTTATTCTTCCACAAGGTTACGTCAACTTGCATAAAATTTTAGGGACGTGGTAAATCGATAAACGTAAATCGATCGTTTTTTTTGTTTGTCGAGTTTTTGTTAATTAGTCGATATTGTTATTGAACAATTTGAACAATTGTTCTTAATCGTTTTGTCGAAATAATGCCAAGATGAATAAATAATACTGTTTTGAACAGTGAATCTCGTGAATTTGTGGTTTGCTTTTGATTTGAAAAAACTAGAAAATAATAAAAGGTTGTAGTTACCTACACGATTTTTGAAAATATTTTTCGTGCAAAACATTTCCTGTCGACAAATAGGTACACACATAATTCTCGATTTGATCCGAATTGTCCCAACACTATTTGAGGCATTTGGCATGTCTTTTTAATCAACATTAAACAAGCTACATTTAATAGACTGAAATCGAGTCTTCTTTAAGTTGAATGCATTCCGCGCAGCGCCACCATCCCCGTCTTTCCAAGCTTTACTAGCATGTAACGAGACCAAAAAATTATGAACCTATTTTCTTTGAAATGGCGCTGATCATTGGAACACGTGCTTCTTCAAATTTTGAACACAATATTTACCGTTATGTACGTTTAGTTTTAAACCCGCAGGGCTATTCTCTGTCGCGACATACGAGAATACGGCTACAATATACACGCTATCGTGGCGTTCATGACGGCTGCCAGAAAAATAAGAAAATAATCATGTTTTAGGATTTCTACAAAAATCATAATTTGGAAAAAATTAACGAAGAATTGTTGGACATCATGATATACATATGATATTTTTTTAAAGATTCGTTACAATAAACTCTACTGAAAATAGAAAAAGCTTTCAATAAAAAAATATTTTATCAGTTTCTCAAATGTTGAGATCGTGCGTGACTTAAAAAAACCGGTCCAAGTGCGAATCACACTCTAGTGGAGAGGGTTCCGTGCAAGTAGGCTACCATAGGAACCATTTTAATCGCATTTTTCCCATAGGAATTAAGGACTACGGCTTTTCATTTAGGTTTTCCTATAAACTATGAGGCACAATATTCCGTATTTTTGTCTAAATTTTTGGCTGGTAAAATGATAATCTGGTAAATTTTAGCATTATTTCTTGAATATCTTTAAGCCTTTTAAAATTAAGAAAAAATACATTGTATTTCTCATAACGAGCTCTTCTATTTCATGAGTCACATGTTTTTTTTTTCAATTTCTAGTTTTCCTTCCAAAATTATACCCTGAAATGATAATTCATTCATTTACGCAATACGTCCATGATTCAGAGAGCTGATTCTAACTATTTTGCACACAATTGACACGGACGTCTGGTGTAGTGTAGTGTGGATTTTTGTATGGAGACGCTGATGAGCGCCCCTAGCGTACACTCTGTGAACCGCATTTTCTATACAAAAATCCGTGTTACACTACACCATACGTCCGTGCCAATTGCTTGCCAAAACGTAGAATCAGGGCCCTGTCACCTCATTTTATACATGGCAATTCCACCGCCTTCTCCCGCTCGATGGAGGCCAGCAGGGCTAAGCTGTGGGGCCATCCCTGAATAACACAGTCTCCAACGACGGGATATCGTTCATATTCCAGGACACTCCCCTCCCCCACATAGGAGAGCCCGAGGGGTTCGCGGATGATTACCGGCTGCGGTAGAATCCGATCGGGGGCCTTGCCAAATGTTGATGCATCGTTAAAACCGAGGAATTAACCGAAGGAACCAATTAACCGACGAATGGTTTAATGATACTTTAGCATCGAGGTGAATGAAGGAATATCGATGGGTTTTTAGTCGGTATGCCGGAACCCTTATAAATTGTTTACAATGCTTTGTGGCAAAGAGAATATCCAAACAACAGCATCATACGAGTAGCGCCTAGTAGTAATTTACGAATCCGGTAAATCTCGATAATTTTAATAGGTAATTAAATAATGAAAATAGTGGACTTGTTGAGAAGCTCGGTAACACTATAAAAAAACTCGCAATTCGATAGACGAGAGAACAAAAACAAAACGTAGACTAAGCCCTCTGCGCAGGTAGTCCATATCGTGTAGGTATACATGGTCTGCTACAAAGTCTGTCACATTAAATCGTGAAAATCGTGGATTACATTTTACGTCCTGTGCACCCAAACTAATTCCCCAATCACACAACCAACGCTTCAAAATCACCTTTACTCTTCTAGAAGTTCCGTTACCGGACCGTTTCAATGAATGTACCTACCTACTTACATACTTATTAGGCTTTTGTCAAGTTTGGAAGCGATTGAGCGATGTTACCTAGGGTAATTTTGAGTGAGTAGCTAGTTTTGGTAACTTCTTTTGTAAAACTATTATAGGATGGCTACTCTACACAAAAACCTAGTTTAGATGAATTGTTCCCGGCATGTCGATTCCACGCTATAGGGTTTAAAAATTACGTAGAACTTAAACTCTTTAATCAACAAAGCTGCGGTATATAGTACGCATAGGTTTTGATAATATTATAAGAATTTTAACAAGGAAAAATATTAAAAGGTGATTTGTTTGAAGTAAAACCAACAAAGTGACTAGAGAACATTTACTCAAATCATATACCTAGAGAACATACAGGAGTAATTTTAGTTTATAAGACGATTCAAAATTATCCTTGTGATTTCAATGTATACAATTTTTTTGATTTGATTTGGATTATATGAATGCATACGGCGACCGAAGGCTGACCTACATTCGCAGTATTACGACATGCGAGCTCAACCCATCAATGGAAACAAGTTAAAAGTGAATTTAGAAACAAGGCTGAAAATATTTCCACATACGATTTTAGCTTAGGTCCACTCTGTTGGACCTATCTAGCATATTTGACTTTCACAAAAAATAGTTTGATTCATCAGCAGCCTTGAGATATCCACAGCTGGACGAAGCCTCTCCCATGAAATACAATGGGGAGGAATTGCCATAATCATCACGCTTGGCAGGCGGATAGGGAATCGCAGTATTCATGTTGATTACTCAAGTGGATGCTGCTGCCCGTCCCCTGGTGTAACTAGTTTGACTAGTAGCTTTTAAATCAAAAGGAAACTAGAGCTAGACGAAACGAGAAAACGCTTCTCATTTATTTAAATACTACAAGTCAGATTTTCATAAAATTTTGTAGATTGAATCGGATAAAACTTATAAAGGTAGGTTCTAGATTTTTTTTAAACAAAAACTTATTTCAGCCGAAATGTTCGAAAAGGTGTACGCGAATAGCTTTGGTAGACATGAAAGTAGTTTTGCCCGAGCAGAGTTGTGCGAGTGGGCGAGTAGGAGTATTTTCGGTGCCCAGAAGGCCTATTACGAGTTTTGCATTACAACAATCGGTTTGCGAGTCGGGAGCTTTTACCGTGACTTACATAGTTTATATATTTATCATTCTGTGCCGCGCATCAGAGACCCAATTCACTAACGAAAAAATAGTTAAAAATAGAGTTCGGATCATGTTTCGATCTCGTGTCGATGTCTTAAATGTCAGAAATGGTATTCTCCTGACATAAAACACAACACTGTAATGTGATTATATCGAAATGTGACCAAAACTTGAACGATACAAAGTTTTTTCGTTAATTTTAGCATAAGTAGATAAGTCTCTTTTTACTCTTTCCAATTATATATATAACTATCCTACTCTAATGGTGGTCACCATGAATTGAAAGTAGACTTAATTGTTAAGATTGTGTGTAGACTGAAAGTTGAATTTCTAGTCCCTCATAAATATGAGGGACTAGAAATTCAACTTTCAGTCAATTTACAATTCAGTCTCGATTCGGTCAACTTTCAGTGTAGTTTTAAAATAACTTAGAGAATTGGGCCTCTGTTGATAGAAACAGCACAGATTCATAAATAGTTACTACGTAAGTCACGTTAAATACTCACGCTAAGTGATTGTTGCAATGCAAAACTCGTAATAGGCCTTTAGTTCCTAAAA
Source organism: Epirrita christyi (assembly GCA_951392215.1). Lineage (NCBI taxonomy): Eukaryota > Metazoa > Arthropoda > Insecta > Lepidoptera > Geometridae > Epirrita > Epirrita christyi. The sequence goes on along the minus strand of OX595835.1, from coordinate 10,801,905 downwards.
AGGTACCCATGTTAACGAACAGGGCGCCGAAAATAACACCGCTTCCTTTAGTTGGTAAATAAATGCCTGCGCAAAAATAAACCGAAATTATTTTCTGGTAATATTGCAGTGTGGCCCGTTTAAAAGGGCCTTAAAGTTACTCGGCTGGCCGCGCAGCCTCGATTGTCGCTTAGCACTTTGTTTGCGTTGCATTGGAGGTGATGGTGGGGCAGGGGAAGTACTCCTAGCTCATAGGGATTCGGGAAAACCTAGTTTCTTGTAGGATTCATCATAATAAACAAAACACATCGTCTTTTAACAAGCTCCAAGTCTCGCAGCGGGCTATATGCCCTGCCAATTGCCACTTCAACTTGCTAATTCTGAGAGCTTTGTCGGTGATCTTGGTTCTTCTACGGATTTCCTCATTTCGGATTCTATCACGTAGTGAAACTCCTAGCAAGCTCTCTCCATAGCCCGCTGGACAACGTTGAGCTTGTCTATAAAGCCAATAGTTAGCGACCACGTCTCCGCAAGTCATCACTGGCAACAAGCACTGATTATAGACTTTCCGTCTTGAGGCTCTGCGGTATCCGTGACGACTATTATTTTAGTGTTATTACAGGAAGAAAGCGTTAGCAGAGTAGGTCGTGAAAAGCAATGGCGGCGATGAGCACACCACTTGTCACGTCTATATTCCTCCGATTGTGCAACCCACGGTGAAAAGAGACCATTTGAGGCTTTGCCTACCCCGTTGGAGAAAAAGGCGTGTATGTATTATGTTATTTTACTAACCCTTTGCCATATTATTAACTCTACCAATTTTCGATTTTGATTCCTATCTCTACACTTTTTAACTTATTTCCATGATATTATCTTAATTTTTAGGGTTCCGTATCCAAACGGTAAATTGGACCCTATTACTAAGGCTCCGCTGTATGTCTGTCTGTCACCAGGCTGTATCTCATGAACCGTGATAGTAAGACAGTTGAAATTTTCACAGATGATGTTGCCACTATAACAAGTACTGTACTTACTAAAAAACAGAAAAAAAAAAATTAAGGGGGCTCCCATACAACAAACGTGATTATTTTACCGTTTTTATAGATAATGTACGGAACACTTGGTGCGCGAGTCCTACTCGCACTTGGCCGGTTTTTTAAATAATCTTTTTTGTGACAATTTAATAGATTCCCAAAACATATTGTAGCGGTCTCGATCAGTATTACCGACATTAGTTTTCCAAAGGGTACTGAATTTTAATAAAAAGTACAATTTATTTTAATTTAAGTTTTGAGTCTATCTTTGTAGGTACCTACACAATTTAATCAAAATTATATCAGCCGTTTTGGCGTTAAAGACTGACGACAACATCCAAAAAAATAAACAGATAATGTTTAACTTTTACATAGGCAATATTGTAAGGACAAATCTTGCCTGAAAAGTACAAACAAGTAGGTAAGTAGGCACTTAAGTAGATATACAAAATTATTCATCACCATTGAATGATTTGGATTCTTGTTTGCAAAACAATGTTTGCCTGTTTTGATATTCATGAAACGGTCTCTCATCTATAGTAATCTCTGATTTGCATGTGTATTAATTTGCAACAGTTTAATCTTCCATGTATGACAGAATGTGCTGTGGTGTGTCTGACCTAACAATAGACCCCTCCAATTTCTCCCGTGGATGTTGTAAAAGCCGACTAAGGGATTACACCAGGGGGTGGGCTGGGCAGCAGTATCCTCCCGAGTACTCAACACCAATACTGCAATCACCAATCTGCCTGCCAAGTGTGGTGATTATGGCAAATCCCCCCATTGAACTCTATGGCCTTGTCCAACAGTGGGCGTCTAAAGACTGTTGATGACAGAATAATCTCCAATCATAAAGTCAAACATCTTGTACATTTCATACTAGTCATAAGACAGTCACTAACTCAGAACTATTAATTGATTAATTTGGTGCTACGGTCAAAGTATCTCGCTCATCAGGCCTAACTAGGATCCTTACTCATTTCACACTTTTTAACCAACCAATTTTTTTATTTATTAAGTACAAGCTTCTAATTAACTTACCTGTTAATATCTATGTTAGTACCTACCTAGTTAGTCAGTTCCATCTGACCAATTGAGCTGTTTTTCATACTAGTCAAAAGTTCAGATGACAATACAATATTATGGTGATGGTGAGCTGATGGTGGACAACGGAACTCCTCGATGATTAAATGCCTGGCAGTGTTCAGGTTCATTTTGATCAGCTCTCTGTTCCGATCACTAATTTTATAAAAGATTAATTTGAAAATCACATTTATCAACAAATAACTTATGTATTCATTCTTTTATTGCCTTCCTACCTACTGTGTTCTACGCATTTGTCTAAATTACTAAAGTAACATTCTGTTTAGCCATAGACAACGCAAATAGATAGGCTCTACTGAATGAAATGTGGAAAATTTCTAACATTTCGGATATGACGTCACACCACACGATAATTGACACGTAGGTGGATGTTATGGGTATGAACGAAAATGAATGGTAGGTATATACAATGCGTTGTATTGACTGGCCTCGAAATACTGCCACTTACATATATAGTAATGGTTACTTACAGCATTTTAGTAGGTAGGTACGGAACAGGGTACAAAGTCCGTGTTCGGGCTCTGACTTTGTTCAGAAAAACAAGATGGCCGACATACATTATTGGGTATTATTTATACATTATTAGAGGAATATTTGAGTAAGAGCTCTCTAATGAATGTAGGAACCTCCTTTATGGGAAATTACCAATCGACTATTGGCAAAAATATCGGCTAATAGTAGCGGGAATTAACTACTGTGGCCAGGATCTAGTAAGGAAACCTGTAAAAATAACTATCATATTCATACATAGATGCGTTACAAAATTAACTTACCATGTTTGTTTTGAAATCCAAAATCTAGGCAACACGATACGGGCGGCGCAGAATGACCACGCCTTACGACGCAATCGATACAACATGGCGCCTCATGTCGAGTGGCATTCAATTAGCTGCTGTTTCACGATAGATGAGCACTAATACTATTATGTTATTGTTTATAAACTTAGGAATCACCTCTATAGTCTCTAGAAACAATTCAAATCACAAAATGTGACCGATTTGGTGATCTACAACAACCAACCTAAACAGTTAGTAACCTAATTTATGATGACTCTTCGAATTTCATAGTCTATTTGATTTGATATAAACTCTAATGATCTTCTTGATACACTTAATATAGGTCAGCTTTTCAAGTGGTATTTAGATAATTCCAAGCCAAGGCTAGCGAAGAGACGCTAGGTAGCTTAAAAGTTCAAAACCTTGCGAACACGCGGCTGGCAGAAGCAGAAATGAATGAATTGAAAGGAAGGAAATGAGGGAGGTAGGGCTGCCAACTCATAAAAAAGTTTACCCTAAAGAACATGCTAAAATTCCTCAAAAGCCCTAACTCATAGACCTCCCAAAACCCCTAAAAACTTCCATCATTTTGATATGGCAATAGAAAAAAAATGTTTTTCTTCACTATACATTAAATTATGTATATACGGAGTTTTTCACACTGTGATCTTGTCACTTCCGTACAGGATATATTATATAATACATAGTACCTACCTATTAAATATATATTAATTATCATTATAAATCTCATGTCTTGACAATAATGTTCAGGTTCACAAATAACAAAATATATTACAGTAAATTAAATAATATTAATGTAATTATGTATGTAATTCAATAAAATACAAACCAATATTCTAGTAAAACTATATTCGTTACCGAGGAAGTACGTAGAATAAAACGTACATAGGTACGTAAGACGTTGGTTTTTTCTGGTCGAATAATTTTTCCTCTGATTTTTGACGTGAAATTGCGTCACCTTCAATTGCATCTTGTCATCACAGGAAACTTAAGCGGGCTACTACAGATTAAAAAGAAAATCTCCACTGATTTTTATAGAAATTAATCATATTATTTCTTTTGACTACCTCTGTGGCGCGTCAGGTGAGTAGCCGGCTGAGATGTGTGAGGTCGATTCCCGCTGCGAGACAAATATTTGCATGATCTGCAAATATTTGTTTCGGGTCTGGGTGTTGAGGTACCATGGTGTACTGGTAGTTCCTGATACCCACGACACAGGGAATCCTAGTGTGGGATCAGCCCCCCTATTACCTAACTGAAAGTCAGTTGCTTAAGAATTGTCAATTGATGGTAATTTTACTTGTCAAACGTTAGTCACCGTGTGACTGTCAGTTAGGGAATAGGGGGCAGGACTATGTACGTGACTGTTGGGTGTTATGTTATATATTATGATGTATGTTATGTTTTTCTTTACTTTTTCCTATGAGTACATGCAATTTATGTTAAACTATGATCACGCATGCAAAGAAATTTACTAGTTGCCTCTGGCGTTTATCTCCTTGGGGATAACACAGTATTTTTTTCTATACTCCACTTTTTTGTAGGAAGATCCTATGTCGCTTTTTCGGACCCTCCTTTTATCTTTTATTTATCATATTAGTAGGATTTAGAAATTAAATAACGTGACTTGAGACGTCATATCTATTTCTTCATCGTGATAAGGGTGAGAGTGAAATGTGCCATGATTGATGAAAAGTCATGACAGACTTAATTTTTTAATCAACAGAATCTTTTCCTTTCAAAATCGATATCTGAGGTTCCCTGTGGTCACCAACCAATAATCTGTTCCCAGAAATGAAAAAAATGGAGGCCATTTTAAAATGTTACGAAGAACCTGGGGGGCCACGGGGATTATATCTGTGCAGACGGAATCCTTAAAAAAATAATGTTCCATGATTTGCCGCTAAGATTTTCCCTATGAAACAGGGGGGACAAGCATCAAGTTGGCAGCCCTGAAGAAACGTCGCGCATCCGTAATCGATATTCCTGCATTGCCGCTAGGGATGTCAATGATAAAAAACCTAATTATCGATACTTTTTAATAACTACGAATCTTCCATTCATTTATGTACTAAAAACCTAATCAACGTACCTACTTAGAAAACATGGAAGAATTACAAAATAACCAATAAATGAATAATTGAAATGTCAAACAATGCTCAAAGTATTGCCATCTCTTACTTACCCTTGAATGGCTGGGTGTTGTGGTATCATGGTACTCGTAGTTCCTGATACCCACGCCACGACACACGGAATCCTAGTGTGGGATCAGAAATATGTATGTGACTGTTGGGTGTTAGGTATAACGTACCTAACACCCAACAGTCACATACATATTTCTTAGTTATGTACTAATGATAATGATGACACACATTACGCTAGTAATAATAAATAAATGCTGGAGACATTTCACACAATATTATATAGCCCCAAGCTAAGCAGATCTTGAGTTATGTCTTGTGCTTACAAATTGTATGAGAAAACATTTTATTAAATTTGACTAACTTCCGCTGCTCTGTTTTTTTTCTTCCTATACAATGAAACAATACTTACATGAAATTGAGTCGAAACGCATTAAAAAAATTTTTGATCAAAACTACTCATTTTTAAGGAGAACTCACGCTTGACCAAAAAATTGGTTGTCTGTAAAGTCGGTTTACTGACGATAGTTGAACGTGACAACGTCTTCTTTGTCGCTCGTTCCGCGCTCTCGCTTGCACTTCAAGCCTTACATTACATGGAACGCCTCAGAGCGAGGTAACGCCGCATGAGTCATGTTTTTTCGTGCGTGCAGTAAATAATACTTATGGTTTTATTTGATACCTGCCTCGTCATAACATCATGTAGGTATTTGAATATAGTACTTATGGCCGGTTTCTATAACTGTTGGTAACCATCAACGATGAAAAACTGTCAAGCTTCTGTAATTTTTTCAGTAAGAATCCTGTGGCTGATCGTATACGAACGTTATAGAAATGCAACCATAGCCGTGGTGTAAGGAAAATTGAGCATGTCCAGGTCCACTCCAGACACAAGAGTGATACAGTAGGTACGATTGATTTAACCACCGTACCTATTTATGCCGCCAAGCAGTAGTGCTCGCATTGCTGTTTCGGTTTGAAGGGTACGGGTGCCGGTGAAATTACAGGTACATGAGACTTTTCATCTTTACGTCTCAAGGTGTCGGTATCGCTCGTGTGATTCCTCCGGTGTTGCAGGCGTCCATAGGCTACGGTCACTACTTTCCATCTGGTGGACCGTATGCTTGTTTGCTTGCCAAGTATTATAAAAACAAATTAAATCATCTTCATGGATTTTACTAAAATAACTTTCATGAATTATTATTATATCATTCATTTTTCAATAATATCATAAATCATCATAGACAATTATTTTATCGACAAAAATATTTACGATAACGCTATGTTCGCTTCACTATAGACTATGTCTATAATCTGTATTGGTTCGGTATGGAAAGATATTTGCCTATCTTTAACATAGGGCCTTCTAGGCTATGAGTAAGAAGCAACACACTATAAACATCAGCGGCTACTTTTGCCTTGTTTCTTTCGTCAAGTCATAACTTTTCTGTGGGTCAGAATAATGACAAGTCTGTGGGTAATGTTGTTCTGTGCACTGTGCTGTGCTCCAAGGTAAATCCTAAGTAGGTCAAGTCTACATCTTGGGGAAAATTCTAGGAGTCGCGTGGTTATTGCATCCTCAGTCCTCTTCTCTTCAGTAATTTTGTTCAGTACCTTCTATTGTTTACTGTTTGTCTGTGATTTTGTTCTATTCTCTGGTCCTGTTTGGTCAGGTCAGGTCAAGTCTTAGAGAATATATGTAAAATTCTCTAAGGGTCAAGTCAAGCCGCCTGTTTGTTGCCAATTTGCTATTTTGGTCGTGAACTCGTGAATTAAATCGTTTTGGACCACGCATTAAGATGTGGAGCGATTCCTTATTGATCGTGTTCATATCGATATGCACTGCTTTCCTCGGTGAAGGTAAGAAATTGGTGTACTTACGGTATCTCATCAAATCAGCTAATCCTTCGTACTGTTACAAAAACTGTTCATACTCTACTCTAACCTTTCTTTTCAGGATTAACGTGGATCCTTGTTTACAGAACAGAAAAATATCAAAAGCTAAAAGTAGAAGTGGAACGGCAAAGTAAAAAATGTGAGTAACATTTCTTATTCAGAGATAATGTTATGTATTTACATAATTATAATGTGCATATTTACAATACTGTTATTGCAGTGGAAAAGCGCAAAGAAGCCCATGGCGACTCATTGGACAAACAGCACAAAAAGAAAATTGAGAGGGAAGAAGAACGTCTCAAGAACAATAACAGAGATCTCTCACTGGTCAAGATGAAATCAATGTTTGCCATTGGTTTTGCATTTACAGCATTGCTCAGCATGTTTAATAGCATGTAAGTAACTTGCCCAAAAGATTTGGGTTTTATCTGTTTGATATAGTATTTTTGGATAAGCTATTATCGAGAGTCAATCAACTAGCTTGCACATACGTTCAACAATGGCACAATGCTCAGATACTTCGATACTGTCTCCTAATAGGTACACCTTAATATGAACATAGGCAAGATGAATATCATGTCAAATGCCTGGGTACGCATTGGGAATTTTATGTATATTATATATACCAAAAGAACGGATTGGTTACCTGCGGATTGTACCACAACACCCAGACCTGGTACAAATATTTACAGATCATGCAAACATTTGTGCTGCAACAGGAATTAAACCCACTTCTAAGCTGGCTATTCTGCCAGGCCACAGACGTCATTGAAATTGGTTGAGTTGTTCTGAATAACAAACATACAAGTTTTTAAATTTTTTATTATATTCAAAAATTATAATTTGTTTCAGATTTGATGGCAGAGTGGTAGCAAAATTACCATTTTATCCTATTTCTTGGATCCAAGGTTTAAGTCACAGAAATTTGCCAGGAGATGATTACTCTGATTGTTCCTTTATATTTTTGTACATTTTGTGCACTATGAGTATAAGGTATGTTATTATGACTTATATCCCACCATAAAAAAAACAAAATATAGATATTTGTAGATGTTAGATAGTTTTTAATTTCTAGATGCCAATTTTGCTAATTAACCAATGTAGAGTCTGTTCAGCCTGAGACCCCTTGTGGGATTGGAGGGCGCTGCTGTGCTTAATTACCTTTTTTGTTTAGCGGGCAATACAATGGCACGTCTTTTCCGTTTTGATCCTATTACAACTGTTACTATTTCTTTAGTTTATGGATTCAAAATGCCGACAGAATGAAACTAGGGGTCTTTGTACGGGTTTTGATAGTTTTCGAAACTAAGTATATGAAGTTTAGTTTCCTTCCATATTTTTAATTGCAGCGCCCCTAGCGAAAACGAGAAGAAAACTATGGACGCTGTCAGTAAATGTATGGTTGGAAACGAAACTTCATATAGTATTGAAAACTATCAAAACCCGTACTAAGCCCCCTGTTACTAATTATGGTTTGAATATGTAGTTCACAATTTGGCCATGACGGCTCTCTTTCCGAACAGACTCTACGGCTCTGCCTACCCCTTCGGGGAAAAAGGCGTGCGTTTTATGTATGTGAACACAGGTACCTACAAAATTTAAGGTCTATAATAATAATAATTTTGATTTCCAGACAGAACATCCAGAAACTGCTGGGTTTCGCTCCATCACGTGCAGCTTCCAAACAGGGTGGAGCTTTATTTGCTGCCCCTCCTGCACAATTTAACTAAGTAATTTACTGTTTTATTTTGTACAAAGTTATCGTTTTAAACTGTTGGCTAGAAGTCTAGTTTAGTAACTTGACTGTGATGACTAAGGTGTAGTCAATGTTTTCATACACGTTGTAGTTTTCGAAAACTGCCAGATTCCACGTTAAGATGGCGGGCCCTCTTTTAATGCGGGATATTTTTAAATACAATGAAGTACTTGTATTTTAAATAATGGTACCAAATAATAGCAATTGGGTACTAAATATAGGTGTCATGATAATCAATAAACGAGAGGTGGTTCCACCATCTTGACGTTCACGGTTTCGTTTCAGCTGGTTGCTAAATTTGGAGTTGCATTATAATAATTTATAAATAACTTATTAAATCGTAATATTTAGGAGTTAGGCTTTCTTTGATAATAAATTGTAATTTTTCCTATTTTATAAACCTTTTATTCAATGATAGGCTTCTCTACTTTTTCCTGATAGAACCGCTTTTCTAGAACTATTTATCTAATAAATATTAAACTCTACTAGAGGTTCAGATGTTAGAAATCTGTCAAATCCAGCTCTTGTAAAATCGATTGTAGTGTAGCGACCATCAATTATTAATTCTGCCATGGCTCTTCCTATGCCTGGAGAATGCTGACAACCTGGAGAGAAAAAAAACGTTAGAGCGTAATTATTCAGGGTAAGTAAACTTACCCTCGATTAGGCTTTATTTCAGTATCAATAAGGGCTTTTAACTGCGATAAAAAAAAGTATTTCAAATTGGTGCGATAGATGGCGCTGACTCAACTGTAGCCTTATAAATTCTCTAAGACTAGCTGACAAGATTGTGAAATGTATTATCTGTGGTGTACGCGTACTAAGCTATTACCTAACTAATCTGTGGCTATTAGTCATGATATTCTGTTTGAGTCTTGTTCTTGAGTACGCTAGTGATTTCGTGGTGTTTTTATAAGTAAGCAAAAATAAATACCACAAAACAAAAAAAATATATCCACGTTGTTGATGTTGACACTTGACAGCTACGTAACAGAGCAGCGCCATCTATTTTCAACGTTGAAAGCATGATTTGAAACGCCCGTGAAAACAATCAAAATTATCAAAATTTCAGACACTACCAAATAAAACGGTTAATAACCTACGTGGCGGGACGGGCGAGTAGCCGGCTGAGATCCGAGAGCTGCGGGTTCGATTCCCGCTGCGGGACGAATGTTTGCATGTATTTGTTTCCGGTCTGGGTGTGGTGGTACAATGGTACCTACTCATACTCATAGTTATGATCCCCACAACACAGGGAATCCTATTGTTGGATCATGGTGTGTGCGTGTGTGACTGTTGGGTGTTATGTTACAAATGTCAATCAAATAGATGTTTGTTTCATAGACATCTCACCTAGTCGGCCAAACCCTGTGGCGAAGTATAAATTGTTGTGGTATGGATGAGGCCCCAATATTCCAGTATCATCATAGGTATTGCAGTCTTGCTTTTCTGCATTTACACATTTTATCTGCAATGAAACATTTAATTTTCGCTCAATTTTGTAATTAATTAAGCTTGTATTAGTTTACAAATGCCCAGTTTGCAGAGAGATAGTAAGATAGATACTGGCCCCCTAATTCATAATCATTTTTGAAACCTATTTTAGTTAAAATATGTTTTGTCTTGTTTTGACGTATGATATTTTACATCAGAGAGAACAAGACAAAATATATTTTAACTAAAATAGGTTTAAAAAATGATAATTAATAAGGCCCTTAATGTATGGTTAGTATGTTAGTTGTAATGGGTTTGCAACCAGTCATGTATGGCATGTTAACTTCTATGCAAAAAGTAGACATTTTCCTCCATTTACCCACTGGTAAGATATCCTCACAAGTCTGAGTATATCCCTCCATGGGGTATTAAAGTCATTACAGCCTGAGTATGTATGTATGTTAGCTTACATTTGAAGTATTACAGCTTAGTAATCTGTTCTTAATTGATGGTAAAATGATATTGTTATAATAATCTTCTTCTGTCATATCCTTAGAATCATCTGATAGAGGAACCATCCCAAATAATACATTATTTTCTAAACCATTTCTTCTAAGCCAGAGGCCACTGGTGTCTATCACATGAGGAGTACAGAGTCCTAGCTCTGATGCTTTATCTTCAATGGAGTATACTTTGTATTCTCTGAAAAAGAGAAGTAAACAAACATACAGTTTAACTCCGCGCAGTACAGCGATAATAACACTTATACATGACTAAGAGCATTTAAATTTCTCGAAACTTCGTGGTTGTATACTTTATGCAACCAACGTAAGTAAAACCGGTAAAAATTAGTTCATATTACTTAGATTTTACTTTTTGTGGGAGGCCTATGTCCAGCAATAGAGTGGATGATGATATAAATTACCTTTTAGATATAGGCAGGGGTACATGTAACATTCCATCTCCCTTACCCACTCTGGCAAGTTCGGCTACTTTAGCTGATTCATCACCAGCTGCTATAATGCAGGCGGCAAATTTTAATGAACGCTCTTGACCATCAGGAGTTCTATAAATTACTTTGTTTATTTTCTGAAATGTCCCCGGAGTGACCCCTTCCATCAGTAGATCTCGTAAATGTTGGAATTCAAATCCAGTCACTTCAGCATTTACATAATTAGCCCCAAGCTCTATAGATTTTTGCAAGTATCCTTTTAGAAGCGCCCATGAATTGAATATGCCTTCTGATTCATAACCAACACAGCCTGAAAGGTAAAAGGGTATATTTAAACATGATGTTCGTTCATACAAGTTCATAAACCTCGCAAAAATGTTGTGGGATTTATCACAGGAGTTTGGGTGATGAAAGGGGCCTTACCCGAATTTGAGGGAACACTTACTATCTGATTGTTATTCAAATTAACAAACAAGCAGCATAGTAACCAAAAGACAGACCTCTAGGTAGAAAAGTCCTGAGGTTTGCAGTCTGGTCTAGTCTTTTGTTTCTTTAGTACTTACCAAGTTTGACATCAGTAGTATTTAACCAAGGATACCTCAGCTTTATATCTTCAGGTTGTAACAACTCTAATCTGGAGTTTTGCTCTTTTTGCAATGTGACATTATATTCTAACTTGTCTGCATATTTTTCACTGGCCAGCACTATGGATCCAGTTGGAATATATTCAAGGTCCACATCATTTGAAAGGTGCTCTTTAACATTACGAAAGAACTCTGCACTGTATTGTGAAAGTTGAATATTTTCAGGTAGCGAAAAGTGCTGTGTTAGAGTACCCATTGATAGATTCTGTTGTACATCTTTATACTGAAAAAAATAATAAATATTAATTAATTTGTGTTTTGTGTCGATTTACCATCAACACAATACTGAATAGGAAGGTATTTAGAACTGGAGCTAAATTTTTATCCAAAGGGAATTATTGTTTTTATTTTGAAATATTATAATATTTTAATAGATAAGTATAGTAAGTTGAAAGCACTGATGGTCTGGTGGGAGGGACCTCGTCTTTCGATCCTAAGGTTGTGCATGGGTTTAAATCTCAGGCATGCACCAATGGATTTTCCACCCTAAAAATTGATGTGTGCATTATAACATTCTCTCAAATGGTGAAGGAAAACCTAGAGTATTATGTTCCTTGAGGAAAACATTGTGAGAAACTCATTAATTCCTATAAACAAAAACAAAAACTGACATTTGACAGTACATGAAAGGAGCCTCTGCAAGAACGTTGTCATTGTATGGAATTAATACAAATAGTACCTATTATACCTACGTTGATTGCAAAATTTATATTATATTCATCTTCTACAGATAGCCCCCATTTTGACTAAGCATTTTGTTTTCGCATTTCTAAACACAGCCCGTGTTCAAACAAGGATGTTGGATTGTATCCTGTGTAGACACAGGAAATTAATTCTGCACATTATTAATTTACTCACCATGGTATCTTTATCTAGCACAACAACTTCAAGACCATGAATAGCTCTGGTTTTCAGCCAATACGCCACTGAAGCACCAATAAAGCCACCGCCGATAACTACTATATCAGTATGTTCTGGATAAATAAACTCATTTTCACCAACACCGAGCGCAGCAGGTACTTGTTTTGTAAGTAATTTCCAAGTTTTGGTAGCCGGGTTGACGTGATTTGAACAATAGCGAGTAGAGAGTACTTTCTTTGGTTTTAGAAAACTTGTGAACACTGCCCTTTGAAACGCCATGGTTTATTTTTGATTAACTTTACTCACGAGTTGTTTAAGCTTGGCTTTACAATCAACATAAAGCAAAGCCTTATGTTTGTGCAAGTGATAGATTGTTTGGAACATAGAACAACATTACTCACGAGGGTTTGGAATTGGAAATTGGAATGGCTGGCACTTCAGTTCAGTTCAGCAGACTTCATGTCATTCTATCTATCCCTGGTTCAAAATTCGAGATATTTTTTGTAAACAAACAAATGTCACTGTCAAAGAGACAAGCCAGTGGTCAAAATTTTTTTTTTGCGTGGGTCATGTTTTACTAGTAGTGACCCGCGGCTTCTCCTATGGCTTACCAATTGTATAAATTTTGTAATATCGCTCGCGCGGTATGTACCTTTAATTTGCGGCAAATAAACACAAACCCACTACCTACCTACATTTTGCACAACACGCCACCAAATGTTCGAGTTTTACTAAATAAAACTTAACAAATACAACAATAACTAACAACAACTACTACAATATAACAGGTAAAAAAGACTTTTAGCACATTCGTATTCGGCAAATGAGGAGAAACGAATGAAATTAACAAAATGGGGACCGGCTTTCAAAACAAAGCCCATTGTTTAGAATTTTTGCAGTGTCCCAAGTAACATGAAATATTTTCTACTAAAAAATATGTCTTTACTTGATAACTTTGTTGATAACCGAAATAACTCCAAAATATATACGACAAAATATTGATTACTTTATAGTTTATCAGATCTGAGTTAGAATAACATGCCTAGCCTGTAATGGCCTAATTTAATAAACTACCATAGAGCACCTATTTTTTTGCTATGATATCCCCTTTGTTTACAAAAAATATCTCGAATTCTGAACCAGGGTATATTTATTTACGTATTTTAGGTAATGAAAAATAAGAGGTCGGAGAAGTAATAACTAAAGTACGCTGCTGTGCTGTGGGGACTAGTGCAAGTGCAAGGAAGGAACTAGGAACATAAATAAAATACGAATGAGGAGGAGGAGCTGAGGAGTGAGGGTCCGTCCATAAAGAGTAAACGAAAAACGAGGGCGCCACTATCGTTTTTATCTACAGTGTGCTGCCGCTAGCCGAAAATGAACCTCGTTAGTCCAACAAAAAAAACTGCAAGTTTCAGAAAATTGTTTTTTTAATTCTGTAGAAACTAATGTTATTAAAATAGACCTCTACGCTTAAATGCTTAAATACACCAATTTTTTTTACATTGTATCATTTGGTGGATGAAAATAGTATTATTTAAATAAGCAAAACCTTTTCAATGCTTAAAATTTTGAATATCTTATCATTATTTTTTTAATCTAACTAAGAATGTATTGCACCAATGAATTTTCATCAAAAAAATATATAATTGCATTTACAAATTCATTAAAGCACTAAGCTATTTTTTTGGCGTTGGAGTCAGTGTCCTTAGTTTTGTTCCTTGCTCCAAGGTCCTTAGGCCATGTCCAAGTTGAGATTTAAAGGGTTGCCAGTACAAATTACAAATTATTACAAATTATTTATTCACAAAAACAGAGTAACATCATAGATAGACAAAAATCCAATACGTTTTCATGCAGTTTTCCAAGCAGTAAAGTTATGTTCTTTTCACTCTTTCTGGTCGAACTGTAGTTACTTGTAGTTACTCTTTATGTGTGGGGTGGGCTTAGAGAATTTATGGACGGCATATATGTAAATTCTCTAAGGACGGCATGGATGGATCGGATGGATGCATGGAAGTTGGTTTTCTTATTTTCTTCCATGGATGGATGATCATATTCAGAATAAAGACTCATTATTCTGAGGTAATATAACAGGACAGGTACTATATCCATGGGGACGTCCTTGTCATTATTCTGAGGGGATGTCAGTGTCAGACACCTGTCTCAGTCAAAAGAAATCTAGTGCGCGGTGCGCGCATATTTCTTGGAGAAATAATTTAAATTAAATCCTGCATTCGCGCACGCACGTGTTCGTGCGTATTTGAGAGTACCTACTATGTCCCTTGTCGTGCTGCGTGTTCCTCATACCTCTGGAAAGTAGAATTTCTGTTTTTCTGACGGTTTGAGAATATACCTGAGCAATCTGCTGTGATTTTTCACAAAATTCAAAATATGAATGATGTGAGATATGCTCGAAGAATAAATTATTAGTTCGCCTACTCTCTTTAGTTTTTTCCTTTGAGAGAGATTTGCAACTCTTTTCAAAAAAGAGAAGTAGGTACAGTGAGTTCATTGATAACCTTAGAATAATGACTAAAGCACTTTGCAAAACTTCTCCGTCAAAGAGAAGTACAGTGAGTTCAGTGATAACAAGGTGATAACATAACATTTCCTTGTTTGTTTGTGACAAAGAGGATGTAATACTTACTACGTAATAATTTTTGAATGATGTGGCTGTTTATTATTTTATTAGATGTTACTCATCTCTTGGTAGAGAATAATTAATTCTCTATTTATCATACTTAAAACAATAACTACCTAAACAGTAAAATAAAGTAACATACTTTATTATCAGCACTATTTAGATCACAATGGATTCCAAATATGCTGTAGTTGGTGTGGCAAATGGAATTAAAAAAGTCAACAACCTGAAAAGAAAGAAAAATGGTATTGAAAATGTTAATATAAAGCGTTTGAAGCTCACCAATACACAGGCCACTACTGTATTGAAAGCTGGAACAAATGGAGCTGTCAGTCAACCCCTCGAGAAACATGTAAAGGAATCCAGTGAAAACTTGCTGGAGACAAGACAACAATTGCCTGTGTATATGGTGAAAGGAAGGTATGTTTAACTGTCTGACTAGCACTGTCCTGAGATTAAAATTAGCAATGGATGCCATAAATGTACCATGTTAGAGATATGTCTTCACATAAAGCCGATAAAATAGACATGTGCTCAGTATGAGTTGCTAATTTAGCAAAAAAGGGATGTTTATCGCCTGGATGTGATTGCAAGATTGTCCATGAAATGTCTACAATTAAAAAAGGACCTTTGGAAAGGAAGACAGACCAATATAAAACAAGTGAAAAGTTTAAAAAAATGGTCACATTCATTAAATTTCTGTGATGTCACCGAAATAGCTTATCTTACAGATTCATCATCATCATCAACCTGTAGAAGTCCACTGCTGGACTAAGGCCCCCCTTAGAATGCCGCGACGAACGGTCTTGAGCTGCCTCCACCCATCGACTTCCTGCAACGTTATAATGTCTTTAGTCCATCGAGTGGAGGGCAGATCTAGACCAGATAAATAAAAAAATAAATAAATGCTGGACATTTTTACACAACATTTATCTAGCCCCAAGCTAAGCAGAGCTTGTGTTATGGGTACTAGACAACTGATATATACTTAATACAATACATTACATAGATACATATTTTTTATTATACATAGAAAATACCCAGAACACCCTGAACAAATATCTGCAGATTTTACAAATATTTGTTCTGAGGCGGGAATCGAACCCGCAACCTCCTGCGACGCAGGCGAACCTTCGCCCGCCGCGCCATAGAGGTTGTCGAGGAGGAGAGAGATAGATTGCAGCTTGCAAATTTTTGTATAATTTTAATTTAACTGATTAGTTTAGTTTGTTGATTTTACACTGACTGACTAACAAATACCTAAGTTATGTTTAAGACTTTACTGTTTGATTAAGGGATGTTTTACAATTGTTATACAGTTATTTTTCTTGTTAGATTGTTTGCTACGGTCTTTAGAAAGCTCAACAGTTTCTGCTCAACAGTTTCTGCTTTCTGTTGACTAACAAACTACTTATGTATCAAAAATAGGTTTTTGTTTCACAGGAAACTGCTTTATTTTGATGAAATTTTGTAGAGAGATACATTATGCTCAGGGTTGACACATACCACGTAAGCAAAACTGCTGGTAAATAATAGTTTTCGTTATTATCTTTACAGACTTCTGGAAGAAATAAGAAAACATGACACAATGATATTGATTGGTGAGACTGGAAGTGGCAAGACTACACAGATACCGCAGTTGATACATGAGCAGCGCTTAGAAGGTTCAGGTGCTATCGCAGTGACCCAGCCCCGCAGGGTTGCAGCCATAACTATAGCACTCAGGGTGGCTACTGAAATGAACTGTGAAATTGGGACTATTGTTGGGTAAGCTATTTTTAGCTATTATTTTTACCCATATAACATAACATAACACCCAACAGTCACATTCGGCGTCATGATTCCACACTAGGATTCCCTGTGTCGTGGGTATCAGGAACTACAAGTACCATGGTACCATAACACCCACACCAGTAAAAAAATTTTGCAGATCATACAAACATTTGTCATCAGCTGGAATCAAACCCACAACCTCGCGCATCTCAGCCGGCTACTCACCCACCGCGCGCAGAGGTTGTCAAATCTGGGGAGGTTGTGTATTGCTGTTCATATTTGGAGGGTTTGGACAATTGATAATGAGGCAGACAAAACTGCCAGGCTCGGACAGGATTGGGCAGCTCAAGTGAATGGGTTTGGGGGAGATCTTTGCCTGAAAGTGGGCTGAAAATAGTTGGGGAAAACTGGCTAGGCAGAAGGAGCTTGCTCCTTTCAACTTGTAAACATAAGTATTTTATATTTAATTCATCATCATCATCATCATCATTATCAGCTTATAGAAGTCCACTGCTGGACATATGCCTCCTCCATAGAATGCACGACGAACGGTCTTGAGCCGCCATCCATCGACTTCCTGCGAACTTTAAAATTTCGTCGTTCAAACGAGAACCATCCTATACAGCGTCGCGTCGTCCGGTTCGTGGTCGCAACTCGAAAATCTATATTCCTCCACGGTAGTCAGTTCTACGAGCTATACTACAGTTGTGAGCTATGTCGGTGATCTTGTTTCTTCTACGGATCTCCTCATTACGTTTTCAGCATATCTCTCTCCATAGCCCGTTGCGCGACTCTGCTTCTGCTTCTTGAGGCTCTGCGGTATCTGTGACAAGAAGACACGGCTTAGTTTTCTGAATGCTGCCCTATCATTCATTACAAAAAAAAAACTAAAAAAAATCTCCCAACCATTCCAATTTCCAGGTATTCAGTAAGGTTTGAAGATGTGACCAGTCAGCGAACCAAGGTCAAGTATTTGACTGATGGCATGCTGCTAAGAGAAGCCATAGTCGACCCGCTATTGAAGAGGTACTCCATCATCATACTGGACGAGGCTCACGAGCGTACCGTCAGTACTGATGTCCTCTTTGGAATAGTGAAGCTGGCACAGAAAGAGAGGAATGAAAAGAAATTGAACCCACTCAAGGTATTTCATGTTTTCTTTGCTTTTTTCTACATTATGAATGATATGAATTAGCTTGGTCACTATCACAACCTATATATTGTGTGATAAACATCACACTTGTTTAAAGTACGAAGAAAGCTGAATAATTTAAAAACCGGTCAAGTGGGAAGGTTCATACTATAGTTACCACCAGGCTAATTTAAACTTATTTGTCAGTCAACACGTTTTATTCACATTTTCTCTTAACGATTTTTTTTCCTTTTCCCGTAGGAATTTAAAGACTTGGTATTTTTGTTTAGGTTTTGCTGTAAACAATGAGTAAACCCAAATATTCGTGTATTTTCTTTAATGCCTTCGAAACAATGCATTTTAAAATTATAAGAAAAACATTGTTTGTGTTCCTCATATCTGTCAGTCTGTCTGGCTGGCTATCTGTCTGTTACAGTAAATTTTCTCCCAACTACTGAAGGACAAAAATAAAAATTTGGCACATAACACTGAATAAGGTGACCTCATCATGATCATTCTACGTATCAAATGAAACAATCCCTTTCATTTGATACATCGCATGAAGCACATGACGAATTTTTTTTTAAAATTTTCAACTAATAAAATCAGAATTCCTTTTTTTACGCTTTAAAGTACGTCCGTGATCGGGTCACCAAATTCTGTATTATGTGGCAAATTTCAACTTTTTAGTAGTCTTTCCAGTAGTCTGAGAAATCAGTTCTTCGAGCTATATGACCTGCCCATTGCCACTTCAACTTGCTAATTCTGAGAGCTATGTCTGTGACCTTGGTTCTTCTACGGATTTCCTCATTACATAGAACTACTCGCGGTAGAGGAAGGCCCTCCACTCGATGGACTAAAGACATTATAAACGTCGCAGGAAGTCGGTGAATGGAGGTGGCTTAAGACCGTTCGTCGTGGCATTCTAAGGGGTAGGCCTCTATGTCCAGCAGTGGACTTCTACAGGCTGATGATAATGAGTCCGAGAAAATTGGCTCAGACAGACAGACAGACAACAGAGTGATCCTATAATGGTTGGTTATCAAAAACAAAACATAATTATTGTCTCTAACAAGCTACAACCTTTATCTATAAAATACTAGCTACAAGTAGGTATATTACTATAGAGTGGTGTAAAGTCGTAATTTTTCTAAAATGATACCAGGCCACGATAATTTCAATTCTAATACTACTATAAATAAATAAAGTCAAAAGTCAAAGTCAAAAAGAACTTTATTCATTGAAATCACAAGGATCATTTTGAATCGTCTTATATAACATTAAATTACTCCTGTTAATAAATACCTATTTCAGATAGATCGCGGCGGTAGACTTTCCTGTAGAATGCTTACACTGTTTGGCGCGATTGAGTTGAGCATCTTATAGCATGATTCATGCTCAAAGATTCTCTAAGGTTTTTAGCAAAACAACTTATTTCAGATCATAATAATGTCAGCGACAATGGACGTGGACTCGTTCAGGAACTATTTTGACAACTGCCAGGTGATATATCTGGAGGGACGAGCTCATCCTGTCACCATCTACCACTCTAAGATGAAGCAAGATGACTACCAGTATGCAGCTGTCTGTACCATATTCCAACTTCATGCAACAACACCCGCTAAGTATGTAACATAATAACATTTTACACAATTAATTTTGACCACCTTGGAATTGGAAATATAATTTAATTTGAGTAAGCGATAGAGCACTCAGATGGACCGCATGTTAAGCGGTACCCTCGGCCTATAACAATTAACAAAATATTTCAGACCGGCTAATATCCATCATAACACACTATTGTTTTTAAAAAGTGGTTTGATGTAGTTGTTTTTTTCAGTCACGATTTCCTGGTATTTCTTACGGGACAAGAAGAAATCGAAACTGTTATGTACAACATAAAACAGATTGCAAAGGTGAGTTTTTGTTATATGCGGTAAATATAATTTAATATTAGTATAGCATATTAAATTAATCCAAACACACTAAGGTCCTATTCCACAAAACAGCAGCACTACAAGCAGTAGTGTTCGCATTGCTGTGTTTCGGTTTGAAGGGTACGGGTGCCGGTGAAATTACAGGCACATGAGACTTTTCATCTTTATGTCTCAGGGTCGGCAGTGCGCGTGTGATGCCTCTGGTGTTACAGGCGTTCATAGGCTACGGTAACTGCTTTCCATCTGGTGGGCCGTAAGCATGTCTGCTTGCCAAGTAGCATAAAAAAAAAAACAAGATAACATAAAAATAAGGCTTGCTTACAAAATTACAAGTTTACATGGGTTGGGATCTCCTCTGTTAAGTTGTTATAACCTGTATTAGAAGACATTTATTAAGAGAGAGGATTGTTTACTTAGAGGGACCTCTTTTATCATGGTGGCCTATATTATCTTATCATTACTATTCTAGTATAATTACTTAAAGAATTAAAGTATATGGATAATATATAATTGTAGATAATTAGGTACAACACATCAGATGCATTAAGTTAGAAGCTTGTTTTTTGAAGACTATGATAGACTTCAGTATTTATTTGGTATTCATTTTAACTTCATGCCTATTGCTGTTCCTGATTGAAAGGGTTTTGATAGACGGACGGATGATCGGTTGGCACAATGTGAGGTACGGAACCCTAATAAATAAAAAAATAAAACCCCCAGGAAGCCCCTGGTCCTCCGATCCGGGTATGTCCACTGTACGCGGGCTTGCCCCCAGCCAAGCAGTTGCAAGTGTGGAGGGACGCGCCGCCAGGCACCAGGAAAATAATACTCTCAACAAACATAGCCGAGGCGTCTGTCACCATCCCACGGATAAAATGCGTCATTGACACCGGGGTTGTAAAGGAAAGGTGTGTTCTTTTGCCAGGTAAAAATAAACAAAAATGATGTAAGATTTCTGCATGTTCTTCAAAATTTGTGTTAGTGGACTTTACAATGGTTCTAGCAAGCATTCTCCACAGTCGACCATTCCATCAATCAGCTGGTAAACACTTCATTATCATGCATATTATAATAATGTATGTAACACATGTAATATTGTGCGACGCAGGAGGTTGTGGGTTCGATTCCCGCCTCGGAACAAATATTTGTACAATCTGCAGATATTTGTTCAGGGTCTTCCGGGTATTTTTCTAAGTTTAATAAAAAATATCTATCCATGTAAAGTATTGTATTAAGTATATCAGTTATCTAGTACCCATTACACAAGCTCTGCTTAGCTTGGGGCTAGATAATGTTGTGTGGAAATCATTTATTTATGTAGATTTCTATTAGTCATGAATATAATTCAATAGGGAGGAGTGGAAGAAAGGATGGGAGGTTTTTGCTTTTTGGTAACGTTACAGGCTACACACGTTGTATTCGTTATCCAGGCGTCAGATGACGACAGCAACTTGCCGCTCGATTATATCGTATATTATAGTGCTTATTGTCTAAATCTTCAAAATGACTTCATGTATTAGGACGTGGTGCACTGCGACGGGCGCCGAAAAACTGCGGGTGGTGGAATGCGCGCAGGCGGCGGGCTGGCAGCGGGCGGGGCGCGCGGGGCGCACGCAGGCCGGTGCCGCGTATCGCCTTTACACTGCGCGCGAGTTCACACTACGCCCGCACCACAACACGCCCGAGATAGTGAGGTGAGGACTGAGGAGTGTGTACATAGCACGCAGTGCACTGAATGAGCCCTAGGATGTTAATGTCACAGCACCGAATACCCTCGCCCGCGGCTATTTCGCAGTGCACTAGTATTGACTAGTCTGTGAATAACTAACTTTCCATGGCTGTTCCAAGCAACTGGAAAGTCTGTGCATCTCTGCCCAAGTTTGCCTTGCCATTGAAATTTGAATGTATTGCGTCTGATCAGACTTTTTTTATTGACAGGTGTCCACTGGCACCGACGATACTCCTACTAATAGCGGCGGGAATAGAACCCAGTACCTTTCCCTTGATAGACGCGCCGCCGGCAGACTCCATTAAGTCATCGTTGACTTTGTTGAAAGAACTAGGTAAGGTATAGAAACTTATATCATATATACATCTTATCTCTATGGTAGACATCATCACAATACTACCCTCTGATTAAAACATACATGGTTTTTTTTTCGAAAGCCTTTAATTCTTTATCCTCAACATAAACTATCCTATTCAAATTCGTCGTAAGGAACCATCAGGTGATTTTGGAAAAAATAGAAGCATTCATATATTTTGCAAAAACAAAGCAATCTATATTACTTGAACTTGGTGAATTGGTGATAAACTTCGGAAACTTTGGCGCTACTAGATTAAAAAAATATGGCTCTGGTTTGCGGGTTTATGGTTATTTGTGTTATAAACCCTATAAATACAGGATCCCGTAATGTCCTTAAAAATAACTATTCAGTGGTGTTATTTGTTGTAGGTGCAATCGAGAGCGAATCGAATCCCAAGCTGACAGTTCTCGGCAAGAAGATGTCGTCGTTCCCAATCGATCCCAAATACTCTAAAGTACTTTTGAGTGCTCCCGAATACAACTGCTTAGAAGAGGTAACGAATCAATAAAAATGATGAATGCTGAAAATGATCTAAAAATATTTGTTCCGAGTCTGGGTGTTGTGGTATCATAATGGTACTCGTAGTTTCTGTTACCCACGGCACCGGAAATCCTAGTGTGGGATCAAGTGGGGATGGATACGTAATTCGGTTGCTATTGGTTTCAATCGATTTCAATGCCGTTTCTATCCAAAATAACGCTCTTGCCACTACTCAATTTACGCATTTTGCTTACAAAGGTTAATTGCAACAAGACTGCGTAAATTAGGTAATCGCATATACGTAATTTCAAATAGAAACAACATTGAAATCGATTGAAATCAATTGCAACAGAATTATGTAATTGCCACTCAGGACTATGTATCACATACAACTGTTGGGTGTTATTTGATGTATGTACTTGTATTTACAGGCGCTCAGTTTGGTAGCTGTGTTGTCAAGCGAGAACATATTCCACACTCCGATGCACAAGCGAGAGGAAGCTGTAAAAGTGAAGCAGAAATTCGTATCATCTATAGGAGACCACCTCACTTTACTAAACGTCTACAAAGGTTTCTGTAAAGCAACACTCAAAAAGGTTAGTATTTTGTTTTACACAAACTTGAAGCTAGAGTCTGTGCTGAAAGAGAATGGTCGTGGGCGTTGAGGACGTGATTTTATTGAGGATTGACGACCTCTGTGGCGCGGAGGGTGAAGGTTCGCCTGCGACGCACGAGGTAGCGGGTTCGATTCCCGCCTCTGAACAAATATTTGTACGATCTGCAGATAATTGTTCCGGGTGTTCTGGGTATTTTCTATGTATAATAAAAAATATATATCTATGTAATGTATTGTATTAAGTATTATCAGTTATCTAGTACCCATAACACAAGCTCTGCTTAGCTTGGGGCTAGATAATGTTGTGTGAAATGTCCAGCATTTATTTATTTATTTACTGCTTTGTCGATCGGGTAATTAACCACCGCGAGGTTTTTTAACCACCGTTAAAAAAAAAACCATTGAACACTGGGTGCATGCGGCCGTCTACTTCCGCTAGCTCAGAGTGGGCTTGACTCCCAGCGGTGGGAATCTATTAGACTGATAAGGTTGAGAAGAAGGGAAACATTTATTTTATGTAATATTAAGTATTGGATGCCGAGCTTTGCTTTGGAACCAGGCGAATTAACAATTTCCCCAGCTCTAAAATTTTTTCAGGTGTTGAAACAACTAGGTCGTTTTCCCGTCTAAATGAGAACCATACAATTTTAGAGCCAAATTCTCGTGAATCACTTAATTCACTTTTTAGAAATGGGTTTTTTTACAAATTTCGAGAACTTATCCGCTACTGCAGCGCATCGGGGATGTTTGCTGTGGCGCGGGTTGATTGTTTTCGGTATGAAACTATGCGCAAGCGCGCTACGTCCCTGGTGCGCAGGTTGCGGGCTAGCTCCAACACCGTGCTGGAAATGATTGCCGCTAGGGTGGACTGCCCGTATACAAGGCATTGCTGTGAGAGACACCTGCCCAGCAATCCTATTAGTTTTTAGTTGTTTTTGTTATGTGTAAATATGGGTTTCTATTTTGCTCGAAATAAATGTATATTATTATTATTTTATTATATCAATATTTCAAGAATTTCTAAAAATTTCGAGAATTTCTACAGGCCGGTACCACAGAATTTAACTGAATTTTGGCCCCGTCCAATCCACCCCACCCCCTCAGCGGAGTCGCTGTGGGAGTTCCTCATCCATGCAGGTTTCTTTGTTTTGGTCGCGTAAGAGTAATGTTATAGCCATTTTGTCAATGCGGTGGTATGCAGTGTCCGGGGTGGGCCGGTACTTAAAAAAAACCCGTTTTTACAAGAGCCTTTTTCGTGATTTGCTGTACACACAATACACATTTCTCATAAAGTAGTTGTTGTTTTTACTTCACAGCAATGGTGTAAGGAAAACTACTTGAACCACAAGAACTTGTCGTACGCGTCGGACATTCGACAACAGCTGCTCTCAATATGCCAGAGGCTGAACTTGAGTGTCACTAGTTGCGGGTCGGCCACGGATCAGGTAACATTACTAAATAGATAGAACTACCTTACGGTTTTGTGCTACCAATGGATCCTCGTCAGCTGCTAATATACAGTTAATTTATCTATTTGCATCATCATCAGCCCATAGAAATCCAACGCTGGACATAGGCCCCTCCCCATAGAATGCCACGACGAACGATCTTGAGCCGCCTCTATCCACAGACTTCCAGCGATCTTTATAATGTATTTAGTCCATCGAGAGGAGGGCCTCCCTATACTGCGTCGTCTGGTTCGTGGTCGCCACTCGAGTACCTTTATTCACCATCGGTCTATTTTTATGCTACAATTTTATTCCTAAAATTTGTATAATATCCTAAAAGTTACTCGAATCGTTTGGTCTAACCTAACCCATTTCCGATCTAGGAGGCGGTCGCGGGTTCGATGCCTACCCGGTCGGCATATTTTTTGTCCCAAAAATCGTTCTTTACCATAGGTGTGAGTAAACACTTTAAAAACGAATAAATTTATTGCTATCAGGCAAAATAATGTATACCATTGTATATGAGTTGTAATGGCTGGCTTTTCTAAGGAATGTGTTATTAGTTGAAGAAAGCGTTAGCAGAATTAGTCGTGGGAAAGCAATGGCGGTAACGAGCTCACAATTTGTCATATATATTCCTACGATTGTGCGAACCGGGCGACGCTGTGAAAGAAGGCCGGGAGTTTAAAAAATACCTATAAAATTACCTTTACCTCTTAATATTTTAAAGGCCACAGGAAGTCGGTGGATTGAGGCGGCTCAAGACCTCTCGAGAAGAGAAGAGTCTTCGTAGTAATCTATGTATGTGCGAGGCCTATGTCTAGAGCAGTTGACTTCTGCAGGCTGTCGATGTGATGTGTGCAACGCACAGTAAAAAATAAATAGGCTTTTTGTGGCTCTGCCTACAAAAAGGCGAATGTTATGCCGGGTCTGCTGCGCCAAATTTTCTACCAAAACATGTTAGCAAAACATGTTATGTGTTTGTAAAACACCAAAACATAGCGCAGCAGACCCGGCTTTATAATGAGGGCTTTTCATATTCGATTAAAAAAAAAAGTAGTTCAAATTGTTTCGATAGATGGCGCTGGCTTAACTCTAGCTGCCAAGATTGTCAAATGTATTATCTGTGGTGTACGCGTCCTAAGCTATTATCTAACTAGTATGTGGCTATTAGTCATGATATTCGGTTTGTGTTTGCTTCTTGAGTGTGCGATAGTGATTTCGTGGTGTTTCTAGAAGTAGGCAAAACTAAATCCTTCCGGACCCATGGCACAACTACTATGCTCAACTGATTGTGCCGTGGCTACTTTTGATTCCCTTCTACACGACTAATTGGTCCGTTCCGGAAAAAAAATGTACCTATGGCCCAACTGACGAAAACTCGAATCCCTGGTTGTGCCGTGGGTGCTTTTGAGACACAACTGATTGATCCGTTGGGGAAAAAAATGTACCTATGGCCCAACTGAAGAAAATTAGACCCAAACGGCCGTACCTACACTGCCAAAGTTAAAACTTAAAACTAATAAACCCGTGAAAGGAAGTTATTAAAAACTCAAATATTTTAACATTATGACGAATGTAAAGTGCACCATTTGAACAAAGAGGTTTACTATCAGTGCTTGCTTTGAGAGAATAGAAGTAGTTGTGCTATGGGGAATCAGAATGGTTTCGAGTTCCCTACGACTCAACCAGATGGGCATAGTAGTTGTGCCGAGGGTCTGGGTTGAGTCGTTGGTAACTCAGTTGTGTAGAAGAGAATCAAAAGTACCCAAGGCACAACCAGTTGAGCACAGTAGTTGTGCCATGGGTCCGGAAGGAAATAAATACCACGAAAAGAAAAAATTATCTACTTTGTTGATGTTGACATTTAACTTTATGTTGACACTTGACTGCTAGGTAAAGTGCAGCGCCATCTATTTTCAACGCTGAAAGCATGACTTGAAACGGCCGTGAAAACACCTCATTACATTTTCTGTTTCAGCTCCTAAAATGTCTCCTCAGCGGGTTGTTCACGAACTGCGCGTGGTCACGCGGCGTGGAGGGCGCGACGCGGTACGTGACGGGTGCGGGGGCCGCTGCCGCGCTGCACCCCGGCGGCGCGCTACACGCTGTGCGCCCTCCGCCGCCGGCTGTGCTGTACACGGAGCTCCTGCACACACGGCGCGCCTACATGGTGACGGTGTCCGCCATACAACCGCAGTGGCTGTACCAGGTCGCGCCCGACTATGCACGACGTTGCCGCGCCAATCGGTGACGGCTCATGATATACTTACTCAAGTGTAAGTATAACTTAAAGAAAATAAGTAGGTAGGTATAAGTGATACTTCAATTTAGTGTAGTATATTGTGGTGTATTTAATACACTAGATTATGTATAAATCAAGTTTCTATTCGGAGTTTACCAAATACTGTTTTTTTTAAGTTAAAATAACACCCAACATTCACATACATAGTTCTACATTGGGGTTCCCTGTGTTGTGGGTATCAGGAACTTCTACTACCATGGTGCCAGAACACCCAGTTTTGATTGACGAGCCACAAAAGTCTAACGATAAGCGACTTTACATGCTGTTTCGTGTTATGGAAGCGCTCAGTGTAAGTAGCAACGTATGTACATAGTATACACAAATTTAAATAATGAACCATTACAATGGGTGTTTATTTATTGGTGTCTCTTGCCATCAGCTATACCTAGTCATAAGTTAACCAGAAAATGGGTTCTACAATAAAAACTAAAACTTCAGTTATCATCAGCCTGTGCTTGTTGCACACTTCTACTGGTGAACTGTTAGAAATTCAAATTATACAGGATGTTGATTTGTATAGTAGGTACACTCGCCATAAACACTTCGCTGGCCATTTACGAGCGCGATTAAACCAACCGCAGTTACAATTTTTTTTAATTGTTATTAGTTATCAACATAATGTTTTTTTATAATGTTACATTCTAACCATTTATTTTAGAAATAAATCAACTGTACGTAATCATGAGAGGACATATTTACAAAAACAACCAAAGCTCACAGTGACTACTTTACAGGAGTAAAAAAATAAAGCCTACCATGGATATAATATGTATCTAACGTTATGCATAAGCTGACCGTTTTGAGCTGTTGTGATTAAAACCAATTTTATTTCGTGCCAATTGTTCTTACCTATTTGGTAGCTTTTGACACGCTGCTCTGGCGCATTAATGATTTATTATTAAATATGAACGAGCGAAGCGAGTTCTCTGAGTCAACTTAGAAGAATCGACGTTAGTATGCCAAACCCTTCGTATAATATGATATTTGCAGTCTTTTCTCGTCTCTTTCAAAATTGTTGAATGTGGGAAACATTCTTTCAACACTTTGCCGAGGTGGTCAGCAGCATTCAAAGCTATATGTAAAAACATCTGTAAAACTATGAATTTGAATGGTTTTATCGTGAAATGTAAATATGGTAAATTAAATAAGCACTGTGAAAACCTAAATATCCAAAATCCAAAAAATCCAAATTAAAAAAATTGTAAAGCCGTAACTTTAACAACAAGCTTTAAATATAATACCTCAGTAGAATACAAAACATTATAGAGCTAATTTAGCCATGGACCAGCTAACGCCGATGGATCCTATCTACAGGCCAATATGACAGTCGTCTACACGCAGAATGTTTAACACAAAACGTTCAAAACGAAAAATGTGTTTTTTATGCCCTCAAATTTCGTCGCCAGTGTTAGCTCGTTCCATGGCCGAATTGGTGCGAGGCGAAGATGCGGGTTTGAGTTCTGCTGGAACGGAATTTATGGGTCGCATTTAAATTTAATATTCTTCATAAGTGTGGTTAACACTTGAAAATAATTAACTTTGAGTGTTTAACTAGATGAGGTTTCTTCTAAGGCTATGTTATAAACGGAAGCACTTATATAAAATTTGTATTTATTTTCAATTTTAATTACCTCAACTCTATATGATTTAATATGTATTTAGTAGTTAAGTGTATAATTGTTTTTCGATGGTCGTTCTAGTGCCTTGTTTTAAATATTGATACTGCACTATAAGTAGTTTAAAGATATTAGTAAATAACTAGATGAAAATTGGTGTTTTGTTTTTTAGTTGTGTGTGCATAGTGCGAGATTTATTTATGTAAGTACATAAGTTTTAGGTACTTATCATTAACTAGTGGAACGCAAGCGAATTCGTCCGCTTGGAGTTTTACCATACAAACTTAAATTCACCCCGCTGCACTGGATTTTGGACATTCCTTTCTTAGTGCACCCCTAGAACCTAGGTCGGAAGTGGTGAGCGTAGTGACCCACTTACCTCCTGAGTGGGACGATAGTCCACAAAGTTTTATAATTTGCCATTACGTCACGAATTTTTTTTAATATAGTTTGTTTTTAATTTTTTTTTAATACTACTTGGTAAGCTAACAAGCATACATCCACCTGGTGGAAAGTTGTTTTAAAATCATTTGTAATTCCAGCATATTTCTCCCATATTATGATTTTGTTCGGATTCGGATAGCATTTATCTAGGTTCCTAGATAGTTTTTGTTTCAAAATACTCACCTAAAACGTAATTTAAGCGAATTCCATTTTGTATATTTTTACGAGTTTTACGACATGTTTTCATCTTATTTGTTTCGTATTAAAAATAACGTACTTTCAAGTATTCTGTGTTTAGGAACATAGCATATATTGTCATGTTACAGAATAACAACAAGATATGAAAAAAAACATAAAGTTTTTATTCATAATTTTTGGTATTACGGAACACGACCTAATTTGATACAAATTCCGAACGGCTCGTACACCCATTGCGCATGCAGCGGGAGGCGAGAGGCCCCAAACAGGGATAGCTGATTTTGACACTCAGTTCAAATTGAATTTGCCTTCGCAGGCCCCTTAAAATGCGAGATGCATCTGTAATTCGAGCGCCTAAACTTTGTCGAATTTTTCGTAAATTTTGTAATGTAACAAGAAAAATTAATAAAGTAAAATTTTATTGTTTTTATTTTAAGACTCCAACCACTTGAATATAATTAGTATATTTTGAAATACCCTGTATGTATATAGGGCTTGTTTCAAAATAAAGCATGATAAGGTAATCCCGGAAAACATTGAGTAGGTATTTGGTGCTATAAATGTTGTAATTCTGTGTTAAGTATAAGTCATTATTAATTTTATGGTAATGTTATTATAACGTCTTATTATGTTATTCAATAAAGTTTGGTTTTACTTTTTTTTGTTATTTTTTTTTAAATATTTACAATTAAATAGTTCTACCTCAATAGGTACAGATGTCCAATGGCAATAGGCACAGATCCTTAATGGACCAACGACATTTTTAAGGTTGCAAGGAGTCGTAGATGGAGGCGGCTCAGACCGGTCGTCGTGGCATTCTATGTGGAGAAGGCCTTTGTCTAGCAGTGGACTTCTATGGGCTAATGATGATGATGATGATTATAAAGCTCCGAGACGAATTTAATGTTGGTAGCCCACTTCTTTAAAATTTATTCTGTAATAAGCAGCCGAGGCAGTCGTAAATAAAGGATCCAAGAGAATAGCGGGGACACTTCCCTCATTAAAATGATTCCAGCTGGAAGCGGAACAATGTTAATTCGATATTTATGCAAATTCTACGAAATACCGAATTCATTGGAATTTATGACACCTACACGAAGGAGCCGGTGACGTCGCGAGCAATTCTCATTAAAATTTCGCTAAGTACTTTTCGTTCGTCAATTAGTCTGAAAACTTAATTTGAATAATCAGTATAATTAAGTAACTAAGTTGTCATTGTGGCATCTTTATTCTAATTAAGTAAGAAAATGCCGTTGGATCCTTTCGAGGAAAGCTTCGCTTATCCCTAGTTTATTCACAGTTCACGAGAGTAAAAATAGTAAAGTAATTGTGCGGTTCCCCGAAGGCAAGTTGTTCGCACATAGCCCGCTCTAGCTAATGGGACTTTGGAATGGATGATGTAATCGATAACGCTCTCTTCACGTCTGCTTTTTGTGTTTTCAACGCTAATTGCCCAACTTTCTTCCTAATAAATCGCTTGCCTTTGATACGCGATCATTTATCACGGCTCTCAAAATGAAATTCCTCTGGGTTTTTATATGAATAAATAAATAATGAATCTCCTATATTTTACGTCGGACGCTGTTTTGTTTGCCGGAAGTACCTAGATATAAACGTACATCAATCTTAGGTAAGTACCTATAGGTACCTAATGGTAAATTATGAGTTGATGGCACGCAATGTTGGCTAGGTACCTCTAGTTACATTGATATCAGCAGTCGCGTGTGCTGTTTTCAAAGCCTTTTCGGTAGAAAGGTATTGTAGGTTGGCAAGACGATTTACAACATTTCCATAGCGTGGTTTCGAGAAGTTCCGGCTGACGTCTTCAGGGCCTAAGTGCGGAAAGTAGATAAAAATAGGGATTACCTACCTACTAGAATTCGTTGCATGTTTGGTGATTTCTGGTTTTGGTCAATTTGGAACATGAATAAGAGTGCTATATAACTATATAATTTAATATTTGTTTTTTTATCTACTTAGAATAATAATATCTGTTTTTCTTATTATTGTTTACTGGTGTATAATTTGACTTACATATTATTTATTTACTTTAATTCTATTTCTATTTTATGAAATTTATTGTTTTTATGTTTTATTTCTTGTTTCATTGTGTCCGTGGACTTTTTTTACCAATTTATTATATTGTTTGCAAAATGGCTCCAACGGAAGACCAGCGTCGGTTGTTTACAACCTACATATATGGGGCCTAGTTGGGGCCTTTTTGCAGCAACATTTTTTAAATACTGTTTCCTAAAATTGTATCTAATATTTTTTTTTTGTTAATTTTCTGAATGTTGTTGCAAATAAATCTATTCTATTAAATCTATTCTATTCTAATAAATTCATCTAGGTACTTAGTTAATGACAACCGTTGGGGAACAAAGGTTCTCGAGTGGTGACCACAAACCGGATGGCGCGGTAGAGGAAGGCCCTCCATTTGATGGACTAACATTAAGGTTGTTAGTTACAATAATTAAAATACCTACCTATCACCATAAGTGTAGTAACAGATTATACTACACGTTCTTAGGCTATCACTTCAGATAATACAGCGCCATTAAAGCTCCGTAGTTGCCACTACTAGCAATTAATAAGTTAGATTGTTAGACAGCGTCGAAAGCGGCTTTAATTCGCGTTTAATTAAAACCAGCAGTAAATCATTACCTTCCGGATAAGTTGCGGTTCGACTGCTAACACACGCCGTTATTTGCACTGTGTTGCATAACGGCATACTCCCGTGGTGCATAAGTGCCGGATTTATAATTTTATTTTCTTTAGCCACCACTTTGTGCCACCTCTTCCTTCTTCCTACCTACATTAAGGACTCCAACATATTGGCGAGCAGAGCGAGCCACGAAAAAAACGCTTTCGTCTAAAAGCAAAACGGCATATTAGCATAACGTCCTATTAGCAACATGACGTAGTAGTTTGCTATCATGCTGAAATATTATACGGTATTGCACAAATTGGTAACAACTACAAAGTTAAGTAATAACATCTCCAAAAAAAGATTTTTCGGCTTTTGATATACCTATTAGGTACACTTTTTATACTCATAGGTACTTCTTTTTATCTGTTCTTGAAATAATTTAATTGGGGCAGAAACAAGGATCGATTTCCAAGAAAACATTATATTGTTTTTCCTAGACAAGCAGTTTAATAAAATTCTGCTTTATTAGAACAGCGTTGGGCCTGTGTTGGCCGTGGTATCTCTGGTCTAAGAATAGACCTCTCCATCTCCTCCTATGGATGTCGTAAAAGCCGACTAAAGGATTACACCAGGGGATGCGCAGCAGCATCCACCTGAGTACTCAACACAAATACTGCGATCATTAATCCGCTTGCCAAGCGTGGTGATTATGGCAATTCCCCCATTGTATTTTATGGGAGAGGCTTTATCCAGTACTGAACGCTGAAAGGCTGCAGATCAGAATAGCATAAAACTAGGGACTTAAGAAAGTATTTTTGATAAGTCTATCATAATTTTAAATAGGTACCACTTTCAACATTTCCCGTCGCATCTCACGTAGACTCTTCACTACGCCGTAGAGGGGGCTACGCCGCCACACGTCGGCTCGGAATAGTATAGAAATTCGTTTACAAGCTAAAAGCTTTCCATTTGCGGGTACAAGCGTTACCGTTTAACTTACGCTCGAAGGTAGATCTCGTCTAAACGTTTTAGTTGACACGTGTCGTACGCAACCATTATGCATACTAACTGAATTAGGAAGTATATATACATGAGGAGGGAGTTTGACTAATAAAATATGCGGAAGTGCTTTGGTTCGGCACACGCTAAAGCTTATTTAATTATCAGAACATTGGTAAAATTATAATTTTCCTTATTGTGTCAGACAATATTTAGATTATTTATTTAACTATATCCTTTACCGGTTGGTGGTACCGGGTTGAAATTCAATTAGGTTAGGCATCTATAGTAGGTATGTCTACCTGCTGAAACAACATTCTTATCTGCTGGGATCTATTCAATTACTAAATTCCGAAAGGTGTCTTTTGTGCTAATTAAATCTTGCTTCAATTTCTTGTCATGAGTCCTCAGGGTATAGATGATATTGAGTTCCTATCTACCTAATCAAGTCGATGGTAATTTAAGAATTTATTTTTTATTCAATGACGCGAAAAATAGATCGATGTCAAGGTAGACATGCTACATGGAAGAAGAAATACATCTTCCATGACTTGCTTGTTGTGTATATTTCCTCGAATGCCCAGAAGGAGGGTTACGTTTTTCGAGTATATGGATGTACGTTCAAATTTTCAAAAGAAAATTAAAAAGGAAAAGGATTTCCATCGAAGGGTGCCGTAGTCATCATCATCATCAGACGATGGAAGTAATTCCTGATTGAAATGCCATAGCGAACGGGCTTGAGTTTCCTCCATCCACTGACTTCCCGCAACTTTTGTAATGTGATAGATAGAGCACAGTCATCATTATCATCAGCCACTAGAAGTTCAATGCGGAACAAAGGTCTCTCACAGAATGCCACCGAGTCCTCGACGAACGGTCTTGAACCACCTACATCCACTGACTTCCTGCGCCCGTTACGTCATTGGTCCATCAAGTAGGTGACCTATCTAAGAAATATGTCGAAAGAGACAGCTTTTCAATCTTCAATTCAATTTTCTTTTCAATGTCAGAAATTACTTTGAGATAAGTTGGCTTCATCATCATCATCATCACCAGCCTGTAGAAGGCCACTGCTGGACATAAAGGCCTGAATATAATGCGCACAGCAGCAGCTATAAGTACACTCGAGAGCAATGAATCCGGGTCACTTAAAGAATGTTAAAAATCTCGGAAACTAAAAATGATAGATTAATGCAATAAATTGTATTTAATAGACAATGTAATACTCCTTAAATGAAGGTAAAAAAAATATGAGTCACCATACATTTTATTAACACAAAATTACATAAAGAAAAAAACTGCTGATCTCTCCTTAAAACAAAAATAGGAAAGATGAAATTTTTGAACTTTATTACGATTTTCTTGAATTTTAATACTTCGTATTGCCTCCTCGTGCTTCCATTACTGCGTTTACGCAGAAAAAAAACAACAAAAAAACAGAAATCAAACAATGATAAATGACAGATTACAAACAAAAGCAAAACCAAATGCTGTAATTTCGTAGTTCCATCTTCGAAAGTGGCCCTTTTTCAAATTTGATTTTTTTATGATATAACTTTACAATAACTAAGAAGTTTTAATACCTTCATTTAAGGAGTATTACATTGTCTATTAAATACAATTTATTGCATTAACCTAGCATTTTTAGTTTCCGAGATTTTTAGGATTCTTTAAGTGACCCGGATTCATTGCTCTCGAGTGTATTATGTGCAGCTGGCTTAAAGTGTTGTATTAAAATTCAAAGTGACACCAAACGTCAAAAATTACAGCGAATGTCATAAGTGGCATCAAATGTCAAAAGTGACAGCAGCAGATATCAGAAACACCTTTTTAAATAAGTTTTTACCACTTCTCAGTATTGTCAATAGTCGGGTTTTTTGTTTTTTTAATAATTACATTTTGTAACTACAATATCGATCGAACTATTCGATTGGATTCGATTTTTATGTTCATGGAATAGATACGTTAATTAAATATCTATGATTATCATGCGTTATATATCAATATACTTACATAGATACATGTTCAGATATGTGTTGGGAACATTGATGTGTAACTAAGTGCGAACGAATAAAGCGGGGGGGGGGGGGGGGGGGAATGGTGTAGATCATACCTACAGTAGTAGGGAAATTGCTTTGTACCAGGAAACTGTATTTTTGGGATTTTACGTTATCATCTTGCACGCTCGATTGATTCAGTTTTTTACCTATTTAGGTATCTATGTGAGAGTTTTATGTGGCCTAACGATTTTTTTATCAATCTTTCTAACAAAACATACCTAATACCTAAGTAAATCTTGAATGACGCTATAGATCCGCCTATTGATAGAATCGGTACCTAATGTACCTACGTTAGTGTTCCCGACAGTAACTCAGGCTGGCTTCATCCGGCGCACACCGCGCCTCCTTGATTGGGTGCTTCCTTCCCGGCATCGCATCACGGTAAAACTATTTACCGAGCGTGAAATGCTGTTTGAAGGGAAATTAACGGAAGATGTTGGAACGAGCATTTGCAGATAGGTACTTACTTGTTTGTACCTACTTGTAATAAAATATAAGCCACTACATAGCGGTCGCCCGTGGTTTCCACTCGTGTTATTCTGCCGGAAACTGAATTTCAGGATAAAAAGTATAATTTTTATATTAACTATTTTTTTTTTATAACCAACCAAATTTTATCAATATTGGTTTAGCGATTGACGACATAAAAACAACCAAACAAGCACACTATTTTTCTCGTTTTTCGTAAATAAAGTAAGATTTAACTTTTTTGGCTAATTTAGAAACGTTGTTGACGAATTATGATATTAGTTATGTAATTTTATTAATTTAACTTTACGATATTGAGACCTTACTTAACGTAAGGACTCATTCTCGCGCTTTCGAGAAGTGACAAATTTATTTGGTGTGTAATTAATTAATTAGTATTAAAATTTAAGAGGTATGTTTCGACATAGTATTGCTGATATTATTAAGCTTGGTTGCTGTACACAAGATATAGTAAATTTGTAGGTTCTATGTTTTAGGCTGATGAAAATTGTCTACCAAAAGTCTTAGTATACTTATAAACTGCAATCACAAATTAAAGCGGCGGCGCGTATATATTTTATTGCAGTTTATGTATACAAATAATTTAAAAAACTTTTTCATGTCATTAAAAACTATATATAAAAATACGATGCAAAAAACAAAATGCATTGATTTCATCAAAAATATATTTACCTACACTATATAAACTTACACTAGATTTTGACCTAATACCTACGCATCGCTTAATCATTAGAGAGAGCCCACTCTCTCTAATGATTAAGCGGTGCGTAGGTATTAGGTCAAAATCTAGTGTAAGTTTTAGATTGTAAATCGCGTAGCTCACCTGTATGTACTTTAAGAAGTTGGTTAGACTTCATATCGGGTTTAAGTTTCCAAGTTAGGTAGAAGCGTTCAGATTTCCCTATATAAATCAAGTACCTACCTATTTACTAAGTTGTAAACAACAATGTTGTAGGTATATTGTTTTCAATACCTA
Organism: Epirrita christyi; assembly: GCA_951392215.1. Taxonomy (NCBI): domain Eukaryota; kingdom Metazoa; phylum Arthropoda; class Insecta; order Lepidoptera; family Geometridae; genus Epirrita; species Epirrita christyi. Next base: position 10,765,453 of record OX595835.1, on the reverse strand, counting down.
CCGTGTTCCTTGCTGCAGAGTTGCCGGCTACGACGAACCATCTTGTGGACTTCGCTAAACTGTGTCCAAAGACGTTTTTTTACAAGATTTCCGTTAAATAAAAAAGCTCTTGTGAATAGACTTTATCTATGCTGTTCTATATGTGTATCTACCTTCCAATAGCATAAAAAGTTTTGATTGAATTTAATTTTTCCAAAACTAGCTTTTATTATATTTAAAAATTCCAAATTTATTTATTAGTTACTAAAAACACATGGAATAGTAACAATTAAAAACGTTGACGACTGCAAAAGTTATAAAAATAACTGAGAAGCAGTGCCAGCGCCCTCCTCCTTAACACATGTGGGCCAGGTTCCAAAACAGAAAATAAAAGAAAAACTTATAAACTAAAATGGTAGATAACAAAATAAAAATAAAATGAAAAATAAAACGAATACGTTATGGTTATGATTAAATAAGTGATTGGAACCGTAAGCTGATTAAAATGAGCCTAAACACTGCCAGGCTACTTTTAATCATCGAGGAGTTCCATTGTATTCATCATCAGGGCCAGATTTTATTTAAGTCATCATGTTATGGTCGATAAAAATATTATTGTTATTATTATTAGATCAGCTCGCCATCACCATAATTATCATCTGAGCTTGACAGGTATGAAAAATTTCAGCTCAATCAATTGGGTGCGGATCTGGTTCAAAATTCAGTTTCAAGATTTGTCCCACACTAACCAACATACATACTAATACTAACAAGTCAAGTTAAATAAAAGCTTGTAAAATGAGCAAAAACGTCGATGAAAACCTTTCCACATGCCATGTCGTAACAGACTGTATAAGTATATGTTGCAGTAAAATCATTAGTGAGAATTGTTTTGATAGGGCAAAATAACTTGAAAAAATCAGAGCAAACCGAATCCACGTGGTCTGACTCTGTCATATACTAGAGTGATTTTTTAAAAGCGTGGTGTTAGAAATTCTACCGGTACTGCTGCAACGGAACGAAACGAATATACTCGTACGAGACTGGTGTGGCGGCCGCCGCGGGCGCGGTGCAGCAACGAACGAGTGTTCTGGCGAAAAATCTGGGGGCACGTCTGTGCCCCCCCAAGCACAGTCGTACCATCTTTTCTTCAATACTTATTTTAGAAAGCAGAATACTTTCAACTTCATATCTATTCTGATTGTCGGGCGTGTAGTCTGAGGTCTACAGTCCAGGGTTGATCCGTTCATGCTCGGTGGTCAACAGTCACGTTCGACACAGCTGCACGGGCAGCAGATGTTCCGCTAACAATCTACCTTAGAAAGTTGGACATGATTGCGTATCTATATGGTCGTCTAGGTATAGATGGTTTTAGAGAATCAAACGGAATCAAGTACTTACGTAGATAAGTACAAAAAAATTTGCTTGGGAGAGCGAAAAGTAGATAGTAATTAAATAAGGTATTAATTTAAATAGTTAGTACAGGTTTCTTAACGCTCTTGAAGAAAGTGCCAACTTTCAAAATTGTAAAAGTCCCACAGGTTCGTTTCGAACAGAAAACAAGAGAATTTAAAAATTCTTTTTACTTTCTTTTTTTGTCTGGACTCTGGTGGATAACAATAACTTGTGTTACAATCAGATAAAAAAAGATAATGTTCATAGTAAAGGCAAATTAGCAAAAAGTGTGGACCTAAGTCGTGTAGTCGTGGATTCTTATGGAAACGTTAGATGACACGAAAAGAAGCTTATCCTAAGTTTGCACCGTTTCTGGCGCATACGGAACCCTTTTAAATATTAGGTGCAAACTTAAAAAGGCCGTAAATTTTAAAATAGAAAGAAATTACTTGATGTAAGTTAAATTACGTATAGAGAGACTGTCTTAGTGCATTATGATTTTAATAAAAACCACGTGCATGTAGGGAACACATTCTTGAACAAATGCATCTTCCGTAAATTAATACCAGTATAACTTCCGGTGGATGTAGTACTAATTAAATGAATAAGTTTAAGTCAATTTCCAGAACTACATTAATTTTCCCCGAAGTAGAACGACAATAAAATATGGAAAAGTGCCTTTCGTGAGACGCACCAAGGTGCAAACCTGGTAATGTATTTCGATATTTTTTCTGATAAGTCTATCAATTTGCACAGACTAAATTAATTTTCCCGGAGCCACAATACCCACAAAAAGCTTTTTTTGTAAATGATTTTTTTTTGTATGTTCCGTATGTCGGATTTAAAAAATACTTGGTGCAAATGTAGATCATAACGGTTCAAAGTCTATGCCAAATTGCACCGACTACTTCTATTTCCCCCATAAAGTTACGGATATTATGAGGTTTTCACCCTATTTCACCCTGTTCCGGAGGGTGAAATTACTGATGCTTATTATTAGAGGTGATTTTTAAGCCATACAAAACAATTACAAAAGTTTTCATGACTACATCTAATTAGTTCCACACTTTTGCAAAAAATCACCTAATTTGACTGTACTATCAGAACAAGTTACATTAATTGTATGTAAATTACACTATTATAACGATGACACTGCAAAAGTTGTAAAACTGGTAGCAGCTCCAGCAAAGTTTCTTAGTGAGAAGGTTACGCTAAGTTTGATTAGCACGATGCAAGGAGTGTAGTGAGGAGTTTATTTTGACAACGCAAGGCCCATGTAGTCTTTCAAGCCAACCGATTTCAATTTTTCGTTATAATTGACACTAAAACTGAGGTCCGTAGTTGCAACCGGAATTGAAACGGACGGAGCTTGTCCTAAAAACACCAATAATGTTTAACCTTCTTTGCATTTAATTCAGCTCGCAATAATATATTGGATCTAAAAAAAAAATTGTTAGTAGATCTCAAGTCAATAAGATCATTTTTAGCAAGATCTTTATCTTTGATATTTTTAATATAAATGCACGAAATGTCGAACAGACCACGCGCAGTGTTACACATAACTGTATTAATTATTATCGATTACAAATGATTATAGGCAGGCTAGCCATGGACCCAGGCACTCATGATCCCACAGACCCCCTAACCCTGGTTAAGAAACCCTGAGTTAATAGATAGTAGTTAGTAGCGATAAGTAGATTAGGGTTAAGTGACCTATAAGCAGAGGGAATTTTGTTTTTTTGTTGTTGCTAGGTATATTTAGCTGAGAATAAAAAAGGCTTGGTAATCAAGTGAACTGCTGCGTCGGTGTATTAGCCCACAGTTGCTGAGTCAGTGCAAAGACATTGAATGACTGGCGCCAGCGGCACGGCGCGGCGGCGTCACCCTCTGCTCATTACGTACCTGTCTCGAGCATGCTGCCCGTCTTCTGACGAGTCATCAAACAGGTAAGATAGAAATTAATATTTTATTACGTGATAAACCGGAGCTTTGTGTATGTGAGGTGCTTTAGAAGACAAGATTGTCCAAATGCGTTGGAGTCTTTTGATTCTGGATGACATTTGGTAATAAAGACAAAACAAGATGAGTTTATGAGAAGCAAATAAACATCTAGTTTTTCTGCCAACTACTTACTCATCTGCCTTCCGTAGCACGGCCTACGAAAATTACGTAGGCCCTGCTACGTGAGATGGAATACCTATAATAACTTTCATGAATTGTTATATTCATTCTCATAAACGGAAATGTTTACATACTTGTTATATCGGTAGAAGCACCGACAGTTTCAACTCTAATAGAATAATAGTGAAGAAGGGTTGAAACTGTCGGTACCTCTCTCGATATGTATCTATAACAAGTACTTGAACGTTACCGTTTGATAAAACGTTTATATACTGAAATAGCGTGTCTTAAGTGACGAAATAAATTTTTATCCTTCTACCTTGTGATGTGACCCAGTTAGTATCGAAAGCTAACCAAAAAGGTAAAAAATATCGACTTAATGCATCGGTGTTCAGAAATCGACGACAATTTGTTCATTGATTGGGGAGGTATCGCGGCTCCACCGTGAGAGGTTCAGTTTATATTCGGCGTTGGTACTCACACGGCACATTTGCCTCCAATTCAATTCCGCGCTCGGGCTCGTTGCAGTGCCGAATGAGCCATCGAAGAGATTGTCTCGACTCGAGCCCATGACCACAGCGCTCATAAGGAGAAGGAAATCTTCGTAGCAGCGTAGAGCTTCGTAGATCATTATATCTAGAATCAGTAACTTGATTGAGAAAAGATCGCATCTTATCAAAGTATGACTTAACAGAAAAAATACTACATTCATGCTTGTGAATGAATTCCAGAACCAGCTTAAGTCACCAAATTCTCTCTATTACCACTATTTCCGGTAAGATATCCAGAAATTCTGAATCCTTTTTGTAATAATCAAGACATCTGCGGAAGGATTGCGTTTCTACGATGATTCCTTACTGCCTTTGTGCACCTGTGTCCGTCGTGCTCTCAAATGCCTTCGCGTCTCCACAAGCTAATGTAACGGTTATATTGGTGCTAAATACCACTTTCATAGTTATCCGCTGAAGCCAGGTACAATATTCACGATATTATAACAAGTTTATAGGTATAGGTTGCTGATGCTGAGTAGATATTGAAGAGGTAAGCTTGCATATAAAGAATTAGAACTTACTAGAATATGAAAGGTATCGCCAAAAATCTCACAAAAATAATACAAAGGAGCCAAACACTGCCTACTGTCTAATGTAATCCATTCAGGAGTTACCATTTAACACCTTCCTGCTTCATCATCAGATCATCTTCATTTCAGGTCCTCTATTACCGTTAAACAATTCATAAAAACATATCAAAAGAGTTTAATCACGACTATTCTATTGCAATTTAGTTTAACACCTTCCAATTCCATCATCAGCCCTGGTCCTAATTAAGGTAGATATCGTTAAACACTAAACACAAATAAAAAACATTTTAGTAGGTAATGTTGACGACCTTCTGAATGACTACACACTCAAGTTTTTCAATGAAGGGATCCCATTTTAATTTTGGCGTCTTGAAAATACTGTATTCTCAACAATAAATCCGTAAAACTAGCTTTTACTACACCGGAGTACACTGAAATCAGGCCAAAAAGTAAAATTTTGCTAACATAACGGTACTATGCAATTTTACAGGAAAATTTGAAATATCGCTAAAAAACTTAGTTGTTTTTTTTACTCACGTAAAATATCAAATGTCTGCTACCAACGGTTTCTGAAATACAGAGCATTATTGATCTACATTAAAAACCTTGTTGGACCTTGTTGGAATTTTCTACATTCCTTTCTTAGCCTCTACCTGGCCTCCTTACACCTCTAAACCCTAAAAGGAACATACCTTCTTAATTTCGAGTAGGGATCTAAAATTCAGCGGTATCTGTGTTAAATGTAGGCAATAATCTTACTAAACCTTTTTTAGTATCTGGCTTGACGCACTCATGATGTACCTTTATTAATAGGTTGTTAACATTAAGTTTGATAAAATATGTTAATAATGTAAAGGTACTCACATGAAACTTGAGTTAAATTCTTTCATCACATCTTCAAGCTTGCGTTTGAGCTTAATGCTAGGTTATTCTTTTATCTCCCAAAAACATTCTCCCACGGCCCCGATGTAAACATTTCAGAAGTGTCCGTATCGTGAAAACTTTCAAGTTGCTTTAAAACAATATAAGCCTGACTTAAAACAATACATAACTTTTTGAAAGTTTTAGATTTTATCTGAGAAATCTGTGGAACTTTTAGCTTTCACCCTTTAAAAACCTTTAGTATTACCTTACTTATCTGCCGAGTGTCTTTAACTTTTAAATAAGCTGCCACAAAAATAGAATACGTTTTGACTATAGCGTGTGTACTGATTTGAGTATAAATCAAAATATGTTGGTCAAAAGGTTTGGCAAATATAATGCTTTTGTCTTAAGATGGCTTAGAAGTAGTAAAGCGGTCTATCAGCTGGCGGAAATAGGGTCGCTGCGGCACGCACGGAAATGAACCCACCCATGCGCCCCGCGCAGCTTTCTGTGCATTGGCTAGCCGTGGGCGTATTCAGAATGTTATGTAGGGGCACTGTCTATTGATAGACAAGATAAATCATCATCCACTGCTGGATGATGATACCTACCCCATAGAATGCCACGACGAACAGTCTTCAGAAACTTATAGATTCTATAAAGAGGGAGGATTGCTTTGACAACGACACCACTTTGTTAGTACAATTAGGTGAGAGTAGTGGTGTCATGCGATTAGATATTATTAAGCTGGTTGAGACTTTGCTACACAAGTTAAATTCAGGATTGGGAAAATTAATTTTATGTGCTTTCCCTTACTCAAAATCTTTGAGTGCCAAAGACAATCAAAAAATATGGAATCTTAATTTAATGCTATATAATTTGACATGTCGTCATAGAGACGTTTTGTATTTTGATACTAATAATTTTATTAGTAATTTTGTTTTGACAAGAGATACTGTGTACCTGAGTAGACATAGTAAATTAATAATTGCTAAATTGTTAGCATTTAATATTTTTGATCCCGTTATAAGTACTATAACGCAGTTCACCGACAAGCCCGTAGTTAGTAGTAGTACTAATGAGGGCAAACAAGTAGGAGTAGCTGACAGTCATTTAAACTGACGAGTTCGACAATGAGACAGCCGGGCACGTTAAATGTAGTACATCAAAACGTGCAAGGCCTTCCCAGCAAAATCTTAGAATTAGAATTATTTTTAATCCGTTTTAATGTTGATATTATGTGTGTAACTGAACACTGGATGTTACAATTTGAGTTACTCCCTTATTATGAGAATTATAATATTGTAAGTTCATACAAACGCAAGAACGCCATACGTGGGGGTTCCTTAATTGTTGTTCGAAATTCTTTAAAATGCAAGGAACGTAAAGATGTTGCAAATCTCACTATTGAGAGGACTATTGAGCTATCTTGTGTTGAGCTAGAGCGGCATATCATTGTAAGCGTTTACCGTCCCCCTGACGCAGACTTCGCATTATTTGAATCCACTATGGAAGAAGCATTGCTTAAAACTTTTGTTCGTAATAAAATGCTAATAGTCTGCGGAGATTTCAATATAGATATTCCGGTTAATCCTCTATCTGAGAGGCTGCTTAATTTATTTAAATGCTTTAATTTATATCACCTCTTCGAAGAACCTACAAGGGTGACACTAACAACATCCACCTGTTTAGATAATATTTATTGCAGTAGTGTTCCAATTAATAAATCAGTAATTAAACATTTCACCTCAGATCACTATGGTCACAGTGCTATATTTACTTGTAATTTTGTAGATGAACCTAAGGAATTCACTTATCGGCCTATCACAGAAAGTCGCATTAAGAAGTTCCAAGGCAGTATTGAACTCAAAATGCCCCTTGTACCGTGCGTAGATGATCCGAATGACCTTTTTACTAGTTTGTTTAAGTTGATATGTGAGGAACATAGTGAGATATTTAAGTTAAAAAAATGTAAAGCTAGAGCTAATGTCGGGTTAGCTGATTGGGCTACAACCGGTATTTATAGAAGTAGGAATAAATTATATGAACTCTATGCGGCTAGAGAATCAATGTTGCACGATCCATCGTTTATCTTGTACATAAAGAACTATTCCAAGACCTTCAAAAAAGTTTGTCATGCAGCAAAATCATTGCATTTGAGAAATAAAATAGAAAAATCAGCAAATAAAATTAAGACAACTTGGAAATTAATAAATAATGAAACAGGTAAAGCTAAACCTCGTAGTAAACAAATTAATTTAAACGTAAACAATACAACATTATCAAATAATACTGAGGTCGCAAATGCCTTTGATAGTTTTTTCTCTAGTATACCTAATTTTGTGACTCAATCTTTAAAATCAACTGCCTCTGGAGCATCTACTTTATTGGAATTAAGTGTTGATAAGTGTGAGGTCGCGTTTAGTTTCAGATACGTTAATGCCAATGATATTGTTAAGACATTTAAGTCACTTAATATTAAAAATACTGAAGACCTTTGGGGAATATCTACAAAGGTGTTAGGTGTTATAATTATTGATATTGCGCCGTGTATGGCCTACATTTTCAATGGATGTGTTGACGAGGGAGTCTTTCCTGATCTTATGAAACATAGTAAATTAATTCCTTTATTCAAGTCTGGTAACGAAAAAGATCCAGGTAATTATAGGCCAATTTCTATATTGCCTGCGTTAAGTAAAATCTTCGAGAAACTTATTCTTACTCAGTTATTGTCACACTTTAACCTCCACGGACTTCTTCATAGTCATCAATTTGGATTTACTAAGGGTCGTTCGACAGCCGATGCTGGTACCATGCTCTTAGAACACATATTTGAAGCATGGGAGAACTCGCAGGACGCGATCGGAGTTTTCTGCGACCTGTCCAAAGCTTTTGACTGCGTGAGGCATGATACTTTAATTTCCAAGTTAAAACATTATGGCATACAAAATCAGGCAATTAATCTTGTAAATTCTTACTTATCCAATAGGGTCCAAAAAGTTGATGTTGGTGGTGAAAGGTCTTCAGGATCGACTATTGTCATGGGGGTGCCACAGGGTTCAATACTAGGCCCTTTTTTATTCCTAGTTTACATTAACGATCTCCCTTTTTTTGTGAAAGACATATGTGACATGGTTCTATTTGCTGACGATACTTCTTTGATTTTCAAAGTTGATAGATCTAAATCTAATTACGATGATATAAATGATTCACTATCGCGTGTTCTTGAGTGGTTCACAGTTAATAATCTTTTGCTTAATGCTAAAAAAACGAAATGCATCAAATTCACATTGCCTAATGTAAAACATTATCCAACTAATATTAAAATAAATGGGGAGACACTTGATCTTGTCAAGTCTACCATTTTCTTAGGGCTTAATATTGATGCAGGGTTGCAGTGGGCACCACAAATTGTGGCTCTTGCTGGTAGACTTAGTTCCGCTGCATATGCAGTTCGTATAATAAGGCAGCTTACTGATGAAGCTACAGCTAGGCTTGTTTATTTTAGCTACTTCCATAGTGTTATGTCATATGGTATCATACTGTGGGGTAAAGCAGCAGATATCCAAGCTATTTTTGTCTTACAAAAACGGGCAATACGTGCCATTTATAAACTGAAGTCGCGTGACTCCTTGAGGGAGCGTTTCAAAGAAATCAATATTCTTACAGTAATATCGCAATATATCTATGAAATATTATTACATACACATAAACACTTGGATAGTTTTATGATAAAAAGTGACGTGCATGGTATTAACACGAGAAATAAACACAAACTAAATATACCAAAATTTCGATTAAAGAAAGTAAGTGGGTCTTTTATGGGGAATTCTGTACGGTTCTATAATAAACTTCCAGAAGGTGCATTTAAACTTCCTATTCGAAGATTTAAATCCTACATAAAGATGAATCTAATTAAGAAAGCGTATTACACTTTTGATGACTATATTAATGATAAAGCCGCGTGGCCTGATGTCGCTCTGCCCCTCGACTGCTAAAATGGAAATTTGCAATATCTGTACTTACCTATTTACATGTTTGTATTAGATTATTATTTATAAGTATAACAAACGTAGCGTGTGCTGTCTTGCATATTTTTGCTGATGTTTATTTACTTTTGACTACCTTCCTAAGGTTTTTAAGTTCTCATTTACTATGTATCAGCAACTCCTTGCTCCGAGGCACCACACAGGCGCTTCTCACCTAGTGGTAAGACGGACCATTTATGTAAGCCAAGCCGAGTTTGTTGCCTGATTCTTCTAGGCTTGGTCGCGTTGGAACAGGAGTAATTTAATTTTATATAAGACGATTCAAAATGATCCTTGTGATTTCAATGAATAAAGTTCTTTTTGACTTTGACTTTGACTTCAGCCGCCTCAATCCAATTTACGTACCTTTACGTACACGTAAAGGTTATCTGAAAGTCAAGTCCGATATTCTATTCTATTCATCCATTGACTTCCTGCGACCTTATAAATGTCTTTGGTCCATCAAAAAGAGGCCTTTCTACATTGCGTCGTCCGGTTCATGGTCGCCACTCGAGAACCTTTATTCCCCAATGGTTGTCAGTTCTGCGGCCTATATAGCCCTGCCCATTGCCACATGCTAATTATAAGAGCTATGTCAGTGATCTTGGTTCTTCTCGATTACAATTCTATTACGTACTAAAACTCTGAGAATAGCTCTCTCCATAACCCGCTGGCGCAGCATTTTTTCTTTAAATGGCCGCAGCGGCCGCTGGCAGCATATGCCAGCTTGCTCGTTGCACATGATAGTAGCGTAATACAGTGCTACGTTTGGGCAGCCGAAGCCTTGTCCCCACATATCCTAGATAATTACTGCGGGTGTAGTAATTAATTCTCCTGCATGGGTTGACTTACGTTTGACTTGTGTCCGCCTGTGGCTTATCTCGCATTATATCATGAGAAAAGTAGCCTATAGCTCAGTCCAGATTCGAATTACCTATCTGGGTACCAGAGATACAGGCCTGTGTAAATATCATAGAAATCGGTCCAGTCGTTGATTCGCGGCGAGTAATACAAACATCCATCTTTCGCATTTATATATGGTAGGTATTAGTAGGATAGGAGATAGTAGGATTAGTAGGATAGGAGATAGTAGGATTAGATATATTAGCAGGATTAAATGTATTTTCTTTTAATAATGAGCTCTAAACAGCCCCTGGCCTGGCTGCGTCCACTCACGCAGCTGTTTCTCTGAGGCGCCTTGCGTTGGTCCAATTTATAAGTTACTAGTGTCCGCCTGTGGTTTTACTCACATTATACTGGAATAGAAAGCAGCCTATTACTCAATCCACGTTGTTCAATTCATGTTCTAAATTTTAACGAAATCGGTGCAGTCGTTACAACGTGGTTGACAAACAAACATCCATACAAAATCTTTCGCATTTATATAATAGTAGTCAAGGGTGCCAGATTTCATAACAACGCCATTTGTTATGAAATAATTATTTAACAATTCATTTTAGGAAACCTAAAATGAATAATTAAGACAAAAGGCGAGTTTTGACGACAATATTTGAATTCTGCGTAGTTCCATTGTACGTCTATAATAAATTCAGGTTAATTGGTAATTCAACGGGAAGTTAAATTTAATAAGCTAAATATTTAAGCGTATAAGCAGTATACAAAAGTGAACTATTTTCAAGCTAATTAATTGTAAAAATAATAATAAATAATAATCCTACTTAATATTATAAACGCGAAAGTACGGATATGGATGTTTGTTACTCTTGCACGTAAAAACTACTGAATGGATTTGAGTGAAATTTGAAATGGAGATACTTTACGCCCTGGATTAACACATAGGCTACTTTTCATCATCATCATCATCATCATCAATTTTCATCATTATTCACGCGGGTGAAACCGAGGGCGCAACTAGTACTAAATAATTCGTAGTATGACTGTAGTTACTATACTGTCTTAAAAGTCTTATAATTTTGAAGTAAAAGAAGTGGCAGTGGCTTTGAAGTTTGCATGAGAAACCTTAGGTAGCCCACAAACATAATATATTATTATAAATTACTGCTAAAAATAAAATAGTAAATTGGGTTGTATAATTCAAATAAAAGAAAAAATAAAAATTAAAATCGCTTTTAAGTCGTTATTTTATAAAAAACTGCTATTTTAATCATCTTAATATTTTATCTCCAAATTAGTTACGACTTGAATAATAATATGATTATTTTAAATTCAGATGAGCGAAGTCAGATATAAAAGTTCAGCCCTAAAAACTTGCGCAAATTGCTAATAAAGCGTTCAAGGTGCCTCGGGTGTACACCGAACTGAAATATCAAGAGAGAGCTTTACTCACCTTCTCGGTCTGAAAATCGGTACAAAGTTAAACATTTACATAGCTATACCACTATACCTCGCTGTCTCGAAGCTTTAATTGCTTTGGCAGATACTCGTAGGAGAGTTTAGCCAACTAAGACTAAACCTTGGAAAATATGGTTAAGATAAGGAAGTGTAACTATGCAGCGCTTCGCTGGAGGGATCTGGGGGCTTCGAGTGAGTCAGCTCATCGACTTAAGTTCATCTTTTACGATTGCAGCTATTGGTTCAACTACCTTTCTTCGGTTCAAATTTAGGTAAAGATTATGTGTTGAATATTTTAAAGAGTAGGTACAATATGCCCTACTCCCATGTTCTCATAAAATCACACTATGTTTGAGATTACACTAAGCGAGTCAAAACGCCAGTAGGTGGCCTACTGGCGTTTTGACTAGCTATTAGCCATATTGATATTGATTATGCATATTGGTATTCTACTACACTATTCATAGATTACTCCATGTAATCAATCGTTCAAAATATTCACGAATCCACGATATGAACTACCTGCATATTTCTCACAACGCAGGTTCGTTGCATTCGAGTTCAGCGACTGATTTCAATATTCTTGACTAAATTGGAATTTGTTTTGTGCAGTAGTTTGATTTAGCTTGTAACATTTTTAAATAAATTTTGCAAACTAATAAACTTCAAGATGTGAACGTTATCGAGGTCACAATCTTCCAAGACTAATAATTTTGGTTTGCAAAAGTTTTTTATTTATTTATTCAAATAGAACGGCCCAGGTCAATTTCATTAATTGGTTATAACTTACACTTAAGTTATAGCCTATTTTTACTTAAATGAGCAATAAATATATGTTTGGTTGCCTGTCTGGCTGTCTGTAGATGTGTATGTGTGATCTGTATGTTAGATGATCGAGAAAGCTGGGTCTAACAGTTGTTAAAAATCCCGAGTAAAGGCCGGTAGTCCAATGTTGTTTACTAAACTGCGAATACATTGAAAGTACTCGAGAAAGATTGTACGAATTAAAATGCGTGGAAAATGGGTTATTACTTGGTTTATTGTAATATTTTATAAATGGTCACGGTTAACACAGCCATTAGCTCAGTATTCAGTACAGGAAGAAAAAAATTATTGCCAGAACATAAAATACTGTCACAAGACAAAGGTGTTGCTAGCACATTAACATAACTTAAGTTCATCGTACAACGATGCAATAATATGTTTAGATTGATCTGAACATAATTGGGGCCCAGCATGAATTCATTCAACAGGTAATTGACATAGCCGTTTTATTGATCTTCGATACACTTTGTTTTTCATTTTAATATCGGCTGCTCGTACTCTACCATCAATACCTGGATATGTTTTTACAATACGGGCCATATTATACTTTAGTGGAGCAGTGTTGAAATCTTTAACAATAACCAAATCACCTTCTTTGAGGTTTGGTTGAGGATATTTCCATTTGGGACGGCTTTGAAGCTGTGTTAAATAATCATTAGACCATACTTTCCAAAAATCTTGTTTAAGTTTTGTACAAAGATTCCAAAACTTTAAACGATTAACTGAAACATCTGTTAGATCGACTTCAGGATAACTAGTCAGAGCTGTTCCAATTAGAAAGTGTGCTGGAGTTAAATATTCACAATCACTTGAGTTGAGTTTGCAGAAAGTAGAGGCCTAGAGTTCAAAATTCCTTCAATTTGTACAGTGACTGTATTGAACTCTTCATAGGTCAAACATAGGTTCCCCACTACTCTCTTTAAATGGTGCTTCACACTTTTAACACCTGCCTCCCATAGCCCTCCAAATTCAGGGGAATAACTGGGTATAAACCTGAAATTTAATAAGCTTTGAGAGCAAAACCCATCTACAGCATCCCTGTGGGTTTTGGAAGACTGTAGGTCATACAATTTTTTCATTTCATTTGAGGCTCCTTTAAAGGTTTTTGCATTATCACAAAATATGTTCGTGGGCATACCACGCCTTGAAATAAAACGCTTGAGACATGCTAAGAAGGCTTCAGTTGTAAGGTCTGATACAAGCTCTATATGAATGGCTTTGATAGCAAAGCAAACAAAAAGCGCGATGTAACATTTTCTAACGATAGGCTTCCTAACCCTAGCAACCTTCATGTCAAAGGGTCCACAAAAGTCAACACCGACATGCTGAAATGGCCTGGACGCTGTTATTCTTTCTTGTGGAAGAGAACCCATCAACTGCTTAGAAGCCTCAGCTTTTATACGAAAACATTTGACGCATTTGCGCACTACCTTCTTGACCTGTCCGATACCACTGACTATAGAGTACCTTTGGGAAAGAGAGCTCAAAACTAATCTGGGCCCTGCGTGCAAGAGTCGTAAATGTTCCCTTTCTATCAAGAGATTTGTTATATGAGCGTTTTTCGGAAGGATAGCGGGATGCTTTTTATCGTAAGACATCTCCTTGGCATTATGGAGCCTACCTCCTACTCTAAGAATGCCTATTTTATCAAGAAAAGGATGAAGACTACCTACACCAGTTCTTATTATTTTTTCCGCAGAAATTGACTCTACCTCCCTAGAAAAATGTTGCGCCTGAGTACAACGCACTATGACTAACATAGAGTCGCGCAGTTCCGTAGGAGTAAGGTTACTGTCCGTTATTTTATTCTTATTTTTCGAACAGTTATTGTAAAATCTGTAAATAAAACCAATCACTTTTTGTAATTTATAAATATTTGAATATTTTTCAAACAACTTTGTTGAGTATGATGGCTCTACCTGTGTCACGTTGCACAGTGTTTCTCGCTCATCATTTAATTCCAAGTCTTTGGGCAAATCAGACAATTTAGAATTTTCATAAGTGGTATGTGTGAAGTTTCTGTCTAACAAGTAGGTTGGCCCGTGCCACCATATAGAGCTTTGCTGCAATTTGTGCGGCAAAACTCCCCTCGACAATAAATCTGCTGGATTGTCAGAAGTCCTAACAAAACCCCACTGCGTCTGATCGGTCAGCTCTACAATTTGCTTGACTCTATTGTTTGCATAAACATTTGACTTTACACAGCCCGACATGATCCAAGCTAGCACTATCTGGGAGTCGCTGTACAAATGTGTATCGATATGGGAAAACCTACCCATCAGGACTCTACCAACTCTTTGTGCAAGCTGGGCCAAAAGGAGAGCACCATTGAGCTCAAGTTGGGGAATCGTCAGACTTTTATTTAATGGAGCAACACGGGACTTGGAGCAGAGCAAGTCTGTTTGCACTGAACCATCATTTTTTAAAATTCTCAAGTAGAGACAGCATCCAAAAGCTTTAATTGATGCATCAGAATATCCTACCAACTCAACAGTAAAAATATCTTTATTATTGACACACCGGTTAACTGTTATTTTACCCATAAGCTTTAACTTATTTAGGAAATTTTCCCAGTATAGAAACTGGTCATTGGGTACTATAGTGTCCCATCCTATTTGCAAAGACCATAGCTCTTGCATGAATATCTTGGCTACTACTATTAGTGGGCCTACTAAGCCGAGAGGGTCAAACATTTTCCCTATGAAACTCAGTATTTTTCTTTTTGAATTTAAGTTATGTCCCTCTTCAAAATGAGGGCTTGAAAAGGTGAAAGTATCTGAAGTAATTTCATACATCAAACCTAGAGTCTTGACCAAATTGTCCCTGCTCATGTCTACATTCTCAAATTGCTTTTGCTCATCTGGAATATCATGCAAAACCTCTATGGAGTTAGAGCACCATTTATGTAGAGAAAAACTACCTAACTTGAGGAGCTCTACCAATTGGCTTTTCAACTCTTGAAGCTGCTCTATATTGTCCATACCACAGATTATATCATCAACGTAGGTATTATTAAGCATTGCTTGAGAAGCAAGTGGGAAGTTTTCTTTGTACCGATGAGCTAATTCTAGTAGGCATCGAGTGGTCAAGAATGTAGAGGCCTTCAGTCCATATGTGACAGTCTGAAGCTGTAGGCAGCTGATGGGCTTCATGGGATCATCTCGCCAAAGAATATTTTGAAGGCAAGTTTGGTGGCTATTGATAAACACGTTGCGAAATGCCTTTTGGATATCACAAATCAGTGTGTATATGTAAGTCCTGAATAAAATTAGAATATCAAAGAGCTCACTCTGTACCACGGGGCCATTCAGCATGACGTCATTAAGGGACACCTGGCTACGGGTTTTCATACTCCCGTCAAACACAACACGAAGTCGGGTTGTCTTACTTGCCTCGTTGATTACAGCATGATGCGCTAGAAAGTAAACAGGATCTCTATCAATGTCATAGTCTGCAATATCGACCACCTTAGCATGTCCCAGCTCAACATACTGCTCTATGAACTGTTTATATTGCTCTAGTAAAATACAATTTGTTTTAAATCTTTTTTCTAACATTAGAAATCTTTGATAGGCAACTGAAAATGAATCACCGAGCTGCAAGTTTTCCAGAGGAGTGATGAGAGGCATGTCGACATAGAAACGACTATCTTTTAGAATCATGGAGTTTTGAAAACTTTCTTCAGCCTTCTCAAACTCATCACAACTCAGCCTTGAAGACTCTGGTACCTTTTCAGACAGCCAAAAATTCTCCATTACATTTTCTAACTTTTTATGATCATGGATAGCAAAATTAGATACAATTTTACATGTAACAGTACTTACTTTGTTATTTTCAGACACTTTTTCATGAATGTTGCCACCAACTACATAACCGAACAGGGTATTTTGCAAAATGGGTCCATTTTGGATTTTTATGCAACCATCCAGTAAAACATCAAAATAAATATCGGCACCCAGTAACAAAGAAATCTCAGCTGGGATATTGAATTCGTCGTCTGAAAGTTTTATATTTTTTGGTAATTTCCACCCGGTTACATTTATGAATTGCTGGGGCAACCTTGTAGTTATCTGGTCAACTATGTGACATTTTAAATTTAATTTTACATTGTTGTGGCATGGAAGCACACTTATGTTTACAAGTTTATTAATTTGTGTTGTTTTATTACCAATGCCTATAATATTATGGTGTTGATTTATAGCAATCAACCCAAGTTTGTTTACAAGGCTTGTTGTAACAAAAGATGCCTGGCTGCCTGAGTCGAGCAGTGCTCGGATAGAAATCTCTTCCCCACATTGATTAAGTAAATTCAGCTTTACAGTTGGAAGCAAGATGTTATTGGAAACTGGATTCGACAACAAAGTCACTGCGGGTTCAACACTAGGACTGGCCTGATCTTCATGCAATAATGTGTTGTGACCTTTTTTACATATTTTACATTTGAAAATGAACTTACATTTCCCGCTATGTGTCTTCAGACATGTAGTACATAAGTCATGTTTGTGCACAAATGCTAGGCGGGTCTCCAACGCTGCCGTTATGAACTCCGGACAGCTAAAGAGGGGATGGTCACTTTTGTTACAATGTTTACACAATTTTTTGACTTGTGAGGCAACATTGGTCACCTTTGATGGTGTAGATTTATAGAATCTACTTGTACTTTCATAGCAAGTACTCTTAGTGGGTGAACTATCCTCTAACGCTATAGCGCGCTTTTCAAGGAAGTGCAATAGATCTGCCATGGAAGGCATTTTTTCCAAATCCCTATCTAATTGATAAGCTCTATTGGTTATTGGATCGAACTTTCTTGTTAGTATGGAAATCAATAACATATCCCATGTATCGATGGGTTGACCTAGATTTTTCAATGCGTGCAATTGTTGCTGCACTTCTGACACCAACGACCTTATAGAGGCAGCGGTGCCTTTTAGCATTGTAGGTAAATCTAATAGTATACTGATGTGACTTCCTATTAACCGCGCTTTGTTATCAAAGCGCTTTTCCAACAAGTCTAATGCTTCTCTGTAAGACTGATTTACTAGCGGCAGGTTGACAATGACTGCTAATGCATCATCTGTTACATATTTTCTTAAATAAAATAGCTTTTGAACATCGGACAATGATCTGTTATTATCGATAACAGCAGAGAATAAATCGAAGAATGGCTTGAACTTTGTGAAATCTTTTCCATCATAAGGAGTTATGTCAATAGTGGGCAATTTACAAGTTGAAACATTGTGGCATTCTGAGACAGATTTTTTACCAATCTGTTTCAGAGAGGCATTGATTTTAGCTAGCACAGAGTAATATAGTTCTTCTAATGGACCAACCTGTTCGCAGTCGCTTTCATCAATACTTAGTATGTCCAATTGCACCGCTTCATAGCTTTTGAGTGCACTGATGAGCTTATCCTTACGCGCTTCCAGTATGTCCACAGTTGCGGACGCAAAGCTGATGGGATCATTCACAAACGTCTCGATGCGCGTAATGGTAGCTTTGCACTGGCCACGAAGAAGACGATATTTACGCAATATTTCCTTGGACTCCGCCATAGTGGAACGTATTTCGACGAAACGCTTTAGTAGCTACGATATTTACGAACACTCCGCGCACTATCTTAACAACTAAGCCGCACTTGACGATTTTGTTGACTTGAAAAATGTTTGTTTACAACCAAAAACGAACGATGTCACACTGACAGCTGGGTGAGTGAGTGACAGACACTGACAGACACGACGACCACCTGAAGTTCGCGCAACTGGCGCACCGCGCCCGTAGAGAAGTGAATCGCTCCGCTCCCGTCCGTCCCAATGATGCCAACACGACAACCAAACAGACTCGGAGAAATTACAGGTTGTTTTTTTTGTAGAATACAAAACCCGATGCTCAGAAAACAGCAAATCACTCGATAACTTGATGATCCGATGCTGGTTCTTTATGATGCTTCGTATTTTCGTTCTATTATAGATAGAACGAAGTTGCAGGCCTCGTACAATAGCCCGGCAATGGAATGGCGGCTTGTATGGCAAGCCGGCTTTTACGAACACAACTTTCACAATGATAACTCGCGAAAACTGATCGGCACTGAATTTACGTTTTCGAAGGACCACCGCACGCATGTACGAATTAAAATGCGTGGGAAATGGGTTATTACTTGGTTTATTGTAATATTTTATAAATGGTCACGGTTAACACAGCCATTAGCTCAGTATTCAGTACAGGAAGAAAAAAATTATTGCCAGAACATAAAATACTGTCACAAGACAAAGGTGTTGCTAGCACATTAACATAACTTAAGTTCATCGTACAACGATGCAATAATATGTTTAGATTGATCTGAACAAAGATTATATTACAACGTCAAAGCACATTGATTATTATTGAATATAAATGTGTTGAAAATTGTTTATCTAGCCTTAATTAAGAGAAAGCGTTAATTGCTCTGCCTTCGGAGAACATCCTTAATTAAGTATCACAAAACAATTAAGATAACCGACCTAGTGGATATACATAGTCTTGAAAGTACTGATAAAATCAGTTATATAAATGACAATATAAGTAATTTAAACCAAAATAAACCACTGCTGCACTAGGCCTCATATTATGTAATGGTGGATTTGCACCAATATTTTTTAGTGATTGCTGTTTTGCTGTTTAGTACTCAGGTGGATGCTTCTGCCCATCCCTTGGTATAATACCTTAGTCGGCTTTTACGACAATCTCGAGGGGATACGGAGTGGTCTATTCTTAGGCCAAACACACTACGGCACGGCATAGGTATGTTTGAATCTTGAAAAAAGGGGTGTTTTAAGTAGTGTAGTTGCTTATCTGTATGTATGTCTGTATGTGTGTTTATCAGTGGTCTCATAGCTCCGGATTGGTTGCTCAGTCCCTTTATTCCCTAACTGAAAGTCACTCAGTGACCAAAGTTTCACAAGTGTAAGTCACCGAGTGACTTTCACTCAGAGAATAGGGGGACTGATTGCAAAGAAGTGAATAAAAAAATTAGCTTTGTAGAAATTAATTTTGGATAAAATTTATTTAGAACCACAGATAAGATAACCTTACTATAGAGATGGTATGGGAATGTCAAGAGGTGGCAACTCTGGAACGGTATTCATCCGAAATTAATTGAATATTAGAACAGGGTGGTTATTAGCTATGACCTAAGAGATTCCTTGTCAATATCGTGTGACGTCACCCATACGATTCAGCGATGATTTCACGCATATATCGTAACGAGCCCGCGTTATGTTACGTTTGGTCATAGCGAATAAGGAACGCAGGACTAAAGTTTTAATCACCAATAGAATAGCGGGCGGAAAGCAGGACCTTTAGTAGTATTTAGGATGTGTCTACTTTTAAGATTTAGATCAATAAATAGAGCAGAAAGTTTTGCATGAATGAATAAATAAACCCTGTTACCATTATAAGTACTTATTTAATCTTCAAAAGTTAAGTTCACGATCGTTTTCATGATCGGATAAATTCAATTGAATAAAAGATTGTTATTATTGAACTTCAAAGTGAGGTAAACCTATTTATGGCTTTAAAGCTTGCTTTGGTTTGAGATTGTCAGTAGCCTCTAGGCTCTAATATATAACTGTCAAGAAGAAATGCGGTTTGCGCTTTGTTGGAATTGAAAGCTGCCTTTTGTAACGATGCGAGTATTCTTGAAATCGTTCAATCCTGCGATGTTTGTTTGGGGAATACCATTACGTTCAATAGAATGTAAAGTTTTTGATGAATGAATCCACTTTTCTCTTCGATCTTGTCATAGTTAGGAATGTGAATTACTTAGACATTACAATGTCTTACAACAGAACAAGAAATAATAGTGAAAAAGAAAAAATTGGTTGTCTGTAAAGTCGGTTTACTGACGATAGTTGCACGTGACAACTTCTTCTTTGTCGCTCGTTCTGCGCTCTCGCTTGCACTTCAAGCCTTACATGGAACGCCTCAGAGCGAGGTAACGCCGCATGAGTCATGTTTTTTTGTGCGTGCAGCCGGCTCTATCGAATTATAAGACGTTGTCACGTCAAAAACTAAAAATAATACTAGAAATAATAGTCGTTAAAACTTATTCTATGCTACTTTTCAACAACAAGAACAACTAAGATCGTGATCAAATGGCGGTTCAACATCCGCCATTTGATTACAACTATAAAGTGTGTATGATACCAATGGACATACGAGCACTTTATTTTCTGTAAAAGTGCATAGTCAATTTCGTTAGTCGGCAATCTCGCCTCACCAACAAGCAACAGTGGTGATGTGTGAATCTCTCCACTCTCGACGAACCTAGGAATTCTGATCGAGGTTTGGGAAACCGAGAATAAAAAGTAAATTGTATTAGCCCGCGGTATTCTCATATTATTTTTGTTCGTTTTGCATGTGATCTCTGGGTGCGCGCAAACAATGAACTTCGTCGTGTGCCTCGGTCGGAAACTGACCCAGCAGCCGCTTGCGAGTGAGCATGCTCATGTCAGAAAACATCTGTTCTTTTTTAAATTTTGCTTGCCGTGTGCTTTTTATAGGTATTGAATCCCGGTGAGGTGACTGCAAACATTAGTATGGGTTTTCTTTCACGCGGGCATGAACTGATAGTTTATTTCTTGTGAACTTTGTTTAGTTGAGTATTCCCATGGCGATGTTCTGTATCTTATTTGTTGTTTTTAGTCTATCACGCTTGTGAGTTTGGGCTGCGTAATAAAGATTTACAAGCCATTTTGTCAAAAAAAAAACGAAATTTGCATATGCCGAAAAAAATAAGAAATGAAACATCAGCTTTTGTAAGCTGCGCTGATCCAGTGAAATATGAAACATGTAGAGGAGTTGGCTGCGTGCCAGCTGCTTGCATCACACTATAACAAAGGGTTTCATATCAGGAAATTGTTCCTAGAACAATAGAAGAAAATATAAGCCAGCTTCTAATAGGTACCTACCAGCTAGTTCCGCGTACTTCGTCATAAGTCATGCCAATATGGCAAGTTCTCTACGCATGAACTCTACAGTGATGTAGACAGAAACTTAGTATTATTAATATCGCTTCCAGCGAATTATATGAATTGTAAAGACTGTGATTTTAGGAAGTTTGATATAAGGGGATATTAATATTGTTAAAAGTTTCCGTGTAAAAGCATAAGTGAAGCCGTTGGTTGTATTGAGTTAAGAGCATAGTTGCGATCCGGTTAAGCTAGTTGGACGCGAGCCATCCTGCAGACTGGAGCGTTTTTATGACTTTTATAATACGACATAAAGTATACTCTGAGACAGTTATACTGCGTCATGTGAAAATGAAATAAATATGAAACTTCTACTCGTTTTTCTCGACATAATTTATGATGTGCGAGCGAAATTAAAAACGTGTTTCTAGAAACGTCCTTTTAATAGATTCTGGAAAGCAATAAATGAAACAACCTAAACTTGAATGGATGAAAATGGTTGCATTTAATGTTTAATTTAGTTTCCAATTTGTATGATGGAATAAAATAAATGATTTAAAGAAAATATTTAGCTTGAGTAACATTTTTACTATTCAGTTTAATACAGCGAGTGCTTTATCTTGTTACTTCACCTACTCTCGATGTGCCCTGTAAATTAGATGAGAACTTTGGAAACAAAAAATTCGCGGAAAGAGTTCGCGGAGAAATCTTTAAAAGGTGAACGACAAAAAAATTACTTTCACAATCCACAATATAGTTTATGAGACTTTTTGTTTACCTTTATCCTTATACCTTTCGTAATGGCTTCATGGAGCTCAGAGTTAACGAACTGAGCCGTCGAAGTAATTTTGGTGTATTTGCATACTTTACGGAGGCCTATGATGCCAAAGTGAAAAGTCGTTATTAGTTTTAACTGCAAATAAAATTTTACTTAGCGATACTTTTCGTATAGGTATATTGAAATTATACTCCGCTGGTTTTGGTAATGGTACGGTCGATAAAAATCCATTAGGCTCTTGTGATTTATTACGAAGGAAGGGGGAATATTTTTTGACTACCTATCATAATTATAGATTATATCAAAGAATCTCTAAAATTTTCCGCTACCCTCCATTTGGAACCAGCTTGGAAGAGAAAAAATGAAAAAGGAATATTTCTATGCAATAAAATGTTCATTGGTTTGAGGTAGCGAAGCGCCATTCTGAGTGCTACGCCGTAGCGGTATCTACGAGGCTACGAGATGGGGCGACAGCATCCGTCGCAGCGCGTGTACAACACCACTTGTTTGGAAAATTTATTGCTCTCTCGATTTGTCGCATTTGACTGATTTCAATATTTATGGAATGTTGCGCGAAATTCTCACATTTTTCACCTTTCGAAAATTTTGACCTGTTTTTACTATGAGATATGAGTGGCAGTTGAAATAATAATAACGATCTAATTACTTGTTCCTAATTTAGCTGGTTAATTGACTCTTGAAAATCCTATTTAAGTTGAGTTGAGTTGAGTTGAGCTTTCTTACTTTTGATCAACTTAATTTAAATTGACGTATGTACTTATTCTCTGAGATGGAGTTTTGAAAGTTACCTGAACATCGGACGTTGTGAAAGACAAGCATAGAAATCGTTAAAGTTGAGTAGCATCTGTAAACACAAACAAAATGCTAATTAATAATAAAAACAATTGTAATAAACGGGCAATAAAATCTTTTGTTTAAATTTTTTCAAGTTTGCTCTAAAATAACATAGAAATGTCTAATAGTACGAAAAGTTTTTGAAAAATGCGAATTTAATCTCTTACTCATAAATTGGAAAAACAATAATTAAAAAAAAAATAGTTCATTGGGCATACTTGGTAAACCAAAAAACTTTTTAAAGCTTGTGCTAGAGACGTATTCAACCTTCGACAAAGTTATCCTTTGCATATACTTGAAAACCTGAAGCAACAAAACGTTTCTTTATAAGAATTTTTTACTTCATTGTTTATGAGAGGTTTTTATGACAAAGTTTGATTACGTATCCAGTTTTATATGTTATTAGTATTTTCAAATCGAATACAAATATTTATGCGCCACTCGGAATATACGGAGCCATTATAGTATAATGATGATATCAAATACATTATTACCTATATTTCCCTTTTATGATATTGAGGGATTTGCCTCACCAACATTAGGATTTGCTATATAGATTCTTTCTCTTTTGTTACAATTAAGTAGATCTGATAGTATTTTTGACTCTATATAGGGCATTGATTGGGTGAATGCGGAGCGGGGAGGCTTCGTCTAGCAGTTTAAGTGGCTGATGATGATGATGATGATGAGAGCAAGTGGTGGACCTTCTAGAGCCTTTATATAAGACCCGAAACTATATGTTACACTATAGATTGAAAAGTAATTCGTCAATAAATTAACAAATGCGGTGTACGACCATGTACGTTTGCCTGGCCCGGCCACAAAATGTTCAAAGGGTTCGAAATATGCACTAAACGTGATGTTACTCTTAATTAGAAACATATATATACCAATTTTATTTTCAATGTACCTACTTCTCTGGCAAGCAAACTATAAACGGCTAGAAAAGTTTAGGTGCATATCCGAGGCATTACAACACTCCGTGTGTCTGTGTTGTAATATTTAAAAAATATAAAAATATTATATATATAATTATAATATCTCGGATATTTAGTTTTTATGTAAACGGTTTTCTGATTTAGATTTGTGTTAAATTTTGTTAAACTGTTTATAACTTTGAGGTTAAACAAGGGTTAATGTAAACTACCTTACGTACGGTGAGGTAGGTATGATAAAAATATGTAGTCCGGCTCGTCTGTTTAGGAGCTGGTTAGAATTTGTTTAGAATATATTTTTGCACAGGTAATAAAATTGTGTGTTTCCTGTTTTAATATGGTTATAATGGAATAAAAGACGTTAGTATATCAACGCTTTCCAAATAAATGCTGTACAGAAAAAACAAAAGTAGGGGACAAAAAGGACTTTGCAGAGTAACCTGATCCACTTGTTTGAGATTAAACTAACCCGAAACTGGATGCGCGCTAAAGCCTCAAGGAAAGTGTGCGCTGTCCTACTTATAGCTTGTGTGTTTATCTAAGTATACTGTAATGAAACTGTGCCAGGGTCATGTTTGTTTATTTTATTTATGAAGATCAACAGCGAAAACATTCCGACTAGTTTTGAATTGATTATTAGCTGTTAATACAATTGATTGTTTTCTTTCTAGTTGAATTACATTTAAAGTTCTTTACTGCTCTTTAGCTTAGGTAAGGTATGAGTGAATGTGTTTGGAATATATTTTATAAAAGAGTAAAATTAATGAGAAATTACTATTTAACAGATTTATGACGTCGGTTAAAAATGAATATAGATGGTTGTAGTTGTGGATTGCAGAAGTAATTTTTTCGAACCTACAGCCAAACATGTAGGCACATGTATGTCTATGTAGGCATTTATATATGTGACATTGAGTTTGCGGACGACAATGTATAAGCTTCACTCCCCTTGCAACGAAAAGGCAGAAAATCTATTAGGCTGATAGGTTTCCTTGCCATTGATTTCGTATTTGTTGATGTTCAAAGTGAATATTTGGTTCAATTGTTTTTTTGACTAAAAAGATGGGTGTTATAAGTTTGAGGCCATAGTGTGTTTGCTTATCTGTATATCTGTGACCAGAACGGATGCTCTGATTTAAATGTCTTTTTTTTATAGTTTGCGGAATGTTTCTTTACTATGTTTGGTGCGATAATTGGTGCAGCCGTTTCCAGGATCGTTACACTTTTTTGTTGGGAAGTCGGTTATTATTGCATGAACTTTCAGTTTGAGCACAAATTGTTAATTTTTGACGACATTAGGGTCCAGGGTCTGATGATGAGCAATGTAGGATGAACAGGATCTAGGGTACTAATGAAGCTGAATCTTTTTGCTCAAATTAAAACAACATGATCTTTTGCCCGCAGACTCCAGGGTCTGATGATGACCAGCATAGAATGAACAGGATATTAGCTTATTAGTTTGAGTTTGAAAAAACACATTGTAGATACCATGCGGGTGATTACGTAATACTGTTGCTAATAATATCATTCGATTTCAATGTTGTTTCTATTTGAAATAACGTTTATGCGATTACCTAATTTACGCAGTCCAAATCTAAGTTACCTTTGTAAGCAAAATGCGTAAACTTTGTAGTCGTAAGAGCGTCATTTCGAATAGAAACAGCATTGAAATCGATTGAAACCTATAGCAACATGGTTACGTAATCGCCCGGCATATGTCATAAGTGTAGACATAAGTGTTCCGTTTTTATTTTTTTTATGGAACACTGAAAATAGTTAGGGATTTTCCAATTTGATTTTAAATTGTCTTGTACTCTTTGGTTGTTCATTTTTGTACTTTTGTGATTTTAGAATGATGAACAGTTTAAAAATATTGAGCAAAGAAGAATCATTTAGGATTAAATCGATTTAATACTTGGTATCAGTAGAATACAATTTGATACACTGGTCAATGTATTCTTGACGTCGTTCGACGCCGCAAGTTCATCGACTTAATTCAGTTTTCCAATACCATTTATACGTTGGGAAAATGAAATGGAAATCAGAAACATACTGACCTTTCTGAAGAAGATTGGGGCCAATTTTGCATTAGCTAAAATCGACCACCTAATATTAGTTTTACGGTATTAGTTTTGGACAATATTTTGTAAAGATAAATAAGTATTCAATTCAGACCAGTGAATACGCGGTTGGTGATACTACCTTGATACTTGATATTAGCTGCTGCCTTGATTTTTGCTATATTTGGCTTCAATTGAAATTAGGGTAAACTAATTAACCAACTAAACTAACCCAGCTATCTAAAACCAAAAGCAATCTCGTCGTAGTATTCAATTATAATCGGGGGTTCCCCATGTATTAGTAATAAAGACAAATAAAGATCATCAAAAAAGTGAAGCCGTGGTTATTGCTCTGATATGTATGGTCGCGTAACGCGTTGGAACAGCAGTAATTTTATTTTATAAGATGGTTAAAAATGATTCTTGTGATTTCAATAAATAACATACTAAGTATAGAGTTTTAAATAATTTAATAAATGAATAAACTTCTAATATCCATAATATTCTAATGTCCAAACATAATTTACATTCTTGATTCTTAACACTGAACGATGGCTGAAGTTTTTAGATTTTTCCCTGTCTACTTATATCTATACCAACGTTAGTCGTAACGAGCGTAAGTCGGAACGAATGGCGACGGAAAGATTTAGCTTGGTCGCGATACCTACACTTTTATGTGGTGGAAAGATATTGGAACTCAACCTTGTGTTCTGCGCAACTCAGTTGGAATATACCAATAGTATTTAGAGGCAGACGGTAGATATTTTGTTTATAAAAAAGAATAGTTTTTTATACTGCCCCAGATGATGTGAATTTTTCCAAAGGTACTTCTGATTTGCGTTTGTGTCCGTTGCATCCTTTAGTATATGGTAGGGTGTGTCTAGTCTTCGAAGGCGGTGGACTTGGCATGGGCGTGACATAAATGGGATCTTCCGCAAAAAAAAAATGTGCGCATCATCTCAGGCAGAATGGCCAAGAAAGTGACATGAATGAAGAATAAGATAGCTTACACATAATTTGTTGCTGATTACATGTTGTTATTAAACTCATTTACTAGTCTATTTGATGGGCAGTACAATGTCATCTTCGCGGCCATGGCTGTCCCTCGCGCCTACTTGTACAGCTGACATAAAAGTTTATAGGTGCTTTCTCTGGGTTTATTAGGTGTTAAATATATATACTCAATTCCGCTATCTATTCCATTTGCTGATAATACGAAACGTTATTTTATCTAAAAGGGACAAACTAGTGCATGATGACTCAACTACATTTAGGTTCACTGGACTTTTAGGGTTCCGTACCACAATTGGAAAAAACGAGACCCTCTAATTATTGTATGGAAATCACGAAAACGAAAAACCTCTAGGGTACTTTCCAGTTATGGCACAATTTTGAAATTTGTACACAAATAAAGGAAAAAGTGTAACATTGAGAAATTTCGACTTCTTTACCTATAAGAGAATTTGTAGGAAAAAGTGTCTGAAACTTTAAAAGGGCTCTGACGATTTCAAAATAATTTACGGATTGAAACAGTCTGAGCGCGAGTCGCGCTCGCACTTGTCCGTTTATTTCAGATAGTGTCAATAGAGCTAGGAATTGAAGCTCTATGAGGTTTTCCAACCGTTGTAGGATCGTTAAATGTTCGTTACACCAGGGATTCCAGATAGCTGTACAGTCAAAGCCCGTAAAAAAACTCTGGGTTTGCTGAACTTTGTTTCATTTTAATTTATTTGTATCGCATCCACACAGATACAGCAAAGGTTTTCAGTTTTAGTTCGCCGTAATTAAATCGGTTAACATAAATCTGAGAGGGAGAGAGAGCAGGAGTCTCTGGTGGGTTGTAACTTAGTTAAGGCACTCGCCTCCAGCTGATCCCGGCTCATCTTTAAATAACTCGCAATAAATGTTGACACTTCCATATCGAAACATTCCCTTTTAGCGATGCCATTTACCTGTTCCAAGTGATTATTTTACAATGTTGAGGAGATCGTATTAGATTTGTATGATTTAGAGGACCTTGTTACGGGCAGTTACCGGTTTGTTAAACTGATTAGATAATACACGAAAATACATCCAAAATCAAGATACTCGCAGGAGACTAACCTTGCTTCCTCATAATGGCACCCTTCGTATCAGGCGCGCCCCGGTTGTTGGATCACACACTGGTTGCTTTTAGGTATCTTGCGCTTGCGACGTCGTAATAGAGAGTGTTAGGAATTTTATCAGCGACCTATGGGTTGGCTACGTCGGTTAGTGCAGACAGCCTTGCAATTGGCTGATGAGCGTTCCGTGTCTGCCGGCAGTAATGCAGACAGCCTTTGTGATTGGCTGATGAGTGCTTCAGTGTCATCGCAACAAGTTTTAAGATTGGATGTGAAATTGTAAGCCAATGAGAAGAGATTTGCTTTGTGCTAACGCGATTTGAATTCTTTAACCTTACATACCGTATGGAACAGACCTATTTATAAATAATATGCTTAACGTAACAGAATCAAAAATGTTTTTTAACGTGGTATGTCCGGCCTAAGAATAGATCCCTCCTTCTTTTCCCGTGGATTTAGTAAAATCCTTACTAAAAGATTACACCAGACGATGGGCAGCAGCATCCACCTCAGTAATCAACACCAACACAGCAATCATAAAAAAAAGGTCTCCAGCCTCTGGAGGGACAGCCGAATCGTCCCCTGAATTCGGCCCTGGCAAAATTATGTTGAAAGCAAGCAACAAAAAAAAATGAATTTCTCTTTTTCGGTCATTCTGTACACGAACGAAGTCGCGAACAACAGCTAGTTACATTATATGAGGCCTTGTCCAGCAGTGGACGCGTATTTAACACCAAACTGCGATCACTCCGCCTGCCAAGCGTGGTGAATATGGCAAATCCCCCCATTGTATTCAATGGGGGAGGCATGTCCAGCACTAGACGTAAACAGGCTGGTGATGATGACACCAAAATAATCTATCTTGGGATTAGTAGACGTGTGTAAACGTTATCATGGGCCTGTGGAGTTTTATGGCTTTTTAATAAATATTATGTAATTTCATTCTTGAAAGCGATGTATAATTCAACTTACTTGTAAAAACCTAGCGATGGTAATAACTTTTATTTCCAACAGCACTCAAAAGTACCAAGTAACGTGCATTGAACCTAAACTGAAATCTAACTACCTAATGCCTTATTGGGCAAATTTCTGACCTAACTTGTTAATCGGTCTTGTGGCAACTTGTGAACTGACTTACGTGGCAACTTAGTAACCTCGAACTACGAAAAGTCGTAGATACCGGCCCAGCAGATTGTTTTATGTTCTCCGATCTAATCATCATCATCAGCAGCTTGTAGACGTCCACTGCTGGACAAAGCCTCCTCCATGAAATACAATGGGGGAATTTCCATAATCACCATGCTTGGCAGGTGGACTGGATTGGGTTTCTCTGATCTAGGCTTGAACTCAAACTTGAACCATGTTTCATTTAAAAACAAGAAGTAGGCGTTAAGGTTAGGAGTTAACTTATTTTAAAATTTATTTCGATTTTGAATCAGAGCAATATTAGAGTTGTTTTTTTTTTGTTTCAGTAAGCCCCAATTTATTTATGTTCTGCTAGTGCCGCGACACTTTTGGTTGACGTGTGGGATGGTGTTTAACTGTGTTCACGCCCTATCTCACTCAAGATGAAACCGAGAACAAACAACAAGCGAGACCACATTTTTAATGTATTTTTATAATTTTTTTCTTCAGTTGTGAATCACAGTGCTATTTATACATACGTAAAAATCTGTAACTGTCTCTGAATTTTAGCCTAACTTAATGTACAGTCTGTAAATGTATCAAAAGGTATGTGTACGTATGCTACAGTGAGATTTTGTTTCGTTGAGCTTGCGGGCATTAAGTTATCCCCAGAGGTCGCTAGTGTCGCTACTCTCGCCCGAGATTACCCCAGGGCACTGTTCCGAAGGTTTATCAGTTAAAACCCGTACATTGAGATAGCTCCGAACAAATGCATGAAACTCGATTTTTTTCATTTCTGTAGCTAATCTAAGCGGTTGCGTATCTCGAAAAGGAAAATAGTTACAGAAATTCGTTCATTTTCCTTGTTTTCTTTGTACAGTGATATTGTTAGGTTTTTCCTTTATCTGTTAGATTCGGTAACGTCGCATTTATATCTCTGGATCTGACACAGAAAGGGTTGTAAAAGTTTTTTGTAAATAAGTAAAAGAACATTAACTAAATAAAAACCGTTCATGGCTTCGCAAGTGGGTTTGAACCCCACTGGACTAACTATGGATTTTCTACATTAAATACTCCGCCACATCGAACAAGGGCCGGCTGCGGTCTGGCTCCGGCCTGGCCAGCGGTACGTTGTGAAACATATAAATGAAAGACAAACGTCACACCAAGCCACCTGCGCCTTGCAGCGATCGGGTTTAGCTTGACGACGCGACGCTTGTACTTTTAAATGTTTCACATACAAGTCCCAACGGAGCCGCAGCCAAGCCTCGTTTGGTGCTTTCAGAAAAACCCAGTTTTGTAAATAATACTATAGACAGTTGGTGTAGGCAAAATAAATTCTATTGTAAATTTAATATAATATCACATTGTATGCAAGTTAATTGCTTAACCATACCTAATTTAATAATAGTTTCATTCACGAGTTCTCCAATAGTAAGAGCAAACAATTTACTTTATTTAAAAAGGGGAGGAGTACATTCACGTAATAATGGTTATACGACTTTTACCGCTCATTCGCTGGTATTTTATGCGATATGAAATATCATGAATAACAAATGAGACGATGAAAACTGGCTGGAATAGGTATTACAGGCAAACACAAAGCCCGGGTGGGGACCTCACCTCCAAGCTTTCGATTTTACGCGTCGAGTCAAATATATACCGATTCGTATCAGTCAACTCGATGTTTGACTTAATCTTAGATTATTGACGCCAAGTCAACTCTTCCATGTGAGAAGGTAAATTATACCGGGAAGGGGGTTTTCAGTAAGTATTCATAACCGTACCACTTTTATGGCTCACAAAAATTCAAAATATACGGGAACTTGGATGTTATAGTTTCCGTTTCTGTCTCGCACTGTTTTGGACCAAACTAACTATCGTAAAAAAAAAAAATAAAAAAAAATAAACTAAGTATCGTTTTCTTATTT
This sequence comes from Epirrita christyi, assembly GCA_951392215.1. NCBI lineage: Eukaryota > Metazoa > Arthropoda > Insecta > Lepidoptera > Geometridae > Epirrita > Epirrita christyi. The sequence goes on along the minus strand of OX595835.1, from coordinate 10,734,116 downwards.
GTTAGACATTTGATTATTTGGATTCGGACAGTGGAACCCAACGGGCTAGCAATTGACTGATGGAAGGAGGGACTCCAGATGATACTACTAATCGAGTCTTCGGTTATTTTCATCCTGCGTTAGGTCAGAGATCAGCTTGAGTTACGGACCAATGGTGAAGGAACTAGTGTGGTGATAGAATTCAGTGCACCTTGCAGTGGTTCCTTTAAGGTACCTTTATTCACTCTTCTCATCATCAGCCAGTAGACATCCACTGCTGGGGCCTCCCCCATAACATGCATAATATGCAAAGCAGGGATTTGCCATAATCACCACGCTTGACTGGCGGATTGGTGATCGCAGTTTGGTCTTAAGTACTCAGGTGGATGCTGATGCCCATCCCCTGGCGTAATCCTTAACGACATCCACAGAACGAGTCCTATTGTTAGGCGAGACTACCACGGCACATTATGTAACTTTCACGTGTCTTACATTTTTTTCAGGACATTCCGATTTCCGCACGGTGTTTTTTTTTCACCACTTGGCACATACATTTTTCGAGTCAAAATATCCGTTGCTGGACAACCAGGATTTGTATCCACGACCATAGGATTGGAAGTAGAGGTCCCCTCCCGTTCCCATCAGTGCTTCACTAATAATGAGCCAAATGACATGGAAAACGAATACATTTGCTTTCTAAATCATTGTTGTGTGACAAACGACATCTTGCACAAGCTAAAATGAATAAATAAAATAAATAAATAAATGCTGGACATTTCACACAACATTATCTAGCCCCAAGCTAAGCAGAGCTTGAGTTATGGGTACTAGATAACTGATATACTTAATAAAATACATTAAATAGATAGATATTTTATATTATACATAGAAAAATACCCAGAACACCCTGAACAAATATCTGCAGAACGTACAAATATTTGTTCCAAGGCGGGAATCGAACCCGCAACCTCCTGTGTCGCAGGTGAACCTTCGCCCGCCGCGCCACAGATGTCGGGGTCGGAGGTAGGAGGGAGAGGGAGGAGATGAGACATATGATGTACATGGCGTACATTACATCGTTCTGATATCAACTATGTTTATAATTATACCGGTAATAAGTCACGGTTATCTCTGCGTTGCAAGTGAAATCAATTACAGTCAGTGCAGCATGTACGCGAGTTGTAGCGACGGGATTATGGGACATCTTCATGCTGATGGCCGTGTAATTAAACTTGGACCAACTGTGGCCCAATAACTTTCGGAGTCGCAAATGTTTGTATAATACATATGACTTTGTCACGGATATGAATGTATTGTCTCACATTATTTTGTTAGTCTAACTAAACAACAAGGGTCTTGTTTAAAAAAAATCGTACCAGTCATAAAACTTGCAAATTGAGAAATACTTCTCAATTTGCGTAGTTTTTCTAATGGAGTCTTTAATTAATCATGCATATATTTGCTCATGTCCAATAGTAAAATACGAAAACTCTAGCCAACAAATGTGAACACTCGATTGTGTATCCAAAACAACCATGGGTTTGGCGATAGATAATACTGTTTACAAAGGTTGTTTGTATTACGAAGAATCGGCGTGCGTCCAAATAAATTATCAGAGAAACACAAAATAATGACCAATAATTCCACTTCTTTGCAGAAGCTTTCAGCCGATGGGCGAGGGTGAGTTGATCTGTTGCCAGCTGTCTCTCAAGATTTGAAATTAAAGGGCATTGCAAATCTTATAATATTTTTTCCTACCTACTCATCTTTTGATTTATTTAGTACTGCTGACCCGCTAGCGACTTCGACCGCGCGTAGGTTAAGTTAGGTACACACGTACCTACCATCCAAGTACCTACTAACTACGCATTCTAGATGGATGTTCGTCCACGCATCCGTTAGATAGTAGGTAGATACGATCCTACTGTACCCACCTAATATATAACTACTACGCATTCTAGATGAATGGTTCAAAATTTAAGTTAATTAAGGTAAATTCATTCATTACATCATGGAAAATATTGTATTATAGAAAAATTCTACCCTAAGCTTTGTTTACTTTTTGAGGAAAAAAAATATTGAAAACGAAAGTTTCTAACATGAGCAACGATTATTTTCCAAAAATATTATTAAAACCTACAAAAATGATAGCATTACTATCCTATGTTTCTGTGAAGTATAATTGAACGAGCGAAGCGAGTTTTCTGAGTCAAGTTGGAAGAATCGGCGTTTCTATGTATGTATGTATGTATGTATGTATGTATGTATGTTTGTCCGATGAAAACTTCCAAACCGTTAATCCGATCTTCATGAAATTTGGTATGGGGGAGATAGTATTGGTACAATTTGTAGGTAAGGTTATGAGCTATATCGGTCAGGGGGTTGCTGAGATATTGGGGTCCAAGAGGGGAAAAAAGTGAGACAGTCAGATCAAGTGGGGTGTCTAATGAAAGCGTTTCGGTTGGACATTTCAAAACTGTTTTTAATAAGTATTTAGCCTTAGTAGTTTTTGAGATATTAGGGAAAATAAAAAACGTAAAAATCAAAAATTCTAGGGTACTTCCAGCAATCCCACAATGCTGAAATTTGGTATGCTTGTGGGTTTTGTGTCACAACTACAGGGAAAAGTCTGAAACTGAAGAATTTAGAAACTTGTACTCCATAAAACAAAAAACCAATATAACATCCATTGTTGACCTCCCATTTCTAGGAATTTGAATGACGTTGGAGTTCTATGGTTTTCGTAAAAAGGACGTTATCAATTAATTTGTCAGGTACTTGATATAGGTACTAACAGGTATGTAGTATTACGCCCCGTTGCTTAGCCCTATTCAAATGTTATTTCGATGATGTGTAGGAAATTAGAGTTGTTACTGATAGATCCTGTACTGTACTGGTAGACCTCGAGGTAAAAATTTTCAAAAATAATAATAGAAAAATGGAAATTACTTGGTTAAGTAGTCGGGCTGATAAAGGTGTTATCGCGAGGTCTCAGTTCGGGGCGAACCACTAGTGTATGTAGTATGAACTCAAATCATGCCAAGTTTCATTTGAATTCATTCAGTAGTTTCGGCGTGATGCTCAGCCAAGGTACAGACAAACAGACAGACATACAAAAATGAAAAAAAAACTGTTTTAGCTTCAGTATCGACTAAAGAGCACCCTCCAAAAATAATCTTCATAATATCTTCAGAATTACTACACACACAGTGCATACAGTTACATACAGTGTCACAGTTTTATTATTAAGTTTATAAGCATATAGACGAGTAACAATAATGCTAAGATCAATAAGAAAATATTTAATGAAACCTATCTATCATACTTTGCTATTCGAAGGAAATTTTGTAGAATATGCAAAAAGGAATCTAGCCTGCTGACATTTTATTCGAGGGGAAATGACATAGTTCAGGGTAATGCAAAGGCGCGGAATGACAAAAATATGTTCGCCGCTGTCGGACCTGCGTCACTCAAGATTTTCCCGCCGACCCTTTATATATTGAAGCAAGTTGCAGAAAACACGCAAATCATCTAGGAAAACACACCGTTTTAATATATCGCACAGATTGTGTTTTTTTTTATCGAAAAAGGTTTTTGATAAAGGTTTACAGACCGTGGCGAGGGCAAACATTTGTTGTGGTTTTTTGTAGGAGCCTGTTTCAGTTATGTAACGGAAAACAAATATTAAAACGACCAGAGAGCTTGACCCACCGTGTAAAATGAGTGATTCACACCAGATCTAAATTCGTACGTCACTCTATACAATTTCATGGACGTGTGAGTTTCTAAGCCAGGTCGCTCACTGGAAAGACGTAGTGCCTCCGACACGGCGTCCACGCCTCAAGGCGCACCGCCCGCCTTCAGGCGTCTTGATTCTCTATGCGTAAGTAAAGTTAGTCACATCGATTGGGTATGTGCTCGATGGTTAGTCATATTTATTGAAAAAAGTAAGAAGCGTGCTTCTAGGGTGCCCGCGCCCTGCGTCAAAGTCACGTCTCTAGGTTATGTGAGCGACCTGCCTATCAAGTTTGTTCCGTAATGTGTTCAATATTGGGAGGAACAGCTATAATTGTCGGGTGCGGCCAATGATACCGGCACGGCGCGTGGGTTGGCATGCCAGTCACGTGCCGAGTATATGAGACACGCCTGCAGCCACAAATGAAGAACTCAACTTGTACCTCACGGAACAATGTAGTGTAGACCATATTAGACAGAAGTCCCAGTAGAATTTATTGTCGAGGCGAGGATGTGTTTAAGAACAAGGTTTACTTATTGCAACGCTATTCACGGTACTTGGATCAATTAACGTGTGTTCCGTTACATTTTTCAGGGAAGTCAGAGTACTTACGTTGCCCGTGCAGGAAAAGTACTTCGTTACAACAACGGTTGTTGGAGCGTTGGCCGAGTGGAATTGTTTTATGTGCAAGTTAAATGGCCAGTGATATTGCACAACATACACAACATTGGGGATGCATTCAAAGTACACGTTGGCTTCGAATGGTAAAGCGGATCTATAAAGCGTTTGAGAGGCGGCAAATATTTTTTTAGGTATGGTGCAAGATTTCAGTAGGTCTTCAAAAGAAAGTGTCAGCAGTATAATAAACCGGGGCATGTTTACTGACCCTCGCACGAGATAATTTGATCGTTGTGAGATGAGAGTGAGGGCAAAGTTATGTAGCGCGAGAGCAATCCGAGATTTACTGATATTATGCTCATTATTCTGTGTTGGATCGCTAATCTATCTCGTCCCACTGCTGGCCAAAAGTATCACCAAACACTTATAACTCCTTCTATTAATTATTATGATTTATCTTATAGCTCCTAATGGTTGGAAGACTAGTCAAAGCCCGTGCTATAGAATCGCGACTGACGCATACATTTTAAATTTTGTGACAGATTTCAATGTTCAAAAACGATTTATTTTGAGTTTAGATTTCCAATAGAAAGAATTCAAAAATTCTGAATGAATGTTGTTGAAAGTAGAAAGAGAATACTCAATCAACATTGCGTTAAATTATTTGGAAAACAAATCAATAGTTTGAGCAAACCCACCATATCTTTCCTTGTACCATCTGTTTCTATTTTCGTACATAAATCCAACCTAAGCATTGTTAGTTAGTTCTTCCTCGTGAACGGTCAAACTATTATTATAAATAAATAAGTTACCTATAAATACGTTTTTATGTTGAAAATATGTTTTTATAAACAAACCTTTATGAAATTAGTGATCGGAAGCTGATCAGCCGTGAGCTGATCTAAATGAGCTCAAACACTGCCAGGCCACTATTAATCATCGAGGACAACTTGACAGGTATGTCAAATTTCAGCTCAATTGGTTTTAAATTCAGTTGCAAGATTTACGAGTAGCGTTTTCGTTTTTCGTGTCTGTTTTTACTAGAAACAGACTACTAATACGTAAGGTTAAATAAAAAAAATCATGTTTGAGTTTTTAAACTTTTATTTCTTACAAAATTTTAGTGGAGTACCTAATATTTAAATAATAATATTTAGTAATATTTTGGTATGTACTGATGAAGCCCTTCCATTTGCTTTGTTGTAATTATTATTTATCTTGGGTTAAATTGTACCAATTTAACCAAAAAAAGAGTGCGACTTTGTATTCAACGGGAAGGGACTCATTTTGAGCATTTGATAAATTGATTAATTTTGTATTAAAAATGTTAAAATTCTTGGTCTTCCTTTTACTTCTGACACTATGTTACTTAGCAAAAAATAATCCTTATGATGAAGCCCTTCGATCGGTATGATAAAGCTACAGACTGATTATTTTTCACGTGTAACGTGTTCGATTCCCGGTTCAACCTTGTAATTATTTAAATATCTATGAATGCAGTTTAAATTGTTTTTAAAATTCAAATAATGTCTTCTTTCAGTAAAATGTTCCATCTACAATATTCATGGTACTTTCCCTCCATGTGGCATATCCGTGGGACACCCTGTATATTATTCGAGGTCGTAAAATTTAGTTTTTATTTCCGCCACATTCAATTTAGTGTGACGTTATATAGCCTGGTACGCGGAATGTCAAAACGCATCATATGATACCTTATTTGTCAAAATCTACCAAGTAGTATCGGAACGTGCTTTAGTCATTATTCTAAGATCGGAACTACCAGGGAACAATGTATGAAATAATCATACTTACATAGACTGATCAAATTAACCCTTTTACTTTACTTTAGTCGTCTGTAAAGCTTTAAATATCGGTTGAACACAATAGATTACTGCTACTGGATCTGTCAAACACAGTTTATTATCTAGGATTTCGTACTTTTGGTAAAACGGAACACGAAGTCTCACTACCTCACTTTGATACCTAACTTATTATAAATTCCCCCATAGAATACAATGGGGGGATTTGCCATAACCACGCGCGATGGGGGGATTTGCCATAGCGCTTGGCAGACGGATTGGTGATTGTAGTTTGGTGTTAAGTACTCAGGTGGATGTCGCTGGCCATTCCTTGCAATCCTTGTAATCCCTTAGTAAGGCTTTCATCCACGGGAGAAGAAGGAGGAGTCCATTCTTAAGCCACACACACCACGGCTAAGATAAAGCTTATTATAACCTGGTTTTATATATCCTTATCCTTACATGCATCATATCTATATATTATAAAGCTAAATAACGGTGACTGATTGACATGGTTGTTCTCCTAGAAGGAGTCGGTTAAGGGGGGGGGTTTGTTTGGGGGAAGTTTAGGGGGGGTGAATCTGACCAGAAGTGTCGGATTCGAATTTTGAATTTTTCGAAATGACAGCTGTCAGATTTGACAGCTTCCAAGCGGTTATAGGTAGGGTTTTCTTAAGTGGTGCGTCCTATAGAAGAACAGGAAAAATTAAAAAAAAAAAAAAAAAAAAAAAAAAAAACAAAATGGCGACGTGGGAATAGCTCTTTGAAATTTTGCCATTTTCATACTCCACTTTGGCGGGGTGCTTTGTTCTGGCAACATTGGCGTACGGTGAATCTGTTTTGCTTCAATAATTGCCAGTATCCTGTAGAATGACGTGTAAGTACGGCTTTTTCGAAATTCAAAATGGCGGACGCTGTGGCGGCCATTTTGTAAAAAGCAAAAATTTTCCAAATTTTCCAACCCGAAAATGACGCTGTTGGCAACACCCGAGCCGGAAGACTTGTATGGGGCGGTCGTGTAGAACGGTGAAGAGTGTTGCCTGGCGAGAAAATTTTCCCCATTTTTCGGGTAATTTCCCAGATTTTCCCCAAAAAGGTGAAAAGTAGAAATAATGACATTTTTAATCAAAATTTGATGCAGTATCGTTGAAAAGGTCCATGCGAATGACATTTGACCATTTTCGTCCCCCTCAGCTGGCAACACTGGAATCAGGCGAACTTTTTTTATTTTTGGGCCCGACTTTTACGCGAGCTCTAGATTCCTTCTACGAAAGTTTCCAAATTTAAATTTTGTTTATGCAGAAACCTTGTCGGTGAACTGCTTAATATGGGAAAACTATACGTTTTTTGAAATTTTTGAATACGGACAATTTGGCGGCCATATTGTAAAAAGACAAAATTTTCAAAATTTTCCATGTGAAAAATGAGGCATTTGGCAACACCCGAGCCGGACGACTTGTATGGGGCGGTTGTGTAGAACGATGAAGAGTGTTGCCTGGCTAGAAAATTTTCCCCATTTTTTGGGTAATTTCCGAGATTTTCCCCAAAAAAGTGAAAATTAGAAATATTGACATTTTGAATCAAAATTTGATGAGGTATCGTTTAAAAAGTCCATGCGAATGACATTTGACCATTTTTGTCGCTTTCAATTTGGCAACACTGGGAAAAAGCAAACTTTTTAAGTTTTGGGCCCGACTCTTACGCGAGCTCTAGATTCCTTCTACGAAAGTTTCCAAATTCAAATTTTGTTTATGCAGAAACCTTGTCGGTGAACTGCTTAATATGGGAAAACTATACGTTTTTTGAAATTTTTGAATATGGTCAATTTGGCGGCCATTTTGTAAAATTACGAAATTTTCAAAATTTTTCAAGTGAAAAATGAGGCTGTTGGCAACACCCGAGCCGGACGACTTGTATGGGGCCATTGTGTAAAACGATGAAAAGTGTTGCCTGGTGAAAAAAAATTCCCCATTTTCCGGGTATTTTCCGAGATTTTCCCCAAAAACATGAAAATTAAAAAAAATACAATTTGAATCAAAATTTGATGAGGTGTCGTTCAGGAGGTCCATGCGAATGATATTTGACCATTTTAGTCGCTCTTAGCTGGCAACACTGGGAGCAGGCGAAGGTGTTCTTTTTGGGCCCAACTCGGCTACTTTCCTTTTTTTTCCACTACGAAAGTTGCCATGCGCAAATTCTGAGTATGCACAAGTGTTGCCACTGAACTTCTCCATCTTGGTTATTTAATTCGTTTTTTCGAAATTCAAAATGGCGGATGCTGTGGCGGCCATTTTGTAAAAAGACGAAATTTTCTGAATTTTACAACTGGAAAATGAGGCTGTTGGCAACACCCGAGCCGGAAGACTTGTATGGGGCGGTTGTGTAGAACAGTAAAGAGTGTTGCCTGGCGAGAAAATTTTCCCCATTTTTCGGGTAATTTCCGAGATTTTCCTCAAAAAAGTGAAAAGTAGAAATAATGACATTTTATATCAAAATTTGATGTAGTATCGTTGAAAATGTCCATGCAAATGACATTTGACCATTTTCGTTCCCCTCAGCTGGCAACACTGGGATTAGGCGAACTTTGTAATTTTTGGGCCCGACTCGGCTACTTTCCTTATTTTTCCACTACGAAAGTTGTCATGCGCAAATTCTGAGTATGCACAAGTGTTGCCACTGATATGTTCCATATGGGAAAATTATTGATTTTTTGAAATTCAAAATGGCGGACGCTGTGGCGGCCATTTTGTAAAAAGCAGAAATTTTCCAAATTTTGCAAGTGAAAAATGAGGCTGTTGGCAACACCCGAGCCGGACATGTTGTATAAGGCCATTGTGTAAAAAGATGAAAAGTATTGCCTGGTGAAAAAAAAATCTCCATTTTCCGGGTATTTTCCGAGATTTTCCATAAAATGTAAAAAAAAAAAAAAATGGTATTTTGAATCAAAATTTGATGTAGACTTGAAGAAGAGGACCATGTGAGTGACTTTTGACTATTTTGGTTGCAGTGAGTTGGCAACACTGGGAGCATGCGAGTAGTGAAATTTTCGGGTCCGACTCGGCTACGAGTTCAAGTTTCCTTCTACCAAAGTTGCCATATGGCAATTCTGTTTATGCAGAAATGTTGCCAGTGCACTGCTTCATCTTTAATATTCTATTCGTTTTTTCAAAATAAAAGATGGCGGTCGCTGTGGCGGCCATTTTGTAAAAATAAGAAATTTTCCAAATTTTCCAAGTGAAAAATGAGGCTGTTGGCAACTCCCGAGCCGGACAACTTGTATGGGGCGGTTGTTTAGAATGACAAAAAGTGTTGCCTGGTGAAAGAAAAATCACCATTTTCCGGGTATTTTCCGAGATTTTCCGCAAAAACATGAAAATAATATAAATTATGACAGTATGGATTACAATTTGATGCGGTATTGCAGAGTAGGGAAAGGACTTGGAGAAATTTAGTCAGAAATATGACTTGAAGAATTTTTTTTTTCCGTTTTTTGCCACGCGAGCTGCTTGCAGCTCGCGCCTCAATGAAAAATAAACAAATTACCAACACAAGAAAACTTCTAATCACAGGTCCTCGGTAGGTTGTTAGGTTTTTTTTTTATACTATTTGATCGTATTTGTTTACAAGAAAACTTCTAATCACATGCCATGGTATACACAGGTCCTCGGTAGGTTGTTAGGTTTTTTTTTTATACTATTTTATAGTATCTGTACGCAAGAAAACTTCTAATTTCATGCCATAGTATGTAGAGATTTGTTGGGGTTCTAGGGGTTTGTAGGGCTTTGTAGGGGTTGTAGGGGTTTGTAGGTTTGTAGGGGTTTGTAGGGGTTTGTAGGTTTGTAGGGGTTTGTAGGGGTTGTAGTGGTTTTTAGGGGTTTGTAGGGGTTTGTAGGGGTTGTAGGGGTTTGTAGGGTTTTGTAGGGGTTGTAGGGGTTTGTAGGGGTTTGTAGGGGTTTGTAGGGGTTTGTAGGTTTGTAGGGGTTTGTAGGGGTTGTAGTGGTTTTCAGGGGTTTGTAGGGGTTTGTAGGGGTTGTAGGGGTTTGTAGGGATTTGTAGGGATTGTAGGGGTTTGTAGGGTTTTGTAGGGGTTGTAGGGGTTTGTAGGGGTTTGTAGGGGTTTGTAGGGGTTTGTAGGGGTTGTAGGGGTTTGTAGGGGTTTGTAGGGGTTTGAAGGGGTTTCTAGGGGTTGTAGGGGTTTGTAGGGGTTGTAGGGGTTTGTAGGGGTTTGTAGGGTTTGTAGGGGTTGTAGGGGTTTGTAGGGGTTTGTAGGGGTTTCTAGGGGTTTGTAGGGCTTGTAGGGGTTTGTAGGGGTTGTAGGGGTTTTTAGGGGTTTCTAGGGGTTTGTAGGGGTTTGTAGGGGTTGTAGGGGTTGTAGGGGTTTGTAGGGGTTGTAAGTTTTCGTAAGGGTTCTAATTTATTACAACAGCAACGATAACCTCACGCGAGCTGCTTGCAGCTCGCGCACCCATCAAACCTCGATAGGACTTGGAGAAATTTAGTCAGAAATATGACTTGAAGAATTTTTTTTTTCTGTTTTTTGCCACGCGAGCTGCTTGCAGCTCGCGCCTCAATGAAAAATAAACAAATTACCAACACAAGAAAACTTCTAATCACAGGTCCTCGGTAGGTTGTTAGGTTTTTTTTTTATACTATTTGATCGTATTTGTTTACAAGAAAACTTCTAATCACATGCCATGGTATACACAGGTCCTCGGTAGGTTGTTAGGTTTTTTTTTTATACCATTTTATAGTATCTGTACGCAAGAAAACTTCTAATTTCATGCCATAGTATGTAGGGATTTGTTGGGGTTGTAGGGGTTTGTAGGGGTTTGTAGGGGTTGTAGGGGTTGTAGGGGTTTGTAGGGGTTTGTAGGGGTTGTAGGGGTTTGTAGGGGTTTGTAGGGGTTTGTAGGGGTTTTTAGGGGTTGTAGGGGTTTGTAAGGGTTTGTAGGGGTTTTTAGGGGTTGTAGGGGTTTGTAGGGGTTTGTAGGGGTTTGTAGGGGTTTGTAGGGGTTTGTAGGGGTTTTTAGGGGTTTGTAGGGGTTTGTAGGGGTTTTTAGGGGTTGTAGGGGTTTGTAGGGGTTTGTAGGGGTTGTAGGGGTTTGTAGGGGTTTGTAGGGGTTTGAAGGGGTTTCTAGGGGTTGTAGGGGTTTTTAGGGGTTGTAGGGGTTTGTAGGGGTTTGTAGGGGTTTCTAGGGGTTGTAGGGGTTTGTAGGGGTTTGTAGGGGTTGTAGGGGTTTGTAGGGGTTTGTAGGGGTTGTAGGGGTTTGTAGGGGTTTGTAGGGGTTTGTAGGGGTTTTTAGGGGTTGTAGGGGTTTGTAGGGGTTTGTAGGGGTTTTTAGGGGTTGTAGGGGTTTGTAGGGGTTGTAGGGGTTTGTAGGGGTTTGTAGGGGTTGTAGGGGTTTGTAGGGATTTGTAGGGGTTTGTAGGGGTTTGTAGGGGTTTGTAGGGTTTGTAGGGGTTTGTAGGGGTTGTAGGGGTTTGTAGGGGTTTGTTGGGTTTGTAGGGGTTTGTAGGGGTTTGTAGGGGTTTGTAGGGGTTTGTAGGGGTTTTTAGGGGTTTGTAGGGGTTTGTAGGGGTTTTTAGGGGTTGTAGGGGTTTGTAGGGGTTTGTAGGGGTTGTAGGGGTTTGTAGGGGTTTGTAGGGGTTTGAAGGGGTTTCTAGGGGTTGTAGGGGTTTTTAGGGGTTGTAGGGGTTTGTAGGGGTTTGTAGGGGTTGTAGGGGTTTGTAGGGGTTTGTAGGGGTTGTAGGGGTTTGTAGGGGTTTGTAGGGGTTTGTAGGGGTTTGTAGGGGTTTGTAGGGGTTTTTAGGGGTTGTAGGGGTTTGTAGGGGTTTGTAGGGGTTTTTAGGGGTTGTAGGGGTTTGTAGGGGTTGTAGGGGTTTGTAGGGGTTTGTAGGGGTTTCTAGGGGTTGTAGGGGTTTTTAGGGGTTGTAGGGGTTTGTAGGGGTTGGTAGGGGTTTCTAGGGGTTGTAGGGGTTTGTTGGGGTTTGTAGGGGTTGTAGGGGATTGTAGGGGTTTGTAGGGGTTTGTAGGTTTGTAGGGGTTTGTAGGTTTGTAGGGGTTTTTTTAGGGTTTTGTAAGATTTAGGGGCTTATAACAAATTACAACAGCAACGATAACCTCACGCGAGCTGCATGCAGCTCGCGCCGCACGCAAAATCTAGTCTATATATTATAAAGCTAAATAACGGTGACTGATTGACATGTTTGTTCTCCTAGAAGGAGTCGGTTTAGGGGGGGGGTATGTTTGGGGGAAGTTTAGGGGGGGTCAATCTCACCAGGAATTAGGCATTGACATTTCGAAAAAACCGAGATGACAGCTGTCAGATTTGACAGCTCCTAAACGGTTACAGGTAGGGTTTTCAAAATGGGAGGGTAGAAAGAGGGGGGAAAAAAATTAAAAAAAATTGAAAAAAAAAAAAAAAAAAAAAGATGGCGGCTTCGGAATTTGACTTTGAATTTTACCGATTTTCATACTCCACTTTGGCGGGGTGCTTTGTTCTGGCAACATTGGCGTACGGTGAATCTGTTTTGCTTCAATAATTGCCAGTATCCTGTAGAATGACGTGTAAGTACGGCTTTTTCGAAATTCAAAATGGCGGACGCTGTGGCGGCCATTTTGTAAAAAGCAAAAATTTTCCAAATTTTCCAACCCGAAAATGACGCTGTTGGCAACACCCGAGCCTGAAGACTTGTATCGGGCGGTCGTGTAGAACGGTGAAGAGTGTTGCCTGGCGAGAAAATTTTCCCCATTTTTCGGGTAATTTCCGAGATTTTCCCCAAAAAGGTGAAAAGTAGAAATAATGACATTTTAAATCAAAATTTGATGCAGTATCGTTGAAAAGGTCAATGCGAATAACATTTGACCATTTTTGTTCCCCTCAGCTGGCAACACTGGAATCAGGCGAACTTTATTTATTTTTGGGCCCGACTTTTACGCGAGCTCTAGATTCCTTCTACGAAAGTTTCCAAATTTAAATTTTGTTTATGCAGAAACCTTGTCGGTGAACTGCTTAATATGGGAAAACTATACGTTTTTTGAAATTTTTGAATACGGACAATTTGGCGGCCATATTGTAAAAAGACAAAATTTTCAAAATTTTCCATGTGAAAAATGAGGCATTTGGCAACACCCGAGCCGGACGACTTGTATGGGGCGGTTGTGTAGAACGATGAAGAGTGTTGCCTGGCTAGAAAATTTTCCCCATTTTTCGGGTAATTTCCGAGATTTTCCCCAAAAAAGTGAAAATTAGAAATATTGACATTTTGAATCAAAATTTGATGAGGTATCGTTTAAAAGGTCCATGCGAATGACATTTGACCATTTTTGTCGCTTTCAATTTGGCAACACTGGGAAAAAGCAAACTTTTTAAGTTTTGGGCCCGACTCTTACGCGAGCTCTAGATTCCTTCTACGAAAGTTTCCAAATTCAAATTTTGTTTATGCAGAAACCTTGTCGGTGAACTGCTTAATATGGGAAAACTATACGTTTTTTGAAATTTTTGAATATGGTCAATTTGGCGGCCATTTTGTAAAATGACGAAATTTTCAAAATTTTCCAAGTGAAAAATGAGGCTGTTGGCAACACCCGAGCTGGACATTTTGTATGAAGCTATTGTGTAAAACGATGAAAAGTGTTGCCTGGATTAAAAAAAATCCCCATTTTCCGGGTATTTTCCGAGATTTTCCCCAAAAACCTGAAAAGTAAAAAAAAATACAATTTGAATCAAAATTTGATGAGGTATCGTTTAGAAGCTCTATGCGAATGACATTTGACTATTTTCGTTCCCCTCAGCTGGCAACACTGGGAGCAGTCGAAGGTGTTATTTTTGGGCCCAACTCGGCTACTTTCCTTTTTTTTCCACTACGAAAGTTGCCATGCGCAAATTCTGAGTATGCACAAGTGTTGCCACTGAACTTCTCCATCTTGGTTATTTTATTCGTTTTTTCGAAATTCAAAATGGTGGATGCTGTGGCGGCCATTTTGTAAAAAGACGAAATTTTCTGAATTTTACAACTGGAAAATGAGGCTGTTGGCAACACCCGAACCGGAAGACTTGTATGGGGCGGTTGTGTAGAACAGTAAAGAGTGTTGCCTGGCGAGAAAATTTTTCCCATTTTTCGGGTAATTTCCGAGATTTTCCTCAAAAAGGTGAAAAGTAGAAATAATGACATTTTATATCAAAATTTGATGTAGTATCGTTGAAAAGGTCCATGCAAATGACATTTGACCATTTTTGTCCCCCTCAGCTGGCAACACTGGGATCAGGCGAACTTTGTAATTTTTGGGCCCGACTCGGCTACTTTCCTTATTTTTCCACTACGAAAGTTGTCATGCGCAAATTCTGAGTATGCACAAGTGTTGCCACTGAATTGTTCCATATGGGAAAATTATTGGTTTTTTGAAATTCAAAATGGCGGACGCTGTGGCGGCCATTTTGTAAAAAGCAGAAATTTTCCAAATTTTCCAAGTGAAAAATGAGGCTGTTGGCAACACCCGAGCCGGATATGTTGTATAGGGTCATTGTGTAAAACAATGAAAAGTATTGCCTGGTGAAAAAAAAATCCCCATTTTCCGGGTATTTTCCGAGATTTTTCATAAAATGTAAAAAAAAAAAAAAATGGTATTTTGAATCAAAATTTGATGTAGACTTGAAGGAGAGGACCATGAGAGTAACTTTTGACTATTTTGGTTGCATTGAGTTGGCAACACTGGGAGCATGCGAGTAGTGAAATTTTCGGGTCCGACTCGGCTACGAGCTCAAGTTTCCTTTTACCAATGTTGCCATATGGCAATTCTGTTTATGCAGAAATGTGGCCAGTGCCCTGCTTAATCTTTGACATTCTATTCGTTATTTCAAAATAAAAGATGGCGGACGCTGTGGCGGCCATTTTGTAAAAAGATGAAATTTTCTGAATTTTACAACTGGAAAATGAGGCTTTTGGCAACACCCGAGCTGGACAACTTGTATGGAGTTGTTGTGTAAAACGATGAAAAGTGTTGCCTGGTTAAAAAAAAATCCCCATTTTTCGGGTATTTTCCGAGATTTTCCATAAAATGTAAAAAAAAAAAAAATGGTATTTTGTATCAAAATTTGATGATGACTTGAAGAAGAGGACCATGTGAGTGACTTTTGACTATTTTGGTTGCAGTGAGTTGGCAACACTGGGAGCATGCGAGTAGTGAAATTTTCGGGTCCGACTCGACTACGAGTTCAAGTTTCCTTCTACCAAAGTTGCCATATGGCAATTCTGTTTATGCAGAAATGTTGCCAGTGCACTGCTTCATCTTTAATATTCTATTCGTTTTTTCAAAATAAAAGATGGCGGTCGCTGTGGCGGCCATTTTGTAAAAATATGAAATTTTCCAAATTTTCCAAGTGAAAAATGAGGCTGTTGGCAACTCCCGAGCCGGACAACTTGTATGGGGCGGTTGTTTAGAATGACAAAAAGTGTTGCCTGGTGAAAGAAAAATCACCATTTTCCGGGTATTTTCCGAGATTTTCCGCAAAAACATGAAAATAATATAAATTATGACAGTATGGATTACAATTTGATGCGGTATTGCAGAGGAAATCCATACTGAACCGTTACCAGTATCAAGAGCTGTTTCCCGGTCAAAACGATTTCCTCCATTTATTGAGTAATAACAATATAAAAAAAGTTGGAATTTCAATTCAGAAATTTGACTTTGAGATTTTTTTTTTGTTTTATTACCACGCGAGCTGCTTGCAGCTCGCGCCTCAATGAAAAATATCGAACAAAAAATAAACAAATTACCTACACAAAAAAAAATCTAATCACATGCCATAGTATACACTGGTCCTCGGTAGGTTGTTAGGTTTTTTTTTTTATACTATTTCATAGTTTTTGCACGCAAAAAAACTTCTAATCAAATGCCATAGTATGTAGAGGTTGTAGGGGTTTAAAGGGGTTTGTAGGGGTTTGTAGGGGTTGTAGGGTTTGTAGGGGGTTGTAGGGGCTTGTAGGGGTTGTAGGGGTTTTTAGGGGTTGTAGGGGATTGTAGGGGTTTGTAGGGGTTTGTAGGGGTTTTTAGGGGTTGTAGGGGTTTGTAGGGGTTTGTAGGGGTTTCTAGGGGTTGTAGGGGTTTGTAGGGGTTGTAGGGTTTGTAGGGGTTTGTAGGGGTTTGTAGGGGTTTGTAGGGGTTGTAGGGGCTTGTAGGGGTTGTAGGGGTTTGTAGGGGTTTGTAGGGTTTTGTAGGGTTTGTAGGGGTTTGTAGGGTTTGTAGGGGTTTGTAGGGGTTGTAGGGGTTGTAGGGGTTTGTAGGGGTTTGTAGGGGTTTTTAGGGGTTGTAGGGGTTGTAGGGGTTTGTAGGGGTTTTAGGGGTTTGTAGGGGTTTGTAGGGGTTTGTAGGGGTTTGTAGGGGTTTGTAGGGGTTTTTAGGGGTTGTAGGGGTTTGTAGGGGTTTTAGGGGTTTGTAGGGGTTTGTAGGGGTTGTAGGGGTTTGTAGGGGTTTGTAGGGGTTTGTAGGGGTTTCTAGGGGTTTGTAGGGGTTGTAGGGGTTTGTAGGGGTTTTTAGGGGTTGTAGGGGTTTGTAGGGGTTTGTAGGGGTTTTTAGAGGTTGTAAGGGTTTGTAGGGGTTTGTACGGGTTTGTAGGGGTTTTTAGGGGTTGTAGGGGTTTGTAGGGGTTTGTAGGGGTTGTAGGGGTTTGTAGGGGTTTGTAGGGGTTTTAGGGGTTTGTAGGGGTTTGTAGGGGTTGTAGGGGTTTGTAGGGGTTTGTAGGGGTTTCTAGGGGTTGTAGGGGTTTGTAGGGGTTGTAGGGGTTTTTAGGGGTTTGTAGGGGTTTGTAGGGGTTTTTAGGGGTTTGTAGGGGTTTGTAGGGGTTGTAGGGGTTTGTAGGGGCTGTAGGGGTTTGTAGGGGTTTGTAGGGGTTTGTAGGGGTTTCTAGGGGTTGTAGGGGTTTGTAGGGGTTGTAGGGGTTTGTAGGGGTTTGTAGGGGTTTTTAGGGGTTGTAGGGGTTGTAGGGGTTTGTAGGGGTTTGTAGGGGTTTTTAGGGGTTGTAGGGATTTTTAGGGGTTTGTAGGGGTTTGTAGGGGTTGTAGGGGTTTGTAGGGGTTTGTAGGGGTTTTTAGGGGTTGTAGGGGTTTGTAGGGGTTTTTAGGGGTTGTAGGGGTTTGTAGGGGTTTGTAGGGGTTTGTAGGGGTTTGTAGGGGTTGTAGGGGTTTGTAGGGGTTTGTAGGGGTTTCTAGGGGTTATAGGGTTTTGTAGGGGTTGTAGGGGTTTGTAGGGTTTTGTAGGGGTTGTAGGGGTTTGTAGGGGTTTGTAGGGGTTGTAGGGGTTTGTAGGGGTTTGTAGGGGTTTGTAGGGGTTTCTAGGGGTTGTAGGGTTTTGTAGGGGTTGTAGGGGTTTGTAGGGTTTTGTAGGGGTTGTAGGGGTTTGTAGGGGTTTGTAGGGGTTGTAGGGGTTTGTAGGGGTTTGTAGGGGTTTTAGGGGTTTGTAGGGGTTTGTAGGGGTTGTAGGGGTTTGTAGGGGTTTGTAGGGGTTTCTAGGGGTTGTAGGGGTTTGTAGGGGTTGTAGGGGTTTTTAGGGGTTTGTAGGGGTTTGTAGGGGTTTTTAGGGGTTGTAGGGGTTTGTAGGGGTTTGTAGGGGTTGTAGGGGTTTGTAGGGGCTGTAGGGGTTTGTAGGGGTTTGTAGGGGTTTGTAGGGGTTTCTAGGGGTTGTAGGGGTTTGTAGGGGTTGTAGGGGTTTGTAGGGGTTTGTAGGGGTTTTTAGGGGTTGTAGGGGTTGTAGGGGTTTGTAGGGGTTTGTAGGGGTTTTTAGGGGTTGTAGGGGTTTGTAGGGGTTTTTAGGGGTTGTAGGGGTTTGTAGGGGTTTGTAGGGGTTTGTAGGGGTTTGTAGGGGTTGTAGGGGTTTGTAGGGGTTTGTAGGGGTTTGTAGGGGTTTCTAGGGGTTATAGGGTTTTGTAGGGGTTGTAGGGGTTTGTAGGGTTTTGTAGGGGTTGTAGGGGTTTGTAGGGTTTTGTAGGGGTTGTAGGGGTTTGTAGGGGTTTGTAGGGGTTGTAGGGGTTTGTAGGGGTTTGTAGGGGTTTGTAGGGGTTTTTAGGGGTTGTAGGGGTTTGTAGGGGTTTGTAGGGGTTTGTAGGGGTTTGTAGGGGTTGTAGGGGTTTGTAGGGGTTTGTAGGGGTTTGTAGGGGTTTCTAGGGGTTATAGGGTTTTGTAGGGGTTGTAGGGGTTTGTAGGGTTTTGTAGGGGTTGTAGGGGTTTGTAGGGGTTTGTAGGGGTTTGTAGGGGTTTGTAGGGGTTTGTAGGAGTTTGTAGGGGTTTCTAGGGGTTGTAGGGTTTTGTAGGGGTTGTAGGGGTTTGTAGGGTTTTGTAGGGGTTGTAGGGGTTTGTAGGGGTTTGTAGGGGTTTTTAGGGGTTGTAGGGGTTGTAGGGGTTTGTAGGGGTTTTAGGGGTTTGTAGGGGTTTGTAGGGGTTTGTAGGGGTTTGTAGGGGTTTGTAGGGGTTTTTAGGGGTTGTAGGGGTTTGTAGGGGTTTTAGGGGTTTGTAGGGGTTTGTAGGGGTTGTAGGGGTTTGTAGGGGTTTGTAGGGGTTTGTAGGGGTTTCTAGGGGTTTGTAGGGGTTGTAGGGGTTTGTAGGGGTTTTTAGGGGTTGTAGGGGTTTGTAGGGGTTTGTAGGGGTTTTTAGAGGTTGTAAGGGTTTGTAGGGGTTTGTACGGGTTTGTAGGGGTTTTTAGGGGTTGTAGGGGTTTGTAGGGGTTTGTAGGGGTTGTAGGGGTTTGTAGGGGTTTGTAGGGGTTTTAGGGGTTTGTAGGGGTTTGTAGGGGTTGTAGGGGTTTGTAGGGGTTTGTAGGGGTTTCTAGGGGTTGTAGGGGTTTGTAGGGGTTGTAGGGGTTTTTAGGGGTTTGTAGGGGTTTGTAGGGGTTTTTAGGGGTTGTAGGGGTTTGTAGGGGTTTGTAGGGGTTGTAGGGGTTTGTAGGGGCTGTAGGGGTTTGTAGGGGTTTGTAGGGGTTTGTAGGGGTTTCTAGGGGTTGTAGGGGTTTGTAGGGGTTGTAGGGGTTTGTAGGGGTTTGTAGGGGTTTTTAGGGGTTGTAGGGGTTGTAGGGGTTTGTAGGGGTTTGTAGGGGTTTTTAGGGGTTGTAGGGATTTTTAGGGGTTTGTAGGGGTTGTAGGGGTTTGTAGGGGTTTGTAGGGGTTTTTAGGGGTTGTAGGGGTTTGTAGGGGTTTTTAGGGGTTGTAGGGGTTTGTAGGGGTTTGTAGGGGTTTGTAGGGGTTTGTAGGGGTTGTAGGGGTTTGTAGGGGTTTGTAGGGGTTTGTAGGGGTTTCTAGGGGTTATAGGGTTTTGTAGGGGTTGTAGGGGTTTGTAGGGTTTTGTAGGGGTTGTAGGGGTTTGTAGGGGTTTGTAGGGGTTGTAGGGGTTTGTAGGGGTTTGTAGGGGTTTGTAGGGGTTTCTAGGGGTTGTAGGGTTTTGTAGGGGTTGTAGGGGTTTGTAGGGTTTTGTAGGGGTTGTAGGGGTTTGTAGGGGTTTGTAGGGGTTTGTAGGGATTTGTAGGGGTTTGTAGGGGTTTGTAGGGGTTTGTAGGGGTTTCTAGGGGTTGTAGGGGTTGTAGGGGTTTGTAGGGGTTTGTAGGGGTTTTTAGGGGTTGTAGGGGTTTGTAGGGGTTTTTAGGGGTTGTAGGGTTTTGTAGGGGTTGTAGGGGTTTGTAGGGTTTTGTAGGGGTTGTAGGGGTTTGTAGGGGTTTGTAGGGGTTGTAGGGGTTTGTAGGGGCTGTAGGGGTTGTAGGGGTTTGTAGGGTTTTGTAGGGGTTGTAGGAGTTTGTAGGGGTTTGTAGGGGTTGTAGGGGTTTGTAGGGGCTGTAGGGGTTTGTAGGGGTTTGTAGGGGTTTGTAGGGGTTTCTAGGGGTTGTAGGGGTTTGTAGGGTTTGTAGGGGTTTGTAGGGGTTTTTAGGGGTTGTAGGGGTTGTAGGGGTTTGTAGGGGTTTTTAGGGGTTGTAGGGATTTTTAGGGGTTTGTAGGGGTTTTTAGGGGTTGTAGGGGTTTGTAGGGGTTTGTAGGGGTTTTTAGGGGTTGTAGGGGTTTGTAGGGGTTGTAGGGGTTTGTAGGGGTTTTAGGGGTTTGTAGGGGTTTGTAGGGGTTGTAGGGGTTTGTAGGGGTTTGTAGGGGTTTGTAGGGGTTTCTAGGGGTTGTAGGGTTTTGTAGGGGTTGTAGGGGTTTGTAGGGTTTTGTAGGGGTTGTAGGGGTTTGTAGGGGTTTGTAGGGGTTTGTAGGGGTTTGTAGGGATTTGTAGGGGTTTGTAGGGGTTTGTAGGGGTTTGTAGGGGTTTCTAGGGGTTGTAGGGGTTTGTAGGGTTTGTAGGGGTTTGTAGGGGTTTTTAGGGGTTGTAGGGGTTTGTAGGGGTTTGTAGGGGTTGTAGGGGTTTGTAGGGGTTGTAGGGGTTTGTAGGGGCTTGTAGGGGTTTGTAGGGGTTTGTAGGGGTTTGTAGGGGTTTCTAGGGGTTGTAGGGGTTTGTAGGGGTTTGTAGGGGTTTCTAGGGGTTTCTAGGGGTTTGTAGGGGTTTGTAGGGGTTGTAGGGGTTTGTAGGGGTTTTTAGGGGTCGTAGAGGTTTGTAGGGGTTTGTAGGGGTTTTTAGGGGTTTGTAGGGGTTTGTAGGGGTTTGTAGGGGTTTCTAGGGGTTGTAGGAGTTTGTAGGGGTTGTAGGGGTTTGTAGGGGTTTGTAGGGGTTTTTAGGGGTTGTAGGGGTTGTAGGGGTTTGTAGGGGTTTGTAGGGGTTTTTAGGGGTTGTAGGGATTTTTAGGGGTTTGTAGGGGTTTGTAGGGGTTGTAGGGGTTTGTAGGGGTTTGTAGGGGTTTTTAGGGGTTGTAGGGGTTTGTAGGGGTTTTTAGGGGTTTGTAGGGGTTTGTAGGGGTTTTAGGGGTTTGTAGGGGTTTGTAGGGGTTGTAGGGGTTTGTAGGGGTTTGTAGGGGTTTGTAGGGGTTTGTAGGGGTTTCTAGGGGTTGTAGGGTTTTGTAGGGGTTGTAGGGGTTTGTAGGGGTTGTAGGGGTTTGTAGGGGTTTGTAGGGGTTGTAGGGGTTTGTAGGGGTTTGTAGGGGTTTGTAGGGGTTTCTAGGGGTTGTAGGGTTTTGTAGGGGTTGTAGGGGTTTGTAGGGTTTTGTAGGGGTTGTAGGGGTTTGTAGGGGTTTGTAGGGGTTGTAGGGGTTGTAGGGGTTTGTAGGGGTTGTAGGGGCTTGTAGGGATTTGTAGGGGTTGTAGGGGTTTGTTACAATTACAACAGCAACAAAACAACACGCGAGCTGCATGCAGCTCGCGCCGCACGCAAAATCTAGTCTATATACTATAAAGCTTAATTACGGTGACTGATTGATACATTTGTTCTCCTAGAAGGAGTCGGTTTAGGGGGGGGGTATGTTTGGGGGAAATTTAGGGGGGGCGAATCTCACCAGAAGTGTCGGATTCGAATTTTGAATTTTTCGAAATGACAGCTGTCAGATTTGACAGCTCCCAAGCGGTGCTAGGTAGGGTTTTCAAAGTGGGAGGGTAGATAGAGGGGGGGAAGAGATAAAAAAAAAATTGAAAAAAAAAAAAAAAAACAAGATGGCGGCTCCGGAATTGGACTTTGAAATTTTGCCATTTTCAGAGTCTACTTTGGCGGGGTGCTTTGTTTTGGCAACATTGGCGTATTGTTATTTTCTTTTGCTTTATTAATTGCCAGTATCCTGTAGAATGACGTGTAGACACGGCTTTTTTGAAATTCAAAATGGCGGACGCTGTGGCGGCCATTTTGTAAAAAGACAAAATTTTCCAAATTTTCAAACCCGAAAATGACGCTGTTGGCAACACCCGAGCTGGAAGACTTGTATCGGGCGGTTGTGTAGAACGACAATGAGTGTTGCCCGGTGGGGAAAAATTCCCCATTTTTCGGGTAATTTCCGAGATTTTCCCCAAAAAGTCGAAAAGTAGAAATAACGACATTTTGAATCAAACTTTGATGTGGTATCGTTTAAAAGGTCCATGCAAATGACATTTGACCATTTTTGTCGCTTTGAATTTGGCAACACTGGGAAAAAGCAAACTTTTTAAGTTTTGGGCCCGACTCGGCTACCAAAAATTGAAGTCTTCTACCAAAATTGAGATATCAAAAAAATTTTTTCTACCAAATGTTGCCACTGAATTTTTTAATATGGGAAAATTATTGATTTTTCGAAATTCAAGATGGAGGACGGTGTAGCCAACTCTTTGTAAAATTGAAGAATTTAAAATTGAAAATACAGACTGTTGGCAGCACCTGAGCGAGATGGTTTGTATGGGGCGAATGTAGTGTAGGTAGAGTAGTGTTGCCTGGTTGGAAAAAAACTCCCCAGTTTTTGGGAAATTTCTGAGATTTTACCCTAAAACGGCAAAAGTGAAAGTAATGACATTTCTTATCAAAATTTGATGTAACATCGAAGAGGAGGTCCATCCAAATGACATTTGACCATTTTCGTTGCTTCGAGGTGGCAACACTGGGAGCAGGCAATGTTTGAAAATTTCGGTCCCGACACGGCTACCAAAAATTGAAGTCTTCTACCAAAATTGAGATATCAAAAAATATTTTTCTACCAAATGTTGCCACTGAATTTCTTAATATGGGAAAATTATTGATTTTTCGAAATTCAAGATGGCGGACGGTGTAGCCAACTATTTGTTAAATTGAAGAATTTAAAATTGAAAATACAGAATGTTGGCAACACCTGAGCGAGATGGTTTGTATGGGACAAATGTAGTGTAGGTAGAGTAGTATTGCCTGGTTGAAAAAAAACTCCCCACTTTTAGGGAAATTTCCGAGATTTTACCCAAAAACGACAAAAGTGAAAGTAATGACATTTCTTATCAAAATTTGATGTAACATTGAAGAGGAGGTCCATCCGAATGACATTTGTCCATTTTCGTTGCTTCGAGGTGGCAACACTGGGAGCAGGCAATGTTTGAAAATTTCGGTCCCGACACGGCTACCAAAAATTGAAGTCTTCTACCAAAGTGGAGATATCAAAAAAAAATTTATGCACAAATGTTGGCATTGAATTGCTTAATATGGGAAAATTATTGATTTTTCGAAATTAAAGATGGCCGAAGGAGTGGCGGCCATTTTGTAAAAAAATTACCTTTAAAAGTAAATAAAAACACTGATGGCAACATCTGAGCCGGATGACTTGTATTGGGCCATTGTGCGGAATGATGGAAAGTATAGGTTGGTAGTTTTTATTTTCCCCATTTTAAGGCAAATTTCAGAGTTTTTACCCAAAAATGAGTTTTTTTCTCAAATAATGACAGTTTCGATCAGAACTTGATGTGGTATTGAAGAGGAGGTCTTACAGAACCTTTTCCAGTACCCAGAGGTGTCGTATGTAAAAAATAATTTTCCCCATTTTTAGGGTAATTTCAAAAAAGTTGGAACCCAACATTTTTATTACACAGAACCATTTAGATTACTGTTTTAACCACGCGAGCTGCTTGCAGCTCGCGCACCATCCAACCTCGATGAAAAATATCGAACAAAACATCAACAGCAACAATAACAACACGCGAGCTGCTTGCAGCTCGCGCACCACCCAGCCTCAAAAGGACTCTGAGAAATTTTATCGGAAATATGACTTGAAGAAATATTTTATTTGTTTTTTTTACCACGCGAGCTGCTTGCAGCTCGCGCACCCATCAAACCTCGATAGGACTTGGAGAAATTTAGTCAGAAATATGACTTGAAGAATTTTTTTTTTCTGTTTTTTGCCACGCGAGCTGCTTGCAGCTCGCGCCTCAATGAAAAATAAACAAATTACCAACACAAGAAAACTTCTAATCACAGGTCCTCGGTAGGTTGTTAGGTTTTTTTTTTTATACTATTTGATCGTATTTGTTTACAAGAAAACTTCTAATCACATGCCATGGTATACACAGGTCCTCGGTAGGTTGTTAGGTTTTTTTTTATACCATTTTATAGTATCTGTACGCAAGAAAACTACAGGGGTTTTTAGGGGTTGTAGGGATTTTTAGGGGTTTGTAGGGGTTGTAGGGGTTTGTAGGGGTTCGTAGGGGTTTTTAGGGGTTGTAGGGGTTTGTAGGGGTTCGTAGGGGTTTTTAGGGGTTGTAGGGGTTTGTAGGGGTTTGTTGGGGTTTTTAGGGGTTGTAGGGGTTTGTAGGGGTTGTAGGGGTTTTTAGGGGTTGTAGGGGTTTGTAGGGGTTTGTAGGGGTTTTTAGGGGTTGTAGGGGTTTGTAGGGGTTGTAGGGGTTTGTAGAGGTTTGTAGGGGTTTGTAGGGGTTTGTAGGGCTTTGTAGGGGTTTGTAGGGGTTTGTAGGGGTTTGTAGGGGTTGTAGGAGTTTGTAGGGGTTTGTAGGGGTTGTTAGGGGTTTGTAGGGGTTTGTAGGCTTTGTAAGGGTTTGTAGGGGTTTGTAGGGATTGTAGGGGTTTGTAGGTTTGTAGGGGTTTGTAGGGGTTTGTAGGCGTTGTAGGGGTTTGTAGGGGTTTGTAGGGATTGTAGGGGTTAGTAGGGGTTTGTAGGGTTTTGTAGGGGTTTTTAGGGGTTGTAGGGGTTTGTAGGGGTTTGTAGGGGTTTCTAGGGGTTGTAGGGGTTTGTAGGGGTTTTTAGGGGTTGTAGGGGTTTGTAGGGGTTTGTAGGGGTTTTTAGGGGTTTTTAGGGGTTGTAGGGGTTTGTAGGGGTTTTTAGGGGTTGTAGGGGTTTGTAGGGGTTGTAGGGGTTTGTAGGGGTTTGTAGGGGTTTTTAGGGGTTGTAGGGGTTTTTAGGGGTTTTTAGGGGTTGTAGGGGTTTGTAGGGGTTTGTAGGGGTTTCTAGGGGTTGTAGGGGTTTTTAGGGGTTGTAGGGGTTTGTAGGGGTTTGTAGGGGTTTGTAGGGGTTTGTAGGGGTTTTTAGGGGTTGTAGGGGTTTGTAGGGGTTTGTAGGGGTTGAAGGGGTTTGTAGGGGTTTTTAGGGGTTTGTAGGGGTTTTTAGGGGTTGTAGGGGTTTGTAGGGGTTTGTAGGGGTTTTTAGGGGTTGTAGGGATTTTTAGGGGTTTGTAGGGGTTCGTAGGGGTTTTTAGGGGTTGTAGGGGTTTGTAGGGGTTTGTTGGGGTTTTTAGGGGTTGTAGGGGTTTGTAGGGGTTGTAGGGGTTTTTAGGGGTTGTAGGGGTTTGTAGGGGTTTGTAGGGGTTTTTAGGGGTTGTAGGGGTTTGTAGGGGTTGTAGGGGTTTGTAGAGGTTTGTAGGGGTTTGTAGGGGTTTGTAGGGGTTTTTAGGGGTTGTAGGGGTTTGTAGGGGTTTGTAGGGGTTTTTAGGGGTTGTAGGGGTTTGTAGGGGTTTTTAGGGGTTTGTAGGGGTTGTAGGGGTTTGTAGGGGTTTGTAGGGGTTTGTAGGGGTTGTAGGGGTTTGTAGGGTTTGTAGGGGTTGTAGGGGTTTCTAGGGGTTGTAGGGGTTTGTAGGGGTTTTTAGGGGTTTCTAGGGGTTGTAGGGGTTTCTAGGGGTTGTAGGGGTTTGTAGGGGTTTTTAGGGGTTTCTAGGGGTTGTAGGGGTTTGTAGGGGTTTTTAGGGGTTTCTAGGGGTTGTAGGGGTTTGTAGGGGTTGTAGGGGTTTGTAGGGGTTTTTAGGGGTTTGTAGGGGTTTGAAGGGCTTTGTAGGGGTTTGTAGGGGTTTGTAGGGGTTTGTAGGGGTTGTAGGAGTTTGTAGGGGTTTGTAGGGGTTGTTAGGGGTTTGTAGGGGTTTGTAGGCTTTGTAGGGGTTTGTAGGGGTTTGTAGGGATTGTAGGGGTTTGTAGGTTTGTAGGGGTTTGTAGGGGTTTGTAGGCGTTGTAGGGGTTTGTAGGGGTTTGTAGGGATTGTAGGGGTTAGTAGGAGTTTGTAGGGTTTTTAGGGGTTTGTAGGGGTTGTAGGGTTCGTAGGAGTTCTAATTAATTCCTACAGCAACGATAACCTCACGCGAGCTGCATGCAGCTCGCGCCGCACGCAAAATCTAGTCTATATATTATAAAGCTAAATAACGGTGACTGATTGACATGTTTGTTCTCCTAGAAGGAGTCGGTTTAGGGGGGGGGTATGTTTGGGGGAAGTTTAGGGGGGGTCAATCTCACCAGGAATTAGGCATTGACATTTCGAAAAAACCGAGATGACAGCTGTCAGATTTGACAGCTCCTAAACGGTTACAGGTAGGGTTTTCAAAATGGGAGGGTAGAAAGAGGGGGGAAAAAAATTAAAAAAAATTGAAAAAAAAAAAAAAAAAAAAAGATGGCGGCTTCGGAATTTGACTTTGAATTTTACCGATTTTCATACTCCACTTTGGCGGGGTGCTTTGTTCTGGCAACATTGGCGTACGGTGAATCTGTTTTGCTTCAATAATTGCCAGTATCCTGTAGAATGACGTGTAAGTACGGCTTTTTCGAAATTCAAAATGGCGGACGCTGTGGCGGCCATTTTGTAAAAAGCAAAAATTTTCCAAATTTTCCAACCCGAAAATGACGCTGTTGGCAACACCCGAGCCTGAAGACTTGTATCGGGCGGTCGTGTAGAACGGTGAAGAGTGTTGCCTGGCGAGAAAATTTTCCCCATTTTTCGGGTAATTTCCGAGATTTTCCCCAAAAAGGTGAAAAGTAGAAATAATGACATTTTAAATCAAAATTTGATGCAGTATCGTTGAAAAGGTCAATGCGAATAACATTTGACCATTTTTGTTCCCCTCAGCTGGCAACACTGGAATCAGGCGAACTTTATTTATTTTTGGGCCCGACTTTTACGCGAGCTCTAGATTCCTTCTACGAAAGTTTCCAAATTTAAATTTTGTTTATGCAGAAACCTTGTCGGTGAACTGCTTAATATGGGAAAACTATACGTTTTTTGAAATTTTTGAATACGGACAATTTGGCGGCCATATTGTAAAAAGACAAAATTTTCAAAATTTTCCATGTGAAAAATGAGGCATTTGGCAACACCCGAGCCGGACGACTTGTATGGGGCGGTTGTGTAGAACGATGAAGAGTGTTGCCTGGCTAGAAAATTTTCCCCATTTTTCGGGTAATTTCCGAGATTTTCCCCAAAAAAGTGAAAATTAGAAATATTGACATTTTGAATCAAAATTTGATGAGGTATCGTTTAAAAGGTCCATGCGAATGACATTTGACCATTTTTGTCGCTTTCAATTTGGCAACACTGGGAAAAAGCAAACTTTTTAAGTTTTGGGCCCGACTCTTACGCGAGCTCTAGATTCCTTCTACGAAAGTTTCCAAATTCAAATTTTGTTTATGCAGAAACCTTGTCGGTGAACTGCTTAATATGGGAAAACTATACGTTTTTTGAAATTTTTGAATATGGTCAATTTGGCGGCCATTTTGTAAAATGACGAAATTTTCAAAATTTTCCAAGTGAAAAATGAGGCTGTTGGCAACACCCGAGCTGGACATTTTGTATGAAGCTATTGTGTAAAACGATGAAAAGTGTTGCCTGGATTAAAAAAAATCCCCATTTTCCGGGTATTTTCCGAGATTTTCCCCAAAAACCTGAAAAGTAAAAAAAAATACAATTTGAATCAAAATTTGATGAGGTATCGTTTAGAAGCTCTATGCGAATGACATTTGACTATTTTCGTTCCCCTCAGCTGGCAACACTGGGAGCAGTCGAAGGTGTTATTTTTGGGCCCAACTCGGCTACTTTCCTTTTTTTTCCACTACGAAAGTTGCCATGCGCAAATTCTGAGTATGCACAAGTGTTGCCACTGAACTTCTCCATCTTGGTTATTTTATTCGTTTTTTCGAAATTCAAAATGGTGGATGCTGTGGCGGCCATTTTGTAAAAAGACGAAATTTTCTGAATTTTACAACTGGAAAATGAGGCTGTTGGCAACACCCGAACCGGAAGACTTGTATGGGGCGGTTGTGTAGAACAGTAAAGAGTGTTGCCTGGCGAGAAAATTTTTCCCATTTTTCGGGTAATTTCCGAGATTTTCCTCAAAAAGGTGAAAAGTAGAAATAATGACATTTTATATCAAAATTTGATGTAGTATCGTTGAAAAGGTCCATGCAAATGACATTTGACCATTTTTGTCCCCCTCAGCTGGCAACACTGGGATCAGGCGAACTTTGTAATTTTTGGGCCCGACTCGGCTACTTTCCTTATTTTTCCACTACGAAAGTTGTCATGCGCAAATTCTGAGTATGCACAAGTGTTGCCACTGAATTGTTCCATATGGGAAAATTATTGGTTTTTTGAAATTCAAAATGGCGGACGCTGTGGCGGCCATTTTGTAAAAAGCAGAAATTTTCCAAATTTTCCAAGTGAAAAATGAGGCTGTTGGCAACACCCGAGCCGGATATGTTGTATAGGGTCATTGTGTAAAACAATGAAAAGTATTGCCTGGTGAAAAAAAAATCCCCATTTTCCGGGTATTTTCCGAGATTTTTCATAAAATGTAAAAAAAAAAAAAAATGGTATTTTGAATCAAAATTTGATGTAGACTTGAAGGAGAGGACCATGAGAGTAACTTTTGACTATTTTGGTTGCATTGAGTTGGCAACACTGGGAGCATGCGAGTAGTGAAATTTTCGGGTCCGACTCGGCTACGAGCTCAAGTTTCCTTTTACCAATGTTGCCATATGGCAATTCTGTTTATGCAGAAATGTGGCCAGTGCCCTGCTTAATCTTTGACATTCTATTCGTTATTTCAAAATAAAAGATGGCGGACGCTGTGGCGGCCATTTTGTAAAAAGATGAAATTTTCTGAATTTTACAACTGGAAAATGAGGCTTTTGGCAACACCCGAGCTGGACAACTTGTATGGAGTTGTTGTGTAAAACGATGAAAAGTGTTGCCTGGTTAAAAAAAAATCCCCATTTTTCGGGTATTTTCCGAGATTTTCCATAAAATGTAAAAAAAAAAAAAATGGTATTTTGTATCAAAATTTGATGATGACTTGAAGAAGAGGACCATGTGAGTGACTTTTGACTATTTTGGTTGCAGTGAGTTGGCAACACTGGGAGCATGCGAGTAGTGAAATTTTCGGGTCCGACTCGACTACGAGTTCAAGTTTCCTTCTACCAAAGTTGCCATATGGCAATTCTGTTTATGCAGAAATGTTGCCAGTGCACTGCTTCATCTTTAATATTCTATTCGTTTTTTCAAAATAAAAGATGGCGGTCGCTGTGGCGGCCATTTTGTAAAAATATGAAATTTTCCAAATTTTCCAAGTGAAAAATGAGGCTGTTGGCAACTCCCGAGCCGGACAACTTGTATGGGGCGGTTGTTTAGAATGACAAAAAGTGTTGCCTGGTGAAAGAAAAATCACCATTTTCCGGGTATTTTCCGAGATTTTCCGCAAAAACATGAAAATAATATAAATTATGACAGTATGGATTACAATTTGATGCGGTATTGCAGAGGAAATCCATACTGAACCGTTACCAGTATCAAGAGCTGTTTCCCGGTCAAAACGATTTCCTCCATTTATTGAGTAATAACAATATAAAAAAAGTTGGAATTTCAATTCAGAAATTTGACTTTGAGATTTTTTTTTTGTTTTATTACCACGCGAGCTGCTTGCAGCTCGCGCCTCAATGAAAAATATCGAACAAAAAATAAACAAATTACCTACACAAAAAAAAATCTAATCACATGCCATAGTATACACTGGTCCTCGGTAGGTTGTTAGGTTTTTTTTTTTATACTATTTCATAGTTTTTGCACGCAAAAAAACTTCTAATCAAATGCCATAGTATGTAGAGGTTGTAGGGGTTTAAAGGGGTTTGTAGGGGTTTGTAGGGGTTGTAGGGTTTGTAGGGGGTTGTAGGGGCTTGTAGGGGTTGTAGGGGTTTTTAGGGGTTGTAGGGGATTGTAGGGGTTTGTAGGGGTTTGTAGGGGTTTTTAGGGGTTGTAGGGGTTTGTAGGGGTTTGTAGGGGTTTCTAGGGGTTGTAGGGGTTTGTAGGGGTTGTAGGGTTTGTAGGGGTTTGTAGGGGTTTGTAGGGGTTTGTAGGGGTTGTAGGGGCTTGTAGGGGTTGTAGGGGTTTGTAGGGGTTTGTAGGGTTTTGTAGGGTTTGTAGGGGTTTGTAGGGTTTGTAGGGGTTTGTAGGGGTTGTAGGGGTTGTAGGGGTTTGTAGGGGTTTGTAGGGGTTTTTAGGGGTTGTAGGGGTTGTAGGGGTTTGTAGGGGTTTTAGGGGTTTGTAGGGGTTTGTAGGGGTTTGTAGGGGTTTGTAGGGGTTTGTAGGGGTTTTTAGGGGTTGTAGGGGTTTGTAGGGGTTTTAGGGGTTTGTAGGGGTTTGTAGGGGTTGTAGGGGTTTGTAGGGGTTTGTAGGGGTTTGTAGGGGTTTCTAGGGGTTTGTAGGGGTTGTAGGGGTTTGTAGGGGTTTTTAGGGGTTGTAGGGGTTTGTAGGGGTTTGTAGGGGTTTTTAGAGGTTGTAAGGGTTTGTAGGGGTTTGTACGGGTTTGTAGGGGTTTTTAGGGGTTGTAGGGGTTTGTAGGGGTTTGTAGGGGTTGTAGGGGTTTGTAGGGGTTTGTAGGGGTTTTAGGGGTTTGTAGGGGTTTGTAGGGGTTGTAGGGGTTTGTAGGGGTTTGTAGGGGTTTCTAGGGGTTGTAGGGGTTTGTAGGGGTTGTAGGGGTTTTTAGGGGTTTGTAGGGGTTTGTAGGGGTTTTTAGGGGTTTGTAGGGGTTTGTAGGGGTTGTAGGGGTTTGTAGGGGCTGTAGGGGTTTGTAGGGGTTTGTAGGGGTTTGTAGGGGTTTCTAGGGGTTGTAGGGGTTTGTAGGGGTTGTAGGGGTTTGTAGGGGTTTGTAGGGGTTTTTAGGGGTTGTAGGGGTTGTAGGGGTTTGTAGGGGTTTGTAGGGGTTTTTAGGGGTTGTAGGGATTTTTAGGGGTTTGTAGGGGTTTGTAGGGGTTGTAGGGGTTTGTAGGGGTTTGTAGGGGTTTTTAGGGGTTGTAGGGGTTTGTAGGGGTTTTTAGGGGTTGTAGGGGTTTGTAGGGGTTTGTAGGGGTTTGTAGGGGTTTGTAGGGGTTGTAGGGGTTTGTAGGGGTTTGTAGGGGTTTCTAGGGGTTATAGGGTTTTGTAGGGGTTGTAGGGGTTTGTAGGGTTTTGTAGGGGTTGTAGGGGTTTGTAGGGGTTTGTAGGGGTTGTAGGGGTTTGTAGGGGTTTGTAGGGGTTTGTAGGGGTTTCTAGGGGTTGTAGGGTTTTGTAGGGGTTGTAGGGGTTTGTAGGGTTTTGTAGGGGTTGTAGGGGTTTGTAGGGGTTTGTAGGGGTTGTAGGGGTTTGTAGGGGTTTGTAGGGGTTTTAGGGGTTTGTAGGGGTTTGTAGGGGTTGTAGGGGTTTGTAGGGGTTTGTAGGGGTTTCTAGGGGTTGTAGGGGTTTGTAGGGGTTGTAGGGGTTTTTAGGGGTTTGTAGGGGTTTGTAGGGGTTTTTAGGGGTTGTAGGGGTTTGTAGGGGTTTGTAGGGGTTGTAGGGGTTTGTAGGGGCTGTAGGGGTTTGTAGGGGTTTGTAGGGGTTTGTAGGGGTTTCTAGGGGTTGTAGGGGTTTGTAGGGGTTGTAGGGGTTTGTAGGGGTTTGTAGGGGTTTTTAGGGGTTGTAGGGGTTGTAGGGGTTTGTAGGGGTTTGTAGGGGTTTTTAGGGGTTGTAGGGGTTTGTAGGGGTTTTTAGGGGTTGTAGGGGTTTGTAGGGGTTTGTAGGGGTTTGTAGGGGTTTGTAGGGGTTGTAGGGGTTTGTAGGGGTTTGTAGGGGTTTGTAGGGGTTTCTAGGGGTTATAGGGTTTTGTAGGGGTTGTAGGGGTTTGTAGGGTTTTGTAGGGGTTGTAGGGGTTTGTAGGGTTTTGTAGGGGTTGTAGGGGTTTGTAGGGGTTTGTAGGGGTTGTAGGGGTTTGTAGGGGTTTGTAGGGGTTTGTAGGGGTTTTTAGGGGTTGTAGGGGTTTGTAGGGGTTTGTAGGGGTTTGTAGGGGTTTGTAGGGGTTGTAGGGGTTTGTAGGGGTTTGTAGGGGTTTGTAGGGGTTTCTAGGGGTTATAGGGTTTTGTAGGGGTTGTAGGGGTTTGTAGGGTTTTGTAGGGGTTGTAGGGGTTTGTAGGGGTTTGTAGGGGTTTGTAGGGGTTTGTAGGGGTTTGTAGGAGTTTGTAGGGGTTTCTAGGGGTTGTAGGGTTTTGTAGGGGTTGTAGGGGTTTGTAGGGTTTTGTAGGGGTTGTAGGGGTTTGTAGGGGTTTGTAGGGGTTTTTAGGGGTTGTAGGGGTTGTAGGGGTTTGTAGGGGTTTTAGGGGTTTGTAGGGGTTTGTAGGGGTTTGTAGGGGTTTGTAGGGGTTTGTAGGGGTTTTTAGGGGTTGTAGGGGTTTGTAGGGGTTTTAGGGGTTTGTAGGGGTTTGTAGGGGTTGTAGGGGTTTGTAGGGGTTTGTAGGGGTTTGTAGGGGTTTCTAGGGGTTTGTAGGGGTTGTAGGGGTTTGTAGGGGTTTTTAGGGGTTGTAGGGGTTTGTAGGGGTTTGTAGGGGTTTTTAGAGGTTGTAAGGGTTTGTAGGGGTTTGTACGGGTTTGTAGGGGTTTTTAGGGGTTGTAGGGGTTTGTAGGGGTTTGTAGGGGTTGTAGGGGTTTGTAGGGGTTTGTAGGGGTTTTAGGGGTTTGTAGGGGTTTGTAGGGGTTGTAGGGGTTTGTAGGGGTTTGTAGGGGTTTCTAGGGGTTGTAGGGGTTTGTAGGGGTTGTAGGGGTTTTTAGGGGTTTGTAGGGGTTTGTAGGGGTTTTTAGGGGTTGTAGGGGTTTGTAGGGGTTTGTAGGGGTTGTAGGGGTTTGTAGGGGCTGTAGGGGTTTGTAGGGGTTTGTAGGGGTTTGTAGGGGTTTCTAGGGGTTGTAGGGGTTTGTAGGGGTTGTAGGGGTTTGTAGGGGTTTGTAGGGGTTTTTAGGGGTTGTAGGGGTTGTAGGGGTTTGTAGGGGTTTGTAGGGGTTTTTAGGGGTTGTAGGGATTTTTAGGGGTTTGTAGGGGTTGTAGGGGTTTGTAGGGGTTTGTAGGGGTTTTTAGGGGTTGTAGGGGTTTGTAGGGGTTTTTAGGGGTTGTAGGGGTTTGTAGGGGTTTGTAGGGGTTTGTAGGGGTTTGTAGGGGTTGTAGGGGTTTGTAGGGGTTTGTAGGGGTTTGTAGG
Organism: Epirrita christyi; assembly: GCA_951392215.1. Taxonomy (NCBI): domain Eukaryota; kingdom Metazoa; phylum Arthropoda; class Insecta; order Lepidoptera; family Geometridae; genus Epirrita; species Epirrita christyi. Next base: position 10,700,936 of record OX595835.1, on the reverse strand, counting down.
GGTTTCTAGGGGTTATAGGGTTTTGTAGGGGTTGTAGGGGTTTGTAGGGTTTTGTAGGGGTTGTAGGGGTTTGTAGGGGTTTGTAGGGGTTGTAGGGGTTTGTAGGGGTTTGTAGGGGTTTGTAGGGGTTTCTAGGGGTTGTAGGGTTTTGTAGGGGTTGTAGGGGTTTGTAGGGTTTTGTAGGGGTTGTAGGGGTTTGTAGGGGTTTGTAGGGGTTTGTAGGGATTTGTAGGGGTTTGTAGGGGTTTGTAGGGGTTTGTAGGGGTTTCTAGGGGTTGTAGGGGTTGTAGGGGTTTGTAGGGGTTTGTAGGGGTTTTTAGGGGTTGTAGGGGTTTGTAGGGGTTTTTAGGGGTTGTAGGGTTTTGTAGGGGTTGTAGGGGTTTGTAGGGTTTTGTAGGGGTTGTAGGGGTTTGTAGGGGTTTGTAGGGGTTGTAGGGGTTTGTAGGGGCTGTAGGGGTTGTAGGGGTTTGTAGGGTTTTGTAGGGGTTGTAGGAGTTTGTAGGGGTTTGTAGGGGTTGTAGGGGTTTGTAGGGGCTGTAGGGGTTTGTAGGGGTTTGTAGGGGTTTGTAGGGGTTTCTAGGGGTTGTAGGGGTTTGTAGGGTTTGTAGGGGTTTGTAGGGGTTTTTAGGGGTTGTAGGGGTTGTAGGGGTTTGTAGGGGTTTTTAGGGGTTGTAGGGATTTTTAGGGGTTTGTAGGGGTTTTTAGGGGTTGTAGGGGTTTGTAGGGGTTTGTAGGGGTTTTTAGGGGTTGTAGGGGTTTGTAGGGGTTGTAGGGGTTTGTAGGGGTTTTAGGGGTTTGTAGGGGTTTGTAGGGGTTGTAGGGGTTTGTAGGGGTTTGTAGGGGTTTGTAGGGGTTTCTAGGGGTTGTAGGGTTTTGTAGGGGTTGTAGGGGTTTGTAGGGTTTTGTAGGGGTTGTAGGGGTTTGTAGGGGTTTGTAGGGGTTTGTAGGGGTTTGTAGGGATTTGTAGGGGTTTGTAGGGGTTTGTAGGGGTTTGTAGGGGTTTCTAGGGGTTGTAGGGGTTTGTAGGGTTTGTAGGGGTTTGTAGGGGTTTTTAGGGGTTGTAGGGGTTTGTAGGGGTTTGTAGGGGTTGTAGGGGTTTGTAGGGGTTGTAGGGGTTTGTAGGGGCTTGTAGGGGTTTGTAGGGGTTTGTAGGGGTTTGTAGGGGTTTCTAGGGGTTGTAGGGGTTTGTAGGGGTTTGTAGGGGTTTCTAGGGGTTTCTAGGGGTTTGTAGGGGTTTGTAGGGGTTGTAGGGGTTTGTAGGGGTTTTTAGGGGTCGTAGAGGTTTGTAGGGGTTTGTAGGGGTTTTTAGGGGTTTGTAGGGGTTTGTAGGGGTTTGTAGGGGTTTCTAGGGGTTGTAGGAGTTTGTAGGGGTTGTAGGGGTTTGTAGGGGTTTGTAGGGGTTTTTAGGGGTTGTAGGGGTTGTAGGGGTTTGTAGGGGTTTGTAGGGGTTTTTAGGGGTTGTAGGGATTTTTAGGGGTTTGTAGGGGTTTGTAGGGGTTGTAGGGGTTTGTAGGGGTTTGTAGGGGTTTTTAGGGGTTGTAGGGGTTTGTAGGGGTTTTTAGGGGTTTGTAGGGGTTTGTAGGGGTTTTAGGGGTTTGTAGGGGTTTGTAGGGGTTGTAGGGGTTTGTAGGGGTTTGTAGGGGTTTGTAGGGGTTTGTAGGGGTTTCTAGGGGTTGTAGGGTTTTGTAGGGGTTGTAGGGGTTTGTAGGGGTTGTAGGGGTTTGTAGGGGTTTGTAGGGGTTGTAGGGGTTTGTAGGGGTTTGTAGGGGTTTGTAGGGGTTTCTAGGGGTTGTAGGGTTTTGTAGGGGTTGTAGGGGTTTGTAGGGTTTTGTAGGGGTTGTAGGGGTTTGTAGGGGTTTGTAGGGGTTGTAGGGGTTGTAGGGGTTTGTAGGGGTTGTAGGGGCTTGTAGGGATTTGTAGGGGTTGTAGGGGTTTGTTACAATTACAACAGCAACAAAACAACACGCGAGCTGCATGCAGCTCGCGCCGCACGCAAAATCTAGTTTTATATATACAAGTAAAATGTTGTCTGTTTGAGAGTGTGTTTCAGCTGGGCTAACCTTTACTAAATATGGTACATAAAATCCTGGGTTCAAGCATAGAAGACGTCATATCCCGAAATTGATTTCCCTCGGGAAAATAACACATGTAAAAACGCAGGCAACCGCTTGTGAACAAATAATTTAGATATTTATGGGTAAGTAGTATCCGCCCATGGCTTTGCTTGCGTTATAAAAAGTAAAAAAAAAGTAAAAGTATCTAAATCCAGGGGCTTAACTCTTGTTATTATTTGACATAATCACATCTCAGTCAACTTTCGATTAATCATCAACCTTTCTGTCGCTCAGGAAGGCGTTTGTTACAGCGACAAAGATAACGTATGCACAATACATTTAAAAAATATTGCGTTTTTCCCTTAAGTGAACGGCATTCACCCTGCTTCCTCTACGTATACATAATGTCGCGCGCTCTTCAAGTATGGCAAGTGTACAAAACAACATATTGTTTAAGCTATATTTGGTGTGTTTATGATGTAGACTTGATATCTCACAATATAAATATGTATATATATATATATACAATATAAAACAGCATGTAAGTACTTAATCACTAAACTTATGTTAGAAATAAAATAGTGATCATATTTGCCTAAATACATAACACCCAACAGTGACATATATAGTTCTGATCCCACACTAGGATTCCCTTTATCGTGGTGTATCAGGAACTACGAGTACTACCATGGTACCACAACACCTAGACCCGTAACAAATATTTACAGATCATGCATACATTTGTCCCGCAGCGGGAATCGAACCCGCACCTCTTGCGTCTTAGCTGCCCGCCGCGCCATATCATGTAGAACCATATTGTAGTCATTATCAAATGGGCTAGACGATGAACAATGTACAGGTTAATTATTTATTTTACTAATATATTCCCGTCAGTTCGAGGAACTCTCTCACATTCCATCTCTGCATATAACCTTTAAGTGGGTAGGTCTAGGTAAGCAAAATTTTTACGTTTGTTTACTGCTAACACTTCTACAGAATTTAAAATATACAATTAGAAAAATATTGTTGTGCAACGGTTTTAGATATCGGTATGGTATACAGTTATTAGAAAAAGTAGATATGAGTATTAATGATACCTACAACCAAATTTTAACAAAAATAGCCAAGCCGATTTGGCGTGAAGGTACAACACACATAAGAATGTTACCATCTTTAATTTAACCTTTATACGTTTGTGGGGATCAACTGCGAAAAACAAATGTCGATAATCAAGTCTTTTTCAAGCAACAGGTTGCCCCTATACAAGTATTCGTTTCCTAGAGAAAACTGTGCCGTGTATCCGCCCCAAGAATAGACCCCTCCGTCTCCTCCCGTAGATGTCGAAAAGGCGACTAAAGGATACTACCAGGAGATGGGTAGTAACATCCTCCTGACTACTTAGCACTACTTAGCACCAGTCGGCCTACAAAGCGTGGTGATTTCATCATTAATTGGATGGTGGTGGCATCGTCCAGCAGTGGACATCAACCGGCTGATGATAATGATTATGATGACGAGAGAAAATGAATTAAATGCTGCTGTAGGTAGTCCCTCTGGTAGTAGCTATTCGAGTTAAATTTAAACCATTGACTCCATTCAAATGTGATTTAAGCGCTTCACTAAGTTCACACATCCGTATGAATGCTTTAACACAATTACTATCACGTATAGCATGACTGTTCTAGCACTAATAGTTTAGTGATGCGGAAAATCCAGTGGAAGGTGAGCGGATGTCTTCATTGTCTGAGACCATCGGCCGGTAACGAGGTTAATCTGATCCGACCCTGGGGCGTGATACGTCATGCAATGAAGAGTTTGAGGATTTAATACAAAGAAAACGGAATTTTATTTGAATATCTCGTAAAAAATAGTATGTTTTTCAAGTCCTAGTCATCAATCTAACTATTATACACAACTAAGCGATTGTATTTTTATAATTTTTGAACGAATAATTTACATGATTTTGAAACCAAAACGAAAATAACTTTGTCATATGTATAATTATGTAAATAAGCAGGCGTGCAATGAAATAGGGTGACTTAGAAAAACTACAATAGGCACCTCCCAAACTATGCAATTATAATTCATTGAAATATAAATCAGATTAAAATATATTTTATACGCCATTATATACAAAATCTTTTTGTAAAATCTTCAACAGTCTTTCCACCACCTCCACTGCTGACGAAACAATGGAAGCCATAGAATGCAATGGGGGGATTTGCCATAATCACCACGCTTGGCAAGCGGATTGGTGATTGCAGTTTGGTGTTAAGTACTCGGGTGGATGCTGCTGCCCATCCCCTGGTGTAATCCCTTAGTAAGACTTTTACTACATCCACAGTAGGAGAAGGAGGGGGTCTATGCTTAGGCCAGATACACCACAACAAAAAATTACTTAATAATTATTAATTAAACGTTATCTGTAATAAGGTATACAGGGTGTTTTTTTTAAATGGGACAGTATGGGGATATCCGAATCCATAAGAGATACGGGAAAACTGTCTTTGAAACCATTTGCTCATTTTGTATGAAAATGATTTTGGCATAGTTATTTTTTTGGTCAAGCGTGAGTTTTCCATAAAAATGAGTAGTTTTGATCAAAAATTTTTTTTATGCATATCGACTCAGTTTCATGTAAGGATTGTTTCATTGTATGGGAAGAAAAAAATCTGAGCTGCAGAAGCTAGTCAAATTTAATATAATGTTTTCTCATACAAATTGTAAGTAATCTGGTACCTACGTTAATAAAACTATCACAATAAATTTTCAAAATGGAGGCCATTTTGCTGTTTCCAGGTACGGGCACGTTTCAGAACATCTCTAGTGGCATTAGACAAAGATGTGTGGTGAATGTTGTTCTACTGCTCTGATGGTTTCGTGAAATGAGAAAAATCAGAGCTGTAGAAGTTAGACAAACTTTAATAAGAAAATCTTTGTCTAAGGCCACAAGAGGTATTCTGAAACGTACCCGTACCTGGAAAAAGCAAGAGGGAGGTCATTTTGAAAATTTATTGCGATAGTTTTATTAACGTAGGTACCAGATTACTTACAATTTGTATGAGAAAACATTTTATTAAATTTGACTAACTTCTGCTGCTCAGATTTTTTTCTTCCGATACAATGAAACAATCCTTACATGAAACTGAGTCGATATGCATAAAAAAAATTTTTGATCAAAACTACTCATTTTTATGGAGAACTCACGCTTGACCAAAAAAATAACTATGCCAAAATCATTTTCATACAAAATCAGCAAATGGTTCCAAAGACAGTTTTCCCGTATCTCTTATGGATTCGGTTATCCCCATACTGTCCCATTTAAAAAAAACAGCTGTATATTTACTATTATAAGGTATATATTTTTTTATTTTTTTGTTTATATAAGTAATAATTTTACTGTACATTTCTCATGTAGCCTGAAATAAACTATATTATTAATATTTTAATTTTATTTATTATTTTTCTATTTGATTTACTTTGATAAAAATATTTAAATCTACGATTGGAATTTTGCTTACAAGTCTAATAAAGCTAATCGAACTTTATATTGTTTTCTTAACATATTTTTATAAAATTGAGATCAAAAATTTCATACATTTTGGTTCAAAAAATAACGTGACAAACTGCAATGGGAAGAACGGACGGACGGTTTGAACTTGTCGGACTACGGAACCCTAAAAACCATCGCTTTTGTGATTTTTGTATTCGGTTTTAACTAAATCAGTTTCAACCAAGTAAGTTTTATAATTTTGTTTCACCATCTATAATTTTTCAGCATGAATGAGGTAGTTAGTGAACATGTTTCTGTATTTTACGCTGATAGAAATAATTTGATCACAAGTTAAATCCTGCCTACCTGCCACACAAACTGACGGGCCCATTGATATGCAGAACCTCGTTTTATTTTTATTTAAATTGCGTTTATTATTATAGGCACCCGTTCGTGAAACAAGTACAAATCATTGAAATGGAAATTGAACGATATGTGTGTCCGTGCGAATAAAAGGCGATGATTGACACCTGATTGAATTTTAACATCAAACAAATAGTAGGTATTGTTTACAGGGTATATGTGTATTACAGGCTGTCCAATTCAATAGTATCAAGCGGAAATTTCTACGTAGAGCACCCTATACACCCGTGTATATTTCGCAATTATTTTTTGTTTAAAGTTGTGGCCATGTTTTTCATCTTATCAACTGCCTATCTCGGATTTAACATCAAATTAAGTCTTCATTGTACCAATAGAAGTAACACAAGCGTACCTAATCATTAGAAATTGTCACGCAAAGACACACCAAGAATTGGGACACGAAAAGCATTTTCCTATTAAGCACATTCGGATATTCACTCGTGCAAATATGCGCGATACCGAATTTCATGGAGGAGCGAATCGAGTGCGTGTCGTGCATTCTGTCTCTATCGGATATTGTCGTGGGTGTATTGTGTTGGCACATTGTTCCTTATCTTCTTTTAGTTTTTTAATACATTTTTTGACCTCGTTGCAGTTAATTTATCAGAAAAAGTTTCAGTCCACTAGTAGTATTAAACAAGAACAAATTTTAAAACTAATTTACATATTTTCATAATAATTCTTACGTATGTATTATATATATCGGTAGAAAGATTGATATAGGTGGACTTGGGACTCGATACCTGACTGCTGGTTTTGTTTTAAATGGCTTTGGCTAGATAGATGGGTCGTGAAACCTGTCACGTGTAATATGAAAAGCTAACTACTAAGCAAAAAGTGGCCACGTATTGAATAAATAATCTGGACTTGCCTCTCACTGGATAGATATATATAAAATAATTTAGTGCACAAAATAATATAAAAAAAAATAAACAATTTCAAAAACAGAAACTAAAACTATGTTATAAAATGAGTGGTCTTATCACTTTGTGGCGTTTGTATTTCTACCAGCCAACCTTTGGACAGAATGGACTGTATTAAATTTACTACCCTCTAGTAGAAACTACTTTATTTTAGAAAAATTACGACTATACACCACGTACTTTACTATTCTCCTGCTAAAGTTTCATTTACCATTTTGAGGTCCTTCCTCATGAGCACCGACCGCGACCACGCTCAAAGGTAAAGTACGTGGTATATAGTCATCATTTTTCTAAAATGATACCAAGCCACGATAACTTCAATTCTATAACTACTTTATTGTTAAAACTACCGATTCAAATGTAGCAAAATCTTCTATCTACCTGCGGCGAGCTTCGAATCATTTGCGAGCATGGATTTAATTTGCTGGTAATGATCGAGGTGGCCTCCGATCGCGTCTTGTATATTTTATCAAAATATTCCTATACCGAGCCGATCGCCGCCGCAGGTGTCAGTCTATTACAGTCTCATATTTACACTGAGGTGATATAGAGCCGAAAGGAAAATTGGTCGCTTAATAATGAATGTGGGGATAGCTTTATGACGGAAAATCAGGGTGGTCTCTTATTGGCTGTGTTTTTTGAACATTATTATATTGTCTACTTTCATAAAACACTACGTAAACATATAAAGTTACTATAACTATTTATAAATTGTATGTATTATTGAACGAGCGAAGCGAGTTCTCTGAGTCAAGTTGGAAGAATCGGCGTTTGTATGTATGTATGTATGTATGTATGTATGTATGTATGTATGTATGTATGTATGTATGTATGTATGTATGTATGTATGTATGTATGTATGTATGTATGTATGTATGTATGTATGTATGTATGTATGTTTGTCCGTCCGATGAAAACTTCCTAACCGTTAATCCGATCTTCATGAAATTTGGTATGGGGGTAGATAGTATTGGTACAATTTGTAGGTAAGGTTATGAGCTATATCGGTCAGGGGGTTGCTGAGATATTGGGGTCCAAGAGAGGTAAAAAAAAAAAAAGTGAGACAGTCAGATCAAGTGGGGTGTCTAATGACATTGGAGTTCCATGTTTTCGTCAAAAAAATATCTCGAAGATACTTCAAGTTCTCTGGTAATGCTGAAATTTAATATTTAAGTATATTTTATTCTACGGGGAGAAGTCGAAAATTGAGGATTTTTTCTTTGTAATATCCATTTTTAGAGTAGAAAATTTAAATCTTTAAAAATTAGGTAGCAAAACTACAACTAGATGGCACTGCTTAATTAAAAAAAACTTTTTTCTTGCTTCACAAAATCTCTTTCATATGAGAGAAATTGACTCGATAGTTTTAGATTTCTGATGGATCATACATACGAACATACTTACATAGCCGTTAAATACAAAACCCTTTCTTCCCCTCTTAAATTAGTCGGGCTGATAAAGGTGTCATCGCGAGGTCTCAGTTCGGGGCGAACCACTAGTTTAAAGAGTTTTTTTTATACTACTTGGCAAGCAAACAAGCATACGCCCCACCTGATGGAAAGTAGTTACCATAGCCTATGGACGCCTGCAACACCAACAGCAACACACGCGCGCTGCCAACCCTGAGACATAAAGATGAAAATGTGCCTGTAATTTCACCGGCACCCGTACCCTTCAAACCGAAACACAGCAATGCGAACATTACTGCTTGGCGGCAGAAATAGATGCGGTGGTAGTACTTCCCCGGACGAACTCTTTCACAAGAAGTTATACTACTAACAAGAGTGTTGTAGAGTCCAATGAAGTATTTACTCAAACGCAGTATAATTTAAGCTCATGTTTATCAAAGGTTGCCTGGGAAGAGATCTATTTTTAGCAATAGGACTATGGGAATGGCGGACTGCCCATAGTATATATTATAAAGTTTAATTGTATTATTGTGTAGAACAAAGAACTTTAATTAATTCCGTCATTCATCGTGAATACGCGAAGTTAACATAAATCACGATACAAAAGGTTCAATAAAAACAATAAAGCAACCATTTTTATATGATACAGGTTGCCGTAATTTCAGTAAATTTTATTTGCCAATCAAATACTCAGCCAACGGTCCGTACAAATCCCAGATCGGATTCTCGTACGTTGAAATTGGGGTTAGGTATCATTTCCCAATAACGGAACTGCGAAGTATATCCCATCTTTACCCTTGATAACACTCATCTATAGTGTTTCCAATTATTGATCAAATCATTTTCTCATTTCCACATCTTCCCTCGACTTGGATGGTAATAAATGGAAAAAATCGGTACGGATTGATTCCGGATCTCAAGCTTCTTTTATCGAGTTATTCTGCCGTGAAGTCCGTTCCTGTTTTTATATATTTGTATGTATTGCGTATTTGTTCATCATAGGAGGATTAGAACGGACTTCATTACGAAGAGCTAAAATATTTACGAACAAGAACATTATTTCCGATCTTTGCATTTAATAATGAATACTCATTGGTACATGTTGTGTTTGGAATAGGAACGTATACTGAATGTAAATATGCTCATTGGTATTGTACTGGGTCAATATTTATGCGTGTGTATTTCAATAACGTTCAAATACTCAAAGACACTCATTAGATAAAGGCAAATAGCATTATTATCTTCTAAGGAAATTTGTTCGCTAATGTTGTTTCAAGTTATTTCACAAGCTTTTATTGTTATTTAGCCAGCTTTGAGCTTTATCAGAGAAGAAAGAGAGATGTCTTGGAGACATTCCATCATAATATGATTCGTAATTAAGATTCCATTGACATTTTACGGTTATTCGAACAATTCGTATAGCATTTAGGAGGTAAAGTCTCTAATCCAATTAAATGATCCACAAAACTGATCTCGAAATTGCTGTCCGGTTTTTGCTTAGCAATTGAATTACTTACTTTAATTCGAGATCTTACAAGAACTTCTAAAAGTTCACAAGCTATGTTTTCAAGTACGTATTGTTTTAGGAAACCGTTTTATCTGCAACACCTACGAAATCGGAGTATACCCTTTCTAAAAGACCCAACGATAGTCTTATTTCAACTCCACTTTGTCGAAGTGAAATGAATTTGGGAACTCGCAAAACTACAGAAAACACCCCCGGGCGGGGAACTTGATTGCCTTAAAAAATGGGAGGGTCCTTCTTCTTGCGTGTTTATGATATTATCTCGTAGAAGGAATACCGTAGATTCAATATAATAAGAATGGAAATTTATAAGCCACTGGCTTTAGTCCCACGCTCCCTAAACGCCAAGCCAAAAGATACATGTGCGAGACATTTTGAAGGTAGACTTCGAGGACTATGGTGGGACCATTGAAATGTCGAGCTAGGAACACAAGAAAATATCTATGTATTCAATGTGGAAACCGTTATGATTATTTCAGAAGGTATCTTATAATGGAGGTGGCTTGGGTTCAGTGCAGATTCCATTCACATGCATTTAAATTATACCTACCTAATTTACCTAAATGATCCTTATAATTTCAATGAATAAAATACTTTTGACTGAATTTGACTATAATATTTGGTGCCTTTAACTGATCGTGGGTTCACTTTGTGAGATGATAATAATTATTAATTCACATCGGTGTAATATAACTGTGATAGATTGTAATCAATAATTTGTAACTGCATAAGGAAAGCAATTAATTGCTTTTAATTTGAGTTTTAGGTATTTAAAAGGCAAACTTTTGTACTAATTTGCGGTTGATAGCGAGAAAGTTATGGCAGAAACTTTAACAGCATTAAATTACACAATAACACAGTGGTTTAAATGTCCAAAAGTGATTCGCGCACTTAATGTTGATGATGGTATCCTTAGTTTCGTTCAATATCAACATTTTTATAAATTTATTAGCACGGGAACTTTAACAATCAGTGTAACCAACACCTCCGAATTAAAAAATTGTTGTTAATAATTGTAAGTTATTGGAGCTATTAAAATAGCTGCGATATTGACATAACATTAAAGCAAATTTAGATGTAAATAAAATTAATACCTATTTAATTTAGCAAAGTGATTAATGTGTCAATCGATTTAGCTGTCACTTGTTTATCCCAGTCAAAAGCGCCGTGATTCAATTAAGCGAAGCAGTGGCAAAATTTATGCTGTAATAAGAGATGTCTTCTCGTTTTACATTAATTGGACGTCGCTCGCTAAGGTTTAACGATAACTTGTCGTTGAGTGTTAAAAATAACCGTTCATTAAAATGGTTGTATCAAAATTTTCAACAAACATATTTGCCCTATGTTAATGCTCAAAGCTTTAAAGGCTTCTTCTCAAACAACACGCTAAGGCCAACACACGGTGGTATATCAATAGGTATATCACCGTGTGTTGGTTGTTTTCAGGACGAGGAGATAGTGGAGCATGTGATATTGCACTGCACATCCACAAATGAAGCTAGGAAAACCGGACTCCAGGAGCTGATCAAGTCCAATCTTTTTTTTTGTTAGTAGTAGAACTTGTGAAAGATTTCGTCCGGGGAAGTACTACCACCGTACCTATTTCTGCCACCAAGCAGTAGTGTTCGCATTGCTATGTTTCGGTTTGAAGGGTACGAGTGCCGGTGAAATTACAGGCACATGAGACTTTTCATCTTTATGTCTCAGGGTCGGCAGCGCGCGTGTGATGTCTCTGGTGTTACAGGCGTTCATAGGCTACGGTAACTGCTTTCCATCTGGTGGGCCGTAAGCTTGTCTGCTTGCAAAGTAGCATAAAAAAAAAAAAAAAAAACTATTACTCACCCTGGAACACTGAAATAGTGCTGTCAGCAGCCCAGTCTTTCTCCGTTATTTTAAGGAGTTGGGTTGGCTGGGCTAGTTTTAGTTGGGGGGAATAATGCACAATACACTCCAATGCGGGAAGACAATACAGATATCTTATCTCCTCCATTTTGAATTAGAATTAGAATTAGATACCTAGTGGTGAAAACGCTGTATTAACGATATATTCCACATCAGCACACAACATTCAAGAACATTTATTTCGATCAGATGGGGCTCTTGCTTTTATAAAAAAACATTTACTGTCTCTAATTGCGTGTTTTATTGTGACATACAAAGCTTAAAACCTGGGAATTGAGAATTATATAATTAAAATAATTATAAAAAAAATAATTAATAAATAATTAATAATTAATGAATTATAATTTAATTATATTTTAGTTATATTGAGATTCGATACAGACAATACATTTTAAACAATATATTTTTTTGTTGATGGATGGAAGATGATTCTGTCGGAGTGCCTTGGTGTTCTGTGAGAAGAATGTGGGAAAGTTGCTGTTTGACATTATTTTAATATCTTTATTTTTTGATTGTTATTATTCTGTTTGTTCTGTTGTTTTGACTATGTTATTATTATTATTTTTATTGTATTTTAAAGTGAATTAGTTGTTCAATTGTTAATGTTATTTGATTGCGTGTTAAATGTATCATTTAATTAGTGTAATTGGTATGCGTTTGTTATTAAAGTAAAATAAATAATATAAATAATAATAAATAAATATATTTCTCAATTCACAGTAATCGAAAGCGACAAAAAATAATTAGTAAACTAACGCAAACGTGTCTTGTAATTAAAATTCTACGCACAACTTAGCTCACCATGTAATAATTGTTTTTCTTCTGAGCACAGAGCGTCGTCAGGTAGCGAAGCGTGCCCGTTTGAAATTCAAGAAATTATGAGGAACGCCGGCGTTTAATCGAAAAGTACTCTCCTTTGATCTTTGTCGAGTTGCCGTCTACAACGCCTCAGTCTGGCGCGTTCGTGCTCGAATGAATAGTGTGCTGAAATAAGCTCGGGCAAAGAGGACCTCTTACAAAAAAAATCTAATAGTAAGATTTCCCTCGCGCAGTGCAGGATTAGCACTCGATAGCTAATGAAAATGATACCTTAGAATATAAAAGTACTAGAAACTAGTAGTTCCGTTCTTTCTGGGTTTGCCTTTGAGTGCAAATCACCGTTATGGCGTAAAATATTGCACAGCATGCCATAACTATCACGTTTTGATACGTTAGATTGAGCCAACAAAAAGTAATGCAGTTTGGTACAATTCGTGTTTTCCAAAGTTTGCAATAACGTGCACTTTAGTGCTGAATTTTATTTACACTATGCTAAAATAGGACAATTCCGTGCAATTATTACAAAGCTTCGTCCAGTGGTGGACGTCGAACGGCTGATGAATATGATATGCTTTTTGAATAACGATGTTTCTAAACTATGGTTGTTTAATAGTAGTAGTAATAGTAATAGAAGGATACGTTTTGTATTTTCCCTATGTTATAGAAGATTGTTAATCGAGGTTTGTATACCATTGATGTAAAAAATTACTAATCTCAATGAGTGAGTGGAGCGATCGAGAACGCAGTTAGAGGGTACAATTGATGGTAGGTACATCTGATATAAACGTATTACTTTTCATCACTAATGCACCGAAACTAATAAAAAATCTGTTGCGAAGCATCACGAAGTTTCTAAATAGTAAACAAGATTTTACTTTTTTTATTATAAATACCATGAATGTTTCGTGCTTGCCAGTTCGTAGTTCAAAAATTGTCTAAATAGACGAGTATTTGTCAAGGAGATTGTATGATGTTCTACCAGCATATGAATACAAAGAAACTCGTTCGGTTTGCAAACTTACTTACAGCCCTATAATTGAGTTAACTAGACCCTACTTTGCATAAGTGCCAAAAATTTTGTTTTTTGTTACAGAAATGATGATTTTGATGTTCTATCCACATTTTACAGACTTATTAAACAACTTGCTAAATAAAATCTTAAATTACAAAACCAAATTTAGCTTAGTTTAGCGTGTAAAAAGTCCTATTGTGTCAGACACATGCAGCGCATAAATCAGTCAGCACAATAAATAAAGTTTTATCTCGATGGTACCTTTGGGAGTACGGATTTATGAGGTTTTGTGTAGCTCAGCACTGGCTGAGAGAAAACTCAGTGTGTAATGGTACTCGTCACGAATGGACACTGGACTTGCAAGCAAAAGTAAAGTGACTATGTCAAGAAGTGGTATTTGTAAACCTACAGATATCTGATATCAATATTTTTCCAAGCTTTTTAACCGACTTCACAAAAAAGGAGGAGGTTCTCAATTCGGTTGTATTTTTTTTTATAATTGTTACTTTATATCTCCGTTGTTTATAAACCAATTTGGAAAATTCTTTTTTATTTGAATAGATATACTTCCTAGATATATAGATTGGTTCCATTTTTTTCAGAATCCGGTTCTGATGATGGAATCCATGAGGAATTGAGGGAACTCCTCAAATATTGTAGGCAATACATATAGCGATTTTGATATTTTCAATATATAATAATAATATTTATAATATAGCAAGTGTGACAGCAGTATTGCAGGAAAACTAATAGGCAAAATTTGAATGTTCATCACCATTCATGTTCCCTGTGGTTGTGTCACAAAAGCTACTGGCAGGCAATCAAATTTGAATATCTCAAAAACTACAAATAGTTTAAAAATGTACAAACAAAGCCTTTTATATGACACCCCACATGACCTGATATAGACTGACTTTTTTTTACCCCTCTTGGATCTCAACAACTCCTCAACTGATATACCTCATAACCTTACCTACAAATTGTACTAATACTATCTATCTACGTACTTAATTTCATGAAGATCAAATAATAGTTTCGAAAGTTATCCTCAGACTAACATACATATATGCATACAAACATACATACAAATACCAATTCACCCATGTTGACTCAGAAAACTCGCTTTGCTCGATTAATAAATGGTGAATACAATGAAACCGTGCGCGTGTCAGACTCATTTCACCGAAGATTATTCACAGACTGTCGATTTACTAATTTGTAAACAAAAAAGGTACAGGTCTTTTCCGGACACACTACATGACGTCACAAGTATTGTTTTCGACTTTTTGTGGTATTCCCTCCACGTCCCTTTATTAAAAATTTAATTCGTACCAGTACAACGGGGGCAGTTTCTGACAAAATTGTCCTATGAATTAAATCTGATTCATTGGACAGTGAATCTGTTAACGATAAGTTTGACAAGAGGTACAATATAGAGCCTATAAAGAGAAAAAGACACGTCTTATAAAATCTTTCTCAGTTCCATACCCTCGTAACGCATTCATACGACGATAATATCATTGCGATACTGTCAACAGCGGCCTCTATCAGCGTACGCATCTGCGCAGCTATTGCCAAGATTTATAGAGGCGAAGAAAGACCATAAAACGAACTTTATTGTTCCATCAAACCGTCAGCTGACTCTGCAGCATGGATTGCATATAACTATTTGGTATAATGTGTATAATTCGTTATGAAGCGTATCATAATGTTTTTTTTTGACACCCTTATGTTTATTCTTGGGACTGCATAACTAAATGAAATAGTTCCTTTTTGTGTAAAAATAATACTTATTTAATAAGGTTTTTTTGCCAATATTACGTTAGGTACCGCACTATGCGGCAGCGAACAAGTAGAAACTGTGATATCATCGTCGTCGTAGCAGTGTAGCACCGCACTGTTGACGTAGCAAACATTTAGCCACGAGCTACGGCTTTGCTACGCTTCCGTAGCGAGCGAACTCTCATACGCCGTATTTTTAGTTATACTGCGCTGTTTTATTTGTATCATGTTTTTTCGGTATACGCTATTTAATTTGGTCAATTAATATTGAAAATATGAGCCTTCATACATGTGTTAATCTATAGTTATCTGCATTTATAACCAACTGAAATTCCCAGAAGGTAGTTTCACACAATCATATTTTCAAAGTGGGAATACATTTTGTTGATCCGAATGGATTTTGAATTAAACAACCAAGGGTTTACTGAAAAAAAAAACCACTTGCGTGTACTTATAGCCATGTTGTTATTTTTATGTTCATTATTAATGTGATTATGTATTGAGTTGTTTTTAAACCTAAACATAGATTACTTCTTGCATTACCTACCTTAACATTTAGTTGGTTTAATCCTCTCTACGTTCTACATAAAAACTAATGCGGAGCAATACTCTGCCCACACCATTAACTCCCATCTTGTAAACTTTTTACTCTTATTAACAAGAATTATTTTTGCAAGCGGAAACTACTCCTCGAGAGAACTCACCGCAGACCACCGGCATTAATTCTTCACCTACCTAAACATAAGTTATGTTTCTTCCTTTTGAAATCCGAGAAACTTCTTTCACTGTTTACTTAACTGTACTTACAGTACATAGATATTCTCATAGATAGTGCGTTCAAACACACACTGATCTGTGCGAGGGCTTATATACAATATATAGTATGTATGTATACTTAAAAGTTAAAATAATCACGATAGTAGAAGTGTAGTGCTACCTACCAAAATATTATTTCAAAGCTGAGTGTACTTAATCTAGAGTTGCGCTTCTGTATAATTCGAAACAGTGTCCTTACTCCTTGCATTGAAAGAACCCCACCGTGACGGATAAGTACAACAAACCTCACAATTACCAGTATTTTAATACAGCCACGTTTATTCTCCTTTTATTTCTGGATTTCAATTCATTCCGCTGAAGACAATGGAAGGAATAATTTAACAATGAATATTAATGAAGTAGAATTCGCACTCGTTTCGCCGCTTGTGTTTACTGCGTATTAATATAATGCCTCTCAATCACGGGATATCGATAAATCTCTCTAATTTACTTCTTTTATATTTGTCTTTGTTCCTTAACAAGTTGGTAACATGATTACATTTGTTATTGTAATATGTGGCTACCTGAGACGTGACCTCGTTTTTACGATTGGGTAAATAATAATTTAAATTTAACAAAAGGATATTTAATTATAATCTCAACCGAACCGAAAGGTTGAATTTAGAAGGAAAATCGGGAACGTGAAGAAACAATGTAACAGAAAGGTTACCCTGGTTTAGGAATTAAAATTAAATTACAGGCACATGAGACTTTTCATCTTATTGGCTCAGGGTGACGGGTGCAGTGCAATGTCGCGTGGGGCTCAAGTTAATACAATTGAATGGTCATCACATAGTTCACAAGTGCTAACACAATTGACTGGTCATCGTACAGTTCACAAATGCTTATATAACTGAATGGTCATCGTACAGTTCACAATTGCTAATATAACTGAATGGTCATCGTACAGTTCACAAGTGCTAATACAATTAAATGGTAATCGTACAGTTCACAAGTGCTAATATAACTGAATGGTCATCGTACAGTTCACAATTGCTAATATAACTGAATGGTCATCGTACAGTTCACAAGTGCTAATACAATTAAATGGTAATCGTACAGTTCACAAGTGCTAACACAATTGACTGGTCATCGTACAGTTCACAAATGCTTATATAACTGAATGGTCATCGTACAGTTCACAATTGCTAATATAACTGAATGGTCATCGTACAGTTCACAAGTGCTAATACAATTAAATGGTAATCGTACAGTTCACGAGTGCTAACACAATTGAATGGTTATTGTACAGTTAATAGGTGCTAACGCAATTGAATGGTCATCGTACATCTCACAAGTGCTGATAAAATTTTATGATCATTTTACAGTTCACAAGTGCTAATACAATTGACTGGTCATCCTACAGTTCTCAAGTTATAATACAAAATTGAATGATTATCGCACAGTTAATAGGTGCTAATAAAGAAAGAGCGACCAATACACATAAAACATTTCCAGTTATTAACCATCTACTAATATTACAGCAGGGGATGGGCAGCAGCATCCACTGAGTACTCAACATCAATATTGCGATGGATGCGACTGCCAAACGCGGTGATTATGGTAAATCCCCCCATTGCATAGGGGAGCGTTCGTCTAGTTAACAGTGGAAGTCTAACGGCTGATGATGATCATGATACAGATATTTGCAAACATGAAACTTTTAGGATGCTGACGAAATTGTTAGGATACTGGCGCGTTCATAGAATACCTACAGCATTACAGCATGCTCTCAATATCCACTCGATTCTTCCGATGCTTGTAAACAAATGAAACAAGCATTTGATAAACGACGACGTATTTATAAACCAAGATTGTTTATGGATGGAAGAATGATCATCATCTTTTTAATAGCATGTTGATATCCTATTTGTTTTTACCCGACTACGGCACAACAAGAGGAAATATTATTTTAGCAGTCCATGTATGTATGTAAGTTTGTTCATCTAGTCCCTAGTAGCTACGAAACAAGTTGATGGATTTTGACTAATGAGGTATCATATGAAGCGCCTTAACGTTCCGCATTTCATAAAAAATAAGACTTCACTCAACTTTATAGGTACGGAGAAAATAAAACACGAAAAAAAATTGTGCCTCTATCTAAATGAACTTACCAAGCTCTTTCATTTGATATCAACAAATGAAAGGGCTTGGTAAGTACATTCCAAAAATATGAAACACTTGCATTAAATGCTTCACTAAAACGATGTAAATATAATTAAATTATAAAAACTAAAACCCGACTACACAAAAGCTGAAACAAGTCAAAAAACCAAAATTAAATCAATCAATATGTTGTAGCAGAAGGTCAAATCCACGGTTCTATAGTAAATGCCTTAAACTTAGTTAATAGTTGTAGTCGGAGGTACGGAGGGTTAACCGTTCTTTAAAGTGTAAAAGTTTTTACTTATTTACTGACTCAATTAACAAAGGAACTGAAAAAATTTAAATGGGTTCAGGTTCAGGCCCTTCTGTAAAATATATGCATATTATATTTCTGTATTTTTCGTACACGGCCGCTTGGCTCTTTAACCGACTTCCCAAAAAAGGAGGAGGTTCTCAATTAGGTTTTTTTTTTTTTTTTTTTTTATTAATGTTTGTTACAGCTTATCTCCGGCGTTTATGAACCGATTTGAAAAATTCTTTTTTTATTTGAATAGATATACTTCCAGATTGGTCTCATTTTTTTCAGAATCCAGTTCTGATGATGGAAACCATGAGGAATTGAGGGAACTCCTCAAATATTGTAGGCATACATATGGCGATTTTGATATTTTCAGCAACAAACCAAGCATTTGCATTCAAAAAGTATCATAATCCTTTCACCACTATGGTTCTTTCATCATTTTTTTCATCCAAATATTTATTCGAATATAATGGCGGAAGTCGGTTTTTTAAATGAAAAGTTATAGATTACTTCAATTGTTAAAAAATCTTACTTGCTAGAATTCCGAAAGAGTTAGCTTTCTAAATTGCATCGGTAATTTACAATCGCTCTATTATTCCCAGAGTTAATTGCGTCATGAAATTCGGCATCACTTAATTGCATCACAAATGTTAACCAGCCTACCAAAAAGAATTTGTAGACGTTAACGTCAACAACATTTTCAACGGCTAATTATGATCAGTGAACAGTCTCATAATCATTTAAAAGCAAATATTTTCACTTCCCATTAATCCAAGTTTTTAATTTATTACCTCATCAAGTTCTTTAATGTAACATAATGAGTGCTAAAGCAAAACAAATTATTGGACTCCACGAACTCATTTATTTTAAGGAACACCCTATTGTGTTATAAAAAATTTACTTAATTTTTCATGGAGAGCGCAAGGATGAAGTTATTAATTAAATCAATCATTATAATGATGTTCCGGGAAGAGCATAATGAGATGAACAGTCCGTTATAGGTAAACGGCAACATCTGTTCTGTTGGTTAATCTGAGCGTTTATAATAGAAGTGAAGTGAAGTATATCCTTCTCTTTCTTTTTCTCAGGTTCTAAGGCATTGTCTTGTGATTTTTTTTGTGGTTAGCGAGACAGCCAAGTTCCTAGATGTTTTGATAATATTGTCCAAGACAGCAGTTTGTTTGGCCGAAGGATTATTAAACATGCGAAGTGAGTTCTCGGAGTTACCTTGGATGAATTAGTATGCGTACATACGTATTTTTGTTTATCAGAGGATAACTTTTGAACCGTTCATCTTTATGAAATTTGGTAGATGGGTAGATAATATTGGTACAAATTGCAGGTAAAGTTATGAGCTAAATCAGTTGGTGAGATGTTGAGGTTCAAGATGGAGGTTAAAAAAAGAAAAATGCAACCAGGTCAAGTGGGGTATCATATGAAAGGGGTTTATTTTGAAATTTTGGAATTTAAATCCGTATTTAATTTTATTTTAGACCTTGTAGTTTTTGAGATATAAGCAAAAAAGTAAAAAAATATATTAGTTTATCACGCAATGCTAAAATTTGGCATGCTTAGTAAATAGTAGAAGAAAAAACAGGAATTATAGTTGAAGAATTTCGACTTAATACTCTCTATAAAATTAATAAACAATATTGTTGAGCTCCCATTTCTTGGAACTGAAATGACGTTGTAGTTTAAGCTTGGTTGGAAATTAATTTCTTCGATTCACTGAACATTTACAATGTTGTCTATAGTTTTTCTACAATACTGCAACAATACCATTATACACTTGCTAGATTATTTTCAGATGCTAAACTGACGTAAAACAAGGAGGTGATCAATGAATTCGTCAGCAATGTACGTACCTCCAATTAGGTATGTAGCGTCTACGCCTGGTTAGTCCGATTAAAATAGTTGTTTCGTCGCTGTGTTGGGAGTGATTACTCCGTGCTAAATTTTTTTTGAAGTCGGCAAGAAAGGCAAGGAAATTCGGTAATCTACATCGCGTGTATTCGTGAGGTCTCAGTTCGGGGCAAACTACTAGTTTACCAGTTACAACAAAAGCGGTATTAACTTGGTCTTTGGACCAATTATTGTACCTATTCTATCAAATATACTCCAGGCGCTATGGCACGGTGTTTGTCACGCAAACAGCGACGCACACTCAAGGCGGCAGCAAATATCGCTCAAGCACCACTCGGCAGCGAGCCGCCTCCACCTGTGTTTACATCTCAATGCCAAATGTTTTTCTCGTAAAACTACCTTTCAGATTTGATGTTGCACGAATAGAAGATGTGGTGTTGCAGTGGGCATAGCATAGCTATCAGAAAATAGAGGTCTGCCATGCCGAATTTACACAACAACATAGAGAGCGTATCCCGTGACTTGACAATGAAAGTAATCGAGAACTTGGCAGAAGCCTACGACAAGTAGTTATCCAGTGATGTAATTTTATAAAGCACTAATGATCATTATCAAACCTAATCGTAGTCAGCTTATTATCGCTCTCTGTTGAGTATAAATCTCGTCCATGGTACGGCTATTTCTGATTTGGATGTTGTCATGCAGCAGGCATTATTACAACCCCTTGACGAATAGTGACACGTAGTTTTAATTAGTGCGGTAAGCGTTCAGGTTAAATTAATAACAAACATAATATCAACTAAACAAGTGGGCTCAGTAAATTAATTTAGTTTCGCAAATCGCGGTTGAAAATGCTCTTTATCTAACAACTATAAAACTGTTATGAGATTCCCAAGTAAGTGCATTCTATGTAAATTATAACAATCGTTATAATTCAGCTCTAAGTCGTCAACCAGGCCACTATTAAAATTGCATCAACTTTTATGCACACAAATTATAAGAGTGCTTACTGCTTACGAAAATGCTTATAAAAACTATGTGAATATAAAATATCCCGCCCGCGACTTCGTCTGCGAGTACTTGCTATAATTACATATTCATATTTCAATTTCAACAAAAACTTTTCATAGTTCAATTTTTATTTTCAATTCATTTTTAAGATTTTATCAGAAATTATTCGTACCAAGAAAAATAAATACCTAGTATATGGTAAAATATTTATGCAGCTGGTAACTGGACAATCTGGACATGACAAAGATGGGGAATATGGGACCGGATTCCAACGTCCAGTATTTCTGTTGTTCACTCGAACGCGTAGCAAAACACGACTTGAATTGTCTTTCCTTGCTTTCACGGCTACTGCTCTTTATGTGTGAGACAGGAGGACTTCATTGTAGCTGTAAAAATGTACCTATATTGCTTTGCAAATATAAGTGCAATGCATGCAGCCTTAATACTTTATCGCGTAGAACCTCATCTATTCAACATTTTAGTTTACAATATTGTGTCTACCTATATTAGGTATATTTGCGCAAATTTGTCAAATTTGGGTATGATCTGTACAAAGATATAAATCGTAGTATTTTTTCTGAAATCACAAATACACTGAAGCTTACTATTAGTTGTTAGTTAAAGAAAGCTCTAAAATTAAACAATAACCAAAACGTGGTTATTGTTTATTTCTTCTTAGGTTTCGCGAGGAACCAGCGTGAATTCCCTAGATGGCATATGGTATATGCTTGATAATACATATTAACAATGCTACACATAGGTATCTCATAACTTGAGTCATGAAAATTAAATAAGTCTGATTTTCATATTATAAATTAACATAAGAATATGAATAAATCACGGAAACGGAAAACAAAATTTTAATGTTGCACTCCGAATTTGTTGATAAAATATTTCGATGTTAATGTAGGGCGGTCGAAATTTAAATGACGTTGAACGCGAACGCAAGATATTATTATGCCGGCGAAGGAATGGAATAAGAAAACAGTAAAAAGGGAAAGCTATAAAAGTTGTTTTATTACCCGCTGGCCGAAACACCTGCTGCATAAAGAGTTTTTAGCTATCCAGACCATAATAATATCTACAATTGGCAAGGCCATTTTATATCGAGGTAAGACGACTACGCATATTAAAATATTAAGCGTTTAATTGTTTTTTTATTACTTTAGCTTGGATTTGTTACGTTACTAGGCGGCCGTTTAATAAGAAGAATTTAAACCAATTAATTAATTAATTTAAATTTGATTTTAGTTAGGTATTTTTACTTACCAGCATTTGTATTTATTTATAGTTCACCTTTTCCCCATTTGCGACCTGCGTCAAGAGTTGTTTGCCTATGGGGTGGGAGTCAGAATAGCTGTGGGTCAGGTGTGGCCCTTGTGTGTAAAGTACACAGTTTCATTACAAAACTTTGGGAAAAAATATAACGAATATTATGCCAATGAAAAAGGTTTTTTATGTAATCACTTTTTGTCAGTACTACGCCGGCAGTTAAAAGTCATTTCAACTTTACCGTTTCTGAAGCTCAAAATGAATGGGTACACAATTCAGCCGCCGCCCAGTCTATGAAGGTTACAATGTACGTTACAAATTACTTGTAACGAAGGTTACAAGAAACGCATTGGTCCGAGTCTTATTTCCCACACCCTTAGTTTCATCGGGGCATGAATAAGATTTAACACTAGTTAACGGGTCACATCACATCACGTGTCTAAATTAAATGACAATTGTACCCTCACGTGAAAGGAAAAAGGTAACAGGTGTTCAGCTTAGCCATATGAAAAATGACTCCCGTGATACCCATTTGTCTTGCTTAGTATATTATTATTCGCTAAAGTTAATTTCAATGGGGTCTGGACGTGCATATAGAGTTTTTTACACGTGCTATTGTTGCCCATCATATTAATAATTATTAATTCAATTTATCTTTAATACCATCGCAACAGAGACAAGCAAAGGTGTTGGTAGTGTTTGTAAGGTTATGATTAGTTGGCTATTTCTGTTAGAAGCCATTCTTGCTTTCGTGTGTTTCAGATTGGGGAATGGTTCACTAGCATATTATTTTTTTTGACTAGGTACTCAACGTCTCGTGAAAGTCCTCCCTCTCATAATAGACTAAAAGGCAAGCAACAAAAATGAACAATCTGATTTTTATCTTTCCATCAATGCAAGAATGTATACTTACACAGACACACGCCTTTTTCCCCTTAAGAGTAGGCAGAGCTTCAATGGGCCTCATTTTCAGTTTAGATTGCACAATCGCAAGAAAAAATACTAGTGATAAAATCTCACAATTGTCACTAGTATTAAAAGATATTTTCAATCTCATTTTTATTGATCACCTACCCACCTATATTATAGGTACCTTCAATGCTTATTTGTTGACAATGAGGGTAAACATTGAATAGACTACTTATGGCGAACGAGACTATATTACAAAGATTTACCGAACAGTTGAATAACATATCCATATCGCTGGGGCGGGTCTGTCTTTTCCAAGGATTTTTTATACATGGTCTTTTCATCACTTTTTATGCTCTCTTACGGCAGTTAAATGGAACTTTTTCTTTTTATAAAGGTATTCTCGTATTTTAGATATTTATTGCTCCTTCAACTAAGAAGAAGAAGAAAAAAGAAAATTAATTAATTTTTCCCCAATGAACACAACACGAAAGTAGATACGACATAGCTAAGTAAATAAGTAGAGTAAAGATTAATAACAAATCATGTACCTTGTAGATGTGTGTTGTGTGTCCGGCCTAAGAATATACCCCTCCTATGATGGTCTCCTTCCATTGATGCCGTAACAGCTGACTAAGGGATCACGCCAGGGAGTAATGAGGGAGCAGCATCGACCTGAGTACTCAACAACAATACTGCGATCACCAATCCGCCTGCCAAGCGTGCTGATAATGGCAAATCCCTCCAGTGCATATGTAAAATGCCTTCAATTCAAGAAGAAAGTTTGTTTCTATGATTAGTTTTCTATGATACTGAAAAAATCCTTTCCATAGAATATACAGAATTATATAGTCTCTGTCTTTCTTATTTGGATGCTGACGACTTATAATTATTCAAAGTCAAAGTCAAAGTCAAAAAGAACTTTATTCATTGAAATCACAAGGATCATTTTGAATCGTCTGATATAAAATTAAATTACTCCTGTTCCAACGCCACCAAGTCCAGAATAATCAGGCAACAAACTCGGCTTGGCTTACATAAATGGTCCGTCTTACCACTAGGTGAGAAGCGCCTGTGTGGTGCCTCGGAGCAAGGAGTTGCTGATACATATCATACATATCATCCTTAGGTTTTTAAGTTCTCATTTACATACATATGTAAATGAGAACTTAAAAACCTTAGGAAGGTAGTCAAAAGTAAATAAACATCAGCAAAAATATGCAAGACAGCACACGCTACGCTTGTGCTTATACTTATAAATAATAATCTAATACAAACATGTAAATAGGTAGGTAAGTACGGCTTTATCATTAATATAGTCATCAAGAGTGTCATACGCTTTCTTAATTAGATTCATCTTTATGTAGGATTTAAATCTTCGAATAGGAAGTTTAAATGCACCTTCTGGAAGTTTATTATAGAACCGTACAGAATTCTCCATAAAAGACCCACTTACTTTCTTTAATCGAAATTTTGGTATATTTAGTTTGTGTTTATTTCTCGTTTTAATACCATGTACGTCACTTTTTATCATAAAACTATGATACTATGGGGAAGGCCCCGTCCAACACTGGGCGTCTAAAGGTTGCTGATGATGAACAGATGACCTAGTAGGTAGGTTCTATGTGTTGTGTGGGATCAAATAGGTTCTGTCTCAGTATAAGCTGCACCAGACCTGGGTACGGTGTGGCACATGCTTGTTTTCAGACAAGACCTAGGTGATGCCACTAACATCAATAAACTACAGGGGGACTCAATCAAATTTGTTTCCAGTTTTTGTTCTGTGGGATAGATTAAAGTCTATGGTAAAGGAATTATAAACCGTAGATCAACTAGTGGTTCACCCCGAACAATAACAATAACAAAAATAACCTCGCGAATACACGCGATGTAGGAAACCTACTTTCTCTACCTTCAAAAAACATTTAGATAAAATTTTCATGGGACCACTTCATGATAATTCCCTAAACAGCAATCGAAAGAACCATTTGAATTGGACTAATCAACGATGAAACCGGATGACGCCGTAAAGGAAGACCCCTCTCGATGGACTAAGGACATTACAAAGGTCCCAGGAAGTCGCTGGATGTAGGTGGCTCACGATCTTTCGTAGTGGTATTATGGTTTATTGGGGAGGCCTATGTCCAGCAGTAGCCTTGTGATGATGATGAATTAACAGTGCGTAAAAACTACGTACCTACCTAATATAACATAACATAACACAACACCCAACAGTCACTTAGGTACGTAGTCATGATCCCACACTAGGATTCCCTGTGTCGTGGGTATCAGGAACTATGAGTACTATGGTACCATAACACCTAGACCCGGAACAAATATTTGCAGATCATACAAACATTTGTCCCGCAGCGGGAATCGAATGTCATTGGTCATCAGCATTGTGGGATTAGTGGAAGTACACAAAAGGCTTTTTTCCAATTTTGCTTATATTCCAAAATCTACAAAATCTAAAATAAAAATAAACATAGTTTTAAAATTTTCAGCCAAAGCTCATTCATATGACACCCCACATGACCTGATTGTCTCACTTCATTTTTTTATCCCCTCTTGGACCCCAATATCTCAACAACCCCCGTAGTTTAAAATCTTACCAATACTATCTACCCATTTCCCAAATTTCATGATGATCGGATGAACGGTTCGAAAGTTATCATCAGACTAACATACATACATACATACAAATTCCCGATTCACCCAAGTTGACTCAGGGAACTCACCTCATCCATTTAATAAACAAATAACTACATACCAATACCTACATCGCGGAGTGTAATAACGTCATTGTTTGTTTTGTAATGAACTATTCGAATTTGAAGTGCGTGCGTGTTACAAATAGGTTTTTCGAAGGGTTCTAATGGCTATTGGTTATTATGAAGTGAAAAAATAGCAAGTGACTTGATTGCACCAGCCGAATATGAATGTCCACGACTAAAAAGCAAGCTAGACTAAACTGTAAGAACTATGGTATACTATTAAATAATATACTGTATAGAACAAACAACCCGTTTGACGTGCGTAGATCGAAGGTGTGTATGGAGTTAGTTTGCAGGTACTTCAACTACTGACTAGCTTTCGAGGTTTTATGTTTTTTCTTAGGATTATCCAGACCGTTTTAAGTTCGTCTTATCACTTCAACTTCTGATTCTTAATTCTAATTCATAATTATTAATTACAAGCAAGGTTCTCCTTAGTTACGAAGAAGCAGGATTAACTATTTTTTACCTTTTGTTGCAAAAGGAATCTCTACCAAGTTTAAAACAAAGAAGTATACCTAGTTCGGAAC
This sequence comes from Epirrita christyi, assembly GCA_951392215.1. Classification (NCBI taxonomy): domain Eukaryota; kingdom Metazoa; phylum Arthropoda; class Insecta; order Lepidoptera; family Geometridae; genus Epirrita; species Epirrita christyi. The sequence continues at coordinate 10,674,012 of OX595835.1, read as the reverse complement.
TAAAACAAAACCGTAAAGATCGATTAATAAGATTAGATGAAAGTGCTTGAACGTTGTAGGAATCCTTTGGGTTTCGCTAGACGGTTTTCTTTGCGAGTTGGCTGTACGTTGTATCGGAAGAGAGGTTATCGGAGACTGATTGAGCGCGCAATAAATTTGGATTTAGTTTACGCTGGAGCGCTCTCCGACTTCCCTGGAGCAAGGGTAAGTCTACACTAACCCGATTGCTTATATTGTCTACTACCATCGAAGTGGGTGTCGAGTTTTCTATCTGGTCTATCTAGTCTGTGTTTCTATCTGGTATTTTCATGTAAGTTGCAAAGCTGATATGAAAATAAAATCAATGAAAACGAAACAAGATTTTCCGGAGTTGCTTATTCTTTTGTTGTTGTAATGTGTTTTGTGCGAGTAAGTAAATAAGTAAAAGTACCTACCATACTATTTATACTTGTTTTCCATTAAACAGGTAAGATTTATTTGTCTAATATGTATTTAAAGACAAATCATGTGCGATTTAAAGTTATTCATTTCAAAAGAAGACTATATTTTATTGACAAGTAGATTGTCCGGAAAGAGAATGGTCGTAGATTTTGAAGCATGGTGTTGCTTGATTGCCCATATAGTATTTCGTCGTTTTTTCTCTTCATTATAAGTTGACTATAAGACGTTGATATATAACCGAGGATTTTCCAAGATTTTGCCGCAAAACTACGACATGAACCGTTTCAAATGAGTCCTTCAAGGCAGGCAACGTATAGGCAAGCCCCTGGTGTTGCAGATGTCAATAAGCAACGGTAATCGATTTACATTAGGTGGGCTGTAAGCCTGTGTATTAAACCAAAACAAAAAAAACATGTAATTAAAAAGTACATATTAAATTGAAAATCTTAGTTGGCCGAGTTGGGTTGCCATATGATAAACTAATCTTAATGCTAGTTTCGTTTTACGCTATTCTGTTTATGTACAGAAGCTAGTTAACCTTATATCAGTGTTTCATGTGGACGTGTCTTAATACTGACGAGGCTAACCTTCCCGTTATAGTTTGTACCCTATTCGATATGTTCGGCTATTTATTGTTAATGTCTATAACTCAGAATAGTTAATGAAACTCCTGGTATTTGATGGTGTACAATAACAGTAAATCTGAAGGTCTTGTAGCTTGATTGGAATTGAACCTGATGGGTTGCATTATGATAACCTAATGTAAATTATTTATGATATTTGTTATTGCTAAGTTTCGATACAAAAAGCCGCCAATAGCAGTGTTGGCCCAGTGGGAGGTACTCCAACATTTGATCCGCAGGTATGTGTTCAAATCCCGGGTATGTACCAACGGCTCGAAAAATGTACGTGCGTTTTTCTTCAGGCTTAAAACGGTAAATGAAAATATCGTGAGCCAACCGCCATGCCCTAAAGCTAGACCTAAAAATTCGCAGGTTTGTAACATCGCCCAAACAACCCACACAGGGCTAGCGTGGTCGAGAACAGCCCATTATGGAACATTATGGGATAATTAAGCTATTATACTGATCCAAGAGATATTTAAATTGAATTTGACTAGAGTTTCCAATCTTTGGCTAACGAATCGATCTTTTGGGTTGATCAGGAAAAAGTTGGAAGATCGATCTGACGAAAGTTTACCAAGTTTTTACATTTATCAAAGTATCTACTACTATCAAATACTAAGATTTTTTATTATTTTTTGTTTGTTTATTGCATTTTTGCAGTTAATTTAATACATGTTTTAAAACAAAAATAATTAGTAAGTACAAAAGCTTGCTTTCTCACTTTTATTTTCTTCATATGAAACTCCATTCATACAAAGCGGGTTTGTTGGTATAAATTCCAAAGGTTTGTGGTTTACTTAATAGTATTTACGCAATTCAATTGTAGTTCTTACAAGTTCAGCTTTCCAGACTTCATCGGAGTAAGTATCAATCAATTCGATTGTAGTGAAATGAAAAACAAGGGGATGTAATAGGTCAGGAACGATCTTCGATCTACTCATTTTGTGATGATTTTTATATCAACTTTCCTTCAAAGAAGTGATTCAAAAATCAAATATCGTTTCCAAAGGTCGATTTTCAATAAATCGAATAGAGATCAAAAAAAGACAAAGTAGTAAATAACTTTACTGCATTTGAATCTTTCTTGCTCGAAAGTTAATTTATCACTTTCGTATTTTTTTTGTAATTTGCATTAATGTTAAAAAGCTGATAACTTTATGCGTAAAATAACAATTCATAAGGAACTCGTACTTCGTACTTAACAAAAAAAACTGTTCTTTGATTTTTAAGTTTTTAAAGGTCAGTTGGAAAATTTTCAAAAACGCTTAATAAATCCATAACTCAAAAACTAAAAAATATCGCGCAACATACATGAGGGTGATTCGGGAAGGAATCGGTAAAGGTATACTCAAAAAAAATTTTTTAACGTCAGCGTTTGAGCCACCCTGTATATTCAGGTTTCATATTTAATTTACCGCTTTCATGTTATTCATTGTCGTTAGTATTAGGTCTTATTATATTACGTTCGTAATAATTATAATTTAATAATTAATTACAATTAAATTGACCCCTCCGTCTCCGCCCGTGTATGTTTGCCGATTTAGGGATTACACCAGATGGGCAGCAGCATCCACTTGAGTACTCAACATCAACACTGTGATTACCAATCCATCTGTAAAGCGTTGTGATTATGGCAAATCCCCCATTACATTCTACGGGGGAGGCCTCACCCATCAGTGAATGCCTAACGGCTGATAATTATGGTAATGAGTTATATAATCCCTGCTAGGGCACTGCAATTCGAAGTTGGAATATCGACTTATCGACCGTTTATCGACTTTCATGAGTGAAGAGTTTTGGCCGAAGGGAGTCAAGTTCAGTAGGTTCAATGGACGCGTGACACGAGACACCACGCTACACGTCATCGTCTTCACGTTTAGGTATAAAATACGTATGTTAGTCTATATTATTATAATAAAATTACATTCAAATCAATAATTTAAAATGATTACAAGATAATACACAAGTAAAATAATGAATTATTTAAATTAAGTATGCATAAATAATCAACTTCTGAATATTAAACTTCTGGACTGATGAGTCATGTAGTCACGACCGTGCCTAGTGCGGATTGGTGGATGTCCTACCTTTGATAGTTCAATGGATGTGGTCGAACTACGTGGCCAGAGCAGAATTTGCAGTTCTAAGTAATAATGACTATATAAAATCATTGTAGGTTTATTTAGTTACCGAGAATCAAACTGAATCAAAACTGGAAAAATTCAGGATTATATGAAATGTAAATTTATTAGTATTGTGGTTCCATATATTACAATTTGTGTCGAAAAGTCAAAAGTTGGAAAAGTCGTATCATAATGTTGGCTGCAAATTGTCAACGTATGGGATCCTCGGAGAGCCATAAAAGAAAATGGCAATGAATTAAGATGCGCCATTAAATTCAACCGAGTAAACTTTTACTAGTGGGCAAAGTATAGTAAGTAGGTATATTATGTATTCGAGTTATGTAAAACTTGAATTTATTTAAGTAATTCTAATCTAGCAAATGGTAGTCCATAGTCAGATTTAGTTAAACCTCGAAGCATATCGAGCTAGAATCTTTCCGACTTATAGCTTCGCAGACAAATGTTTGTAAATACAGCTTATGAGTATGGTTTTGAATACTTATTGGTTAAGTTTTGCTTGGTTTCAATTTGTTGTTAGACTTACATTCAAAATTATTTAAATTTTACAAGATTGGTTATTCAGCTCCATCCTAACTTCCGTCGAATTGTCAACGTTCTAAGTTTTATACAAAAAAGCATCTGTTGTCCGCTCTACAAAAGTATATGCAAATCTATACAGTTCGACAAAGTTTGGATTTGCCCTTCTCGTTCAAAGTTGAGCGAGTTTTGTGGCAAAAAAAAAGTGGCAAGCAATGGCAGTTTTCGGACGCTCGTGAATTCGTAGCTAGCTCGTAGCGCGTAGCACGCAGCGCGTAGCTAGCGTAGCGGTGGGCTCGGGCCCCAGCGGGCGTGTTGGTGGTTGGGGCGGGGTGTATCGATCCCTGCGGGGCGCGTGCGCTCGGTGCTGGCAGCAGGCCTGGCGCGCGCCCGCCGGCCCGCCCGCGCAGTCCGCAGCCGACAGCCAGCGGAGCGACTGCCAACGACACGCAACCACGTCGCTCCGACAACGCTGCGTCGTTTGACATTCGCGATAACATTCGAACAACCTCAAACCACCTTACTCACAGGAATTGCTCTAGTGATATTACTGAAACTGTTCTAAATTCACGTTGCAATATCGTCTATGACAAAGTCTGACTTTGAATTGATGAACTATTAGAGTGAAAACTTTGTTTACGAAATTAATTATTTTAATTTTAGACTTTAAAGTTAAAAATAGTAGCTGTTCGTATTTTGAACATGTTTACGATTGAAGTGTAGTGCGTAACGTATTTAAAAGAATAAAGTGCACCGTTATCTTTCTGAGTGATCGTGTTTGTGACTGAAAAAAACTGGAAGCTTGCTCACAAGTTCACGGGTCGTTAGTTCGGTTGAAGAGAGAATCAGAAAAGGAGGTCTTTGGTTGCGTCCGCTCATCGGGGTGATCAAATTTATGACAAACGGTAAGGAGCGTGTAGTGATAAGGGTTGGGTACGTTATCTCCCAGGCAGCGGTGGCGGTGGCAGCGTCAAGCGCGCGCTGTATCATGTGCCGTTGAACACGTTAATTACTGCCTCCGGTCTCTCGGGCCTCGTCGCAGTACACCCGATTATCAGCTGACGATATAACATCCAGAGCCATCAATGCGTCGAGATTATTTTGTCATTTGATTTAGGTAACTACAGCAGTTAAGCTACAAGAAGGTAATTATCACAGCCAATTAAGTTTCTACTTCATAATGTTTGGAATAGTTTGCTACATTTTTTCGCGAGAGGTGTTGCAGTAAATAGTTTAAGTTTTTTGTGTTGCGGAAAAAAGACTTCAGGCCAAAATAACACACTCGTTAGCGTAAAAATATTCGTACGAGGGTCTCCCAGAACGTCGCAAGTTCAAATTTGCGTGAAAATTTATGGGCATGTCGTATGTCTTAGCTGAAATATCTAGGGTTTTGGTGCTAGTATTCCGGATATGGGAAACTCGGTCAGTTTACTTGGATGACAATATACGTTATTAGGGTAAAGGAATAAAACGGGGGTAAAGTTTTAAGTGGACCGGTCCTGGTATAGTATGAATATACTTCGTTTTGTTTCATGCTGAATGCTTTTGGGGTAAATGGAGTAATTTTTTCATCATTTTTATTTCAATAAAACTGTGTGATTCAGTGATTACAGGATCAAAATCTTAGGCTCTCTTAGGTTTGGACTTTAACTTATTAACGTAACAATGCTCAAAACATACTTGTCCCAATTCAAATGTTTTTACAGTAATTCTAAACAGTATCCATTTGCATAAAAAAAGTTTGAATTAAAAAAAAAACAGTTTTTTGTCGGTCAAGGAGAATGGTAAAAATCAATTATCAATAGTTCAAGACTATGATTTTAAGACATCTTTTAAACAAACTTTTACAAATTTGCAGCAGCTGCAACCAAAAACCTATATATGTTTACGTTGGCAATCATTCCAAACACTTCCATAATGAAAGAAAAAAAGGCGTATTAAGGATTTAATTCAATACAGTAGATACCGTAGAATTTGTACCTACAAAGTCATCTTATTATTAGGAAGTTATATTATTTAAGGTAAGGCTCATAAGAAAATTGCATAAAATTATTAGCGTGTAAAGTTTGAAATTTTTGGTATCAATTTGGTCTAGAAGCGTTTAAAAGGAAATTCTATTTAGGAGTCCGGTTTCTGTTGGAAAGTTTCAAACAATGGAATACGCTGTGAATGTGGAATTTCTCATTATTTTTTATAACTTTGAGAATATAAAAATGAAGACTATCTGGGGAAGATGAAGTTTTCATAAGTCGAGCTAGGTATCAGTTTGCGCTCTTATCTGAGTCGAGTTTCAAACTCTGTCAACAGAATAAATCTTCCGATTACGCCGTGAGGTTCAATTTTGTGTGAAAATACGGGTAGGTATCTTCACGAAGTTTGGCGAACAAATAACGTGTTGAGAATATGCAGAGATTCCCGTCACGTATCACACGACCACGGGGTAGTTTAAAAATTCGTTTCCCGACCTTGGTTGAACGACACTGTATGGTCCGACCTTTCTGAAAGAAAGTTGCGACTCAATATAGATATATTTCGTAGGACTTTCAAAATCCAACTTTACTAACGCGTTCTCGTGGAATCGTTGTGAATATAAATAAACCTACGTATTTGGATGACCTACGTGATAGAATACGAAATGTGGAGATCCGTTGAAAACGATCTCTGACATACCTCTCAGAATGATCAAGTTGACGTGGTAATGGGCAGATCATATAAAACGCAGAACTGACCGTTGGGAGATAAATGTTCTTGAGTGGCGACCACAAATCCGTCAGCACAGTTTAAGACGGCCAAATCTTGATGAACAAACGACATTTAAAAGGTCGCAAGAAGTCGGTGGATGGAAGTGGTTCAAGGCCGTTCGTCATGGCATTCTATCGTTCCGGCTTATGTCCTACAATTCTATAGGCTTAGATGATGATTTAGGTGACCTATGGTTTTGTAGGAGAATATCATACACCCACTCATAATACCGCATTAATAAACATGGTCACATAATATATTTTTGTTCTACTGTTAAACTTTCGTTATATTATATTAGCATACATACAGCTACCGAAGAAATCCGCTTTACCCGCGGCGCCTTTTCATAGCGCCCCTCAATAGTAACCCTAATTACTTTCACACAATAAAGCCGAGTCAGCTTTTAGACTTCATCAGAATTTCCGTCCTATTCGGGTATTGAATCTTCTCCCATGAGGTTTCGGTCTGTTATTTTATTCAGGTCATGAAACGAGCCGTAAGAAGGTGTTAAAGAGTGAATTGGCAAAAGGAGCGAATGAATGGAATATGCGACGAGCTCGGTGTTCGCCAGATCATCGGCGCGAGAGTTCGCATTGAATAATGGATGGTTCAGAAGATAGCACTCAGTGTCTTGACCAGAAACTCAATGTTGGTGTTTGTTACTATTATCATTGCATAGTATCAACGTTTTTTGTATATGGATAGGAGGCGACATCCACAATGTACAGAATGCGTCGATACTATGCAATCATCATATTGGTGCGAGAGTTCAAGAAAATCTACTTTGTAGCTCATAAACTTTACCTTCGTGGAGAAGAGACGTCAAGCAAGATCATGCCGTAATCAACGCGGCACCGGCAAGATACCAACAGAGTCGACCACATTGCATGCAGTTGAGCTGACTATCAAGATTTAACTCTCCCAAAAAGCGAGAAGACATCAGGAGATGATGTCCTACGATTCGTGAGGGAGAGGAGATTTAGGGGAGGATTCAACTGACTTCAAGTCCTATGCTCTCCAGGTTCAGACGAAGTACGAGGATGAGCTCCTTGATCTGGATTTCTGGTCCACTGGCATTGTTTACCGACGCTATAGAGAATTGGTATCGAAAGAAAATCTCTCCTATGATCTACAGTGATAGTTTTAAGTATTAAGTATATATATATATATATATATTTTTTTTTTTTTTTTTTTTTTTTTTTTATTGTTTAGGTTTAGTTTTATTGTAAATTTCCCATGTAGCCTGAAATAAATATATTAATAACATTATTATAATAACTGATTCATTGTTGAATTTACTAACGTAAGAAACGATAAGTGCCTTATTTCCATACATCTATGTCATTATTTACATCCAAGCCATGTTTTTAATTTCCACATCAAGATTGGCATAACAAATACCATTTTTGTTTTACGTGTAAGACAAAAATCGTGTATTGTAAGTTACAAAAATGACCACTGAAAATACCCATAAACGATGAATAGAGGTCTCGGAAATAATGCAGCAATATTTTCTGAGTGGACCTATAGAGGTCAGGTAACAAATTATAAGTCTTGTGCAGGTGCGTGCCACGGTTGAACCTTTTGTCACTCATCTTGAAAGCTACTATTCACGTTCTATCTTGAATAATTACTCCTGAGACAGTGTAATCGATGAATTAACCAGACACTTTATTGGGTCTTTCAGTGAACAGGTGGTCAAAGATCTTCCCTTTTAAATATTTATACAAGCCAACCTAAAATGGTTAGAGGTAGGTAAATCTTGATTCCCGCATTGTAGGTACTGGATTTGAAGAGTTGATGGTAATGAATGTGAAAAGTGGTATCGTGTGTTACTAAAAGTCACGTGTTACATCCGATCCAAGGTTATGAATTATTTACCTAAAAAGAAGAGTACAAATTTAGAAATGTATCAAGCAAAATGATTTACTCTGGTTGGCTCATTTTTATTTCCTCTTTAGGATAGAAGCAATCACGTTAAAATTAATGTCAAGGGTTTTTCTCGGATTATAATACTAACTTTTTGCATTGGATAAATTGTAGTAAAATAATTTGCGTTCACGCAAAAACTTCTTGGGTTCGTATACTTGCTCGTGAATATCACACTGATTATTCGAGTCACGCGTCTCTCCGATGTTTATTCACATTCGTCTCGGGTCACAAATAATGGGGTAACTTCCTGTGTTCAGCTTCTAATGCAACCCATTACATCATTTTATACTCAAATATACTTAAGTTTGGCAATTTCAGTCATATTTTTGAAAGTCGATCCACGTTAGTTCTTTTGTTTGCTCAAGTCAAGGTTTGGAATAAGAAGCATTTACCTAGTCTATGCCAATGTACTTATTATATCTTAGGGAAGCTTCAATCGTAGTGATTTGGATCAGTTGAGTCATCCAAAGTCCGTTGGTCTTTTGATAGCTCAACTGTTTTGATTTGTATTTTATACTTGTTTTATTATTTCTGTAAATAAAGTAAATTAACTATCTTATACAAAGTTTAAAGAATAAAAAATCGATGTGAACGTTAATGATGCAAAAAATACAACAGTAATTAAATCATCTTTGTGGATGCGCATGTGGTTCTTTGAAGGTAATTTAACCGTAAGAAGTAATGGTTTTACTTGACCTTACACATGTTAGTCAGTTTCTGAAACCATTAATAATAATATAATAATAATAATATTTTTTTTTTTTTATTTCTATTTTTTACAGCTTTTCAGTGGTGAGATTAATATTAGTATGATGCATCGTATATACGCCCCGTTGCTCAGTCCTATTTAAAGGTTATTTCGATGATGTGTAGGAAATTAAATCGAGGTGAAAATTAAAAAAAAAAAAATGGAAATTATGGAAATGACTTACTTAAGTAGTCGGGCTGATAAAGATGTCATCGCAAGGTCTCAGTTCCGAGCGAACCACTAGTTATATATTTTACCCACACAGACATACTGCTAAAATTATAACCCACTTTTTACTTTGCTGTAGGCGGGTGAATTTTCATAAGTTTTAGGATAATTGGTTATTGATTCACTGGTTTATAGGAGCCAACAAAAAAAGTTGTTAGGCTTTGTAGGAGTTCTGTTAGTTTTTAGAGTAATTGAACTGTATTTACACTGTTCTAAAGGTCAAAATGTTTGGTTAATAAACCATAAAACTTATTCAACCACCTCAAGTTAAGTAACGTTAGGAGCCATCATAACTTGGATGGGTGACTACTTGGAATGTTCCTTTACTAATCAAATCATTAAAAGTGAATACTTCTAAGTTGTGTACTATGCTGATGCCAAACACCACGTATATGACCACGAAAATATTTATGGTGTGTGACAACGCTAACCGCAAGGAATTTTGTTTTGTAGGCATCCACTTTAGACAAACTGCTTCTTTGTCAATTTCTCATTTTAGGCATACTGCTTCATTTGGCATCTTAAGTTTAGGGTAAACAGCTTTTTAGGCAAATCTCATGTTTAGGTATAATGCCCTCATTGGCATCTCGCGTTTAAGGTAACTCGATCATAAGGGGGCGCAACCATCAAATCCACTTCTTACCCGTGACGTAGTACTTTTTCTGCACGTCGCCAGCCACAAACACAGGTGTGTGATGTCGGCATTAGGACTTTGCCACACAATACAATTATAAACATTTCCGGTGGCCGTGGTTTCCTAAGGGCTAGTCGGTATTAAAAGGGACCACCGCTAATTACTTTGAATAATGCACACGTGTTTAGGTATTCATTGATGGTACTTGGAGCATGATTGTTACCATTTCAATGAGTTTTAATAAGCTTTTACTGTTCCGTTTTAAATTATTTGATTAATTAATTGTCTGTTGTAATATTACATTTTGAGACAAGTAGTTATCACCTACTTTATCAGAGTAAATTTATTTTCTATAAGGGAATAATATAAATATAATATTATAATATAAATATAAATCTTTGATGTATTGCCACGAGATGTATTGATATATTGTAAGAGCCCTCTCAGCAGTCTTTTAATTCTGTCTCTTTTTGAGCCATTCGTATCGCTATTATTTATTTTATGGCTATTTTTTCTTTTTAAATCACAACAAAACCGGAGTTCAACAAAAAATCTCCTAATTACGTTCTGAGTGTTGAAGTATCCGGTTAATTTGAGATGCGACGGGCGCATCGCTGTAGGCGCATGAATTATGTAGGGCGGGCCATGTCGCTAATTGATTCCTGAACTTTAAACTCTCCTGACCCCGTCTCCCTTCTAAGCACGATCTAAATACACTCTAATACACAGATTAGAGAGCAGTGACTTCGTTTGTGAACCACTTTACCCTATTAAGCGTTTTATAGTTTGCCTAGGTCTAAATGACGTACGTTGATTCAATCTATTGTGGCAGCCATTGATTATATTTTGTATGTAATGTCTAAAGAGGTGTAATAAAAGCCAGTATTTACTCAAGTCAAAAACGAAATTGAGTGTCAAATAAACTTTATAATATCAACATTAAACAAAGCAGGCTCTTAAAATTGTGTGCTTCATTAAATATGAGTAAAAAACGTGAAATTATTTCAAGCAAATTTAACTATTAGTAGTTATACTCACGCATAAATTATTAATAAGCAAACGTACCATCTTCAATTTGATTTGCGCTTTGATGAGACTCGCTTTCATCATAGTTCGCTTTAGTTCAATGTTGACAACTTCGCAAGTAGGCCATTGATAATTAAGTTTTATTTGTTATGGGAGTCATTAGACTGAAACTTTGTTAGAATAATTTTCAAAGGAACTTTGTCAAATGAAAGCTTATGTGCGGGCTCAGCCTAATTACGAAGGCTCATCTCTCGACTTCTGTTCCTCCTTTTATATGAATAATTAATCTGTTTGTCGAGTAAGTGCAACAAAAGTAATTAAGTTACTCGCTCGAATGTTACTTATTATACAAGTTCCTTAATATAGGCCATTAATTGTTTCGGAGCTTTCCCGAACTTTTTATGGACACAATAGAGCTCTTACGGTTGCGCATAATTACGTAAGCTTTTATTTGTTTTTTCTTTTCCGTGGATATTTCCTTTGTGAAAACTAATGTGTGCTAATGTATGCGATGTGTTTATTGCTCTATTTATAAGGTACAAATAACATATACGTCGTTGTAGGCTAGTGCTCGTACGTTATAGGGTCGTTAAGTTGATATCGCCCATCTCCAATTCACGACGTTCTGCGTTGAAAGGATCGAAAGGCTGTGTATTGTATTAAAGTTTCATAAGACCTCCGTGGTACGGTGGGCGAGTAGCCGACTGAGACACAAGAGGTGCAGGTTCGATTCTCGCTGCGGAACAAATATTTGCATGAAATATTTGTTCCGGGTCTGGGTGTTCTGGTACCACGATACTCGTTGTTCCTGGTATCCACGACACGCAGGGAATCCTAGTGTGGGTTCAGAACTATATATATGACTGTTGGGTGTTGTTTATATGAAGATAGGCGTAAATTATGTCAATAATATAAAGTGCAGCATAACAACATAACCATTATTATAACTATATTTATATAAGTAGACACGTGAAATGATTTGGATGGGCTTAAAAGTCCTCATCCTCACTGTTTCCCGGAAAACCTAAGTACCAACCTATATCGCTACTAATTCCAAGCTCATGCCAAAAATAAAACTATTGCAACATTACTTCATCATAGTTTTGGCTCGCTCCGAGTAATAACCTAGCTAGTTTATTTTTGCCGTAGCACGTTCACTTGATGTTAAGTGATGTATGCGATAAGTGTGTTGCGTACACGGTGTGCATAGGAAATGGTTTCTTCTTATCATCCTTTCCACGTTGCTTATAAATCATGTATTTCAACTCTGATACAGTTATTTACTAGATTTTGTTGCGTGACTTCACTCGCATATTTTGAGCTGTGGAAAATGTGTGATAAAATATCTATAGAGTCTAACTGGAGTGCACTGGAGCTATTTTAAATGTATATTACTTTAAGCCGTGGAGACACCTCCGTCTTCTCTCGTGGATGTCGTATAAGACTATGGGATGGATAGCAGCATCCACCTGAGTACTGAAAACCAATAATGCGATCATCAATCCGTCTGCCAAGCATGGTGATTATGGCAAATCCCCCCTTTGCATCATATGGGGGAGGCCTCGTCCAGGAGTGGACATCTAATGATTGATGATGATGATAAGTTTAAGTCAACATTAATACATAAGTGCCGTGATTTAGATAGTTAACCCTCGACAAAAAAGAGGTGTTTTAAGTTCAAAGTTTTTGCCTAGTAGACTTTGCTTTCAATTCATGACTATGACTGGACATTTATATTAAAAGAATCAAGCCAAGCACGACTTCTCAAAGTTACTAAATGCCAAGAATATTGGAACAGACGGCAGCACTCAAAACAAGGTTGGAACTGGCTGGTACAGCGAGTGTCCACTAGTTTAGTAATTTAACTTGGATGTAATTAATGAGTTGACCGTCCGCGGCGCAGCACTTCTCCATCATTAGTTAACAGAATAGTTTGGAAGATTACTTGCAATCTAATTAATGTAATGCTTGATTAACAGGGAGATAATATGTGGCATTAGTCAAGTATTATCATTGTCCTTGTTTTTTTTAGCTTCATCTTTCCTTCCCTCCTAAAATTTTGTAGAGCTCAAAAGAAAATCAGAAATAAGGAAACACAGTAATAACTCAATGGGTTTGTGAATTCGTAGCCCACGAATTAGGAATAAATTATACTTTTCTTACATAAATAATAATATAACTAATACAAGTGCATACATAATTCCAAAACACAAATTAAACAGTTGAGCTAACTAAAGACGGTTGCTTGAAAAAAAAAAACAAACTAACAAAAGAAACTAAAAAAAACAAACAACAAACTAAAAAACAAACTAGCAAACTATCTTAAGATAGCTCAACTGGTCCAAATCACTACCAGACGAAAGCGTGATAGAAATAGTTTATATTATTTGCATTATTAGATTTGGTATAGATTCAATTTAATTTAGTTGTTGTTTAAAAAAACAGGCATAGCTGGCTGCAATGTAGAAATAAAACCTATTACTAACAATATTGTACGGAAATGTGAGCAATAAATAAATAATACCAAATACAATTATTATGCAAAAGATATCGAACATAACATACGTACCCTATTGTAAGTTATCAATTAAATAATAAATTTAAATGTAATTATATATTTTTGAAATCGTCGCATTCAATACCTTTTTTGTTGATACCTACTCGTATCGATGTGCTTGGACATTGTAGGGTAGTTTTACCTCACAATTCTACAATGGACAATGGATACAAACAAAGGAAAAAGTCTAAAATCGAGGAGTTTAGAATTTTTAACCGTTAAAATGGGATGGTGAGAGAAGAAGTGGCTGAAACTCGAAAATGGCTGGGGTGATTTTGAAATAATTTACGGATTGTAATCCTCAGGGTGTGAGTCTCACTTGCACTTTTCGTTTTTTAAAGTTATGACTCTTGTAGAATCAAGCCCAATCTGACGACACTTCGGTCATCAAAATCTATCGAGCTATTTGGGTGCTAAGGGGTTAAGAGAATCCAACATAAACCATTTATATTGCAATAAACGTAGCCGCTCTTCGGCAGTTGGGCATAAATGCCACGTTATCACATTGCATACATAAATGCCACGTTACCGCATTGCATACAAAAATAAATAAAAGTATAAATCGTAGATCCGTTGTTGTTGTGTCACATGATTGCGTAATATCATGCATTGCACAAATAAATTGATCGTATAGGGACAGTATTGAAGAGAGTGCAATTATTGAGCATAAGATTTTGGCAATGTTTTTCATTCATTGTACCCCTTGCCAACTTTCTCAGTTTGCCTTCTTGATTGTACCATTCCCATTTTCATTACTTTATAATTTTTTGATACTAGTGGTTACTAGTGTTTATTAGTGGTACCGCCAATTTTCCCAGTTTGCCATCATTTTAACATGTTCATATAATTTACTCCATTTTGTTAATAAACTATTTTTTTTAGTCTCCGCCACGAGCTCGGAAGACAAGTAGTTACTGATAGAATCTGTGGTTTAGATCCCTTGTACTAATAATATATCCCTTTAGTTACTGATAGATCCTGTGACCAAGGGATCTCACCTCACACGTTTTTTTTGTTTAGGCACGACAGCTACAGCTATTTGTTCGGCAAGGTTGCTCACGCGAAAAAAATAACGGTTTGTAATGAATCCATTAATTAAGTTTGTATGAAAAAGTGGCTGAAACTCGAAAAGGGTCCTGATGATTTCGAAATAACTTTCGGATCGGAACCCTCAAGGCGCGAATCTCACGTGCACTTGTCCGTTTTATTATTTTGCTCTCGTTTTGCTGAGATATTTTTGTACATATTACAATTCTCACTCTTTTTAACCGACTGCCCAAAAAAGGAGGAGGTTCTCAATTCGGATATACTTCCAGATTGGTCCAATTTTTTTCAAAATCAAGTTCTGATGATGGGATCCATGAGGAATTGCGGGAACTCCTCAAATATTGTAGGCATACATATGGCGATTTTGATATTTTCAGCAACAAACCAAGCATTTGCATTCAAAAAGTATCATAATCCTTTCACCACTATGGTTCTTTCATAATTTTTTTTAGTCCAAATATTTAGTCGAATACTATGGCGGAAGTCGGTTTTTTAAATGAAAAGTTATATAAATGTACTAACTGAATATCTTGTAGATACTTTTTTGTTTGCGACTAAGTTAAGGCCCTCTTACACAGGTAGAGGATACCGACAATACTTACCGATAATACCGGTAATGATACCGACTATAAGACCATTAAATAAGATTGCATATGATGTCATCGAAATGCAATAAAAAAACAGAAAACACAAAACAGCATTGGGCCAGAACCTATATATATATATATAGGTATATACATATGTATATATATATATAGGTATTATATATATATATATAAAATCTGTGCAGTGTGATTGCTATAGCAACATATCACTGTTCGTAGCAAATTAAGGCCGAAGTTCACGAACAAATAAACAGGCGTTTACCGTAGCCATTGGTCACGGTGACAGATAATCTTTGAAAACACCTGTCAAAAAGCATTGAATAGGCTAAACAGTTGTTTAACCCCTGTTTATTTGTCGGTGAAATCACCCCTAAACCTCACGAGATGATGATAATAATAATAGTGAGTTTTGCATGCGTAATGTATTACCCTCGGTTACTTAACGTACTTAATATAATGGTTATGAAGTGGCAGTTAAGTAAATTGGTTCGCTCTGTGAGCGTTCTCTACCGACCGCTTTCATATTACGGGACGATAACGATATACGGTACCGATAATGTCGTCGGCACACCTTAAATGCTCCTTAATGTTGCGGATGATAAGGCTGAACCCTACAAGGGTTATAATAGCAAAATAATTTCCATCTCCAGACGTTCAAATAAAATTTGCAAGGTGACACGAAATTGCTTCTATAACCTCACGTGACTCGTGATTGGTTATTGTTTATATTTATGTATCAGATGTGTAATTGTGTTACAGTTTATGTATCAGCATCTACATCAAATTATGAAATAGAATTGGTTACAAATCACAAATAAATATCATACCTATGACACGTAATTTTATGAAGTTGGTATTCGGAACACGAAATTCTTTTAGTTTCCTTATACATAATTATTGTTGTTCTAGATATAGTCAGACTGCTACTTTTCGTAAACAAATAATTATAATCTAGATGAACACATCTCCAGGTATACTCTATAGTTGCTGAGTTTAGGTATATATGACACAGAAGCCTTACCATATGCATTACATGCCTTATATGGCCAGGCCTAGACGTAGGCCTAAACATTTGCACGACAGTCTGGTCGAGTACAGTGAACCAAATAATAGGTTAAGAACTTAATGTACCTGTATACAAGCAAATAAAACTTTTATTTTATTTTTAGGTTGTAAAGACTATCATAATTATATTTAATTGATAATAATAATGATCCGATCCGATATCCGAGTTAAACATCACTAGGAGCTCAAACCCTGGGACGTATACTAGGAAAAGCTAGCGTTAGTTCATCACCATCATCATCATCAGCCTGTAGAAGTCCACTGCTGAACATAGGCCTCGCCTAGAATGCCACGATGAACGGTGTTGAGCCGCCTCCATCCACCGACTTCCAGCGACCTTTTATTTTCTTTCTTTAGTCCATCGAGATTAGTTCTTTAGGCCTTCCTCTACTGCGTTGCCTGGTTTGTGGTCACCTCTCGAGAATCTGTATTCTCCAACGATTGTTAGTTCTGAGAGCTTTTGATCTTGGTTCTTATACGGATTTCCTCATTTTGGATTCGTAAGTTAAATCAGATTAAACATAAATACCACTTTCATAATCAACTTTGACGATGACCTCCACGGTGCGATGGGCGCTTAGTCGGCTGAGATGCGAGAGGTGTGGGTTCGTTTCCAGCTGTGGGTCAAATGTTTGCATGATCTGCACATATTTGTTCTTGGTCTCGGTGTTGTGGTACCATGGTACTCTTAGTTCACCACCCACAAAACAGGTATCCTAGTGTGGGATCAGGACTATGTTATGTGCATGTCGGGTGAAGTTATGGTACAATCATTGCCTTGGCTTGAATATCTTGGTGCTCGAAGGTAGTACTCTATTAGTACTTAGTATTCTAAGTTGAATGGAAATCGCTTTATAAGCGAAAAATTTTGAATAAGCTTTCATTATGCTAAACGGCTGTAATGTAGTAGGATCAATATCGTGCGAGTATCGTCACCGTACGTGACGGTGTAGGACCTACTACTAGTACCTCTTCTACTACGTACATTACATTCCATCCAAAGATTGCCTGGTAGAGATCGCTACTTAGCGATAAGACCGCACATTGTTTATCATATTAAGATTTTTTGTTACCTGTTGAATTGTTATGGTTATGCCGTGCAATAAAGTACTTTCTATCTTCTATCTAGGTAATTTACCAAATACCAACGCGTAAGTAATTATGATAAAGCAGGGGCACCAAGCATGCCCACATAAACACCCTAGGGCTGTGTGTGACGTGTGGCCAAATTGTTTGATCATACACAAATCAGATTAACTTCCACCACTACACGTCTATTTGTCGATGTTTGTTTGATAAACTTATTATCACGCTTATTTGAATTGGGGATAATTGGTTATTGTATTGGTTCGTTTGTATGAATACTATTGGGGCGTACGTACCATATGACAAATAAGTTGATATTGTGGATGTCACGTAATTATTAATTAAAATATAGAACTGCGCAAATAAAAATCATAGCCAGGTTGCATTCCAATTGACCAATTCCCTTGTCCAAGCTCATAATGATACAAAATAGACACAATATAACACAATAGAGATGACGGTGATGATGTCTTTTACTAGAATTTATTTCATCATTATCACCTTATTATCACAGTTTGACATTCTATTCTATATCAATTTTTTTTAATGGCATCTGAGGGTTTTCTTAATTCAATATCAAGTAGCATAGATTATTATCAAACAATGTCCAGTCATCATGTCCTCTGTCAAGTCATGTAAATCGATGGCAGTTTACTAGAATGTTCCTGGACAATTTTCACCCCTTCGAAAAGACACGCAATACACTTATTTTATTTAAATTCACTACCATGTGCTCTTTATTAGCTACACCGGTTAAAATGCCACCACAAAATTACACGATATAACTCAAAAAAACACTAGAAATTGAAATAAAATAAAAAAAGACGACGTCTCCCTTCGAAAGAGCAGAAAAAGTCATATCAAATTAAAAACTCTAGGGAATACTAAAGTGACTGCTGTCCCTCAATGTCAAACCGTAATACTAATTCAATTACAAATAGACAGAAGGTCAAATCTATCGTCTTTGATAATTAGTATAAAGCTTTAGATTCTCCGAAATGCCTGAGTTATTAACGGGTACTTACTTCTTAAAGCACTGATTAAATACCTAACAGAAGTTTCACGTGCTAAAAATAAACTGTTAATTCTAAAAACTGTTCTTTTTAGAAAGCAAATGGCGACAAAATAAGACAATTCCGTTGATCGAATAAAGTCAAAAAGTTAGGATTTAACCTGTTTGAAACTGTGGTGAACAAACCGAATACCGATGAAAGGGTATTTTCGAATAGCTCGCGGCCAACCAATTAGAGGCACCTGCAGTTTCTCTCACTATGGTCAGTACGTGCCTGGCCCAAACCAGCCTTAAACGAGTTATCTCTGAAAATAACTGGCGACTCTTGAATAGATTTTCTCTTTGGAACTGTATTCATCATCATCATAGTCAGCCTGTAAGAGTCCACTGCTTGACATATACCTCTCCGTTTGAATGCCACGACGAACGGACATGAGCTGTCTCTATCCACCGATTTTTTGCAACCTTTACGATCTCTTTAGTACATCGAGAGGAGGTCTTCCTTTACTACGTCACTTGCTGTGTGATCACCACTCGAGAACCTTTAATCCTCAACGGTTCTGCGAGCAATATGACCTGCCCAATGCCACTTGCTATTAAACAGAAGATAATGAAAGTCAAAGTAAGGCTGTATAATCGTAGCTTATCCTATCCTACTTCCTACTAATCCTACTAGTATTATAAATGTAAAAGTATGTGCGGAGTTAGATGAAACTGTACAGTATACATTAGAATAACAACTATAATTTACAATAAGAGGTTTCACGCGGATGGAATTGCGGCCAAATGCTAGTTCTTTATAAAAACGTGCAGAGTCCCACGTTTACCATCTAGGTATATAGGACATTATACGATGGTGGATTACAGCTTTAGTATTTGCAAAATTGCTCTAAATTTTCAATATTTTCTGCAACCTGAAATCGCCATCATTTTAAAATAATTCGATTACTTGCACCATCAACATCTTAACCCAACATTTCAGCTCACAGTAAAACAACATCAAGATAAAAATAAATTAATGGTTATTTCATTGGAAAAAGCTTAAAAAGCGTAAATGTGGTTCCTCAGAGTGTCTGGGGCAAACATTGATTCGGAAAATAGGTTAAAGTGAGATTGCAGCTTAATTTCCCGGTAATTTAGATATAATCTCGGTTATTTATTGCTTGCCTGTATATTTATTAGCAGGAACATTAACGATCATTAATTAAACTAACTATGCAAAAAGTGGGCAAGTTCCCATATACAATGTTTGGACTTGCGTCGGATTACTCCCCAGTGGTGTAAAATCACGGATCTGAGTGGGAAATTAGAATATCCACTATGAGAATAGAGTCAAACTTATGTGTGGTATTTATTAAATTTGAAAACGGTATCTTGATGTGGGTTACCCGCGACGGAACAGACATTAATGGAAACCGGTATTATATGCATTTGCGAGAGGTTGTCTCATATACAGTGTGTTATAGCTAGTTTAGTTTAAAAATTTCCATAATGGCTCAGCCGAATGTAATGGGTTTTAAACAGATTTGTATGACTTCATTGATGGTTCTTCGGGTTTATCACCAATACTACTAGGGAGCGGTGAAACGTAAAAAGTCGTGGTTTTTATACTTCATAATTTTAGGTGGAGGCTTCTACTGCAACTAGTTTTATTAAGAGAGTAGCATATGATATTATAACCCTCAAAAATTGTTTCGACACATGATTGAGTGATTGAGACTAGAACATATCAAATTATAGGAAACCCACTATAGTATATATAGAACTATACTAAACTATAATGCTGTATTTTAGACTTATTTAGTTAAGGAATGTAAATGATGTAACAAATCTGGTTCTCAGCGGCCCTTAACATTCAGGCTCGTATTCTAGTACTAAACTCAAGCATCGTTTGATCTCCGATCACCTGATCATTACTAGAGCTTTAAATAAGAACGGCTTTGAAACTAATCTCAACTGAATCGAGTTTCAAACTATAGTCTCAAGCCTGTTTTCGTTTACATTTTAAATTCTTTGTCAACTTCGTTCTGTTCAACGAAATATTATTTTTGACAAGAAAAAATTGCAGTAATAAATTGTGTGATAAAAATCATACTCATTTTAGACCTTTTATGGTCTTAAATAGTTTTCTGAACTGATCCACTTCTATGGATCTTTGGCGTCTCGAGGTGTCTTATGGGAATGCTCACACTATTACGGAGAACTTAAGGTCATAAAAATCAATGTTTTCAAAAATGTCCATAGTGACATCAACATGATACAACATTAACCAACAAGACTGCAATGACATCTGTCATCAAGAGTACTTTGGACGTCGCTTACGTGATCACAGTTAAATCTCTGCTTCAGTACCGTTTGAGTATCGATTCGTCTCTGAGTGACGTTTTAGAATAAGACAGCGTTTAATGAAGTCAAGATCAATGAATCCAAGTACAGTTCTAGAATCAAATTTCTACTCGAATCTATGCTTGAGCATAGTTCTGGAATACAGGCGTCTGGATTCATTTCATTCAGTAGCGAACAATAATTTTCGCCAATCAATATGCTGAGCTAACAATTGATGTAAAAGTTGTCAATTCCATGATGAAAAATAATAGAGCGTTGAATCAGGTATTATCAATTTTAATGTGTTTGAAAGAGAAGCTTTGTTCGTTGACAAAGAAAAAAATATCTACGATGGTAGATAAATGGTACGAACACATCATCGGTGCGGTGCAGTGGGCATATTATATCTGCGTTCAGCTGACCACCGCCATCAGGAAAACACGTCACCACCAACAACGTGATGGTGGGTACCACGTTGTTGGTCCATTCTAAAATAAGAAAAGTCAGAAAATCCAAAATAAAATTGTTGACCTAAATTGAGAAAATATTTACCATGATGCCACTAGTTTATTTAATCCATGCTGAAGTATTTATTGGTAATTACTTCCATCATTTCTTCGCCTCAACCTCTAGCAGATTCTGAGAAACAGGGTTAACAGAAAGACAGTTCTGTTTTTGCATTCTAACGTACGGAACCTTCAAAATAGCCGTAACAAATCACACAAATACTCACGATCCGTATACCTATAGTTGTCAATTAAACGTTGATAATGATAAGTCATACTGCGGAGCGTCCATTCGAGCATTATCAACTGTTACGGTACGTGGATGACAGCTTGGCCGGAGCCGATACATTTGTCATCGTGATTAAACGGTATCATATCACCCGCAATTTTACGCAGACAGCAACTGATTTTTTTTTTGTATGTAAGGTGGGTGGAATTAAAAAGATTGTCGCATTTGGACTTGTCAAAAATTTTGATCTGGCTAACGAACCGAATTTTTTAGAATAGAATAGAATAGAAAATACTTTGTACACCTTAAAACATTTATTAATCGATTTATCAAGTTTAGAATTTATAGTTTTAAGAGTTTACTTTTATTTTTAATATTGATTAATAATTTAGATAATAAAAAATAAAAAAACTTAATGTGATAGTTAAAAATGGTTTGGGTGGTCTTATCGCTTACAAACTATTTCTTCCAGACAGCCTTTGGATGGAGAGAGATCTGTAAGATTAGAAAAATTACCAAGAGTGTACGTAAATTTGACAAGATTATACGAAAAAAATACCTATATACTTAGATGTTATTCGCATCAAAAAATTATCCTGTAGTGAATCACTTCTCTACTGGTGCTCACTTAAAAGTTAAATACATATAATTTTCATCATTTTGCAGAAATTTCAGTTTGTATATACTTTAAAGTTTTCCGTTAGAAGTTTCAGCAGCTACAATATCTATCAAAGCACAGTTCATAGTTGGCGAATAAAGAGATAAATGGAGTCACCATCCTTTCATACTATTCAAGACGAGAGGAAAATCAACAATTGTACCAAAACACTACACAAAGCCAGTCTGGCAGTCGCTCCATTATTTGCCACCCCTGCTTCCTGACCTCAATTCATTTCGGAATCTCAAGTCGAATATTTTTTCCTCCACGATTGAATGCAAACAACTGTTCAATTTCACTAATAAATAAGGTAAGTAATTTTCGATGAGTCTCTGGGATTTTATTTCAGACTCTTTTTTCCTTTGATTTGGAATAATGGAACACAAACTTGGGTGTATAAATTGGGCAAATCCAAAAAAAACGTTCAATTATAATATTTACAAAACCCCAACTGAATATTGATAGGCAAAAGAACAACTTCGTTTACAATTTCAATTAAGAAGTTAGCAGACCTATTAATATTCAAGAGAGCGTTGCGTTGAAAGTGGGCGCAGGAAAACAATTATGCGTTTGTTTCAAAATAAACGTAGTGTTTGTTAATGACGCTAAGGATCTAATTTCAGGTTCGCTCCTAAAGTGTCGGGACGGCTCGTTATTCGTATTCGGTTAATGATTTCGGATCAAACCCGAATTGGACGTTTCAAATCGGGCTCCGGTTTCATCTCCAGAGACGTCGTCCCTTTTCAAAGGCCGTTACTTTTAGCTGCGGGAAGGTCTCGGTTCCTTGGGGACTGCTACATTTACATTTGTTTAAAATGCTGTCACGTCAGCCACATTTAATTTTGTGGTTCAATGTGGAAACATGTTTCTCATACTAATTTGGTACAAGTCATGCTTACAGACGAAGTATTATGATTTAGGTATTAAGTATTGACTAAGTTTCAAAAAAGATTTATCAACATTTGTTTACCTCGACATCTTGCTAATATTACATAGTGAATTAAATATGAAATAAATGCCATAAATCTGTCCTTTTATTAACCCGGAGATTATATTACTTTTGTACAAACGACAGGGTGGTTTAAGGAAAACAAAGTATAAAAAAAATATTCATTAGCAAGACAAATTGCAGAAAGTTATTTAGCAAATTACGTTTCTGTTGAAGAAAATTTCATTTTCTGTTTCATTAGTAAAATTTAATCTTATTACGAGAAGAAGGAAGAGTAATATCTGAAGGAATCTCTACAGCTAGTATTTTTTACTGGCTATTTTTAAACTGAGAATGGAGGTTGTTATGTAAATCAAGTGTGCAAGGTTTGATCAACAACTAGTGTTCTATAACACGTGTAACAGTAACAGAACCCAAGTTATTGATCAAACCTTGGGGTATAACTTATACCTATTATAATTAAGATTTATATTTGCGTTTACTTTGGACTGAAAAAAGTTTATAATATTACAATTAAATTAAATTAAAGTGCTTCATCTGAGCCTGAATTGTTTATTATCACACGTTTGTTTGGGTACCTTATACATTGTATAGTTTAAACAGATTACATAGAGAAGATGTTTATAGGTTTCAGCAGCAGATAGATCAGGTGCGGACCCGGAGGGATAATCGCGCGGGTTTTAATGAAAGCAATCAGTCACGACACCGCTCGTGGCCGCTCTGGGATGTAGGGATGTGGTATATAACAGGTAATAATGTACTTTGTAGAGCTGAAACTCCCACACTAGGCAGGACACGCTGCTGCGTGCATGCAGGCGAGCATATGTGAGGCGTGAGTTAATATTATTTTGTCGACAAAAGGAATTTACAAACGAGTTGCGTTTCTAGTACGCTTCTATGATTATTCTTTGCATGTAAGGAGTATAAGGCGCATGTATAAGTAGGTATAGCCACGCAATCTGCGGTGGCTCTGCGTTTGATGCCAAACTTGCTCAAGCATTTTGATTCATGTGCAGGAAATATTGATATAGTGAGAAACGTTGTACTATAACCTGGGGTCTATGTTTGATGCCACTGAGAGTGATGCAATTTGTATTACAGTCAACATTATTACTGTTTTCATTTCAATGTTTATTAATATTATGGCATTCGTATAGAGTAGTTGTTACGTTAATATGAGATAATCAATATTTAACAATTTCCTTTTTAGCCACTTACACTTTTGGATTTTGGAATCCTTTGGAACTCATCGTTTGATTACATTATAAATCCATATGGTTTAATCAATCGAACCACGAGAATCGTTTGACGATTCTGTAGTCTGTTTTTCAAAATGTGGTTTTTATTGTATAATTAGTTCAACAGTGCTAAATGTAGAGTATAATCGATTTAGGACAAAATGATTTATTCAGCTAAGGTCCTGATAGAGCTCCTAATGAACGTAATGGGAGCCTGCGTGGTGACTGTTAACACCCTCTCAACCTTCCTTACTTATACAGGAAGTTATAAATAGTTTGATTCTGAGAATCTTACAGAACCTCACGTTCGGTAAACGAGCAAGTAAAATAGCTTCGTAACTAGAGATCCTTTTCATGTTGAACTTTGACTTTTTCGTTTTTGTAAAGATATACTATTGTTGGTTTCCGTGCCTAAAAGCCACGACCACGCAATGCTTTACTTAGCGGAAAATAAAACCTTTTTGCATTCTAAGTATTGTACCGACCGCTGGAGTTAAAATCTTTGAACAAGTTCTCAATTATCTTTGATGTCTGCGACCCTTTTTACCTTTGACCCGAGCTTATTCAAAGGCCTGAAGCCTTTACTATCCAACGAGTTCAAATAAAACTATCTATAAGCTAAGCCTTTTGTATTTTACTAGCTGATAGTTGGCGAAACAGATTCATTCATTCATTGTTTTAAGATTACTTAATATTTTACCTAACAATCCTTATTAAGTATGTTAATTAAATTTGTTATACTAAAACAAATTCTTGAATTTCTATACAGAGACACGAACAAAAAAGGTTGGCAGTTTGTTTTACATTGACTGTTCGTTGACTTTGTTAATCGTATTTTTTTGTATCTAACTCTAGTCTAACTACATTTTATTCGAGAGAACCATCGAAGATGTTTAGAAAAACTTTTCGTAATCCAAGCAAATAGCTTCGTTCTAGGGAAAGCTTTAGTTAAATTACCCAATCACCATATAAAGTGGCTGTTGGGTAAATGGTGTTTAAATCCAGTCAGTAGAGACAAATTAATGTCAATGATTAAATACGAGAAGCTCGGTACGTAATGGCTCCGATTGTTTGCTACGCTAAGCTAATTTTGCATGCCAGTGATGGACAATGAAACGCGTCGGCGACGAGCCGAGGCCTGATTTATGTGACAAGCTATACCCATAAAAAAGTATAAACATGAAACTAGTAAAAACGCAAATGACACCTCCTAAAATGTGGAACAAAATAAAAGTGCAGTGCATCTAACCAGAATGACGTTCCTGCCTTAACGGTTCAGAGCAATGACTTTATGTTATACGTTCTGCTGGACACCGATTTTTCAGGTTGTGTGTACAGTGAGGTCAGCTACAAGTTTACAGTCACACGATCATTTTACAAACGTTCACACACGGGTTGATTTCAAATGCACCTAGCGTGCTTTGTGTATTTAGTACAAATAGGTACACCTGATTTGCCTGTAGTTCGCCCGTCAGAGCAATACTAATAATAACAAAAACGACTCGCTGTGTAGTCAATTTGTGCAATATGACGTGACCAAATAATAAGTTTGTGCAATATTGAACAAAGGCTCAGTAAATAAAGATTATGTCCCTTTTGTAAGCCCTTTAGTTTTTGGCCGTGTTCCTAAAGTTATTTTGTGCACTGAATGGGTTTTAGAATTCTCTATTAGTAGATACCTAAAGGATATACCTAGTAAGTCCTTAGTAAGGAACATAATTCGTTTTAATAATAATAATCATCATCATCAGCCTATAGAAGTCCACTGCTGGACATATGCCCCTTATATTGCCACGACACACGGTCCCTGGCTTTCTATATCCACCTCCACTCCTGGTGACTTGTCTTTGGTCCATGAGAGAGGGGCCTTCCTACATAGCGTCGTCATGTTTATTTATTGTTTATTTTAATAATATTTATTTAAGATATATATTTTACTTCTCTTTAATAATACAATGAAATAGGGGTAAAGTATAACGTTGCCGTTTTAACGTAGTGGCCACTTTAATAAAAATTAAACCTCCATGATCCATGGCTCGTGATTAAAAACTAAACACAATCTAAATTTTTTTTAATGAAATTCATTGGCTTTCAATTGTTTGTACATTTAGTATTTAAGCTTAATATGGAGACCTCAAAACGGAACATACCGTACCGTACGTTGAACGGTCAAATACCGTAATTACCCTAAAGTGAAGCTTAGCCATAGAAAACTTACGTAAACTGATTGGTAATGACTTAATGGTGTAACTCACTATAACTCTTGTGTATCAATAACAGCAGATGTCTATTGTGAAGAAATTCAAACAATGATAGTGAAACTCTCAGAGAAACAATCCTGACTAGTCAATCGATCTTCGCCATTATTGCTCCATGATAACGCAAGACCTCACACTTCTCGACAAACCGTTTTAACATTACAAGACCTGCAGATAGAAACCCCATATATTATTATCCTCCGTATTTGTCAAACCTAGCCACAACCAATTACCATTTTCTCCGCAACTTGGTCAATTTCCTGCATGGAAAACAAAATTTTGCTCTCAGGAAGTGGTTTAAAATGCCTTCATAGACTTTGTAGAGTCCAGATCCCCAGAGTTCTATCGCAAAAGCATAAATGATCTTCCCTTGAGATAGCACAAATATTTAGATAATGAGGATAAATAAGTACTTTGGCTAAATAAATGTATTTTTCTTAGAAAAAAAAGTGTTTGAATTTTTAAATATAAAAAGGCAATTTTATACTTAAACCCCTAATTATCTTTAAAAGTAACTAAATAGAATATAACCGGTTTAACTTACGTAGATTAATTTCGAGTATACGTCCCGTAACCGGTTTAAACCGGTTAAATTCTATCCAATCATGAACCACTTACAGAAGTTTTTATCAAAAAATCTTTAAAAGTGTTGAAAATTGAACGATCAATGAAATTAAATAAATGACCATCTTTTATGTACCACAATCTGGGTCACATTGTCTGGTATTAGCAATTTAGCAAAATGGCAACCCGTATAGTGGGAAACGGACCAGTAATTACCCTTCTGATTTAATTCAAGAGGCATTGAGCAGAGATCGTTACCGGCCACACTTGGATAAAGATAGGACGGACCAAAGTTCATGGTAGCTTGCCCATTATCCTTTGTCTGTCAGATATTATCAAAGGATAATAACATGTTTTAAAAACTATTTTGAGGCCTGCTCAAAGAGAACTAACAAAATTTCATCATCATTCAACACCTTTTGGCGTCCACTGTTGGACGACGCCTCTCCCATAAAAACTAACAAAATTTATGATATGTTAATTTGTACTCGGATTGTGGTACCGACAGTATAAACACTGCCCAGTGTCGACAATTTTGCTAAATGGCAACCCTACCTCGTGGGAAACGGATGCAGCAATTACCCTTCGGATTTAATTTTCCATAGATACCGTGCCGTCGTCGCCAGAGGAAACAATAGCGCTTTCCGATTAATCGAATTAAACGATTATAGCGTGCTCCCGACTGCCTTTCTTTTTGATCTTTTGGTGGTCACACTAAGGCTTTATTTTCCTTCTATTTAGTAGCCTTTTGTTTGTTATTTAAGGCTTTGCTTCATTGTTTGATTTTGCGATTGTTTATCTTAAAACAAAGGTGTTTTTTCACGAATTAACTGAATTAGAACTATTTCAGTTCCTTGAACAGTAAAACGTAGTTACTGTATTATCGTATGCATCTGTTTATGTATTTTATGTAGTATGGTTATAATTTGGTACTTATTATTCGACCAACATAGATAATGGTATAGAAAATTGAAAAGTTATTAGATATAAATTCAAATTCAAATTTAAATTATTTATTTATAAATTAATTAAATAATTTATAGATTGAATATCTATAAATTATTTAATTAATTTATAAATAAATTCAATGCTTGATCAACCAGTCATATCCGTGAAATTAGCACAGATTTATAAGTATAGTACTAAAGTAGAAATTAGTTTAAAATGTCGAACAAACAGTACCTACCACCAATAGTTTGCTACTGTAATCAAATCGTAGAATCAATCTTCTTGGACTTGAACTTAGTTTGGAATTACTGACCGTTTTCCAATATTGGTTAGCAATAAATATTAGGTTGAACTACAAGCTACAATTCTCATTATTCATATTGCAACTTGCTCTGAGCACTCTGTGATGTTCGACTATTCGACGATTTACGTAGGTTATCAATGAAAATTGTTATGCATTTTGATCAATTTTAAGAAAAAATTCATTGACTTTTATAGATGAGTGTACCTAACAAATTTTACGAGAGAGTTGCCATTAATCCGACTGAAAGGGTTTTATCTGGATTTTCGATTAACGTGGCATCGAATTTGGGTTTGATGACATTTATTTTGTTACAGCTGATGCAAAAGCTAACAAGCAATCTGTTAAAAACCCCTTTACATCACTTGATTTATAGGTTATTATCGTTTTAAATAGCCCGTATGTAGAGGGACTTAAATTAAAATTAAAACACTCTTTGCCATTAACATGCAGTAGTAGTACAGGGCTAACTTCTGCCTGCACTATATCTAATCAGAATGCTTATAGGTGCCACCTAAACTAACTACCAAATTATAATAATAATGATAACCATGACCATGCGGTGATCTCACCATTATGAGACCAACATGTAACTCTTGCCGTGGATGTCTAAAATGCGACTAAGGGATTACGCCAGGGGATGGACTTAACACCAATACTGCGATCACCAATTCGGCTGCCTAGCGTGGTGATTATGGAAAATCTCCATATTCTATGAGTAGACCTTTGATTATATACACACAATCAAAGGAGTAGACCTCGTCCAGCAGTGGACAACTACCAGCTGATGAAGAATAAAGTTTACTGGATCAGAAAAAGCTATGGGGTACAATTGTTGATCAAGTTTCACAAGATCGTTCAAAGTACGATGCATATTAAACTTGATGAGCTCTGTTCTCATCAAGGCTAGGTCTCTGACGAGCCCATATAGCAGGTTACAGTGACTCGCTTCGGACTCTCTATTATATTTACTTTAATTAAATTCAGTGGTTATGGTTTACTATTTGGTTACAGCCAGACTGGGTAATAAACAGTTAGGGTGCGTCTGGTCTAAAACTGAACGCCCCCCTCACCACTTTAACTTGGAACTTGACACAACCTTGATTTTCGAAAACGGTCCTTGTGGTTGCGTATTATGGAATATTTTATTTTGACGTAGTGAAATAGTGCGGCTTTCAGTTTTAGATAAGACGCACTCTACCTACTTTTTCAGGTGTTCTACGTGGGGACTTTTGAGTTCAACTTCGAATTAATAGTAAAAAAAGTATCACCTTTGGTCTAGGATATACCATAATAACGTACAAATCAAAATTATTATTGTTCTGCTCGAAACATGACTCTAATTGCCTTCCAACGGACGAGTTCGAGTCAAACAAAAGATCCCAGTTTACTGTTTAAATGCCTGAAGTTCTTGCCTCAACAGATGCTTCACTTGTTTGTTTACTGTTGACAAGATATTTAAATTAAACAAGTAGGTTTGTACACTGGACAATAAAAGTCGTTGGACAGCAAAAGTTTATTTTAGCGAGATGCTAAGTTCTCTTTATTTGTAGGTATTTGACGGGTTTAATTACATAGGTACTCGTTTGCTTAATTTTATTCGCAATTCTTTTAGTTCGCTTCTGGCATTGATTTTACATACGACTATTAGTTTTTCTTTATCTCATTCTGCAGTAGAACGTTCTTTGTATATGTGTGAATATACAAAGAACGTGAATAAATAAGCGTTTCATCGAACCGTTGACTTTTTAACTTCTGAACTCAAATACGGTTTTGAAGTTTGGGGAGTCTTTGCGGTTTCGCTTTCCCTCCGAACGCCGATCAAGTTTCGTAAGACTTTAGATATGCCTACGTTTGGTATTGATTCAACTTGTAATTTCCTCTCTTTTGAGAAATAACCGTAATATTCATGTTTTTAAACTTTTATGATTCTGAAACTAATAAATGTTTTGCCTGATCGAAAGATCCACATTAGCTTTTTACGAATAGGTCTAGTCAAAAAATATTTTTTCCTGTTATGTATTTAAAAAAAAAATATATACAAACTATGGCGATAACCACTATCTATTACAACCGCAATACCTCGTACGCCACGTCGATCTATGTTCTGTACATATCCGCTTGAAAATGGTTGTAATAACTTGGTGTTTAATATAACAGAGGGTTTTGAGGATGATCTAGCTATGTCTCAAAGCTAGGTAAAACCTTAATATCTAGCTAGGTTGTTTTTCCTGAGCAAAGCTCGTTCGTACTTTATTAAAACTGTTCATAAAAGTAGGTATCTACCTAAGTAGGTACGTACTTACCTACTCTGAAAACATAAAGATTTCATCTTTACCTCAGGTTATTGATTTTACGTGATTGAACGGAACTCTATCTTCAGTTTGCTCCAGGTAAATTTTAAAATAAAAATCTCGCACAGGGACTAAAATATACAAGGAAAGCGCTTGTTGCTATGTTCTGTTGACGTTATCTTCGGAGATAAACATCTAACTCATGCCACGCTATATTATTTTTCTTGGCTTATCGTGAACTGTAATGTTTTAAAAATGGAAATGTATTTTGTACATCATTTTCAAGTTACCCTAGTGAGGTGAGTGTCAAACAACGCCTTTCACAGAACAACACAAAAAATAAACTGGCGTGCGATGCAATAGGGTCACTTAGACAACCCACAATACCTTTCAAACAAATTTTTTGTTTTTATTTTTTATTTAATAAATGTTAGGTCCTGTTTACAAAAATATTTAATGCCGTATGAAATATATTTTTGTTCTTATATTACGACAAATCGTTGAAAAGACTTGATAATTTAACATCCCTCTTTATATTTGTTTCGTAGACTTTCACAAGGCCTTTGACACCGTATAGTGGCAAAAGCTGTAGGAAGTACTGGTAGTAATGGGCGTACCAGATCATCTAACGTAAATCATTAGAAGACTCTTCGAGGATGTGTCTCAGTGGCGGTCCGGGTTGACGGAATAGATTCTGCAAACTTTAAGACACAGGCTGGTGTTAGACAAGGGTGTATCCTGTCTCCGCTACTGTTTAATATCTACACTGAGTACATTATGCGGATAGTACTGGATGACTGGGACAAGCGGTACATTATGCGGATAGTACTGGATGACTGGGACAAGCGGGTTTCTATTGGGGGTCGAAAGATTAGTAATTTGCGATATGCTGATGACACCATTCTTGCGACATCAGCTAAAGAAGACATGGAAAGTCTCTTGCTCGTCTAGAAGCACACAAATTGAATTCGGTCTCGCCATTAATCGAGAAAAGACCAAAATAATGATAGTGGAACGGACTGAGAACAACCAACCCAACATAAAGAGTATAGCTAACTGCGATGTGGTCCAGAACTACATATATTTGGGCTGCAACATTTCAAATGCCGGAGGTTGCGAAGGTGAGATACGGAGACGTTGCGTGGTGACATCAGCTGTTGAGGAGCTCGCAAAGATTTGCAAAGATCTCAGAATAACCAAAACCACGAAGGTTCGACTCATGAGAAGACTCCAATCTTTTTCTGCGGAGCTGAGACGTTTATATTGAGACTGAAAGATCGGGGAAAGATCAATGCATTGGAAATGTGGTGTTGTAGGCACCTGCTGAAAATTCCCTGGTGGCGCCGTACCAACATATCGATTTTACAAGATCTTAAGATAAAAGAAAGATTATTGTCGACTGTTCAAATACGAATTTTATAGTTCTTTGGGCAAGTAACACGCAATGAATACTCAATGGAGCGTCTTGTAGTGCAAGGCAGGATTGCTTTCCCACACGTTGGCCAGACGTTATTAAGTCCATCACACAAACTACCATGACCGAATGTTCTCGAAATGCTGCTAATAGAGCCGAGTGGCGACGCATTGCAAGAGCCGCCACTCAAGCAAAACCTGCATAATCACGACCTCTCTGTGAAGAGTGTACGACTAAGATAAGGAGGAATATATTTTAATATGACTTTTACTGCAATTTGATATCTTGCAAAGTTTCTCTTGCATTTATATTCGAGTTATGCCAACTGTTAGTAACCGTCCATTAGTAACCGAGCGAAGCTATAAGTGAAGCTATAAGGCCACCTTGGATGAATCGGCGTTTATCTGTATTGTGTTTGTGCTGCGATACCTTTCGAACTGTTGATGATCCGATCGATCTTCATGGGTTACTTTTAAATTCGTTCATGAGCTAAATCGGTCTAGTGGTTGTTGTGTTGGCTTCCAAAAGTGGGTTAACAGTTTCTAAGTGAGACAATCAGGTCAAATGGAGTCACATAAAAGGGCATTGTACGTAAAAGTTCTTGAAAAAGTAAAAATAAAGTTTGGTAACTTACGCGAAGTCTCAATTCGGAGCGAACCGCTTGTTTATCCTACCCCAGTGTGGGTCAAAACGTCGTACGTCATAGGATTAGCGAGCAGAGGTTAGTAAGATTAATTCAAGAGATAGCGAAGTATTTATATTGAAAGGCTTAGAATACGTAGTGTGCACTCGCACAAAAGAGACCTTTTGTTTCAGGCCTAGAGGTGGTATACACAGATATTTCAGGCCCGGATTAAATTAACATAGTTATAGCACGGTTCAAGGTTGAATACACAATGATAACGTATATTGCAATGTGCGCTAGATGTAGTACAGTACCACCAAATGTCAGTGGGCAAAAGCTACTATATATAGCAAAACAGATTTACATACATAGGTACAGCCGAAAAATATTATTCTTTTTCTGGGCAGTCAATTAAAAGGGTACATTGTGCCTAATCACAAGGTCTCGGTTCGGATATTCGTGGCTATTTTGTGCCAATTGTGGCCGGGTTCACCCACAGCCCATACCAGATAGATACAAGCAGTAGGTAATTTACCTACTGCTTGTATCTATCTGGTATGGGCTTTAATTTACTATGTAGGAACCAACTTTGATACTGCCCCATATCTTTTTTATTTATAAAGCTAGTAGGTAAAATGAAATATTTCAAACAGGGTTTGTATCATGAAAAAATTGTCATGAAAAAAGTACGCGGGAATGATTAGACGGAGGAGACACTGACAAATGGCATTGTAAAGGCGAACATCTGTTATTCACAAGAATAAGATAAATACGTGTTGTTTTTGTTACTGAACCCAGCCACACTTTAGGGACTAATTGAATAGATATGGCTAAATTAAACTCGCTACAATGTTAAATAACTAAAATTCATGCAGGTAAATTATGAATTATATTTTATTTAAAACAAAGGTTACATCATTTGATGTCACTCCAAATCAAAAGAAAAATACACTGAAAATAATTACAATCTCCATTTTACGTCCTCTACAAAAACAATGACCAGATTAGGACTTTTAGGAAATCGGAACAATAAAAATGCGCGCTTCATATGGTTCGCACAGTTCCATTATCGCAGGTTCCATGCGGGCGGAGTTGCGGGCAAATGCTAGTATGAAATATACGGATGGACTAACAAACTAGTCACAACAATAACACCAGAGCATATAGTATCGCTAACTACAAACATATTCGCAACGTTATTGACATACGCTTTCGCTAACGTGAAGAGGGGCCTTTATACCACCAATATATTTAGGTAAACTTTTATGTTCCACATCTGTCGTTTGCTAACCATAACGGAAACAATTTGTGGAACGAATCGTACGATCACTAAAACGTACTTAAACACCAATTTCCGCAGTAATTTCAAGTGCCTGACCGCTGAGATTTTTTATTCTTTTGTTCCCGGAAGGTATCAAGTACCTAATAGTTTTTCTATTAAATAAAATGGCTGGGTCGAGTCGATGGACATGGAAGTACTTTTAAAAACCCTTTGGTTCGTTGAAAATCTATCGAAAAGTTATGACATGTAAAAAAGCCAACTAAGCTCAAAGTGGTGGTCGGTGCAAGCGAGAATTACTGTCCGTATTACGTAGGGAAAGTGGTCGAAAATGACGGATATTTTCCATATTCCATGAGTTTGTGTAACTTAAGTATCTTTTTAACCGACTTCACAAAAAGGAGGAGGTTCTCAATTCGGTTGATTTTAAAAAAAAAAAAAATTATGTTTGTTACCTCATATCTTCGGTGTTTATGAACCGATTTGAAAAATTCTTTTTTTATTTGAATAGATATACTTCCAGATGTCCTATTTTTTTCAGAATCCTGTTCTGATGATAAAATCCATGAGGAATTGAGGGAACTCCTCAAATATTGTAGGCATACATATGGCGATTTTGATATTTTCAGCAACAAACCAAGCATTTGCATTCAGAAAGTATCATAACCTTTTCACCACTGTGGTTCTTTCATAATTTTTTTTTCATCCAGATATTTAGTCGAATACTATGGCGGAAGTCGGTTTTTTTAAATGAAAAGTCATAACAATTGAAAATGTATTTCGTGTTTTTTCTAATTTTTTGGCCGTGGAGTATCCGGCCTAATAGATCCCTCCATCTCCTCCAGAGGATGTCGTAAAAGCTGACTAAAGGATTTACATTGGCCAGGGGTTGGCATTGGCAGCAGCATCTACTTGAGTACTCAATACCAATACTGCGATCACCAATCCGTCTGTTAAGAGTGGTAATTATGGCAAATCCCCCCATATATACATTTTATATGTATTTATTATTAGTTGTTGGATTTCCTACAAAAAAATAAAAAATAAATAGCATTCTACGGGGGAGACCTCGTTCAGCAGTAGAAGTCTGACGGCTGAAGACGACACATTTTTTGTAGAAAAAGATCAAAAGCAGAACATAGTTTTAAAACTAAGTTTATAAACATGGTATTTAATTTCTCATTAACCTGAAATGTTCTTTCTATTGATATAAATTCAAAGAATTCTTGACTTTTGCAAACTATTTGTTAGCTGTCGGTCCAATAATATATTATAATATTATTTTTTTAATATAAAAGCCAAACACCACTTTCAAGCGTTTTCACAGACCCCCTAAAGACAGTGAAACCCTCTGTGCGTGATTCTGATCATTTATTTCTTATTTTATTTATTCTTTAATTATGGCCTGTGAGGAAAATTTTCCTCAATTTCGCCAATGTCAAGTAACAATTTTGATAAAATTAGGTCAAGTCATCAAGTCTCAGTCAAGGTCATGTTCTAGTAAAGTGATGGTCTTGTACTAATATTTATTCTGTGCGATGGTAGTTTCACTAGAATGTTCGTGGACAATTTCCACCCATTTGAAATGCCACCAAAATTACACGACATAACTCAAAAAAACACTAGAAATTGAAATAAAATAAAAATTAACATCTCGTTTCGAAAAAGCAGAAAAAGTCCACGCTTATTTCTTTCTTGCTTGACAAGTGTCTCAATGTTTTGGAACTTATCAAAAGCTTTATTGACACTGCAAGATCAGATTTTGTCAACAGTTTATATGAAAGTAGAGAACACTGTCAATAAACCTGTAGGGTCAGCGCGGCTCAGAGTGGCTTTGCTAAATTGATTTTACGTGTACTTTGAACTTTGTCGTTCGGCGATTCTCCGCTCGGCGTACGAGTAACAACTACTTGTGATTCGCTGAACATTGTTTTAGTACTTTTCCTACTAATAATATAAATGTGAAAGTTTAGATCGGTTCTGCTGTTTCGTTACTCAAAGACAACGAAACAGCTGAACCGATTTCGATTATATTTGGGTACCGTGATTAAAGTCAAAATTAAATTCCTGAAAAGATGCAAAGAAATCGGAGAACATGACGTTTTCACGTAAAATTCTACAGCTCGGACACGACTGAACCCGAGTCCTCATTACACCAACGTCCAACCCTTTTGAGTGAAAATGATTGTTATGATTTTATTATAATTTAATATCGGAAACTCCAAATGAAGTTCGATCTTGTTGGTTTATAATAACAACCCTTACTCAATTATGCAGGTGTTGCCCGTATGGCTTTGATGGCCTAAACTTTTAGGTTGATTACACACACATACAAATCTGAAGCGGGACACGAATAACTTGCCGAATTATGATTTATGTAACACTTTGAAATAATGTACCCAATAGATAGGTAACAGGATCATAAAATAATTTTAAATTAAAGATGAACACGTATTTATTGGGTTCATTTTCTGAGAAACTGAACAAAGCTTTGATTGAATTACAGCCCGAGTATTTCCTTATTGGCTTACATTTTTATGAATTCAAAAACATCACAATTTTGTTTGATACTGATAAACTCAATTTATTTGTGGTTCGCAGAGAAATTATTTGGATGGAATATTATGTCGAATCAGAAGTTTAAGCCTTGGTTTTCTAAGAAGCAGTGAATGCCATTAGACAGCCGTAATATAGCGGAGAACTGGGTCCTAGAACCTCATATAAAAGCAATAATTAAGCGGCCGGCGCGTCTGCGCTATATTACTATCAGCACTTCTAAGGAAACTAAGTTCTCCAGAGCGAAGTAGAAATGAATGTCTGTTTCCGTTTCAGGAGTGATTCAGATATAAGAATATTATTTTTTTGATTCTAAATCAGCATCTGGTTTTGTTTTAAGAACCTATCCTAGTATCCTTGTAGAAGTTTTTGAAGTGGTGATTTGTGACGTACTGCCTAGAAGACGAGTTCGGAGGGGCGGAGAGGAGAGGAGACGAGAGGAGATGTGTTTGAATAAACTAATCCGATTTCGTTATTTCCTTTTCATTTTTACCAGCTTTGCGCTCGTCTCCTCTCCTCTCCGCCCCGGTGGAAACCGGCCCTTAATCTAGTTTGCGCACGGGGTCGCCGGAGGGTGCTTGAAGCCTAGCGAAAATAGCCTCACATTTCTTCTCACAGGCACTCGACTCGACAGCCGATATCGACCGCCGCCCTTCCTTGAGACAACCACTGGAAAAGCCAATCTTAACATACTGTCATGTTAATGTTATGGTCGTCTAAAGATAATCCCCTTTTAACGGGTTTGGTGGTGCTGATGGTATGGTCACCTAAAAGGTAATATAGGTATGTAGTGCCTGCCTATTTATGGTGGTTTAAAAGCATCGGAAATTTGGTCTGGTAACTAGGTATTCAAAGATGTGTGGATGATTATAATAGCTGGGAACACGAGAGGGGTTAACTCCTCGGTCCTTATTTGGAACAGAATTAATCTTTAGATCATTTCAATATTATTTATAATTCAGACTGTGCAGACTGAAATTTACTGTATACACATAAAAGGATGTGGTAATGGCGTCGTCGAATATAAACGGTCCTGACATTGTGAGATTTGATTAATGGTGGTTCATTCGGAAAAGCTATTTCAGGCTTTCATGATACGAAGAGAATTGAAATCCATCTATCCGGAGTAGGTACCTACCCAGACAGTTTCAATTTAAGAATGTTATACAAACTCAAACATACCCACTTCATCAATCTTGTTGATAAAACCTTAATGTAAACTTTCTTAGAAAATTATAATAGATATAATACCCATATGAATATCTGTGTCACATGTTTGAATTTAGACAATAGAAACTTGCAATATATACTCATATTTTAGGATTATGGGTTGAGTAAAGAATAAAAATTTAATAAAAATGGGTTGAGTCGATATAAATACCTAAATGGGTTGACCTTCATTGGGTTGAGTTAAGATGCACTCAATATATGTACCTATATGTATAATTAACTGTGCGTGGAAATCTTATGTCCAATTACCAATCATATTGATGTGTTGTTTGGATCGTCTCGATTGCCTTAATTGCCTGTTGCCTATATATAGCTAGATCGAAAACTTCACCGAATTTGTGATTGTTAATAAATAAAACGGACCAGTGTGAGACTCGCACTCATGAGAATTCCAATCCGTAAGTAAATTATTTCGACATCGTCCCTTTTCGAGTTTCAGCCACTTTTCCCTGCAAACTAGACAATGTTACTACAAATTTACGGTTTTCGCATTTTTCCCTTTAGGTACTTGTCCTATAAGACCTTGCTTCTTGCCAAACATGATTCTAGGTCAACGGGAAGTACCCTATAGGTTTTGATTCTCTTGCGAGTGTAAAAATATGCGGCATAAACGGGCGTATATTTTGATTGAGTTGACATAGAAGTTTGATTTTTTCACAGCTCTGAGGGATTGCAAACTTGAGTATGTGATATTAATTTCAACTTGATACCAGCACGAATTCCTGAAAAAAAGGTTCTTGACAGATATAGACAGACGGACAACGAAGTGATGGGTTTAGTTTTTCCTGTTGAGGTATGGAACCCTAACAATGGAGCGGAAAATATTTATGCATATATTCAAGATATTTGTTATTTTATCAACCCCCGACTGAAAAGTTCGGGTGTTGTTGCGAACCCAAAGCAAGGACTTATATAAAAAAAGACAACCATGTTCTTTCAAAGGTTTATACAAGACTGCTATTCAAAAGTAAAGAACTTAATATTTATAATTTATCACCAGCCAGCCTCCTCTCAAAGGAAACCTCTTAAAGGAGTCTGGCGTGGTAAGTGTAAAGGTTGGCTGCCAACAGGTGTTATAAGTTTAAGGTCATAGTGCGATGTCTGTGATCTTATAGCTTAGCTTCGTAATGGTTCAATGGGGTTGTTTTTGTATGAAATATGGTATTTGCGACAGCTATGAACAGCTATGTTTGGTGGAAATTGATTCCAGGATCATCAAGATGAACAGGGCAAACTCCAAATTATGACGAAATTACATGACTCCATGTTATGATTACTCCAGAAGATGCAAGTACGAAGTATTTAATTATGGACAAAAAAACATTGTCCACCGCTGTGATTCCAGCATAAGCGTTACATTTTTCAAACTTTAAAAGAATACTGAAAATAGGAGGTTTCAAATTTTTATAAAATGAACTTGTGTGTAATTCTAAAACCTGTTTGAGATCTTTTAGCCGCAAGCCATTGAAAACAGACAGAGAGTAATAAAAAACTTAATGCTGCTTTTGTTATTTTAATTACTTTACTAAGTCTCCATTAAGGCGGGTTATTCAAAGTTATAGAAGTATCCTTTCTAATGTCTAAATTAAAATGTTTAAAGATGTTTGTTTGTCACTCAATCACGTAACGGCTTAACCTAATTAAATTAAATTTGACATAAAGATTGAATAATGCTATGAACTGAATTTACACACAGGCAACTTTTTATCCCAAAATACACGCGAGCCACGAGAATGTAATAAATTAATAATTACTGAAACTTCTACATAATCTAAACTTTCCTAATTTTCCACACAATCCGCGTTTTTTATATTACTGCTACGCAACCATTAAATACCTACCCATAGTGAGAAACTTTGGTGATACAGAATCTCCTCATACTAAGCATCTATGGGAGATGGTATCTACACATCATTTATTACCAAGACCGTCTCAAATGGGGCGTGGTATGTACATCCGTAAGATAAGCTAACGACAAGGAGTAACCAATTTGGATGTTGCGGGAAGGCTTAAAGCCACCGAGATTTAGCGAGTTGGTGTCCATTAAGAGGCAGCGACAGTTAAACTTAAACCGAGAGACGCTTTGAATTTTCATCAGTATTTGCTATGCAAATGCGCCATAAAACTGTCGTAGATTTTTCCAAGATTCGTTTTACTTCGGTCCCTTTCGGCTTAATGACAATGTTATGACCAATATCTACGGTTTGCAATAACACATAAAGTTTAACAATGCTGGGTTTTATGTAAATTACATAAATTACCCTACTGTGTTGTTATGTTAGGTAAGGTTCCTAGCTCTAACTACTGTTAACGATCACAATACTTCTAAAGTTAGCTTGGGGTTAGGTTTGGGGTTTCTTATGAAAACTTAGTAAAAGTAGTTGGGTTTATCGTTTGAGCTAATCAAATATTTACAGTAGGTATAGATATTGACACTCGAGCTTATTGCAGTTTCCTTTAATATGTGCCTTGAGCAATTAACTTAAGTACAACTTATAAGTATTGCAAATACTCCACAACCGTATAGTTAACCAAACTTTGTCAGTGACTGTACTAACTCAATTATAAAAAAAAACTGTCGGTTTGGGATTCAATATAATATTGTATTTGAAGGTCCCATCTCGTACTTTTCGGGCGAGTCCAATTCGATCGAGTTGGGATCTACTTATTCTGATTGGATCGATCTAAATAAGAGAAAATAAAGGTACTTGATAACCAGATCATAGTCTGAAAACTAGCCAGGTACGACAACAAAGACAATAATAAATGGCTTATAGTCGGTTAGATCACCAAGTCTCACGGCTCGATCCCAAGTGTCTTGCAAAATATCTACGTATCAGGCTTATATATATATAGGAGATATAGATCTTTATAGGAGACCAGGCAAGCTTCCCGATGCCCAATGTATCCAAACTAGATTAACCTGTGACCCTGCAGCGTTTGATTGAAGCGTGGAGTCGTCCAGAGGAGCGTGTCGAGCAGCTGGAGACGAGTGATACTATGCGGCGGACTCTGTCCGTGATTGATGACGCTAATTCACCGCTTGTGACGAAGTCAAGGCATTATAGGACTTCGTTCTATTTAATTGTAATTTTTATGCCAAAGTACTTTTGAATTACACTAGTTTTTAAAAGGTATCATGGCATTCAACCTTAATAACATCGTAGGATATCGAAGTTATTAATATTTAGCTATGTAGAGATAACAACTAAACTGGTCGGATCGATTAACCGCAATGTAGCTCGAGACTCGAGAGTAAATGACATTAGTCTGAAAAGCTTGCAGCGTTTAATCGAAGCGGAGTCGAGAGGAGCGTGTCGAGCGGCTGGAGACGAGGGCGCGCTATTAAAACTCTGCGGCGGACGCTGTGATTGATGACGCCAATTCGCCACTTTCCCGGCACTGGCCGAAGTCCGGCCCGCGCCGGCCCTCGTAGCCACGCTACATGACTTGGCACGCTCCGTTCCATTTAATTGGAAAATTTTATCGCAAAAACTGCATTTAAAATTTTACCAAGTAACTGATATTAAAAGAGAGTGTCATGACTGCTCAGTGAATTTTAATTCAGACTACCTTACCGTGCTAATGTTTCCTCCATTAATTTAATTGGTAACATAACGTTGCTGGTTCCTAATTAACCGAGGCCGTACGTACCGGGCTGGGTCTGCGTGTTGTGGTGTGGTACCATGGTATTCGTAGTTCTTTGATACCCACGACACAGGGAATCCTAGTGTGGGATCAGGACTATGTTTGTGACTGTTGGGTGGTATGTTATGTTTTGAATGTATGTAAATATATTTTCTTAGATTTCTCTCCATCCGATGGTTGTCTGGAAGAAATCGCTTCTAAGACCGTCAATCGTACTTTTAATTATTATGTTCGGTTCTTGTTTTTTTTTTAGTATCTTATCTTATTTTCCATTCTGTATCGGAAGTAGCGGGATTTGATAATGCTACAAGAAATAAATTATGTTGAGCATAAATTAATTAACACTGTGAGCACCTGTGCGAGTTACACGAGTTAAGTAATCCAAGTTTGCACGTTCGGGAGACATTGAAACTTTCCTAAATAAATTGGGACACCAATTAGATGTGTTTTGAACACCCGTCGACCCATTATGGTACTGAATAATGACAATGAGCTCCTAATGTTTGTTATCAGCGAAATAGGACTCTGTTAACGGCACGTGTATAATTTAAGGTTTGTTTGAGAATACTTTGGTATTGATAATGTAAATAAATTATACATCTTAATGCTCTTAAAATAACATAACATAACACCCAACAGTCACATACGTAGTCATGATCCCACACTAGGATGCCCTGTGTCGTGGGTGTCAGGAACTACGAGTGCCATGGTACCATAACACCCAGACCAGGAAAAAATATTAGCGGATCGTACAAACTTTTGTCCCGCAGCTGTAATCGAACCCGCGACCTCTCGGATCTCAGCCTGGCTACTCGCCCGCCGCACCACAGAAGTCGTCAAATGGTCGGTAAATGGTTTATTTTCGTGTAAATGAAAATGCCAATAAGTACGTAACAAACGGGGAACGACACACTCGTTGGAAATTCATGAATTTGAATACGATCGTTGACCCTTCGTGAGCCACGAATGACTTTCTTCTCACTCAATGTCAACTTAATGAAGTATGACATCGAAGGCTCGATAAAAATAAAGGTTATCGTGCAACCTACGCCAGCGACTCTAATAAATTTCGACATTTAGAAAATTCTACAAACATTTTAAACTTCGGCCGAATCCAATTAACAACATATATCAGATTTCCAATAAGCTTTGGCTCGTTATATCACTGAAATTGCCTATTACTGTAATGGAGTTGTCTCCAAACTTGATAGCTTATAAAAATGCTAATAAAATTTAATGTAATATTATGAGTTAAGTATAGAACCTACCTAATTTCTCGAACAAACTTTATGTTTATTAATTACATTAACAAAGTAGCCCTTAAAACTCGTTAAGCCCTGACTGAAGTTGAAGAATAATAAAAACCATTATAAGATCGTTGTAAAAACCCTTAAAAGCTTTTGTTTAATTTCACTTGTTAGTAGTAAAAGAAGAAACGAAAGACGAAAACGCCACGCCTACGTGGACAAATCTTGCAACTGACTTTTTAACCAGTTCCAACTAAGCGATTGGGCTTATCAAGTTCCGATGACCATGCAATATTATGATGACAACAAGCTGATCTTATGATGGAGATGGAAGCTAGTCAACGAACTCCTCGATGATTAGTAGTTGCCTGACAGTGTTGGGGATTATTTCGATTTAATAAAACCTTGTTTTTAATAAATAATAATTTTATATCTAAAGGATTAGTTGTAGGAAGTTATAGAAATAATGACAAGCTTGTTCAAACTTCTCAAAATCATTTTTTCAAATTCAATTCGAACCACGAGTGTTTCGATGACAACATTTTTGAACCTTTTACTTCATTATAAAAATAATGTTCATAGGTAATATAAATTTTCTTCTTCCTAAAAAACTATAATTAAACTTGTAATTTTTCAAACGAATGTCCACTGGACCGCAACTGGCGCTCTTTTTAATTGTATAGCATAATTTATTCATTCGTTTTGTGTTCTCGTTAAGGTGAGCAAGGACTTGGTTGCTCCGGATTTCCTACTTATTGTGGTTGTGGCTTTAACTACCATTCATTCATAAAGCAAAGGCACTTCGTGCTTCCTTTGCGGGATTTTCCAGGTGACTGGGTCAAGTGCACAATTTTTGCAACTTTTAATTTGTTATGCTTTTCCCTTTGAAGTACTTTTCTAATTTGATAACTTTTTACAATTGTGGTAAAGCTAAAAATGAAGGTAAAACTCAGAGTGAAATGTTCTGTTGGGTGAAAAAATACAGGTAGCATGTCTGCTATTATTCAAACTATAAAGCTACTCTTCTTTTGCTCACAAGCTTCTTGGTAGAGCACGATACGACCCTATCAATCACGTTTTATGCGTAATAAGTGGAAAGGTATCTTCTTCTTTATTTTCTCTCCTCTCCTTAGGAATTTGTTTTAGTTGGTATTGAGAACTTGTGCATATCTGATCTCTAATTTACAAGAGCCAAGTAGAAGAGTTTTGAAATTTGATATTATTTTTGGAGGTATCACTG
This sequence comes from Epirrita christyi, assembly GCA_951392215.1. Classification (NCBI taxonomy): domain Eukaryota; kingdom Metazoa; phylum Arthropoda; class Insecta; order Lepidoptera; family Geometridae; genus Epirrita; species Epirrita christyi. Next base: position 10,630,094 of record OX595835.1, on the reverse strand, counting down.
TCAGTGTAAGAATGGGAGGACCACAAAGCTTCTGCATGTCACGGGAGTGATTGATGGTCAATCTGGCACGCTGCCCTTGCTCCTTTTGTGGCCACTTGCGCAACCAGTCTGCCTTTGCTGGTAAATGCCACCGCTGTGTCCCTTCGGACGGACCCCTGCGTCGCCTGTCAGACATCGAACAGTGTACTTTGGCACATTTGTAGTGATTTGTTCGGCCTTTGGGCAAAGTAGGTACCTCAATTTAAAAGCAGTGATCTTTTCAATGATGTTTCATTTAATAACATCATTGGATCTATTGTATAACTTTTCTCTGTTGTATTCACTTTTAAACGAATAACGAACGACCGAATCTAATTGAAATAAAACAAATTTATCTAATTGGTACAAAAGCCAGTTCAGAATATGTACCTAATACTTACTGGGTATATAAATGACGCGGAAGTGTACTGAACCAGACTCACTGGCGTTCAACTTTATAAAGCTCCTGATGAAATGGCGAATTTCGTTTAGAAATTCGATGTTGTTGTCGTGTTTGCGTATCGTGCTCCATTGTTCGCGACCACAGCCAGGCTCAATCCTGCACATATTGGATTGTTACCGCTATTGTACTGGATCGTGTTTCACCGTTTAAGAATAGTGCTTAGCTTGTATACTATTTGGTTTGTACAGGCGACACTGGAAGACATATACTATTACTTAAACTCATTAAAGTTAAAGAGGAAATCTGTTCATTGTTACAGATATATCAAATGGTTGAATTTGCGAGGAAACCTGACTACAAATCAAAATCATGATACGGGTAAGTGTATACTGTAAGTGTTATAAAAACTGAACTTTGTAGCATTACCTTGTTTTCATGTGGGAGTTCTTACTGAACTGCGAGCGGAACTGGGGTTGACAAAAATGCCACAACTGCAACGTGATTACGCTTTCCACCTTCAGAACTTTCAACCGCTTCTCCGTCTCACAAGTGTTACGGAAACTGTGTTTATGTTAATACAGTGGGCGCGTGTACGTGAAAAGGGCGTATGAGGATGAGCAGGATGCGCCGGTGGGGCCGGGTGCGGGCATGATGCGCGAGGCGCGCGGTGCCGGCGCGACGCATGCGCCCTCAGCCGCCGCGTGCGCGTGATGCGCGCGGACCGCGCCGCGCTCTATGCGTGGCTCGTGTGCTGCGCGGCCGCGCTCTCCTCGCATAAGTACAGCACCCGCGTCGTGAGGACGAAGTACGGACCCCTACGTGGGATAGTGGTACACTCGCATCCGCAGGTTGAAGCGTACCTCGGCGTGCCGTATGCTACACCCCCGTTAGGTAGTCTTAGGTGAGTATACCTACCTTATAATAATATCTTTTATTTGTTTTTTTATTCCTAGTTACAACCTAAACATAGCTGTATATGATAGCATAGAAACAAAGAACTTTTTGTATATTCAAATTTTGTTGAAATATTTATTGTGTCATGACATCTCTTCACTGCGATGACTAGAAATACCTTTGGAGTTTTAAGGCCACAGCACACCGGCTGCTTAAGCGTAGAAGTAGATGTACACGTCGACGTACCATGACGTTGTAATGTATGGAACTGTATGCGACATGGCACACCGCTTGCGTGACGCAGAGACGCGCGTGTCTACGTTACGTGCTGCATACGCAGCCGGTGTGCTGTGGCCTTTAAAATTCGAGGTTTTTTTAAAACTGTCATCATGGTACACAGATACATGCCACCGGTGACTCCGTCGCAGTGGCGCACGACGCGGCTGGCTGACGCCGTGGGTCCAGCCTGCCCACAGGCGCCCCCCACCGCCACGCCGCGTGACGACGCTCTACTGGTCTATCCACGGGCGCGCATCCGCCAGCTCGAGCGTCTGTTGCCGGTGCTCGCCAACCAGAGCGAGGACTGCCTCTACGTCAACCTCTACGTACCTATGATAGGTAAAAAGAAGCTAAATTGATTCGTTCTAGTATAGTTCTATCGAAATCAAGCTCACTATAGCACCTGTTGCATACACCAAACTGCGATCGCGTGGTGATTATGAAAAAATCCCCTTAATTGTATTAAATGGGGAGGGCTCGTCCAGTAGTGAACGTAAACAGGCTGGTCATGATGGCGCGGTAGGTGAATAGTGGTCAGAGAGGCGAGAGGTGCGGGTTCGATTACTACTGACTTACTGATTACTACTTATCCGGGTCTGGGTGTTGTGGTACCATGGTACTCATAGTTTTTGACACCCATGACACAAAAAATTCTAGTGTGGAATCAGGATTGTATACGTGACTGTTGCGGGTTACAAAATAAAAAAGGTAATATCTATACGGGTGCGCATATTTAGAAGCGCATCTACTGCGTTTGTAAGCTTACCAACTTAGTGCGAGTACCTACTGCCCCTGTGGACTTTTACATGCCTATTGTTAAAGATGAATAGAGTTGTAAAATATTTAAGCACTACGGCTCTGACCACCTTGGTTCAGCGCTTTAAGTAGGTAATTATCTCTTTTTGTTCTTAGCCTAAATTTAATTTAGTGCGTCCTAAGTCAACTTGATTCCTTCAATTAGCAAAGTTAATCAGCGGTAAATGACAAGCTTCCTTTATTAAGGTTTTCCATTCGAATGCATTCTAGGATAGAACAATGATATCCAACATAATGGGCGCGCCTGTTGCGGCGCTGATTCGCGGCAGCCCCCGTCGGTCGTTAATGCTTAGCGGTGGTTTATTCATAATTTATGCAGGTTATTTCGCTGTTAATTCACTCTTTGTTGTATAAGAGTCTTTGGCAATGTTGAGCCACAGGCAAAAGCATTGAAGTACCTACAGAAGTATGTGAGCTTTATTTATCGGAAAGTGTATTTTTAGAACTCTTTAGCATGTACAACAGTTGAAATCGTAATTGGGTAAATATAGGTACATTTAAATAATTATAACTGTGTAATGTATTATGAACTTAGCTTAATGTATTATGTATTATTATTTGTTGGAAGCTTATTTAGGAGTGTGTTATTACTGCAAGAAAGCGTTAGTCGAGTTGGTCATGGAAAGCAATGGTGGCGATGAGCTCACCACTTGTCACGTCCTGCGAATGTGCAACGCACGGTGAAAAGAGGCCGTTTGAGGTTCTGCCTATCCCTTCGGGGAAAAAGACGTGTGTTTATGTATGTATGTAATTTATGGGGACGAATAGAGTTGACTGCAGATTATTTACCTTCAGTATGACAAAATATTCATACAATTCTCTAGTTAAATGCAAATGCTAGAATCTTTCACCTTACAACGTTTCACTTTTCTATAAAAATCACGCTAAAAGCCACGTTGCCTACATATCCGTTTCCGCGATACAACTTTCAAAGGGAGGAAAAAGTTTTAAACGATGAACCCTGATACCGCACGGAAAAGATTTTTTATTCGAAAATGTTTTCATAACATAAAATATTTTGGTGAAAAGTAAACGTTGAGATTGGAAATTGATTTATTACCTGCGCAACGAGTAGGTTTATAAATTTGATCAAGTTGTTTATGCTGAACATAAAAATTTAAAATCTGTACTGTATCTGTATCTGTCACTGAATCAAAGGTTTTGAAATAAGTATGAAGTAAGAATGTTATTACTATTAGATACAAATAGTTTATGATATTACCGATAAGTTCAACGAACGAAGTTGAACGAAACTCAGTCGGTGACCTACTTTTCAATTAAATGTTTGTGGCATGTACCTAATAATGTATCATAAACAAGTGTCAGACGCCTAAACTACAGGAGGAATTGTTAAATCGACATAAATTGAACACACATGATGTCTTCCTGTGATTTTTATAAAATAGGACATAACATACAAATCAAACATAAAAAAAAATAAAATACGAACAAACTGAGTGTAAATAAATAAAAGGAATAAATGAACAGCCTGTATAAAGCGCCAGTTTATTCGTTCACTTGCCTAACAAATCGGCAACGTCGCATCACCGACGCGGGGCGCGCGGTCCCTTTGTAAGTACCGCAACGCGCCGCGCCGTACCAACAATGCTTACCTACATAGCTGACTGGTAGGTCGTAAATTTTGATGATAATCACTGATTACGTTTGGATTAGGCAAGTACCTTAGGTCGGTACCTAATTAAGTTAAATTCAACTTTTAAATGTTCGATGTGTGTATCCACCACCACGTCATCGCACACATTAATTCGGGCGTCTTCAAATATTGTTCTTACTTCGATTATTACAGGTCCATTTGATGCCATAGTGTAAAGTTTGTCAAAGGCATTCAAAACCCTTTAGCGTAGTAGCGTACTTTCCTACAAAGCGGCGTAGCTACCTATCGCAGTCGGTAAACTAATAAACAAACACAGACCCAACAAATAATTATTAATTAGGTATATACCTAATCAATTATTTCATTAAAACGGTTCAAATTAAACGTAATCAAAACAACCCTAGGGGTCGCACAAAATCTCGTAGAATCGTAAATGGACCAATATGGTCCCTTGAGCCGCGGGGAAGACGGAGTTAATTTACCGAGAAAAACCCGAATGTGCCATCGCAACAGCATTTAATCTACAGAACGCGAGCGAGATGATCGTTGATAGACAGGGAACGAAAGTCTAGAATATAGCTTAACTCGTTCCTATGGGCGGTTTGAGAACGTCGCGTCATTATTTGCCTCATTTTAAAAAAGCGATCTTTTGTTTTTATTAAACTGACAGACGTAAATCCATTACCTCGTAATTTGGAGGGTTGATACGAAATGAGTTTTTGGAAAAGTGGATCTTTATAAATGTAACGCAAACTTCTTCAACTCAAAATAGGATACCGAGTGCGCTCAATTAATGTCGCTGAGACAATTCCACCTGTATTACATTACTATGTGTCATTTAGTGGACAATTTGTGTAATAGGTACGTAGCGCTTTAAAGATTTTATGTAGTTATTTCGGGTTACTTTCGTTCTGTAAGAGATAACTACTTACTTTAGAAATACCTATACGTTTTTAGGTTTTAGAAGATATACGTAGCTAAAAGTTATAAGAATATTCAGTTTTTAATGTGATTCAAAAGAATAAGTAAGATAATATATATAGCATAACTAAGGTTAATGATAAAGTTGCGTTAAAAAATTTGACATACCTAGTTATAAATATCAAATAAGAAATATTAGGATCACGTTTTATGTTTATTTTTGGAATGAAGAAAGATCACGGATTTACCAGAAGAGTTTGCATAGGAAGCAAGTAGCGAAGGGTGTCGAAGTCTCAATTCCGTAGTGCATTGCAGTGCATCCTGCCCCCTGCAAGCAGTGCGGAAGTGAGGCGGCGGCACTCGCGATCCACAATTCAAGAGTCAACACGGCCCCGACCTATCTACATTTCGGTAGAAGACGACGTTTTCGAAGATATTTTTAGAATATTTCGTTTTTGGAATATAAATATTTGGTAAGTACTTACCTAATCTCAGCGGGTTTTAACGTGGTTTTATGGATATTTTTAGAATAAGAAAATATGTGCAAAATGAATGTGGACTTTCATGATGTTTATTCATGTCGATATCCTAATATATTTTGAACTTTTTGTTCTTGTTGTAAATGTTGGTTAAATGTAGTACCTAATACTCCGTTTTAGTTTGATATATATTATAATTATTACTGACCGTTACCAATTTTTTGTTTGCCTAATTTTTGTATACCTAATTAAGGTTGACCACGGACGATTTACGTTTAAATAACTACCATCTATCACCAATTTTACCTAAGTAATAAATATCTTTCCATTTTAATTATGGAATATTATTAGCTTGAAGATGACCAAGATATCTAGTAAATTTCAGGAAAATCAAATCAAACACACTCATAGGCATCATTATCGTTATTGACCAGGTGGTGAAGAAGATAGCTCGGGGCTGCCGTGCCTCGTATTCGTCCATGGCGAGTCGTACGAGTGGAGCTCGGGCAACGCTTACGACGGAACCACGCTCGCGGCCCACGGCAACATCATCGTTGTAACTATTAACTTTAGGCTAGGTATATTGGGTAAGTGGTTTCAATATTATTTAAAAGGTACAGGTTCATATTGGTATTTGGCTAGAGATGAAACCGACTTTATGGAGACATAGGTATCAAAGTCGCGTGTTTCGGTGTACGTGTTTACTATATATCATGTGCATAAGCATATGATATATAAACACGATAGTAAACACGTATACCGAAACACGCGTAGGAAAGCATTTTATATAGCAATACAATTTCATTATAGAAACATGTAACCCTACATTGTGAAGGTAATATTTTTATAGTTAACTGCAAGGCTTGACACACTCCAGACTTATTTTCCGGGTATTAGGAGGAAAAATAGGAAATATATTCGGTCATTAACGCCAAAAACTGTACCCTGCTTCCAGTCGTGACAGTCCTCAGAGAGTTTCGTTCCTACTTCATCTTAACAATAAAAAGAAAATTACACGAGGCGTAAAAATAAATAAATTCTGCAATTCAAAGACAAAATCTCGCGAACATTTTCCTCAATATAATTTATTAAAGTTGATGGCGTAAGTATTGATTTGTTGGAGAACAACACGATACTTAGGGAAACGTATTCACAAAACTCGAGCACAATAAATAAATACCCGCTTATTTGAATGTGACAACGACAACCTTGAAGCTAGGTTTGTACTAAATAAAAATATGAAGAACTAATAGGATTTATGGTAGTATTGGCCTCTACACCTCAGGCTCAACAAGTATAATTTATCAGACCAAGACGAATTGCCTGCGCTTCATACCACATTCATCACTTTTAGCAATTTCTGTTCCTGATATTACAAAGATTAGAATGTGTTATGGATTCGGCACTATACAAAACATCATCGCAAAAATATTATATCAAATGCCTAGAACGCTATACTCACTGCCTGGTTCGATGGTTTCGACGGAGGCTGCTTTTCAATCTTCGATCTGTCAGATCCAGGCTTTTATTACCTGTACAAGTACCACGCCCATGCCATTGTCTCTTTGAAATGGATCGCATTAAACATTTGATTAAAATTATTCTTGAGCAAATTTTTTATGAAATATTAGTAGGTACTGAACTTTATTTTTTATGGTTAGAAAATGAACACAAAAGTATTGATGCATTAGAGCAATCCATATTCCATAATAGTACACAAAGTGAGATTAAATTATTAGTCCCGTGTCAGTATCAGTATATACCTACTGTGGCTGAACATTTGTGCAAAATAGCCTGACTTAAAATAGCGACCCAGGAAACACCGTATCTTTCCGAAATTATCCGGTGCTTGGAAACAATATATTTGTATAGGCCCTTTCACATCCAGAATATATTTCACGAGTTGTTAAGCCTATTACTTAACATCTGCAAAGCTAATACCACACAGTGTGGGTAGACTAAGTCCGGCTTAAACGAGTTTTCTTTTCCTCCCGGACAGCGGAGCGTTGAGCACGATTCCCGGAAAACTTGAGCTCGCTCTGTCATATAATGTTTGTTCACTGGAAGTTTTCTAAGCTCTAACTTATAATAACTTGTTACCGTGTCTACAACAGTCTTGTCGTTCTTGAGAAGTACTGCGTGCGTTCATTTACATCTGTCTATTACATATTTATATGACGTTGTAGGAATTGTCTGACTCACACATAACTCTTTTCGTATCCCAGGAGATTTATGGAATGAGGTTTTGATGTATGTTTTTGTCGGTAGGTTTTTTAAAGACTGGTGCTAAAGGGTCAGCGCAGGGTAACTTCGGTCTGATGGATCTGGTGGCGGGTCTACACTGGCTGCGGGAAAACCTGCCTGCCTTCGGAGGAGACCCTGAGAGGGTAACAATCATGGGGCACGGGACGGGGGCTGCATTAGCTAACTTTCTTGCGGTCTCACCCGTTGCTAGAGGTTAGTATGAATGTTGTATTGTGAATACGATATTGATAAAATAAATAACAAAAGCTATATAAACCTACAAGTTGTTTTCCAACAGGAGTCATTGTTTTTTCCAAATCGTATTATAAATATCGCGGAGTGTAAACATATCGTGTCATAAATTATTATTGGGGCACGTAATAATTTGCATGTTATTACATGATAAATGTTACGGAGTGAACAGATATGAAAGATAAATCTGAACAAGCAGTGAAATTAATTACAAGTATAATATTTAAATGAACTGGCAAGCGAAAACACGAACAAGACCGCAGTACCCGCAGGATCCGCTCAGTGCCCGGGAGTATGAGGGGCGGGTCTGTATTGTCCGTAATTATACCGGTCTACGGCAGATTTCATTATTTCGTACCATCCCTCTCGATCTTCAGTCACTTAATGCGATTAAAAGGGTCACAAAGGAACACAACATGCACAAGAGGAACGCTTTCTCGAACTTAATTTAAAAACAGGGTCAATTCCTCACTTTTAGATCTCACCCTTATTATCGCAGAGGTTCAAGTGAATTTATTTCTTCAGGCCAAATTTAATTCATTCTCTCCGTGATACTTGTTTGAAATGACAAAATAAAATTAGGTTATCTGTTTCAGAACTACTGAAGCGCGTCATCTTATTAAGCGGGTCTGGGCTCAGTTCATGGGCGCTGCAGAGGGAGCCGCTCACGATAAAAAGAAAGGTGACTTTACATTTGTGAATACTGAGTGTAGCCTGAATTAAGGGCGGATACTGTATATAAAATTGCCAACGACCCCTGAAATTAAGCATTTTTGTGCATCGAAATTTGATTCCTATTTAAATTTCATGAGGCAATGATTACACGCATAATTTTTTTTAAAGAATACATTTCAATCTGGTTTTATTTTATCTTTTGTATGTAAGTTAACAATGCTCTTTGAGAAAATACTACTGAACCAACAAAGAAAGTGCTATATTGGATACAAAGGTCTCAATGAAGCACTAAACAGTAATTTGCAATCTGGTAAGAAACAGAGGTAATTACCTTCGAGCACAATAGGAGCACTTATCTTACTCAGTCCACTTCAGGGCGTGTTGAGTGGCTGCAGATGCATTACATGTTTTCCTCTTTCCTGAGATTGCAATATTTTTTGTCTTTTAATAGGTCATCTAGCTTTATGTTCTAGTCAGAATGCTTGCGTGTACTGAATACTGATATATGCTGTGCGAGAGTAGAACTTCAAGCAGATCATTTATTTTTGCTAAATATGGCAATAATTATATAAATATGTTGTTTTCTTTTTCTTTTATCGATCATGTTTCCGACGTGCCTTTGTTTCCATTTACAGCTATTGAATTCACGGACTGCAATCTGTTAACAGGTGGCTGAGCAGACGGGGTGTCATGGGGACTTGCTCGAGGATGATCTAGCACCATGCTTACGGAATAAGCCACTAGCCGAGCTGCTCGCCGTACGGTTGGACCCACCTAGGTTTTTGCCGGGGTTCGCACCTTTCGTCGATGGAACTGTCCTTGTCAATCCTTCTTCTGTGAGTATGGGCTAAATTATGCTGGAGCATTCGAGAGACATCAATCTGTTTCTTAAGGGTAGCGGATCTGCCTATGCCTGGCAAACTGGGTACAAATTGGAACACCTGTAAAACCTCAGGGCTATTTTCATCATTAAATTTTTCTCTATACGCTGATGAAATTGGATTTTTGTTTGATGAATTTTAAAAAAGTGGAATCTTTGCTTCATTATTGGATATTATGTAACAGACGAGTAGTTATTATCGGGGAAGGGTTAATAAGGGAACCGTGTTCCTAGGTTATTCGATCAGTACCTCGGCAGGTATAATGGAATTCCCTACCTTACCCGTCCATTGTATCCGACCTTCAATTACTATTCGTACCTAATACCTACCTACATTACAACTGCTAAATTAATGATGAATGAACCAGACCTGAGCATTGGAATTTCGTAAATGTCTTCGTACTAGAGAAATTCAGAACAAATTAATTAAGTGGGTACTTCACTTAATTAATTCGTATTGAATTTTTCCATAGGTACCTACATCATCTTAATACCTTCCTTCTTCTTATTTCAGATGATTTGTGGATGATGTAGGTACCTATGGAAAAATCAAACATGCTTTACTCGCACTCTCGATTGAAAGAAGCAAAACTATAACTTAGATTTTAGAGTATTACCAAAGAAGTATTAGTTGGTCATACTACTACATACTCATACAAATCGTTTACTTAAAGCACAATTTATAAATCTAACATACGGTAATTGGATGTTATATTTATACATTATTCCCGGAAAAGTTTATTAATATTGCACTTAATAGCCAGCAAAATATTGAATGTATCTCAAAAATACCAATTTGTTACATGAATTATTTCGACAATTAATTTGTAAATTCGTGGCGTAAGCTTTATAAATAACAACACTGAACCGTACGTTTTTGTAACACAATTATCGGGGCAGTTAAATTGGTGGTTACATTATTCATGTGAATTAATATTTATTATAATATAATACTAGCCGTTAGCCGTGACTTGGTATGCGTGTTAATATTTTAATTCGAATGTAACCTAGTAAAAACCATTTTGTAAGAATAAAGGTACACAAAATATCAGTAATGAGCCCAGAAAACAATTAATGCAAGACGTCGTACTGAGCTCGTATAAAGATATTTAAAAACACAGTTTTTTCTACTTAGATAAATCATTATACCTCTACGTACCTCTAAATACTCCTTGGACTAGACTACTAGGGCAACAGACGCTATTTGTTATAAGTATCAAAAATGGAACAGTAGTTTTTATGTTTTGAAAAATAAACAGATCAAACAAATCATTAGAACCAAAACTAAAACGGAGAGTCGTTCCCCAACTCGCCAACGTTTGTCCAGTAGGGGAATTGCAAAATTGAATTATTTTCATCTCTCCGTCTCGTCTACTTTCAAATCTGTCGATTCCAGTACAGTCGAAGACCAATAACGGAATACAAAAATGTGAAATAAATATTTTTTTTACATAGAAGCCAAAAACCGGTGCATATATAAATAATATGTATGTATTTTGAGTTTTTCTCACGAATTCATATATGTTTGGTATAAATTTCAAGTTGATACCTATTGCCATTGTTTCTGAGACTAAGAGTCTTGAGAGACATACAGACAGACAGACAGACGGCAACAAAGTGATCCTTTCAGGGTCCCGTTATTTCCTGTTGAGATTCGGAACCCTAAAAATGATAGATTTTTAGTCTCGAATCAATTTACGACTACGCCACTTATCAACTCAATTTTTAAATAAATGGCCGTTCTGTCCTATTTATCTTCATCAACTCGGCAGCTTCACACTGCAATGCACAAAGAAATTGGCCGCCCCCAAGCTCGGATGGCGGGTGATTTAATTTCAACATTGTTGATAACTTTGGTCCGCCACATCGTCTGCTTGAACGTTTCAGCATGTTTCATTCATTTGTAACTGTCTCTCAAGATACGAATGTGAAACTTGTGTGGCGAAATTAGCATATCTATCTAAAAAGTTTTGAGCATGCAACATGCAAACTACACAAACAACTGTGCCAAATACAAATATATGTTAAGTGGATACTTATGGTATTTAGAGATATTGCAGAGCTTCAAGACGAAAGTCAGTCATTAGTGCGTGTTGCCAGTGATGAGATACGGCACTAAGACGTGGTCACAAACTATTGGCCTCATACACAAGCTCAAAGTCACACAATGAGCTATGGAGAAAACTATGCTCGGAGTTTCAATAGGTGATATAATCCGAAATGAGGCAATCCGTAGAAGAACCAGACATAGCTCTCGGACTGACAACCGTTGGGGTAAGATTCTCGAGTGGCAACTACAAACCGGACGACTCAGAAGAGGAACGCCCCGCACGATGGACTAAAGACATTATAAAGGTCGCAGGAAGTCGGTGGATGGAGGCGGCTCAAGGTCTATATCCAGCAGTGGACTTTCATATGCTGATGATGATGACTTACTCATGTGCGGTTGGTACTCGTACCTACTTAGTATAGTTATACAATCTATCCTGCACCTACCTACTAACTCCTACTTCGTATTAATGAATTTTACTTGGTTACCCTGCGTTAGGCCAGAGACCAATGGTAAAAAACCAGTGAACCAGGAGTCAGCGCTTTTTGCTAAGGTTCCTTTCATTCACAAGACAAATGCCAACTTTTGGTGCTAGGACCGTTTCAGAGAACGTTAATATTGCGCTCATTGGTGCACGATTGGAATTTGAACCCAAAGCTTTAGGATCGGAAGTTGGGGACCCTACTACTAGACCATAATTACTCTCTCTTAGTTCACACACTTATCAAATATGATCTTTTAAACGGAAAATAAATAATAAATTATAAATAGAAAATAAATTCAATTCAATCTTGATTGACGTCAGACATTTTGTTTGCCCAAATCGACGCGAAGCCAGTTAAATTTTATTATGGCTTTGAACGAACTTGCTTTATTATTTGGAAAAGAAAAGGATGTACACGTTTTCCTGTTTACCCTTCCAGATGACGCCCTTATGCACGGTATGATATAATAGTGGCTCACTCGTCCTTGTTTTGAAGGTTACATTAGATGTGAAAATTGGAACCTTTATTTCAAAACTACGCCTATCTCGGTAGAAGCAAACTTTCACAAGGACGCAATAAACAACCCTCATAATTTCAAACAACAAAAGCATGACCTAGGGCGGCAGGGTCATAAACTTTTGTCCTCATTTGTTAGTAAGATTTTTGCGTTATTGAGTTACAAGAACCGACTTTTTATTTAGTGATAAACTAAATCGTGAAATATTTTTTTCTCAACCATGCTTGGATATTCATACATTATTTAGAGAACCTTCGAGTTAAACCGACCTTGCCGGCCTAGGCCGTGTTACTATAAAAGCTATATCTGTCGTGTAAAAAAGGCAATTTCACTATGAGAATTTTAATGTAATATGCACAAACGAACCGAATAAATGTAATATTAAAAAAAATATATCCTCGCTTTATTTGAGAAAAATAGGTTACTACTCGGTATGGCCGAGGCACCATACGTTATTTGCCGGCCGCGGCAGTAATGCACCTAGTATAGAATTATCACGCATACTGTTTCTTTTTGACAGATTCATTTCTTTGGAGGTTCGTAAAAACTAGATGGTTTTATGGAAATAAATCAAGCAACCAACAAAATTACTTTTGTGAAATAATAATTCTTGATTTTAATCGATAACTCTATTATCTTTCAGTTATTTACAAAAACCTGTCAAAAAAGAACTGTTCCGCTAAAAATCCTTATGGAACATATATTAAAATAAAAGAACGGACAAAGAGTAAGTCAAGGCTTTCGCTGGCTCACATAGTTTGTTTAATCCTTGCCAGAGAACGCTAAAGGTGTTGATATAAATGAGAAATTTGATGATATTCACAGGAATATGAAGTCTATCCTGTATGAGATTATCGTAAAAATATGCTACAAAAGTGTAAGCTACAACATCCAATGGAACATTCCATTTCCATTCCCAAAATGCAATATGGCATGATTTTACATAACAAAAACAGATTTATTCAAAAGAATGATAGAGTTTTGTTCCAAATACAACCTATGCATAAGTATATGACGTGTAGTTATTTCATTTTATCTTAATTCATGAGTGTTTTATCGCAGGCTCCACCACCAACGGACAGTTCGAGATTAGGAGCGGGTGCCGCCGCGGTGGCCAACGCAGCGGGCCATGAGCTGGCAGACTTTGCACATAGAGAGTTGCTATTCGGGCTTACTACAACCGGTATGTATAGCTCAAGTATTTTATGGCTCGTTGAACAGATACAATTTTTGCTAGTCCTTCCTGCAGTGATAATTGCTATCATAACTGTAGCTATTTATTACTTTTGTAAAAGATCTAAAGATCTAAAGATCAATCAAAGTGCCTTCGTGACTTCATTGTGGAAATTGTTGGCACTTAAAATTACAAGTCAATTTTATGTGCTCTTGGAAATAAATGTATAAAACACACAAAGTTACTGAAACTTGACAGAACACCATTACTTAAGTCACAAACTAGTAAAATGTTTGCCTAAATAACGACGACGTGAAGTATGTAATAAATCATGAACGCTTGAGAAGGCTGGATTAAAGCTTTCAAATAAAAATTCCATTCTAGGTTAACATCATCCTAGAGTATAAAAACTGTAGGTATTTGGCATTGATAGAAGACCGGCTGATTATCATAATGCTCTACGTCGGGGGCTGTCCTATCCAATTACGCGTGGATTTACGGCCTCCGCGAATTGAGCTATTAATTTTACTTTTTACTTTTTCCTGCCTATCGAGTTTCCTCCTGTAAGCAAGCTACTTTGCTAAACAACGGAGATCGTTATCATTCAGAATAATAAAAAATACGATACATAAAAATAAGTAAGAATGTCCGTTGCAGAATCGTACCTGGAATTCAACGCGCAGGACTTGGAGTTCGGATTCAACGAGAGTCGCCGAGATCGGATTCTTAGAACATTTGTCCGCAACGCATACTACTACCATCTCAATGAAATATATTCCACTTTGAAGAACGAGTACACGGACTGGGACAAACCAGTACAGAATCCCCTGAGTGTCCGCGACGCCACGCTCGAGGTAACATAATAGATAAAATAACAACTTTTAGAACTGTAATTACATAATTTAGAAGTTACCCGTACGCAGAGTTGCTCGTGTCGGAATTTCATTATTTGTTATGCAAATAAAGCAGTGTTCCTGGTTACTACGGGTTGCGTGGCTTTGTTCAATATTTGTTCCATTTATTACGTAGTTTTATAATCAAGGATTAAACATTGAACAGAGAGATTATTTCACAATCAAATTGGCTGGTTGCGGTATTTGATTGGCGTTCCTTTGGCATATTTTGGAAATCAGTTTTAGTAGTTGCGTGCAAGTTAAACAGGACCTTAGTTGCAATCTATAACTAAACAAATAAAAAAAAATATAGCACAAGAGAATGGTCTCATTTAGTCCTTGAACAATGAGGATCCCATTATTTTGGTTAGTGTAGAACTTCTTGTGAAAGAGTTCGTCCGGGGAAGTACTACCACCGTACCTATTTCTGCCGCCAAGCAGTAGTGTTCGCATTGCTGTGTTTCGGTTTGAAGAGTACGGGTGCCGGTGAAATTACAGGCACATGAGACTTTTCATCTTTATGTCTCAGGGTCGGCAGGGCGCGTGTGATGCCTCTGGTGTTACAGGCGTTCATAGCTACGGTAACTGCTTTCCATCTGGTGGGCAGTAAGCTTGTCAGCTTGCCAAGTAGCATAAAAAAAATACTTTTGATTATGACAGTACAAAGACACGAACATTAATTAAATTTGACAAAATTGTTTATGTAAATTAATACCAGTGATTTTCTTTTACTTAGTAAAGGGTAAAACTAATTTGTTGCGTGAAGACACGTTGATCAAAGTCAAATTTCATCTATCCAATAGACCTATAGTACAGGCAAATTAGCAAAAAGTGTGGACCTAAGTCGTGTAGTCGTGGATTCTTATGGAAACGTTAGATGACACGAAAAGAAGCTTATCCTAAGTTTGCACCGTTTCTGGCGCTTACGGAAGGCTTTTAAATATTAGGTACAAACTTAAAAAGGCCGTAAATTTTGAAATAGAAAGAAATTACTTGATGCAAGTTAAATTCCGTATAGAGAGACTGTCTTAGTGCATTATGATTTTAATAAAAACCACGTGCATGTAGGGAACAGTGTTGAACAAATGCATCTTCCGTAAAAAAAACCAGTATAAAACTTCCGGCGGATGTAGTACTAATTAAATGAATAAGTTTAAGTCGATTTTCAGAACTACATTAATTTTCCCCGAAGTAGAGCGACAATAAAATATGGAAAAGTGCCTTCCGTGAGACGCACCATGGTGCAAACCTGGTAATGTGTTTCGAACATTTTTCTGATATGTCTATCAATTTGCACCGACTACCTTAATTTTCCCGGAGCCGTAATAACCACAAAAAGATTTTTTTGTAAATGGTTTTTTTTGGTATGTTCCGTATGTCGGATTTAAAAAATACTTGGTGCAAATGTAGATCATAACGGTTCAAAGTCTATGCCAAATTGCACCGACTACTTCTATTTCCCCCATTAAGTTACGGATATTTTAAGGTTTTTCACCCTATTTCACCCTGTTCCGGAGGGTGAAATTACTGATGGTTATTATTAGAGGTGATTTTTAAGCCATACAAAACAATTAGAAAAGTTTTCATGACTACATCTAATTAGTTCCACACTTGTGCAAAAAATCACCTAATTTGACTGTACTACTAGGTAATTAATAGTAGTCGGCACATCTATGTCAATGTTAATTAATGTTTGTGTCTTAAGAATAGTAAACTTCTGTAGTAAAGTGCACACCTTTCAATATACACCATGCTGATAAAAAGATAGTTGATAAGTCAGCTGAGTATAACGTCTCGTATCAGGAGATCTCAATTCAACCTTCGAGTGGTGTTCGCCCCTTGACGCTCGCGCTCATAGAGCGGCACAAAGGAAGTTAATGACGCTGAATACACGCCTACTTCGAAAGGCTTTATTAGAAAACACTTGAATCATTCACAGAGATGTAAGACCGCATTTATTATTGAATTTTGTGGGCGTTTACTTCTAAGTTTGGAAAACTGGAGCGAAATAAATTATTGTTTGTGTGACTAAACTTTACGGACAGTAGACGACTAGCCGCTTCTGGAATTTGGATGTTTTTTTTTTTTTTTTTTTTCATGCTACTTGGCAAGCATACAAGCTTACGGCCCACCAGATGGAAAGCAGTTACCGTAGCCTATGAACGCCTGTAACACCAGAGGCATCACACGCACGCTGCCGACCCTGAGACATAAAGATGAAAAGTCTCATGTGCCTGTAATTTCTCCGGCACCCGTACCCTTCAAACCGAAACACAGCAATGCGAACACTACTGCTTAGCGGCAGAAATAGGTACGGTGGTAGTACTTCCCCGGACGAACTCTTTCACAAGAAGTTCTACTACTAACAAAAGAAGTAGTAGTGTTTGTAGAAATAAACCGGTCAAATGCGTATGGGAGGGAACGCATTGTGTAGGGTTCCGTATTTAAGTGACAGTATTCACTACGTAACTCTATAAGTTTTTATCATAGGAAATCCGAGATTACTTTCACTGTTCTGTACGTACAGCAGGCTCTTAATAGACAACAAACGTGACGTACGTGTGACATTGGTAGCTACACTGGTTAGCTGTAGCTTGAGCTACCTTCTGATAGGCTCATGAGAGAACGGAAATCTTTGTTCTCTGGGCCCTGGGCCCTGCTCTACGTGGTACAGTCTTGGCGCTACAGGTGCCTGCAAACATTCCTGGTACTGTGATTAGGTAGACAAATATTTATTGTGCTTTGATCTACTATCAAGCCATTTACATCTTGATGTGGTGATTAAGAGACTATATTTACTTACGTAACTTCACAGTATTTATTCAACCAACATAATATTTAAATTTGTTGGTGACAAGAGTAAAGTAAAAAAAATGTAAATGCCAGTTTGATTATGGGAGGTTAAATTACAATGGAATATAATATTTAGAATAAAACACAATTGAATTTAGTTTTTTTTTCATTTTATTATTTACATAATAGCATTTGCTTAGAGTTTATAGTTAGTGAAAATTTCACCTCTTATGGCTGCCGAGATATACCCCTGTGACAGGATCCAGAGAGACAGACATGACTGATAGGCGGACCGACAGACAGACAGTGAGACAGGCAGATAAAATAAAATTTTGTCGTGGAAAATTAATATCCAAAATATCAAATACAAAGTTAAACTGCAAACGTAGATATTGATACAAAAAGTTAAATTTAAATTTAAGGTATTTAGATCCATAATCAATTTACGATATTTACATAATTATTATATCTGTTTTACTTATTATTGTTTACCGTGTATAATTTGACTTATATATTATTTATTTACTTTCATTCTATTTCCTTTTTTTTGAACTTTATTGTTTTTATGTTTTATTTCGTGTTTCATTGTGTCCGTGACTTTTTTTGTCAAATTTATTATATTGTTTGCAAAATGGCTCCAACGGAAGACCAGCGTAGGTTGTTTTCATCCTGCATATGCTGAGTTGGGGCCT
Source organism: Epirrita christyi (assembly GCA_951392215.1). NCBI lineage: Eukaryota > Metazoa > Arthropoda > Insecta > Lepidoptera > Geometridae > Epirrita > Epirrita christyi. Next base: position 10,612,014 of record OX595835.1, on the reverse strand, counting down.
TTTTGCAACAACATTTTTTATTTTATTTGATTTTTTGTTTTGTGTAACTGTTTGCTAAATTGTATATATAATGTTGTTGCAAATAAATTTATTCTATTCTATTCTATTCTATTCTATAATGCTTGATATAATAATGTTTACTATTTTGATTAACTCTGTGGTACCGTAAAATTGGACTTTGTTTATTTTTAAAATTGGTAATTGGAGAGTATCTAGTTAAATACTTACCCTTTTGCTGTAGGCGAGAGCATACGAAACTAATAAGCGTTTCAAGAACTCATTAAACTTTTATCTTGAAAAATAGTAATTAACGACGGTACTATGCAAGATAAAAAAAAACTCTTACAGAAACACTAATTTGTTTTTGTTTTGTGCAGATACTAAGCGATGGACGTACTGCAGCTCCGTTAATACGACTGGGATACCTTCACGCGTTACGCGGTGGCAAAACATACTTCACACACTTCCATCATCTCTCACAAGACAAAGACTATCCACAGGTAAGTTACCTTAAAACAAAGCGAGTTTTAAAGTCACTGCCTCACTTCAAAATTTGTGACTATGCAAATCTGCAGTACCGTTCTCTTTTCAAAGTTAAAAGAAAAAGACTTGAAGTAGAAAATCACTTTCGTTATCGCATGGATGAAACAAAACACTATTCGCTTATGAATTTGGATGAAAAACTTATTTGCAGAGTGACTGTGGAAATGAGCTAAAAGTGTAGTATAAGGAATAAGGATAAACTCGGACTCATTTTTTGCCCGATCAAGAAGTATGAAAAGCCTTTGGGAACCGATAAGGTTTATTTGAGGGCGTGCATCGACGAGACTTATGAATTATGGACGCATTATTTTTTTGGTGGCGACGGTGACCTAAAAACATCGTGAGCTGGCAAAATTCATTCATTACTATGATATTTACAAAATTATTGCGTCTTTCAAATAATGATAAGTGCTTTTCATGCATGTATATAAAGTAGAGATAAGTGATGTGTAAAATTTACCAAGAGAAATATGACATCCACAACAGATTCAATGCAAACATCCTATATTATATGTTATTAGGTACCCGGTCCCCATATAAAAAGAGATAACGTTTTTTCATCCCTAAATATTATCTGATCTGCTGCTTTAAACAAAACCTGCCTCTGTACAAGTGATTGACACCAAAATTAAAGGGGTTGTTAAGGTTTTGTGGGAGGATAACATTTCATCTCGAAACGCAAACTTTATCAAAAAATTTACATGTGGTCTCTCCCGAGCCAACTGTTATAGATAATATACTAGATATATTACTATAGATGTTAGACGTAATAATATATAAAGACACAAGTCTAATTATGGCAATAATATTGATTTCCTAATTATACCTTAAAGACAAAAAATAAAGCGAGTTAATATTGCATTGTCATCCAGTTCATTATGTTTCTCAAGACTCTAAATCATAGGCATATCATAAGGTAGTTTAAAAATTTGAAAAAAAAAAATTAACATAAGTATACAAGACGCGTGGTAAACAGACGGTCAAGAAACTTTCTATCCTCATAAAAGTTGGTCAGTGCTGATAAAAAAAACATCATCAATCAGACTTGTTTATGTACTCCGCATAGTTCACTTTTTGATGTAAAATGTTTTATATTTTGTGATGTTTTCTTTACTCAGAGACCAGGATCAGTATCAGGAGAAGACTTACCTTACTACCTTGGAGTGCCGATATCACTGACACACCATGCACAGAACTTCTCGCAACAGGAGCAACGGGTTTCGAAGCTCTGCATTCACTTCATTGCCAATTTTGTAAGATATGGGTAAGAATTTGTGAATTATACTGCCATGCGATAGCAGTCTATCATAATCTTTTACAGTCCATATTCACCCACTGCTGGGCACAAACCTCTCTTTGTGTCACCCGTTTGGTCCTGCACTAGACTCATTCAGGTTTGACCTGCGACACTAGCTCGTCGACTATAATAACAACCTATACTATTACACATAGTTCTAAATTAAAATGTGCGTTTGTAAGCTTACCTTCATAAATCAGGCAAAGGGAGTTCTGCTACTATACAACAAATATGCTCTTACATAAACTATGCCGTATTTGTGCGCCTGCCTGTGCTACCTTGCACGAAGGATGACCTCAGTAAGGCGTGACAATACGCAACTTTGCATGAAGTTGTTGAATTATTCTACTCAAACAATTATGTGTACTTGCAAAAAATAAGAGTTCCTTCAACAATTTATTCAAATAAAATAATTATCCTTATATAAAAATGACTCTATCTGACTGTAATCTTTCCGAGAAAAGTGTGTGATCAGATCAGAAAGACTAAACTATGACTAAACTGTAGATCTAAGCTTTTTTTGTTTTATTTATACCACTTGGCAAGCAAGCAAGCATACGGCCTGCCTTATGGATAGTAGTGTAGCCTATGGATAGTAGTGTAGCCTATGGACGCCTGCAACACCAAAGGCTTCAAACGCGCGCTGCCGACCCTGAAACATAATAATAAAAAGTCTCATGTGCCTGTAATTTCACCGGCACCCGTATCCTTTAAATCGAAAAACAGCAATGCGAGCACTACTGCTTGGCGGCAGAAATAGGTATGGCGGTAGTACTTCCCCGGACGAACTCTTTCAGAAGAAGTTCTACTATCTAACAAAAAATTATGGACATTGGTGAAAGAAACTCTTTCGTCACTATGGTTTTTTCACAACTGGACACTAGGCCCGTTTTAGCTATGGGGCCTTGCCCCATAGTTCTCTGACCTAACTATGGTGACGAAGAGATAATCGACGACACGAAGTAGTAGAAGTATGAACAATTGTATATTTGTCAGATTTTTTTATTATGAAAACATACGTAAGGTAACCTTTGTTAGAGGCGCGCGCTGATTGCGTCGCGAACCGGTGGCATTTGCTCCGTGACAAAATTTGCTCTACTCTAATTTCATTGTCATACGTCCGTAAACAAATTTAAGAAGAAAGTAAAACAGTTTGACGTAAGTTAACCCAGAGTTTAAATCTTAGGTTTAAATGAGTGATGCTTACGGATGTCTTAAACCAAAAACAAAAATTCATTACTATTAATAATGTGACTGATTATTAATCAATTTATACCTAAAAATAATATTAAGGTTCTTTAAACAAACGAATTTGTCCAAAACTCATGAGTGCACAGTCCATTTAACCAAAGTAACAACTGATCATTGATAAAACTTAGTTAGGGAAGCAATTTAAATAAATGGTTCGTGAATAACCTTAAAACAAAAGGAGATTCAAGGTAAATTAGACACGAAAAGTATTTTAGTTGGATATACAACTTTAGCTGTAGTTCTCTCGAACAGGGTAAAGGTTATATTGTAATCTGTTTTTCCACATTTCGCAGAAAATAACAATTTGTGATAGACCCTATAAAACAGAAGTTTGACTGTTTCTCCCTATCATAGTTACTGTTATTTTCTTTTGATTTTCGTTTAGTTGATCATAAAAGGTAACTTCTCAAATCGGTTTTCAATGTGTCTCGATTGATTTCTCGGTAACATTATACGAAAACTTTTACTATGAACCAGTTGGCCGTATACCGCATATACTATGTTAGCCTTTCAACGAACAGAGAAAAAATTTGGTTTTCTAAGAAGAAATCACATGTCTCACAGTTACTATGTGTTGGCTAGGAATCCCAACGATCCATCAGCAACACCACCACCAAGTCCGATGCTGGGCGACGCGCCGCGACTCGGCCCCGACGAGACCCCCTACTGGGACACTTACGACACAATCAACCAACTCTATATGGAAATCAGTGCGTATCTATTTATATTCATATACCTTTTTCTCCACCCTCGTGAACACCTCCCTTTCACGAGGTGTCATAATGTAGTAACCCCGTTCAACACATTCAGGTGAACGACTCCATAAAACTATAAACTAAATGTCTGCTATTGCGTACATATTTATTTGAAAGCCATACTCTTTTCACTTCATTACCGCATATTGTTAGAAAAGTGCAGTTCATTTAAACTTTCGGGTCAATCAGCATTATGTACTGGGGATTAATTAGGTAAGGTCATTTGTTTCAATTTTAACTTGCTTTGGGTCGCAGGTAATAAGCCGGAGATGCGAAGTCACTACCGCGGTCACAAGATGTCGTTGTGGCTGTCATTGATACCGCAACTACACAGGCCCGGCTCAGACTTGCCCGACGCGGCCATGAGGCATCATCATTTCCAAGAGGATAACGCTAATTATTACGAGGGTAATTTTTCGAAATATACGCGAATGCTCTGTAATATTTGTTAAAATAACTTTGTGGCTTTAATTGACTGTTTTATGCTAGGTGCGGTGCGACCACAGTCCATGTCTCGAACCCATGTGCCTCACGTGGTGAACTCCAACTCAAACCAGGGAGGTGACTCGGCTCGCAGCACACCACCCTCCCGAACTGCACCTCCCCGCCCGTCCCCCGTCCCAGCCGCACCTTCAACAGAATGCCCTCCAAATGCCACCGCTACACCTGCACACAATGACGACGCTCTTCTCCGTCGACTAGCTTCATCACACTACCAGTCCTATACCGCCGCCCTTACAGTCACAATAGCCGTCGGCTGCTTCCTTCTCCTCCTGAACGTGTTGATTTTCGCCGGCATCTATCATCAACGTGGCTCTCGGCCTCGTCGCTCCAAGGACGACCTCGCCGAGGCCGGGAGCTCCTCCTCATCTGACGCCTACGATGGAAAACTGGATTATGAAATCCACGCGTTTGACGGAAAAGGTTTCGGTTTTGAGTGTAAATCAGCTCATGTTCCTCGTGGTGGTTCCAAATTCGATTTGAGGACGTTATCGGACTGCGGGGAACCGACCTTTGGAGAATATAGTTGCTATGACGAGAAACATCGAGCGGCAAGGAGCTCTATGCCGGATGTGAGCGTCGGGAGTGTGATAGAGGCGGGGAGCGTGGTGTGTATAGACACGCAAAAGCCAGACATACAGAATATGGACGGGCGACCGCAGGATCCCGTTGCGGGGCGGACGAGTACTTTCGAGCCTCGCGTGATGGACAGCTCAACACAAGTGAAGTTCGGGCCGGACGGCGCAAATGATGGAGCGTGTGAATCAAACGGGGACTCAGAGTCGGGCGGCGCTAGTGGCTCCGGTATCCTGCGAGTGCCCCCCGCACCCACCACTCCTGCGCTGCCCGGCATTATGAAGAAGAGAGTCCAGATACAGGAGATATCCGTATGAGGGTTAATGGACGACGTCGCTGAGGTTGTTGTTAATAAACGGACGAAATTGTGATTCACAAGATAAACGTGTAAATAAATTGGTGTTTATATATATATGTGTAAATATTATGTGAGCAAAGTGGACTGTGCTCTGCGTGACTTGCCTTGGTCGTGAGGTTACGGAAACCCGTCTTCATTTTTCCGTTCCATTTGCCGCAAGTTTGAAGATGTGTGAGTGAAATATTAAGCGGACGACGTGAACTGTGAACGTTGAATCGTGATTGAGCGCCGCTCGATACATTAACATTTTAAAACACTCCTTAAATTCAATACGTTATCAAGAAATTGAGTAAATCTATACGACAACATGATTAAAGAAATTATTTTGTTTCCGTTTTTAAACATTAGAAAAAAATTGTATGGACTAATTGTTTATATTACTGTGTATATTCAAAAATTGGTTAAAATTTTACTGTGAATATATTCTAATATATATTAGTGTGAATATAACAATAAAATAGTGACAAAAGACTAAAAAAAACCCACGTATGTTGTAATGTACATAATAATATCAAGTGTTACCTATCTTAGGCATACCTACATAATATAGTAAATCTGATTTTATTGTTTAAAACATCATGTATGTACGTTGTAATTTTTGTAAAGTTACTTTTAAGTAAGGTGTATTGATTTTGAGTAGTTTTTGATAAGTAAATATTGAGAACTAGTTAGTAAACGGACGAGTACTCTTGGTCATTTTACTATTTATTTTAAAGCCGGAACCTATCAAAATGGTAATCAGGGTAATGAACCACAACGTATGTCCAATCTGCATCATTTAGTTAAAGCAGGTATTCTTTTTAGGTCCATGTTAATAAATCAAGGAAACTCGAAGCAATTGCTAAGTGCACTAAAAAATACTTTTTCCGTTGGAATTTTGAAAATATATTGCATTCAAGATCGCTTTCAGCAACTCTTAGCTTCGATTTATTAATAGCTCCATTCGATAAACTACTCAGGCCCGTATTTATAAATGACCATAACTCGAAACGCGATCTTGAGTGAACGTTTCATTTTTTCATGGGATTTTTGAAATTAGAACGCACTTATAATCGTTCTCATGAGTTCAATGTACTAATACGAGCCTAGCCGCCGTTTGCATTTCCATAGATACTCTTGCTTTTATTTTATGTAACAAACTATCGTGTAGAGACGTCAAAAAAAGCTGAGTTGAGTATATTCTGAGAATAGAAACTGTAAAGATGCAGAATCATTATTATAATCGGTGGCCCCTGTACTTTAGTAAATATTTAATAACGCTGTAGAATATGACTTATTCAAATGATAATATGGTTCTCCTTTACAAAGAAAAAACAAATTATTTATTGTATTATATTCAAATTATTTTAGATTTAAAACAGTACTCGTCCATTTTTATCTTCACAGGAATTGATGATAAATAATTAATATGCCATCTGCCACATTGTGACAAAATGTGAATATAATAAATATAAGTATAAAAGTATGTCTGTAGTGAAAATTATAAAACATGAAAACTGTGGAGTCATATAGAATTAAGCCTGAATCTACTGATAAAGCCTAACCTAGCAGAAATGTATTTTGTGTCGTATCGATCACGTGACAAAAAATGCTTTAAAATATGGGTACATTTGAACACAAAACGATGTACACATTTTTGCAGTTTCTGTGTTGCAGCCATTTTCACGAGACTCTTGGGAAACCCTTTTGTGGTTATACAAGATAGTATCTACATCAATAATATGTAGAGTGCGTTTAATCTAAAACTGAACGCCCGAATGTTCCATTACGTAAAAATAAAATAAGATAAGATAAAGTTTATTCAAAACAAACACAAGTTGAGCTATAACATCAGACAAAGTGAAATTTACAAAAATTAAAATATTCCCTAATCCGCATGAATCCATAGGTTCATGCTAATCCGTAACTACAAGGACCGTTTCAAACATCAAGCTTGTGTCAAGTGCCAAGCAAAAGTGGTGGAGGGGCGTGCAGTTTTAGAGTAGACATTCTTCCATGGAGTAGACGCACTATACCTACCTGAACCGGTTGGAATTGACATGTACTAACTTTAAGAGTAGAAATATCCTATTAATATATTTTAATTCTACTGTAAACTCAAAAGATTGAATACATTTTAAAGGTTTAAATTGTCCATGAATGTTTAAAATTACCACAACAAGATAAGATTAACCTAGATTATTGACAAAATTGAATTTGTCAAAAGATTATTGTTTGGATGCCGGTGGTATCAAAATATTCCCGGTAAATTGTTACATTTGTTGAGCAGTTTAGTTTCATGTTAATTAATGTTACAAAATGCAATGCATACGTTGTTTTGATAGTTTATGTGGCATAACCTAATGTAATTGCAATTATGTTAATCATAATGATATAATTTATTGGATTTATGGCTGTAATTTATTGTTATTTTGTCAGTATTTTAAACTGTTTTAGCTAGAAATCAGAGAATTGGTATCCTTCTACCTGAATATTGACATTTTGTTACAATTAGGTATTTAAATGTGCATATTATGGTGTCAAATAAATATTGAAATAATTATGAAAACATTTTATTTAAAAAAATATGCTTAACATTTCATTTCTGTTTAACTTTGAGACAAATCGTTGCATTAAAAGATCTGCTTCACGAAATCTTCACAACATGGATCAAAAATAATCACGTAAGAAGCAAACTTAATTCCCTTTATTCTGGCTACTGGAATGTTTAAGTATTTCAGAGAAGCTTAAGTCACGCGCGGCTTGCTTCTAGTAAATTCGTGGGGATAATAATAAATTGAATAATGAAAACACTGCGAAAACCGTAAATCCATATCGTGGTGTGTCCGGCCTAAGAATAGACCCATCCGCTTCTTCCGTCGATGTCGTAAAAGTCGACTAAGGGATTACACCAGGAGATGGGCAGCAGCATCCACCTGAGTACTCATCACTAATACTGAGGCAGGTCTCGTCCAGCAGTGGATGTCTAACGACTGAAGAAGAACCGTAGATAAAATTAAGGAAAGTTTTGATTCACAGGGTGGCATTGTGTGATAATCATGCTTTGTGTCAAAACAAGTTGAGTTGTTGGAGTTTGGAAATTCCAGTCGAATTTTCCTACATGTGAGATTTGAGAAGTGAGTTTAGTTTTAAGCACTGATAAAAAAATAAGGTATGTATAATATATATACTTATTTATATGTATAATAGTGTTATGTGTGTACAAGTACAAATATCACTCACACTTAATTAAAGTTGCAAAGGTTACACAGCATCGAGCTTCTCTTAAGCCACACACTGTTACGCATGGAGACGCTACGCACGAGTTTGTAATATCTATGCTAACGTAAGAGTGTTTTTGTACAGCGTGCGCTGAGGCTAAAGATCGTGTTGTAACAAGCATTTGACACGGACGTATGGTGTAGTGTGACACGGATTTTTGTTTGGAAAATGCGTGTTCATCGAAGTCTCTATACAAAATCCATGTTACACTACACCATATGTCTGTGTCAATTGTTTGCCGCTACGCGCACCTACTCTTTGTAGCAGAGTGGTGTGGTGTAACAACAAAATAACACACGAACTATCAAAGTTTATTTTAACTTCTCATTTTGCAATTAAATCTAAAACTAATTTAATTTAAAAAAATATATTGAAAAGTCTAAATGAATTAGTTAATCTCGGGAGAAGTTTCTGCAGAGTCGACGCTGGGATATTGTTGGATTAGGTGCGCATGTTAGCTTGTTATGTTCGCTATATTGGAAAACTTTACCGAAGAATACAGGATTAGAAAAGTTCTAGGAAATGGAGAGATGAGACGTTTACTTTCTATCTCGATTACCAAAGAAGGTAAATCATCAAATACCTATTAACCTGGCCCTAATTTTCATTCAGGTACCATCTATAAATATATCTTAATCTCGGCATTAAGATTTGTATTAGATAAGATAAATTTGAATTTTGAATTGAAAAGTTTTAACTCCCCTCTTTTTAGACGGGGGTTAAAAAAGTAGTTGTGCCTGTTGCTGAAATTCATTGAAATGCTTATTATACATTTTCAGCTCGGAGAAACTTTAATATATTCCTACAAGTTTTGTGAGTCTGATAGAGAAAACTTTAAATAATTCTTCTCGGCAGAACCTACCACATTACTCGCCTTAATTCAAAAGCTCGTTTTGCTTTGTTCTATAACTTTTACCAAGAATAATGGAAGTTTTGCGGCTGGTAAAATATTTTTAAAATTGAATTGGCATTGGGCGAGCCTTATAGCTTGCGGAACTGAGAACCGTTGGGTAATAAAGGATCTCGAGTGGCGATCACAAACCGAATGACGCAATGTAGGAATGCCCCTCTCTCGATGGACCCAAGACATTAATACAGGTTGCAGGATGTCGGTGGATGGAGGCGACCCGGCACCTCTCATGTGGCATTCTATGGGGGAAGCCTTTGTACAGCGGTGGACTTCTTTTTTTTAATTTTTTTTATACTATTTGGCAAGCTAACAAGCATACGGCCCACCTGATGGAAAGTATTTACCGCAACCTATGGATGCCTGCAACACCAGAGGCATCACACGCGCGCTGCTGACCCTGAAACATAAAGATGGAAAGTCTCATGTGCCTGTAATTTCACCAGCACCCGCACCCTTCAAACCGAAACACAGCAATGCGAGCACAGTAGTGCTCGCATTGCTGTGCTTGGCGGCAGAAATAGGTACAGTGGTAGTACTTCCTCGGACGAACTCTTTCACAAGAAGTTCTACTACTAACTTCTATAGGTTGATAATGATGATGAACAAAATTGTATAGTACTTACGAGTACTTTGGTATTTATTTGTGCACTACTTTTCCCATTATTAGTGAAACGTGATAGAATATTTTTTCTACGGACTTTTTCCTTTTTCTATACAAACACATACAAGAAGCACTAGTTTCTTCTAATTAATAAAGAATACTTATTTTGCTCAGCAACGTTTGCATTATGTCCCTGAACAACCTCTGTGGCGCGGCGGGCGAGTAGCTAGCTGAGATGCAAGAGGTCACGGGTTCTATTCCCGCTACGAGACAAATGTTTGTATGATCTGCAAATATTTGTTCCGGTGCTGGGTGTTATGTAAACTATTGTACAACTGTGACGCTGTTAGTGTAGGTACTATCTAAGTCTATTTGAATGTCCTTAGGATATCATCATCATCATCAGCATGTAGAAGTTAACTGCTAGACATAGGCCTCCTCCCTAGAATGCCATGACGAAAATCAAGATATCAGTCTTCATTATTGTTAATAGTTTATTATTTTAGCAACTAAATAGTCATTTGGCTTCTCCAACTGTATATTCATTAATTCTTCTTAATATGGACACATTCAAATTCACTAGTTACCTACCTTAGACGACCTAGCTTTCCTTGAACGGGAATCAATAGAACCCCTGCCATTTGTTGGTAGGGGTTCCATTAATTCCAGGAGATGAAGGGGTCTATTCTTTAGACACACCACGGCACCTAATAAAACTACCTAATAAAAACCATGTAAGTAAATAAGTAAGTACATATATTGCAAATTTTCATTTTAGCAGTCGAGAAATACTTATAATACCGCTTCTACCTCACCCTACCTGGGAGCTTCACTCCACTGAATGTGCTCTTTGAACAGAGGGCGTATTACGAGTTTTGCATTACAACCGGTTTGCGAGTCGTGAGGATTCAACGTGACTTACGTAGTAACTGTTTACTAGTCTGTGCTGTTTCTACCGACTGCGCGGCACAGAATGATGAATAGTTACTAGAAAGTCACGTTGAATGCTCACGACTCGCAAACCGGTTGTTGCAATGCGAAACTCGTAATACGCCCACAGCTCATGGAGTCATGCCTAGCTGGCGACCCATACCTAAGTAGCGTTGTCACGTACCTGAAATTCCAAATGTGGGATATTTTGCTAGCTGTGGGATTTTTCCCAACTGTTGGACTAGGTCTAGATTGTTGTTCGATCCAATATCCCATAATCTATAAAAAAAAATCGTTAGAGGCGTTTTCTAGATTTTTAATAGTCTAAACGAGTTAGAGAATAGTTGGATGAGCCCAAACTAAGACGTTAGCGTGTTTGTCTTTGAATGGTAGAACTCTGGCTTGGATTGAAATAGTGCGTGCCTAGTGTGAAATTAAGATGGTATTCACGGATCTACCATCTATAATTAAATTTTAATTAACAATGTCAAGCCAAGCAAATGAATGCGGGTGAGTGGCTCTATCTGTGTTAACATCAAGTTTTTAATTTTCCATTCCACAGATATGCAAATAAAGCAACTTCCATAAACAAGCAGTACCGGCAGTGAAAACATTTTAACCATACCCGAGAAATAATTGCGTTTCCATTCGGATGTGAGTCCAGCTTGTAACGGACGGGGCGAGCAAATCAAGCGGACCGCAAAACATTCTAATTGAATTTTAAGCATTCAATTTGTTCGCGCGGCGAGCCGAGTCCGATGTGATACGCGAACATCGCGCCCCACGACTTTGGTATAATAATACAATAGCGTAGACGAATTATCCATTGACTACTTATTTTATCTTTTCTCATACTGAAATATAAAGATTAACAAAATTAAAAACAAAACTTTGTCTTTACGCACATGCCATCGAAATAAATTTAAAAAATTACATTACGATGCAGCTCTTCTATGGGCAACTGTATCATAATATAACTTTTTTTCCATTACGATACAACTTCAGTTGGACCAAGGAGGTTGCAATGCAGTTTTTCTATACATAATCTGTGGATGCGGCGCAACACGCTCGCGCATATGGATTTTGGCGCTAAACGTTTACAAATAAATGCAAACCTAAGCTGTAATTTTACGAACATTGTCGAATTAGTTTTTGTTTAAAAAAAAAAACTGAAAACGACAGTAGCGATACTGAAGATAATTTTACACAACTGGACATTCTCGAAGCTGCAACGAACAAATGAACCTTTACCGGCGAAAACTAGAAGGTACTTACTACGATAAATGTTAAATATAATATTATCTTTTTCATGAGATTAGATAAAGTAGTGTATGAATCTGCACATAATTTGGTCTTAAAATACTCGTGTGATGCTATAAAAATCTCGCCTATAGCTCGTTTTTTTAACTCACACTCGTATTTTAAGAACCCTTATCATGTAAAAGTTTCATAAACTAGGTACTATTATTTAGTGGTCAACCGACACAGCTATTTATAGATAGAACAAATATTTAGAACATAATAATGACTACTATATCTAATAATTGAATATGTAAAAGTTGCATCCATTGCTTTCGACTATCACTGGAGTAGGTACGTTTATTGCTCATAGTGTAACCATTTAATCATTGAGGTTGTGTTCGATATTGACGCTGTTCACATCTTGCTAACTAAATTTAAATCGAATGCTCTAACAGGTCCTCTGAACGGGTTGAGATCCAATGGCTACCTGGAGCGTAGGTGCTGATCGCACCCCGGCCACGCAATGAATGCGTGTGAGCGCGAGTCAAGGGCGTTTCTCTATTAAGCCACTCAATAGTACCTACAACCACGCTGTCTCGCATAATCCGCGCCCATGACCTAAAAATTCCTACACTCGTAAAGCGATTTATGCCAGCACGCGCTCCCAGTTTAAACCAAATTTAGATGAATTATTATAGCGATGAATGGAAAAAGGAAAGAGAGGCTTTTACCCTTGAGACTTAGGAGACCACTGGTTTATAATAATGAATAATTTATGAATGCAGCCTATTGTTCTATATTGGCATAAAACTAAATTATTATTTTGAACTAAACTGTTTTAATTACAAAACTATTTTATATGTTCCGCGCGGTTCTGTGTTTATATTTGATTGGCTTTTTTCTGGTCTATACAGGACGTATTTTTGAGACGGAGGTAGTGAGTTCAGGTCCCTTAACCGTTGTAGCTACAGAAATTTTTTCTTAGAAGACTGTCCTTAACTTTTGGAGAAATATTGACTTGCATAAACAGATTTAAAAAAAAATATAGTCAGCAATAAAATGGGCAATTTACACCAAAACCTTTTTTTGAACCCAATCGATCCTGTTTTTTATAAGGATCAAAATACTTAAGGGTTTTTTGTACCTACAGCGATTAACATACCTGCCTTACCGGCCGGTCCAAAAATCCATCCAGTATATCCGGTTCCGATATAAGCCTACAGCACACCGAATGCGTATGCAGCACGTAACGTCTCTACGGCGTAGACACGCGCGTCTCTACGGCGTAAACACGCGCATCTCTACGCCGTAGAGACGCGCGTAGACCCCTGACGCACCGGGTTACGCATACGTCGACGCATACGTGCTGCACACGCAACGCAACCGGTCTGTTGCGTACCCAGCCGTATGCGTAACTATATGTGCACGTCACGCAAGCGGTGTGCCATGTCTCATAGAGTTCCATACATTACAACGTTATGATACGACAACGTGCACGACGACGTCACGCGTACGCAGCCGGTGGCTGATTGCAAGTAAATGAAATAATCAAACACATTATGTTTTAGCTAATACAGATACAGATACAGATTATTTATTGAAAAAATGTTATTTTACAAGTCAAATGGTGAAATTGATAAAATATATACCTACCTAGGTACATAGTATTAGGTACATATAAAATAATCTATACACTAAGTACAAACTTATTTATATTTACATATGAGTTATTTATTTATTTTTTATTTATCTATCTTCTACGAATTCACTGACCGAATAGAAGGCTTATTTTATCAAGTACTGTTTCAGTTTATTCCTGAACACGGAGTCGGATTTTGCATCTTTTATCACATCTGGCAGCTTATTAAATATGGTGACTCCTATTACATAAGGCGACTTCTCCAACTTCTTGAGCCTGTGGCAATATTCCTTGACATGTTCACTCACAGCACATCTCATCAGATGCTGGCATTGAGGATCTATTTCACGTCTTGTTGGAATCTTGCCCTGAATTTGGGGTATTTTCGATTCTACTCAGTTAGCAGCAAACATGATTACATACGGGAACATGGAGCAAGGATCGGGATCTTAACACTTAGATACAAATATTTACTTTAGTGACAATTGTTACATTTCCCAATTTCACGCTGTTTTGTTTTCATTCGTTTTTATCTAATGCAATTCTTTGAGTCAATGAAAGCTGAGAAAAAACAGAGCCAGAGAAAGTGCTAATTTTTTGGTAAACCAAACTTGAAATTTGATTAAACGTGTGCATTCATGCAAACGGTTGGGCTAATTAGTTTTAATTCCGTTCTAAAGAACAGTCGTATAAGGCAAGCGTCCATAAAAAGCAATTCCAGAGCGTAAATGAGCCTGTGTAAGAAGGGCTAGGCGGCAGCGGCGGGCGTGCGCTCGCATTACATAATTTACGCCTCCTCAAACACTCACTTTTATTTCGTAGCTTACACGCGACGCTTTGATGTTCGTACAAATTTCCCTCTCAATCTATTTGAGAGAAGCATAACACTTACGTCGCTTAGCAATGTGTGTCTGCGCTAACGTACCCGTTTTTAGGGTTCCGTACCTGAAAAGGTACCAACTGAACCACTATAGGATCACTGTCGTGTCTGTCTGTCTGTCTGTTAAAGCCTATTTTCTACGAATCTGTTGGACCCTTAAAGAGTTGAAATTTGGTACATATACAGAGTTAGGCGACTAACACCAACGTATAGCGTATTAGGTAAAGGAATTCTAATTTCGGGGAACATATGGGTACCAATCACAAAAGCAAACTCTTGTCATATGCATCTTGTGACATATTAAATTAAAAGCTTGTTATGAGAAATACATACATATGTTTCTTTTTATAATTTTAAAACGCTTTTTTAAAAGATATTAAAAGTAATAAATGAAAATTGATCATCTGATCTCCGAAACTACTGAGCCAAAATTGTTGAAAAAATCAGTAATATTGGCATAGTTCACAGAAAAACCTAAATAAAAGTCTTTTTACTTCCTACGGGAATCGGAAAATATTCATAAAGAGGAAATGCGTGTAACATATAAATAAATAAATAAATGCTAGACATTTCACACAACATTATCGAGCCCCAAGCTAAGCAGAGCTTGTGTTATGGGTACAAGATAACTGATATACTTAATACAATACCCTACATAGATATATTTTTTTTATTATACATAGAAAAATACCCAGAACACCCTGAACAAATATCTGCAGATTCTACAAATATTTGTTCCGAGGCGGGATCGAACCCGCAACCTCCTGCGTCGCAGGCGAACCTTCGCCCACCGCGCCAGAGGTCGTCAAATGTGACTAATAAGTTTAATTTTATTGGTCTATAGTGATTACTATGGCAGCCTACATATACGGAACCCTTTCCACGCGAGTCCGACTCGAACTTGGGTGGTTTTTATACATAAAATCTTCCATCCGTTCAAATTTTCGAATTTATACTTAGTTGACTTATAAAGCAGTAAAACTTCTCGACTGGACGCTTAAACTGTACTGCAAATATGTTTTTTCCTATTAGAAGAAATATAGTTGGAAAGTTAGTTATTTTTACGGCTAGAGCCAAAAAGCTAATAATTGATCTTGAGAAACAGGACTCACTCATTCCTAACATGGCTTCGAAGATCCCTATCCCTATCTATTCTCATTACCTACGTTGTTGTTGACACGTGTTTGTCGAATAGTGTTATTTATATCCCTATACAAGAGAAAGTTGTGGGTCTACAAATAAACGGGCAAACTAATATAAACTGATTATAAAACTATCTTTTGGGGCTGTTTATTCAATACCCAAGTTGGTTTGAAATATAATGGAAAGAACGATTACTTTGAAATAAATTCTTAATTGAAGCTATTTCGAGCACTTGCTCATCATTTATTTCGGACAAACGGCTGACCACCACTAAAAAGCTGAAACGAACGTAAATTCTGTCAAAATAAATCTAAATAATAGTGAGAATTATTTTCACTTACTAGGTAAACGACCTATCAAAGCAACCAAAAGATTGTAGGTTACAAAGAAAGTAAAAGAAAGGTATAGTATCCCTTGGGTTTACCGGAGACTACTAACGAGGTTTAGGTTCTTATACTGTGAAGACTAAGAAATGTGAGCTCAAACAAATAAAAGTATACTTACCTAGAACTCAAAACAACAGTAGTATCAATTTGTTAGTCATGCTGTACCTACGCCATGCTCGCATACGATGTCATGCTGGCTGGACACACTTACACTTAGTGAAAACAAATAAAAAAAAAGATTCTATTCAAGTAGATAATTTTATATATAATTTTATATTTAGATACCTACAGATATTGGTTTCACTGTTTTATTTTGAAAAACACTAAATATTCTGTTTTTTTAGTGTTTTAGGAACATGTAAAGCCATCCAACCTTTTGCTACAATAAAATAAAAACTAATAAAAAATAAATTGAGGGTTTAACCATTTTTTTCTGTAAGAAGTGAGAAGGATCATCAAATCAAGCCAAGCCATGTTTGTTGCCCTGATTCTTCTAGGCTTGGAACAAGGTTTATTTTAGTTTATAGTACGATTCCAAATTATCCTTGTGATTTCAACAAATAAAATACTTTCGACTTTGTCTTTTGACTTTGTGTTTTGACTATGTCTTTTGACTTTGTCTTTTGACTTTGTATTTGACTTTAAATCTGAATCGTGGATGTTGGCGGCATGGGGTATTTTTCCCTTTTCATTTTTCGGGTAGATTAGTGCCGACCCCACCTAAGTGGGATAAGGGCAGGGACATGATGATTAGTCGCGACCATACGGAGATAAACGCGCACTTAAAATACTACCAGCCCTTTCTAGTGGACTAAAATAAAAAGGACTACGATAATTGAGGATAACTGAAGAGCTTGATTTCCGCTGCGGGACAAAATATGCAAATATTTGATTCGGTTCTGGTTGTTGTGGTGCCATGACACGACACAGGGAATCCTAGTGTGGGATCAGAACTCTGTTTGTGACTGTTGGGTACCTATATGTTATTATGTTTATTTTAGCTTTAAAGAATGCAGCAAAGGAACTCAAAATAAGGAGTCATACAAATAAATGAGCTCATTACTGATCTCAGAACGAATACTTATTCACGATGGATGCTCTTAAATTTTTCACTGTTAGCAAACTACTGGTTAGTAAAATGTAGATAGTGCAGACAAATGATAATTTTATCACGTAATATGAATATTTCCTAGGATTAGTATGCACGGGGTGCAGGAACCGGGGCACTGCTCCTGCCTGGCTTTACGTGATTTTCTTTGGGTTCTAAGTAGTACATTGGAGTTCATTTTGAAAACTGAAGAATATATTTCACTTTAATTAGACTGATAGTTTACTAAATCTACAGAAACAAAAAATGAGTTCTATTTAATAAAATCAGCAAGTCCCGTACTCTCAGTAAACGTTTCGTTTTAAACAAGTAGTAAAACAAAAACCTACGACTTTTTAAATTCCATGTGTGTTACAAATAGAATTTAAAAAGTCGTAGGTAAACGGTCACGGGTCTAGATATTAGTGTACTGATCATGTGTACAAAGTTTCATGGAGTTTCAAGAAATAGTAGTCAAATTAGAAGCAATTCGTTCGCATGCAAAAGGACGTAAGCACCTTTGTGCTAGCTATACCTGTGACCTCTTCTTAAACGGTTTTTTCTGCTGCAAAATGCAAATGCAAATAATTTTTATTGCTTGATCGTTCTATTGCATTGTGTTTTGCTCAGTCTTTACTGAAGCTTGATCTAAATATTGACCAATATGAATTGAGCTTTCTCGAGTTAAATTTCGTCGTGAAACAGACGAGTTGACATTTTACAGTCGTCGATTTCGTTTGTCAATTGTGCAATAAACTTCCGGCTGGTGTCTTCTATCGCATTTGTTATAAGCTCACTCCTAACGAAATTGTCTCTTTCGTTTTATTAACTTTTAACGGCACGTAACGTATAGGTATCGGTTTATATGGCATATAAAAATTATACGAGTTTATTTGCTTTAACAATTTATAGCCGCCGAAGTTGTAATTCTGTAAATATATTGCGTACTATATAGCGTTCACTCGCAGCGTCGCAGGTTCAAATTGCTAAAACGCCAAAGAAAATCATTGCGAAGTAGCCAGGTGATGTAATAGCTTGGTTTAAGGGCTACTAAATTAAAGCAAATTAATTTTCCACTTACTCGTAAACTAGCCAAATAGCTAAAGTTATACATAAGGAAGTTATTATTGACAAATATTAATCAAAAAATGAGAAAAGTTGCTATCGAGTTCGTAAAGTTTTATGAAGGGTCTAAATAAGGAACCGCCTTAAGTTCCTTTTTAGAATCTATTAGAAAGGAAAGTTATAATATCCGATCCCAGAGCATCTTCCTCGTTTACTATCACTTAACTCATTTTTATATTCGCCATTTCGGCTTGCTTGCTGTCCCAGATTCAATATGAATACAGAGTGGAGGACCCATAATAATAGTACACATGGCCTACTTTGAAAGGGATCTGAGTGGCTCTGTAATATTGCTTATTTATCTTTATAGAAATTGACACAAATTTAGATATCAGCTATTGCAAGTTCTAAAAAATAGCCATCTCCAAATTAACAACTTCTAATGTGATATTCATTTATCATCATCAGTAACAAAATTTACCAGTACACACTACATTACACATTATACATTGAATCGAAGAAGGTCATAATGATTTATTAAATAAGACAGTGGGGTTGTCTTTATTCATTGATCTTTTATTTGAGTACATATTTAGTACCAAACCAAGGTAACTCAAAAATACCTATACGATTGGTTTGGACCAAATTTCCAAGAGCCAATTGTTTTTATGCAGATATTGGCCCCGATAAATTCATATAATCCCACTTGTATGTAAAACCGAGGGTCAATGGCTGCAGTTGGCTCGAGTGCGGGCAGAAACGATTGCCAATCCTTCCTAAATCTTTCCGATAGGGTGTAGTTTATCGTATAGTTGGTATGATATCCGTAGGCGGACGAGGCCTACTCTTGCGGCGGCCCACAAGCGAGCAATAAGGCGCGTGAAGCGGTCGAGCCTCGTCTTAATTGTCAATAACGGTGAGTCCCGGAGCGCCCGGGCTGCTCCCGACGAATAATTAACGAACTTCCGCGATTTTCGAGTTTGTAAATTGCCTCATGGTCTCGTCGACCCGCGTCCTGGTTTTGCTGATATAAATTATGTGCGCACAAAATTAATCTTAGTGATTTAAGAACTGCTTCGCTTTGTGGGTTTTCTGTTTAATCGTGGTTTTGCGAAGTTTTTCTGTTTTGTTATTTGAAGTATGAGAAACTAAGCTAACACATTTACGTACATGCGTAAATAAGTACAGTGAGCATACAAGGAAATAAAACGTGCTTAGATTTTGTTTACCTACGAATGAATGTATGACAAGTAAAACATATCGATAAGATACATCAAGGTATAAGGAGAATTTACGAGCGAAATTTTCGCGTCGACAATCAACATTTGCTCTTTAGACAAATTGTTGCTGTGTCGTGTATTACTTACCATTGGCATTATTCGAGATCTTTGATGACAACTAACTGTAACTGCAATAAAAAGGTATATATAGGTTGACGAACGGAATCGGCGTCCTTCTCGAAAAGAAACAAGGTAATAGAGCCTCATGGCCTATACCCGAATCACCCAATATAATAAAATTATTCTACATTTTGGATAGTGAGCTATGGTTATTTTGTGGGAAATTTTGATGATTTCCAACTTTTACAACAGGATGAGGTTTTTTTTTTTTTTTTTTTTTTTACAATTATAGACCCTCGTTTGACCGCGATCTCACCTGTTGGTAAGTGATGATGCAGCCGACGATGGAGCACGAAGGTCTAGAAGGCACCTATTCACTCTTGCCTTGAAAAGACCCAAATTATAGTTTTCAGGAAAGACAGACGACGGCAGCGAGTTCCACTCCTTAGCAGTTCGCATAATAAAGGTGGAACCGAAACGCTTAGTACGAATAGAAGGTATACTAATGAGGTAAGGATGGTACTGAGCCGTGCGCCTGCTCGTCCTATGAAGAAAAGGAGATGGTGGGATCAAATCATATAGTTCCTGGGCACATTCTCCGAAATGCAACCTATAGAAAATGGAAAGGCTAGCAACATTACGGCGGTGCTCGAGACTCTGGATCTTAGTCTCCGCCATATATTGCTGCCCTATAAGCCTGAAAGCTCTGCGTTCAATCGAGTCTAAGGCAGCTAGCTGGTGTTTGGCCGAGCCATCCCAAACATGGCAGCAATACTCCATACCAGACCGGACTTGTGCTTTGTATAAGTTGAGAAGCTGTCCCGGTGTGAAGTATCGCTTTACCTTATTCAGGATACCCAGCTTCATAGCAGCTGTTTTTGCCTTTGACTCGATGTATGAGCCGAAGTTGAGAGTAGGCGAAAGTGAAACACCCAAGAGCTCCAGGTGATCTCCTATATCTATAGGTACATCCCGGAAAATGGGAACTTGAAGAAACTGACTTTTTTTCGCCGAGAAGAGACAAGCCTGCGTTTTGGAGGCGTTGAATTTAACAAGATTGGCATCGCCCCAGTCGGACACAGCCCTGAGAGTCAAATTCAAACGCTGAAGCATCTCATCTCTCAGCTTCTGAATTTCACTCTGACTAGCTCGAGCAGTGGAAACGTACCTCTCCACAACTGTGCTGTCGTCTGCGTACCCAATGACACCGGGCATGAGCAAATCATTGATATGCAGCAGAAACAACGTGGCAGAGAGCACCGACCCCTGAGGTACCCCGGCATTGATGGCTAATTGATCAGACGAGCAGCCATCAATGACTACTCGAATTGATCTTTCCCTCAGAAAGTCAGCGAGCCAGGAGCAGAATCGAACTGGTAGTCCGTAAGCTGGAAGCTTGCCAATAAGGCTAGTGTGCCATACCCTGTCAAAGGCCTTCGAGACGTCTAGTGAAACAGCCAGTGCTTCACCGTGTTTCTCGATGGCCTCACTCCAAATGTGAGGTGCTCTATTACTCTGTTTCCATTAGACCATGGTCACCGAATCACTTACGTACCTCTTTAATTACGGCATCACACGCCAAAGACGTTACTTTAATAATTGCTTTGCTCAGTGAAGAGAACCGTCGGTTCCGCAGCGAGTGTGAGCATAAACACGGAATTTATAAACCCAGACGTTTCATTAAAATGTAAACAGCTTCCATATAATTCGTGATACGTAAATACATCAGGGATCATAAGGGCCGGTTTCCACCGGGGCGGAGAGGAGAGGAGGGCAAGCTTGACAGGTAAAAATGAAATGGAATTAACGAAAT
This sequence comes from Epirrita christyi, assembly GCA_951392215.1. NCBI lineage: Eukaryota > Metazoa > Arthropoda > Insecta > Lepidoptera > Geometridae > Epirrita > Epirrita christyi. Next base: position 10,590,436 of record OX595835.1, on the reverse strand, counting down.
CGGATTGGTTTATTCAAACACATCTCCTCTCGTCTCCTCTCCTCTCCGCCCCGGTGGAAACCAGCCCTAAGGGCGGGTGGCGTTGAGCTGCCTACTGGATATTTATCGTCAATGTTAACTACAAAATCATTGTTCCTAAGAGAAACGTGCTTAAACTTGAAGGAAGTTCCCGAAATTTGATTTGATGGTTTTAAAAGATATTAAAAGCTATGAACACAGCCGTTTAGTTACTCAATACAAACGCTTTTGCCCTATCTAAGTCCATCATTAACTAAATTGATGTAAAAACTATTGTGAAACGGATGGCCAGCAGCATGAATATTACTAGAAAGAAGTAAAGCTATAAAACAAAGTTCTAAATTGAGAATATCAAGAACAATAATAACTACCTATAATATAATAAAGATAATTAAGATTTATATTGTTACGCGTGGGCTTTAAAGGATTAGTACTAGTCGTAAGTTCGAAAGCACGCAACCTTTTGGATTATGTGTGATAATGATAAGACTTAAGATGTCAAGTTTGGTTGTGTGTTTTGTCCTGCTGGATATAGGCCTCCTCTCTATACGCCACTTTGTATGATCCTGTATTATTCTCATCCTTTCCTTATCTAATTATTTTCCATTAATTTCCATTTTGTGTGAAACAATGAATCAGAAAAAACATAGAGTTGAAGCGTAGCGTAATTCATCTGGAAAGTTCAACAATCAGTCCTGAAGTCTGATAATAATCTAATATGCTTTCAAGGTAGGTACGTAAAGAAAACTCAAATAAAATTCTGCAGTCTGCAATCATGCTCTACGTAAAATGAAAACGTCGTTTTTATTGTAATGGGCCTGAATTTAAATTTATCAGGTATATCTAATATAAATATAGGTATCTATATAAAAAGGAAAACCGAACTGACAACCGTTGGGGAATATTATGTTCTCGAGAGGCCACCACAAACCGGACTACACGGTTAGAGGAAGGCTCTCCACTCAATGGACTAAAGACATCATAAACGTCACAGGGAGTCGGTGGATGGAGGCGGCTCCATTCGTCGTGGCATTCTAAGCCTCCAGCAGTGGACTTCTACAGGCTGATTATGATCATGATGATATAAAAAGGAATACTTCTTTGTTTCTTTGTTTGTCCCGTATGCGTTCCTTTACCGTTAAACCGATAGCAGTGAATCTTAGGTGAGTTGTTGTTTACACGCGCCGGGGAAGGATTCTGAAAATACGTGAACTGTACCCACGTATGTGGTGATGCCCACGACACAGGACTCCTATTCCTAGTTCAGAACTATGTAAGTGACTGTTGGGTATTATGTTTGATCAATATTCCTTATAAAAAAATAAAAAAATAAACGTTTATTTCAAGCTATAAAAAAGCCGATAAAAATATCAATATATAGTTTATTACCTATAATATTAATACAATTCAAATTTCAATACAAATTATTCCAAGATAAAAACTAACAAATTATTTTTTTTACTAAATTTCGTTTGTTAGTTTTGTTTTTTTTTTGCTTTGAAACTAATCAGGTTGTAATAACACAACGTGTATAATGCATAAGTGGAACAGATTATTTTGAAATGGTAAGAGCCATATTTATTGCTTATAGCAAAATACTAACTTTATTTGGTTGGTTGTTTTATGAAATCGCTCGAAGCTAATTTATTCATTTTCATTATTTGCTACACAACAGTCTCTAGAAATTTCGGGGTTTTATGAAAAGAAAGATCTGGTTAGCTTTAATGTTTTGTAATTTTTGTGGCAAAAACATTTACAATTTACAATTCATAGAAATATTACTCAGTTTATTTTTATAAGAATTCATCTGTTTTTTTCTGATTCGTCACAGTAAATAAGTTACTTTATATTAAACCCGACTTTGGGTTTGTCTGGTTACTCACATTCAAAAAAAAAGTAAGTACGTATTAATTATTCTAGGAAGTGTCTGTGGCATAGCGACTACAAACCGAAAGACTATGTAGGACCCTCTCGATGGACCAATAATATTGTAGTGCTCGCAGGAAGTTGGTGGATGAAGGCGGCTCGGAGGGTAATGATAATGATAATCTTATAACATATTTAGTTTATTTACAGAAGCATAAAAATACTTTTGCTATCAACACAAAATCGATAACTAAGGGATACCATGCTCTCCTTTCACCCTCATCTTCTCTTTCCGTACTTTTACTACTGCTCAATAAGATAATATATTGGATTCGAACAATATTTGTAGTGGTCGTCCACCTAGATCTACTTTAGATATACTTTATTATTCTATATACGTTTTTTTATACTACTTGGCAAGCAAACAAGCATACAAACATACATACAACATACATACAAGTTTTGTCACCCAGAGCTCAAATGGGAAAAGCGCCGCCGCTTTACTTACTTTGTGCCCGGAGCCTTAGAAGGAGTAATCTTAGAATTGAAGTTATCGTGGCTTGGTATCATTTTATAAAAATTTACGAAACGTCAGCAGGAGAATAAAGGAGAGTAAAGTACGTGGTGTATAGTCGTAATTTTTCTAAAAGGAGTAATCTTGATTGAATAAATTTACGTAGTTTATTTAGTAATAAGCATCTCAATATATTATAGTGGTTTTGATTTTGTCGATATTGTCAGTTGCCATTATGACCCTTATAATTATCTATATTGATAAAAATTTTGTTGCTAGTAGTTGTTGTATGTAACTGGTAATATTCAGGTAATAACCGGCCCGTTGGGATGTGAATAGACTGACTTGACACAGCTGATAACGCAGTAATGTGGGTATCTCACTCCACTAAATTTATGTGAAGTGACTTGAACAGAGGGAACAAAAGTGAAATTATTAGGACATCTCAAGATGGTGCTTTGTCATTCGTGCGTCTTAATAAGGTCAACCCTAAATGTGGGTGACGTGGTGTGTCCGGTCTAAGAATAGAACCCTCCGTCTGTCTCCTCCCGTGGATGTCGTAAAAGCCGACTAAGGGATTACACCAAGGGATGGGCATTAGCATCCACTTGAGTACTCAACATGAATACTGCGATCACCAATCCGGCTGCCAAGCATGGTGATTATGGCAAATTCCTCCATTGCATTCTATGGGGGAGGCCTTTCCCAACAGTGGACGTCTAACGGCTGATGACAAAATGTGGTTTCCACAATACAAATTACAGAATTGTGAGGTCACTCGAGGCACCATTATTATCTGCTTATCATTATTATTATTTTTTATTAGCTGGTTATTTATTCATTTTTGCGATTTCAATACAAAAATTAGACATCTTTGGCACATCGTTTTAGTGATTTAGGCACACAAAAATGGTATGAATTTCAAGTTGATACCTTTGGCTAAAGTTATCTACTTGAAATTCAACACAAACAAACAAAAGGAAAGGGGTCTTGTAAGACAGACAGACAGACAGACAAACAGACGAAAAAGACTCCCATTTTTTCCTGATGAACTGTGATGAACAAACTCTTTCTAACATTAGCTGTCATTTTTGATATATTTTTTTGCGTTTGTCTTGATGGACCAATAACGACGCATTAGACGCAGGATAGAGGCCTCCGATTCTATGGAGGAGGCCTATGTCCCGCATTGGATTTCTAACGGCTGATGATGATGATGATGATCACAGTATTGTTATATGATGTGTATTGAGTACTCAGGTGGATGCAGCTGCTCATCCCTTGGTGTAATCCTTTAGTCGGATTTTATGGCATCCACGGGAGGAGGCGGAGGTTACGACAAAAATTTACTGTATAGTAAATTTTACCTTTTTAGTGCATTACTTATTTCTATTTTTGTGTATTTATATTTGTGTATGTGTTTATACGTGACCGTTTGTTATTTATTCAATAAAATGTAAGATTCAAGTAAGTGCAAGTATTCCATGAAATATTGTTAGCTGTGACCAGATCTAAATTTCAAGAGTGGTTTAAAAATAAAGCTTTAGAGTATTTAATAAGGATCAATCAACGCGCTCAAGCTTTTACTAAGCTCCGACACTAGCCGTGTAAAGTTGGACGTTTCTAAGATGAGGCTCTCAAGATCTTTACGGCAAGAAATTAACTCACTTGGCAAATTGTTTTACACACTTGTCGACCCTCGTCAGCCGACAGCAAAATGTATCAGAAATAAGTTCCACTCGCTTCGTGCCAGCCAAAACCAGAATCTTGATACCGACCTATCACGCAGAATTGATTTTCCGACGATTACCTGCGTAAATGGAATTGATACCCTAATTCGTATTACACGATAACTCTACTGTCGTCGATTTACGTGGATGATACATACACAAGTAGGTATAATGTTACCGTAAAGGACGGGTGTTTATTCCCTCAATATACGTATTTTTCCTTTCTGTTTTGGACAATAACAACTTTAAATCACAATTTCTTACGTAACATCTTTGCGGGATAATTCGAATTGATGGAACGGAAGTGAGTTTCGGGAAACAACTCCGCAGCTGTCATAAAGGTGTTCTTTTCTATAAAGATTTTCTATCTTTCAAATGCTATGCTATGCCTTTTTGCATGAACTCTGATAATTCTAAAATAAATGAATATCATGGCCATGATTATCGATATCATTTGCTCGTATATGGTTGCGTACTTCCATGTCATAAAGTCCAAACTTGCTGTTTCGTATAAGGTATTTAGATTGGATTTAATCTTCTCTTTCAAAGTTTAATAAACTAATAGTACATATTTCGAGCTATTAATAAATCATGCATGTAAATACTATAAGCTTGTAAACTTCAGCTATGATAAATACCATTTGACCGTTACACAAAGAGAACTGTATGCCTAAATTCACATGCGGTTTGTCCTGAGTCACTTAATCTGGGCAAGGCTTAGTGGCTGGTTTATAGTGACTCGCATTAATTTATTGTCTTTGTGTTTTATTTGTATCTGTGGACAAACTTATAAAAGCTTTTTCCGTTTGGGAGCTGACTGCAGACTACAGGGCGACGCGGTTCCTGCCACGTTTGGCAAATATACTTACTTGGTTACTTGATCGTATATGGCCACCAATCAAGTATACTAACCACTTTATACTTGACTTCAGGCTTAATCCAATTTGCAGTTCATCCATAATACACCACTCATAGTCAATTGAAAAGGTTCCATTTGGATGATACGTCCGTTGAAACCATGGTGATGGACGACAGTGAGGCTATCGTAAACTGATACAAGTCATTGATAGATACTGATAATCTTCGGTAGTAACTGGATTTATAGACGCAATACTTCACTACTCTGCATGGACATACTTTTGTTAGGGTTTGTGTATCTGTGTAGGCACATCCGCTTAGTTTTTTTATCAAATCATTATTGTACTCAATATTATTCGTTTTCTTTGGTGATATTTCTTGTATGTTGGCAACTATTTCAAGTTAAAAGATAGCTTCCATTTGTTTTTTTTAAGAAGATAATATCCTGGCAAGTATTTTAAATCAATTTTAGAAGTTTATTTTGGTAGATATTTATTTCATGTTGGCAAGGATTTTAAAATAAAACTTAGCCTTCGGGGTCTATGGTTTTGTAGCCTCGTGATGGGTTGAATGTCGGATCAGGGGCGCTGGCCAATCACGGAGCGGGGTAGGCCTGTAAAATGGACGGTGATTGCCGAACTCGGACTGTGATTGGTTAGCGCTAGAGATGCATTTTTGTGACCAATCACTGGGAGCTCTTGAAAATGTGATTTGATCGACTTGGATTTTTAAATGATCCATTCTGTTCTTGGCGGTCGAAGAAGTAACTTTAAGAAAATAAGCTGTCTGTGTCAGTAATAAATTTTGCTACCACGTTTTGGTGTTCCTCATTTTCCACGAAGTCCTGATATTGTAGTTAGTTCTACATATCAGAAGTGCTGGATCGAGACCAACTTTAACAGTAAGTACACGCCCGATTATTAATATTTCTCGGTGTAATTTATAACGATTGTTCCTACATCAGATGAGGCCGGTAGATTTGTTCTAGAACAAAGAAATTCATAGTAGAGTTTCATATTTTATTTTTCTTAAATTATATTTTAAGAAATTACGGTGGGTAGGACTTTTGTAGAAAAAGTATTAGATTAGGCACTGCTTAGATAGTTTTGGATAAAAAGTTTTCTTTTTTATTTACACAACTACCCTCAAATGATTTTAAGTTTGAAATATTATACCAAAAGGCTAGTTAGATAAATAAAATAAGAAAATAGAATATTTTGTGTAGGTATTACAGGACGAGTGTGAAATATTGGCTTTTATTTGACCGAAAAAGTTCTGAACAAAAATATTTTATATTTTCAATACTACCCTCAAAAAAATTTTTGATTTCTTTTTTTAATACTATTTATTTTCCGATTGCAACGCAACGCAATCTTTCAGAGCATGAACGAGGCAGATCCCCGGCGTCGGGATTGCGACCGGGACAGTCGCAGGCGAGAGACGCCCGACCATCGGGATCGCCGCACTGTTTCTCGGAGTCGGAGCCGTGTCCGAACTCGCAGCCCGAGCCATGCTGATCGGGACCGAGAGCGGGAAAGGGGACGTGAACGAGTCGAGTTGCTGGAGAGGGAGCTGCAGCGGGCACGCGATCGACTTCACATGCCTGAAGGACGTCATCGTGCTCCATCGAGGCAAGCCAGCGAGATTCAAGAAAGGAGCCGTGGCAGCCGTGACTTGCGCCGTGGAGACAGCCACCCAGAGCCACGTGTTGACGCTGAAGAACAAAGGTCACGTAGCCCTTCTTTATCTAAGAAAGATTTTGTAGATATTTTTAAATGTTTGAGAGATAATTTCTCCTTACAGCCTACTAAAGATGCACAATCGTTACAGAAGATAGATTATAAAAATATTCTTCCAAGCTTTGATCCTTCTTCTAAGACTCAGCGCATTGATGTTTGGTTAAAGAAGGTGAACGAATGTGCATCTGTTTACGGGTGGGACGATAAAACCACCACTCATTTTGCTATGCAAAAGCTTCAAGGCCTGGCCAAAACCTGGTACGAAGGCCTAAACTCTATTCTTTTTTCTTGGAAAGAATGGGAGGAAAAATTAGTTAGCGCGTTTCCATTCGAACAGAATTATGGCCAGGCTTTGGAAGAAATGTTAAGGAGGAAGAGTAAATATAATGAAGCAATCGAGATTTACTATTACGAAAAACTATCACTTCTCAACCGATGTGATATAGTAGGAAAACGCGCAGTAGATTGTATTATTCATGGTATAAGCGACCGTACATTGAGATCTGGAGCTTTAGCGTTGCGTTGCTTACACCCTGACCAACTACTGCAGTATTTAGTTAGCAATAAGGATTCTAATCAATCTTTAGTAGACCGCACTCCTTACAAAACAAAAAGCTATGATGCTGTTGCTAATACCAGCTTAAAACAAAAAAATGGGTTTAGGCAGCCTTCAGCTGGATGCTACAATTGTAAAGAGAAGGGGCATAGTTTTTTATATTGTCCCAAACCACTTATAAAATGCTCCAAGTGTAGCCAAGTAGGACATACAGCCGATAAGTGTTTTGTAAAGACAAATGATCAGACTGGGAAAAACTCCAGTGTTCAGAAAACCATGTGTATAGGCGATGGTAAGCAAAATAGTTCGAGTCCAAATTCTAAATTTATTAAAGAAGTTAAAGTGAACGGAGTAGCCTATAAAGCTTTTGTCGATTTCGGGAGTGACGTCACTTTAATAAAGGAGTCTGTCGCACGCAGCTTAGGTTTGGCTCACAACAAGGTTTCGTCTGCTATGAAAGGTTTCGGAAACGGAATAGTGCATTCGTTAGGAGAGTTATCGCTTAATCTAGGGGTCGATGCTGTGAGTGCTGATGTTGTTTGCAAGGTTGTGAACGACGATTTGTTGGACAACCCGGTGTTGATAGGTCAGTCATTTACAGAGCAACCTCATCTAATCGTTTATAAAAATGTTACCAAGCTACAGTTTCTTGACATTGGAAGCGTATTGCCACAACCTGATACTGACAGTGAAGATGAATTATCCTTCAAGGTTAGGTCAGCCGGTATCCTGCAGCTTTATGGTTCAGCAACAGTAAAAGCTCAACTTGAACATTCTTTCAGTGGCAGTGTGCTGATAAAAAATAGTGTCGCAGGGGAACCAAACAATCAATACATGGTGGTTGGAGGTCTTTATTATGCAAAATGTGGTCGTGTTTCTGTAGCAGTTACGCCGTGTTCGATTTCCTGTCGGATTCCAAAGGGTTCCGTATTTTGCCGGGCAGATAAGGTGAATTTTGTCAACCGAGTAGTTGAAGAGATGCAGTTCGATACAACCGCTAACGGTATTTTTGATGAAAGCCAGGTTCGTGTAGGAGATGGAGTGTCGGAGCATGATAAGCGGCGTCTTATAGACTTGTTAGCGAAATATAAGCATTGCTTTGCCTCTTCCCTTAAAGACTTAGGTTGTACCAATAAAACTGAAATGCACATTGAATTAAATAGCAATCGACCTGTTGTATATCGACCATACCGGTTGTCTCATCTTGAACGAGAGAAGGTGCGCAATATGGTAGGGGAAATGTTAGATGCTGGAGTAGTAAAGGAGTCTGTGTCGGAGTACGCTAGTCCTATTTTACTTGTTCGAAAAAAGGATGGATCGATGCGGATGTGTGTCGACTATCGCATGCTGAACTCGGTGACGGTCAAGGAGAGGTATCCCATGCCCATCATCGAAGATGAGATTGCACGTCTTACAGGTCAGGCTTGTTTTATCACGCTTGATCTTGCTTCTGGGTACTATCAAGTACCAATTTCAGAGCAAAGTAAACATCTCACCTCTTTCGTTACCCCAGATGGTCAGTACGAATTCAATAGGATGCCATTTGGATTGGCCAACGCGCCTGCCGTTTTTCAGCGCATGATAAATTCACTTCTAGGTTCTGCTCGTTTTGGAAAAGCGACTGCATACATCGATGATGTGCTAATTTTTGGTAGAAACGCTGCTGAATGCTTGGAACGTCTTGAGGAGGTGTTGCTCGTCATGGAGGACGCTAATCTCACTTTGAACATGGCAAAATGTAATTTTCTGTGTGACAAGATTACTTATCTTGGATACGAAATTAGTGCTGCTGGGATTAAGCCTGGCGAAGGAAAAATAGTCAGTGTGCAAAATTTTCCGCGGCCAGAGAACGTGCATAATGTCAGGCAATTTCTCGGATTGGCCAGTTATTTTAGGAAATTTGTTAGGGATTTTGCTCTACTCGCTTGTCCGCTCAGCAAATTACTTAAAAAGGGTGCAGTTTGGGAATGGGGTGATAGTCAGGAACAATCTTTCACAGATCTTAAATCCAGATTGATAGATAGGCCAATTCTAGCGATATATGATCCGGCAGCAGAAACAGAGCTTCACACCGATGCAAGTAGAATAGGCATTGGCGGCATATTGCTCCAACGTACGTCGTCAACTGAAGCTTTCCACCCGGTAGCTTACTATAGCAGGCAAACTTCGCCAGAGGAAAAGAATTTCCATTCATACGAATTGGAAACATTAGCGGTCGTTTTCTCTTTGCGTAAGTTTAGGGTTTACTTGCTAGGTAAGGAATTTAAGATAGTGACCGACTGCAGTGCTTTGCGCTCTACGTTTCTGAAAAGAGATCTCATTCCAAGAATTGCTCGTTGGTGGTTGATTTTGCAGGAGTTCGATTGTTCCATTGAGTACAGAGCCGGTTCCAAAATGAGTCACGTCGATGCTTTGTCGAGGAACCCCGTTGTTGGCGAAGGAGATGTTCTCGTGGAGCAATTTCCTGCAGTAATGTCTATTACCGATGACGATTGGCTGCACACCCTACAACTCGGTGATTCAGAATTGTGTAGGATCAGAAATATTTTGAGCAGCAATCTAGATGAAAAGGGTCTTAAATATATAAATGAAAATTATATCATAAAAGACAATAAACTGTTTCGTTGTCTAGGCGGGGATAAAGACAGTATTCGATGGGTAGTACCGAAGGGTGCAAGGTGGCAATTGTGTCGTATGAATCACGATGACATCGGTCACTTTGGCTATGAGAAAACTTTAGAGAGAATTAAGAAAAACTATTGGTTTGCTAAAATGACAAAATTTGTAAAGAAATATGTAAGCGCTTGCATAGAATGTGCTTTTGCAAAAAAAAAAACAAACGATCGTGAAGGGTTTCTCCACCCTATTGCTAAAGTAGATGTGCCATTTCATACTCTACATATTGACCACCTTGGGCCCTTCGTCAAATCTAATAGGGGCCATACTCACCTGCTGGTAGTTGTGGATGCATTCACGAAATTTTGTTTCGTGAAACCCGTCAGGAACACGAACACTCAGAATGTAATCAGAGTTTTGGCCGACATATTTTACACGTTTAGGATCCCTGACCGCCTTATCAGTGACCGGGGAAGTTGTTTCACGTCTCATGCGTTTCAAAAATTTACTCTTGACAAGGGTATCAAGCATGTACTTAATGCTGTTGCCAGCCCCAGGTCAAATGGTCAAGTAGAACGGTATAACCGTACAATTCTTGACTCTTTGAAGACGTTCAATGTAAAACATGGTGAGAAAGATTGGGATAGTCACTTGGGAAAGGTTCAGTGGGGGTTAAATAACACTATTCAGAAGACCACCGGAAAAACTCCCTCAGAGGTGTTATTTGGTGCCGTTATGAACGTAGGAATTAGTCCCATTCTGAACGAAATCGTAGAGGAGACTCGCGAATGGAGTGATCATGCCGAAATACGCAGGGAAGTTAAAAAAAGAATAGATAGAGAGCAAGAAAAGCAGAAAGAAAGATATGACGAAGGTAGGAAGCCGGCACGTGAATATGAGCAGGGGGCATTAGTAAAAATAACCAAAACTTGTTTCAATAATGATGGTCAGAGTAAGAAACTAATGTCTACGTATGTAGGCCCCTACCGTGTCGACAAAGTTTTAGGAAGGGATCGTTATAAAGTGGCCCCTGTTCCGGGGTTAGGCTGCGCACAAAACAAACGTGCAACCATCGTTGCAGCTGACCGCATGAGGCCTTGGATTCACATCGCTGCTCTAGATGTAAATGAAAATGAGTCTGATACGAACACTACCGATGATAGCGATATTAATGATTAGCTATAATTTTGTGTTTTTAATTGTGTTTTTGTTGAGCTTTAGGAGTTTAACTACAGATCACCCATTTCGTTGTTTCAGATCAGACGCGATCGAATCGATCGTTCGTGTTCTGAGAGTCCGCTGTAAGCACAAGTAATCGATCGTCTTGTGAGCTTCAGCCAGACGAATCGATCGTCTCTCTACTCGATAGTTCGATGATCAGACACTGAACTGAATCGATCAGTCGGTGTCTGATCTCTCTACGTGGTCACAGGTAATCGATCGTCCTGTGTGCGTTAGCTAGACGAATCGATCGTCTTTAGATTTAGTAGTTCGATAATCGGACATGAAACCGAATCGATCGGTCCATGTTCTGTATTGCCACGGCGGCGCCACACATAATCGATCGTCTTGTGTGCGTCAGCCAGACGAATCGATCGTCTTTCATCTTGGTAGTTTGATAGCCTTACTAATTTGAATCGATCAGTTAGTCTTGATTATTTCCCATGCACAGGTCACAAGGTAATCGATCGTCGTGTCTGTGTTTGTGAAAAATACCTATCGATGTTGTCTTGATTTGTTTTTCTCTGAGTAATGTAAAACTGAATTTATCAATTGCAATTGACACAGCTCGTAAGTAGCTGCAATTTTGAAAATAATTGCACTGTTTAGTATACAATTGTTTTTACATTATACTTAGTTTAGCGTTGTGATTGTGAGCAACGTAACGATGACCCATGATATAACCCTTGTTTGTTTATTTAAATGATTTTATTATTGTAAATTTACCGATTAAGTAGACATATATTTTTAATTTATTTTTTTAGGTAATTTATATAGATTGATAATAGAGGTATGTATTGCATTATATTAAGTTTTGTTGTTACATAAATTCATTCATATTTGTAATCATAGTTTTAGTAGGCACATAGGTTACATAGGTTACGGACGTATAAGGAAATTATTGTTTTGTCGGCTAATCAATTTATTATAATTTGTTCTATGTATAATTTAATTTGTATGTAGATTAAGTAACCTAGTGTAAATTGTTAAGTATTCCGATTGTTAGGGTTCCACCTGGTACCGTGTGCGTGGACGCTCACGTTGTCAGGATGGTCGATTGTTAGGGTTTGTGTATCTGTGTAGGCACATCCGCTTAGTTTTTTTATCAAATCATTATTGTACTCAATATTATTCGTTTTCTTTGGTGATATTTCTTGTATGTTGGCAACTATTTCAAGTTAAAAGATAGCTTCCATTTGTTTTTTTTAAGAAGATAATATCCTGGCAAGTATTTTAAATCAATTTTAGAAGTTTATTTTGGTAGATATTTATTTCATGTTGGCAAGGATTTTAAAATAAAACTTAGCCTTCGGGGTCTATGGTTTTGTAGCCTCGTGATGGGTTGAATGTCGGATCAGGGGCGCTGGCCAATCACGGAGCGGGGTAGGCCTGTAAAATGGACGGTGATTGCCGAACTCGGACTGTGATTGGTTAGCGCTAGAGATGCATTTTTGTGACCAATCACTGGGAGCTCTTGAAAATGTGATTTGATCGACTTGGATTTTTAAATGATCCATTCTGTTCTTGGCGGTCGAAGAAGTAACTTTAAGAAAATAAGCTGTCTGTGTCAGTAATAAATTTTGCTACCACGTTTTGGTGTTCCTCATTTTCCACGAAGTCCTGATATTGTAGTTAGTTCTACACTTTATATATAGTCACGTATAGATTAACAACTAAAACTAATACTACAAATAGCACGCAGTCGAAGTCGCGGGTTTCAACTTCAAAAATATAAAAGTACTGTGACTACAAAAAACTTGACAAGTTCACAAACACATGTTCAAGTATGCATGAAGCTTGATCAAGTCAGAACAATCGAAACTTGATTGTGTCCTCAAGAATACTTGTAATTGACAATCACCCACGGACAAGTTTACTTAATCAAGCCACAATTCATGCATATTAGATGGTATACTTCATCGTATCGTAATATATGGCCGACACATGGCCTTAAAACGATAGAAAACGAACTAGTTTCTCAGGCCGTATAGTCATATCTAGACGGTCAGTACTGACGATTTTCATCCGTAGCTATCGCTGTAAAAACTGTGCGTGCGTTTAGCAACGCACTGACCGCGTCCAAAGACGCAGTGCAAGTTCAGTAAGTATATTATCGATAACTATGGACTATGTGGACGCGGTCAGTGCGTAACTAAATGCACGCAGTTTCTATAGTGATAGCTTGTAACTAATCATAGTACTGACAAAGATTCGTTTACTTTATAAATTTATTTAAGTTTAAGATCTCATTAGGGACCAGTAAACTTTCACCTTTTACTGCATAAATGAATCTAAAATTGAAAATTGTTAATGTAACATACTGTCTTAAATAGGTACTTTTAAGATACTTTGATCAAGGAAGATACATTCTACCTTCAAGTATTTACAAGCAAGATCAGAGGAGGTTGCTCATAGAATTTAAGTAGGTGTTATGATAGTGGATTTCCACTTTGCTTTCCTAACAAATAGAGATTAAAAGAGAAGCAAAAATATGTATTAAAACTTCCTTAAAATTAAACGGAAAACATTCTGTGTGCTTTTATTAAAAGAGGAATGGTAGTTTTGAAAATAACTTGATTTTTGTCATGCCTAAAGAAAGGGTGAGAGGGGTTTGCTCATGGGTTTTGAGCAGGAGCTTGTTAACAATTTTCAACACAAATTTTTAAACAAAATTACTTGGAGATAGGAGTCAGAACCTGTATGGATACTTTATTAGGATTAAACTGAAGGTACCTTCTATATTCTTATTGATAAAAGACTCATTGGATTGAAAATAACTTGTTTTGTATACATTTTGTCGATTTCAGTGGAACGGGATCGCCTACGGCGCGGGTCTTTATCTAAATCAGAAGATGGAGACAATTCTAATTAGCCCATTTTGATACTATGAGAGGGGATTCAAATGATGTAGTAGTCATTTTCGTCAGATACTGGATAACGCCCTGAACAGATATCTGCGGCCCGTACAATCATTTGTTCCGAGGCGGGAATCGAACCCGCAACCTCCTGCGTCGTGGGTGAGCCTTTGCCCGTTGCGCCACAGAGGTCGTCCATTGACATTGAAGAAAAGAGGCTAAATTATCTTATGTGTAAGGCAGAATAATGGGATTACGTTGTCTTCTAAGTAATAGGTACGTAGTAGTATCTACCGACAAATATTTATAGGGTCACCTTAAATATAAATTTAAATACTTGGTGGAGGAATTGGTTCAGTAGTAGGACAGCTCATTCATACAAACATATGTCTCACAGCGGGTGTCGAACCTGCTACCTTTCGCGTCTCGATCGAATATTTTCTCCACCGTGTCACGAAGATCGTCAACAGCTAGTAGGCACAAAACATGTTAATCAAGATAGGTATAAATCTGTTTCCTTTTATCACTCAGCTTTAGTGAGGATAACGTAATATAAACCATCGAGAAGGCTATGCGACTTATTTACGTATTTATGAATAAAATAGGATCCATTAGGGTCAGATTAGCAGAATTTAATTAATCTTTGTCAACGCAAAATAGTACTTATTTACTCTAATTGCCGCAAAGACATCAGGAAAAAAAAAGTTTATGTGGGTAGACAAACACCAACAAATGCACAAGTCAGGCAAAGAGAGATTAGGGAACGAGGCGATGCGAGCGAGGGAGACGACGGGGGGAGTAACGGAGACGTACAAGGGGGGAAGGGTATTGGCATGATAAAAGGCGAAGCAGCGAATGTTCGAGGCTTTTTTGAACGCGGACCGTGGACCAGAACAAATGTGAGTCTTAGAATTAGTAATTATCTACCTACTTGTGTGTACTTATGGAATCATTTCGTGAAGTGTAAATTCTTTTATAGTGGTGCATGATATGGTGATAAGTTATAATATTCCCTTCCTAAATCTCAGGTTAAGTGCGGTCTTGTTATCGTTGTGTCTCCTGAGAAACTAACCTACCTTTTCCCACCTGTAGCAAATCGTAGTTAGTATTGCATGATATAGTGATAAGTCATAGTATTCCCTTCCTAATTCTCAGGTTAAGTGCGGTCTTGTTATCGTTGTGTCTCCTGAGAAACTAACCTACCTTTTCCCACCTGTAGCAAATCGTAGTTAGTATTGCATGATATAGTTATAAGTTATAATATTCCCTTCCTAATTCTCAGGTTAAGTGCGGTCTTGTTATCGTTGTGTCTCCTGAGAAACTAACCTACCCTTTTCCCACCTGTAGCAAATCGTAGTTAGTATTGCATGATATAGTTATAAGTTATAATATTCCCTTCCTAATTCTCAGGTTAAGTGCGGTCTTGTTATCGTTGTGTCTCCTGAGAAACTAACCTACCCTTATCCTACCTGTAGCAAACCGTAGTTAGTATTGCATGATATAGTTATAAGTTATAATATTCCCTTCCTAATTCTCAGGTTAAGTGCGGTCTTGTTATCGTTGTGTCTCCTGAGAAACTAACCTACCCTTATCCTACCTGTAGCAAATCGTAGTTAGTGGTGCATGATATGGTAATAAGTTATAATATTCCCTTCCTAAATCTCAGGTTAAGTGCGGTCTTGTTATCGTTGTGTCTCCTGAGAAACTAACCTACCCTTTTTCCTACCTGTAGCAAATCGTAGTTAGTATTGCATGATATGGTGATAAGTTATAGTATTCCCTTCCTAAATCTCAGGTTAAGTGCGGTCTTGTTATCGTTGTGTCTCCTGAGAAACTAACCTACCCTTTTCCTACCTGTAGCAAATCGTACTTAGTATTGCATGATATGGTGATAAGTTATAGTATTCCCTTCCTAAATCTCAGGTTAAGTGCGGTCTTGTTATCGTTGTGTCTCCTGAGAAACTAACCTACCCTTTTCCTACCTGTAGCAAATCGTAGTTAGTAGTACATGATATGGTGATAAATCATAGTTAACCTGCCTTACCCATTCTGTGGGCTGCAAAATTTAACATAAGCATGAATTAGTAGAATTTTAATCTATAATATTGGCATGTGGAGGAAGACTTTGTTTTGGTCCCCTAGGTCGCTGGTCACCTGGATAGGTTATTAAATATTAAACAATTTTAAAGTTCCTGTGTTTCATTTCATATTTTCTTAGGAAACTATTGTCGTTGATACCTGCTGTTTTGTTTGATTTAATTTATTCTGTGTGGCAAGTTTTATATGAATACTCCATTTCTGTGTATCCTCCGATTATTATGTGAATTTACAGGTACTACTGATCATTCCTGTGTATTATTTATCTTTTACGTATGAACATAACTTTGATTTATTAAATTTCATGTGTTTTCTACTGCCAATTTCTAAGTGACTTTGCAGGTATCTACTGAAATTATTGAACACAACCTACATTTTTTCATCTGAACTTGTTCTTGATAGTGATGCTATTATTAATCTTGAGTACTTTATTATACACTTATCTACTAAATGGTTAGGTTATTCTTGATCTTAAATTGGAAAGAGATTGATAAAATGATTTTCCTAAGCTTGAAAGGCTTTCAATTAAGTCATAAAGACTATTTGGTCCTCGTACAATTATGCTGACAAGTTCCACGAAAGATTTCCCAATGTTTGACTCACATTTGGAAATAACCTTTAGCTAGGGTTTATTTCCGATAGGCATCTTCGAATTGCAGCCTAATACTTATTATGAATCTTATTCTTTGAATAAATCTAAAATCCAACCTTTTTGCAAAAACTTCTGTGTTGAATTCGAAAGAAATTAGTCACAATTATTTACATAGTGGTATCGATTGAGGAGAAAGAGAACTCAATTTTGATATCCTCGTTTATACACATGCCAAGCAGAAAGCCGTGCAAAGAGAATCCTGACTAGAATAGAGGGAGGACCTTGATGTCCCTAAACGAGTTTATCAAACACTGATACCTACTATCTTAAGTTTTTAAAAGAGATGTTTTGAATTTTGAATTTAATTCAGAAGTTTCTTTGATCGGATTATCTCATTTTTAAATTAACAAGTTAGATTTATTTAATATTTACTTGCTCAAGTTGTCATTTTGGATTGTTACTTTGAAGTCAAATAAATCAATATTAACTTCAAAATTGAATATAATTTAGTGTCAAAATTTGTAGACAAGATAGATATCCTATCTAAAATAGAAGGACGATTTTGGTGTACCTGGTCAGATCGATTAAAATACTGTCGGTTCTCTTCTATGCTACTTTATATTCAAAGTCAATTATTTTAGTACTTACCACCGATAGTTCTTCAAGTCAAAACAATTAAGCTCGCTGAACGAAATCAAACCATGGCCATATTTATATAAATAAATATTTACCATCATCAAATCATGGTGCTACTGGTTCTAAAATAGGTCGTAGAGTCTAAAAGAGCTTAGTCCTATTCATATCAAAAATTCATTAAGAGCCTGCAGCTCCATTTGAGTTTATAAACTCTTAAGAGGCGGGTAGTTATAATCGTACCTATTCTTAGCTATTTAAGTTCTATGTTAATTTCAAGCAACCAATTGAGATTACTGCCTTAATTTTTAAAGTTACACATCTATAATGTTCTAAGATGAATTTCTTAGGTGCAACATTATTCTTAAATGAATACATTACCTCAAGTTATAAACGGAAACTTCTGTCTTATAAATAGACATACCTATTTAATCAAGTCATACCTATTTAATTGTTGAACTCTTAGTGTTCTTGGAAGAAATTCAACGGAAACTTCTGTCTTATAAATAGACATACCTATTTAATCAAGGCATACCTATTTAATAGTGAACTCTTAGTGTTCTTGGAGGAAATTCAACGGAAACTTCTGTCTTATAAATAGACATACCTATTTAATCAAAACATACCTATTTAATCGCGAACTCTTAGTGTTCTTGGATGAAATTCTTGGGTAGAACATTCATCTAATGAGTAAATAGTTATATCTATTCAGAATCAATAGAACTCCTAGAAACTTTAAAAACAAAGTTGTAACTTATAGGTTATAGGTAAATGAACTTATTCGAATTATGAACCAATAGAGTTAAAACTTAATTAGAAAGTTACAAGATAAGATTTTATTCAATTAATAAGTATATTTAAATACATATATTTTATTTACATTCCTATAATGTTCTTAGATAGAGTTTCTAGTTTGAACATTCTTTTTAAAGTAAATAGTTATACCTATTAGGAATCAATAGAATTCCCAGAAATATTTATATAATAAAACTTATAGCTTATAGATAAATAAGTTTATTCGTATTATAAACCAATATAGTTTAATTTTGGTTGGAATTCATAAGGTTAACATTATTATCGCAAGTACGAAAATATAGATAATATTCAATTTATGAATATATTTAAATATAAATATTTACCTTAATAAAGGGAATTGAAGATATCATCCCTTAATTTTTAAAGGTATTGTCTTTGAAATTTTCTTAAACTATTAAATATTTGTTCCTTTTCCGCTATTAAATATATTTATATTTGGCGTTGGTTTGGAAAGACAGTAGTGGGGAGGAGGCTGTACTGTCCCGCATAAATTTATTTATGCGGATTTAAACATTCTGCATAAATGTAATTATGCGGCCCTTTGTTTGTCCCTATAAAGAACTAAACAGACATCGATTTGAAAAGCAGAGTCTTTTGCTTTTCAAATTGGTTTCTTTAAAATGATTTTCAATCCCCTGATTCAGTATTCATAATATATATTTAATAAACTCGTAGAAAATTTTAATTATTAAATGATGTTTATTTTTTATGAAATTCAACTAAATATATCACTGCAGTTTATTCAATGTGAACAACTAATGACCATATTCATTTAGGTTATAGGAAATAAAAGATTCCTAAATATAGAATGTTAGTGGATGTAATAGGATTTTAGAATAACCATTTATAAATGTCCTAGCTTCTACTACCGAATTTGATATAAATTGAAGAGTTTAAAATTCTAGTCTTAGGAAGGTTTCGATCTTAAAGTTTATTCTTTAATATTCTTTGTTTAATTTATATTATTCTAAAGAATTATTGAGTAGTAATATATTAGTTTAAAACTTTATTAGGTATGACCCTTTTATTTTATTATTACTTTATCATTTTCGTTAATAACCCTTCAATTTAGTACCATTTATTTATTAGGAAAATTTAGTTAGAACTAAAATAGGTAGTGTAGGACTTGACTTATAACTTAAAAGAACTTGGATTACTGCGATCACACAACGTACGGTCCTACCACTAAAACTAGACGATCACCTTGGCCATTTCAATTAACAGCAAACCCATATCTAGTAAAGCATAACACATTTCAAAGATCCATGCATTACCTACTATGATAATATAAATCCGCAGCAGTAAAGTAAGTACGTAATAGTTCGAGGGTAACAGTAAAATTGGTGTTGAGTTAAATATAGGAGTTCTAGTTAAGAGTTTAAGTAGGTTCCGAGGTAGGTTAAAAAAGTATTAAAGAGGGGGTGCGATTGATGAAGGGGGGGAAGTTACAAGCTACGTACAACCGACATCAGTAATGATCGTAAGGATAAGACTAAATACGGCCTAAGAAACTAGTTAATTTTCAATCGTTTTAAAGTTTCTATATATAGCTACGGATGCCCAACGTCAGTACTAACTAAATACGGCCTTACGTCAATTTCTTAGCGTCCGATTTAAATTTGAATATCGACTATTTATAGTTAATGTATTAATCACAGTATTACGTTATGTATGATAAGTTAGAACGACATAATAACTAGCCACCTATATATTCAAATTATTGGTTTCAGCAGTACCTATCGTGGGGACTTTAGGTTAAGATTGCTCGTAGGTAATGACAAACGCTCCAATGGAGATTTCAAATTCATCAAGGTTAAAGTACAAGACACTTAGGAAATATGAGAAGGCCATATAACTACGGTAAATGAAGGACGGGCCGAACGACCGCCCGCTTTGGCAAACGTAATGGAAGTGACAAGGGTGTCTCGAAATGATGGAAGGAATTCCGAGGGTTTCTGAGAGAGGTGCGTTTTATGAGTCCCAACTGAAGATATGTATCAGTCACCCGTTCAATTCGATATCCGGAATGTTTGAGACCGTCCATTCCGATTGCGGTCCGGAGATCGGGAACTCCTTTATTGTTGAAAGTGGACTCCGCAACTTCATTGTTCAGGAAATAATTTCAGTAAAACTTTATGATCACAATACGGGTCTCCCTCTCAAAAGTATAAAGATAAATCTTATTTACAGCGGGTATTTCTGATAAGCACGGCCTAGTAATATCATGGACACAACCACTTAGTTTTAAAAATTAGGAATGGATTTATCCTTTTGTTTATCTAGGATTCCAACAATTCATTTCAACAACGATGAAGCCCGTTAAACTGTTTCGCGCAATTTGATTTTGTTCCCACAATACGAATACTTATATAGGGCCGAAAAGTAATTATTTCGTTGTGATCAACCCGTTATTCCTATAACCATAGTTTGTGTCCACGCCTAAGGGAAGGAATAAATGAGTCCATTGTCCCCGTCTCGAGCCCAACCCATTTAAAGATAGACAATACCCATTGTCGTATATAGTCAAATAATCCTAAATTTGTTGGGATGTCTTTCTCCGCTTCAAAGTTTTCCGCCAAACCAAGCAATTAACAAATCCGTACTTACTTAATATGAGTTTGTGATTTGATGATAGATGTGATAAATTTAATGAAGCGTTGTAATTTTTATTATAAATCACCTACGTGTTTGAAAAAACAATGTAACCCTCATAAACTCTTATTTTATGTGTGGTTGGGCCTCGGGTATAACTGAGTTTATCCCTGTCTGTTACTATGGAAAAATACCATGCGGTATGCACAAAAAACCCCGAGCTATATATGGGGGGAAGTAGGTATCTCATAAATGTTTCTTTTTCGATGTTTTTTTCTCGATTTTGCAGGCCTTGCCAAAGTCTAAGACAAAAATGGTTCTGGCGTCGGACAGACAGACAGACAGACGGACCTGGCGAATCTATAAAGTTTCCTTGTCAGACTTAGGACTTCTGTATTGTATTGTATACCACATTTACAAATAAGACTAAAGTTATTAATTTTTCACGAAACAAAGAAAAAAGTCCATATCAAAATGCCTTATAAAAGTGCGAAATTGTCGTAGATAGTTGGAATGCTATAACTAACGCATAAAGGCTTTTTTATAGCAACGCACGAACTGCGCTCGTAAACTTGAAAAAATGCGCAAGTATGGGGGAGTGAACGAATTTTTGAGGTCAAATAGTGCCTCTGTTTGCTAAAATGCAACACATTTAATTAACGGTTTGCTTTGTTTTTGCAACTGCGTATAGTAAAAACAGCTGTTAATAATAGCTAAAAGCCCTTGGTTCTCCAAATAAGTTACGGAAAAGATGAAAACCTTGGTAGGTAGGTAGTTGAAAAGTTTTACGTGCGTCTTAGGCCGACGACGTTCTCATTTCTAAAAGTAGGCACCAGATTGAACGTCAACTTTTCCTCTTTTTTCTCTAGCGTCAGACTTAGGTAGCACAAAGACCGCCTATTCGAAGAGAACTTTACTCATCTACCTGTGAGCTCTAATATTAAAACTTTACTCGCGCCTCATAACATAATTAAACTGTAGGAACAGAATGATGTCACTTTTGGCGTCGCGTCTTTGTTTTGACTCCTCATTTAGGTACTCGCGTAAGTGTGAATAAAAAGGTTTTAATGTAATTGGAGTGCCTGTTGCATTGGATTGAATAGAGCCTGCCACAGTATTTGCGCGGTGCAATGTTAGTTAATTATCCCATTGCGCGCGATCCCAAAATAAACAGTTTAATGTTGAACCAACGCTCGAGGCAACTGAACCGTGCGAGATAATAAGATAAAATTACCACCCTCCGCTGGACTGCCAATAAATGGAGATGAAGTACTAGTGATGTCCATTTTGTGAAAATTTGGTCACGCTCGGTCATTTGCTAAAATTAATGACGCCAATTTTCACCACTATTAAGCGCAACGATATCTATAGAGCTACTTCACAATTTAACTGTCAATTGTTTAAATGCTAATGAAAAATAATTATGGTTATAAATAATTATGAATAATAATTATGGTTCAATTAATGTAAAACAAATATTGAAAATTCAAAACCAAAACCAAAATTCATAAACAACACAATATGTAGGTACTTACTTTAAAAAAAATGAAAGTTTCAAAACTAAAACCTTAGGCCCAATTCTCTAATTTTAAAAACATTCCAATCATAATATAATATCGTGTCAGTCGTAATGCCTCGTACTTCACATGTGAAGATTAAGTAATAGTTACTACGTGGCAGTGCGACTGACACGAGATTATATTGTAAATGGAAGGTTTTAAAAATTAGAGAATTGGGCCTCAGACGACGGAAAAGCTGAAAACAAGTGTATCGAAATGTTGTAGGTCAGAGGAAGGTCACATCCAGGATTCAGTAGTCACAGGCCCAATCTACGATTTTTATTTAGAAAAACCAACTACTACAACTCCAACTCCAACAAAGTAAAGGCCATTAATATAGAATCGGGAATATGGCCTTCCTCAACAACATTTTGATAGGTACTTGTTTTCAGCTTTTGCGTAGTCGGGTTTTAGTTTTTAAACTTCTATTTTTTCACAACATTTTAGTGGAGTAGTTTATGTTTACTTATGTAGTTTATGAACCGCGCTCGGTGCAATGTGAGTCTCTATTCTAATAGGTATATTTCCCTTGCACAACACACCCGGACCGCAGGCGCAACTGGGCCGCGCACTTAGAGAGGCTTTAAAATCTATATTTTAAAGTCTTCCTCATTGACAGATTGGGTATTATTCTGTTATTTGTTTTTGTTTAAAATAGTTTATGTGAATCCTTTTAGACCGTATAAACCTGATTTACTAAAAAGGCTTTCCTAATCTGTGTTGCTGAACAAAGCTCCTTGCATCCTAGTTTCTAAGACGGAGACAAATCTATTGACATGAGAATATCGCCGGAATGTGACGCGTCGCGGCGGCGGCGCATGGCGCGGCGCGTGCACTTGCATAACCCGAAGTGCCTGAGGCGCAGGCCTGAACAGACATGTACTGAGAATACATTCCAACGGGAAATTGATCTAAATAGGATTAGCGGCATAACCTTATAATAGGATCTGATTTAGATAGATAGAAAATACTTTATTGCACATCATAATTATATGCAAAAAAAAAGAAACAATTTCACAAACAAAAACGAAAACTTACTATGTTATACTACAATGGGCGGTTTTATTACTTTGTAGCAATTTCTACCAGACAACCTTTGTATTGACGACCTTTGTGACGCGGCGGGCAAAGGTTCGCCTGCGACGCAGGAGGTTGCGGGTTCGATTCCCGTCTCGGAAAAAATATTTGCACGATCTGTAGATATTTGTTCAGGGTGTTCTGGGTATTTTCTATGCATAATAAAAAATATCTATCTATATAATGTCATTGTATTAAGTATATCAGTTATCTATAGTACCCATAACACAAGCTCTGCTTAGCTTGGGGCTAGATAATATTGTGTGAAATGTCCAGCATTTATTTATTTATTTTATTTATTGGATGAGACTGTATAAAAATTACATGAGGTATTGATGGTGTACTTACTTAAATATTGATACGTTGATGTGTAGCTATATACATACATACTAATAATAAAAACAAATATCTACTAGAATACACAATACAAAAAAACTTATTATCCATACCTATAATATACTATGCTTACAAAAGTTTACATGTTTTTGTTGTTGTTTTTTACTTTTTGCATGTTACAGCTGTTAGAGCCTTGTGGATATCAAGCATGCATGGCAGACGTAGAAACGATCATCATGCCTTTCATCATACCTTTTAAATTTCACTGGATAATGAACCAGTCTAAGGCTGGCGAGGTACATTTGAATGGTAGGCTCTAGATTCGGCCCTGTCTGCATACGCCACTCGCTGACACTCGACACGACCGACGCCGTCTACGTGACCGCGCAGACAGCTTGCACTAATCTCATCCCGAGATGTAAGAGCGCTAAATATAGAGATGCACCCAGAAATATGCGACTTTCTTTATATTCCATTAGAAATTTTGCTTTGGAACGAACAGAGCATAGGATTTAATTATGAAGGTACGTCTGCAGTGATTTTACTCATATCTTTTTTTTTACAGAGTTAAAAAAAAGTCATAGTCATCGTCATCCTCATCATCATCGTCATCGTCATCGACAGCGTCATCGTCAGCGGTATCGTCATCTTCATACTCACCCTCATCCTCATTCTCATCCTCATCATCATCATCATCATCATCATCATCATCATCATCATCATCATCATCATCATCATCATCATCCTCATCCTCATCCTCATCCTCATCCTCATCCTCATCCTCATCCTCATCCTCATCCTCATCCTCATCCTCATCCTCATCCTCATCCTCATCCTCATCCTCATCCTCATCCTCATCCTCATCCTCATCCTCATCCTCATCCTCATCCTCATCCTCATCCTCATCCTCATCCTCATCCTCATCCTCATCCTCATCCTCATCCTCATCCTCATCCTCATCCTCATCCTCATCCTCATCCTCATCCTCATCCTCATCCTCATCCTCATCCTCATCCTCATCCTCATCCTCATCCTCATCCTCATCCTCATCCTCATCCTCATCCTCATCCTCATCCTCATCCTCATCCTCATCCTCATCCTCATCCTCATCCTCATCCTCATCCTCATCCTCATCCTCATCATCATCCTCATCCTCATCATCATCCTCATCTTGGCGTCCGCGCCACTTGGCTGCGTATATTGGAAGCTCCATGTCACTTCCACTCTTGAATTCGCCCCCTGATATTGATGCAGGGGTAGGGGCTCGACGTTTCTTCCGTGATCTGGCACTGGATATCCAGGTGGCTGAAATATCGTGGCATTCTATGGAAGAGGCCTATGTCCAGCTGTGGACTTCTATATAGGCTATGATGAACATGATGAGTATTAATTTTATCAGTATCAAAATAAGTTTTCTGCGGTCGCTAAACTCAAAACAGCGTGAATCCAAAAATATCCCATATCTCAAAAACTACACGAATATTGGTTTGAATATAGTATTCAACCCGGATCGAGATCGATTCGTGCCGGATCAGGGGGGGCACGGGGGGACCCCTGTCCCTGGCAGCAATATTAGGGGGCGGTAAATTCAAGTGTCGATATGACATGGAGCTCCCGATATAGATACCTAATATTCGTTATTTCGTTGAAAGTTTTTTTTCAGCTACCTTTAATTTTTGCAGACATTCCCACCCCAAAGTTTAAAAGTTTAAGAACCTCAATATCAATTTCAGAGAGACCCAAACTTTTTTATATTTTTTTCCATCTCTGTCAAATGTATGAAAAAGAGCCAACCCAAAACCATTGTTGCATGTTTGAAAGTTGTTTTGATAGTAACAGTAAGTATAGGTAACTTACTAAATATCATTCAACAACGAGTTAACTTAGACGAATCGGCGTGTTATGTTTGTCTGAGGATAACTTTCAAACTGTTGTTCCAATCTTCATGAAGTTTAGTAGGTGAGTACAATTAAGTATTGGTACAATATGTATGCAAGGCTATGAATTAAATTGGTTCAGGGTTTGTTGTAATATTGGGGTCAAAGAGGGTGTAGAAAAAATTAAAGTCAGGTCAAGAGGCATATCATATGACGGTTTTGTGATGACATTTTAAAATTATTATAGTATTTGGAGATAAAAGCTAAAATATACAAAAACTAAGCATCTGCGTTAGGGTAGGGTAGTAATCCCACAATGCCGAAATTCTTCAATGTTGGACTTTCTCTGTAGTTGTGTCATAAAAGCTACTAGTTTTATGACACAACTACAGAGAAAGTCCAACATTGAAGAATTTCGGCATTTTTTGCATAAAATATGGCATATAACATTCATTGTTGTCCCATTCGTTGGAATTTGAATAACGTTGTAGTTTAGTTAGGTTAGACAATAATTTCTTCTATACACAAAACTTTACAACATTGGCTATAGTTTTCCTGCCATACTGCCATCATCATCATGCCATTTAGGGTTCTTTTTCTCGGTGTAAAAACGTCATGTCAGTTTGGTTGAAGACTTATAGGTATAATGTAAGTATTGTGTTTACTATACTTTACAATAACATACATAAAGAGTCTCCTTAAATAGATATTGGGTAAATACCAAGATGGTAAGAAAAAGTCTCAAAGCTGAATATCTGATGTTGTATTGTGTTCCCACTATCTTCACTCTGCCACTGACCACTGAATCACATACGTTTGATAACTTTCAGAAGTGTTTGTAAAATAAGGAGGTTGTCAATGTATTCGTCAGCTACTGGACGGCTACACAGGTGGCCAATTTAGAGGTACACAACCATTTTTTTCCACCCATTTTGTTTCAACACCAAATTGTTATGAGGTGCTTTTCGCTTGAGCAACGTGTTTTAATAATCAAAACTGTCTACGCAAACCAGTTTTCAGTTGCGGAAATGCTGAAAAAATTGCGATCAATTTTCGGTACAAACCACTAGTAATTGCTAAGCCTAAATAAAGTAATTTAAAAAAAACTATGTACTAAACAGTTGTTGTAAGAACTACATAGTTACAACTTATTTCATAAATTTATAATATCAAACTTATAAAATAAGTTGTATTTTATAAAGTTATAAGTTAATTTATAAGTTTCATTTATTATCTGGCCACCTGTATTACCTACTATTAGGTATGTGTATAGAAAGATTCTAATTTCTAAAGGAGGCATGAGTTTCTTCTTCTAAATAATTTGGTTAAAAGTGGATATTTTAACGTAACATTGCTTACACCCAACAGTCACAAACATAGTCCTAATTCCACACTAGGATTCAGTGTCGTGGGTATCAGGACCTACAAGTACCATGGTACCACAGCACCTAGACACGGAACAAATATTTGAGCAAACATCTGTCCCGCAGTGGGAATCGAACCCGTACCTCTTGCGTCTCAGCTGGCTACTCACACGCCACACCACTGAGGTCGTGTCCGTTAGTTGATTTTGGTTTTATTTCACTAGTCACGTCCATAAACACGTTAATGCAAGACTTTAACTTTTTTGTGCCACTTTATCGATGATAAAAGACCAGCGGAAAAGTGAGAAATGAATGGTGTCGAAACGTCGAATCGCGCTGTTTTTGTATTCAAACTTCGCTACTAAATCAAAAACTACTTCCCAAGCTACATAGTCGATCCAGTGATATTTTGTTATTTATTGATAATTGATAATACGCTGTATACTGCTTGTATACGGTTCTTTGGCTTTTGCACTAACGAACTAGCTCTACATTCAGACAGACGCAAGATCTGTGGTTTTATCAAAGAGAAGTTTCTATCAAACTCATTATATTGCATAAATATTCAACATCCTTAGGGTCAGACTCAAATTTGGTCACAGATGAACAAATCTTGGCGTTAGTGCTGCAATGGTAAAGAAGCTTTATTTTTGGAAAACCATAGTGAAATTGTAGAATCATATCCCTTGTAGGCACCTTCTTAAAAACTAACGCGGAAAAAACTTACTTATACCACCAATAAAATACCTACTATAGGTTCTAGTACACAGTTCCAGACGGTAGTAAATTTATATTCAAGTGAAGATTTACTAACACATACCATCCATTAGTTTCTTGTTTCAAGGATACCAGCTATTTTCAAATTACATCGATTCAATAGTATTCTGTCTATCTCAGTCTGACAACGCTGAACTAGAAATGCAAACAATACTATTACCTACTTAACTTTATACTACATTGGCTTCAGATAGTGATAAGCAATTTATCAATGTATAACCTCTCTGGTTCGGTGAATGCAATAAGATAATAGACGTGAGCTTCATTCAAGCTTCAATTGAATGAATAGTCAGTCCCCAGTACTTACTCGCCTTGATCGGAAAAAGTCAAGATATGTTCAACTCAAAAGGCTTCCTCCGATAAAAAAGGCTTTGACCAATCACCTCAAATGACTTTCACAGAAAGAATTTTTATCGAACGAGAAAAAGTGTTTGAATATTAATATGCCCGCAAGGGAATTTAATATTTGACGTAGGACAAGAAAACCGGCGAAATTCCACACCTGAATTTTGTGCGGTATGGTCTGAGTGGTGCGGGCACGAGGAGCGGGATAAGCACCGTGCAATTCTTTATGAGTTCCCCGAGAGATTGTAGGCTCACGGCGTTACGAAATGTACCTGATATTACATGTGAATACACACGGAAAATTCTTTAGTTATTTTGTCACACAATTTTGCAAGAAAATATAAACATGCTTTGCCCTTCGCAGATATTCGAATACTATAATATGAGGGAGTTGTCTTTATGATTTCGGATCAACTTTATTTCGGGAATATTATATTGTTTGTATACAAGATTGTGCAAGAGTTCTTATTGCTGAAATAGACAACGGTACCTACTCGGAAAGTAAGTTGTTACATCGGGCAATCAAAGTGCCAACTAAAAAGTTGTAAATAAAACTCTGAAATCACAATAATATTATAAATGCGTAAGTTTGTGAGTACGTTTTTGTTACTTTTTCACGCTGAAACGGCAGAACGGATTTGAGTAAAATTTAGAATGGAGATAAAAGGTATATAGTCGAAGGCCAAATCCACGATTTTTGTTTAGGAAAGTCTCTGACTGCAACTATTATTTCGTTAAAGATCTTTACTATAGGATCGTGGATTTGGCCTTCCTTTACAATTTTTTGATTACTGTTTTCAGCTTTTGCGTAGTCGGGTTTTAGTTTTTTTTTTTTTGTTTAGTGGAGTTTTTGTTAGTAACCTGATTGTTATTTTTGGAATTTACTCTTAAAAATAAAAAAAGTCGAATTAATATTTTATTTGTATATTTATTTTAATTAAGTTTTTTTCGAGAATGGATAATTGCATTTTATTTTCGTCATATTTAATTTATATTCAAATATGCGGAACGACAAGTACTCAAGGCTCTTCACGTGATATTATTTGTCTAAATCCGCCAAGTAGTTTCGGAGCTGCGTGGGAACAGATGTACCTACAAACTTACATATATACTTAGACTGCTTAAATTATAACCCTCCTTTTGCTTTGCTGAAGTCGGGAAAAACTAACATAGCGGCTGAATTGATATCTTCTTTCTAGTTTTGAAGTCAGTTAAAAATTGTTAACCATTGTTGAAGTTCTCAGTACAACAGGAGAAGCTATTCGTTACACTAGTAGGTATCCACTTACACTGAAGTACCTAACATCTTACGCGGAACCATTCGTTCTTACTCCACCTCGCCACATGTTTGCAGTGTCCATCTGGTGGAACTTTTACAGTTTAAAACCATTCGTAGAGAAAACCAGCACTTGATGGATATGTCTATTTGATTCGTTTTTAGTTCGATCTCCATTTTCAGCACACGTTCGCTAACTGTTTTATTTTTTGACGAAAACTGTTAGCTGCGATTCACTTAATCGTGTTTGCAGGTGACTAACTACCTTTTTTGACCTAGATCTTCGAACCATTTGATTTCTTACCTCTCTTTTGACTTAATTTGTCCACAAATTTCGATCAGGCTAATAAGGCAATATCATACACTTACACATATTTTCGTTTTATAGGGGTTAAAGTATGAAAAATTTAAACACTTTTTGTTTCGAGAAAAATCATATTTATTTAATCAAAGTATATTACGATTATCTATACATTTCTAACATCTCGAGGGAAGATCATTTAAACAGTTGCGATTGAACTCTGGGGATCTGGACTCTACAAACTCTATGAACGCATTTTGTACCGCTTTTTGAGAACAAAATTGTATGAAAATTATCACGGAGCAATAATGACGAATATCGATTGACGAGTCCGGGTCGAACCTCTAAGAGTTTCAACATCATTGTTCGAAGTTCTTCACAAAAGACATCTGCTGTTATTGATATACCGGATCTCAAAAAGCTATTGTGAATTACACCATGAAGTGACCATCAAACAGTTAAATTTTGTATGGGTGAGCTTCGCTTTAGGGCATTGTTCCGGTATTTGATTTGGGATCAGCCGTTGCGTTTTTCTCTCGCGATTGTCGTAAAGAATCCACTTTTCATCACACGTCACAATGCTGGCGAAAATCCCATCATTTCTGTACCAACTCATCAAAGCAAGGCAAGCTTCACGCGTGCTCCTCAATTAGATTATTTATGCGGCACCCATTTCTCAAGTTTTTAATTTTACAAATTTGGTGCTAATGGTTTAATATTGTGGATAAACTAACGTCAAACCATGATGCTAATATTGAATGTATGATAAGGCCATTAAATTTTCCATTGAACATAATGTGTAAGTGGCACTTCTCAGCAAGGACAATAACTAGGCTTGTAGGTTAAAACTAAACCGAATCGCTCCGTCTCTTAATTGCGTCGGAACTTCGGCGGCATATTAATTTGATCTCTTGACGAATTTACAAAAAATCATAGTGTTGTTTCGTGGTGATGTTTCTTTTAAGTAGGTACTTCTAATAATCTAGGACAGGCTGAATGACAATGACTTTGGCCTTTGACAGTAAAGAAAATAGTATTAATATGGTTAGTTACATTCTGAAATGCTTAATAAGTACCGAGTTAGACAAGCAATAGAACTAAATAATCCTATTATAATCAATCTAAGGTAAAACTTGGGATAATTCCATTAGAGCTAACTAGAGTAACTGATTCGAGGCATTTGACCTTTTTGCGCAAAGTAAGTTACATGTCGCGTAGGCATTGAATTACATCTGGGAGCAAAAAAAGGTAGCTTACATCGGTACAGAGTCTGTAACGATAAAATCCAATCAAGTGAAAAGTAATAAGTAGAAATGTAAGTGAAAACCACGGTGACGTTTCGTCTGGTACCTAAGCTGATGATACTTTTTCGGTTCGTAACTTTTTGTTATTTTTCTGACGTCGTAGCTGATTTGTATTTTATCTTTTATTTTTTTACCCGCTACGAAAGAATCCTTCAATGAGTGATGGTTTTTGGACGTTTATTGTTACATGCCTAAAGGGCTGGGCCAATTTTGATGAAATTTGGTACACCGATGAAAACTTGGATTAAAACAATACATTTTATTAAAACATTTAGTTCCCTCGAGAGAATAAAGCGGGTGAAACCGCGGGCAACATCTACTAGAAGTATAAATTTTAATACTCGCGGCGGTGTTATATTTTGGTAAGCGGTTACTCGCTGCGGTGCGGACGATACGTGCAAATATGTTTGCATTTTATTCCTAGAAAATTAAGATTCGTGGAGCGAGGCGTCCTCCCAAACCTAACATGCCGTGCAATTTCCATCCGCTCTAGATAAGCAAAGCAATATTTCATATCGCACATGCCGCCGTTTTCAGACTGTTTCTATGCACATCTACAGGACAAAATGCAGAGAACGGTTATTTTATAAATTACCTAATAATACCGTGGCATTACGTGGATATACTTACCCACTTTAGGCCTCGCATGCAATATGCATTTAATCTCTCATAATTCCTAAGATCACCGTCAGATCCATGAGTATATCCTACAAGTTAATCTCATACTCTATCGTTACATCCTATAATATCTGCTCTACGCCGTAGATATACCGTAGAACAACTACGGCATATCTACGGCGTAGAGTGCGTAGAGTAAACCCAGGCCTATTCTCTATCTTGCGATAGGTTTGCAACAGGCGTAAATTGTGCAAACATTGCTGCCAAAAGGTATGGTATTAAAAAAATACAACCGAATTACAACCTCCTCCTTTTTTGAAGTCGGTTAAATAGTGACGTTTGATAGCAATGATCGTGCAATTTACGCCTGTTGCAAACTGTGAGATATAGAATACGGTTGCCGCTCCCCTTAGCTTACAACGTTTTTTAAAGCCGTGAAATCATTTAGGTTATAACAAACACACTACACTTAAATTCCTCAGCAGTAGGTGTAGGTGTGGTGGTATGTCTGGTCTAAGAATATATATCCCTTCGTTTCCACCAGTGGATTTAGTAAAAGCCTAACTAAGTGATTACCCCAGAGGATGCATGGGCAGCTGTATCCATTATTACTTTATACCTCACTACGATCACCAATCCACCTGCCATGCATGGTGATTATGGCAAATCTCCCCATCGTAGCATTAAGTTCAGCAGTGGACGTAAACATGATGGTGATGATGATGAGGTAAGTAAATTTTACCAATGTTGTAAATTGTAGCCCCATGGTGGGTAAGTTTAGTGAGAGACTGGTTTCATCGTATTTATTCCGCTAGATGTGCTGGCAACTAACTACAGTTAGCCAGTAATTAACAAGCTTATTTACAATGTTGGGGTTCAGCAAGTTTAGACAGAGCACAATAGAAAATCTCACTTGAGGATCATAAACCTCACTAAGATCGATTCAAAATAATTTTGACGTGTGATTTTAATTTGAGTTGCAGCATAAACAAATAAACGCTTCTAAAAACCACGTGATTACGCACCCAGGTGCAGGTACACTGTAATAGCACATCGTGGCTAGATATTCGGTTAGATTCCATTTTGTATAGAACCATCTAACACGTCATTTTTTTATATATAACGTGCGCTCACAGTCTTTCCATACGACTTGAATGACCGGTGGTGGCGTCTTGTCAGATCAATCGTGTGTGAATAATTTATCTTACGATTGCCCGAGCTGCGAGCAGTAGTAGCTCGGGCCCTCAAAACACTGTATATTGAACACTGACTTGACGCTTTGATGGTCAGAGACCAAAGTCTGAGTTTTAACAAGCAATTTAAATGAGCGTATGGTGTAGTGTTGCACCTTCACGTCATGGCGTTGTGTTTTGTATAGAAAATGAGATTCACAGAGTGAACGCTAGGAGCGCTAATCGGTGTCACTATACAATATGCATACATTGATGACATACGTGAGCTACGTGGCGCGGTGGGCGAGTAGCCGGCTGAGATGCAATAGGTGCAGGTCAATTCCCGCCTGCAAATATTTGTTCCGGGTTTGGGTGTTGTGGTACCATGGTAGGTACTCGTAGTTCGTGATACCAACGAAACAGGGGAATCCTAGTGTGGGGTCAGAACTATGTAGGTACGATTGAGAGATATGTTAAAAAAAAAAAAAACATGTTACACTACACTATACGCTATACGTCCATGTAAATTGTTTGCAAAAACTTGGACTCAGCCTCTTGGATGTCTTATCCTTTATTGCGGCACTTTGGGCCATTAGAGAATCCTTTCGTAGTTTCAAAAACCTAAAACAACCAAATGTTCTAATAATTCAACTTAATGTTATGCCTTTATATAAACTATAGTAGCTCTCTGAAAATGTAAAGAAGCGTACACAATACGGATTAATGTTGTGTCAATTACATGCGAACATGACGGCTGCGTTATGAAATGTGAAAAATTGCTTAATGGGGTAAAGTTGCAGACTCACTTATTATTTAAGCCTTCACATTCGCTACTATTACTATTTCGTATCATCGGTTCTTTCTTGGTCACCCTGCGTTAGGTCAGTAATCAGCTTAAGTTATGGTAGCCCTGAAAAGCGTACATTCGGTATGGTGAAAGAGCCAGTGTGCTGATTCAGTGAAGTTCGTGTATCCAGTGCACCTCGAATGTGCTCCTTTCGAACACATGTCACACAATTATTTATTCTATACAATGTATATCATAATAAGGCTAAAGGTGGCTTATTCCAACCAAACATGTGAATACTTTTACGTGCGCAAAGGTTCAATACATTGTATTTGAAATACCCAAACAAAATTATATCAAAAAAATTGTGACTATTTGCGTACTCAGCTGTTAAATTATTTAGTTTTCGTTTAATTTTGCATTCAAATATCAAAAATCACTAAAATTATATCTTAAACTGTATTTATTATTGTACAGGCTTATCATGTCTTTCTAACACATAATCCGATAAAAGCCACTAAAATCACTGTTTTGTACATTTTGCATTTACATATCACATAAATTATTAATTAAACTCATAGAGATCATCATCTCACTTGTTCGCCATGACGTGTGGAATATCCTGCATGCCCCCGGACTTATAGAGACTTATTATGTTACATTCTGTATAGGACATACCGATTTCCTCACGATGTGTTTTTTTACCGTTTGAGAGCACGTTACACTACGCATGTAATATTTTTTTTGAGTAG
Organism: Epirrita christyi; assembly: GCA_951392215.1. NCBI lineage: Eukaryota > Metazoa > Arthropoda > Insecta > Lepidoptera > Geometridae > Epirrita > Epirrita christyi. Next base: position 10,556,188 of record OX595835.1, on the reverse strand, counting down.
AAAAATCCATTGCTTGAACCCACGTCCTTAAGTTCGGAAGTCGGAGTCCCTCCCACTAGACCATCAGTGCTGGATCGTTCGGTAAAAAAATCACAGATCTCATGCATCACATGACCTTCAAAGAGCATTGTAAATTAACTTTGGTACTAAACATAGAAAACGAAGTATAAATGATACGACCTTGAGTTAATGCCGCGGGCGGGCGAGTTGGCGAGGAAGGGGCAGTAAATAATAATGAAATACTTTTAAATTTTGATAGCTGTCATTCGAAATGAAGACCTTTCATTTTGGTAAAGACATAGTCAGTGGTCAGTGGTTTTCGAGATATGGCCCTTTATAATTTTGATCTTAGGAATCGTCATAACTCTTAACGTCATAATAGTAGATTGTTATACAAGGAGCTAAAATTACCCATTATATACGAGATAGTTTTATTCCCGAGCTTTAGCGAGGGAGTAAATAGAAACCGAGTTTTAATGGGTTTTTAGCGCCGTGTGTTACACTCTACTTTTCACTACGATTGCGAGAAAATAAAATAATCCAATACATTTTCATTATTGTAAAATTAATTACGATCACTACCAATTCAATTCGCAATTAGAGAAAAATTCTAAAGATTTCGCGCCAATGTCTTTTTTTTTATTTCTTCTGTAGCCGCAACGCATTGCATGTATTCTGTACCAAAGAGATCGCCGATTTTAGTTCCATTTTCAAAAACAAAATGTTGTTCTTTTTTTATGAAACGATAATAAGTCGAGTCTTTATTCATGATTATTCTACTTATGACTAAAGACTTTTTCGTTTCTGTATGCTCATTGTCATTTGACAGACAAAAATAAAAAATAAAAGACTTTTTCCCCTAGAGGAAGAAATGCTATTTTTTCTTTGCTCTGGTACGCCACACCGACGGTCTTTTTCAGCAAGAGGAGTGAAAAAGCTATTATTATTACTTTAAAATTTTGAAAAACATCCCGAGATAACTTTCCTGAACACGTAAACGTACAATTAAAACAACCAGAAATTAGACTAGATGTAGGGTAGACAAGGAACCACAAAAACATATGTTTTTTAAAACACCCTACTTATTCAACATACTCGTACTGTTTTGTGTAATTTGTGTATTGTAGTTCTCATCAATATAACAGTTTAACATTAAATTATGTATTTATATGTATAAATATAAAAATATATATAGAGAGCTAACACTTCTGGAGATATCACCATGTCTCACTTTTGCTGAAAAAGGGGCCCTAACAAAAGAGTTCGAAAAAACATTGTATTTCCCTTGTTTTTTTGTAAATACAACTGTAACCACTTAATTTATTTGTTTCTTGAGAAATTAAGCGTCTGAAATCATGGGTAACACATATATTTCAGTTCGTTAAAAAAAGTACTTCACTCGAGAGACTGTTCGAGGACGTCTCTTAACACCTCATTACTTTCCAGAAGCTTCGAGCTGCCATTCTCTACCTACGTCTCTGTGAATGAACTGAATTAAGCCATTACAAATTCTATCATAGAATGTAGACGGTCGTTACTCCTCATTTGCGCGAAGACTTTATATCTTGGTTGCATTTACGTAGAAAGTAGGTAATCGGCACCTGTCAGCTAACTCACAAAACATCATAGCTATGTGTTATGTGGGCGTTGTTAGACAAGCGCCGGTAACCTGTTTTCTAACTTGAAAGCAGTATAGTTGCGTTTACACAAGGTGATTGATAGAGATGAATATTCAGGCTCGTCGACAAGCTAGCTGTTTTGTTTGTACTGCCGGCTCTACCCTAACCTTAGGAATTGCAACATAAATCTACGTCGGAAATAGATACTTTTCTTTGCATCACTGCTTTCACTACACTGGGGCACGAATTTATTATAAGCAGCTTTTTTTGTTTATTCCAGGAATTTTGATGGTCACCATGTATTATTGTTTTGAATTCTTCTTCTTTTTCATCAGTCGGTAGACGTACGGTGCTGGACGACGCCTCCCATAGAATGCAATGGGAGGATTTGCCATAACCACAATGATTGGCAGATGGATTGGTTATGGCAGTATTGGTGTTAAGTACTTAGGTGGATGCTGCTGCCCATCCTATGGCGTGATCTCTTAATCGCCTTTCAAGTCATCCATGGGAGGAGTTCAAAGAGTTTTATTTCTAAGCGAGACCACCACGGCCTCGGTCTTGTTTTTAATTAAAAGCTTTTAATTAACTCCCGTGTTTTTGTGTTGAATGTTTGGGATAAATCTTGCAAGCCGATTTTAACCCAGTTTCCTTTATCCAATTTAATTGAAACTTTGCATACCTACCTGTCAAGTTTAGATTACAATACAATATTGTGGTATCAACGAGGTAACGATCTAATGGATTGGTTCCCGGCATTCAGACTCCACACTGCATGATGGAGACGGAATATGGATATTAGGACTCCTCGATGGATGATAGAAGTATGGTCGTAATTTATCTGTTTATAAAATTTTATTTAAATCTGTTCAGCCGCCACGGCTTGCTTTAAGTAACAAATATCCAAACTTCGCATTAATAATTAGGAATGAAGTATTGAATCATTATGGACGCTTACGGATTACGTACACAATTTAAGTGAACCGTGTGCAGAATGTCTATTCAACGACGCGGCTAAAGTTCGAATACTTTTAAAATTCGTTCGAGGAAGCGATAGCGATGAAAGAATTTGCGGGGTTGAAGTACTTCGCGCAGTTTCTTGAATTCCTAGTTCCATGTCGTCGTGAACTCATAAATCGGATCAAGAGAACGTTGGCAAAGACGTCTCTTGGAATCCAACCAAATTTAAATATCCCTTTGGAAATCATAAAGATTATACAACGGACAATGCTCACTGCATTGCCGGTCGCTTGCCTCAACTTGCAACAATAACTTACCGTGCATGGTGTTGTGTAACGTCTACACTTGAAAATTAAACGTTTAGACAATACTGCAAAGACGACCTCTGTGGCGCAGCGGGCGAGTAGCCGGCTGAGATGCGAGAGGTTGCGGGTTCGATTACTGCTGCGGGGCAAATGTTTGTATGATCTGCCAATATTTTTATCGGGTCGGGGTATTATGGTACCTTGGTACTTGTAGTACCCACGACACAGGGAATCCTAGTGTAGGATTAGGACTACGTATGTGTCTATTGGATGTTAATAATTCTTTAGTACGAGCAAGAACCTATTGAAAAATTTAGGACTTGAAAACAAGTAATAGTTAATAATATAAAAAGAAATAGGTACCTACTTACTATAACTTTGCAAGAGGTGCTATGGTAATTAAGGGGAAAACCACAAATACAAAAACGCGTGAAGTTCTCAGTTTACCGAGACAAAAAATAATACCTACCTCGAAGAACAGCAATTAAAGTCAGCGGCAGCAAAGAAGGATCTTAGTTATAATCAACACCCTCCATTGTTTTAATCAGCTTCGTGGGCAGTGACTGAATTTCAGGGCCGAATTAAGTAAGGGAATTCTTAGGATCTTTATCAAATCACTGAAATCACATGACAATATTGATTTATAGATAATATAGATTTGTCTGGCTTTTGGTTTATTTATGAACGTGTTATTACTGGAAGAAAACGTTAACAGAGTTGTCACGCACAGTTTCACCAACCACCTATCACCTACTTAACGCTTACAAGATACTTGAGTTACGTCAAATTTGACAGATTTTTATAAAAAACAGTCAATTCAACATGCATTAATTGTCCTGTAAAATAATAATTATTTGGTAATAATAGGCGACGAACTCTGCTATGCAATGGCAATGGCGGCGATGAGCTCACCCCTGGTCACGTCTATACGATACGCCTATGTTTTTTTATTGAGTAAAATATGACGTCATGGCTTTTTGTTAAGTGGTAACCCCCAGCTAATAACAAATGCAATACCTGTTAGGTCCATGGATATAATACTAAATCCATGTTTAGGTCACGTTCACCTACGACGTGCCCTACGTGACATTGCACTGCGCCCGTCACGCTGACATATAAAGATGAAAAGTCTAATGTGGCTGTAATTTCACCGGCAACCGGAACACAGCAATGCGACCACATACTGCTTGGCAGCAGAAATATATGGTGATAGTACTCCCCGAACGTTTCTGTTAGTAGTAGAGCTTCTTGTGAAAGACACTAGAAGCTCTACTACAGAAACGATTTGTGGGACTCATTGTGAAAAGAGGTTCATTGAGGATCTGCCTACCCCTTCAGATAAAAAGTTATGTGTCTATGTAGGTTGGGTATGTATGTTTCTTCGCCATTGGAGCAAGTGATAATTGCACAGATTATGATACAATTTTGTAGTGTGTTTTATATATCTTTTGAATCGCCAATTTATTTTCTCTGAATCTGACTCTGCTAAGTTTGCAGGCAAAGGAATTGTTTTGATTGACTTTGTAAAGTAATTAACTAGCGGACAGGGTTGGGTAATGAGTCACTGTTTCAAAGATGAAATATTTCAAGCTTTCCCTGAGTATCTTATTATTTTTAGAGAAGATTTTTTTTAAGTTCTACTTTTTCAGAAACTTCTGGGGTTGTGAGGAAGACCTTGTCCAGCAGAGGACGTTTAAAGGCTGCTGAAGAGTCTAAAAATTAGAGAGACAGGAGGAGGACACTTTTTACGATTTTAGAAGAGTAAGTCCCACTTGCTTTTGACATAAATAAAAAATAAATTTTTGAAGACCTGTCTTATCACCATCACCATCACCAGCCTGTTTACGAGGCCTCTCCAATTGAAGTTTCTCGATTGGCAACCACAAACCTGCCGATGCAGTATAGAGGAAGGCGCTCTTTTCAATGGACTAAAGACATTATAAACGTCGCAAGAAGTCGGTGGATAGATGCGACTCAAGACCGTTTATCGTGGCATTCTAGGGGGAAGGCCTATGTCCAGCAGTGGACTTGTAAAGGCTGATGATAATGATGACAGTGCATTTATCAATTTTACTTCATTTCTATGGACTCTCTTTCTTAGCTTCCCGTTTTATCAAAAGTTGTATAGTTTGATGTAGCAGCCAAGCGTGCATAACGGCAGCGTCATCAAATAACTTTTCATTTAAAAAACCAACTTCCGTCATTGTATTCGACTAAATATTTGGATGAAAAAAAATTTATGAAAGAACCACAGTGGTGAAAGGATTATGATACTTTTTGAATGCAAATGCTTGGTTTGTTGCTGAAAATATCAAAATCGCCATATGTATGCCTACAATATTTGAGGAGTTCCCTCAATTCCTCATGGATCCCATCATCAGAACTGGATTCTGAAAAAAATGGGACCAATCTGGAAGTATATCTATTCAAATAAAAAAAGAATTTTCCAAATCGGTTCAAAAACGCCGGAGATATCAGGTAACAAATATAAAAAAAAAATATAACTGAATTGAGAACCTCCTCCTTTTTTGGGAAGTCGGTTAATAAAATAAAATCAATTTGTGAATATATTTTGCATGTGAATTGATTGATCGCGACTCTTGATAGCAAATACATTTTTATACATGTATAAATATATTACTATAATAATAGCTAAATTGTACGTATTTTTTACGTTTAAACATTCATCATAAACTGATTCTTGAACTTTCAGGAACATATGATATTCCATCCACACCGGCTTAAATTTCTCCAATTAATTTCAGAGTTCAGTTTTCAGAGGGAACAAAGTTGGCCATCAGATAAAGTTATGAACAAACCACCGTTCTAAATGAGGGATTGTACTTTGAAGTGTATTACTAAAAGCATTTCGGATTTTTAGAGTATGAAATGCTCATGTAAAGTTTTTCTTCGAATGAACCCCAGATATTTATAAGGGGCAGGCTGTGGTATCTGAAAAGATCTCTACTTTAAGTTGGTGAAACCATGAAGGTTTTAATTTGTAGTTTATAAACTGATAATATTTTTTACCATTTAATAGTATGGCATTTAAATAAGCATGATTATATTAATGCAAATTATATGAATTTGCAAGATATAGCTGCATTATGAAATTCCAATGAGGCTATAAGTCTAACTCATATCTACAAGTAGTTGTGGAATATCGCATCTCGTTAACTCATGATTGAATTCGATATCTAGTCAGTACCCGATCAAACATCTGCCGAATCCGCTCGTACATTCCTGTTAAACTGCCAATATCATGTTACTTGTATAGTATTCATTTAGAACTATATTGGACATAGTGTCTCAGGAAATAGTGGAACAAGCCAATATAGGTTCTTGAGTTCTATCAAGCATGGTCTAAGCGAAAAATAAAAAAGAATATACTATATATTTATATAATACGCCTCGTCCAACAGTGGACGTCTTAATGGTGATGATGATTATGTATATTAGTCTGACAAAGGTGTGTATGTATGTTATGTATTTGTGTATGTATGTACCTATAAATATTTGTATATTATTAATTTAGTATCTACCTACCACTACTGCTACTAAACTTTTATACATTACTTCAATATTGTTTTCTACAATACACAAAGGTTAGCTGGAAGAGAATGCTTTCTAGCACAGTTTGCCTGTGAAGAGTACGTTTAAGTTGTTAAATCAAGAATTTTATATAGTCTATGGACATAAGATTCCACGTGGCCACGCTATTTACAATTTCTTTGTAGATAACCAAGTCACTTCCTATATTGTCACATATCAGCGTGCCCAGAATTGTGGCGGAATTGTCACGTCGGATGGCTGGCGTGATGACGTTGACGAAATAAACGCCAGCATTCCGGTAACGCGTGGCCTCCTATAGCCTTTCAGTAAGGTCTTCAAAAATGTTAAGTGCTCTGTTCCCAAGGGACCTAGCGTGTCTACTTTAACGGCTAAAGCAATTTATATGGAAATATGGAACATTTGATTTTTGACAGTCGCCGAATAATTTTTTTGGTATATATATAGGTATTGTTGCAAGTTGAATCTAATTTTCTGGAACAATGTATTTATTTTTAAAACAAACTGACTGAGCTCCGTAACGGCTATAATTAAATTTTTGGATTAAAGCGAAGGTTTATGTAAACAGATAAAATCTTGCCATTTACATAGGACAGAAAGAGCGAAATTGCGGTACAATGGTCAATGGTGCATGAATTTTCTACTATAGGAATGGAATAATATTTTAATCTGCTTAAAGGACAAATCTCCAAGGGAAATTTTTCTAAGGTCAAATCTAGTAAAATAATTTTAATAGTATCCTAAAAATTACCAACCAGACGGGAATTGAACCCACAACCGTCTCATTAACACGGAAAACTCAAAAATTTGCAGCTCACATTATCTAAAATATCAAATAATTATAGGTACATCAACCCTTAAATAAAACCAAAAATAGTATTTTCAGTGTTTGATGTCAAAAAAATAGTTTTCCTACTATTTTTGACTGTTTTAATGTAGGTACCGTACAAATCAAATGGAGTGTTTAAAAAAAACTCTGTGATATTGTCCTTATGGTCCCTAATTACTACGGTGGCGATGGTCCATGTTGTGATGTTTATGAGTTCAGGGGGTGAAGCTATAATTTCTCATTAACGTCGTAAGGGCTTTGGTCAGAGAGGTGTTTCTTTATGATGTCATAAAAACATCTGTTATATATAACTGCGTCGGTGACTTGAAGCCTAAATTTATCTTATTAATTTCAAAAAGAAAAATTGCCTAGTTCAAATTTGATTCACGCACTGAAGGTTGCGTACTATGAAACAAGTAAATAGTAACCAAAAAAAATATTTAAGTACTTTAACTTTTAGATCCTAAGACAGAGCGATGGATAGCGTAGGTTTAGCAATATACTCTCGCTAGCACTTTTTGGGTACAGAATGCTCTACGCAAAATCAGATTTGTTATTATGACTAGTGCAAAGCGTAAATAAGTTGATTTAATTCTTTAACTTCTTTTGAAGCCCGTCCTTGGGGCCTTGATTTTACTATAAATAAATAAGGAAAAATATTATTGGAAATCTCTGTAGACAAAGTAACTTGTTGTTTGAAAATTAGAAAAGATTTTTTGATAAAAATATTTTGGATTTTAGACTTTTTTAGATCTATCCAATTCTACTAATAAATATTATAAATGTGAAAGTTTGGATGTTTGTTTGTTAGTCAATCACACCGTTACGACTGAACCAATTTAGATGAAATTTAGTACACAGATTAGGACCTGGATTAAACCTAACTAAAGGAGGTTTTAGGATTAAAACTACTTTATTTAATTGTATAACATAAGCAAAGCCACGGGCGAGGTAACTAAGAAATAAAAGTTACTACACGCATTTTCATCAATGTAATTTGAAGAAGAAAAATATTAGACTTGCGACTCAGATAAGACTCAAGAAGCTCAATAAAACCAACAACAGCTTTGTTAGCTTCGACTAATCAAACAATTACCCTTTCTCATCACATCGTAATAACTTTTATCTATAAATTAAGATGGATAGCGGTAAAGCTTGAATAGTTTATTATCCAGCCAGCAACTAAATTAGACTCAAGGGAATTACTGCATGCTTGGTATATACCAATACTAATAAAGTATTTGTAGAACGTACTTTTCAATTATTTTTCACCTCACAAGTTTGGAAAGGTTTTGTTTTTGAATATATTGAAAGGTTTGAATTTTAAATACCTACCTTTTCCACGCTAGCGGATATAAAGCACTTTTGAATGCAGATTTCGAATGATAAACATCCACTTGCCAAGTGTGGTGATTATGGCAAATCCCCCCATTGCATACTATGATAAGTACCTACTATGGCTCGTCTAACAGTGGACGTCTAACGGCCGATGAAGAGAGATTTTACCAGTACCTATGTAATCCATATCTAAACGAAGTTATATCATAATTTGGTATGTTTGGATTTGTTAATTTTATATTATTCTGCAATTGTTATTATTATTTTTAGTCATCACCGTCCCACTGCAGGCCTCCTTATCCCTCCAATACTCGTGATCCAGTGCTATAGAGAACCACTAAAAGTTTTTTTTTGCCGCGGTGTGGCCGCCTTAAGAATAGACCCCTCCATTTCCCCCGTGGATCTCGTAAAAGCCGACAAAGGGAGCCGAGAATGGGCTGGGTATCCGAGGGTATCCACCTGAGTACTCAACACCAAAACTGCGATCACTAATCCACCTGCCAAGCATGGTGATAAATGGCAATTCTCCTCCATGTATTTTATGGGGGAGGCCTCGTCAAGCAGTCCACATAAACAAAATGATGATTAAATTTAATAAAACATACAATTAATATATTCATGATGAAATCCAAGGTTACAATTGAAGATCAAACGAGAGGTAACGTAGGTAATGTACTCGTACCTACATACTTAACATAATGGTCTGTACAGATCTGTTTTGACAGAGTTTTTAAGTGACTTCATATAATCGTGTTGCAAAGAATAATCTAACTGAATCCTTGAAAACAATTTGTGATATTTTTATGATAAAATATGATTCTTTGAAATTTATCACGACCATCGTGTTTATTGAGCTTACTTAGGATAAGGCTAATATTGGAACAGCGTAATGTAATAGAGTGTAAAAACATGGTTCTATTTGAGCATGTTCGCAGCAGCGTGACACGTTGTACAAATAAAACCGTTGTAGCGGCCACTGTTCTGTCACCGCAAATTGGATTGACTCCACCAGATAGAAATATACGGTCCTCCCTGCGGTGCATTTAGGGCCACAAGACGTCGGAAACGAGAACGGTTCCCAATACCGCGTTTAATCTATTTTTACAACTTAGCTACGTAACTTTTTAATGTGTTTCACTTGGAATATACCTACATGTTTTATTGTACTTAGCCATAAATACAAAAAACCCGATCGTGGATCGTAAATGTAGATACTCACTCACTTAAAATTAGTACTAACCTACCTGTGAACATACATAAATTAGTATACCTACCTACAGGACGATGGTAAAAACTCTACAAATAAAACAGTCATGCTGTTTTAGCTAAATTAGAGCCATGCTATACGGACGGTTTTCCCGCCGCGAGAAACCGCTCGTAAACCGTCGAAGATACAATTTGATGTGTAAGTTATATGCTGCAAACTACACAAAGCAGTTTCTCGCCACTCAAATACCGTCGCATCAACGCCGCATACAGCGGTCAAACCACAGCTGATAACCGCTCATTGAAATTACACGGACTGTTTTCCGAATCCAGCGATTGCTTACGTCATTCTGCTGCCAACATTCATGCGAAGATATTACCAGTCCCGAAAATGTTCGATACCGAGTGATTTATTTTTGAAATTCAAGAACGCACGACCTTAAACCTCGCAAATACACGGGATGTAAGTAGATCGCCTTCCTACTTTCTTTGAGAAAGTTCAGTTTCTTGAGAATTTGCTTCGCTTCGTTGAACAAGCACTACAAGAGCAGTGATCATTGCAGGATTCATTTTGAGAATAAACAAAAGATAACGGAATACCGCACACTGACTGTTTCTGCGACAGGCTACGAACGGTTTCCCGCGGCAGAACCGTCCGTATGGCATGAGGGCTTATTCCATGATGCTCCCATTCTCATGATCCCAGTGGGATCATACAAAACTTTTGAGTTCATTAAGTTGCATCCCACAAATAGTGGGATTCAAAAACTCCTCCGGTTTTATTCCATGTTGATCCCAGCTACATAGAGCTGTTCTATCTATGAAAAAAAGTACGCTACTTACCTTAGATAGTATATAAATGTCTGTTTATAATTAGATATATTTAATGTACCCCTTTATTGAGTCTATATACCCACCATCATTCCGGCCACCACGATACATTTGCGGTGGCTGAAAAAGATGCAACCACCTGCTAGAATAAAAAGTAACCCAAATCCGGCCACAACCAGATCAGGCCACATTCTTCCGTTCACCGTAAAAACCACCCATTGCAACCCACACATATACATAATATAATTGTATCTAAATATTATACCTACTGAGAAGTTCATATAACCCACACAAAAACAAAATATCAAGCTGTTGGTATCATTTCAGAAATAGCATGTGCCTTTGTATAAACAAAATAGTTAGGTCTGTTAAGAGCGCTCTCTTATTTGCAATGCGCAGGACGGTTGAGTTCAAACAAATCGTTGTGCAGATCCCTCCGGCAAAGCTGAGTAAATTGTCGACATAAAACGTTATGAGAAAACGCCTTAACCGCACAAGGCTGCCTTCAATCTCTTGTTGCCGTATTTTGCATTTGGAGTGTACGCTACTAAACGAAGTTCTCAGTCTCGCAGTCTTGGGACGGTATTGTCTGCGCTGAATGACCAAGCTGAACGTGCAAGTACTTTCGCTAAGTGTTTACTAAATTAAATTTGCTTGAACGCATTATAAGAGATTGCTGGGAATATAGACTACTTTTTGCTAGTTCTTTCACCTTTTGGGTGACACTCTTGCTCTGCATATAATAACTTTCCGATAAGATAAAGGACTTCCAAGAGTTCGGTATACCTAGGGCTAGGTCTAGTTTTAGGTCTAAGTCTAGGTCCTACAGCTACGGATATCGCTATTGTAAGAGCGGATCTACTGATGTGGAAGTGTCGTTTAAATAAACCAAGAAAATCGTTTAAAAATGACATCCCGTCATAAAAAAGCGATTGTACTGTTCGATTTGTGGAATATTTCAACCTCGCTAGACTTTGGTAAAAACTATTATATATTCTTCGGTAAAACTATGCATTTTCTTTTCAAATAAATAAACTCATATTTTTATATAATAATAGTTTTGTAAAAACAGTAAAGACGGTATCTACTTTGCTTTTACAAAGACTTGCAACAAATTTGCGGGTCATTCATATCTTGTCTTGAAGCGAGCATGCCTGTGGCCAGCCGCTTATAACTTGCAGACGCAAGTCCTTTGCCAACCTCTGACCTTCGACGTAACAAAGGTCAAGGTCAGAGCATGTCAGCCTTTCTTTATTGCAATTTTAAAGTTGGTTGAATTCGCTGCCTGATATTTTTCAGAGATCGTCTGGTAATTTTTCGGTCGGACCATTTAGGAATAACCGTCTACTTCTTTTATTTACATTAGTTTGGTAAATGTGGTTGGTATTGATCAGGGAAATAGGTACATCTACAGTTCTTATCAAGTTACAAAGTAGTTGACTCCAAGACGAACACTCCGGTTTTTAAAAAATTGGTTATCTTAGGTAGTGTGATTGCCATAATTATATGGGTATACCCAGCGGTGTATTCGATTTTCAACCTTACGCCATCTAAATATAATATCATCTAGATTTGATATAAAATAATAATATGTAATTATGATGTAAACGTTTGCTTTTTTATAGCTTTACTGTAAAAGCTTTAGAATTAAAGATATTGGAAATTGACGTCTATGGTGAAAATATCCACCGATGAAAAATGTCAACAAGTGGACAGTAAAAAAGAACTTTAGCACAGTGAACCACAATATTATCGGCAATATGGTGGCCACTTTTTGATGTAAAAACGTCTGTAAATTCGGTTATGCAACGAAAATATGCTGAATTTTGTGTCGCGATAACTCAGTGAATACTGAACCGATATCAGAAGTACAAAGATGACAGAAACAATAGACGTATGCATATTTTACAGGCAGTCTACCTTGGTAACGCGTGAAGCTAGGATGCTAGTCAAAGTGTCCAAAGCCCTTAAGTAGTTTTAATATGACCTTAAGTGATTTTGGCTTAAATAACAATATTTAAAGTTATGACTTTGCAAAGTTGAAAAATTATATTTTTACAGAAGTGTCCACCTATATGAGACGAAAATACAGCCAAAAGCCCAGGATACAGCAATAAGAGGAAAAGGCCAATTAAAGAGGACCCAAAAAGTACCCAAATGGTTTTGGGTCTAATAACAAAAATCCATCGTAAATTCCTGCAAAGATGCAAAGAAATCGGAGAACATGACGTTTTTACGTAAAATTATACGGCACGGACACGACTGAGCCCGCATAAGTATGTTTAAAATTCTATAACATATTTATGTTCTGTGATCACATCCCTTCAGACATCGTTGAAATTTGTGAAATACTTGAAATTTATGAAATCTCGCTAGGACTCGCCCCTTCGCTACTCTTACTGACTAGACCAACGTTCCTTTCAGGAGGTCAGTGGCTCGCTGCACTCACCTCACCTCTCCTTATTCGCTTCAAACTGATCTCAAGAGCTCGTTTTGCAGCAGGACCTTCGCACGCTCTTCTTCACTACGGGCATTGCTTTGCTAAAGCATGACTGACTGACTGAGTCGGGAAAAAATAAGATCCATGATACCATAGAATTGCTTTATTAGTTCTTACGGACATGTACACTGTAAGGAATTTTGTAGTTTATTAAATTACTTTCATCCATCGCATGATCGCATCAATATTGTTACAATTATTATTAATCCCGACGCAACTCGCTATTTGAAATTCTATTCTTAGCAATGGCTTTTACGTCATCTATGGGAGTTGAAGGGGTCTAATCTCAGGCCGGAACAACCACAGCTTACACGTGTTTTCGATTATAAACCACAAATTATACCCACATGCTTGAGACCCCGCTATGGGAACTTGCGTTGACAAGCAATTTGCGGTGGCTGTGTTTATAGTGCCTAAAATATCCAAATTCCCTTGTTTAAATCAATCAACCATCGACTTGTCCCAAACCAATATTAATTTATACCTACGATACCGTGTACCAAACACTGATCCTTATGTCAAGGAATCCCCGACCAACTTAACCGAGGTATCCTCAAATAATAAAACTCCTTATATTAAATAAAAATATTTTTAAATCGATACTGAGATAATTTAGAGGTTCGTTAGTGTCAAAGCTTGGTTTCACTCTTTTCTAGTCATTTCTTGTATCGGCGAAAATATTGAACGGATTTTGTATAAAACCACCACATGATAAGGTTCGACAGGTTGCTAGATACTAAAAACGTTTTTTTTGCTGACGACAGTTTGCTGCAAAACTGCGAAACACTGCTGACAAATTGTGACGATAAAAAAAAAAAAAAAAAAAAAAAAAAAAAAAAAAAAACTCCTAAACTCCGCAAAGGAAGTCAGTATAAATTGCTATGGTGTAATACTATCAAATTAAAATGTTTCAAACATTTATGGTAGCCCAAAGTTCAGTTTTCCTTTCTTAATTAAGTATTTCCATGTCTATGTCACAATAAAGTGCAAAAACAAACAGAGATGCGCTTGAGAATTTAATCAAACTATGTAATAAATTACCTGAGACGTGGTGGAAGCACTTATCTGTTCCCACTTTCGCCACACACACCGCAAAGTGAATCCTCTTAATTGAACAAAAGTAATTGGAAATCTTCGCCACATAATATAAGGAAGGGAAGGAACGAGTGGACTGCACTTTCAAAGAAGCTGCCGTGAACCGTTCATTAAGATTTGAACTTTCGATTAAATTAAAACTTTTTTAAGTCTGCAACGTGCACTCGCATTGTGCTCGTAAAGTTGGAGCGTCGACATCTTGCGATTTTATCATATTGGTACCATGAAGTTTTGTATCTTGAAGCATGGAGAACGATATGTACAAGTTTATTGTTTAGGACTACCTATTGGTAATATTAGTAGTAGTAGAAATGCATTCAGCATTTTTTTACGCCTCTAGAAGGCATAGGAAACATTTTTTAAACCAGATAGTCTTTGATATACTGAAAAATGTAATAAAGTTAAAAGTATAAAAAGTATTCATTGATTTCGCAGTCAAAAATCTACAGAGCCATTGCTAAAGTTTTGTATTCAAACTCCTAACGCCACATGTACGTAAAGACAACAGAGAAATGCAGCGCATCTGCGACATAGAACATATATTCCACCCGCACATTAGCAACTCGACCACGCGAAAACAAATGTGCCCCAGTTCACTTGGCGAGTCGAAGCCGAATATTTATTTCAGGACTTTCTAGAGATGGTATGAACGGGGGCTATCCGGATATCGGATTATAAATCAGACGTTGCGCGTCCGGAGTCCGGACTCGCAGTCGGGTGCAAGTTGGCAGGACACGGTAGGGTGCGGTGTCCGTGTCGCAGAGATGCATCGTGGCCGCGGGCGCCCCGCCAGATTCATGTAGAGAACTATTGCCGGCAAGTGTAGTATTCCTGTGATCTGGTAGGTATTACTTGCAATCTATATAGCCGTGTAGAATTACAGAACAACGCATCTACTCATTCGGCGTGGTATCATCGTTGCATTCCTAATACGATCTTGTTAGCAATAAACAATACGGTATCCTTGAACTACTACCTACTGCCAATCTTGTTCAGTGATTCGACTTCGATGATAGCTGAACGAACAATCTCATGTTACTTGTCTTGGCAGCATTCAATATGTCGCGAGTTTTATCTTTTGTTAATATCAACACTGTTCCCCCTTACAGCCTGGCTGGGAATCATGTTCATGCAAAACAGCAAAATATGGCGTAGTGTATGCAATACAGTTCGGAAGTGGGAAATGTAGTATGATAACAAAGAAAAGGCGAGCATTATGAAATATGCAGGCGTGCGCAACACAAATTGCACTAACTTGAGAATGAAATGCAAAACTTGAACGTCTCGTGGAGGCCAAACGCAAGTCAAGTGTGGCGCGGCTGTTCTGTAAATAGGACGGACTTGGACGACGCTAACTCGAAACTCACAACACTGTTACTTGGGTGGTTACACACGAGCGGCGAGAGTGCAGCAATCCATAAATGTTCTTTTGACGATTCGTGGTAGAGCTATTTATTTTAAAATCTAATTAGAATGTATCTTTTGAAAAATATTGTTGTTGCCATGTAATTATCATTTTAGACAACCACGTGAACGAATTGTTTGTGAAATTGCAGTGCATCAGATGTTTTCGTAAGCCAAATATAATATCTACCTATACCCAGCGTTCGTTATTTTTATTGCACTAGAGTTTTACGGACAAGCTAATGCTACCCCTCTCCTTTGTCATGTCTTACTGTAAAACACCTTTCAGTTCTACCTACTTTTCATTATGTTAACGAACTAAAAATGTATTTGAGACAACCGAGCAATACCGTATTTCGCCAAGAAAATGTCCACACTGGATTGCACTAGAAAATAATGGAGCGGTATCGGCACTAGTCCGCGTGTGTGTGCGCGCTTTGTATTGATAACTAAGTTGTCATTGCGGGCGCAGAATGACTGTGTGGCGCAAGCACTATGCACGTTAACCCTGGGGGCTTATGCTGGATTGTTATACGTGTCGTCGGGAGTATGTTTGTACTTTATACTAGAGTTATGCGTTTTGTGTTATGTCGTTATTATAACGTAACAAAATAACATAATACCCGACAGGCACACTGAAATACATAATCCTGATCCCACACTAGAATTCCTGGTCGTGGCAATCGGAAACTACGAGTATCATGGTACCCAGACAAGGAACAGGATTTTCAAATAATGCAAATTATTTGTCCCGCAGTGGTAATCGAACTAGCACCTCTCGCATCTCAATATCGGCTACGTCACATTATCTCCTATTATATTCTAAGGGTTGTCACAGGATAGATGGCCAAGCGGAAATTGGAAGGCAGAGAACCTCATGGCGCAACTGAATTAATCTTTTGTTTAGAAGTTGTGGCTTTTGTAGTGTATGTTGTAGAACATAAATATAGTAAATATACTACATTCCTAAGTCTACGAAATAACTATATTACAGTATAGGTAAGTCAAGGTAGTTTCTACGAATAGTATATTTTAGCAAAGTTTGTCTCGAAACAGCGGTTCTACTCCTGACATTTATTTTATTTTTTGTTTTTCTCGTATGACCGGGTACCTGGATAATGAATATCGTATAGTGGTCGCACTACATTTCACTTCGCTGAGGATAAATTTTTCGGGTTTTTCTTTGGTCAATCATCTATAATATCTGTGTATAAATATCCCCAAAATTGGACCAGCCGTTACGGAGTGATAAACATACAAAAATCTAAACGTTTGCATTTATAATATTATAGTTTTTATTTTTGTTTTTTTTCGTGTAGATACTACCATTTTAAGATCCACAAAGTACGAAGTCGTTTTCAGTACTTTGAAACAACTGGCGCTTTTAGTACTAGATTGGTACATACGTACACGTATAATGTCCAAAATGTTAGCCAGATAAAAAGTCCCAACTTTTTTCATTTTTACCTCAGCGCGCAGCTTGTTCCAGTTTTTTAAGGTAAGTACCGTTGTGGGCAGTAATACGAGTGGCGTAAGTTGAGATGAGGAACTTTTATTGGAGTCCAAGATTTAGAGGCTATTAGCATCAACACAACTACTATTTAATCACTGCTTCTCAAACGACTGACGCAAAGTTTTCAATTAAAATATTCACGCGTTCCGAGTCTCGTGTGTAAGCTTTTGGGAAATTACTTGGGTATCGTTTTTCTATTTTAGGGTTCCGTACCCAAAGGGTGCAATTGGGACCTTATTATGGAGCCTACGCCGTCCGCCCATCTATCTGCCTGTCTGCGTAAGAGGTAGCCAGTTGAAATTTTCATATAATAAATAAATAAATATATGCTAGACATTTCACACAACATTATCTAGCACCAAAGCTAAGCAGAGCTTGTGTTATGGAAACTAGATAACTGATATACTTAATACAATACATTACATAGATAGATATTTTTTATTATTGATAGAAAATAACCAGAAACACCTTGAACAAATTTCTGCAGTTCGTACAAATATTTGTTCCGAGGCTGGAACCGAACCCGCAACCTCCTACGTCACAGGCGATACTTCGCCCGCCGCGCCACAGAGGTCGTCATAATGTGTTGTTGAAGCATGAACACGACGTAAATAAAAATTATGTAAAAAAATCCCAAGGGATTTGGGTTACTTACAAGAGGTCTCCTACCAAGGAATAAAACCTAAATCATTGTAATTTAATCTTAAGTAAAATAAAATAACAAATGCCAGTTTGAGTAACTCGCATTTGTTTTTTTACTACTTTCAACGACAAATTGCATTATTGTTTTGATTGATTGATTTGAGTGATTTTCATCAAAAATTCTCTGGAATAATTATCCGGTGATGAAAACTTTTCGAATTATGGAGGTACTACTGTGACTTGACTTCGGAACCCTACACTATGCGTGGTTCGCGAGGAGACGCGCATTGAGGGGCGGTTCATTTCATTTCATTTCACGTTACCAATAAAGCTGCTTCAGTTATTTAATGTTGTTAATACCCAATTGAAAAAGAAAACAAGTCACCATATTTTATTATCAATGACTGGAATGTTAAATTATTTAAGCTTCTGGTGGAATTTGGAAATTTATTTTAAACAATATTTCATTATTTGCATTATTGTTTTTAAGGTTAAGTTTATGTCTTAGGGTCGGCAGCGCGCGCGTGATGCCTTTGGGCTGCAGGCGTCCATAGGCTACGGTAACTGCTTTCCATCAGGTGGGCCGTACACTTGTTTGCCAAGTAATATAAAAAAAAATAAGTTACGTTCAAGGTAAAAAAACATTAAATAAATAAATAAATTACATTAATAATTCAATTAAATTACAATAATCCTGGTAAACATTTTAAGTGAATGTTTACCAGGAGTATCATATAAAAGGTCTGAATTTAATCTGGTAAGTAACTCTTTGTAACAAAAATATGAAGATAAATACCGCCCCAGTTTTTAAACAATTTTTAAGGGTACTAATTATTTTTAAGGATTGTCTATATTTTGCGGGAAAATAAAACTTAAAGCCTACGTTTACGATTTTATGAAAAACTAGTGGAACTCTCGTGACTTCGTCCGCGGTGGAGTTTTTCTATACAAACTTAATACCCTGCTGTACCATTAGGGGATGAAATTCGGAAAATCCTTTCTTAGTGCATCCCTTGACCATAAAAGGCACCTTCTAAATTGCAGGTCTATAAGACATAAGGTTTTGATTATACGTTGATAGTCAGTCAACGATTTCATAATATATAATTGATAACATAACTTGTTTTCACTTGTGAAAAGTGAAACAACAAGTGAAAAAATCATCTTGAATTTTTTTGAAGATAAATGTGGCCTTCATTTAAATCCTCGGTGCGTGGGTCTAACTCGCACCTGGCCAAATTTGTTTATTAGCTTTAACATTTGTGTATTCGTAGCTGGTAGTGAATAAGGTCGATTCTCATCGACTCACTGTTCAGCGACCGACGAGGTATCTTTTCTCCCGAGAAAGACTCCGGGAAACAGTTACCAAGCGTCATATTCGCATTGTGACGTCATCTACCACCCTCGTGTTTTCCCGACGCGACGCTGCCGTGCCTCTCATTGTGCCCGCCCCAGTTTTTAATCTGGAGACTTCGAATAAAAGCACAATACTCGGATACATCTTGCTCCGTATTTGTTCCTCTTTTAATCAGCGAATAGTAAAACCCAAAGGTCGTAAATATCCTTCGTCTTTCTCATCCATCGATATTCCATTACTGTTATCTTTTTGTGTGTGAGTAACAAATGATACGAAGAAAGAAGAAAAAGCACACGTCCAATATTAGCGGCGCAATATTAATCTAAGGGTGCTCGCTGCGTTGCGCGTCGACAACACACTGGTGTAGGATTGTCTGTGACGGGAGGATAAATCATAGTTATATCACGGATTCGTTATGTGGCGGTCCGTAATATATCAAAGAACCTAAAGGAGCATGAAGTTTTCACCTTGCTGAGACGGTTGCGTGATGGGAATGCGCGCAGCAGAGTATTAAGATGAATGTTGTAGTCTCGTATGCCGAGATCGAAGCGCTGCTGGCCTTATATTGTCAAGAGTCAGCCTTCACACAGTCCATTCTGCGCTTCGTGAAAAATATACCAGAGGAACTCCGATGAGACAAAGTTTTTGTAAAACCGTCTGATGTGAACGAGCGCTTTGTACTAGCAACAAAGCACCACGGGGCCTCGGCGCTAGAGCTTTTAGGCGGTGGTTATCGTACAAGCCGCAAAAGCGAATTTACGCTTTGAATTCTGAAAAATTAAAAGCGACATTTTCAATGCAATTGCTAGCGTTCCTTCCACAGTCGCGTCTCGGCGTGGGTAATGGCCACTCCAATCACAAATTGCGCAGGCATTTTTTGTCGACGCTTTTGTTAACACTTTCGTTCTATTACCGTTTTCTTAATGTTTCAGTTCCATTTAATAACCAATTGAATTTTGCTGCTTAAGTGTATCCCCAAATATACATCCATAATAACATCACTCAAGCTTACTAATGTAACTAAGTTTCCGGTAGCAAAGTAAACTTGTTACTACATTCAGTTTATCTGCCCGAGTTCCAAGCTTAGTGAAAGCTAACTTTTAAAGTGGAATGCCGCATAGAGGTATTATAAATTGGTTTGTTTTGTTTTATATATAAAATCATTAAAACCTCAATGTTATTTATTTAAAAATCAATAAAATAAATTTTGGTAAAATCGGTAACTGAAGTGAATACAATTTACTTCGGTTTTAACTCTTATGTCTGGCATAAAATTAAAGTGCAATTCATTTCGGGCCACTCTTTCAATAGCGGCGCTTCGTAATGATGCCAATTAGTTTAAATACGCAATTTAAATAACCAGATGTCGGGGAAAGGCTGCGGGTCCACCACTCTCTCCAAAATCGCTTCAAGCCACGTGCGACTGACGAGAGCTACGACCCTCTTAATAGCCACTAATAATAAAAGCAAACGAGCGAACGACTTGTAACAAATTGTATTATCTGTTGAAATGGCCCTTGAAAACGCTGGTACTGCTCCTATTGCTCCCCCACGTAGCATTATCTACTTCTTTTCGATTTCGAAGTACGTATTTTTGTAAACAGCTACGGCGTAGCGTGCCGTAGTTGTCTTTTTCAACGTATATTATTTCAAAGTACGTATGTTTGTAAACAGCTACGGCATAGTGTGTCGCAGTTAGCATTTAAGCTTTGCATGCTTGTCTTCTGTGTAGTTTTAATAATCTTTTTTAATCTCTGTTTGTATGTGTCTTTTTCCCGTGTCATTCTTGTAATTTTGGCACAAATAAATGCTTTTTTTTCTTTCTTTCTTTTACAACTTATTTCAAATTACGTTTGTCTGTAAACAGCTACGGCGTATCTTGCCGTAGTTAGCATTTACAACTTATTTCGAAGTACCTACGTATGTTTGTAAACAACTACAGCGTATCGTGCCGTAGTTAGTATTTACAACTTATTTAGAAGTTAGGTACTTATATAAATTGTAAGCAGCTGCGGCGTAACGTACCTACCGTAGTTAGCATTTACAACAAATTTTGCCTGATTCCCACCAGATTAACATTTTATGAAATAACATCTCAAATTGCGTTAAAGTTTTCATCAATTGTAACAATCAACTCCCGAGATACGGAACGCCAAGTTAAAAGAATGATCGCGAAAGATAAGACTAACGTAAACCTTCTGTGACAGCGGCAGATTAAATATTCTTCTTAATTTTTTTCACTTAGTCGAAAGCTTTGGTGAGGGTTGAAATTAAATTCGAAAAGAATAAAAAAGGCTTTTCTGGCGAGACTGCAATGCAACGGCATTAATTCAAGAGTCACCGTCCTGAGGAAATTGTCATGCTGAGTGCTCTGTATGCCCACACTCACTGTGCTTTTATAGAAAACGCAGCCATGTTAATTACTTAGACCGTTTTATTGGATTCGTGTATAAAAGATTCTGGGTGGGCATGTAAGTATTTCATGAAAATATTCCCTGAAGGTTTAATTTGTTCACCAGGTTTAATTCTATGAACTGATTGATTGACTAGATTACATTTTGTCTATTTACGCCATGAATGGTGGCACTCGCTTTACTACGAATATGATAGGAGCACTAAAATTTAACTAGGTTCCTATGCTATTAGGCTATGGTCGAAACCTCGTTAAAAAAAACTCTTTAAATACCATAAGGTGAACACAGTAAAAGCGCGTGTAGAATGGAAAAGAAAATATCCAGAAGGCAACCGGGTGAATAAGGTCCTGGCATTAACGCTTTCTTCTCAAAACTCCCGCAGTAAAGCTTTGTCCACACAAAAGTTTGGTGAATGTAATGCCCAGCTTTACAATACGGAAGTTGGCATCGAATGGTATGTGGCACAGTGCCGAGTATTGCGGGGTTCCGGTCACCTATTTTGGACGCCCTTCATTACTGCTTAGAACAATTGGGTTTATCTTGATTGCTTGGTTTTAGCTCTAGTTAGAATTTTTTGAAATAATAAATATTTTTCTCAACTTTTTGTTAGTGATAAACTGAGTTTTCTATTACAGTTGACAGTTTCAGTCACACAGAAACTTTACGCATCTCTACTCTATTGACGAATGGTTACTGGCGTGTTAGATTACTCCGCGGTTTTATCAAACTAGTTTTTTTTTTAATTTTTACCGTTAGCTACAATTGGTAGAGATTATATTTAATGTAAATTGGTATATCCATTATGGATTATCAGTCTTTTTTTATTTTAAAAGTTTATCTTTGTGTATAAAAGAAGTTAATATATCTCTTCCCGTATTTGGATATGTATCAGTGACTTGTAATTAATTTGGGATTGAGCCAATATATATAGTGAAAAATCACCTCGAACTTTGTTTCAATATGATCTATATAAGTTAAAAAAATAATGAGGAATCACGTTTAGGCAACTAATTATTCCAAACTTATAATTTAGGAAAGATAAAGTTACTTAATAACTGCTGTTTCAAAGATGATTACAATCAGTCCTGGATGAATCCTGATGTTATAACTTTTCATTTAAAAAACCGACTTACGCCATTGTATTCGACTAAATATCTGGATGAAAAAAAAATGATGAAAAAACCATAGTGGTGAAAGGATTATGATGATTATTGAATGCAAATGCTTGGTTTGTTGCTGAAAATATCAAAATCGCCATAGGTATGCCTACAATATTTGAGGAGTTCCCTCAAATCCTCATGGATCCCATCATCAGAACTGGATTCTGAAAAAAATGGGACTAATCTGGAAGTATATCTATTCAAATAAAAAAAGATTTTTCCATATCGGTTCATAAACGCCAGAGATATGAGGTAATAAACATTAAAATAAAAAAAAATAAAAAAATACAACCGAATTGAAAACCTCCTCCTTTTTTGGGAAGTCGGTTAAAAACCAACTTCCACCATTGTATTCGACTAAATATATATGGTTGAAAAAACCATAGTGGTGAAAGGGTGTTTCTGAATGCAAATGCTTGATTTGTTGCTGAAAATATCAAAATCCCTATATGTATCCCTACAAAATTGGAGGAGTTCCCTCAATTCCTCACGGATTCCATAATCAATCTGACCAATCTGGAAGTATATCTATTCAAATAAAAAAAGATTTTTTCAAATCGGTTTGTAAACGACGGAGATATGAAGTAAAAAACATTTTAAAAAAATACAACCGATTGAGAACCTCCTTTTTGTGAAGTCGGTTAAAAATACTGCCTGGTAATCTTTTCCGAGTATTTGGCCTTTACGACCATCGCATTATGCCAAACTAGGGTTAGTTGTAGAGGGTACTCATTACAAAATTTGCGTATCATCATCACCAGCCTGTTTACGTCCACTGCTGGACGAAGCCTCCCCCATTGAATACAATGGGAGGATTTGCTATAGTCAACACGCTTGGTAGGCGGATTGGTGATCGCAGTTTGGTGTTAAATACTTAAGTAGATACTGCTGCCCATCCCCTAGTGCAATCCCTTAGTAAGGCTTTTACTACAACCACAGGAGAAGGAGGGGTCTGTTCTTAGGCTGGACACACCACGGCAATTTGCGTATACTGACTGCAAATTAAACAGAAAAGATCTTAGGGTAAAATTAAATTCCTAAGGCACTTGTCGCTGGCATTCAAGTGCACGGCCCGAACCCAATTTCAGCTCGCATAAATCACCTATAATAAAAACATTCCCTTTCCATTTCGCATAATGTAAGAGATATATCAAGGTATTAGCAATATGAGGGCAAAGTCGCTTTATATGTAATACTAGCATAATTTAATAGCAAAAATATTTTACAATCCAATTTCTCCAGAATGAAATATGACATTATTGCCTTTTCCACGAAATACGACTAATGGGGTCTCCGGAGAATAGACTTTTGCTGTGGCTACTAATATAGGTACCTAACAAGGGTACGGGAGAATAATTTTAGGCTCATTTCAATCAATCAAAATAACCACTATTTACACAAAACCAACACTAAAAAGCATTATCGACGGGCAGTTAATTCAAGCGGTCCGTTACACATTTTACAGCCAAATATAAAACGTTACAAGTCATTTGTTCCGAACCCGCGTTTTAGCAACTTTTAGTACTAAATTAGACTAATTAACCCCACCGAGAGTAATAACTGTTTACCAACTGCAATTACAGTTTTGGGCACAAATTATTGAATCGGTGAAGTGTGTTTTCGATTCCAGCCAATCGGTACGTATCGACATACTTTAGCGGTAACGTATTCGTCAAATATTCGTATTCTGCAGTTTTATAAAACTAGGTATATTTTTCAAACTCAACGCAAAAACAAACGTTATTACCTTTAATTTATTGAGTTGATTTCATGGTCATGTCTGACTACTTGCTATGCCAATATCATTAATTTTTATTCTTTGTTCCTAGAATAAATGAATGAGTGTTTTTTACACTTAATTACATAACAATACATATACATGACATATACATTATACATGATTAGTTGGTAACTGTTATCTTAAAATAAATACTCTCTCTCTAAGTCAGTTTAACCCCTTGTGATCGAATTACCTTAAACGCGAGATGCCAATGAGGGCATTATACCTAAACATGAGATTGGCCTAAAAAGCTGTTTAACCTAAACGTAAGATGCCAAATGAAGCAGTAGGCCTAAAATGTGAAATCTAGGTAGGTAGAACTCGTGGTACGTACTGATGGTGGTGGTTCTGGTGGTAAGTAGGTAGTTGGCACTGAAAATAACCTTTGATTAGGCTGTGGCATTAGTGGCAAACTAATCAGGTAATTAATAATTTTCGCTAGTTACGTATAGCACTGCTAAACATAGACCTCTTCCCAATAGAATGCCACAGTAATCTGCCTCCATCCACTGATCTAACGTGACCTTGACACTGTAATCTACTAATGGTACCTATCCCTCAATTTAAATTACTGGGTAAAGTTAAACCAGGTATTTGACAAATTATAAAATCCTTTCAAACCTTTATTTGGCTCTGACGCCAAGTTATTCATGAAATAAAATCATTCCAACAGCTAAAGTATAATTGCTAAAGTTTGCTAAGCAAAAAGGCTTTTAGTGGCTTCGGAAAACAGGTATAAACTACTTTTCAAAGTCTGTGTAGGCCAGAAACAACTATCCACTACTTTGCACGGATTTCGCTGTAAGAACCCAACATTTTGAATACCTATTTAAGTATGCCGTTGTTTGTGAAATAATCTGAGCCGGCAAGGGAAAGTTGGGTCGTGTTTTAGTTATAAACTGACCACTTTGTTGCTTATTTGTCCCTATACGGCTTAATGTGTATTAAATTTAAAACCTTTGTTACTTGTTTTCATAAAAATATAGGTAAGGTATCATACCTCATTTTTTTTGTATATTTGTGTAAATGACGAAACTGAGTGTGGCCCATTTGGAAGGCAATTTTCGGATTCATTTGACTTTAAATTCACAATATAATCTCATCCCAGTCATCTTTCGATTAATCATTAACCTTTGCGGTAACGCCAGCCTATTCAAAATGCAATAACTCTTAAGGCACGTTCCTAAGTACGCGCCCTGATTGGAATTGCACTGCACCCGTCAAACTGAGATAGAAAGATGAAAAGTCTCATGTGCCTGTAATTTCAACTTACATACTCTTTTACCTGGAACACAGCGATGCGAGCACTACTACTTGGCGGCAGAAATAGGTATGGTGGTACTTCCAGTATTTCCCCGAACGAACAAGAAGCTTAACTACTAGAAAAACAAATTCATTTTTGTGGTGGCCTTAGTTTTCCTAATTTGTTACACGATGCATCAATTTGTAAAGCACTGTAACCAAATCTACATGAATATCAGTCCAGAAGTGGTTTACTACTCCGGTCCATTGAGTGGATGCAGAGGCACCTTTACAAATCGCACCATGTCGTCTGGGGACCGGCCGGCAGTAACATCATCGCATTTACGAAGAAACCAGATTTCCGGTGCCTGGTCTACTACTTAGTACTAGACTTACCTACATAGCGCCCACAGACAAAACACTAAACTTTCTAGGTATTACAAGTTACGTTTCGGGATATTATGTTCCTACATAACAGAAACTAGGTACATGATCGCAAGGGCCCGCCCAATCGCGCTAGTTTTAAACGGTTCAATTACTCGAACGAAACGTTCTAAAGCGCAACAAAAAGGTTGTGGTTTAGATATGGTTTAGCTGATGAAAAAATAGTATCTCGCTGTTTTTCTGAACGATTGAATCATGGACGTTATTAAAACTCAAAACACTGTAAAAGTTGCATTTGTTTGACAGCGGAATAGGCGTGCAAAAAGAAACGTTTTTAATTTTAAACGCTGTCAAAAAGTAGTGAAAAATCGATCGATTGCTAATTAGAATAAGGAGTACTTCAGTCCTTATTCTAAGGATTGCTACCTATTTGCTTTATTACCTATCATCCAGAAAAAAAAATTCGTTGTTATTATGTTTCTTTGTATTTATTTGTTATTTTGCGTATAGCTTGTAATTGTCTATTTAGCACTATTTAGCCACTATTTACTGGATTTAAAGAAATCCCCAATCTCATTACGGGGGTCGCTAACTATAGTTTGGACACCCTTTAAGACCTTTGTGAACCAACGTTGGCCGCATCGCCACCAACAGGTGAGATTCACGTAAGGTGGTCAAACTAAGGTGATATTTAAGTATTACCCGCTGATTTTGAAACGTTGGGTGACTCATGTAACTGACAGCTATCAAAAGTAAGTAGGTACTAACACTTCATGCCAGTAAACGCCGGTAGATTTGGCGGCAACCTGTTAAAGACGGGAATACGACCTAACATCGTTTGAATTCAGGTAGGTATATATTATACTTATTGAATTGAATTCAGTTTGCGAATGCAAGATAGAGCCCAATGTAGCATGTACAGTCACGTTCATAAGTAGAGTCAGCTCTATATTTATAAAAGGCAACGTTTGTCTTTAGATTAGATTAATTTCGTGTTCTTGCATGTTAGTTCCATCTGACTTTGTATGCCTGATTACCTACCTACAGAATTTATATAACTAGGTATCTTCACCTACTTATATGTATCTTCGTTTTTTGCATGTATATCGCATATACTACCTAAATCTGTTTATTTACTAGACTCCTGGAAGAGACTAACCACCCACAATACAGGGAATCCTAGTGTGGGGGTTAGTAAATTACCTTCTGTTCTGGTTTAAAATTTTTGTTTATATTGAGTACCTAGGGTACTTACTACTTACAATAATATTAAGGTACCTATAACTTATTTACATGATTAAGTGTATGGATTCAGTGTTTTTTGGAAACAAATAAACGATTTGATTTGATTTGATTTGTCTGCATGTACAAATAACTCGAGTTACACGATGGATGGATTTAAATGCGGATTTTTTTGGTGTAGTTTGTTCATCTAGGCATGATTGACAAAATAACTATTTCACTATTATCTTGAGTTTTCATTCAGGACCAGCTAAAGTAAAATTATAAATCAAAAAACAATAGGTAATCCAATGCCATAAATCATTTTCCAATCTGTGCTATCGCCTAGGCACCCGTTTGCAAAGCACTTAACATTCAACCGGCCGGCGGGTTACTTTATAGACAAATATTTTTACGTAACAAACGAGCAGGGCAAATAAAGTGAGCCATATTTCTTCGCATTTATATTTTTTTCTCTGCCATATGCTTTGAAGTTGCCATTTAATTTAATGCAGTGTTAGTTTTCCAAAACGGCGGACGTATCAGAGGCCCAAGCACGAACATCTGTCGTTATCGAGACGCTATCGAGACGATCGTTGATGTCAAATATTAACCAATCAAATTACGAAGATTTCAAGCCACCGCAATGACATTGGCCAATATTTGATATCGTCTATCGCCTCGCTAGCGTCTCGATACCGTTAAATATTCGTGCTTACCCCCCAGACCAGATTGGATACGTGTTGGGGAACGAGCATACGAAGAATGTGATAAGAGTGAATGAAGCAGATGAGTTATGCCAGAATCGAAGCAATTGGAAATCCATTGTCTCTGGCTACCTCCGGGAAACAGCGTGTTTATGTACGTTTTTACATTTCTGCTATTTGCTTATGTACGATGGGTAGACACTTGTCTTCATATATAGGATCTTAAGAATCTTTTTATGATAGCTACGAGTATGTGAGGACTACGCATCGATTGGGCTTATTTCACTTTGTGTGCTCCAATAATTTTATAATAAAATCAGCGACATAACATCAAATATCACCTTCTGATGAAAATGATGATCAAAATCAAACCGTGAGTTGATCAAAGTGAGCCCAATTTTAATAAATATCGAGGAGTTTCGTTGTCCACCTTCCGTCTCCGTCTTTTGGACACAATAGAGTGTATCAAATAAAGATAACTCATCAGATCATTATGGTTTTGTTCCTGGAACTTGTACTTAAGAATGTAAATTTTATCTTGGTCAGACATGAGGAAGAGGTTTCAAATCGGCTTGATAGATTTAAAGCAAACAAATGAAGCTAAATAAATGTGTGAAACCTGAACTTTGTTGGAGAAGTGACAGTGAACGCACGCGAGTTCCAGATTTCCAGTCACTACGACATAGCGAATACCTTCTAAGATAGTAGAAGTAGTAGTTCATTTGATAGTAGTTTGCAAAAAAAGTTACACTCACAACAATTATCTCTATAAAAGAGTCTAATTACTAATAACTACAAAGCAACATTAAAATAATCCAACCATCAGTGAAACACACCGCAAAAATACCGTAGCACAAGCAGCCATTCAGTCATGAAACAATCATAAAAACAAAATTTCCTTGAATGAAAACTTTACTAACAGAGACGAATTAAATGAGCGCCACATGAGCACATTCGCATAGGACATTCGTTATACGGCTCTGACACTGCGACAACAATCAAATTATTATGAGCGCTGATTGGAGATGTTAGGGACACGTCAAGTTTAGCTTTAAGTAAACAGTTATACTTGTTAAACCGGTTGTTGAACTAACAAGAAATAAAACAAAAGACGAATGACCCAATGTCGATTAGTGGCTATATTCTATAACAATTAATTTTGCTTCACGTGCATAAAAATGTCATAACCAAAGCTAAGTACCAATAAATAGCCAAAGCAACTAGATAATACCAAATCTATTCAAATACGTAATTTATCGTAAAGCGTAACTTTACACACGTTATCGCTTTAAAAGTTAGGTAGGTTTTGTTAGAATAATATATTACCCGGACTTGTGGGCCAATTTTCGTTATTATAAGATTTGTCCTGGCCGCTGACTTATTGAAGAGTGTGTTATTACTGGAAGAATGCGTTAGACGAGTTGGTCGTGGAACGCAATGGTGCTGATGAGCTCACCACTTGTCACGCCTATATTATCACGACTACCCATACCCATGGTGAAGAGGCCCATTGAGGCTTTGCCTACCCTGAAAAAGGTGTATGTTTATGTATGTATGTATATATTAAATATCAAAGTCCTAATTCCAAACAAAGTCCTATGACAGAATCTTTATCAGATAATAGACGTCCACTCTGGACCATAATCACCACGCCTAACAGCCGGATTGGTGATCGCAGTATTGGTGTTAAGTAATCAAATGGATGCTGCTGCCCATTTCTTGGTGTAATGTTCTGGTCAGCTGGTTCTGGTGGAGGAGTCCTATTCATAGGGCGAGACCACCACCCCTCCGCGACCACCACGCCTAGATATAGCTTGTTATTTCTTTATCCTAATGCACAAGTACTACTGAATAGAGAGCCCTAGACTCTAGCCATTTAATGATAAATGTACAACATGCGTACCTAGTCGGTTACCGGCCAAATAAAACATTTACCTAATGTCTGAATGATATTAAAAAAAATATATGAAGATATATAGAAATGGGTTCAGTCACAAACATAGATAATCTACATGCCTGAGGGCTTAGTCGTGGCCAAGTATTTTGAGTTTGTTGTGAAAACCAGTATCACTTGCTAGCCTTTTTCTCCGATTGCCGTATCCGTCGCATTTTCGTCTCATGTAGCCGAAAAAACTAATTCGCCGATATTCGTTTTTTTTTTTATTTTCTTTGTAAATTCATAAAATTTTAATTATATGTACCTTTATGAAACATTGACTTATATATTATTAGTATCATGCAGATAAATATAACAGCTTTATCTGTTTTAAAGCATCTAATAATATTATCATACCTAATTTAGTGATTCGTCTTCATAACAAACGTTTACGACTAGACAGACGGTCACACTCGAGTTTATATACATAATCATGATTTAGAGACAGAGGGCACCACAGTTTGAATAGGTAAGACCATTATGACGTAGCCGTGCTGGACATTGTCACATCACAGTGTCACTGTGTGCCGTAGAACGTATGGCAGAGCTAGAGCTAAGCTTGGTAAATATTATGGTATGTTTAGATTCGTAGCTGGTAGCGCTAAAGATTAATAGAAAAAAGGTTGGCTCATTAATTGCACTGCATTTTACTAAAAGCAGAGGCACTATTCATAAAATAATATTTCTTTTTCCAATTCTAGCCCAATCACGTAGCATAAGAGTGAATTTTCACAAAAACGCAAACTGATTTAATTAGAGGTATATTATTAAATCTCAGTTTATATAACCTCTTGCTTCTTTATATAACAAACTCGCAACGAAGCCTTCGTGAATCTACCAGGCAATACGTGTTGATCTTGTAAAACAAGGGTGTATCAGAAGAAATTTTACAGAGATTTGGGTTTAATGAATTACTGTTGTTTACCTTTTTGACGGACGGTGTAGGTTGTACTATAGGCGAGGGTCATGCCGTGGTCGTTCAAAACGTAAAATAACTGCGTACCTAAGTGTTTCGTAATTAAATACACAAGCAACTGTTTGAAATTTTATGAAAATACCCAGCAAGGCCCTTTTTCATGAAACGTAACGGAATTAAGTATTCCAGTACTTATTGCGAGAGTTAATTCGGAAATCTGCTTAGCGAGATTATACATATACACGTTACATTCTCCACAACAGTTACCTTATGCATTTGATAAATATTTGGATTTTGATGTATGTTGTGTTTTTAAGAAGCCTTTCCAAGAGATCTACGAACTCACAATGTTAAGAACCGATTTTTTATCTAAAGGTAAGGTAGTGTTAAGTGCCCATGGGTAAGAAAATTGCGTTTTGAAAAAAGTATATTTTCCCAATGTTTTTATCTTTGGATTTTACTTGACAGTGGTTGAGCTCAATAACCATCCAATTTGCATAACCTAATTCTCCTGGCTGCTTCAAATTGCTGACAGATCTCTGTGCCCACGTCCGCCGTAATGGATGGGACGTTGGTTCCGATAAGACCGTAAACTGACAAGAATATATTTGATCATAAATGCTCAGAATATTACTATCGATATTGCCTTCTAGACGAGCGTAGATACCACGAATGTTCAGGCTATATAGTAAATAACTGCTCAGGCAAATGTTTAATCAGAATGAGATAAGGTAAGATAACTTGAATTTATGTAACATAAATTTGTGTGTAACGGCATAGGTTTCTCAGAAAATGTATTTAACTGTTTTTATTTTCTAAATAATAATTTTGATGCAATGCAAACATTTTAAACCAGTGGGACTCGATCCTGAACCTTAGTCTTGAAACATTAATCTTTTGACGTAGGAGGTTGCGGGTTTGATTCCCGCCTCGGAACAAATATTTGTACGATCTGCAGATATTTGTTCAGGGTGTTCTGGGTATTTTCTATGTATAATAAATAATATCTATCTATGTAATGTATATTGTATTAAGTATATCAGTTATCTACATAGTACCCATAAGACAAGCTCTGCTTAGCTTGGGGCTAGATAATGTTGTGTGAAATGTCCAGCATTTATTTATTATTATTATTATTATTATTATTATTAATAGTGTTTGTAGTTACAACTTGATGCAATGTGGGCTTATAAAGGGTGGCCCATCGGTTATGCTGCGGGCTTTGAATATCGTACCATTTTTTCTGTTTTTTTCTTGGTAACCCTATTTTTTTTTAAAACTGCCATCTTCTGTCATCAATGTTGTTAAAATTGGATCGCTTTACAATAAAACAACGTCCCACTATAAGTTTGGCAAAAGTTTTGCGGTGATAGCAAAAAATCGTTGAATTTTTGGGATCCATTATCCTGATTATTGAGGCCACAATTTGAAGTTGAATTATAAACCTCCTTGACAATCTGCGTGGTGCAGTAGGCAAGTAGCGAGCTCAGACACGAAAGCACCAGGTTCAATTCCCTCTGCGGGACAAATGTTTGCATGATCTGCAATTATTTGTTCCAGGACTGGATGTTGTGGAACCATGGTACTCTTAGTTCCTGATACCCACGACACAGGGAACCCTATTAGTGTGGGATCAGGACTATGTATGTTGACAAACCAGCCATTCGATATTTTACTTTGGTACCTGTTAAGTCTAACAAACCAAAAACAATTCCTGATCTGAAAACGGAAATTCAACGCGTTATTACTGAAACTGACTCAGTTTCAGTAATAACGCGTTGGATTTCCGTTCGGTTGGAAAAGTAATTACAAAAAAGGGAGTATAAAAGTCTTAGGATAAGTCTTCGAAAATTTTATCATAGATTCGGAGTATATGCCATCTTAGCCACGCCTGACAGTTGGGCGGCATTTTGTTCCATAATAATCTCAACACTTCTGATTTCAAAATCAGTATAACTTTCCTAATTTCACAATAATATATAATATAAAATTATATCTGCTAGATGGACCACTCTATATTTGCTATTCATTGAATACAAATATAATTTGTAGAATCTAAATGCAACCGGGTGTCAATAGTGGTAATTCAGGCTGTGGTCGCGCGCCACATAGCTTGCGAACCGTTCATACGGCAGTAATAACACTATCAATAGCCACTAAAATCGAAATGCTTGAATTGTGAAATGGCAACAAGGAATTTAATTACCTAGTAAATAGGATTATCAAAAACCTTTTCAGTTTCTCGTAGTCAAACAAGGAATCCTTATGGTGACTTTGTGACACGCAATCCTAAAGACTCTTTGAAGAGGCGGATGACTCGCTCCTTCATCTGCTAGGAGAGTATGGGCCACTAATACACAAATGCAGCATTAATCTGGGTACATCCTCAGCTTTAGCTTTGAGCTAAAAGAAATCACCCGTATGAAAATCCTACAGTTCCTAACAGTTGCAGGATTTAGCGGTGAACTGTAAACGCCCTTTTCCAGGGGCGATACTTATCAAGGGGATATTAAAATAGGATTATAATAGGCCTACATGACCGCAGTGAATTAAAAGCCGCAAAATGCAAATAAAAAAAAATCCCACATAGTTTTTTGGTGTAAAAATCAGTCCCACATGGCGGTAATCTCATGAGCCAAATCAAGGTTCTTTTTTTTAATAATGGTTTCTGATGGAAATCTTCTTCATTTTGTCAGTAGGATAGATTAC
The DNA here is from genome assembly GCA_951392215.1 of Epirrita christyi. NCBI lineage: Eukaryota > Metazoa > Arthropoda > Insecta > Lepidoptera > Geometridae > Epirrita > Epirrita christyi. The sequence goes on along the minus strand of OX595835.1, from coordinate 10,522,550 downwards.
TCAAATATGTCAAATCGTTAAACTCCTCGGTCAAGTCATGTTCTAGTAAAGCGATGGCAGTTTTACTAGACCACTCCTGGTCAATTTCCACCCCATCGAAAAGACACGCAATACACTTATTAAATTTCAATTCACTACTTTGTGCTCTACATAAGCTACACCAGTTAAAATGCCACCAAAATTACACGATATATTTAAAAAAAACAATAGAAATTGAAATAAAATAAATCAGAGGACCTTTCGAAAAAGCAGAAAAAGTCCCCTAGGTTATATTAACTTTGTAGTCCTTCTCAACCTTGACAGTATGACAGTGACAGCAACAAGTATTGCCCAGCTGGCAGTCCAACCGGTCTAACCAGCTCAATAACAAACTAATAGATGACAATGATCTTGTCTGTGATGGCAGACCGGTCCCAGTAGCATGGCCAATTCTGGAGAACTGGCTTCTGTTTTACAAGGTGTCTTACAATATGCATACAACGTCGTATCGGAGAGCAAGTTGTTGGTGGATAATCCGTGTCTTCCCCATCGCTCAACTCCCGCAGCGGGAATCGAACCCTCACCTCTCACATCTCAACCGGCTACTCGCCCGCCACGCCACGGAGGTCGTCAAATCCAGTAGTGAGATGTCTACCAGTTGATGATGACCTAAAAAATGGTGTGTCTGGGTACTGACACTAATTGGCGAGATGTACATAAAAAATAATTGTATCAGACAAATTAAATGGTATCTGTAACCAAACTAATGCGCTAATTACCAAACAGCTGTTTTGATAAAACGACGACGTATGCAATGAGCGCAGGTGCCGATAGTAAAATACCGATAGGTAATATGAAATACAGTTGCAGATATTTTAAAAGTGAAAGACTGGTAAGTTATAATATTTTGAGGAAGGTACACAATTCTTACTGTATGTGGAAATTTATGTAGGTACCTAGGTCTAGGTTACTTACTAAAGAACCTATACTACCTAAAATTCATGCTTCAGAAGTTTCATAAACATATTTTTTTGGATTGTATTTATGTTTATTTGGTGGTATTAAAGTATTTTTGGCAGCCTTATCTGCATAAACAATAATACATTCAAGTTAGATTTTAATAAACCCAAGTCGACTGCATCACCCAAAAACGGTCCATGATCACAAGTGAATCTGGCGTTTTTCAATTCAAACGCAGTACTAGTGATGAGCTCTCAGGTGGATGCTGCTCCCTTGGTGTAATCCCTTAGTTGACTTTTACGACAGCCACGGGATGAGACGGAGGGGTATTTCTTAGACCGGACACACCACGTCTAAAATCCCTTTTTTTAAACTTACGTGATCAGAACTCGTATTTGTTGATGACTTAAGTTTTAGGTAATTTATACACCCGTGACTATATCATTAAATATATTTATCTAAAATCGTTGCGTGACTGACTCACTGACTGACTATCAACACACAACCTAAACCGTAAGTCTTATAGAGACCTGAAATGTGGAGGTTCATTCGTTTTGTCGATGCACTATGAAAGTAATTTCCGAAATTCAACCCCATAAGGGAGTGTTGAATTTTGGATGTAAAAAACTCCTTGCAGACAAAGTCGCTATCATTCCACTAGTATGGAATAATATTTGATACAAAGATTGATTGATTTTCAGATATTCAGGTTGGTTATTTAATAAGAATTATATCTGACGTTGTCAATTTTCTTCTAACTTCAACTATTTCTGAGATAAATTAAAAAAACTACAATCAGGGAGACGTTTGAAGGGCGGAGGGGGAGTGCGTATGCGGGATCAACGGGAAATTTTCCAGATATGTTTAGGGAGATCTAAGGAACACTTTAAAAAAAAACCTTCCGCCGGAATTAGTCCTATGTTTTTGCTTAAATTTACTAAGCTAATAAGTCTGTGGATTTGCAAGACTACATATGACTACATAATTAGCAGTGGTAGGTATTTGTTTAGAGGTTAGCTGGACAATGACTTGTTGATAAATCCTACCATTTAGGTAGATACAGCGTGTCTTACTGGGTGTACGCAGAACACCCATTTAGTATACAAACCAGTGTAGTGTATTATATTCACAAACGTAAGTATGATTATTTTTTAATGCTTTTTTAATCATAATATATTAAAAGATTTGAATTATTTCAATTTCTATAATAGATAATATAGTGTTTAATAAATCAATGGGCTTTTTTAAATTAAAGTATGTTCGAATATTCGTAGGTAAATTAGAAAAATACGTAGCTCAATCATAATTTAAGGTGTCACGAACAGGTAGGTACGCAGTTTTTTTTTTCTTTAAATTTTATCCAGTATTTGCAATATGGGCAGGAAATCAGTATTCAGCGGTCAGCATTGGATTGAATGCGTCGTCGTGACCTCGTGAAAGCTTGTCTCACGCCCGAGGGAAAAATTAAATTCCTTGCTTCGGAAATCGGACGCAGCGGGAACTCACGTTGTGAACACTGTCTAAGCAATATTGTTAGCAATTACTTAGATAACTAAACTCTACAATTGATTTATAATATTATTTATTAATTTACCTTGTTTCTCGAACGCTGATACTTTCAAACTTGGAAACTGGAAAATGCAGTTTAGCAGTAACTTTAATCTAAATCTCGGTAAACAATACAATAAAAAATCAGTAGGTACTATTAGCTATTATCTATAGCATACAAGGACTTTTGAGGTGAAACTAATGTTTAATTAATTAGTATCGAATACTTAGGACTCGAGGGTTTGTAAGTTACAAATCCCAAGGGAGTCCCCGTACAAGAGTTATCCAACCAAGGGATAAACCAATTGTGCGTTCTAATCTACTAGTAACGACATCTAGTCTAAATTGAGTAAACCGTGGAACCCTATACTATGCGTGGTTCGAAAGGAGACACTTGTCTGTTTTATTTTATTCTTTTAGAGTAGTAATACTATAATCTTCTTTGCTTGCTAAGTCTGATAATTAACGTCGACCATCATCTCATTGTAATCCAGACTGCGCTTCTTATATTTTTTGCAGGCACAGTGAAGCAGCAGCTTAGCGTCTGTAAGTTGTAAGGCGCTGAACAAAATTTATGGCTTTTTCCGGAAACTCACAGCGCGCGCCTGCAGGCTTAATCTTGCCAGCACGTGACGTCGGCGACGTCCGTTGCTATGATATAAATAAAGTGTTTGGTAAGTGTACAAATGTCTTTTTAGGGTTCCGTACCTCGACAGAAAAAAAGGGACCCTTATAGGATAACTTTGTTGTCCGTCTGTCTGTTTGTCTGTTTGGAAAGACCCTTTTCCTCAGGAACGGCTATACTTATCAACTTGAACCAAATTAATAGGTCTGTGAGTTTATAGTGCCGTAAAAAATCAAGCTTCTAATTTGATGGCAATTAATGTCTACTTTTTGTATGGAAATCATATAAATGAAAAACCTGTAGGGTCCTATGACCTCACAATTCTGAAATTTGAAATCCCATCATTCCAAATTTCAGAATTGTGACGCTTTGTGCCACAAATCACAAATGAAGATTGAGGAGGTTCAACTTTTTACCCCTAAAATGGGCTGGTATATAGTAGGAAAAGACCCAGGCGATTTCGAAATAATTTACGGATCGGGACCCTCACTTGCACTTGCCCCACTGTCTAAACTCTACCTAAACAAATTCGATGAGAAGTATGCTGAACAGCGACTGTGAAAAAACCTTTCCATAAAAATCTTTACATCTATTTATAGTAGTACTAAATAATGGACAGTTCAATTATTTTATTATTTATTATCATCATCATCAGCCTCTAAAAGTCCACTGCTGAACGGTCTAAATCCGCCTCCATCCACCGACTTCCTGCAACGTTTATAATGTCTTTAGAGTTCAGTCCATCGAGAAAAGGGTCTCCCTCTAATGCGTCGTCTGGTTTCTGGTCGCCACTCGAGAACCTTTATTTATTATTAGTGGTTGGTTATATAGCAATTATTAAGTAGTGTACCCATCTAGATTCATAGATCTGTGCTAACAATATCTCTATTGACAAATTATGAAGTAGTGTTGTTTACTTAGTGAGGCGTTATCTACACCCATTGAATTATCGAGTACAACTGTACAGTGTGCAACCAGTGATGCTACAACAGCTCCTTTATTGCTTCGTTAATTCCGAGAAAAACAATAATTTCCGAGATCAATTGCGACGCGAGGAACATCGTAGCGTATTTAGGTATAAGTAAAAGATTTAGCTCCGTAGAATAGACCCTCCATCTCCTCCTATGGATGTCGTAAAATCTGACTAAGGGATTATACCAGAGGATGGGCAGAAGCATCCACCTGAGTACTCAACATGAATACTGCGATCACCAATCCGCCTGCCAAGCGTAGTGATTACGGCAATTCCCCCCATTGTATTTTATAGGGGAGGCCTAGTCCAGCAGAGGACGCCTAAAGGCGGCTGATGATGATGATGAAACGATTCACTTCCATTCTCAGAACTCAGTAATATAATTCGATAGATTCTATTTCAGTGCACCGCGTCACTTTTGATCCATTTTCCATAATTTATTCTGTCTAGCTGAAACAGATCTTTTTTTCAATTCTTTCTAATAATACCCAGTGATTCTCGGTAGACGTGGAGGTTCAGGGTTTCATTCTATACATAGCCATTTCTTATCTATTTCGTTCGTTTTTCGCAATAAAATAAAGGAAGGTCATTCACTGCCTCAGAGGTCGTCGTCAAGGGCTTCCAACGTTTGTGCTCTGTGGCCCTCATCTGAGTTTTTTGCAGCTACTTTCACTCTCAATCGTGAGCGTGGTTTACAGGTTTTTGTATAGACAAAATGAATTACCGAAACAGTCCGCTCTAGAGGGGTTGTTTCATCAGTCTCCTCCTGTGATGTCGTAAAAGCCGACTAAAGGATCCACCAACTGGCAAAACCATCGACCTGAAAACACAACACTAATACTGCAATTACCAAATCGCCTGCCAAGAGTGGTGATTATGGCAAATCTCCCCATTGCATTAATTGAAAGAAAAATATTTATCTCTGTCAACAATTATTGCCGAGTGGTACAGATTAAAAACAAGTGACATACATTAACAAAGACAAACAAAGAAAAAAAAACTACATAAAGCATTCAATCACACTATTATTATAATATGCGAAAGTTTGCAAGTATGTTTGTTACTCCTTAACGGCTGAACGGATTTGAGTGAAATTTGGGATAGAGATACATAGGCTACTTTTTATCATCATCAATTTTTTAATTGTTCGCGCGGGTGAAACCGAGGGGCGCAGCTAATACTAAATATGTAAAAAATTGTGTGCCAATTTCTATACAAAAAGCACGTCAATCATCACGAGTGGGAGTAAAAGCAGCGACGCAAAACTCAGACTAAGGCCACAGAACACAAAATAATGTAGGTATGTTCTTGTGACGCACGTTTCATCGGACAAAAAATAAAAATAACGAAGATTTGTGTTCTTGACCCATAGAAAATAAACAAGGTTCAGTTAGGTTATTACATTAGTGCTCAAAGTCTGTACCACAGACGTTTTCTAATGATTTCAATGGACCAGTCGAACTAATTTTTTTACCATACTAAGTACGAATATTTCCGAAGTTGTGAGGCAAGTGACTTTTCGAATGTTTGTTACCAAGAATACTGGCCATCTACAATGTAGTACGAGATCCATCCTCAGAAATATTTCAATCATCTGAATTTTGATTAACAATTGTAAAACTTAAAAGTATAATGTACAAGATCAAATTAGATTGCCTACTCAAAATAGTTGCCGCACTTTCCAGTAACCAGGGTTCAACTTTTGTTACGTGGCTGCCAGGATATGCCAGTTTTTGAGTGGGCAATCTTGTTTCATCGTGCTAAGAATTCTTTTAGATTTCATTTATAAAAATATCTGATCAAAATCCAAATGACTGTAAACATTTCTTAGAACAAGATCTTTGACCAATGGGTTTTACGATCCGACCTCCTGTCAGTTTAGACTGATCGTAAATTGTGCTGTTTGCAGAGGAGAGACTTGATCACCGTGTGATTGTAATTTTATATTTACTGGACGTCTTGATCAAATGGAATGAGTTTGTGTTTCCCACGAAGAATTTAAGAATTGCTGCGAATAGTTCCAGTGAAGTTTTGAAAACAAAACCTGTACTATTGTCTCAATAATTGCTCTTCCAATTACACTGAGGTTTTTTAGACCGCAGTGCTTATATAGTGTGTGTACTTATATACCCGTGGTGCGTCCTAATAATATACCCCTCCGTTACAATTTTAATTACTAATTTTATCATCTACATCAGTACCCACATTTCATAAAAGCGTCTTTTATTTTTAATTTTTCAACAAAACTTATTAATTTTTACAATTTTTCAGTTGTGTTCTCTGTTGGTTTTTATGTATTTTTAACCGACTTCCCAAAAAGGAGGAGGTTCTCAATTCGGTTGTCTTTTTTTTTTTTTTTTTTTTTAATGTTTGTTACCGCATATCTCCGGCGTTTATGAACCGATTTGGAAAATTCTTTTTTTATTTGAATAGATATACTTCCAGATTGGTCCCATTTTTTTCAAAATCCAGTTCTGATGATGGGATCCATGAGGAATTGAGGGAACTCCTCAAATATTGTAGGCATACATATGGCGATTTTGATATTTTCAGCAACAAACCAAGCATTTGCATTCAGAAAGTCCTAAATCCTAATAATCCAAAATCTAATAATCTAATAATTAATTATAATCCTTTCACCACTATGGTTCTTTCAACAGTTTTTTTTCATCCAAAATTATTTAGTCGAATACAATGGCGGAAGTCGGTTTTTTAAATGAAAAGTTATTACAACCTAACTTGTTACAGCACTGAACTTGTCAGGTTCACTGAAAACATACATATTTGTGGATTATGCAAAGTAGGTACCTATAGTACTAAGTACATCCTGTTAAGACTAAGGTTGCATAAGAAATCTCTACTCAAGTGTTTAAGCCGGCTAAAAACCCGCGGTTTCGGCTTTTCACTTACCTATAAGACATTTTTTTACATTTTATTTGAGTATATTTACCGGAACAAGCAGATGGCCCCCTGATTTAAACCGCTAACCTCTTGACTATAACAATGCATTACCTCACAGGCCACGCCCATCTAGGACGTGGCACTGCACTGTGCCCATCACCCTGAGCCATAAAGAGGAAAAGTCTCATGTGCCTGTAATGTCAGCGGCTCCGTTCAAACCAGAACACAGCAATGCGACTATGAAATTAAATCAAAATACCCATTATAGAATAAAAATAATTTCAATTTAAAATCAAAATAGCCATCTAGTTTTTGTACCCATTTTTGTTATATTAGTGTTGTTTGTGTGTTTGGGGTTTATCCAAGATTGTTGTACGAAACACTTTAACGCGAACCACTTTCACGAAACAAATATTTTGCGTCCGGTTTATTCGACAAAATTGCAGATTTTCCAGCTCTTCCTTTTGCTTATGGCAATCTCAATTGGAAATGTGCGAACCGTCTGCACTCCGAGTCGTAACACAATTGCTGCTATTGTTTGCAGCTCCCGGCTGAATTTCTTCTAGGTATAACAGAACACTAAACAACATAGAATAAAGGTCCGTGTAAAACCTACTAACTCTTGGTAACTAGGCTTATTTTTTTGGTATGAGCACCACATTAGATGACAGACATTTCTGAACTTTACCGTTTTCGCAGCCAAACAAAGTCATCGTTTGGGACAACTTACTTAGTTAGGCCGATGAAAAAATACAGTATCAGTTTACTTTTCGTAGTAGGTAATCACTCGTTAAAGTTTTCAAGCTGGAAATGAAACATTCGATTATTTCGGTCGGCCTGTATTTATATTGTCTATTGAACCAAATTTATTAATTTAGGCGGTCACAGGGCAGTAACTGTCTTTTGTATAAATGCTACTTGTGGATTGAATTTGATTATAGCTTCAAAGCGTATTCTGTAACGCCTGGATAAACTGCTTCGTCTCATTATTATATCAATTGTTAATAATTATTTCGTCTATCTTTATACCAACATTCATCACGTTATTTAAATCTTGTTTAAGTAAATACATACAATAACGTAACTTTAAACGTAGTTACCAGCTGTTTGAAGTTACAGTTACGTTTGTTTCAGTCAAATTCCGTGGCCTAAGAATAGACCCCTCCATCTCCTCTTGTGGATGTCGTAAAGGATTATTAGGGGATGGGCAGCAGCATCTAACTGAGTACACAACACCAATACTGCGATCATCAATCCGCCTACCAAGCGTGGTTATTACCATCCAGCAGTGGACGTCTTAAGGTTGTTGATGATGACGATGAAGTCAAATTCTTAATGTTTAACAATAAGGAACTTATAAACTGCCATGATCTGCTTTCAGCCTTGTGCTTCAATTCTTGTAGTAGTTAGCGGAAGTTAGTGAGAGTAGTCTTGAATTCACGCAAGTGGTTTGTTCCAGAGAGAAAACTTAGTCTAACTTGGGTAGTTTCTAGGTAGTTGACTTAGAGGCCTGTGTTGAATTTTCCCATAAACTTGAATGGAAGTTATTTGACGCAACGTCTGCCTTCATCATATTATAATATTTTGTCCTAACAAAGAATTTTGTGTCCAATCTAAGGGAAGGAAAAAACTTACTTATGTAACAACCATAGGTATTTCTTCCAAAAAAAACTCGAACCATAGGCCACAGACAAACAGACAGGCAGACAAACACTATGGCCTCAAATACCCCTCATTTTAGTCGGGGTTTAAAAATATTTTGCAACAAAACTGTACTATGAACGTGTTTTTGTGTTCAGAGTTACTTCACTGACTATAAACATGTAGTTTCATGGACGTAAATGCTCGCGGTCATTGCCCAGTTTTAGTTGAAAATAGTGGTTTTTAATTTATTACTGCCATTAGGTTGTGTATTTCTACTTAACTTTGTGAAAACTACTAACGGTAGGTTAACATTTAGTATATTCTGAGACCGCTAACAAGTTTCGCAAGCGGTACCTTTTATAATAATTGAATTAGTTTGTTAGGAATGGGCTAACGGTCCACAACTAATGATTTAATTTAAAGTTGGCCACTTTTTAAGTCTAAAAAACACATTTTTAAATTCTAATAGGTTCTGAGTGGTATTTTTTTATTCACATATAGTTAACAGTTTACCTACCTACTATAGATGAATTGCATTGCGATGCTAAAAATGTTAAGGCGTTTTAACGAGCTACAGAAAGTTTCGTAAACCGACGTGGCTTATCGTTTTAATTTTAGCAGCTGAATGTATAAGTAGAAGTTTTATTAAAACGAGCTCAATTAAAATATTTGCTCTGCTGTGATAGGCACACAGACCGTTGCCGCTGCTTCCCAGCTGGCGTCAGGTGGGCCTAAGCAAAATGTAAATAGGCCTGATTATTCCCTCTCGACATTTTGTATTCGACCGAGTCAGCGGGATAAAAGGGGACCTCATTTTATGCTTAATTTCACTTCTTTCTGGGCTTTGACAAGTAACAGCCGGCTGTGAACACTTAAATGAAACAATCTAAAGCTTGAATGAAACAACTTACGGGTGTCATTATTATTTTAACATACAGTTGAAAGAGCGATTGTTACATTAACCTACAACACGGCATTTCCACCGATCAAGGACCAGTAAATAATTGATTATTAGGTACGTTGTAGAATGTTACTGTAAGTCTCACAAACGAAGTACTCGTTATTTGAACATGGCTTTGAATAATTAATAAAATATGCAGGTACATTTAGTAACAGAAGTATATTGCATAATAAATAGAAATAATGGACTTGGGTTTAAGAAATCCTTCAAAAGGTTTTATAAATTCTTAGAAAAATCTGTGTCTGATTAAGTTAAGTACTTAGTGTTCTAGTGAGACTGATTCATAATAAAATGTATGGTAAAGCACTGTCTTCGTAAGATAAATAGTGTATACGAATGTTACATTGAAATAAATAATAAATATAATAAATAAATGCTGGACATTTCACACAACATTATCTAGCACCAAGATAAGCTTGTGTTATGCGTACTAGATAACTGATATACTTAATACAATACATTACATAGATAGATATTTTTTATGATACATAGAAAATACCCAGAACACCCTGAACAAATATCTGCAGACCGTACAAATATTTGTTCTGAGGCTGAAGTCTTGAAAAGTGTCCCCCCTATAATTTTTCATTTATGGGGTGGAAAATTCTGAAAAATGCTTTGCATAAACTTGTAAATACTTTCAACGAAAATCAGTTTGCATAAGATGCTATGCGCAATCGAATGGAGAATATTAATAATCTGCGAATCTAAAAACTAAATATTTGCATAATATGTTGTGTAGTTTCTTAGATATTGGCTATGGAACCCAAAAAAAATCTTCACATAGGTATTTTTAAACATGGTATAGTTGTTACAGTATAGACTCAAATAAAAAAAGCTTACAAGACCACATTTTATTTAGTTCACTTTTACTTCACGGCGCTCATGGCGACGTAGATGCGGTAGGCACAACGAAGCATCTAAAAAATAACCACGGATGCAGCTGTAATTGGTGGCTTCCACCGTACCGTCGTCGCCCGTATACCTTGACTTTTACAGAAAACAACTAGCTTTTCTTCGAAAAATTTACAGAAATGTTGTGTGGCTTTTGTGACGTAATTTTCTAATTTGTTTCTATTTCATTCGGTACAGCATTTATCGTCATCAAAATTGGGTTGAAGGTGATTTTGAATACTTACTTATGTTCTAATAAGTAAGTATTCAAAATCAATAAAATGCTTTTACATGGCTAGCTCGCCGCAAACACTATTCGAGAAAGGTTGACGAAGTCTGATAAATCAGAATATTGTTCAACATGACAGCGGCCCCGTCTCCGGCCAGGACCTAAACCGCAAGAAAATCCCCGAGAACAAATCGCCAACCAATCTTTTCACTATATACAGGCCTTGAAAAGTGCTTAAGTCTTGCTTTAGTTCACTCGGTAAATCTTTCAGGGGTTATAAAGATTTTGTTTCTACAATATCATTTAAAATTATTAAAAACCTTTTATTTGGACATCTCTCGTGATCGCAGGTGCTACGGATTGATACAAAATCTAGTCTAGACTTAGGGGCTCTCATACTGATCGTTGAACTTTTGGGATGATTACGTTTCAACTCTTTAATTTATTTCTTCTTCATTGTTTCAAAACAAAAGTTAATTTCGCTCCTAGATATGTCTTATAAAATTTTATTTATAAAATTTGATGAAGATCTGGCTTGAAGAATTTAAATAGAATCGAAACTAGAGCCACTCGGAACGCATGAAAGAAACGCAGTTACGTTTAAATTTTCAAACGACAAGTAAAAACTATAAATACTAAATATTTACGACAATAAGTTTTATAGATAAAAGCAGCAAAAAATACAATCAATAGGTACCTGTTAAAATTCTGTTAGAGTTTAGATATTTATTTTATTTGATTTTCTTAGGAAAACAAACAGTACTTAAAAATTAAATGTAATAACTCTCCTAAAAATTCAGCATTTGATTTTTTATTTAATTTTGGCCAAGAGTAGAGTAGAGTCAATTTTACTCTGTGCAATCTTGCTCAAGAAGACAATATCCACAATTTGACTTCTCTTTTGTAGTCTTTTTTATATATTATTATATATTTATGGTCTGGTTTGGTAATCAACCCATATTTATAAACCATAATTATAACGATGGTAATTTTGCAATTTAATATTTTACTAAAACTTGAAGGTTGTTTCTAGTCAGCTCTTTTCATTTCTGTTGAAAGCATCAAGGAATGTGTTTCAAAAGATGCACCTTTCATAATATCTCCGTTTCAATTTCGCAGCGCAATTTATATGCACTTTGTAGCAGTGGCCGCTCAAAAGCACCTCACCGCAGCGTTTATTCGAGAAGAGTGCTGCTGTTAAACGCCGTTTTTTCAGCTGAAGAAGAATCTTGATGACGGCGTTCATAGTTAATGAGCAGCCAGTATCCGGCTAGTGTTACTGCACAAATTGCCCGCTCTTTAGAGGCTCGCCGTTTGCCAACTCGACTGGGGCCGGTCTATCGTGAAAGAAGTTCCAACCGTGCATTATTGTTTACCGCCGGAATGACTTCCTTTTGCCGTTGCAATAACGAACGTTTGCATGCTGTTGCCTTCTGCAAATATATCTCTTTTCTGCGTGATGCGAACATTATGTGCTCATCATGTGAAGAGCTCTACATCAATAGGCCGTTTTGTGTAGCCAAGTAGCTTGAGAATCTGAATAGAACAAGAGGGTATCTGTTTGAGAATATTTATGAACACTTTTGATATAATGTTTGACTGGGAGTCATTATGATGTAGGTAACTACCTAGTGTAGTTTTTGTATGGTATGCAAAAGGATTTGAAAGTGTTGATATTCAATCGTTTTACAAATATCTGTCTATCTGTCTGTCTGTCTGGCGTGAAATCATACTAATTGATTATGACCTACTTCCCAAAGTCATACTTTCCTATTAAGACCTAGCTGACAGAGCTGAAGATTTATATACTCTTCCGATGCAATATTATCAACCAGCTGATCTGATGGTGGAGACGGAAGGTAGATCACGGAATCGGTGGTTAGCTTAACCGTGTTTAGGCTCATTATGACTAGATTGCGGTTCTAATTACTTATTAATTATAACCAAGAATAATTAATTTTATAATCCAGAACTCATTTCCAAACCATTTTTCTACTTTGTCCAAATGAAATTCTACCAGTAGTGTAAAGTATGTGTATAGTTGATCAAAATATAATTTTCACACCACCTGCTCGACAATGTCCAATTACATATCATACAACCTCAACGTAAAGTAAAGCATTGTCTCTCTAGGGATATAAAGTTGTTTGAAACTCCCTAGGGATTAAAGTGATTTGAATTTGGAACGTCAAATTCGTGTGGAAACTCGTGGAAAACTCCAAGTAAAAAAATGCCCATATGGGTAGAGGTTTGTTCGAAAATCGAACTGGCCACCAAAAGCAGAACTCAGAAAAAAAAGAAATAGGCGCGATTTTAAAGAATGTGAAACAAAAGAGATGTTAGGTTGGTGCTGTGTTTTTCAGTGAAATTTATTGCAATATTCTAGTAATATATAATTATGTCAATGGTAATATTAGTGTTAACAAAAAATGTCGAGCGATAATTCTACTCTAGAGTTCATCAAAACAGACCATACTTATTTTATGGAGCCTTGCCTTTTATTGTCTCGCAGTAGGTGTGAAAAGTAGAGTATGCTCCTCTGGAATAAAGCCTGTCTTCGTCTTGGGCAGCTTGAACCCCTCGCTTCACTCAGGACTCTATATAACTCCCTCGCTACACTCGGGAGTTAACTTTAGAGTCCCTCGTTACACTCAGGGTTCAATATGCCGCCCGCGACATAAGACACTGCTTTATTCCCTTAGTGCATAATCTACTATTATTTTATTATCATCATCATCATCACCAGCCTTTAAAAGTCCACTGCTGGGCATAGGCCCCCATAGAATGCCACGACAAATGGTCTTGAGCCGCCTCCATCCACCGACTTCCTGCTACTTTTCTAATGACTTTAGTCCATCAAGTGGAAGGCCTTCCTCTACTGCATCTTCCGGTTTATGGTTGCGACTCGAGCACCTTTATTTCCCAACGATTATCAGTTCTGCAAACTATATAACCGCCCATTGCTATACTTCAACCTGCTTATTCTGAAAGCTATGTCCGTTATCTTGGTTCTTCAACGGATTTCCTCCTTTCGGATTCTATCATGGAGTGAAACTCCTAGCATAGCTATCTCCATAGCCCGCTGCGTGACTTTGAGCCGGTCTATATGGATTATTAGTTAAGCGCCCACGTCTCAGTGCCATTAGTCGTCAATGGCAACACGCATTGATTTTAGACTTTCGTCTTGAGGCTCTGTGGTATCCGAGAAGATAATATGGCGTTGTTTCCTGAACGCTGCCCATCCGAATTGGATTCGTCGGTTGACCTCTTTGTCGAAGCTGGACCTTCCTGGTTGAATCGTCTAGCCCAAATAGACATAACGGTCAACAACTTTGACAATATCGTTCCCAACGTATACTGGCATAGGTGCGACATGGGCATTTTGTACTTGTACTTGTTCATTTTAAGATCCACCTGTTGGAAGACGGTATTGAGGTCTCTGAGCATTGTGCGGTCTTCCAGCGATTCTGCCATGATGATTATGTCATCGGTTTATCGAAAATGATTGATGTATTCGCCATTGATGTCGATGTCATATCGGATAGTTTCGGAGATATAACATCTCCCTATCTCACCCCTTTCTGCAATTGGGTAGGATCCGTGCACTTATCAATACTAAAATACATACTAAACTACTAAACTGGCCTTCTCATAGACGTCGTGACTTTCAACATTTGTCAAGGCGTGGTTAATTTGATAAATTTGACACAATTTGGTGCATGTGACACATTTTTGGTCACAATTTATTCAAAACTAGGTAATATTATTTTCATCGTCTATTTGGTTACAGCATTTGGTATTAGTGTACTGTATGGGGACTTATGTTTCATAATATACACATGAATATCATAAATGTTTTTATAAATTTATCATTTTTACTTATTTGAAATTTTTATAATAATTGCTTTATATACTTTACATACTGAAATCTATATCCAAATAAATATGCTATCTTCAAATAGCCAGCATAGAGTAAATACAAAAATAAAACTACTATTGAATTCATGCCAAGTGTTTTAAACTGACACATAGATTGGTATCTGAAAAATATTGAAACGTCTCATTTTTTTAATCCCTGAAAAAAATATAGTTTAAATATAGTTTAAGAACTGAGACATTTTTACATCTGGAACCTTCAGTTTGAGCTCAAAATGTTAATTTTCAAATTAAGACGACACGACATATGACTTCCGCAGACTTCAGGGTCTGATGATGACAGCTCAGAATGAATAGCGAGCAAAGATGTGTTTACATAAGTGTTTCGTTTTATAAATTTTAATGGAACACTGAAAATAGCTTTTTTACATTTTTACAATATTAACTTGTTAGCCACGATAGAACGCAGTGTTAGCGTAAACCTTCAATAAAGGTTCTAAGATAGGTTTTATCGCTGAAGGCGCTGCAATCGATAAAGTGAAGTGTGGGTAGTGAAAGAAAACAATGTTTTTACCGTCCTAGATAAACTCTCAGTAGTTATGTTTCAATTACATTATTACTCACTAGAGAAAAACATTGCATTCAAATGAATCTGAATCTAAAAACCGTATAAGACCTAGGGGGTAATTATGAATTGTAATTAACACAAATTCAACTGAAAAATCATTGTTCTTACAGCGAAATAGTTGTACGCCAATATTGAAATTATTTTCTTGTTTTTTTTTTGTAGTTTTCTGTAATTAGCAATTGAAAATTGTGGGTTTTGTTTAAGTTTTCGTCAAAGTTTACATTAGTAATTTTACATTCAGTACTTAATTACAAATTAACCTTCACTGCCTGAAAATAAATACAAAACAGTTTTATCTAACCATGAACATTTAAAAAAACTATTGATTAGTATTTATGTAAGGCCTATTCTACATACTATATGGACGTGAATGTGTGTAACAAGCGGCCGCGCGTCCGGCACACTCGTACCGTGTTGAATAATTCTCGCTCCCATATTTTCAAACTGCATCAATTGTGTGCCCGCCCATACAAATTTCTTCCATCGTCATATTTCGACGTACGGTGATTAATGGTTTTTCTATTATGGCAATTGAACGCAGTGCGCATGCGACGAACTGTATTATTTAAAAGACGCTAAACGAGATCACACGGGTTCGTGCAAGTCTTTTTAGTCTGTCAGTAGTCTGCGTTAGAAATAATGTGTTAACCTTGATTTGTATTTATTTGCTTTGTTTTTGATACTTTCGCTACGCACGGCACACACCTCACAGTCGTTGGTCGATCGGTCACATTTATTGAATGAAATAGTTGAGTGCGCTGAAACGCCGGAAGATGACCAACTACGTTTGTGAAACTGGTGAGTTTATTAATTCTTGATGATGGGAAATTATATTAATTGATAGGAATTTGCATGAAACGAATTTTAAAATAGTTTATAGGTTTTTTTTAGCTCTGCCAAATGCACGAAACTAATGCATAAGGTTGAAGATATACCATGCGGCTGCAGTGTTTTGATACTTGTTTTTAACTTCGGTGTAGTCTGGTTTAATTATTTAAAGTCACCCATGCATGTACTTTTAATCATTCATAAAAAATATAAGAAATGCTAAAAATTACTCCTATATCTGTTTGACATAATCACAAAGTAATGAATTACATTGCTTAACTTTTGTCAAACTTTTATAAGTAAGCCCAGTATTTTTCACAATAATAATTAGTGGCAAGTCGTGTTTGGTTATAAATGTGTTGTAAAATACCCATCAAGCCCTCGCATTTGATATCAAACTGTGATGAGAAAATCATATTGAATTGAATGTGATATCAATAGCTTATGACATGCGAAGCATCCAGTCTCAGCATATATAGGATACCTTTTAGTTAGTAAAAATACGACAAGTTACAACAATATGAGCATACATATTTAGACTTAATAATCTCTTAACCCACCTTGCTTTGCCGTAGTCGGGTAAAAATAATGTAATTTTGAGGTGTTTATTTAGAAATAACATGACTGACGAACCCATTATTTATATTATTAAACTATACATTAATTTTCATGATTGAAAGATTATTTCCATTTCACGAATTTTTTTATCAAAATGTAGCAGCATTTTATTGAAAAGTGATAAAGTTGATTATTTAATTGAACCAAGAACTTTCATACATGTAATTAACAAATTCGAGGAAGTGCAAGTAGCACTCGAGCCCTGCGGCTCCAGTATCGTTATTTTGGTCTAACTTTATTTTACCAAGCCAAATTATTTACTTATTGAGCATTTATGTAGAGAATTTTCCGTACAAATTTTTCTCTCACGTTAAAAGAATAAAAAGTAAGTTCTTTAATTTTATACTTTTTCTGACATAATGCTCAAATTTAGCGTGTCAAATTTCAGCATTTTGGGTTAACTGGAAGTTTCCTTAGATTTTATTCGTTCAGGTCATTTCAGTACAAACATTTGTCAACAATGAATTGAGCTTGATTTTGAAACAACACTAAGTAATTGGTATGGATACAAATTTGATTATTTGGTTGAAATTTTAACGTTTAGCTTTTTCTAAGAAAAGGGTCTTGCTTGACAGACAATAGAAGGACAGCAAAGTGTTCTTCAAGGGTTCCATTTTCTCCTTCTAAGAAATGGAACCCTACAAACATAAATTATCTGTACGCGACGGTGTCGGCCATAAATTTATTATTCGCATGAAAAGCGATCGTGGAAAAGAAATAGGGGTTTTGCGGTTCATCCCAGTTTATGTTAAAACTAACGATACTCAACCACGTGCAGACTACAGCTTGCGAAATGAGATAAAGCAACCATCCACGCACTTATCGTAGAACTTTATTGTATGTATATTTTATTCTACTTAATATAAATTCAGCGAGCTATATGACCTGCCCATTGCCACTTCAACTTGCTTATTCTGAGAGCTATGTCCGTGATTTTGGTTCTTATACGGATTTCCTCTTTTCCGTTGGGGAATAAAGCTTCCTGAGTGGCGACCACAAGCCAGACGACGCAGAAGAGGATGTAGACCCTCCTGTCGATGGACTAAAGACATTATAAACGTCGCAGGAAGTATTTTTTCTCCAAATGTTCAAAAAACGGAGGAGGTTCTCAATTCGGTTGCATTTTTCGTTTTAAAGATTTAAAAGAAAATACGCGAAATTTTACTTTTCACTCTTCAGCTTTGTAGTTTGGAGATAGTGGGAAGGGGGAGCCCTTCCCACTATCTCCAAACTACAAAGCTTATTCTTTTTTTTTATATAAAAAAACGATATTTGATATTTTACTCATAGGTTTTAGGAAAATCTAAATGAAAATCCTAAGTCCTTAAATTCCCACGGGAAACAGAAAATATTCGTAAAGAGAAAATGCGTACAAAATGTGTTGATTGACTAATAAGTTTTATTAGTCTATACAGTGGTTACTACGGTAGTCATGGTACGGAACCCTCTTCACGCGAGTCTGACTTGCACTTGACCGGGTTTTTTATTTTTATATTCCTTATTACACGTTTACTGAAATGGCAGACAATTTCAGACATGTAATATCGGTAGATACTTATACTTACCCTCTTTTCATAATCAATTTTTAATTTTTAAACCTTTGATAGCTAAAATAGCTATCAAATATGTTATGCCATATATGATTTTACATCAGAGAGAACAAAACAAAAGTTAAAAAATTATAATGAATAAGGGGGTAAGTAGTTATTTTCTAGATTTACCTTTTCATGTCAACATTTCACATTTCACCTAAATTATTTTAAAGTATTTTAGGTACTGAATTTTGTTAAAAAATATCAAAGTATTTTTAACAAAGCAAAATTTACTCTATGTGAGCTATGATTTTATCAATAACTAGGTGTGCAATGTATGGTCATTCGGGACCATACATTGCACACAGAAATAATTTTGTAAAAAAAGACAGAAATTACATCAATATCTAGAAGATCTAGAAGATCTCAAGAGTTATTTTTGTCAATTTAATAGTTCAAATGAGTAGGTTTGTTTGCTGTGTCAAAATACAAATTAGCAGAACTAGAATAAAATATGAAGTAGTTGCTACTTGACTTCAAGTTTTTTCTTGAAAATACTTAAATGGAATACCACTTCATAGTAATTCATATATTCACTTAAGGTACATAACATACACAGATAAGATAATACAAAATCCTGATAAAGATTCCCTCTGTCTTGGTATCAGGAACTACGAGTACCATGTTACCACAACACCCAGACCCATAACAAATATTTTAGATCATGCAAACATTTGTCCCGCAGCGGGAATCGAAACCGGTGCTCCCATGTTCCAGCCGGCTACTCGCCCACAAATGAACAATAAATCATTCCTTAACTTGTATGTATGCAATGATGTAGATAGTCAAACACGTCATTGTATAGTCTCCTCAAGACTTCAGGAATATTCCTGACTTTACTAACTACTTACAACCACAGACCCAGTTCAGCCAACAAATTGCCCTAATTGATACACCTGTATGTACACTAATGATCAAAATTATCCAATAAGCATAAAGTTTTGCGTCCAGCGTGCCCGCACATACCAACATAATAATAAAGACTATTAAAATTATTTACGGAGCTCTTAACTGGCCATAACAATAATAACAGGCCATAAACCACTTTTGTTACACGATTACGGTGCGGTTCCACGTTTGGAAAACAAGATTTTTTCCAACAACGCTCCGGGTTTGCAGTTTACCCTTGATGACTCGTACTGCAAAATAGTACCTACCTGCCTACTTGAGTAATTAATACTTATCATATGTAATCATTGTTAAACAACGTGTAAACGGATAACGTATTTTGTTGCATAAACAATAAAATACTTCTAATACGTAAATCGATTGTTAGTGATGACAAATGCTGACAAAAAAGAAAAAAGAAATTAGGCACTTATTGACTTACTCACAATGTTTTTCTTCTGTTTCAGATATTAACTTCCGAAAAAACCTTACGAGATTAGATATCAGCCCCTCAAAAACGTGAGTAAGTATATGTACATTTTGCAGCGACATAAAGACCAAAGAGAAGGTACAAATAGCTTATTGTCATGTGTTTCTTTCAACAGGCAGCAACATGAGAAACAGGAAACCAATATATTCCTTAGGAAGTTGTTGCTAGCAATACCCTCTGTTTCCGAATTGAGACAATACATTGGAGTCTTGCTATGCGGTGAGTGTACAATGCTTTGATAACAATACGATACAATGGCACGCATACGAACTCGTCTGGTAAATATGAATGATGATTTTCATTAAATATTGTGATAATAACAAAAGTTCGTTTATTGAGGGTACAATAACTTTTCAGTTGTATGATTTCCCTGTCGAGTACTAGTTAGTTACTAGTAGTAGAGTAGAGTACTATTTCAACGGATTATTGCGATGTTTCATTTGTTTACTATACTTACAAGTTTGAAAACAATTAAACATACTGGGTACTGTTTACCAACACATGAATCGGCGCTAAACAGTATACTGTATATCAAGAAGGGTGATAACACCCTAGGTATTAGAGAATTATAGACCCATTTCGCTGCTAAGCCATAAGCTAGTTTCGAGTGTAGTTTCCAATCGTTTCGCACGTAGTTTCGACGACTTCCAGCTTCCCGAACAAGCTATGTTCAGAAAAGGCTGTACTTCCGTAGACTTAACCCACACGCTCATGCTGATTTTACGTGAAGGCCAAAGAGTATATCACCCCGTTACCCCTCGGACTCACAGTCTCGACCCCGAAATGCTCAAATATGGCATATTTGCGCCTTTTGAGATCCTCAGCCAAATCGGCCGCTGCACTGGCCCTAACTGATGTCCAGCAGGATAGATAAGATAGCGTTAAGTAATTAATCAATTCAATCTCAATTGTACATTAAGGTCTTAAAAATTGCTTCTATTTTTAGGACTGACCCTATGGTGCACATCATGGTTCGTTTTCAAAGACGCGGTACTACCCGGAGGGTTTCTCTTTAACATGACTGGGGTCGTCCTCGCCGGGTACACTGTCGGTCACACGCTGGAGAGATATACAACAATCAACCCCGTGGTAGGGATGACGTTAATAGGGGCGCTGTATAGAAATTTCGGTCCACCGAATTTCTTAGAAAATCCTGTTGCGGACATAATAGATTTTCATTTGAGGTATATCCCTGTTTATTTACGAGAAAATCAGGTAGTAATATCGCTTCCATTTTTATTTTTTATCTATTGCTAAAATGTTCTTGAGTAAAATAAAAAAGCTTTTGATAGTTCAAGACTGAATTGCCTTTTCCACGCTATGTTTTTGCAGTATACGAGTACGTATATAAAATACTTTATGGCTTGTATGTCTGTTAATTTCCTAATAGGAAAAGGTAACCACCACTACGAGTATAAAGAACCATAAAAGCTATCGAAATAATTACTCTCCTTTATTACAACGCCCGCATTCCCATTTGTAAACACAATTTTCTCGCGACATTTTGCCACGTTTATTTTTTCCAATAACCTCCCAATATCGCCAATGCTTTCGTCAGAAATTAGTAATTATTATTAAAAATGCTTAATTTATTCTGTGTGTGTTATTGTGTGTGTAGTGTGTGACTGGAAGCATTTACTCACTCGTTTTTCAGGCGAATTTACCCCGTAATTATCTTGACGAAGGGTCCTCTCGGCTGGAACTGGGATTACATCAAAAATAATTCGGTAAAAGTTTTCTCGTTGGCCACACTGCCATGGATTGTAGAGTGTTTTGCCACGGCCTTCTTCGCCCACATACTTCTTGATTATCCATGGTATTGGGGTGAGCACTTTATCACATATTTCTCCAGCCATTCTAATACGGCCATGCTATTTATAACAAATGTATTTTTAGACAGGTATAGTCCCTGAATGAAAATAGTTACTTCCAGTTTTTATTAAATCGATTTCTTTATGCATGGGACAGCAATGGGATCGAAATGAAATCTTGAACATTTGTTCCCAAATCAAACCCGTGACTTTTGGTTATAAGTTGGTTATGTTTTTTTCTTTTTAAGAAGTAGTATGTAATAATAAACAATAACAAGAATCTCGAGTACCACGAACCGGATTAGACGGCACCCACTCGATGGACTGATCACATTCTAACGATCGCAGTAAATAGGTGGATGAAAGCGGATCAAAATTGTTTGTCGTGGCTTTCTATGGGGAAGCGTATGTCCGGCAGTGGACATCGAGCGGCTCATGATGATGATGAATAATAACTACTTGATGGTTCACAGGTCTTCATTTAGGGTCGATCTTGGCATCAGTGTCACCAGCTATAGTAGTACCCACTGCGATGGCGCTAAGTGCTCGAGGCCTCGGAGTCAAGAAACAGATATCACTCCTAGTTGGCAATGCTGGAGGCTTGGATACTGCATTTACTGAAGGAATGTGTGGAGTTATCAATACAGCGATATTCTACCCTGCAACATTCACTTACAGAATCATAAAGGTAAAACAATGCTTACACATTTTCTACAGTCATCATAATCATCATCATCAACATTATCATCATTATTACCGGCCTGTTTGCGTTCTCTACACGACGAGGCCTCCCCCATTGAATACAATGGGGGGATTTCCCACAATCACCACGCTTGGAAAGCGGATTGGTGATCGCAGTTTGATTGTTTAGTGGTGGATGCTGCTGCCCATGACCTAGTGTTAGCTCTTAATAAGGCTTTTATGACATCCACGTGAGAGACGGAGAGGCCATTCTTAGGCCGGTCACACCACGGCACGTATCTTGTACGTATATCGTTTCTACAGTATCTGCAATTTATTCCCTTTTATTTTTATTTTTTTAGTTTGATTACAAATTTTAAATAAAAGCAGCCAAGCACGTTTCGGATCACGCACTGTGAAGATTTTTGAAGTCATCATGGTGTAGTTGCGCGATGATGACTTCAAAGTTCTTAGTTCTTAAGTTAAACTAAAACTTAAGAACTACACCATCAAAAAGCAGCGTGTTTACAGCGTAAACTTGCAAAAATTGTCTAAGCAAATCGTTTGATTCCGTAGAATCGTTCATTTTTCTGGGTAAACTGCATAAATAATTAAATATGGGATAAAAATAGGTCCTGCAGAAAATTAGTTTGAATCTTAATTAAGCAACAGGAAGCAGTTTACTTGAGTGACGAAGTTTTATGATATTTAGTAGTAGTAGTATGGTTGTACCTAGTGACTATGTTTACTAAATTGTTACTAAATTTATAGTGACATCTGTTGTTCAAGCAAAAATTTCGCTTAAGGCCGTTGTCACTTCAAATTAATTTTGAAATATTATTTTGCGTATATATTATGTTGACTCAAAACATATATTTATTTTTTTCTTTTGGGAAAAGTTTACATAGAGTCTCCCCGCACCTCGATTTATCCAAACAGCTTTTCATATAAATTTTCATACCCCCAGATAACCTTTCAGGGTTTTTTCTTGAATCAAAAGCTCGATCCATAATATATCTGTCCAATTATCGCAATAAGCGGTTTAACCAGTAGAGGCTGGGGACACTTGACTCTAACTTGACCACTTCAAAGCTTAATTCAGTCCGTTTTATAATAATAATACGGACCTCTGTGTCGAAAAATGGTTATGAAATATCGTAATATTTTAAAAGACCTATCTAATGATATGCCACACTTTGGGGTATGCAAATGAAAAAAAACAACGATACTTTATATATTATTCCCTCACACGTGGTGCCCTGAAAAATAACTTTTCAGGGTTTTTATTTCGTTAGTTTTTAGGCGTCACCAATTTGAATTACCGTACACAATCAGCATGATAGTACTAATAGTCTACGATTAAACGGCTCTGACTACGGACGGACAGACGAACATAGACATGGCGAAACTATAAGGGTTTCTGGTTGCACTTCGGAACCCCAAAATCGGAACAATTGTCGGTTAACTCTGGTGTCTCTTTGTCATTCGGTTTTGTCTGTGTTGAAAAAACGTTGAAATTTCATGACCCAATGCCAGGGTTAAGATATTAATAAATAATTCAGATATTAGTAAGGAGTAATTAGGGTAAGTAATAAAAAAAGTGCAACCCCACAAGTCAGGTGCGTCAAGTTAATAATAAACTTTGTTTAACAAAACATAAGTTACAAACTGCATAATTTGTATCAGCGGGTGGATTATTTATAGAAACATACAATAGACCCATCCTTCTCTCGTGGATGTCGTAAAAGCCAACTAAGGGGTTGCACCAGGGTATGGGCAGCAGCATCTACCGAGTACTCTACACCAGTACTGCGCTCACCAATCCGCCTGCCAAGCTTGGTGATTATGCCAAAACTCCTTGTATCTATGAGGGAGGCTTCGTCTATTAGTGGACGTCACTGGCTGATGTAGATTCATAGAACCACGAACGTTTAATTTCAAAACATTGTACCTATCTTAAATCAAGCGACAGCAAAACTTTAGGTTAAAATTGTAAAGCTGCTGATGTGTATTGAACAAATAAGGGTATATGTATCCCATTTGCGTTCATAAACTAAAAATACTTTTTGAAAAACGCATATAACGAATTTTTATGTTAGTTATTGTAATTTTTTAAATGATTTGATAAATAGTTACCTGACATTTCTTATTCATCAACACAAGATTCATTTAACTTTGTCCTGATTTTTGATTCTTTTGAAATATTATGTTTTTTGATGTACGTAAATGTTATTATTTAAATAATTAGACCATCTAATGATCTTTAATCTTTAAGGTCTAGATTTATAATTTTTATCCGGGCATCACGCGCGCATAGCCAAGGGTAGGATGCTGTTATTAATAATTCAAGGAAAATTCAAGAGTAATTTATTCGGACAAAATTGTGAGGTTCTACGCTAATGAAGACTAATCCATTTCCCTCAAAATTACATTTTGCAACACACGAGTTTGATTATTAATTCAGGAATTCTTGTATTTTGTATGAAAACATGATTTTAGAAAGTAAAAAAATGACGCTGTATAAGAGAGCTTTCTACGAAGTAGATACTGGAATATGAATTGTTGGATTTACAATACGGTTGCACTCGGAGTTGAATCGTTCTCGAATAAAATTCAAACTGCGTTTACCTTGCCGGAGTGCACTGACAAACGCTTATCTATGCAAAGCTTGTCTCATCTTAATACTTAGGTGCTAATGGAGAGGATTTACCTTAGAGCATTTAACGAAAATGCTCTGAGGGATTTACACGTTTGGATTATACTGCAATCATCCTATCTTTACTGAAAGGAACAAACCTACTGCAATATAAGACGACCTCTGTGTTGCGGCGGGCGAAGGTTTGCCTGTGACTCAGGAGGTTGCGCGTTCGATTCCCGCCTCGGAACAAATATTTGTACGATCTGCAGATATTTGTTCAGGGTGTTCTGGGTATTTTTCTATGTATAATAAAAATTATCTATTTATGTAATGTATTGTATTAAGTATATCAGTTATCTAGTTCCTATAACACAAGCTCTATATGCCGAGCTTAGGGCTTGCTCTGGTACGGATGACTCGTTCAAAAATACATCTCCCACCAACGAAAAATGGAACTATAGATTGACTGTTTTTCTTTCTTTTCAGGGCATTCTAGCAATATTCGTAGGTATTGCTCTTGGAATTGCATGGGGTGTGTTATGCGACTACATTCCAGATCACAGTGACTACTACGCACCGACTATAAGAAGTATTCTTATTTTCGGAGGAGGTTTTCTGCTTACTTATGCAGGTGGATATGTTGGCTGGGGCGGAGTATGTGAGTACAATCTCAATCATACTATAATATGCGTCCAAAGAAGTAAAGAAAAACTCAAAATTAAAAATAAAATATACTCGAAAACAGCCTTCGCGTTGAGCACTGATTCCTTTCACCACACTGGCTCTTAACTATTTTAATACAAGTAGTAGATAAAATGAGTTAAGCCCCATATAAACAAACTAAGTTGTCAATAACTTGAAACCTAAATATGCTTAAATATCCTTTCCATTCATAGAGCTACAACAGGTTGTTTCGAAACAGAATCTAAAACAACAATTCTAAAGCATGTTTGTGCCACCTGGCCTTATTGCTTCGGGGATTTGAGTCATGCCAGTAACAAGACCCCAGTGGTCCGGCCTTACGTCGGCAAATACATGAGCTGCACGGCTCTTCTAAACTTGTATACCAGGAGTAGATTTTTGTAGAGCATACTCAAAATACTACATCCCTTTTAGTACAAACATCTTAAAGTGAAACTTTGCCTATTTATTTGTTGTTTGGATGTTTATTGTGATTTCACACCAAACAGCTGGACCAATTTCGATAAAATTTGGTGTACAGATAGATTGAAACTTGAATTAAAACACAAAATATTTTAAATTCCAAAATTCAGTTCCCTAGGGAGAGTAACACGAGAAAAACCACGGGCGACCACTAGTCAATGATATTTATACTAGATAGAGTTTTGTAGAGCATTAGTATGCTGAACACATACTACATAACCTAACTTCACCTACTTACTATTTAAACCTAAGTGATAGACTTTTAAAAAAAGTCAAGTGCGAGTCGGACTCGCGTGGGGAGGGTTCCGTGCAAGTAGACTGCCATAGTGGGTCTGGGTGTTGTGGTACCATGGTACTCGTAGTTCCTTGATACGTGTCCTGTCCTGGCCTGTGTCGTGCACAGGGAATCCTAGTGTGGGGTCAGAACTATGTAAGTGCATGACTGTTGGGTGTTACGTTAATTTATAGTAACCACTAGCTCAATTAGGTACACTTATCAACACATTTTCAAGTTATTAGAGAATTTAAAGACTTATAATTTTCATTAAGGTTTTCCTGTAACTATGAGTAAGGCCAAACACTCCGCATTTATATAAAAAAAAACCCCGAAATCTTTAGCTTATTTTCGCATCTCGAACGGAGTTGAACAAAGAAAATAAAAAACATCTTATTTTTTTCTTGCAATCTGGTTGAAAGTTCTAAGAGCAAAGACAAATATAACAGAAGAAAACTTGGACAGATATGAATAAGATAAATAAATCAGGGCTTATTGAAGATACTCCCCGGTACCTATTCGGGCATCGGCAGTTCAATTGGCTTTAATAAATGGACACTTTACCCTATTTTTGTCACGTGTCGCAATGACCATTTTACCAGCATGGGTAATAATTTGGAATGTTATGATTGCTAGACAGATATTGAAAGTCTTCTGGCAAAAATAAAATCGCATATGTGTAGGGGAAAAAATAGTTGGATATTTCAGCGTACTTATATTGAAGTTATAATTACAATACTATAATAAAAAAATAGAAGTTTAAGTCGGGTTCGCGCTCTTTGGATACTATGGAATAAGCAGGTATGGTATTCGCATTTTGCTATGAAAGGAATCGTTAGATAAGAACAAAATGAATCTGACATTGAAAAACTCATACAAATAATGATGTTGATTGAAACTAATTGAGACAAAGGCTAATAAAAATATCCAACACTATAATGATGTTAAATGAGTGGTTATTAGTGCCTTCATTTAGATAGTGTTATTTTTATGTAACCGACCGATCTAATCATTTCAGTGTACCTACATCTAAAAGAGCTCTACATTATGCTATGTTTTCATTATTTCCTGACATTCACTGCCTTTTTTTACGCAAGTTACTGGTTCTGATTTGAAGGTAAACACTTAAATTTTGTTATTTTTATTCAAAAGACAGATTGATAAGATAGAGTAAATGGTTTTTTTAACCGACTTCCCAAAAAAGGAGGAGGTTCTCAATTCGGTTGTTTTTTTTTATTTTTTTATTTTTTTGTATGTTTGTTACCGCATATCTCCAGCGTTTATGAACCGATTTGGAAAATTCTTTTTTTATTTGAATGAAAACAATATGAAGTAATACGTATATGAAGATATACTTCCAGATTGGTCCCATTTTTTTCAAAATCCAGTTCTGATGATGGAATCCATGAGGAATTGAGGGAACTCCTCAAATATTGTAGGTATACATATGGCAATTTTGATATTTTCAGCAACAAACCAAGCATTTGCATTCAAAAACTATCATAATCCTTTCACCACTATGGTTCTTTCATCATTTTTTTTTCATGCAAAATTATTTAGTCGAATACAATGGCGGAAGTCGGTTTTTTAAATGAAAAGTTATTAAATAAATTAATTCTGGGAAGGATATCCTGGAAAACTCGCTCAAGTAATTTGTTCTAAAGCACCAAAAATAGCTCTTGTACATAGTGTTTTAACTAGATATCGGTTCTAGTTATCCTGGATATACCGTTCGTACACTACCATGTATGTTTAAATTAAACATACATGGTAGTGTACGAACGGTACACACGGTGTGTGTATTTGTGTAGTGTACGGAACAGGAGTAATTTTAGTTTATAAGACGATTAAATGATCCTTGTGATTTCAATGAATAAAATTATTTTGACTTTGACTTTGACTTTTTGACTTATAACTACAAACTTAACCAGTTTGGCAATGCTTCTTACTCATGTGCCATAATATACTAATTACCAACAGTACAGAAGCGATATTAATTGTAAGTATCAACTGTTAGGTGACTACAGGGTATTAATTAATTTATGGAAGCAGCCGCTTTATAGCATCGCAATTTGAAAGTAATTAATTAATTACTGGTATGCAATTCAATTAAATAAACTTGTCATCAAGATGCCAACAAATAATGATGATGATGATGGGTAAATACCATTACCCACTTGTAACCACTGGCATGGATTGTTTCTGAGAATTGGTATAAAGTAGGTACTTATTGTCTTTCCAAGAAGAAATGATGAGCCATTAAGTTTGAAACTGATCTTCCTTGTTTTTAAAGGTTTCAATTAGTTTGTTTGAAATCATTTGATCTTCCAATAATAAACTCAATTCTGTCTATTGAGCAAAACTATGGTGAAACAAATAAGTTTTCTTAGTCACTGCCACAACTCTTTGAAAACAAAGTTACAACTTTTGGATGAAAAGGGTTCGGCCTGAAAGTGCACAACAAAAGAAGTGCTCTGTAACGATCATTTAACTTATAAGACAAGTAGTTGATCCCAATTTTGAGTTACTTCAGCGGAGTTGTGCGCAGTTTTTAGGGTTCCTTACCCATAGGGTGCCAACGGGACCCTAATTACAAAGCTTACGCTTTCCGTCTATCTTGAGGGTCTGACACAGGGGTATATCTCGGAATGCCGTAACAGGTAGCAAGATGAATCGTGGCTTATACAAAAAAACTAAATCCCAAGTCGGTCCCTAAACAAGGGTTTTCTAAAAACTGTTAAAAAAATAGAAACTTGCATAGTGAAATCCTACTATTAGTAATGTTTGAAAACATATTATATGTAAATATATTATAATAAATACATGTTTTGAGATCTCGAAAACGGCTTCAACGATTACGATGAAATTTGCTATATGGGGGTTTTTGGGGGCAAAAAAAATATAATTTTCATCTTACTCGTATTACAAGATCGTTTTATTTATTGTGTATACGAATAAAACGATAAAACAATGCGTTTAAATTCACAGAAAAATGAAGCCAAGCTTGAAATAAAACTAATCTCATGAATAAAAACAGCAATTTATTAAATTGAGAGCAATCTAGTGATAGGCTCTTTAGACATGACCTTACTTGACATTGATACCTTTCAAGTTCATGTAATAATAAGTACCTAGCTGAAGTTTTTATCTTTATTACATAATAGGCACGAGTTTATTATTCTTGTACGTTTAATCATGAATGTTTTAACTATTAAAACTCTTATAAAATCTATATGGTATACTTTCGTTTTGTATTACTGCTCATTAGGTTCGCATTCTGAGGTTTATTTATCAGTGTTAACATTTTCATTTTTACTACCATATCGGAATTCTAAAGACACAGTAATGAAAATAGTAACAACCTTTATTACTTTTAGGTTTTAAAACCAATCTACAAACATACATTAACACACGCCTTTTTCCCTGAAACGGTTGGCAGAGCCTCAAA
The DNA here is from genome assembly GCA_951392215.1 of Epirrita christyi. Lineage (NCBI taxonomy): Eukaryota > Metazoa > Arthropoda > Insecta > Lepidoptera > Geometridae > Epirrita > Epirrita christyi. Next base: position 10,492,900 of record OX595835.1, on the reverse strand, counting down.
AGGCCTCTTCTCACTGTGGGTTACACAATCGCTGAACCAAACCACCCATGCACCAAAACGAAATCAAACCTGATTAAATCTTCATTCTAATTTTAAAATCTAATTAAGTACTTTAGATTTAACTTTAACTATCTTTTCAGCTGGGGTAGCCATCATGATATGCGCCGGTACAGCAGCTACGCGATGGGCACGCCGTGATTGGCCCATCAACAACAACCCAGTGTCAGAAGTATACAAGCTACTTTGGAGGATATTTGAACCTATGCTTTTCACGCTTAGTGGATACTTCTTAGAGGTAGAGTTATAATTATATTATTTTTTAACACTTATATTTATATTACTTTAAAGCCAAGTCGTGTTTGTTGTTATGATTTTTCTTGGCTTGGTCGCGTTGGAACAGGAGTAATTTTAGTTTATAAGATGGTTAAAAATGATCCTTGTGATTTCAATGAATAAAATACTCTTAACTTCGACTTTGATTATAAATAAACATTATAAATTTAATTTAGACTTATTGGTAAGGGCCGTTATTTTAAATGTAACAGTGCACCAGCACCGGAACAAATCAACTAAGCATTGACTATCGAGTGACGAAGTGGTTGTTATCGCACGATAATGCCTTGTGATTGAGGCCGGGCGTGTCTTACAGAGGGTCAAGCACGAATATCTAACGTTACCAAGACACGAGACAATCGTAAACATCAAATATTAACCAATCAACTTCAAATCAAAAGATTTCAAGCTACCCCGATGTCATTGGCCAATACTTGACTTACGCGATCGTCTCGCTAGCGTCTCCGTAACGTTAGTTAATCGTGCTGACCCCACTGTTGGTTATTAAAACGTATGGTTATTACAAAAGTCTACCAATCTAGGTCAAATCCAGCTCCCCGCCTCCTAGCACCATCCTACGTATTATGTTTATTAAATATTGTCGTCTTGCTTACATATAAAATTTGCGATGTCTGTTGATTATTAGGGACTTACATAATTAATTTGTGATTAGTAAATTAATTACTGAAAACCAAAAAAGTGAGATAATCCATTTAAATGGTGAAATAAATTGATCCCAAATTCATTTTGTACAAAACGGATAAACGGTTATTATGTATAAAAGTTAATAGGATTATACCCTGCGGATATATCGCGTAATTAGGTACACTATCACGCGTCACTCACGTCAACAATAATTATGTCGTCGCTCGGAAGTTACCCTTGAAAGTATATTGCATAAAAACTCTCGTTTGCACATTAATTCCTTGTTTTAACGATCCGCTCAACTTTCAGGAAGTTTTGAATAAAAGATGAATAAAAACTTTTTTAATCTTTATACCCATTTTTGGCAAATAAAACGTACAACTTTGGATATAGCCGAGCGCATAGCTGATGTGAATTTAAGCGTTGAACAACCTTAGAAAATTAGGTTTCCACTAAAGTTTCAATTAACTTATCTCCGGTTGTTTTACCGCTTTCCTAAAAATAATTCTACAGATGCACATTGCAGGTGAATTGAGTACCTATGATAACCTATTTAACTGTTACCCAGGTATCTGAAATAACCCTGACGGAGTTTGGTCTCATAGTTGGCTGCATAATGTCTGCACTGAGTCTCCGACTACTAACAGCGTTCCTCGTGGCTCTAGCTAACGACTTGTCTGTCAAGGAGAGCCTGTTTATCGCCATTACCTGGATACCGAAAGCTATAGTCGAGGTAAGGAAAAAATAAAATACATTTACTTGTCCTCAAAAAAATACAACACAAATACAGGAACAAACAATTGAACGAGTGAAGTGAAGTTCTCTGTTTTAACTAGAGGGTTCGACGTTCGTATGTATTATGTGGGTATCTATGTTTGATGGGGGGTTTGTTCGACGATAACATTAGAACCGTTGATCTAATCACCATGAAATTTCGAAGGTAGGTTGTTGATAGCAATCCAATTGGTAAATTCTAATATAAGCTTATTTGGTAAAGGATTTGTTGAGATAGGGATGAATATCGAAATATCGCGAGTTCTCAGTTTGGGGCGAACCACTAGTTACAAAAGTTACTGTTAACAATAAATTAAGAAATAAAAAATATTAAATGGGTACCTACTCATTTTTGTCGTCAAAAAGATCTCTGTCTCAGCACTAGTACCTACGGTATAGCGTTGGCAGGGTGAGATACACGTTTTCTCCTGTTGATGATTTTGAAATAAATCCTACCCTTATTTTCGCAATGCGTAGGACTTGTAAGCTTGCTTGAAAAAAGCTTACATCTGTTTCCATTTCAATAAACTACAAGACCCACATGTTAGTTCGCATTCAAATACGTCTAAAAATATCCTAGAGAATATTGATCTAAAAGTTATTACCTATGGAATTACGAACAGGTAATGTTCGTAGATAGAATCCTCGTAGATAGAATCCGACTAGAATCCTCTGTCGTCCTTCATCCGTCACGTGCGGCTTGGCGCACATTTAGTCGAATACCTGGACAACTACTTCATACCTGCTAGGCAGATGTAGGTATACCAATTACATCTGAAGCCAAAAGATTTATGTACTCATTAGGAAATTGGTTATTTAGATCATTATTTCATTATTAATTTATGATTAATTATTAAATTATGTTATTTCCGCATGACGTCATTTTAACATTCTGCATCGGTATATAGAGTCGTTCTGGTTTTGGTGGTTTAAAATGTTTCATCTATAAGGCGTTTTGATACTCTATACCCTCTACTGTGACGCACAGTAAAAGCGGTATAGAGATGCGCGTGATTAGAGTCGACTGAGTCGAGTTTTACGCGGTTTGCGTGTAAATACGCTTTTTCGAGTCGAAACACAGGCGTATGTGGGAGCAACACTGTATTAGGGCCGCGTCAAACGCACATCTGAGTATCGCCGCACTGATGAAAAAAAAACTATGAAGGAAAAAAAGCCAATCCCCAAAAACCAAAAACACTGACGTCTTTGTTTTCAGAATTGGACGTGTTCAATCTGTAGCTAACAATCACGACCTAACAATTATAATGTAATTATATAAACCTATAATTTTTAAGTCTAAATTTTCTCGTGATGTTTATATTTCAGCTTACTATAAGATCCTTAGTAATTCCAAAACTGCCTAAAAATTAAAAAGGATCTATTAGAAACTCCAAAGTTCACAGGATCTATCAGTAGGTAACTACTCCCCCCACCAGTGACCATAAAGCGACTAATAAATCAAAATAAAGAAACCCTCTTTATTGTTACTGCCAATTAGACTAACCCGCAAGCTTGTGGCCAGAGGTTTTCATCAAATCCCAAACAATCGAACACAATTTCATTGAAATCATTCACCTTCCAAACGTGGTTTCAACTTTAATGCAACTATTCCAGTACCCTTAGCACGAGTTTTCGAGCAATCAAATTAGAAAGCCCGCGCGCCCTTGCCTGACAGAGTAAATTTTGCGACGGACTTGCAGGCAATTTGATAGCAATAGAAACTAACAACATGCGACTGTCAAAGTTAATTTATTGTTTCTTGAACTCAATGTAGGAGCTGTTATTGTTTAATATAATTTTATAATTTATATAAATTCACTAAGTTCAATAGCAATGTCTGAAAAATTATAATAAATACTCAAGGAAGGGCACTAATTGCTAAAATACAAGTTTTTTAATAAACTTAGCTTGGCAAATAGGGCAATTTACAACATTTGTATAAAAGAGAAATAAATGATTTAATTTTTTTTTTATTTGAATAATTTGCTTCCATAGATGGAACAGGTACTTCCGTATCGGAAAAAAGTATTTCGCTTTAGGCATGTTCATTCATAACCTCTGTGAAATGAATTTTATTACAGACAACTGATGATTTTTATTATGAAACTATAAAAAAATATTGAAATTAATTGAATACTACATTCCTGTTTTAGTGTATACCTACTAAAGATATTTAATAACTTTATTATAAACCAGTAATAAAGTTTTGCACTATAAACCCGTTTTCAAAACAAGTAAGTAGGTAGAGTGCTTCTAATCTAAAACTGAACGCCCCACTATTATTCACGCATTACGCCAAAACAAAATATTCCATAATCCGTAACCACAAGGACCATTTTCGAACATCTAGCTTGTGTCAAGTGCCAAGTAAAAGCGTGCAGTTTTAGACTGGACGCACTTTTACTACCAATGTCAGACTTTACCCTGCGACTTTTTTCTCATGTCTCTTCTTACCTCACTTTACTTCAAACAATACTTTAAAAATACCCGTTCACACACTTGTTGTCAAAAAAATGTATTGCTACGATTGCAGATCTTAATTCATAAGCATTTTTTACCATCATAGATTAGAATAAGAATTTACCAACCCAACCTACTCTCGTCGATAATATCCTAACTCAACCTACGTCACACAAGATAAATTAAACACACATGCGTGCCAGTTCATAACCTTACTTTAAAAATAATTTAAAAAGGCTCTTTGAGAAATTGTTGAGCAAATATTTGAAGCTAAAGGTTCGTTACACGCGAAGGCAATTAATCATAGTAGAGTAGTGATGTAAAATGCAGTGGCGGCGTCGCGGCCACCGAACGTCATCGTCTTGCCACAGCCAAAGCCACTGCGGCCAAAACAGAGCAGCAAAAGGCCGACTTCAATATTACAAGACTCACATAATATAAAGTAAATCAATGGACTACCTACATCAGGAGAAACCAAAAACATAAGACGTTCGTGGTTTCTCCTGATCGTCATAGATATTATCGGTGTAATTTTTATGTAGGGTGAACAAGCTGTCTGTTTAGGTGCTATTATGCCGCTCCACTACGAGTATAACTTTAAAGTGATCTTTTCATTAACGAGCGAGAACTAGACTAACAGTCCACTAACCGACTTCAGCTTCTCGGAATGAGTCATAGTAAATTAATTACTTCGAGTCTTTCCGTTAGGCTCGCATACACTGAACTAACTATTGTTAACAGGTTCTTTTACTGGTAAAAAGTTGTTTAGATGAAGAAAGTTTTGTCAAATATTTTCAGAATAAAATTGCCATAAAGTAAGGCAAAACTGCACGACAAATTAAAATGTTTCCGACTGATATCTTATTTATTTTATTTATACAATACATACATAAATACACACCAAAGGTTGGTACCGTTGGTACCCTTGAGGTACGGAACCCTAAAAATTCCTGAAAATGGTTGACGGATAAACGCAGCAATTTGCTCACCCCATAAGTCACAAAACTGATGTTCTGCCATTATGAAACTAAAGCCTTTCTTGCTTCCGTTGCTAAAATAATTTTAAATAATGAGTCAAACATATAATAATTTATGCTTTACCTACAAGGGTTGAGCCAAGCCAAAACACATACATACCATTAAATAGATGGAACATAATTTAGTAGGAAACAGCAAAATTTATGTAGGTACCTGAAGGGCCAAACCGCTGAACAACAAATGGCCTTGGTAAAAGCCACTTACCTACTAACTGACTGACTTATGACCTCGTCTCCCAACCCTGAATCTCGTACATAACTAAAATTTTACTACATTGTATTTTAGTTAGATTAAAACTTGATGGCCTACGTAGTACGGTCCCTCACAGATCGTGAACTTACTCAAGTATATACAGCTAGCTAGACTACCTACTAGTGTTGTGGAGTTTTGTTCGAATGTGTATTAGGTACACACCAGACCTATACAATCTGAATGGTACCTACCTAGCTGATCTATAAAACTTATGATACCTAGGCTTTCGATAAACTCAATGCTCGTTTCAATACAATCCATGTGTTTATTTGTTTAATTGTTAAGGTTCTTGAGTAGCAACCACCAACTGGACGACGCAGTGTAGGGAGGCCTCCCTCTCAGTTGACCAAAGAAACTACAAAGGTCGCAGGAAGTCTGTGAATGGAAGCGGCCTGGTACCTTTCGGTGTAGCATTATATGGGGAAGGCCTTTGTCCAGTAGTAGACTTCTACAGGCTGATGATGATGATGGTGAAACTTTTCGAGTGGGAAAATCTATTCGTGTGCGACCGGGATTCGAAACAACGACCGGAAGTCAGGGTCACTTTACACCAGCAAGTGCTCTAAATACTATTCTTAGGAGCATTGCATAAATATTTTCAGCATTTTAATGTGGTGAAATATTCGGTAGCTCGTAGATATTTCGTGAAAAATAAAAAAAAATACTGACAGTCAAAAGGATATACGTAAATAAAAATACTTAAGCAAAAGTTTTTTGACGATAATTTTTTCGGAGATTATTTTCATCCACTAAGAATGCGATTACCTTTATAATCAGCTTACTTGAAACAGCTCAAAAAAATTGTCACTTAGTTGATGACCTCAGTGGCATGGCGGGCGAGTAGCAGGCTGAGACGCAAGAAGTGCGGGTTCGATTCCTGCAGCGGGACAGATGTTTGCATGACCTGCAAATATTTGTTCCGGGCCTGGGTGTTGTGGTACCATACTAGTAGTTCCTGATACTCACGACACAAGGAATCATAGGTGGGATCAGGACTTTGTATGTGACTGTTGAGTTTTATGTTATGTATGTTATGTTAGGTAATCAAATCTGGAGTTTCATCGCTGCCATAAGCTTTGCTAGCGTATGTAAACACCAATTGATTTAACGACATAGATCCAAAGTAATAGTAGCCTAGACATAGTACAACCTGAAGCAAGTACATAAACAATACTGGATATTTCTAAAAAATTATCTTGTTTCCAAAAAAATACTATAAAATCTCGTCACATTACCCACAACGTCACAGGAGATCATTTAGTTTTTTTTTTCTGACCGTATATTCCTAGACCAACCCTTATAGCAGCTATTATATGCAAAAAATAATCGTGGTAGACCTCTTCACAGTGGTGGATTTATACTAGGGGCAGTCGGGGCTAGTGCCCAGGGCGGCAAATTTTCTAGGGCGGCAAAATTTGGAAAGTGAGAAAAAAAAATCTATACAATATTATAATTAACTAATTCTTTTAAATAAACATTTTATCTTTCAAGAAATATAATTCAAGTATTATGTATCACATTAAAATTTTGTATATTATTTAATATAAATAAAACATAATGTATAATAAATGCTATATAATACATAATAAATTTCCTGCAATCAATTAGTTATTCTAATTCTTAAAAAATAAGATATCAAAACTATTAAAATAAAATTTAAGTCATAGGGCGGCATTTTCGTGCCCCAGGGCGGCACAAATTTAAATCCGGCCCTGTCTCTTCAGCACTAATATAGCCCACCCCTTATCGTGTGATTTAAATTAGTGGACATCTAGTCTCAATGTTTTGAGATGGACACTTGATCGAAGAGCTTTAGTGGAAGGGCGGATTCTAGAAGATCCCTACTAACCTACATACCTATAGTAAAGCTATGGCCACATCGGCGAACCATATAGTGACTACGAAGCGCAAGCGTCTGTGTCGAAATAAAATGTTCTGTTATTCGCTTAAATACATTAAATAACTGAATTAAATACATTAACTGCATTAAATAAATACGGACAGCGTCTACCGCGTGATTTAATTAATGAATTAATATTATGAAGTTAGTTAAAAATAGTATTTTTATAGCAGTTCATCCCATAAATCCGTGTCATATTTAAACTTTATAAGGCATTTTAAATTTTAAAGATATTTTTGCACCCATTTTCGTAACTCAAACATAAATTGAACTACTTCGATGCATAAAAATAACTTAAAACATACTGCTTGATTAACCTTTAAAAGCAGTTTTTCTCCTCATTGATAATTATAATTCACATTTAAAATAAATTTTAAACAAACAGCAAACATTTATTTTTTAATGAATGCTAAAAAAAATTGCATACAGTTTTTTTCGTATGAGGTACGTGTTCTTCAGAACGTAACGCAATCTGACAGCACCTTATTAACACTGCCGTTTCACAGTCGCTGTGGTTGCGTCGTCGGTTTGCCATAATCTTGCGTGTGCCTTTGTGCGTGACTGGAATCAGGGATATTACTAATGCAGTTGGGATACTGTTTTTAAAGTACTCAGTACCCTGACGTAGGCGAAGGATATGATCCGATATGTTTGGTAATCGGATTTGGGTCAAACGGATTTCAAAGCATATCACTTCAAAGGGCTGTCGATTATTATTTGACCAGGTTTTGCCTTTGATAACTATAATGGCTTGGTGAACCTTTTGGTTTAGTTATCGTTTGTGCTTTGTTTTTAGCAAATAATAAGATAACACGCGATAAATACCCGTGACAATATAATAAATATTTGTTTTTAGCATTCCGTACCTAAAGGGTGGCAACGGGATCCTACGTTTCAATGATAACTTTAGGAGGTTTGGGCATGATACTTCGAGACCCTTAGTTAAGGCATGGCACAACAAGCCCAGTTTTTATAAAAAAAACCTTCATCAGCCTGTAGACCTGTTGTACGAGGCCTCCCCCATAGAATAAAGAATAATAATTTATTTAAATACCTACCTGCGAATTCTTCTAGCCTCTCTTTTTCTTATTATAGGTAATTTTCATTGCAATGGTCTTTTTTTTGATATTAATTTATTTTGTTTGCAATTCCAGGCAGTGCTGGTTCGAGTAGCCACTGACTCCCTGTGGGTGGACGCAAGCAACCAAGACAAACGAATAGCAACACAGCATGCAAATATAATCGTTATTGCTATACTACTAACGTCTACATTGGGGTCTGCACTCACGACCGCCCTGGGCCCTATTCTCCTTTCACAAGAATCTAGAGTAGGGCCAGAAGGTAAAGTCTGAATCATTAAACTTTTCTATATTATTTATCACCTAAATTATTATAACTACTGAACTACTTTTATCGAACTAGTGATTTTCTGTACTAAAAAAAGATTTTACAAAAATAACGACTATACACCACGTACTATTCTCCTGCTGACGTTTCACCAAGGCACGATAACTTCAATTCTACTAAAAAAAGATGTCTGTATTTGTACACTATTGTTGTGTTCGCGGATACTGAAGCTGGTATCTCGGTGCGTTTGATCTACAATAAATAATGCTGGACATTTCACACGACATTATCTAGCCCCAAGCTAAGCAGAGCTTGTGTTATGGGTACTAGATAACTGATATACTTAATACAATGCATTACATAGATAGATGTTTTTTATTATACATAGAAAATACCCAGAACACCCGGAACAATTATCTGCAGATCGCACAAATATTTGTTCAGAGGCGGGGATCGAACCCGCAACCTCCTGGTCGCAGGCGAACCTTCGCCCGCCGCACCACTGAGGTCGTCACCAACCAAATGCACCAGTTATGCCTATATTTTGATGTATTTTATTTTCGATTCGGTTTGCCGCACGTGTACCGTTGCAAATATGTGCTGACGTACATGTATGCACTAAGCCGTGAAATTTATTTGGCCAGGCTAACCAGTATTATTGATACTGAAATATTTATGGTATTATTTTATTCTATCTCAAATATATAACTTATTTTTAAAATAAGATAAGCTCTAAAAGGATCCGTTAATTTATTTTTGATGCGTATTATCTTGATTGATATAAATAAAGGCTTTAATATACGTACTGATACAATAAACTAGATATCAATACGATATCAGACGTTTGATAATCATTCATAATTTTGAAAGTTAACAAGAAATCATACACTGCTATCGGTAATTGCTTATAATAAATCATAATAAAATTTTATATCCTACAAAATTAGTTCTGTACCTCATCATCATTATCAGCCGAAAGAAGTCCAAATCTGTATAGTGAACATACGCCTCCCAAAAAGAATGCTACGACGAAATTCAAATTATTTAAAAGTTGTTGAACCACCTTCATCCACGAACCTATGTCATCTAGTTAATTCTGTAGATACAAGATACTCTGGTGGATGCTGCTGCCTATCCTCTGTGGTGTAATCCCTTAATAAGACTTTTACTACATCTACGGGAGGAGACGGAGAGGTCTTTTCTTAGGCTGTATACACCACGGTACATGTAAACAATATCTGAGTTTAATTTAGTTTTGACATTTTCACTTCCAATTATAAGTTTCATCTCGTTATTTCAATGACTCAGTATCACCTACAAAGGATTTCGAGAAAGATAGATAGTACTTCATCAACTTAGAATTCAACTATAAAAAACGTCACAGTGACATACAGACAGACAGACAGACATCTGAGTGATCATATAACGGGTTCCGTTGGTACCTTGAGGTACTGAACCCTAAAAATTATCTTATCTGCATGATTATTGATGATAAAGAGGATCAATAACTTTTTTCGAGCATTTCGCTTTATTACACCATTAATTCAAACAAATAAAAAAAATGTTTAATTATAATACATATTTCAACTTATGAATTCAATAAATGTTGATCTGTATACTCGTCATATTTACGGAGGTTACTCTGCCCAAGGTCCTGAACACTGTAACCTGTGTTTATTCCAATCCAAATTGGCTTATTCCACTTTTCCCCCTTGAGAGAATACCCCTTAGGGGGGAAAACTGAACCCTAATTCAAGATGAAAATCCATCATCCCATCATATTTGGGCAAGTAATGCCAGCGAGTAAAGGAAGCTTGATTTTCAACTTGAATCTTTATTTCAACACCTGTATATATTATGTGTACTAAATATAATCATGCTGTGAATTTTTTGATTAAAATATTTGTTTATTTTTGTTGCAGATATTTATAGAACGCAAACTCTATCGCCACAATCAACTGCAAGCAGAAGAAATAATACTCCTAGTTCAATACAAAATGTTGATATTTAGTAATAAATTAATATTTATTTAGACTTTTAGCTTATATTTTTTGTCCTATATCCAAAATCTAGTTCAAGAATATTAAGGGTACGGTCACATTATTATCAGCCGTTAATCATAGAACGAAATCTGGTCTAAGAGATGATTATACTCATCTGGATTTTGAGATGTCGCTGAAAAACCAACCAACTCTAGCAGACAGGCAACCCCATTACACGATAACACATATATACACGATATAATAACTCAAAAGCCGTTGCTTGTCCTTGGCTGCTGGGAATTGTGGAACTTTTGAGCACCTAAGCCAATTCCATGTTTTAGATACTACCTATTGCTATTTATCATGGAAGATATCGTGCCTGGTTTTGCAGGCAGTTGGGAGGTGCGGCAGCTTTTGAGCTGGCATATGGCAACCCTATGGTAATTCTGTTGTAGAGTTAAACCCAAATAAGTGCAGACATCAGGATTTCCTTCCAATTGAAACAATTAAAAACCTTAGAATAAGGACTGAAGCACGTCCTTATTCTAAGTTAAAAACCGTCTAACTATTAATTAATCTGTGGCATAGCATGACAGTCGGTAAGTCCTATCCTACTTCCTATCCTACTTATATTATAAACACGAAAGTTTGTGAGTATGTATGGATGTTTGTTACTCTTTCACGTAAAAACTACTGAATGGATTTGAGTGAAATTTGGAATGGAGATACTTTACGCCCTGGATTAACACATAGGCTACTTTTCATCATCATCATCATCATCAATTTTCATCATTATTCACGCGGGTGAAACCGCGGGGCGCAACTAGTATATAATAAAAAAGGTCACCTGAGTCCTGATCCTGATTGACAATATTGCATTGGTTGAACTGATTATACATTGAAGAGCCGAAAACTGCTCGCGTTCCAAGGCAGCTTCTACTGAAACATTATGTTGTACCCTGTCACATCATATGGCAAACTATAAAGGAAAGCCTGCATGGCCAAGGCTAAAAGACATGTGACCCAGCGTGTGTGTTTAGGTACACAAACAAACATGGAAGATGATGGATAAGCCTAGCATTTTTGGTTTCATTGACCCGTTATCTCCTTCAAGAGGTCTCAAATGTAAAAAGTTACATAGTAGTTAGTTATAGTTATTATGTTCGAGAGATCTTTAGAGACAGTAAAATTATCATCTTATATAATAGTATATCATAACAAAGCTAAAATCATTTTACGTGACCAATGTGGTGTGTATATTCTATAAAAAACTAATACAAACCAAGAAATTAGCGGCTAACCTAATTGCTAGGGTTGTTAGCACCCTATATCGTTCATCAAGAAATCTCGTGGAGTTTCTTTCGCTATCTCAAGATGGTAGATAGACTGTCATGCGTTCTTTTCTCGCGCCACTGATTATCCTTTATTAACTAGGAACCACTGCGACAACGAATAATTATTATAGCTTTGGTCATAACGTGAACACTGTTTGATGGAGGTTCAGTTACTCCCGCGCCAGACGATTTCGCAAACTCCAAACATGGTCTTGTCCTAGATTAATCGCCATTTTGATGTTTATCGTTTAATTTATGTGGTTTTCATAAAACAAATTATTATTAGTGAATACAATGCAAGCAAGTAAGTGTTTTTAGGTGATTTTGTTTTAACATTTTAAGCACATACGGCGGTGCTTAAATAAAGTGAAGGGTTAAATACTTAATATCATTACTTTAACGCATGCTTTTTTAAGCTTTAATTTACTTTTACAGCTCTGTAACTAACTAACTGACTATCTAACTACTGTTAACTTGTAACTAATAACCAAATTATGTGATGGAATTACGACCCACCTTCCAATTTTGACACAATTTATATTTTTCACACATTTTTTCCAATGACAATGCAATATTATAGGGATAATGAGCTGATATGATGACGGAGACAGTAGACAGTGGAACTCCTCGATGAATATTGTTCCGAAGTTATTTTCAATAAAAACTTGTTTTGAAAAAAAATATAAAACTTATTTAATATAAACGCTTCATACAACAAATAAACGAGAAACAAGATAATATGGGAGAAACAACAAGAATATGTCTGAAAGTTACGAAAAATCATTAAATAATTATGATCCATTCATTGTAAACAAGCACAATGATTGTCTATCAATTCTCGTCGTTGCAACGTATCTAGAAACAAATACATATTTATAGGCATGACTAATTTGGCTGAAATTAAATAGTGTTTCATGTGCCCTACAATTGAATTCAGTCCGTGCATGAAAAGTTGGCACTTACCTAACTTATGCTCGATACTATTTATAAGATTAAATTATTTTAAAATGATAACTCGAATGAAATTGATGAATGAGAAGAATCCAATTGTAAATTATCAGCGGTGCAAAACATTGGTTATTAATTTTAATTCCCAATTATGATACTAGAGAGATTATTATTAAAATTACAAAATAAAAAAAACTTATTAATGTTATCGATGATAATAGGTATTCCTGTCAAATATCAAATCAAAATCTTACACAATATTGTTACCTCCTCTTATATTAATAGCATACAGTACAAAAATCATCATCATCATCAGCCTGTAGAAGTCCACTGCTGGACATAGGCCTCCCCCCTAGAATGCCACGACGAACGGTCTTGAGCCACCTCCATATAAACAACTATAAACACTTAACTAGCAACTAACTTTTATATTTCTATGAGATCAGAAAAAAAAATATACCTCAGGCCGTCTTTGGCATGAGGACATGTTTAAACGTTAACGTACCACATAAATCTTTGTGATTCTCCATTTTATTAGGTTCCTAATCAATGTGCCTCTATAAATAGCTATGAGACAATTGAGCATTGTTTGCCAATGTCACGTTGCGTGATTCCTATAGAATCGGCATAAACTACAAGATACCAATTCTTGCCATGACCTGAGTTTTGCCCACTGACCGAGTTAGTTTTTGTTTTTGCATTAGGTATCTACTTTATTCAAACATTAACATTTATAAGTTTAGTATTTAATCCAGCAAGTCAGAATAACGATCGGGTAATATTTTTAAGCAATCAATATGCAAGCATTGTGCCAAATGTCAGACAGACAAGTAGATATGCACCTCAGACAAGAGTATACTACGAAGATAAGTTAAAATATAAATTAACCAACCGTGTCGTGTGACTTTGAAAAATAAAACTTGCACGCCAGCATCCCGAAGTTGCGGTTACCTCTTAATTGAAGGAATACTAGATTTAAACAACTTTGTATTCATATTTTTGCATGTTTGTGATAAACTTGTTGGTGATCCCAATAAATTAATTTAAAAAAACGAAGTCACACAACGTTTACCATCACATGTCTCGTACATGTGATGTACACAGATGTGTACACTGTACACATGTATTCGGATGTCTGTGACATTCGGATGTCACAGACATCCGAATACTTTATTCCTTTTCATCATGTCATACGCAACATTGTCTAGAATCTAGACAATGTTGAGTAGGCAATGTGCGTATGTTTGATCTCTAGACTCTAGATCAAACAGACGCACAGTATCATTACCTCGTATGCATACCGCCCACTTGCACTGTATCTCCGCCACCTTTATGAATAGCTAAGAAATTGAAAACACTACCGTTGTCTGTCTTTCCTGAAAACCACAATTTGGTTCTTTTCAAGGCAACAAGGGCATTCATTACCTTCGTACAGAGCATGGAGGTCTAGTCGCACATGTCACTTGTAAGATTGTGACCACAACCTTACCTAGCCAGTGGTAGTGGTTAGTTTGCCTCGTCTACGCCTTGGTCTACATTCTCACGTTTGTCAATCAAGTCCTATGATTACCACCCACGTCAGTAGAATAGAATAGAATAGAAAATACTTAATTGTAAACCTATATAAATAATCAAAAATAAACAAAATTTAACATGCTAATAAAAAGTACAATGGGTGATCTTATCGCTTAGAAGCGATTAATAATAAACAGTAATGTACTTATAACGCATCTAAATGGGTGTAATCCTATGAGATAAATAACCCTTGTGTCGCCTTTGGCAGAAGTTTTAGATTGCATTGCTTGTTAGATGCAGGCGCTAAATTTCTAACATTTGCAGTATGTACCTCAGGGAATTATAGGTGCTGGATATAGATTATAGGGATTATAGGGAATTATAGGATGGCCTGATGGCGGGTGCTTTTAATGTTGTTTTGTGCACAAATTGTTTCGATAATAATTTTATGTATTCCATGATCCATGTTTTTTCTTCATTATCTGAGTTATGGACAACCTCTGTGGCGCGGTGGGCGAGTAGCCAGCTGAGATGCGAGAGGTTGCGAGTTCAATTCCCGCTGCGGGACAAATGTTTGTATAATCTGCAAATATTTGTTCCGGATCTGGGTGTTATGGTACCATCGTACTTGTAGTTCCTGATACCAACGATACAGTGAATCCTAGTGTGGGATCATGACTACGTATGTGACTGTTGGGTATTACGTTATGTTATGTTATCTCATGATTATATTATGCACTTCCATCGGAAAGTAGCGAAGGGAAAATTATGAAAATTCAAAACATCTGACGCCTTTTCAATCATAATAAGAATTTTTATGTCAGTGTCATTTGTTTATATCCTATCCTACTAATATTATAAACGCGAAAGTTTGTGAGTATGGATGGATGTTTGTTACTCTTTCACTTAAAAACTACTGAATGGATTTGAGTGAAATTTGGAATGGAGATACTTTACGCCCTGGATTAACACATAGGCTACTTTTCATCATCATCATCATCATCAATTTTCATCATAATTCACGCGGGTGAAACCGCGGGGCGCAACTAGTTTTAAATAATTCATAAAATAATTTGTCATAGCAATATTATGCCAGTTATTTAATACAGCTAATTTTTGCAAACAATTGTATCAAGCAAATATTTGAGTCGTTAACTATTTAAAATTATGTAAAATCTGGTATTTCTGAGCAGTACTGTCCGATGTATCGGTAGATAAGGTAGGTACATATCAGTCAGTAGTTTTTTATCCAGCAACCCTGCTCTCCAATTACGAACGGACTCCACACAGACCCTTACCACAAAGAATGTTCGTTTTACAGTCACCGAGTCGTTTAACCGCATTATTTAGTGCGAATTGACGAATTTCAAAAATGGGAATGCCGGAAAAATCTTTTTTGAATAAAAATACGTTATTTTGCATCCATCGTCAAATCATAAAAACAACCTTCTCTGGGATTACGCAGACATCATAAAGCTGGCAATGTTACAATTCATAGTAAGTCGATCAGCTGCCGATAAAACTATTACACACTCTTGAAAATTTTCCTACAAAAAAGACTATTGTTTTCACATACTCCCTATCTGTGTGCATTGTTTAACGATCCAAGTCAAATACTGAACTAATACTGAATATCAATGGCACGTTGTTCCGCCATGAATAAATTCTACATCGCCTTAATATGCACTCCATGTCGAACTGAACTCGAATAGATCTCGTTCGGAGATACCCGCTGATTTATTGCCCTTCATATTATTCCAAAATAATTTACCAACCCGTATTCCCACAGCGGTTTCATGAATTAATTAATTCATAATATTAATGAGTTTCTAAAGTTAAAGCAGGGTTCATTTTTAAATATGTTGCGGGCGAAACCGGTTTCATCTCTGTCACATGCAATGACACATTTATGGAAAGAGGTTTACTGGCTTCCCTGATAGACTCTGATAGCAAAGGTTAACCTTTCTTTCTGACAATTGCTATGCTTTGTAGGTCATTAATTAATATAATATATAAAATCTTTGCGTGACTAACTGACTCACTCACTGACTGACTCACTCACTGGCTGACTCACTCACTGACTGATTCACTCACTGACTGACTATCAACGCACAGCCTAAGCGGTAAGTCCTAGAGACCTGAATCTTCTGAAATTCACCCCCTACACTTATGTTGTGCAGGGAGTGTTAAAGTTTGTATGGAAAAAACTCCACGTGGACGAAGTCGCGGGTGCGTACCACTAGTATTCCATAGAAGTATTGTCACCTGCAGAAGTATATTTTTAGCCAGAGGTCACGTTTTTACTAGGTAATGTAATTTCCAGGGAAGGGATAGGCAGTTAGCATTGGTCTATAACCAAGGTTGATATGGAAAACTCTCAAAATTAAACCTGAGAACGCCCGGTTTGCAGAGGGATACAGATGGTAAAATGGCGGTGCGCCGCCTTTAGGCACTTTGTGGTAAAACCTAATTACCTTGCTTGGTTTTGTTTAGAATAGCTTATGGCTAGATCAACGTGTAATAATCACGTATGATACGATATACGTAGGTATAACGTAACGTACACATATAACACGTACATATATTTGTACGTATATAATTTTTTTTGTCTATGTGTTATATGTCTTACGTATATGTATGAGATTGATTCTATGTGGAATGATAGGCATGGAAGATGAGGGCGCTGCAGTTCTTGAGGTTCACATCCTCGAGCATTTCAGCTGAATTATGCTACAACTCTCTCTAAAAAAATTCTGATTAATTGTTTTTAAAATCTAGATACGCCGATTCCGATTATATCTATAAAATTTTATGAAGATTTGAATTAGTTTTAGTAGTTTAGTAGTTTTACTAGTAGTTTTTTAGTTTAGTTAATTAAAAAGAAACAGATGGAACGAAAAACCGTAATTTCTCATTAATTTAAAAAGTAAAGGTCAGGTGTGCGGTTTTTGAATGTCACCAAATGACGACCGTTTTTCAAGAAATGTACTGGAGGAGGCACTGTGTTGATATCATAGCTATAAGAATTTTAGTCATCAATGAGTTTCAATCATGGATATGGTACGTATTATAACAATTCCTTGGTTTGGATATAAAATTTGGAAATTGGGGATTATTTACAATTTTACTGACGTTTAGTCACTCCATGACATTCAAAAATCGCACCCCAGATCAGCATGACATTTTGTAGTATTAAAGAGATTTCGATTTTTGAAAGGATTAACCAGAAAAATATTTGAGAAAGTTGAAGCGTAACTCTGCCGAAAATTTCGATTATGCTATGTGTACAGGTTAGCTGGTTTTATGTTTATGTTGTCGTTCTCGTCATTATAGGTCACCTTCGTGATACTTAGAATAAAAATAAAATAAAAAAATAAAAATCTTACATTTGGCTACCATATGAAAATTTAATTTAAAAAAAAAAACAATTTTAGTGGCCCTGAAAAGGATCTCGTGGTTCGAAAGGTTAACTTGATGTGGAAAAACAATATTATCAGTGCTCCTACTTCTAAGAGGAAATTATTTCTACGTATCAGTACGTATTGTACGTATCTGAATAACCCCTTACACCTCGCCGAAATTTTCGGCTAAATTAAGTTTGATTTCCATCTGGTTCATTGTTTAAAAAATCCAGACCACGTCGTACCTTAATAAGTCATATCCAATTATTTCCACACCATTTTATTAAGATCTGGCTTGTAGTTTATAAACTAGTGGTTCTCCTCAAACTGAGACCTTCTGAATACACACGATGTAGGAAACCTGTTCCTTTTACCTTACTACTTAAACGACTTCAAAAAAATATTTAGATCAAATTTTCACTGAACCACCTCTAGATAATTCCCTAAAAAAGAACCATTTTAATCGTTCTAATCAACGGTGAAAAAACAACACATCATAATAGCAACAATAGTCATAATAGCAGTATTACAGGAAAACTATAGACAGCATTGTAATTTTCAGTTTATCAAAGAAATGAATGGTCAATTTACCTGAACTACAACGTCATTCAAATTCCTACATATAAAATAATATACATAACATAACTTGGATTGGGGAAATACCCTAGAAGTTTTTTTTTACATGTTTGCTTATATCTCTTATACTACACAGTCTCAAATAAAACTAAAAATGAATATGAACTAAATACTAAAAATAGTTTTAAAATGTCCAACCTTTTCATAACATGACCTGGTTGTCTCAAATTTATTTAATTTGCCCCTCTTGGACCCCAATATCCCACTTCTTAACTACTAGTTAAGATTCCCACGTAGGTACACACCTCGTGGACCTTTCCGCTGAGTTACACTTCAAATCTATAATTTTTTTTCAGGTTCATTGTTAAAAAAATTTGGTACACCTTGTCTTATACAATTACATATCTACAACATTGTATGAAGGCCTGACACGCTCATTAATCTTGATGCATGTATGTATGAATGTATTCTGTCTTAGGATAACTTTCGAACCATTTAGTTTTTAGAGTAATGGATCTGTTACAATCCCTACAGCGTTTACTTTACTCCAAACAAGAACAGTTTATAATGTTTTACTGCTTGAATTTCGATTAAAAACGAATAAACTCTACTGCTGATTTATGTATTTCAGATAGGGAGACGGCGACGGCCATTGATAAAGGCGTCTACATAATAAGCAACGACGAAGAACCTAAAACGTGAGTAAGTACTCCTTTAGTTCATGCAAATTGTTTACATTCACACGTTCTTCATTATCTTGTTAAGATCCGATATTAATTTAAAACAGTCATGAATGAAGACGACAGTTTGATAGTCAAATTACCTTGTGAAATCGCCATTATGAGAGATAACTTGTAATTTATTTACGAAATTATATTTAACAGATTTTTTTAGTTAAAATAATATTTAATACATTTTTCTTTTAGTACAATAGATCGTTCCTCGAATGAGAACTTCAAGAAAAATAAACAAGATGGGGACAATGTTGTAAAGAAAGCAGAAATTTGGTACACTGAATTAGCGCCATCAATCATTCATTACGCCATATTATCTTTTCTAGGTGAGTATTCAGTGTTATCGTAGTGAAATAAGTATAATGGCTTGTGGTTCTTGGCAAATATTCTCTTAGTGTTTGAAATGGATAAGTGTACACCATCAACTTGACACTAATGAGTAGGTAAGTAAACACACATTATAATATATCCAAGCGCTATTTACTGGATGGGTCCAAATATTTTTAATAATGTAGGTTCCTACCTAATAACTATGTACCTTTTTACACATGAGTGTTGTTTTTCACGTTGTTAGCCTTTCTTCAAAACAACTGGTTTAAATGAGGTTTTCATTCTTGGATAGCTTGGTTCTTCGGCAAGGTTCTAGGCTATAAACACGCGATGCGCAAGTGGGTCAACTAGTTTTAAATAAAGTGTCGACATCAAGGATCCTTTTATAACAAAAATTGTATCTCTTTAAAAAGGAAAATTGCAACTCGTTTATTAAAGGTCAAGCCTGGAAAATCCAGGACAGTTTCATGAACCCCTCGCTATGGTTGCTATTAATTCCACATATTTTTCCGTGAAAACACTTACAGACGCATTAAGAGGAGGCAGCAAACGAAGTTTGCTACTAATTTGGCTATTATTTCTGCAAACTCCATAAAACGTTGTACACATGATCAGTACACTAATATCTAGAAAGGTGGTGCCTTAGTTTCTTAAAAAAATATATGATTAACAAACCATAAATATAAAAAAAAAAACTGCCTCACCGTGGGTACCGTTGGTATTAGTGTACCTACTGATCATGCGTACAAAATTTCATGGAGTTTGAATTCGTTTTTGTCTGTCTATCTATCACTCCCCATTTTCACCGAAACTACAGCAGAAAAAGATTGAAATTTAGCATATTGCAAAATCAGGTGACCTTACCACGGACGTATAGCATAAATGAACGAATTCTCATTTTGGGTTTTTTTGGAGGCAAACTAGAAAACTAAAATTTTTATGGACCTTTCGTTTTTGATTTTAATATTTGTAGTATAGGTTGGGGTCTTTTTCAAAAGTGAACTCATCGTTTTCGATCTCTGGGATGCTCTGGGGGGAGCCGCCATCTAGGATTAAAAGTGCCAGAATTTGGATTTTAACATAAAGCCTCAACAGTTTACCCTATGGAAAACTATATGACAGGAATAAACAACATAAAATTTAATTTAATATATTTATTATGTTAGTTTAATAAGTAAAGAATGAGGCTGTAACGTATAGCAGCCGTTATTTACCTATGCACATCACTATATTTACGAATTTTGGCATACATTGTTTTTTCTAAATTGACCCATCCATTTTTGCCTGAAAGCAAGACAAGCATACAAATACATAGACAACGTATCACTTTTTATTTAATGTGGCTGAATTAATAAGAGTGGTATGTCAGGACCCAGGATCGACACAGCAGGAATGCTGTACTCGCTGCATAACCTCCTGGAAACATGTGTTGTCAAAAATATGTGTGAGTGATTTAGTAATATTTTTCCAGGATTGTTAACATGGGGACTATTATGGTTTGGCTTCGGCGGCAGCTGGCAATTGGACGGGCCTTGGTTCCGATTGATCACTGTGGCAGGCACGGCGTGGGCTAGCGGACAGGTGTTTCACGGACTCACTGGCTTCCCGCCGCTTCTGGCTGCATTGCTGACTGGCATTCTTGCGAGGAACCTAGGATACCTGGATATGCGACAATATTACGAAATTGACGTGTTTCTAAGGTACAAAAAAACAAAAAGGGGTATGTTCCTTGAGGTTTAAGGAAACCATAGTATTCTTTGTTTGTAGCTACTTTAATCCTCATCAGCCTCAAAATAGCTGTTGCTAGATTGATTGCCTTTTCTTGGCCAGTGAGAGGGTGTGTAGTAATCCATCATCCCAGTGCAGGATGTTAAATATTTTCTCATTTCAACTCTGGGAAGAAGTCGATTTACTAGGAATATTTTCCTAAGCTGTTCTCAAAAATAAGGACTTAACCAATCATGCACTGAGATTTTCGGGTTTTTTAAATTGATTCCGAAAATGTTACTGTCGTTGGTAGTTTAGCAGATAGTAGTGCTTTTATTATAATCAAGTAGGTACCTATGATTGATGAAATTAAGTTTGATGAGGTTAAGCCATTTTTACACCTACGGTCGACAGAAAAAACCTAAACAAAAATCTTTATATTAAATTCCCATGGGAAACGAAACATATTCGAAAACAGAAAATGCGTACACTGAGAAAAATGTCATTTTGGCTTCATTATAAAATATCAATACGTCTTTCAAAAATACGATGAATTGTTCTAAAATAAGGTTGTATCATGTATATATAATAAAATAATCTAGTTTAAATAGTAAGTAATACAATATTATGATGACCATTCTCCGTAATAAACGGTGACAGAATATAAGAAGATTAAATCGATACTTTACGATGCTTTCCTCTTAAAATAACACTACGTAATATGAAATGGTCTGCTGGATGTCTGGTTGGCAGAAATTCGATGATACCTAAGATATAACAGTTTTCGTCACTTTATTTTTGTAGTTAGCATCAATTTTCTTGAAGCTTCTATGCATAAAATCCTTATAATATACGACTACGGACTATATCTTCCGCCGTTTCGTTACTGCTTCGCTTGTTACTGTCCATCCAAAGGTTGTCTGGAAGAAATCGCTCTCAGCGATAAGGCCGCCCATTGTACTGCTAATTTTAATAAATCCTTTTATGTATTCCTGGTTTACAATAAAGTGTTAATCTATCTATCTATCTATGTAACTACGGGCATACAAAAATTAATTAACAAATGAACAAACATCAAATAATGATTACGGAATCATAATATTTGACACCGCACACCAAAATACCATGACTAGCACACAAAAATACAATTACGTAACAAATTACCATCGAATATGATTACGGAACCATAATATTTGACGCGGCACTCCAAAATACCGTGATCATCACACAAAAATACGTTTATCGTTTTACTAAAGTATGATTACAGGATTCATAATATTGGATGACCGGCATATTAAAATACTGTGAAATCACCAGTCTACTGCGAACGGCACGCGGGTAGGTCCTAGCCCGGTCATTTTATTCTATTCAGTTAGCAGGGAAGCACATGCGCTCCGCCTTTTGTTTGTAATTTTATTTTAAATATTACGGATTGTCTATAGTTAGTGTTACAAAATGTGAAGTGATTTGAAGCAACAAAGTGCAACAAAGATCAGCTGGGTTTCATAATACCTAACATTTGTTCGTGTACAAAAATAAGTGTTTTAAGATTAGTGCACCAGTTTATGCAAGCTGTTGATGTAAAAGCTTGTGACAGTACATGACCCAGTTTTGCCGACTGATGCCCAGCTGATGTCCATTTAAAATGATGTGGTTGTACATAAAATAATCTCCACCTTTCTACTACGCATCTGCCTGCTGACGCCTACCAAACCATGGCTGGTTGGTGAACGCCTGGAGGGCTCAACGTGCCTATCTTATTACGTTGGGTATCCTGGCAAAGCCCGAGTCTCGATCCCGTTCTCTGTCCAGCACGCCTGAAGTCGCGTCGTGTTCTAGGATCAATCACCAGGGATTTGAATAAGGTATTGATTTTAGTCTCGTATTAAGTAAAATATCTAATGTGAAAGCCCATGTTAATTAGAGATACTCTTTATGGTACCATAAAGTAAACATGTCACAAAATACTGTATTTAGGTAAATTTAGCTAATTTCCTTTCGAGTTTTGTAGGCTGACTTCGGCAGAATTTCCTACCCCAAATTTAAAGCTACTTTCGACCCCCATATATAAAAATCTATTTGACCTAACCACTTGCAATTTTGTACAGGTGACGCGGATAAGGTGCAGTCAGCTTTGGAACAGTGGTCTCGACCCTCAGCTGGTCCGTGACAGGAGGTCGTGCGCCCTCTGGCAAGAGACGGTGCGAGCCCGCCTCCGTTACCCCAAAACTACTACTCCGTTACTCTAAATTATATATTTTGCGTTATTTAATAATATTTTGTAATTTTTAATTAAAATGTTAATCCGTCATATGTTTTTCCATTATAGCAAATAATTCACCAAATCCCAAATCCACTGTTCTAGAATAATACCTAATAAAGTAGGTACTTCTGTCTAGAAGTACCTACTTTATTAGGGTTATTTTCTGTATTGCGTAGGTACTTTTTTCTGAATGTGCTTTCCTCTCATTTCCGAGTATTTCCTGTTATTTCATCCTACTATTTATCCATGCTTTCCTACTACACTCGAGAGCAATGAATCCGGGTCACTAAAGAATGTTAAAAATCTCGGAAACTAAAAATGATAGATTAATGCAATAAATTGTATTTAATAGACAATGTAATACTCCTTAAATGAAGGTAAAAAAAATATGAGTCACCATACATTTTATTAACACAAAATTACATAAAGAAAAAAACTGCTGATCTCTCCTTAAAACAAAAATAGGAAACATGAAATTTTTGAACTTTATTACGATTTTCTTGAATTTTAATACTTCGTATTGCCTCCTCGTGCTTCCATTACTGCGTTTACGCAGAAAAAAAACAACAAAAAAACAGAAATCAAACAATGATAAATGACAGATTACAAACAAAAGCAAAACCAAATGCTGTAATTTCGTAGTTCCATCTTCGAAAGTGGCCCTTTTTCAAATTTGATTTTTTTATGATATAACTTTACAATAACTAAGAAGTTTTAATACCTTCATTTAAGGAGTATTACATTGTCTATTAAATACAATTTATTGCATTAACCTAGCATTTTTAGTTTCCGAGATTTTTTGGATTCTTTAAGTGACCCGGATTCATTGCTCTCGAGTGTATTATTGATGTGCTTTCCTATTGTTTATTCTTACTAATTTTCTACGCCTCCTGTTGTAGCATGGCTCGGGTATTTTTCCTTCTTCTTAAATATGCGTGGGCCAATTTATAAAGATAATTGACACTTAGTAATCTACTCTGACCCATAACCGTGCAAAAGTACGGTTACGGGAGTGATGACGATGAACGACTATACATCATCATCATTCTCTTAACCGTACTCTTGCTTATTCTATGTGTCAATTATCTTTATTAATTGGCCCATACATATTTAAGAAAAAGGAACAATAGCCATAATAGCCATACTACAACAGGAGGCATAGAAAAATAGTAAGAAAAATCAATAGGAAAGCACATCAATAATAGTAGGAAAGCATGGATAAATGGTATAAGATGAAATAACAGGAATTACTCGGAAATAAGAGGAAAGCACATTCAAAATTGTAGTAAAGCATACAATAATAGTAGGAAAGCATGGATAAATAGTAGGATTAAATAACAGGAGTTACTCGGAAATGAGAGGAAAGCACATTAAAAATAGTAGTAAAGCATACAATAATAGTAGGAAAGCATGGATAAATAGTATGATAAAATAATAGGGATTACTCGGAAATTAGAGGAGAGCACATAAAAATAGTAGGAAAGCATACAAAAATATGATGACAGTCATATGTAATGTTATGCTCTCTCTCAAAAAGTAATGGTCCATTACGATTACCGTCACCGTAAGTCCAGACATACGGTGATACGAACTACTAATGCATGGTGACAGCTCATCATAATATATGGTTAGCAGCAGCAACAGTAGTTTCATCGTACTTTATGGTTATTTCCGTATGCTCCCTACTTTACGTGAAATCACCATATTTTTTGATGAACTGTTTTCTCAGTGTATAAAATGTGTTGATTGATTGACAAGTTTAATTGGTCTAGTGGTTACTGGGACTATGGTAGCCACTTGTACGTAACCCTCTCCACATGTGTCCGAGTCAAACTTTACCGTTTTTTGTTTTTAGTTAGTGGATAATTTCCACAAGCCCTCCCCGATATAAAACAATGGGGTGATTTGCCATAATCACCACGTTTGGCAGGTAGATTGGTGATTGCAGTATTATTGGTGAATACTCAGATGCTACTACCCATCCCCTGGAGTAATCCCCTAGTCGGTTTTTACGACAACCACGGGAGAAGACGGAGAGGTATATTCTTAGACCGGACACGCCACGGCACAAACTTTTAATTTTAATACACCTTGTGGTTTGACACAAAAATCACACAATAATATAAATAGTCGACCCTGCGAGGCTACTAAATCAATTACAATTTTACTTTGTTTCAAAACTGACATGAAATCAAGTACCTACGGACAGACCACAAAAATATAGTGTTCATTATTCGTTCTGCTACTGTGTTAATATTTTTGGAGAGTAAATAATCACGAATGACTTGTGTTTCAGGAAAATTTATCCAGTGATTGTGCTTGGAAAAGGTTCATTAGGATGGGACATAAACTTCATGAAAGCCAACTGGAAGAAAATAGTCCCTTTGGGTGTAGTGCCTTGGACTCTAGAAGTGGCAACAC
Source organism: Epirrita christyi (assembly GCA_951392215.1). NCBI lineage: Eukaryota > Metazoa > Arthropoda > Insecta > Lepidoptera > Geometridae > Epirrita > Epirrita christyi. The sequence continues at coordinate 10,466,940 of OX595835.1, read as the reverse complement.
TGGCGATATGCATGTATTTTTTCTTCGGGCACCCATTGATTTGGGGTAAGTCATAAATCAACATTCCCCACTTAATGGGTTGAGTCGATATAAATACCTAAATGGGTTGACCTTCATTGGGTTGAGTTAAGAAGCACTCCACTTACTTAGCACCAACTCTTAATATACGACTGAATCGAACTTTGCTCGGGACCTGGCGTAAGACAAATAGACCATTCACAAGTTTCCGTACCTGCCGCAAAGTCGCTAACAAAGATGTGGATCTGCAAGACATAGGCGATGGAAAAAGCCACTATCGCTTTCCTTGTTTGTAAAACCATCCCGTTTTTTCACTATCATAGCAGCTCATACTGAACACATGCTTATCGGACCAGGGTGGTTATTTGCTATGACCTAAGAGATTCCTTGTCAATAACGTGTGACGTCACCCATACGATTCAGCGTTGATTCCACGCAGATATCGTAACGAGCCTGCGTTATGCTACGTTTGGTCATAGCGAATAGGGGGGCTGGGCGCATAAACACAGGTATTAGCTAGGTTATATTCAAAAATATTTTTCCTAACTGTGGAACTTAGCTCTAGTTATACATAATCAATTGTGCTCGGTTAAAGAATAGTGGGATACAATACAATATTTTCTTGGTATGTATCATCATTATCAACCAGTAGACCAGTTCACTGCTGGATAAAGCCTCAAAGAAAGCAATGGCGGATTTGGCATAATCACCACGTTTGCAGGTTTTGCTTTGCAAGCGAATTGGTGATCACAGTATACCTAGGTGTTAAGTACTCAGTACTCAGGTGGATGTGACTGCCCATACCCTGGTGAAATCTCTTAGTTGACTTTTATGACATCTTCAGGAGGAGGCGTAGGGGTGTATTCTTAGACCAGAATCACCACTGGCATTTTAACTGCCTTGGTATGTTTATCAAATAAATGAATGGAAATTTCGATCAAATGCTCTATGGAGCATTTAAAATATGCATGGGAACACTTGCATATAGACATATAGACACTATGGCTTTTAACACAACTCTTTTTAGGGTGGAGGTTTTTGACGACCTCCGTGGTGCAGAGGGCGAGTAGCCGGCTGAGACGCAAGAGGTTACGGGTTCAATTCCCGTTGCGGTACCATGGTACTCGTAGTTTCTGATACCCACCACATAGGAAATCCTAGTGTGGGATCAAGACTATATATGTGGTTGTTGGGTGTTATGATTTAGCTAAAAATAGGACAGGTGACATATCGAACAAGGGGGAACAGTAGGTATGCTTGACTCCTATTTACAGAACTATCTTAACCTACAAGATGCACAGTTCTAGTTTCGACCCGGACTTTTAACTGAAAGCGCAATTTTAGGGCTCAATGTTAAAGAACTCCCTTTTCCGCATTCGAACTCTATGGATGGTCCATTATGCGTGGCTTTAGGGCTCAAGCAAACTGTTCGTTCAATCACAAAAAACGCCCGTGTACGCATATTTTCTCCACCTCTCCAAAGTGTTTGACCTTGTATCATATTAACTGCTTTAGAGGAAGTTGGGAGACAGCAGTGTACCAGTAGAAATACTGTAAATTTGTCGTTGTTGGTATGGCAAACAAAGTAACTTAAAAGTAAAGTGGGCAAACTCGCTCTCCGAGGCAGATAAGTTAGGATGCGGGGTGAGGGAGGTCCCACGTCCCCCTAGCTCTTCAACCCACATGTCAATGATCTCATATCGACTATGAGATCATTGACATATAAGTGGAAGAGCTTGGGGGATGTCAGCAGCATGCGTGTCAAAAGTAGAAATGATTTTCACGCTTTAATTCAAAAGAAAACCAACATCTCTGATGAGAAGAGTCAGGGCCAGATTTAAATTTATGCCGCCCTGGGGCACGAAAATGCCGCCCTATGACTTAAATTTTATTTTAATAGTTTTGATATCTTATTTTTTAAGAATTAGAATAACTAATTCATTGCAGGAAATGTATTATGTATTATATAGCATTTATTATACATTATGTTTTATTTATATTAAATAATATACAAAATTTTAATGTGATACATAATACTTGAATTATATTTCTTGAAAGATAAAATGTTTATTTAAAAGAATTAGTTAATTATATATTGTAAAGAATTTTTTTTCTCACTTTCCAAATTTTGGCGCCCTAGAAAATTTGCCGCCCTGGGCACTAGCCCCGACTGCCCCTAGTATAAATCCACCACTGAGAAGAGTATACGTGATAGTCACAACTGCATTCTAAAACAGTTTCAGGGAATTGCCTTTCCCCTATCTGGGTATGTTTTGTTCAGAGAATCTTCTCTGAACACGGTTTGTTGGGAGAGTGATTCCTGAAAAATCGGATTTTAATTAGCACTAAATTTCCAAAATGATACTGGTTGTGGTTTAAACTAACACAATGGAATTTACCGTCTGAATTAATAAATTATTTGATTGATTGAATGCAATCACTTAGCCCAAATAAATAAAACATTCGTCCAAAATTCCTCGGTGATTTTCATTCACTTAGTGCAATTAACATGCACAATTGCAAACATGCCAAATACGCCCAAATTAAAGCGAAACGGAACGAAATAAACAAATTAAAAAACACAACGAAAACATTATCATTCAGTAGAGCGGAATGCGCCTCAAACCTTCTGTAATAAAATTTGTCATGAACGAAGCACAATGGACCGCGCTTATACCCTGTACAAAGCCAATTCAATAAATTCCGTCGTGGAACTCGATTGCAAAAGGTTTGAATGCATTTTCGTTGCATGACGTGTGGAGGCAAGCGAGGCATTCATGCTTTCCACACGAGCAGAGCCTGCGTAATGTACCTATGCCTCTGCTTTTCATTACACCGGCGTCCAGTGAAATATAAAATTTTAGCTAGTGTTTATTCCCTTTTGTTTATGCGAATTCCTGAAATTTCTTTTACAATAAAAATAAATTTATTATTGCTATGTAAGAAATACTCTTATGTTAGTTGAGCTAACGAGAAGCACGTGACCTATCTTTAGGTTCCTAGACCTGAGAATACAAATCTCCACAGGCATACGACCTTCGACGACCTCTGTGGTGCGGCGGACAAAGGTTTGCCTGCGACGCAGGAGGTTGTGGGTTCGATTCCCGCCTCGGAACAAATATTGAGACGATCTGCAGATATTTGTTCAGGGTGTTCTGGGTATTTTCTATGTATAATAAAAAATACCTATCTATGTCATGCGTTGTATTAATTATATCAGTTATCTCTGCTTACAAAGCTTGTGTTATGGGTACTAGATAACTGACTGTTATCTGACCCAAGCTAAGGCTTGGGTCTAGATAATGTTGAGTGAAATGTCCAGCATTTATTATTATATTATTATTATTATACTTATAATCCCTAAATATTTAAATTTTAAGTAAGTTTACTCATAAATGCTATTTTGTGCCAAATCAATGACTTAAACGATGCATAAGTAGCTGTTAAATTAAACAACCCCGCACAAGGGTGCTATTTAAAATTGTAAACCCATTTATTTCGCAGATTTTTAATCTATGGCATAAAATTTTGGACGGACGAATATACTTAATGGTAATGGTATGCATAGCATTTGGTAACGACGAAGTAAGCCAAAACATCAACCAACCAACATAATTTCGCCTAGGAAGAGATATTTAGAGGAGAGGGGGAGCTTATTGAAAACTTATTATGTTATATTATGTGATGTTATTTTTCTGATTTATTCATATTTCATAAACACAACAACAAACAAGCGTGATAAAAAGTACCCCTGTTTCCAAAATTAGTTAGTTTAGTTAGTTAGTAGAGCACCACAGCCTCTTACGTTGTTGTCATTGAAAATATTTTGAAAAACTCAAGTTCTACTGTAGATTCACTATACCTATTCGTTCTATAAACTAAACTACCTATTTAAAATTGTCTCATCAATACCTCTCTTTTGAAACGCATACCTACTGAGAAGTATGAAATAAAAATATAAGTTTAACTACATGTGAGACAATATTACGGCTTTTAGCTGCTATATTTGTTTTTGTTAGACTGCATGTATAAAGTCTCTTACAGGATCAAGACGAGTCTCGCGACGCCTGATTCATTAAAATTCATCAAGTTGTTTTGGTGCTTGGAAGAATCCCACATCCCCACTTAGCCAATACCGAGCAAAAAAATCGATAATAAATATGTTTTCTTCTTTTAAGGGCATAGTTATGACTACAAATTCTACTGGCAAATTTTAGAATTGTGTCAAAATTGACCCATTTACCCTATTTTTGGCATACGCCTTGATCAGCTAAATAGCACAAAATGTTTATAAGTATGAAAAAGTTAAGCCTTGCTCAGAGCACTTTTCATTTAGTTTAGTAATGTTTAAAAAGCTGTTTTTATAAGTATGGCTGAGTTTAGGTTCCTAATACACGCTATTGTTAATTGTAATATCCCTATCCAACCTTTATTTGTACAAAATGAACTCGATACCGCATTAATATCTATCTGCAATAATGTAGAACTACAATATTATACAAGGTATACTTAGTGATTGTCTGCCTGCACACCTTTATTTAAATTACAAAGTTTTTCCACTACTTTTGTACTCGGATTAACTTTAAATTGCGTACGTTTTTTGTAGCGTCTGAATAATAAATTCGTTCATTGCTCAATTCAATTAGTTCATTCACGTAAAAAATATTTTCTTTATTCAGGATTCGAACGTAAGCTAAAGTAAACTATTTTATAGTCACGGAAGCCACAAATAAAAAGAAGTATTTAGTATTTACTTCGTACTTTCCATTTTGAAATGCCTGTTCTTTTTTACACTCGAGAGCAATGAATCCGGGTCACTTAAAGAATGTTAAAAATCTCGGAAACTAAAAATGATAGATTAATGCAATAAATTGTATTTAATAGACAATGTAATACTCCTTAAATGAAGGTAAAAAAAATATGAGTCACCATACATTTTATTAACACAAAATTACATAAAGAAAAAAACTGCTGATCTCTCCTTAAAACAAAAATAGGAAACATGAAATTTTTGAACTTTATTACGATTTTCTTGAATTTTAATACTTCGTATTGCCTCCTCGTGCTTCCATTACTGCGTTTACGCAGAAAAAAAACAACAAAAAAACAGAAATCAAACAATGATAAATGACAGATTACAAACAAAAGCAAAACCAAATGCTGTAATTTCGTAGTTCCATCTTCGAAAGTGGCCCTTTTTCAAATTTGATTTTTTTATGATATAACTTTACAATAACTAAGAAGTTTTAATACCTTCATTTAAGGAGTATTACATTGTCTATTAAATACAATTTATTGCATTAACCTAGCATTTTTAGTTTCCGAGATTTTTAGGATTCTTTAAGTGACCCGGATTCATTGCTCTCGAGTGTACTTGGCAGCTCTATTTACATAATAAGCATGCCATTTAGTTCATTGATTTACTAATATTATAACGAATAAAAGGTTCGAGTAGATAGGTATTGTAACCACTCGCACTTTGTTTGCTAGGTAGGTGTCTAAAAGCAAACAAAACCAAATCCATCTCGTAGATTCTAAGATTAACGCGCGCAAATAGACAGATAAAAAGACTACTGTTTTAACTCAATATTGACTTATAAATGCATGTTTGTTAAGTAGTCTGCTCGGTTTGTTATATCAATGAGTAGAAGTAAGCCCAGTAAGTCGATGTTCTTAACCATGTAAGACTTTCCACGACTAAGAGATACATCAATATGATCAATATGAAAAATCTATGGACCAAATAACTACTTAGTTGGTTTTATTAAAAGATCTTTTGAAATTAGGCCTCTTTATGTTCTGAACCGCGTGGTGATCAAAATGATCACAAAACCTGCGTCTCAGGAGTTACGTTGTATCTATCATCAGAGCAGCTCGCTGACACCATTGTATATAGTCATCGGATCTATCGGGAATGGCGTCAAAATCATCTCTCAAGATTTGAACCATACATACTTTACAGTTAACGAAAACTTGTAATAATTAACCCCAGACAAACCAGGCAGAATCCGTTACGTTTTTTATATAAAAATATAAAAAATGTCACGAGAATTATTTAGAACGTAAATACTTCGCTCAAAAATGTAGTTTGCCTCATTTTTCGCATTGCGGCCTTAACTTAAGCTGTGTGCACACAAATGTCGAATGCGCAGCGTCAGATGCACGTGCTTATCAGAGTGTTAACAATGCAACAAATATTACCAAGCTCTGTCGCGGGCTCTACCCATACTGTTTGCTCCATTTTGTTATGACGCGGGTTCGCTTCCAAGCCGGAGCCGGCTTCTAAGCTAGAGGTTCTTCGACTTTGATTTCCGCATCGCGATGATATATTAAGCCTGGGAGTTGTATGAGGTCCTCGTTGTTTATGATAAGAAAGTATCTGATTTTAAGATCGGTCAGGGTGATACGATAATGAGGATCTCGCTTTGCTGATACGATTGCTAAACCTAATTAATAACTATACAGGGTTGCTGTTTGGTACATTCTACGCATCAGTATCAATTCCCGTGGTGATGCCAACAGTGCTGAAAATCGGCAACAGCCCAGGCCGGACTCGGATCTGGCCGCAGTTTGTAATGACTGCGGGTGGGACGGACACGGCCCTCAGCGTCGGCATGTTCGGAATCATTTACAGTTACATGTTCTTCAATGCGGATGAAACTTATCGGTATATCAAAGTAAGTGGATCGAATCTTTTTTACCTTCAAATCTAACTAAGGTAGTACAGGCGTAGCTGGCGTAAATTATTAGATGCTGTAGTAGTCAACCGGGCCAAATGTGGGCAAATGGCCCACAGCTGGGTAGAAATCTCCTCTCTCAACTCCAATGCTTCTGTAAATAAATAACACCCAACAGACACATACATAGTCCTGATCCCACACTAGGATTCCCTGTGTCGTGGGTATTAGGAACTACGAGTACCATGTTACCACAACACCCATGTCCGAAACACATATTTGCAGAACATGCAAACATTTGTCCCGCAGCGAGCGAGAATCGAACCAGCGCCTTGCGTCTCAGCCGCTACACACCCGCCGCGCCACGTCAATCAGGCATAGCGGTACAACGATTTTTGAATTGACTGACCACGACTTTATTACCTACCGCCAAACTTGGCTTTAAGTGTAAACTACATTTTAGTATTTTTATTTCTTACTAGTTGCGCCCCGCGGTTTCACCCGCGTGAATAATGATGAAAATTGATGATGATGATGATGCTTTTCATTATCATCATCATCATCATCATCATCAATTTTCATCATTATTCACGCGGGTGAAACCGCGTGAGCCTTTGTTAATCCAGGGCGTAAAGTATCTCCATTCCAAATTTCACTCAAATCCATTCAGTAGTTTTTACGTGAAAGAGTAACAAACGTCCATCCATACTCACAAACTTTCGAGTTTGATGATGATGATGATGATGAAAAGTAGCCTATGTGTTAATCCAGGGCGTAAAGTATCTCCATTCCAAATTTCACTCAAATCCATTCAGTAGTTTTTACGTGAAAGAGTAACAAACATCCATCCATACTCACAAACTTTCGCGTTTATAATATTAGTAGGATCATTTAACTATTATAACTATTCTAACTTTACACTCGGTGAAAAATGCTGTTCAAAAAGCAACGTCACAATCAATGTTGTCAGTTACTTCGTGAGCATCAAATGAATTGCGCTGCAGCGTTCAATGTGGATACTCACTAAATTGTGACTCTCGGACATTGACATAGAGGCACAGATTCCACAATCGCGAGCAGCACAGCACAAAAAATGTAAAAGTCACGGAATTATTGTGTTCTAGTAAAGTTAGGATTGTCTAAAGCGCTTGACTTTATAATCGTTTTATGCGCATTGTAAACGCTTTAAATCTCGGGGTACAACTGGATCATAGCCACTGTGTAGAAATACACAAAAAAAAATGGACCAGTTGGACGTTCTAAAGATCGTTGCAGCTCAACTAATCCAGATCACTACCAGACGAAAGCGTCCCCAAGACTAGTAATTTAATAAAATAATAAACTTTTTTAAACTATAAATAGCTTTCAATTAACGCAAAAAGGTTACGCATGTTTTTATTACCTAAAAGTATATAACCCTCCTAGGGACCCTTTTGTTTCGAAGGGCGTACGTAAACCATCCGCGATTTCTTAATAACCTTAGAATCATAACTGATTTTTTGATGGATTTATTAGCATGGGTAACATGAAACTTATAGTTACAGAGCAATTGACGACCTCTGTGGCGCGGTGGGCGAAGGTTCGCCTGCGGCCAGGAGGTTGCGGGTTCGATTCCCGCCTCGGAACAAATATTTGTACGATCTGCAGGTATTTGTTCAGGGTGTTCTGGGTATTTTCTATGTATAATAAAAAATATCTATCATGTAATGTTTATTGTATTAAGTATATATGTAAGTAATTTATCTAGTACCCAAAATACAAGCTCTGCTTAGCTTGGAGCTATATAGATAATGTTGTGTGAAATGCCCAGCATTTATTTATTTATTCCGTTTAATTTGGAGGTAAAAAAAACCTTCTTATATAATGTTAGTATTCTCGCTTATAATTTGGTAGGTTTTAAAACCAACGTCAGTATATTGATAAATTCGTTTAAAAAAATATTGAAGTATACCAATTTGATTAATATTACCTACCGACTTGTTACTTGTGGTTAGTACTAATGACACCATAGCCATTAGAGTATGTGCCTTTTCATTAATTAATTAATTGGAAGCCAACAGTATCTATTTCTACGGCATATTGCCGGTCGTATATAGTGTCTCCTATCAAAGAGACGAGATGTAGTGGCTACTCTCGTCATAAAACCACCGTGTTTCGCAACCGCCTAAAAGCTTACTTTAATTATGAGCGGTTTTGTCACCTCGTCAAGGTAGTATTTCTATTTCCATTATTATAAGTGAACATATCAAAGGATCCATTATATCAGGAAATTACTACGCTTACTACGGCTTAAGGTTTAAATATGTGTGCGTTAAATATAATCAATTTAGGTGAATCCTCTTGATTGAATTTGCTTGAAATAAGCCTGTTTACTCAGAGATCACAAAAATATCTAATACATACTAGCTGACCCGTTCGCAACTTCGTCGTATGGTACGAAGTAATAAATAAAATGATTTAGGCTTAGGTAATAAAAAAAATCCAAACAAAAATCATGTTTAATTTATTTATCCAGGGAAATAAACGCCTAAAACTTAAAAGAACAATACAAAAAGTAAGATACCATGATTCGATAATCAAAAATACAATAGAATAAAAGTTTCTCTATTAAACTCAAAATCACAAACTAAACTCTCATTTTCAGCTATTTTCAATTTGTTTGAAGCTTGTGTGATTTTATAAAACTTTACAACCATACAAAAACAAATTTAAATTGACAACATTAGATTGATAATAGATTGACAAACATATTTAGATTGATAACTGACTGACTCTAAGGATTATTGTAAATTTTGCTAAATTTTAAGAGATATTCAAATAAAACGCCCTGTTTGATTGACGTGGTGCGTTTATATTTATGTTTGCTCTAGGCCTCTAGCCGTTTTGGAGAAAAATGCTAGCAGACATCCAAACAAACACGAAGCTTTATTTTGGTATTAGCCCTAAATAATATTATTATTATACCGCCATCTGTCAGGGGCGAGTAGTGTAACCATAATGACTTTTGCACGATAATTCTTTGCAACCCTACAATTAAACCTAAGTATATTAAAATGTTTCACAGGCTGCGCTCACGCTGTTCGTAGGCGCGGGCGTGGGTGTCGCATGTGGTGCCCTAGCGGGCGTGGTGCCGCACAAGCATGACGTATACGTCACAGAGCTGAGGGTCCTCTTCGTGGTCATCGTTGGGCTCTTCGCTAACTTCTTTACGGTACACATCGGCTGGGGTGGAGCTGGTTAGTATAAAATAGGTTTCATAGTTTTTTGTATTTCTCATGTAGACTCGTACCTTTGATATTCGTAAACATTATTTTTATTTCAAACGTTGCTACTTACGAATGGTTTGTTTGTTTTATTTGGAATAGTGTTAGCTGGGCAGATGGGTTTGTTTTTAATATTCCAATAAGTGACGATAGGCGTGCAACCTGTCTCGTGTGGAATGCTAACCACTAAGCAAAAAGTAGGCATCTACCGAATACTTATTCATTGATATCGTCACTTATCGCACTTATCATCATAATCATCAACAGCCTTTAAACGTTCTCTACTGGACGAAGCCTCCCCCATAAAATAAAATGGGCAGAATTATCACGTGTAATTACTTTTTAGTCGTGAGCCTATTTATGTATTTACGTTACCACTACATCTCTTCACCATAATACGTCTCTTGGTAGGTAACTTCTAGAAACATGAAAAAGCAATCATACATCTTAGAAAAATTATGACTATACACCACGTACTTTACTATTCTCCTGCTGACGTTTCGTTGACCATTTAGAGGTCCTTTCATGAGCACCGACCGCGACCACGCTCGAAGGTCGTAGTCAACAGGAGAATAGTAAAGTACGTGGTGTAGAGTCGTAATTTTTCTAAAATGATACCAAGCCACGAAAATTTTAATTCTATATTCATACATTTTGTAAACAATACATATCACAACACTAACCAATTACATACAATAGCCCACTAAGATTCTCTGAGTTATGGGTATCATAGGAACATCGAGTACTTACCATAGTACCACAATGCCCAGACCCAGAACAAATATTTGTAGATCATGCAAACATTTGTCCCGCAACGGCGATCAAACCCGCACCTCTCGCATCACAGCCGGCGACTCGCTTGCCAGGCCCGTCGTCATACCTCGGCTGAAATTTTCAAGCAGTCTGGCTTATATAGGAGTGTGTTATTACTAAAAGAAAGCATTAGCTGAGTTGGTCGTGGAAAGCAATGGCGGCGATGAGTTCACCACTTGTCCCGTCTATATTCCTGCAATTGTGCATCCTACAGTGAAAAAAAGCCTAAAAAGCGTGTGTTTATGTGTGTACGTATGCCGTAGCGTTATCATACACAAAACCAATATTGTTTTAACGTGACTCTCTAGACTCGAATATTTTTGATATTTAGTGATTCGGAACGGCTTCGCCAAATATTTGGATGTCACGTGAAAATATTTTTAGGTCACCTTGGTAATGGAGATATAGATAATAGAGGTTATTGAAGAACAGTAACTATTTTCGTACGTGGTGAATTCATGATAAACGAAACGCAGATAACAAGACCTTCAGTTTCCAAAGACAAGGTTTGTATGTATCTATACAAACAGGTGTGGACGCCGCAAAAGCGAGGTCTTAACTGTCAGATAAACTAAATGGAACACTATGAGCGTGGTGACCGTGTTCAGTTCACAGAAAACTCATTTTATAGATTTCTTTGAAATATGTAGTTTCATTATTGAAAAGCAGCCAACATTTCTGAAAATTGCATCTAGTATGGTTGCCGAGAATAAATTATGATAACGAGCAAATTCACCATTAGTATTACTCAAGCAGCCTCCTATTTAGACCACTCTACAAAATTATGTCAACTTAAGTGTAAAAACTAAAGTGGCTATAAACTAAGGGAGGCCAATACCCATTAGTGGGTGAAGTCAGATTGTGGATGGTTATATACGAAGTAATTTAAACGCCCTGGTATGTGTCCGCCCTAAGAATAGGCCCCTCCGTCTCTTCCCGTGGATTTCGTAAAATCCAACTATGGGATTACACCAGGGGATGGGCAGCATCCATCTGAGTACATAGCACCAATATGCAAATCATTATTCAAATCAGTATGGCAAATCTCTCCATTGAATTCAAAAAGGGAGGCTTCGTCCAATAGTGGACGTCTTAACGGTTGATAATGATGTTGATTCTAATAGCTTTACTGAATAGTGTTTGGCTTTAACTTAACTCGGTTTTGAGGTTTGAAATTCCATATAGAAAATTACTTTTTTGCGATAGCTATTAGTTCAAAATAAAAATCACCGTTAAAATTCCATTACGGATTGCGTCCAGTCTAAAACTGTACACCCCACCCCCGCTTTTACTTGGTCCTTGTGGTTACAGATTATGGAATATTTTATTTTGTCGTAATGAAATAGTGAGGCGTGCAATTTTAGACTGGACGCACTCTACTTACTTATATCTTTTTTGTCGTCACGGGAATATCAAATGACATCCCACAGTAAACTTTTTTTTATAGTTTTTTAGATAGCTCAAGGATCGGATAGTGGAGAAATTTAGCCAATCATATTTATCCCACCTGTACGGGAGTGGCATGGTCACTGTGTAACAAAACTCATTTTAAAAAGAAAAAAAATATCCCTTACAAACAAGCGCCTAACGCCAAATTCTTTGTTTTTCAGCTGGTGTAGGAGTTCTGGCATGCAATGCCGTAGCCGCCCGCTTCTGGGCACGGGACGGGTGGAAGCTAAACAACAATGCTGCCTCGACGGCATACCGCGTTATGTGGTCGGCCTGTGAGCCTGTGCTCTTCGCTTATACTGGCACTTTTTTCGTTGTATGTATGCTTATTTATGACATGTAATAGATAGGTAATTGCGCGACTTGCAGTCTGGGAAACCAGGCTAATTATGTATTGTATGGTACCATGCCACCACACCAGCAGCATGCCACATGTACGCAGTGGCCACTACTATTGGGCAAAAATATTTTCATAAGGTACATATAGAGTGAAAGCATTTGCACGAAAAGCTTTAAAAACAGATCGTACTGAAAAAATATTTTTTTTTGGCGCAAATCGAGTGAATGCGACTGAAAATAACATTGTAAAGTTGTTATTATTCGGATTTTGTTAAAATGGATTCTTGTAGTTGAAAAAAAAGCCTTGCTCAGGGTGACTTCTTGTTTTTAACACTCGGTTAACTTTCCGCTCAGTGCAACAATCTTCTATTCCAATGCACCATCAGTATTAATCTAGAATTTGGTAGCTCAGTTTGTATCGGCAACCTACAACTACGGTTAAGTTAGAACCTTTCTACCACGCATTTTATATTGTAACAGAATTATCGGAAAACATTTTGAAGAAAATTATACCGTTGCTTATGGGTTGTTACAGGAAATAAAGTGGGCATCAAACCATTTCGATAACTTAGCCTATAATTTATAGTATGGATAGTATGTTATTTCTCGAAGATTATTCTTATATAAAATGTTTTTGTGAGTGGTTTTACCACATTTATATAAGTACGTTCCCAGTTACATAAAATAAAATAAAAATCTAGAGTATTTTGGAACGTGATAAAATTGAGAGAACACCAAATCAATACATCGAATCTAAAAAATAAAAATAATTGAACGACATTTTTCGGGTTTAATTATTTTTGAATTATAAGCTTTTTATGTAGGTAGTTGCTCCCATTTTACCTTATTTTATTTTATCATTATTTTCACCATACTATATTGGTAAAGCTCTTTTACGGCTTTAAGCGATGCTCTCTACCGACCGGTAGTTTCATAATTGGCCCACTTTTAACAAAAAAAAATTAAAAAAAAATGTTTGGATAAGCTCACAAACTTTTGCTACTCATCGTCATGTTTACCTATAATAATAATAATAATAATAAATGCTGGACATTTCACACAGCATTATCTAGCCCCAAGCTTAGCAGAGCTTGTGTTATGGCTTATGGGTACTAGACAACTGATATACTTAATACAATAATATTACATATATAGATATTATTTATTATACATAGAAAAATACCCAGAACACCCTGAACAAATATCTGCAGATTATACAAATATGTATTTGTTCTGAGGCGGGAATCGAACCCGCAACCTCCTGCGTCGCAGGTGAACCTTCACCCGCCGCGAGGTCGTCTATTTGCGTCGCGAAACGAAAAATTTACTTAAAAATATAGTAAACCAATTTTATTTCCTTTTTCAGATAAAAGGTTCGATGGTCGAAACGTTCCTGTTCGGATTCGCCATCCTGGCGATATGCCTGACAGTCCGCCTTGTAGCTGCAACGCTGATGTGCTGGGACATGACACTGAAGGAGCGGCTATTTATTTGTTGTTGTTGGTCTCCGAAGACTATTGTTGAGGTTAGTATAAAATTTAATTGGTGGTGAAATGCAACCCCACTTGTTACTCATAAGATGACAGAGTAAATTCTTACCTTAGAGTGCGCGCGGCTTCGTTCCGTGATAAGATACAAATCGATCATAGAAAGATTCACGCACAGGAAACTCGGGCACAGCCAGTATATACTCTAGACTAGACTGACAGCCAGCCCTATTGTGTTCTGTGAATCAGTACGCCACCATTCGCGCGCATACTTATTTGGCACGCAATCTACAAGCTTCGATGTTTCCACATATGTTTTTAGACTTTAACTACGTCATTGTTCTTGTATTTTCTTTCGTGTATTTTAGTTGCGAGAGGCAAATACCACACACAATAATTTGGAAAGGTGGCCTAAAAATAAACCTCATCACCGGTGACCAGGGGATGGGCAGCAGCATCCATTTGAATACTCAACACCAATACTGTGATCACCAATCCGCCTGTCAAGCGTGGTGGTTACGGCAAATCCCCAAAAAGGTTTTCTTGAGTTGCTTTATCTTTATCTTTTACGCTGATAGAATTTTTTCTTAATTCCAGGCAGTTTTATGCCCTTCACCAATTAACGCGCTGATAGCATACGGTGGCACCAAACATGAAATCCAGTACGCAGAAGACATCCTGAGGCTCACTATACAAGCCATACTAGTCACTACGCCAATCGTGTTCGTACTCACCAAACACTTAGGACCAATCCTACTGAAGGACAAGGAGAAAGAAGATGAAAATGGTGAGATATCTACAGCAAACTCAAATTTATGGCATAGGTCTCCAACAACGTGCCTCAGTGAGAAAAATATCATATGACAATAATTATTACTGCGCATGCGGCTTAAGTGGAAAAACTAGATTAGAACCCTTGGAATAATGTACGTACAGTTGTGTATCATACCAAATTTTTATTTTTGCAGATCTCGGGTCGTAGAGCAATATGAAGATTATTCAATGGATCTCAAGGGATAATGTGCATAATATGTACTGTAGTAAATAATGTATTAGATTATTTATTCTAGACTAGGAGTCCATTGTGGCTCGTTCTCTGAATACTAAACGAGCATTGTTCTAATATAGGTAAGTATTACTTTATGTTTGCCTTTATTCAAGAGATTGACGTATATGCAGCTCAACGTTAAATGCTAGTACAAAAATGTTTGCCATATACTTATCCTTTTTACGATGATTTATTTACATAACTACGCACATAAGCTATAAATTTCTATAGAAATTATGTGTAAAGAGCTATTTAATCATCTCTAATGTGTCAAAAGGCGAAGCAATAAATCAAATTATTTAATAATGTGTTAGACAAATTATTTTAAATAATTAATTTAATTAAACAAAATAACAATTTAATAATTTATATAAAACAAATTATTTAATGATGTGTTTTATTTCAATCTGTTTAATTTATTGAAAACTGAACGTTGTAAGTACCTACTTGGGTAATACACAAGAAACACAAACTACATGCTACGGCTGTGTGCCAGGGTTCTAAGTACTTTTACAAATGATTTGCCATTACAGTAGACAAATGAGAATAGACGTAATTTTCGAATAGTACAACCATTGATGTCTATATTACAACCCAATTAGATAGCCGTATAGTGAAAACACAGGACTGATATGAGGGAGTAGGCCACCCAGCAGTATTGAACTGCCAATGATGATGAAATATTCACTTATCACCAATTTAACTATTTACCAAGCATTTGCCCAACTGGGACAACAACCACAACATAGAGCGCGCCACCGCTTTATTTTTTTTAATTATCTCCAGCCAGTGCTAGTCCTATACAGGTATTATACCTAGGTATTCGCCATCACTAGGGGGCTTGAAACGACGATGGAATATTTATGAATGCTCCAAATTCTCAATGTACTTAAAATCAAAGTCTTTCAAATGGTATTTTCCTACAACTGCATGAATCTGTCTGACACATTAAACCTTTCTCGTTAACCTAGAATCATGAAATTTGCCAAAAGGTCTCATAGCACAAGTTAGGGAACAACTCTTAAGAAATGAAATCCTAATTCTCGGCAAAATCTCGTTCACGAGCTGACGACATATTTCGTATGAAAACCATAATTTTGTATGGGCGTGAAACGAGAGGTAACGTCATCTGGTTGACGAGATTTGTCCGAGAATTATGGTCCCGTAAACGTCCCGTAAAACGTTTTTATTTGTTATGTAAATAAATGGTAGTAAAGTCATTAATTATTATTTATTATTGGCTCTCTTGATGTTCAACTGAAGCAGTACCCCTATCCCATAACAAATGCAAATACCTCTTGGGTCAGTCGGATGTACCCTTCGTGGCATTGATGTGCTCCCGCCATCCTGAGATTTAAAGATGAAAAGTCTCATAATCCTGTAATTCCAATGACGCGCCTAAAATAAATAAATTACCTTTAAGCCGGGCCTTTATGCGAGCACTACTATTTGGTGGCTGAAGTAGGTATGGTGGTAGTACTTCCAGGACGAACTCTTTCACAACACAAGGAGCTCTACAACTACTAAAGCTACAAAAATCATTCTTAGGAGACAACGTAACTTTTGAAATAATTAAAAACATTTATGATTGTGTATCATTTGATGAGGACAATGAAGACGGTGATTTTTTTTTTATTCTTGTTTTGGCAAGGTCTCGTCTCGCCCATACAGGAGTGGAAAAATTACATTTTAATCGTAATATTTTTTGAGTTTGTAAACTACCTACCCTGATCCCATCATCATCATTTCAGCTGGTTGACGTCAATTAATAATACGCCTATCAAAAAGTATTTATCTAGTGTAATTTGACACCAGCGCCATCTATGATAATTTTCCAAAACCGATAAGAGGAAAATATGAGAGCTCTACAACTGAGGCTCTGCCTTGTTCTTTCTTCGAAACTTACTGCATTTTCCTCGCGCATTTAGTTTACAGTTTTCTGGCGAGATGGCATTGTTAAAAGAAAGCATGTTAGAGGTTTGTAATATTTAATGAACGTCCATTTAAAGTAACCTAAACCGATATTATCGAGAATGTGATGAAAGAACCGGCCGCCACAGTGTAAGAAAGCCCCCTTCTCGGTGGACTGATGACATTTTAAAGCTCGTAAGATATCGGTGGATGGAGGCGGCTCATAACTGTTCATCGTGGCATTCCATGGGGTGTATGTCCAGCATTTAATTTCTACATCAGATGATGAGCTAAAGACGTGTGCAAGATCGTAGTAAATGGAAATCCGTGGTGTCTGCTTACATCTCCCGGAATTAGGCGTGACTTTATGTACTTAGGTCTTGGTTTTGATTTCCATATTTCGAAAACAAGTACTATTTCAAAATATATATTGTTTTATCATGCGTCATGATAAATATAAATAATGAATACATGCCGCTAGTTCAAATACCTAGGTACTTGTTTTCGTAGTTTCAGATATAATTGCAGGACACTGAAAAATACCACTGTTTCAGTTTCAGTTCAGGTTTAGTTCTATGAATGGGTTGGCCAGTCTGAAAAGTATCAATTCTGGAAATCAGTTTTTCGACATAAGACATAATTCTTCAAAAAGAAAGCTCTAAAAACGCCCACTTTCTCAAAAAGTAAATACTAAAATGAAGTAGAATTTATCTTGATTATTTGTTTTCTGTGGTATCATCATGAACAATTAAAAAAAAACATGTTTTTACGATTGCATAACATAACAATCAAACAGCCACATACATAGACCTGATCCCACCACACCAATAAGATTCCCTGTGTTGTGAGTATCAGGAAGTACGAGTACCGTGGTACCATAACACCCAGACCTGGAACAAATATTTGCAGATCATACAAACATTTGTCCCGCAGCGCGAATCGAACCTGCACCTCTTGCGTATTATTTTGTTAAAATTGTCAATAACATTAAACTATATTCTTTTTTTTTATAAATGACTGAAATTGCATTTGGCCCACCTGATGTTAAGTACAAACACAATACCTATTAGGTCACGTTCAACTAGGACGCGCTCTACATTGCACTACGCCTGTCATCCTGAGACATAAAGATGAAAAGTTTTATATGCCTGTACTTTCACCGGCACTTTCCGGTCCCTTCAAACTGGAACAAAGCAATGCGAGCATTACTGCTTGACGGAAAAATTAGGTATGGTATTAATACTTCCCCGGACGAACTCTCACAAGAAGGTCCATTACTACTAAAAACTACTTAATGCATGGTATTAACTACTGGACATGTACTTGCAATGATCAGTATAAAATTAACTGTGTCCATGATCTTGAGATAGCGGCTCATTAAATAATACCTATCATGAGATCCCTTCAATTGATGCCGGCAGCGGCGAGTGGTGCAGGCGGCCGCCGCGCCGGGAACGCGCCGCTGCCGTCAGTCCGCTCGTGCCCCGCCGCTACACGCACCGAACCACACGGTGCTAAGTGCTTGTGTAAATCCTCAAGAAACAAACTCAGCCACCGTCGCACCAACACCAGTTCAAGGCTCCTACGTGATCGCGACGAGGTGCTAACAAAGACCTTCGTCGGCACGTATCCAACTTCTGTATTTTTTATCACAGCTCTTTCACCTTCGATCTAAATATCTTATCTCGAGTGATCTATACTTCCGATAGAATATATTTTACATTTCGGAGCTTGTTCAGTGATAAGATGTCTGAATTGTAAGATGAAGAAACGTGATAGGCGAACGAAACAGGAGGTCCGAGGATTGAAGCCTGATAAGCGAACGGGAAAGCAAGAGACTCGGTCGTCGAAGCAAGATATCAGAGGATCGAAGCGACAGCTGACTTCTGGGGCTGGTGGAGCGGCATCTGTTCGGGACCGCACCAAGCGGTCTGGTGTCGAAGCCGTCAAATTACATTTGGAAGTTACAGGGTCCACGGGCAGAACATCAAGATCAGCTACATCAGTGAGTGAATTTTTACCCGACATCCTTAATAAGTTTTTTTTATTATTTCCTTTTGGATCTTTTAGGAAGCGTTGACACAAAATAGACTGCTGGGGAAAGCTTATAACACAATTTTTAACCAATTTCAAAACAAGAACGAAATTCTCAATTCGACTGTATGTTTTGATAAATCCATTCCCACTCTCGTTTAGCTAATTGTAAAATATATTATTCCTATGAAACATCAGACAAATATATATATATATGTATATATATATTTGTAATATATATATATATATATATATATATATATCAATAAATGAACTAGGCATTTGTAAGCAAATGATGTATCTTTTTACAGAATCTATTGCGTTCTTTAAATGAGAAACCCTAGATTGTGTAATAGACATTCGCCTCCTAATTGATGAACATGGTGACGCATTTGATACAGTCAGTGAATCATGAGCATGAAGTGATATTTGGAATCAAAACAAAGCGTTCCCTCCATGTAGTATTATGTCGTTGTTTCATTAAAGTACTACCTAATTTTCACGCATAATTGTAGAGCTATGTGTTTTATGAATTCCGTTTTAGAAAAGAATAAAAAAGCAGCCAAAATGCGTGGCGGACCACGCTCAGTGAAGGCTTCCGAAGTCAGTAATCAGTGTCAATCCAGGTCTTAATCTATCTATTTACTAAAATGCATCGAAATCGGTTGAGCCATTAAGGCGTGCATGACTGAGTAACAAATATCTAAACTTTCACATTTATAATATTACTGGGATGGGATACTATTATAGACTGCTATACTGTGATCATTTTCCTTCTAATTTCTTTAAATTGTGCTCCTATTAGAAATACTTTTTAGTTAATCACATTAAGCGGTTTAGCCAGTAACACTATGACCACTTCAAAGCTTCTAATTTATGAAACGGTTCTAGGTATGGAAAAAAATTCAAATAATCTCGTAATATATATTTTTAAAAGACATATTCAACAACATCCCATACAATGGGGTATCCTAATAAATAAATAAATAAAACAACTTTTCACTTTACACATAGGATTCATAGTCAGACCCGATTTTTTTTTCTTAACTTTGTTGGTGTCTCCAATTCGTATTGCCGTTTAAAATTTCAGTATGACAGTATTAACAGTCTACGACTGAAACGGCTCTGACTATGAATGAACAGACGGGCAAATGGACATGGTGAAACTATAAGGGTTACTTGTTGGACTTCAGAACCCTAAAAAGGAAGTAATCTGCTGAACATTATCTGCAATCAACTGGCAAGATACGATGTAATTCAGACTGTCAGTATTTGTCAAGCAACAAACAACTTGACTTTGACGCGAAACCATGTGATGCGATTATCACAATTTATCGAGATCGTGACAAAAAGAGATTATCGACCGATGGATAATTCACAATACGCCCATCACCTTCAGTGACCGAACACAAAACAGTGGTGGTGATCGGAGTATCTTAACTATTAGCATCGTATTAGTCCCAATAACACATCATTTTTAAACAAACAATATATTGTGTGTCACTTTAATTGTGGGAACTATGTAATGTAGTAAATAGTATTGAAACAAAAACCCTATTAGCTTACCTGATACCTTCGTACTAATTTTAAAAGACAATCAATGCAGTCAATCCCACCATTTCATTAGGATAATTATCATCAATACTGTGTACTTGTGTACAATACTCAATACACAACAATGAATATTATTTGTCTCGCAAATAATTTTTTGAATTGTTTAGTCACTCAATTAGAAACATTATAAAGTAGGGTGCATCTATTCTAAAACTGCATGCCCTGCCAATTGTACCATCAATGGTACTACTCAATGGTACATCAGAGGCCGTAGACAAAGTAACATTCTAATAGCGATGACGCTAGTAGAAAAGTCCAAAATGTATGAGATTGACGTAAGCTATCGATATGTCACGTGGTATTTTGTATTGTATTACGATGGTAGAAATAGAGTCGCTTCGAAGCGAATACCGTTTGTCTAGGCCGGCTGGTCCGGAGGCCCTCCACCGCTTTTACTAGGTACTTACTTAACACAAGCTTGTCGTTCGAAAACGGTCCTTTTTCAGTTATGGAATATTTTAATTTGACATAATGGAATAACATAACATAACACCTAACAGTCACATACGTAGTCTTGATTCCACACTAGGATTCCCTGTGTCGTGGGTATCAGGAACTACGAGTACCATAACACCCAAACCCGACAAATATTTGCAGATCATGCAAACATTTATCCCTCAGCGGGAATCGAACCCGCAACCTCTTGCATATCAGCTGGCTACTCGCCCGCCGGCGCCGCGCCACAGAGGGCGTCATAGAATAGTCATAGAATAGTGAGGCGTTCAGTTTTAAATAAGACGCACTCTACATACGTATTGAAGGAAAAGTGCATGAGTAAAAGGAGCGCAAGGTCCCATGAAAATGTGATCCAAATTGAATAAGTGTAAAAAAGGAGACAAGTACGAGTTATAGTAACATCATAACTATACAAACCTATATATAGGTAAAGATGTTCTAGAAATATAATTAAAGATTAAAACACAAGCAGCACCTATTACCATTGGAAATGAAAGTTTATCTAGCGTGCGCTGGAATGGTTGGTAATCTAGGTAGCAACTAGAAGCTGATTGGAAATTTCTCGAAGATAAATTACTACAAAACTTTCGCATGCAACATAACTTTTCAACTACAAAACAAACTTTTGCCATTGCTGTCGGCTATCTAGATACCCAGTCACCATGTTTTGATCGAAATAAACATAACAAAAACCCTTCCTTGCATTTTATGACCGCGCCTAACATATAGGTACACAAAAACAATACCGGCAATGTTTTGTCGAGCTGATAAAATCTCTTCGTATTGAAGTCTGTTAAAAATGAATTGTAGTGTATTATCGGAGATTGGACTCGCTTCAAACTCGAGTGTGTAGTACTTACTTATAATCCATAGAATGAATATGATAATAGTCTTACCTATGTCGTGTATGATCTGCCTATCGATAATGAACACCCAATACCAATAAGATAATAAACACTAAAGTGGAATTAGAAATTCTGCAACCATTTAGCTTGCATTTCTTTAAATATTATTAACAGGTGATATTTGACTTAGCTCATATTTAATTTGTTACTTGTTATAATTAAATACTTGTTTACATCTACTACTTGTCGAGGCTTCGCCATTTGGGGAGGATTTGCTAGAATCACTACGCTTGGTAGGCGGTTTAGCTATCGCAGTTTGGAGTTAAGTACTCAGGTGGAGCTAAGTCGGTGATCTTAGTTCTTCTACGGAGATCTTCATTTCGGATTCTATCACGTAGTGAAGCCCCTAGGGGCACAGCAAGTGGGTGGATGGAGGCGGCTGAAGACTTTTCGTCGTGGCATTCTAAGGCCTATGTCCAGCAGTGGACTTCGACAGGCTGATAATGATTACTGAGGTGGATGCTGCTGCCCATCTCCTGGAGTAATCCCTTGGCAAGGGTTTTACTATATCCACGGGAGAAAAAGGAGGCGTTTATTCTTAAGCCGGACACACCACGGATTAATTTGTTACTGGCGACCAAAGAATCTAAATTTCACCTAAGACTGAAACGAATTAAACAAATATATCATTCTATAGGTAAAGTAGACTGTCGCTCACTGAATACGCTGGAGAGGACAGCAAATTAATATAATATCCAGCAAGTGACCTGCCACCCCATTCCCTAACTAAAAGTCACTTGGTAATTAACGTTTGACAAGTAAAATTACCATCAATTGCTCAAAATTATCATTAAAAATTGACAATTGATGGTAATTTTACTTGTAAAACGTTAGTCACCAAGTGACTTTCAGTTAGGGAATATAAGGTCAGATTGAATAGAACTTTGAGCAACTGACGTCGTTTAAGTAAATAGAATTAGCTCAAATATCTTTCGATTATAACCCCAATGCAACAACATGCAATTATATCAAACACAGCCAATTGTTTCACTAGCAACCAACATATAAGTGTTTTAACGTTGAAGCCGGAATATTGAATCCAGGACAAATCTACGCTCGATTCTAATAAAATCATGAGCGCAGCAAGCTATGCCGGCCGAGACGGAAATTACTTTGGTGCCGAGTAAAACACTGCTTTTCACTTCTGCTACGAGGTAAATGAATATTAAATCTAGTTATCAAATAAATAAATATAAACACATAAAACTAAGAACCGACTTCGATTCCAGAATATTTACCCTGAAAACTTAAAAATAGTAGTAAGTACATATTAATTCATACATATACAAAAAATCGTCCGTCGGACACTCGTGAGGCCAAAAAGTTTTATTTTAATTTAATTTGAGTTAACTTTTTTACCTTTGTTTTTTTTTATGTTAAGGCCCAAGTCTGCGAAAATTTTACTTCATTTACATACTGTTAAAACTATGTTTATAAATATGGTATTCAATAAGGAGTTTTATTTCTCAGAAATAGCTGTCATTTAAATTTACACAACATCTAGAATGAGAAAGCAAAAGCTCACATACTTTAATTCTTTTATTATTATGTTTTTTTATTTTTTTGTAGCCTTAATAATTTTAAGAATACCTAAAGCTAAATTTAGGGAATTCTTTGCTTCTGAAAACACCGCTTTTCAAGAGTTTTCGCAGACTAGACCCTAGGCTTTAGGCTAAACTTTAGGCGCAGATGGAGCCTAATTAATCACGCTTACCCAGAAGATACCAGGGGGCTTAGTACAGGTTTTAATAGTTTACGAAACTATATGAAGTTTCGTTTCCTTCCATACATTTATTTGCAGCGCCCCTAGCGAAAACGCTAAGACAACTAAGGACGCTGTCAGTAATGTATTGGATGGAAACGAAACTTCATATAGTTTCGTAAACTATCAAAACTTGTACTAAGCCCCCAGAAGATTGTTTTTGACTTTCAGTTATTCAGTTTTCAGTTGTTATATTGAATCTCATTTCATGCTTCTGTAAGCATAATAAGTTACATAGTACATTACTTTGCCCGTTATCATAAAAAACCTACCTACTTAGCAAAATAGCATGTCTGGTTTCAAGAGTTCCAGATGATATCTAGCATTTTCACAAGATAAGTTGGCACATGACTGGCAATCTTTGATAGATATTGATAGATTTTCTTTACCAAATAAATCAACTTACTGAATTGGTTAAACTCTATCAAAAACAGTTAAGCAGCAGCTTTAGCATTGTCCGTTTTTTTAACTAATAGTACCTACTAGTATAATGGTGTTATTAAATGTAAATGTAATAGCTTAGCTTATATATTACCGATTTTGTTGATGCTGTTAATAAAAAAAAATAAAAAAAAATAGATTCATTTTCTTTCTTCTTTTTCCGTCTTTTCTTTTATTCAGAGGTCAAATCCAAGTCCAGTCCAAGTCAAAATCATATCGGATGCTTTGAGCCGTCAAACCAGCATCATCCGTCATTTTCGACTGTTTTCCTTATAGGCTGGACTTGTTGAACAAATAGTTGAACTTATTGGAATAGGTCCATTTGCGTCGATCGTGGCGAGATTCCATGGTGACGATCAAAGACGTCACTGAAAGCTAATGGGTCATTAAATGGATCCGTGTTGTTAGGCGCTAAACGTCATTTCACTTCTGTGTTTAGTGCACTTTTTGTCACGTTATGCGATATACGCAGATGCAGTCCAAAACACGTGTTATTCCAATCTCTCCAAATATTATTGACTGACGTATTTGCCTAACTACCTAATTGATATGAATAATTTATTGAAAGTAGGTACAGGTTATCCAATCTTGATATGATTGGATTAGTTTTATAACCAATTTTGGTATTATTCGGCATTAAGTTAATCCTTATTTTAGTGATTTGATAAAGTACGTAATGAACCAAAGTTTATATTAATAGTGTAACTGGGCTAATTCAAATTGTAAAGGACATGTTCCAAAATGGCCTATATCGATGTAGGTACACCAGACAGAGAATGGTGAAAAAAACAGTGATTATGGTAAAAATACTCTTACTCTAATTTGAAGCATAATTTACTGCACGGAAATGTTTAAAATTCGAAAAAAAATTACAATGGTAACATATTTTCCTGAGCAGCCATGACAGGAAATGTCCCGTTTATTGCTCTGTGGTTGCTTGCTTTATTCGTTCGTTGGGAGTAGTGTGTCTACATAGAATGCGTTGCCTACGCTAGCTTTATTACAACCTTTTTGGTTGGCTTGATCACTTAATGCTTATAGCATTAAGCCCACCTCTTGTAACATTGTCTGGTGCAATAAAGAATAATTAAATAAATAAATCACATCAGTACAAGTTCTTCAATTCGATATTTCGATTTTACCCGAAAATATTTTCCTTACTCCAAGACGCGAACGAAATGCAGTTCTGGTCAAAGTTGTCAACAGCTGTCGAAACATTTTACCACAGAGTAAATTGTATCCGCCCCGCCATATTGTTTTGTCTTGTGTTGCTCTCCGTGAGAAAGATATTTTAGGAACCTGCATTAAATGAAGCGAAATAATCAAAAAATTACAATGGGAAAAGGTTTTACATATATATTTAGCCACGTTTACACAAGTGTACACCGACAAGGGCTAGGCTCCATACATCTTGGAACAACACCTTTATTTTCTGACATTACTTTTTTACTAATAAAGAAAAGATTGTGATCTGTTATGAGTCGGTTGATTTTGAACGAGTTTGGAATAATGCAGAAATTCTGAATCTTGAACCAATACTGCATGAATGTTCAACGGACCACAAATTGGTACCGAGGAAACAGCGATTCCTCGGTATTCTTAGTCATTCCTCGAACCATCCTCAACTGCACTCAACCTTGCTCAAGAATATTTGATATTTTAAGACGACAAAGTTTCCTCTATTTCAGTTTACTCAAAGAAATCTCTGATGGCGGTGAGGAAGCAAGTCAACTTAAGGTAGCTCGTGGCCTACCTTCAGTTTAGTTCAAATCAGTGCATTAAAAATTGTAAGAAGATTTAACTAGCAAGTTCTTCAGAAACAATGACGGTCAAGTTGTACCTGATGAATATATGTAAATAATATTGAAATTGACATAATGACGAAACCATAAGGGTACTAATTTCACCATTCGGCTTCGGAACCCTAACAATATCCACGCGGACGAAGTGGCGGGCGTTTGACAAAGTACTATTGTTAATTATACTTATTAATAATAGTACTTGTTGTAGCATACAAATAAACAAATACAAATCTTCTTAATGATTACAGTTTAACAAAATTATGAATAAGTAGGTAGGTACTTTGTTTGATAAATTAAACAAATGACAACCGAATGAACAAATTATAATAATTACGTCGATGGAATTGTACTCAGTTTGAGAGAGCATCACGCAAAGAATTTCATATCCTCTATGTAGGACATATAACTAACTCGACCGTCATACTAACAATACCCACATATTATCAATATCCTACTATCCTACTAATATTATAAACGCGAAAGTTTGTGAGTATGGATGGATGTTTGTTACTCTTTTACGTAAAAACTACTGAATGGATTTGAGTGAAATTTGGAATGGAGATACTTTACGCCCTGGATTAACACACAGGCTACTTTTCATCATCATCATCATCATCAATTTTCATCATTATTCACGCGGGTGAAACCGCGGGGCGCAACTAGTATTATATAAAATCGTTGCGTGTCTGACTGACTGGCTGACTATCAACGCACAGCCTAAACCAGTATACAGATACAGTCTTAGATACCTGAAATATCGAGAACTTACTTTTGTGGTCTTAAAAATAATTTCCGAAATTCGTTCCCAAACAGGGTGGAAGTTGAAATTTGTTTGCAAAAAACCCCACACGGAAAAAGTAGCGGGCGTTCCACTAGTCTGTGTGTAGTACTTTAGCGAGTAGGTATTTCCTTTGATGAATTCAGATTTTTACAAGTTGAGAACTAGATTATTTTTATAAAGACCTGTGTGAATTATATATAAATATTATGATATTATTATTATTATTATGATAGCGAGGGATGTTACTAATGTTACCTTGAAGGCCAATTTTATGATTTTATGAAACAAAAGAAAACCTTACTTAGAAACTTGTACGGAAATTGTACTTATAGGTATACAAATATTATACATACTGTGTAATACAACAAAACGATTTGTCATGGTTGTCGCCTTGCATTAATTTGTGAACCTATGATAAACGAGTTATCGTAGTTCCAAGTATTATTTGGTTATATTAAGTTAATTTAGTTGATGTTTTCTTTTTAAGTTATTGAATAGAGCAAGTGTTTTATCTACGATATAACTTCACAAAATTTTGAATGACTTTCACGTACCGGTTACAGAGACTTTTTTTGGTTATCTAGTAAAACTTTGTCATTTATGATGTGGCGAGGTTGGATGGAGCTGTCCAGTGCTACGTAGGTACACGCTGCGCTCCACTGCTGTAAACATCACACGAGTCGCATAAATCTGACGGAAACACACGAAATGTACCAGTTACACCAAAGCATCTCCCGAGTTTGGAACACGCACTCCGACTACGGAAACAAAGATCATCTCTCAGCAGAATTAACTCTATCGTGATAATAGGTGAAACAAATAAATATCAATTTTGTCCTACTAAATTGCGTAAGCGATAAAACGCTTTTAACAGTCGGTCCCAATAAGGCGTCGAGTCAAATACGGGGTGCAGACCACGTGCTAAGTCATGTAAAAAATAAGGTCGTGAATTGTGTGAAACGTGCCCTTTGTGGAGCGATCACGTAGTGGTGGCTAGATACCGCGGAGGCGGCGACGCGACAGTCTGGCTTCGTGCGGCGGCCACCCGCCCGAGCTCTCATCTCATCCTTATCCCTTATCTTCAGTATCCACTCAGCCTCGTGACTCGAGGACCGCGACCGCCTCACCTGTCACACCGGCCCGATATCGCCATTATCGACACACTCGGATCAAATGTTTATTGTTTCTCTATATCTTTTATATAATTTACGATATTTGCTATTACGTATATTAGCGGGGTGATCGTAAGCAGGCCGTGTTTCAGCTGTGTGCGTTTCATGGTGGAGCCCGCTGTGTGGTACCGGCACTGATTGTGGACGGTACGTAAAGTGTACGTTCTTTTGAACTATAGTAAAAAATAAATGTTCATTAATTTGTTTAATAGAAAAAAAAGAGAAAAGATTTGTGGCTCTGCCTACCCCTTTGGGGGAAAAAGGCGTGTGTTTATGTATATATAATTATTAGTACTAAAGCTTATTCTAAGTCAATTAAATATTCGCATCATAAACCACTTAAGTAGGTAATCGTATATCGGTTTGAGAGTTTTCTGTTTTTTTACACGCTAGTTTCCTGGTTTTCTTCTTGCTTTTGCCATGAGTTGGTAGAGACGACTGAGTACTGATTTCAATACTACTTTGCTGAGCTGATTTGATATTGTAGAGCGTTCACACATTGATTCACATTGATTGACATTCTTTGGTACCTAGGTCTCAAGTGCCTCTGATTTCACCGGCTACCCTACCCTCAAGGGCAGATTCTATCAATAGATAAACAATGTTGTATTGATAGCTCTTCTGTAAAAATTTAGATATTTTACATGGCACACCTAATTATTTTCAATTGATATTTCATTCATTAAAATTTAATCACATTTTTATAGAGTTTTCTTATTTCATATAAGAAAAATCTATATTTTTTAATTTAAAAAAATCTACCATCTGTTGTGTACCAAATTGTTATGGATAACAAGTAAAAGCAAGACATTCTTGGTAAAAAAGACATTGTAAGAAACACAGCAAGAGTACCTACCTATATAACTACTACCTAAGTAGTTAGCAAGTGCTTGAACTTCAACGTGTTTCTTACAACAAGTCAACAGGTCAACAAGCGAATATTACATATATAATATAGACCACTCCACAGGTGTCTGTTTCGTGATAACCTATACAGAACTTAAAATACCCAATCAAGCTATAGTCAATTACGAAAATTGTATTCACAAAGGTTCTTTGGACTACCATTACAAAACGATGGTGCTGGTGGTATTTCATTGATCAAATGTAAAGAGTATGACAAAGAAAAATTAATTGTCGGGGGTAAATCGGCTCATTTTCGAGCAGACTAAAACCAGCCCGTTATAGGAAAAAAATATCACGGTGCAAGACTAAAGGTACCTATAATATACTAGTGCCCGCCCGCAGCTTCACTCGGCTTTACCAGGTTAACAAAAAGTTTATCCTGATTATAGTGAACCTCACAATATTATCAGTAATTCACAGATACTTTTTTCAGTTCTGACAATACATTCGTGCTCTCTGATCACAGAGACCATTCAGATATCATCGAAATTTTTGAAGTACTTATCAGAAATTTATAAAATATGGTAATTTTCGAAATTTTTAAAAAACACTTCTTACATTTTTGAACTCTCGCAGAAAGATTCGCGCATCTCGCCTTCGCACGTGCTTCTGGATTCACACATTAATTTAAATCAAAGTAAATATAAATATATAAACGTAAATATTTTTAAATAATATTTTAATCCAAGTATGGGGTGGCCCATGTTAAAGATGAATCGATTGCCTCATTTATCAAAATTGGTTCAATAGTTTTTAAGTTCGGGAGGTTTATCTATACAAACATAATAATGTAGTAGGAATTTTCTTTACAACATCAGCATCCGTTGTTGCCTTCGTGTTTCCAAAATTGAAAATTACAAATTATAATACAAGTAACTATCATAAATTATGTTCATATATTATTATTTGATAACCATAGTAATTGGACAATTTAATTACATTTTATTATCATTGATATTGTGATTCATAAATTACCCGATATTTAAACGTAATTTTGTTCAAGAGCTCTACAATCTGCATGCTGATTACACTGAGGTATTACTACTAATACAGTGGTACCCACTGCTTTGGGAAATTGAACTTCATTTATTATTTTTAAGACATGTAATTTTCACTTCATACCAAAGCTTCATACTTTCTTCTAATGACAGCCTGTAACAAAACAGCTGAAATTTTAGGTAAGTAAGTAGTGGCAGTTCTATAACAGGCACCTTGGAATTGTTGACGGTCACCATGTTATAAAGTATCACTAAACGAAGAGGGAATATTAAATAGTAAGGAAAATATAGTCGCTGATAACCATAACTAAACGCAACTCAGCGACTGACAAATAGCTTCAATAGGTACGAGCTTGGCGAACTGGGAAAAGCCAACCATAGGCAAAGAATACTAACTAATTATTACCCATGGGTGATGACTCAATCGATCAATGATGTTAATCGTGAAAAGGATTATGAATCGGGACAACTATGTATATACAAAACTCAATATTTTTCGTGAAAGTCTTTCGTAAAAGATTACATTGCATCTTATTTCGTACAGTTAATTTTTTGAAGCTAGGTATGAAAGGTAGTAACGAAAATAGATTTAATTTTCTTACCTTTTTAACTAGTTATGAAAAGGATTATACAATTATTTTTTCATAGCCAGCGAGGTTACGACAGGTAGTTACGATGGTGGACCAAAGGCATCATTCATTTCGCGAAAAAAGATGCAGCGGAAGCGCTTCTTGGATCGCACTCATCTTAAAAAAGACCTTCGATAAGGATTCAAACCTGTTGGTACCTTCACCAGCATAACCGGTACGTGAAAAGTTTCCGTTCTTCAAAATGAATAAATTGTTAAAAACCTCAAAATTAAATGAAGTCAGGCTAAATTAAGAATTTAGTATGTCATAAATATTACTAGACTCGAAACAAAACTAAACTCTAGTACATCGACTAGTAAATATAGACTTGATGTTTATGTCATACTACTAAACTCATTTTATTTATTAACTACAGCAAAATGATCATAATCAACCATTTTAAGGTGATTGAATTATTATTATTATATACCATTTTATTTAAATATTAGATACTTCATCTTATTATATTAAATTCACAAACGCGGTCATAATATATCAAACATTTTAACTTAAGAATACCATGCATACTTACCACTCCTACGTGAATCAACACAATATCAATGTTATTAGATTGAAATTCAAGAGTAATTAGCAAGGATGATATTAGGCAAGGCAATGCATTGGTCAAGTGGCCGGCTGCTGTACCATTAACTAGTGACACGTAGTAGTGTCATCATATACTCAAAGGCAAGACGCCTCTTTCTATCGAATTACGTACGATGATAATATATTAATCATTTGTTTGCTTGTAGCGTTGTACGATTTAATATACCAGTGAATTTCAAAGACTTCAGCGGCTGAAGAGCATAATGGTCAGTAATTTTTGTTTGTATTGTACAGTATCTTGCCATTTTGTTTTTAATTGGAGTCTCTTTTGTTTTTGTGTACACATTTATTAAAATAACACAATATTATTAACTGATATTTTGTATTTTTAACACCTGTTTCTTGTTAAATTATTAATCGTTGATAGCGATGAGCTCGCTCTGGGGCTGATCTGTAATAAGATTTTTAAATTAAAAAAAAACTATTTCTTATGTACAGCTTTTATAACTCGTCAACAAATAATGGTTTACCTTGTTCAAATTTACCTTGATTGATGTTTATGCTGTTGATTGGGACACGGTCGGAGTCGTGACTGAATCTTTTAGCAGGAGATTATGGACATCATGTATACACACTATGCTAACCAGCTAGGTATATATGATTGTGCAAACCAAGCATTAGATATTGCAAACAAATAGCAATGTGATCCAGAACAACCGTTGTGTTAACGCCTGATAGAAATTAGCGGCGTGTGGAAATTATTCAATCTTTACGACGTTTTTATTGATCAATATCACGTGCTCGTGTGCTCTATTTACACGTTATCAAATGCATCCAGCGTTTGATTGTTTTTATTTTAGTATCAATTTGTTATAACCACATGGAATAGAAAACAACCAAATGACCACTATCAATTGACCCAAATTCTGTTTTAACTATAACTATTATTAATATTTCAAAAATAATTTTATTTTTTAACATAATGTTATTTTAAGTAATAAAGTATTGAAAGATATTTTCTGTGAAGAATGTTTTATCCATATTGTAAAAGATGATTATACGTTGCATTGTAGTTATGCAGCAAAAATTCAGACACCAAGTATCAGAATAACGTTCCACTGAATACACATGCACTGTTTTTTTATGTTATTATTTGGCGTCGCATGGCTTGTGCATTACCCATTTTCAAGTATTTTTT
Source organism: Epirrita christyi (assembly GCA_951392215.1). Lineage (NCBI taxonomy): Eukaryota > Metazoa > Arthropoda > Insecta > Lepidoptera > Geometridae > Epirrita > Epirrita christyi. Next base: position 10,434,691 of record OX595835.1, on the reverse strand, counting down.
GAATAATTTTCTATATGCAATGTTACACTCTTTTCAAGTCGTCAAAGTCCCATTCAGTCAAGTCATGTTAAAACATCAAGCCAGCTGGCTTGATGGGCAATTTCCACCCATTTGAAAAGTCACGCAATACACTTAAATTTTATTTCACTATAAAAAAATCTACCGTTTCTAAAATAAGCTACACCGGTTAAAATGCCACCAAAATAACATAACAAAACACCCAACATACATAATCCTGATCCCACACCATGATTCCCTGTGTTGTGGGTATCAGGAACTACATGCAAGTACCATACAGTACCACAACACCCAGACCCGGAACTAATATTTGCAGATGATGCAAACATTTGTCCCGCAGCGGGAATCGAACCCACGCCTCTTGCGTCGTCAATGCGTCAATAAAATCACTAGAAAATAAAATAAAATTAAAGTAGACAACGTCTCTTTTCGAAAAAGGCGGGGAAGTCTCCACACCACACTGCCATCGTTACATAATATTCTAGTTTTTTTGTAATAAATCGCCCTTGTAAAATACATACATTGATTTTATGTGATTTAACTCAATTAATACAGCACACATGTAGTGAATGAATATCATCGGTGTCACAAGAACGTAGTTAATAATGGTGCACAACAGAGAAAAACATGAGTAAACCCAAACGAACACAATAAATTCAAAAATAAGGTTGAAAAACCTTCAATTGTCAAACCTTGGTTTCTATTTATCAGTCACGTGCAATATAAAGTGGAAAGTTAAATAATAGCTATTATATTATTATTGAAAGAGCTAAAAGTTAAGGAAATAACGTAGTCATTGTTCTCACATGATCTTGCCATTCCCATTACCTACTGATTTTTTATCAACACAAACAACGATACTGCTTAAATTGATAGAGATCAACAAATTCAAGTGCATTACACATTATGTAACAAAGCAAATCTTCTATAGGAACAATAATAATGTGTCTATCCAATAAATTCAACCCCGGGGATGTTTACGTGCTCATCAAAGTAAAATGAAAAGAAAATGAATATGACGACAACGTGTTTTAGCATATTCTATATTCAAATTCGACTAGGAAGCCAATTCAATTTTGAAAAGTTGGGTATCTGAAAAGCTTATAACTGAATACCAAATATGGATTTGAAAGTGCAGAGTAAAAAGTTTTTGTGGAAAATTAGATGTATGAAATATTGTACTCTCAAAAATTATTTGCAGGTGAAGTCGGGGGCGGGGCCTAATATGATATCTTCACGCAGAAGATAATCTATACATACCTAATCTTAGGTAGGTCTAGATGTGGGCGCATTATGTAAAGGGTCACTAAAACGAATTCTCGTGCCTCAGAGGCCGTTGTCCTTTACCTCTAATTAAGATCTCATAACAAATGGAACGTCACGTCAACTATTGGGTGGGTCAGTGGTCCGTTTAATTGTCATGTTGCGATAAGCGCGTCTGCACGGGCGCATACACTCATTCCAATTATTGGGAGCTCGTGGTTGGAACCTCGTGAACAGTCATGTGATTGTGATGAGATCACTTAAGCAAATAAATACGCAGCGGTTGACCGCATACAACTACCGTCAATATTTGTTACATTTACTACCATGGTAATTATTTGTGAGCTCAAATTAATTAGCTGTTAGTTAGGTACTTATTATGAATGTTAAAAAGAACGTTATTTGTTTTTCTTTATACATAACAAAATCGGTAGAATTATTTATGTTTCAAATGGTTCCTATGGACAATACGATCGAAGGAGGTCCAACGACCTTTCTGCCGCCAAGCTGCAGAATAAGATTGTATGTAATCATTTGCATTTCAGTTTAAATTTCAAAGACACGACTGTCAGTGTCATTACATGCTCATGGAACTCCAGAACGAATTAAGAGGAGACAAAAAACAACACAATATAACATTAGTCACTGCATAAGGTAGTTATCACAAAAAAACACTCCAATATGTCACTGCAAGTCGTTGGTTAGGAGACACTGCTTCCAAGTGGACCAACTGACAGTTCGTTTTTCAATCCATTAAAAAGGCAAAGTAAACAGAATTACTTTCATCCACTTCACTTCACTTTCTAGTTCGAACCATATTGTATTAATTTTCCATTTCGCCACGAGTTTGAGCACCGCAAAGCTAGTGGCTTTATAGCCACCACCGCTCACCACTCCTAGTGCTCTATTATTAGAGCACTAGGAGTGGTGAGCGTCCTGTGAACGAATTTACTCCGAGAACTGCACTGCACAAGAAAAACTGCTAACTAAAGTTACTTAACATGTGTGTGAAAATGTATAATATCCTACCTAAATGTATCGAACAAAATATAAAAAATATACAATAAAATGCTTTATAGCACTCCATAATACAAAAAAATATTTTTTACAAAACAAAAACTATGTCGGGCGGTCTTATTGCTTTATAGCGACTTCTACCAGACCACCTTTGGATGTTACAGAATGTATAAAATATACATGGGGTATTGATGGTGTTTACTATAATATTGATACGTTGAGATGTGTAGCTAAACAACAATAAAAAAATAATAGCAACTAGAGTATACAATACATGAATTAATATTAAATATATATATTTATATATAAATAGCTGTTCACTTAATATATAATAATATGTGTATGTTATATATATCAAATGTATAATAATAAATATGAAGATAATAATCAATCTTCAATCAGCGACAACAGGACAAATAGTGTTGTCAAGGAACATATATTATATAGACTTGAAAATTGGAAGCGATTGAGCACGCCTGATAGCAACAGGCAGTGCGTTCCACAAACGGACAGCCTGCACTGTAAAGCAGTTGTCATAATAAGAGGAGGTGCGTACAGGTGTCTGGAGTTGAAGACTTTCAGAAAAGCACAGGATCGACTGTAGGATTGGTGATGGAAACGACCATTAGAACTTACTGTGAAATTCGTAAACGTCGTCATACTTGCGTAAACCAAGTATGAACCGTAATCCAAAATTTTGCAGGGGCTCAAGTTTATTTAGTTGCTGTTCGGTGAGATCTAAATAGCAACTATCAGCGTAATCGAGAATTAGGAGAAAAATATATTTGAGGATATATTATAAGAGATTTTAAATTATGTTACGGGCCTTGCTGCTGGATTATAGAGATAAAAAGTAGCCTATGCGTTAATCTAGGGTATATAAGGTATCTGCATTTCAAATTTCAATCAAGCCGTTTGAGCGTGAAGAAGTAACAAACATACTTACAAACTTTCGCATTTATAACATTATTATTATATATAGTACATTATAGATATATAATTATATAGTGTGATTATATTCAGTAAAATTGCGTGACATCTCTTTCCTTCTCCTACTCACGGTATTTCTGTGAATAGAAACATTCCGGAATCAATACAAAAATTATCTAAATAATCAAAGACAAAATTCGAGCATCCTAATTTCATCTAATTCACAAATCACCCAAACATGTAACAACATTACCGAGCTCAACACAATTTGTGGAAAAGCTACGTCACCCGGTTTTCAACATCCTTTTCATATTAAGCTAACGCTACTTAGAGTATGTCTGTTAAGTTGAAGGCTTCTTACTGAACTGGTTGCTTATCACAATCAGTCTCGGTGTACATCGGTGATGCGTGGACGTAGGATCATAATACCTAAAGTGATCGTTTGCAACTTTCTTTGTGAAACTGAAAACATTAAAGCATTTCTTACGGAGCTTTTAGAATATACTAGATCTGACACCGATTTAGTTTGATTTCATACGTTTTTGTACGTTTTTTTTACTATTTTAAATATTTTATATATTTTTATAAGACTGAAAAGGAGACTTATCAAAACAGTGAAAATAAATGTCTAAAATGCCGATCCAGTGGGACTCAAACCAACATCTTCCCCATATTCTAGACAGTATATTAAATATTGTTTTCGTCTCTTAGCTATAATTCAATTGTTGAGTTTTTACTTGCTGAAGAATTATATTTCCTAACTTCAGGTTCGTAAAACGAGCATCCGAATGACGGCGATAAAAGAGTACCCTTTTGACCTGAGTGATCTCAAGAACCAGCCCAGTGAGAGCGCCGGGACTCCTGCGCAACTTCCGCCAGCCACAAAACAGCCTTCAAGAACACCATCGTCTGTCTCCGTGCCAGAGAAGCGGAAAGTCTCTATAATGGCTGACGCTGACAGCAAGGATCGGGAAAATCTGCCCTCTGAAAGGTATGATTTGCCATTTGAAATTGACGGACTTTCGTCAACCTAACCTAAGCTAACCCGTATATATTGATTTTATCACAAGTAGTTACGTATTTATCGCATTTTGAACATTTTTATATATTTTTTATCACGTTTTACGTTTTTTTTCTTTCTGATTGTTTATAAAAGACTACGCGGTCAGTGTAGTTTGAACTTATTGAATTTTGGATTGTTTTTTTTTTGTTTTACTTTTGTGTTTTACGTTTCATCTAAGTATCCTGTTATTTTAAACGTGATAAACGACGGTATATAGTATGGCACGTCGGTTTAGCGGTTTTCTCGGTTTTCTTAATCTCTGTCTGTTGTTTGAAAAGGAATGGGAAGGATTTAACTAAAAATGTATCTAAACTATACCAAGGGTAAGCCACAGTTATAAACATCACAGATATTGCTGCACCAACAGACCCAATCAAACGGTTAATTTAAATATTCCATTGAAAAAAACTAAACTCTAACCATTGAACTCTCTCAGTATCGCCAATAAACCAATAAATATCTATCTACCGGTACCGATTCAATAGAGTTAACAATAAACTTCCGTAGTTTTTTTATTTTCCATCTACGCTATATAGCCACGTACGCTTTTTGGCTACAAAAAAGGTGCAATTTGTTTCCATATTTATAAAATAAATTTTAATAAAATTGCACTATAGTTCATGACAGTTCTATTGTGTAAACATGAGCGGGAAACCAGAAATGAACGTAGGAAACAGTGGACCTCGGATGCACGCTTTATGTGGTGTGTTACAATTGAGGAAAAACATCTTTCCACATTTCGACCTTACAACAAGACATTGAATAATATGATGAATAAATCATAATTACTGTTACAAATTATAATAATTAATAATGCCGTAAGATTACTTGTCTTATTAGTTAGAAAATCTAATAGGTAAACTTATTTTTTGTCCATGTTGTAACAAATACGCGTGCGTTAACGTATTTAATTCAGCGGAACAAGATGGATGTTAACTAAGGTACTTACCAACTCACATTAATTTCTTAGAGGAAAATGTAAAACTATGCATAGGAAGGTACTACATTTTTAATGTTTCAACGTGACTTGAATAACTTAAATATTTCCTTAAAATAAACACTTATCTAGAAGTAACGATCTTCTATATAACATGTGTCTGTCTAGAAGTAGCGTCGCGCAACAAACAACCCACAGAAAATGTGCCGATTTTCAAATAGACGTCGATATAGCTGTGTACTACGCTCAACTACCACGTATCGGTGTGACAATGTGCGTGGTTACGGTTAAAAGAAACCACAGCCGTTGCGGAACAAAGGTTCTCTAGGATGACCACGAAGCGGACGACGCAGTGTGTAAAGGTTCTCGATGGATCGACGCAACATTTAAATAAATGTTGCTGGACATTATCTAGCAAGCTAAGTTGCTGGAAATTATCTCCAAGCTAAGCAGAGCTTGTGTTATGGGTACTAGATAAACTGATATACATAATACAATACACTACATAAATAGACATTTTTTATTATACCTACATAGAAAAATACCCAGAACACCCTGAACAAATATTTGCAGAACGTACAAATATTTATTCCGAGGCGGGAATCGCACCCGCAACCTCCTGCGTCGCAGGCGAACCTTCGCCCGCTGCGCCACAGAGGTCGTCGATTTAGGGTTGCAGCAAGTTGGTGGGTAGATGCGGCTCAAGAACGTTTGTCATGGCATTCTAAGGCGGAAGCCTATGTCCAGCAGTGAACTTCTACTTGACACTGGTAAAATTGAGGAAACATTCCTCAGAGGCCATAATTTTTTATTTTTTTAAAACATTTTATTTTGATGTAATTAAATAGTCGGGCGTAAAATGTTAGTTACACCAAGAATCAAGCAAATTGATAACAGCAGTATCAGAAACGCCTGGTGAATTGATAATGGCATCGCACATAGGTAGGTATAGCTGATGCATAAACTTTGCAACTATAAGTATTTAACTACTTCCCACAACGAAAAGCTAGATATAATGTAAAAGCAGACCAATGCATTGATTCTTTTGTTCTTCTTCATCATCAACCAACTAAAGGACACCTCATCATCATCATCATCAGCCTTTAGAAGTCTACTGCTGGATATAGGCCTCTCCTATGAGGGGTTGGCCATAATCCCCACGCTTGGCAGGCGGATTGGTGATCGTAGTATTGGTGCTACGTACTCAGGTGGATGCTGCTGCCCATCTCCTGGTGTAATCACTTAGTCAGCTTTTACGACAACCAATGGGAGGGGTCTATTCTAGGCCCGGGACACCTAATGCATGCCAAATTTGATAGTTTTTCATAGTAACTGTTGTTTTTGAGAGTGTGTTATTTTCACTAGGGACTAAAAAGTTTATCGAACAAGGAGTGAAATCTATGATACATAAAATCCATACGTTTTTACAGTCCGCGTCTTATAGGTTATCATCATACTAGAAGTTTTTTTGTGATAAAAAATCTAAACTAGAAGTCAATGTTTCCCAATTGTTGCCAACTTGGTAAAACTAGGTTTTGAAATGTTTTTTTATGGTGTTATAATACCGCTCGCTTTTTGTTAAATCAAAATGAGTAAGTGGTGATGAGCATTGATGTAGGTAATATTACTAAAGTAACTCATTGGTTATGAGTGCAAAATCGGCTATATGACTTATGAACGTAAGTCTACGTCTCTAAAGAACTTGCTCTACTTATAGGTACACTACTACAACATAAAAACATAAAAGTAATAAAGATGACGAACAAAAAAAAACTCTCGTTAACTTATTACTGAAATCTTGAAAAACTACCCAACCGTTTATCCGATCTTTATGAAATTGAATATGGGGGTAGATAGTATTGGTACAATTTGTAGGTAAGGTTATAAGCTATATCGGTCAGGGGGTTGATGAGATATTGGGGTCCAAGAGGGGGTAAAAAAAAAAGTGAGGCAGTCGGATCAAATGGGGTGTTTAATGAAAGCTCTTTGGCTGGACATTTCAAAACTGTTCTTAATTAGTATCTAGACTTAGTAGTTTCTGAGATATTAGGGAAAATCTAAAAAGTAAAAATCAAAAATTCAAGGGTACTTCCAGCAATCCCACAATGCTAAAATTTGGTGTGTTTGTAGCTTTTGTGTCACAACTACAGGGAAAAGTCTGAAAATGATGAAATTAGAAACTTGTACCTTAAAAAAACCATAACCAATATAACATCAATTGTTGGCCCCCCATTCCTAGGAATTCGAATGACATTAGAGTTCTATATTTTTCATCAAAAGGACAATTAATTCGTCAAGTACTTTATATACTAACAGGTATGTAGTATATTTACGCCCCGTTGCTTAGTACTATTCAAAGGTTATTTCAATGATGTGTAGGAAATTACCCAGAGGTTAATTTTTTTTCTCAGTAAATGTTTTTAGAAATCGTTTAGAAGGGTAAAGAAAGTAAAATATGCAAAATATATCTCGAAGATGCTTCTAGTTCTCTGGTAATGCTGAAATTTATTGTTTTAGTATATTTTGTTCTATAGGAAGAAGTCGAACATTGAGGATTTTTTCTTTTTAATATCCATTTTTAGCGTAGAAAACGTAAATCTTTAAAAATTAGGTAGCAAAACTACAACTAGATGGCACTGTTTATTCAAAAAATAATATTTTTTTTGCTTTTCAAAATCTCTCTCATGTTAGTGAAATTGACTCGGTACTTTTAGATTTCTGATGAATCATCCATACAAACATACTTACATAGCCATTAAATACAAACCCCTTTCTTCCCCTCTTAAGTAGTCTGGCTGATCAAGGTGTCATCGCGAGGTCTCAGTTCGGGGCGAACCACTAGTTAACATTAAAATAAGTAAGTAGGTAAGTAGCACATGGAATATTATTTCAGCAAGTTTAGTGAATACAAAAAAAATTTTTTTTTTTTCTATTTTAAAGTATTTATTCTGGCACATTTTGTAGTTGATTCTTATTAGTAGGAACACTGACAGCTAGTGGACCTTCAGGTTGTGGGTTCAAATCCCAACCGTGCAACAATAGATTTTTCCACTCGAAATTTAGAAAACATGTGCACGCATGCATCTTCTAGAACCAAAAATTCGAAGCCATATATGCATCGAGATATGCATCGAAAGAGCCTCTGCGAGACGCACAAAATCCATTCACTTTTAGATTCTTCAGCATTGCTCACTAGGCACTTTTCAGGGCCATCATACTTCAAATTGGTCTCTAATCTAAAACATAACCAAGAAAGAACCGGTGATACAAGTTTATACAAGTAGAAAAAGCTAATCATTGTCCAAAAGTGGATTTTTGAGGTTTTGATCCTCCTAACTAACAGAGACTAATAGAGTTGTTACCTTGCGCCTTTCACTTACGAATGATTCATACAAAGTTCACATTGCATGTACCTACCTACCTAGTTCGTCTTTACATCACGTGATTGTGAGAAAGGTATGATTGATGACCAGCGATGAAAGATCCCTTAACTGGAATAAGTACCCCTCCGTGAGAGATCAAACAAACTAGATTCTAAGAATTACCTACTGCGCTGCGGTACCTATTCCTTTTAAAATTAACAGTAGGTACAGTCTACACTCGAAATGACAATTACAGTCTTTAGAACCAAATTGCTCATAGCATTTCAATACATTACTGCTGTAGCTGAGAGGTAAAGGATAACTAGTTACAAATTCAGAATTTTACACAATGAGCATTTTAAATTGTGCGGCAGCGAATTTCACGCATAATATGCCAATTACCTACCCGTAAGTTTTTTAAGATAAGTAATTGTGATTGTGTGAATGCAATCACAATTATATTATTGAACGAGCGAAGCGTGTTTTCTGAGTCGACTTGGAAGAATCGCCGTTTGTAATATGTATGTATGTTTGTCCGAGGATAACTTCCGAATCGATACTCAGATCTTCATGAAATTTAGTAGGGGAGTAGATAGTATTGGTACAATTTGTTGGTTTTGAGCTACATTGATCTCGGGGTTGTTGAGATATTGGCATGCAAGAGAGGGTAAAAAGAAATGTGAGACAGTCAGATCAAGTGGGGTGTCATATTAAAGCGCTTTAGTTGGGCATTTGAAAACTATTAATTAATTAAAAAAAAAAAAAATTATACTGTAGTTTCTGATATATTACAGAAAAACAAAAAGAAAACCATTGTGGGATTACTTCCACTAATCCCACAATGCTGAAATTTGGCATGCTAGTAGCTTTTATGACAGTACTGGGAAAAGTCCAAAATTGAAGAATTTCGTGATTTATACCATATAAAATTGAAAAACCAATTTAAAACAACCATTATCGACCTCCCATCTGTAGGAATTTGAATGTGGTTGTTGTTCAGTTAAATTGGATTTTAATTACTTTGATACACCGAACGTGACTGAACATTGCAATGTTGAAGTTTTTAAAATCTTCTACTTCCATATTCACTACTTCTATTGGCAATTTAGTACTGGAACAAGCCCTTACAACTTCCTTCCAGTCCCATGGTGTGGCAACCGAAAATTGCAATTGTCTGTTTTTATGTTTTTCAATCAGGGAATGAATGGACTCCATCGACCGCCATATGGGTGTGTCCTTTGACCAGGTATTTGTGTTTCAATTATTTCTAAATGTGAGATACTCGCAATGAAGAATGGACCATCCTGAAGGATTTGCCAGGAATCTTTTTCCGTTCTTTGCGATGTGCTGTTTGCTGGAGATTTTTTCTTCTTATTTTACATTTCCAAGATTGGGATGTCTTAGCAACACCGGATACGGTGCTAACAATAATAAGTAAAAACGTGGCGTTGATACCCTTGCTGAGTTGGACGTCTGTGGTAGGGTAAACGATAACAAGTCACAATTAACATTATTCACCTCGCACGCTCTTATCGAGTTCTATGTAAGGTAAACTACCTCTGAACCGCCTCTAAATTCTCATTTGACTTATGACTATTTCTAAATGATTATCTTGATGGCCGATAGGACTTTTTACTTTTTGCCCTGTCGTAGTCCCGTATAGTAGAGTCCCCATTTTCGAAAACAATTCTGCAAAAAAACAGTTTTGATAAAAAGTGGACTTCTCAGTTACCAGTCTTCGTGCCACTGATTCTTTCTTGGTCACCTGGTCAGAGACCCGCTTAAAGTACGGCTCTGAAAAGGCCTAGTGACCAAATGGTAAAAGAACCAGTGCGGTGAAAGGATTCAGTGCGCCTTGCAGAGGCTCCTTTCATGCACATTAACTTTGAATTTTCGTGTCTAGGGCCCAACGATGTTTTCCTTCACCGCAAATGTGCGCAATGTTAAGTGCTCTCAAACGAGCACTTAAAATTGCGCACATTCATTTTTTGAGTGGAATAATCCATTGCATGCCCGGGATTTGAATCTACGGTCAGAATTCGATCAGATTAGGATCGAAAGCCGGGGTCCACTCGCCATCAATACTATCAATAGAGAGCAATTATTTTGGATGTAAGCATTTACACTCAAACTTAAAAAGTTTGATTTGCTAAGGTCCTTTTAACGCACTGGATACTGTTTGAGCACTTTAAAAAAGAAAACAACTTGTAAAGCTGACTATACTATTTTTTTATGCACAGCTCATTTGAGCTACTTTTGTCGGTGACTGTACCTACAACGAACCTATCTGAAGCGCTCTGAGACTGTATCCAAATAGTTCATTGTCATTAGATAGGTACCTACCTATTAAAGTTGTATGACGAGTCACGTGCTTCAATTGATTGTATGTATCTACGTGTACCATTACGTATAACTGTCATAGGTAGGTACTTATAATAGGAGGTTACTGCATCTATGATACCTACCTACACAAAAAAGGAATTAAAAACAAAGCTTAAAATATAAAAACATGTAACTTGTCTTCATATATTCCATAAGTATATTCTTGTCTATCACTATAGATATCATTTTAATTTAACCTTTGTTTAATGTTGTTATTTATAGAAATTCCTATTTGACTTTGTATTTAAATTATTTTTTATCTAAGATGGACCTACTTATTTTGGTTTATTTTTCTTTACATTATGGTAGGTATATATAGGAAACGAAAGGTGGTTCATTAAAAAATAAAGAATGAATGAAGCGCATACATATACAAACATATCGACACACACTTTTTTCCCCGAAACGAAGGGGTAGGCAGAATATAATAAAATAGAAAATACTTTGTTGTACACCTTAAGATAATTAAAAAATAAACAAAACTTAATATGAATCGAAAATCATTGACGAATGAATTGAATTGGCCTGTTGGCCAATTTTCACAGTGTTATCGTAGGAAGGAAAGGAACCTTTATAGACGTGGCCAGTGGTGTGGTTGCCTTTCCACGATATAACATTGATATATTGCGATATTACTGTGAGAATATTGATTTCTTTAAAACGCTCCTCTAGGAGTCACGTTGACTTCATTTTATAAATGGCACGTATTGCCCGTTTTTTAAGACAAATATAGCTTGGATATCTGCTGCTTTCCCCCACAGTATGATACCATATGACATAACACTATAGAAGAAGCTAAAATAAACAAGCCTATTTGTAGCTTCATCAGTAAGCTTCGTATGATATGGCATGCCTTATCATACGAACTGCATGCAGCGGAACCAAATCTTACAGCTAGTGCCACATTTGCGGTGCCCACTACAACCCTGAATCAATATTAAGCCTTAAGAAAATAATATAATTTACAAGATCAAGTGTAGAAATTACAAAATTCCTAGAATAAAAAATCAAGTAAGGCAAAATAGACGACACGAAAGTAAACAATAAAAGTAAATCGGCAAAACGAACCAATTAGGGAATCACCTGTCAAGTGATTTGTACAAGTCTACCTACAAGTCTGTCACATGCATTTTTCACGAGACTATATTTGGACGTAAACGATTGCTTGGAACAATTTTAGTTATTAGAAGCCCAAAAGACCTTCAAAATTTCAAATGTTCAACCTCATCGTGAGATATCTTCAAGCATTCAGATCCAAACTAAAATGAGTGCATTTATTTGATGCCTAGTTCCACGAGTAATTTAGTAGCCAACTTAATTTAAAAAAAACATAGAGTATTTTGTGACTTAAGTAGAGTTAATCCATTTTGTTCTATTTTTTTCGGGCGAGTAACACGTCACACCACTCTTCACTGGCCATTGATTTGTCAACTAAACAAGTTCGAACCATTTAATTAAGTCAATTCGTTAAATCCTCTCAGATTAAATCACGCGGTTTCGTTTCAAGCAATCTGCGTGTATTGATATGGAAAATACCAAATACAAAAAAAGTCTTTTTCTTCACACAATGGAGAAAAATATTTTTATTGTCTTCCACTTCTTTTAAAATAGCCATTTTATTCACTTTTGTTGCGTTACCTGCTGTTCATCTTGCAAACTCTCAGTACCATAGTTGAACAATTTTTGCCAGTATTGAGTATTTTTTTTACTAAATTACTCGCTTAGTCCAAACTAGGCTTTAAGAAGGATCTCTTTACATACATTCCATTCCATTGTTTTCATTCTGAATTTTGCATTGAATACAGAACAAAAAGATATTCAGAAATACAAGAGATTGGTACCACTAATTTTCAACAGTATAGGGTCTATTACCTTAGAAACAATACAATCGATACCTAAAAGTGTAATAAGAAGGCATTCAAATTCAAGGGTTGAGAACATAACACATAAACATGGTAGGTCGAGTTATTTACTTGTTTGTGCCACAAAATATCACTTTTATTATCAAAAATTTATAAGTATTTTTATTTTGTATTATAGGTACCCATGTGCTTCTAAGTAAATGCAAGTACTTAGTAGCGCATTATTTAGTGCGTAGGCGCATATTTTACTTTTGTAAGCATTTAATGTCATATGAAGCATCAGCTGAGCTAATAATGAGTATCATAATAACTCTAAACTGTTTACGAAGATACTGCTGACCGTGTACAGTTCAATCGCTGCAACAAAGGTGGCAATCTAAACAATCAGTTCCCCTTATTGTCGCCACAGTGGCTTATCGTTTACAGACGACACATAAAACCACATGGGACGTAGGTACACGTATCACTCGTTTGTTTTTAATCGCTGTGGCACATATTGTTTCGATGCATGCGGTATAAGATCGGGCAGGGGGTTGCGCGGGTACAGTTGTTATGCGATCGCTGTTTGAGTAGCCGGAGCGTGAATTATAAACACGGCCGCGACGGCACCGTGACTGCATCGCGGTCTCATTCAGTCGACCGTCAGCGAGTGAGCCGTACCCCCGGGCTATGATTAAACATTTCTATGGCACAGAACCTACTCTCGTGCTTTAGGAAAAAAATTGCACTTCGGCCAATGACCGGCCAGCCGGCCGGCGAAACTGAACGCACGGAGGCAGTCACGTGCCCGGGGTGAGGCGCGGCGGGCGACTCACTCGCAGCCGAACCTTCTCCTATAAGATGCACATTCGCCGCGGCATAGGTGTGGAGCGTGCTGAGCCGAACGGCATGCCTCGCGACGACCACTCCGTCTATTCACCCGCTGATCTATTAGTTTAGTGAACAAGACTCACTGAGTGCCATGTAGGATGTCTCACAGCAGCCTCAGTTGTCACTATGACAGCTATTTACCCTCAGACTCCTCGCTTGAAACAGATGCACTCAACCGACATTGTTGGTAAGTTAAAAAAAAAAAATTCTAAATTTTTTTGAAGCCTGTTCTTTGAATTTCGTATTCTGATCTCTTTAGTCATGTCGTTGCAAATATATTTATAGCATAACTATCTAATCCTATATGCAAATTCCAAAGTTCTTATTCAATGTAATAAAAACCAATTTAAATTTAATTAAATAGTTTTCTTTAAAATTTAAACACAGTGATACAGTGTACAATAAACACAAATAAATAAATGTAGATATACCTTCATTTGTAATATTTTCATTTATGTATAATAATGTCAGAAGTTACGGTACTATTAATATGCATAAAAATCGAAAAAAACAAAACTTTATTTAAAACCCAAATATTTGTTATAAAAGCGTTCAAAAGGCGAAAGATTATTTTTGAATTTGGCCTGGAACAGAGCCATTAATTTATATAGTTAAAAAAATTAACCCTGTCCCTTTTGTTCAAAAATTGTCCTACAATCGAGTATATTATTACGGTAATAGGTACAAACATACTAATTTTATAGATAGACGAGGTTCCTATAGATTAGCTTAGCAGAGTCAGAAGCCACAAATAAAAAGAAGAAGAAGAAGTATTTATTCAATTATTTCCATGAGTTACCCCTAGTATAACTTTAATAGGTTCACGAGTGTTTCTTCAAATATTGTTGATGTAGGTTATGTCTTTCGTTTTTCTAAACTGGTTAAACCTACCAGCATTTGTATTCATAATTATTATATGACCGATAGAAACCCCATAGAAAGTTAAAGGTGCATAGAAATTGTTTCACCATGACATTGAGCCACGAGCATGGGCTTAGCATTACTCACACGCAATACGCCAGTGCAGTACAAACGATTAGCTTATCGATGTTCAAATAACAAACCGTATTGAATTCATTCTGCACGCTCATTTCACTTTACATTTGTGAATTTAAAGACCCCTCAGGCTTTAATAATCACAGATAAGTTAATGAAGCTATACATCGATCTATAAGCGTAAACAATCAAAATGGTCATTGTTATACGATTAAATTCATAAAAAAAATCTTTTCACCTAGTACGGGAGCTACTAGCTAGTAAGTTTGTGACACCTTTGTATGTCATAGGTTTCGTGATTATGGTATCATCATTAATGATATATTTGTATAATATATTGTTATTGTTATTATTATTTATATGTATTTATTATATATATATATATAATTTTTTAGTTTGTTTGTTAATTTGTCTTGTCATTCATCTCCAACACAGGCTAACTACGGTTTACGGTTTTATGCAAATATTTTGTATGACCTAAGGAAGGTTCTTTAAAAAGAAAAAAAAAGGAAGGAAGGAAGGTTAGGATCGGTTTTAGGAAGGATGATGGAAGGTAAAAAAAGAAAAAAGAAAAATTTCAAAAAAAATAAGAGCTTCTGACATGATATTTCTGCAAGGTCAAAAGTCATCCATAGTTTTCACAAACAAAAGACTTGAACGCGCAACCCTAGCTAAACCGGAACAAGTTTATAAAACTACTTCCTTATTTCGTCCTAAGTTTCTCTGTACATGGTGATTCATACGGTAATCACTGATCAAGGGAACCAAAGAGATAGAAGAAAAAATAAAACCGGTCAAATGTGAGCCAGACTCGTGTGGAGAGGGTTCCGCATAAGTAGGCTACCATAATAACATCAACTTTTTGTCATCTACTTTTTTCACTCTCACTTAGGACTTAGGATTTTCAATTAAGTTTTCTTGTAACTATGAGTTAGGTCCAATATTCCATATTTAAATTTGTAATTTTTGGCTCTTTACTTTCGGTCAATTTTCGCATATTTTCTTTAATATCTTTTAAACTAAGGATTTTAAAATTATAAATAAAAAAATGTATTTCTTATAGAAAAATGTTCAAAACAATAATTTTGGTACCTCTTATTTTTATTTGTGGTTGTTATGTGTTTTGTGCGTGTAAATAAATAAATAAGTTGAAGTAGCAATGGGCAGGTCATATAGCTCGCAGATCTGACAACCCTCCTTAGGTTGGAAGCACCTATACATATAACCGAATAATCCCCAACGGTTAGGTGGTAGGTTCACAAAACCGGACGACGCGGTAGAGAAATGCCCTTAACTCGATGGACTAAAAACATAAACGTTGCAGGAAGTCGGTGGATGGAGGCGGCTCAAGACTATTCGTCATAGCATTCAAGGGGAGGCCTATGTCTTAGCAGTGGACTTCTATAGGCTGATGATGATGATGTTATTCTTATGTATGTAGCTATGATACTGTAAAGTTTCATCAAAATCCGTTCATTAGTTTTTGCGTGAAAGAATATCAAACATCCATCCTCATAATCTTTTACATTTATAATATTAGTGGGATAGGGTTTACAGCTAGGTACACCAAAAGTTAATAAGGAACAAAAAAAAATAGTTTTATGTACGCAGAAGGTCCATTAATAAACCAATTACCTAATAACACTATATAAAAACTCAGTGGCAGTAACCTAGACGTCAAAAATTAACATTTACTAAACATTAAGTTGAAACAAAACGATAAATTGTGAAAACAATGGATAATAATTTGTTAGCGCTTAGCCCACTTTTAGATATAAAATAAATTTATATTGACCCAAAGTGTTGAGCGAGGTGCATGCTCTGACCATATTTTTTCGCGTTATATATTTTGTCCTTACTAGGGACAAGTTGTTTTGGCAGCTCCGGGAGTCTATTGTGCGGTGTGCCATTTGCAATGGTCGAGATATACGATAAATCGGTTGTTATTTGGCTAATCCATTGATGCCACTCATTGACCGTGACCACAGACCTTCATATTATGTATTTAGACTTAGTGTAAAAAACACTGTACGATTACAATACCTGTCTATATCTAATATATAAGCGGAACCAAAAAGGGGTGACTCATCCTCAAAATTCTAAAACTATAAAGCCAACAAACTTGAAATTTCGCATTCATATATTCCTTTCATAAAATCCTTTTTTAGACAGCCAAGATGAGGAAAGGAATATGCATGCCAAATTTCAAGTTTGTTGGCTTTATAGTTTTAGAATTTTGAGGATGAGTCACCCCTTTTAGTGTGTTTAAACACACTAAAAGTGGTTTTTTCATACAAACCCCTTAAACACACTAAAAGGGGTTTGTATGAAAAAAGTTTCAGAGATTTAATTGAAATTCGATTTGGAAGCCGAGGTAACAGTAAGTTCGTATAAAGAAAAAAAATTTAAAGTCTAAAGTTTTTATTGATTATGGGACATTCCAAAAATTCACGGATTCTGTTCAGCTTAAAATTATAATTTTTGATTATGAGCGCATC
This sequence comes from Epirrita christyi, assembly GCA_951392215.1. NCBI lineage: Eukaryota > Metazoa > Arthropoda > Insecta > Lepidoptera > Geometridae > Epirrita > Epirrita christyi. The sequence goes on along the minus strand of OX595835.1, from coordinate 10,417,493 downwards.
TCAGGTACCTACCTATGACCAATCTATTGTTCTATACATATTACATATGCTATTATCTAGGCTGCACCCTAAATGATCTAAACGTGACACGTTCTAGCAACAGTTTAGTCGTGATATCACGACTAAGCATCTTGTCATTTAGTTATACCATAACTAAAAAATAGCATTAGGTTCAGCTTTATTTTTGTTTCACAAATGGATCATTCACTATATCTAATTCAATAATACGGGTTATCCCGTTGAGTCAAACACAGATATGTAACAATGTGACACAACAGGAAGATTCACAACATTTATACAAATCTTATACAAGTAATAATATTATCAAAGCATTTATCAGCTCAAATAGTTATTTTTCTTCATCTTCAACGTCCTTTAGACGTCCACTGTTGGACGATAAGCCTCACTCATAGATTGCATTGGGGGGATTTGCCATAATAATAATTAATAATATATAGAAATAGTTATTATCTATCTCTAAATTAAATTCATACCTACTATAAAAGGCAGCATTTTTATCATGTTCAATGGTTTACATAACGAGTACAACCATCAGCTCTTTTTGAACGACTTAAAAAATTGAGAGGTTATCTATTCGTCGGCTATTAATTTTGTACGTATCTATTACGGCGTAGTGTTGGTTAGAACGTTGATATAGCATAAAATTACCTAGTTTTATTGAATATAGTAGTAATTAATTAGCATAAGTGTCCTAGGCTATGGTGTGTCCGGCCTAAGAATAGACCCCCCCCCCCGTCTTCTTCCCCGTGGATGTCGTAAAAGCGACTAAGGGATTACACCAGAGGATGTGCAGCAGCATCCACCTGAGTAGTCAACACCAATACTGCGATTACCAATCCGCCTGCCTAGCGCGGTGATCCGATGGCAAATCCTCGCATTGCATTCTATGGGGGAGGCCTCGTCCAACATAGACATCTGATGGCTGATGATGGATAGTATAAATAACCTAATGTATTTTTAATGGTTTTTTCTTTGCTGTATATTTATAGGAATCAAGAAAAAAACCATTAAATGGTTTTTTCTATTTGCGGGAATGATTCAAGGGTGGATCCATTTTCTTCCCAAATAGGATAACACATTTATACAAAATTCAGAAAAGCTACGAGTAGGTACTTACAATGGCGGAAGTAGGGTTTTGTACTTGAACATACCTACAAATATTTACAAGTGCAACGTTGTCTGTTTATTTGGAAGTTAGCAATTATAATAAAATTTGGTACACAGAAAAAACCTGGTAAAACCACGTTTAGTAAAAAAAAAAAAAAACATGGGATACTTTTTATCCCGAATTTTAGTTCCTTTGGGATAAATACGCGGGTGAAACCGCGAGCAACTGCTAGTTGATATATACCTTCATAACACCTACGCACCATTATTATAAGTCATCAATTTAAAAACTAAAAATTGGAAGGGCTAACCGTAATTACAAGGTTAAATAGATTTTCAGTTTTAGGGTGGTCGAAAGTACCTTGAAATGGTTCTTATAATATTATTCAATACATGGTGAGTGCGGTTCTCTTTTCTTTGCGAACTTGGTTGACACACTAGTCTGTTTATAAATGTAATAGTCAATTCAAAGTCATAACGTTTTCTATAAAATGTTTTTGCGTTCAAGTCATCATGGTCAAATTCTACAAACCTTTTTACCTCTTTGCGTAATCGTTCACGATCAAAGTACCTACCTAGCGACAGCTCAAAACATTGACCCACTATGACTATGACTAGTGACTGTAGCGTAGTTTTCCGTTATTAGAGACTTACCAAGTACTTACCTTACCACGAGGTGCCACGACGACGCCTCCCCAGATTCAATTTAGCGAAGTGCCCAACTCGATTTCATCGCCTCGTCGTCGTAGCCATCCACTCTATTTCCACTGAAATTTGAATCAGACTATTCATTTATTAGGAGTCGGTCAAATCCTAAAGTTTTTTTAAATCTTTGTACCTACCTACCTACCTATGTCATATAACATTTTCAATTCATAGATTGTAAAATATGGTAAGAACTTACATTAAAAACGCGTTTATGTAAAAACGAATGAGTAATATGTAGCATCTGAATAGACTATTCAATGAATACTTACTACACAATCCCCAAATGGACAAGCGTATCTCTTTTTCATCACTAGTGGATATTCAGTAACAAATGACTAAGATATTATCTGGAAGGCAATTCTCACAATTCTTTGACACATCTGCGCTTATTGATGTGGCTAAGATATAGATATTGTTGGAAAATTTATGTCTAGTCTACATGAGGTTACATAATAGAATTCTAAAATGATATAGGTGCAGTGACAATGGATAAAACTAGTACAATCATGCCTCTTAGTACCAAGTACAATGTGTAACGTATAACCTTAGAACTGTCACATGACCCGAGCTTAATAGAAATCATTCGCAGACCTACCCTTGAAACTGCAATCAGTAGACTTATGACTCAATGGAAAATAATAATTTCTCAGCCAGTACGGTCGTTTTGCGAGAAATCAATACATTTTAATAGGCATTCAATTGAAAGTTGTGTGCATACATAACGGGAGAACTATTTATTTCTATGATTATACTAATAAACCATTTAGTTACGGAAACTGGATAAGCAAGATTCTACGATCTAAAAACATTAAAGGCCGTATTGAAAATGAAAGTTTCAACTACTGGCAATAAAAATTTGCATTTTTATGTCAGTAAATTCAACGTGCTTCGTGATCGTTATACGAGCTCAAGATCGCAATAATTTGAGAAGTATACCTAGACTTTACCATAGTCTATCAATTTGTAGTGTATAAGAAATAAAAATTAAGGATATTATACATTTATGAACTAAACAGTTTGTGACATTAGTATTCAATTTTATATTATATTTATATTATTTATTTTTTACATTAATAAATGTTTGCAAACTAAAAATTTATGCGACAATTTTTGGCAAAACATTATATTGATCCCTACAATATACCTATGCTTGTATCATTGTAAAAAGATCTCTTGCAGACCGTGGGTATTTGATATGATCCTTTTAAGCAGTGAATCTTCAGAGATATCAATATCCAAATAGAAAACCAGCCAAAAGCGAGTCGGACTCGCGTGGAAAGGGTTCCATATAAGTAGGCTACCATAATAACTACTAGACCAATTAACTTATTAGTCCAATCAACACAATATTATAAGCATTTTCTTATTTAGAGTATTTTCCGTTTCCCGTGGGAATTTGAAGATTTAGGTTTCTCATTTAGGTTTTCTTGTAAAGTATAAGTGAGACCATATCCCACATCTTTTTAAAAATGTTTGGCTAGTTAGTTCTGGAGTCATGTAATAGAACGGAGTGGTCAATTTATCTTTTAAACAAAGCACCTATACCTGTACTATACCTGTGAGTATAGCAAGTACGCTTAAGTACGCAAGGAAGCATACATAGGTACATGCATACAAACGCCGATTCTTCCAAATTGACTCGGAAACTCTCTTCGCTCGTTCAATTAACGTTGATTGGTTTTAGTTTTTTTTTAAACAAAGTTTAAGTTTTAATTTTTTTAAGTTTGGTTTAAGTTATAACTTAAATTACTATTTTCAATAGAGAAATCATTAGTTTCCTCTGGTACCTATCGCTGAAAATAGTCTTATATCCTAAAATTGGTGTTATAGCGTCGTTTTGTTTTATGCATAACCAGCCCATTCAGTATTCCCACTGCTGGGAATGGGAGCCTAATCTCCACGAGAATGACACGGCTTTAATCTACAATGCTATATAGCCCAATGACGGTTAATGAATGTCACATGCCTTTGAACTTTTGGTTCTGGGTATGGAAACCAGTTCCTTATGATGTTTTCCTTCAACGTTTTGAGCACATACACTTTTCCAGTGGAAAAATCTATTTGTGCACGCCCGAGATTGAAACCCACGAACTTCCGATCGAAAGTCGAAGTAGGTACCGCCCACTGGGGCAACATGACTAAAATTCTAAAGTTGGTGTGTTTGATTGACAGGAATGGCCGCGTGTCTGCGCAGGCGGAGGGCCCCTCCCGACGCAAGAGCAACCTTCACAATGCGATGGCTTCAGAAATGGACACCTCTTGGGGTGAGTGGAAATACCCTAAGGTGTTTTATCGTCGTACAAAACATAACGACTAGAACAATGCGTTATTAATATTCTGCAAACGAAAATGTTTGGTACGTATAGACATTGTGAAGTATTATCGTTTGTCATATTCCATGCTGTATAATCGCAGACGCACGTGTTTGCTTTTTTTGTTTATACAGTTCCAGTAACCGCCCTGGCTCCGCTTACGTTTACGGGGAAACTACTGAATTTATAATCCATGCCATTAAGATCAGTGTTTCTCAGAATTCTTCTTGGTTTCTCGAATCGTAAACATTAGAATACAAATAAATGGTAAATTTCAGAAAGGTTTACCTAATTTACAAGTAGATACTAGAATTTATGCCGGTACATTTATAACCATTTATAACTTTACAATAAAGTATACATGTAGCGACTTTAATTTTCATGTGTGTAGGCAATGTATATTTATATATATTATTAATATATATATTATATATATATATATGTAGCCCCGTAGCCCCAAATAGTATCTTAATAGCACTTTTATTTTACTGCAGTTCCGAAAATATACTTAATATAAGTATGGATGTTAGGGAAAACAATCGAACATTAATCAATGCCATACCTTTTATGGTTGAAAATGGGTACTTTATATATTTTTAAATCACGAAAATTTTGGCTTTCAGTTCTTGATTAAAAACTCTAACAATAGTTGCTATTTACACTACTGTACGATTCTACTGTAGATTTATAGGTCCCAGAAAGTCAGTGAATGGAGGCGGCCCAAGATCGGTCATTGTGGGATTCTATAGTCCCCCATAGAATGCCTATTCTTCTCCTATATCTTCTACATGCTGATAATGAGAATGATGTACATGCAATTATTTCCGTATTGATACAAGGTTAAAATGATATGTTATTCAGTGTACTCTAGGGAGCAAACTATTAGTTCTACCACGTTAGCGTTTATTTTATACTTATTGGTAACTAATAATGCCTGCAAGTGTACTAATGAGCTTTTTAGCCGAAGCATTCCATAGAGTGCAACGATTTGGCTAAAAAATATTTATACCGAGATATTTTTGATCTGGCAAAATATTATAAAAGTTATTGCATTGCAATAACGACCTAAAAAAAAGAAAAAAACCAAGATTAAGTACTTTGTGGCAATTTTTTTATGTACCTTTATCAACATAGCGGATTATGGTCCATATTAATATTTAAAAAAAAATATTGTATGGGAATTTTGAAACTGGAACACACAAGATCGATCTCAGAGTCATGTTCGGTCTATTACCTAATAAGGGCCTTATTGCAGGTACTTTCAAAATCAGAAGCTATATAGGGATAACTTTATTTATTTGCTCTCAAGTGTAGATGGAGAAAAACACAGGTGCTATAAACAAAACACATGTCATTTCACACGGCATTTCAATCGATTATACTTCACTGTATATTTATTCTGATCATTTCGTTCTTGTTCTTCAGATCGACAAGCACACATCGAAGGCAGGTTTAAGAAATACTCAACAACATCCTCGGTATATTCCAAGAAAGCATTATCGCAACAGAGCGAACACATAGAGAGGTGAGCTTAAAAATATTATGCAACTTTAAAAACTTGAACCAGCTACTATTCTATGTAGTCTGACCCTATTTTACGTGTCGTTTATCGAATCTGTAGCTAGTCTGTATAAGTAATGATACTCATAAAAATGATTTTTTATCCCACCATCTCGGAAAGAGTACTTTTGCTATTCGATATCTGAGTGTAAAAGCCGTTTTTATCCGCTAGAGGATAAAGTAAAATGGGAATTTAGAACATCGTGTGCACTAAGTTTGTGATTTCAAAACATCATTAAACCTATTTACTTCTAACTCCATGGTGCCGAATTTATCATACAACCTTTTTTAATTTGTTAAAAACTCTGACTCGGAACCTTCTTGGTGTATTACTTTTTTTTTAATTTGCTTTACGCGCGCCGTTTTCTTTTAGGTAAAAAAACAAAAGGTTTAGGGTTAGGTTAAAAACAAGAAACTTGAAAACAAGTGAAAAACCTAAAATGAGTGATTCTAGCGACGAGGAAGTTTATTTGACGGCAACTGAATTGACTAAAACTGTTAATAATGTGCAAATGTTTTTTTTTTGCATTTAGTAATTTCCTCGCTGAGGTGGGATGAAAAGTTACGTGTTTTACTCGAGTGCAAAGATTTTTCACCTCGTGCCCTTTTGATTCCCTCGCTAACGCTCAGGATTCTAACTTTTAAATCACTCGCTATGCTCGTGACTAAATTTTAGAATCCTTAACTTGCTCGGTCATCATAATTGAGCACGCGGTTAAAAAGCAACTTTGCACTCTTGTATAACAAATAACTATTATTTCGTTTCAGGTCTTGGTGGTACGCGTGTTGTGCAAAGTGTCATCAAGAAGAATCCGGGATTCCATCGTGGGAGCCACCGAACTGGCAGAAAGTATGCCCGTACCCGCTATGCCCTTCTTACCGACATTTTGCACAGACCCTTTCGGTACTCCTTATCGGTGAGTCCATTCAATAATAACCATCATCATCAGCCTGTAGAAGGCCATTGCTGGACATAAGGCCCTAGACCTAGGCATCCAATAATAATTTTCATTAATTTAATCTAGTAAGATAATCATCTTCTTATAGTCTAGTGATAGAACAGATTTTAAGTTTATTGTTTCTTAATTAGGTATTTTGTTTTTTTATTTTGGCTTCTCTAGCCTTCTTCTGTAGATCTTTGGGTGTATCGCTTGGCTCGTTCATTATTGTTCCCTAATCAAACCATGCTTTTCACTATGCTTCTTGAAACCTATTTAAGTGATGTTGAAAAATTACACTTTCTAAATAAGTTACTGCTACATATTATATTATCTACTTAACTTGATCTTGTATCTTACGTGATAGGAATAAAATGCAAATACACAGCCTGTAGCATTTTGTAACCACACCATTGCACAATTGATACTTTGTTCTAAAATAACAATGGAAAGTATATTAAAGTAGGTCATCCTATGGAGTTGGACAAATATTCATGCCATGTCATTCAAGGACACAACAAACATAGTAGTACTTCATTAAACCTAGAGGGGCAAATATCATCAGTTATTGTTGTCTTATTTAAAGGTAGCTTGGTTCACATAAAGATTGATTTGAACGGGTTCACGGGATCATCGTGCAACTTTTAAGTGAAGCCATTTATCGAAGCAGTAAATACGTATTACGATTACGCCAGGGGATGCGTAGCAGTATCCATGTGACTACTTAACACCAATACTGTGATCACCAATCCGCCTGCCAAGCGAGGTGATTATGGCAAATCCCCCTTATTCTATAGGGGAGGGCCTCGTCCCAGCAGTGGATGTCTGCTGGCTGATGAAGAAGAAGAAATACGTACGTATGTGGAACGTGGAGAAGTCACACAAAATAGTGCGGAATGTTGAATGACGTCATCTTTGGAGAATGATTTTTATATTGAAATTGAGGAATTTGGCTACGTTAATACCTACTTGCAACTTAGTTTTTTTACAAGCGTAGATGAATGGTATCTATATTTGTTTTGACTTCGGCTAGAAAGATAGAGAAGAGAGGTATAATGAATTTATGTTAATGTAACTTTTCCCAGGTGTATTGGTATGGGTGGTCATATGGATAGTCATGGGCGACACGGCGGCCCCTGGTGGCCAGCTCTTCACGCTCGCCGCCATCACGATCGCGGCATACTTCGGGGGGTGGCTGATGATGAAGATCACCACCCTGCCGGGGCTTATCGGCATGTTGATAGTCGGAATCATACTAAAGAACGTAGGCTTCGTCAATTTTGACTCTGACTATCAAAAGGTCACCTCATATATCAGGTAATTTCTATTAAATCTATTGACCTAAATATTTTAATCGTTTCTATAAGGCATTAATTTGTATGGTAGTATGTACTTTTACCTAGGCTAATTAAATCCAACTAATATTATAAAAGCAAAGCCGACCGAAGCCGCGGGCGGATGCTAGTCAAGTAAAACATTTTTTTTACTAACATTTTGGTTTTGTGTTTTCAGAAAAATAGCTTTAACAATAATCCTCACACGAGCTGGTCTCGACTTAGATCCAGTAGCCTTAAAGAAATATTTCCTCACCGTAATCAAGCTTGCGTTAGTTCCGTGGACTTTCGAGTGTGTGCTGTGCGCCGTCATGTCTTACTATTTACTTGGGCTACCTTGGGATTGGGGTAAGTGCAAACTGGATTACCTTTCATCACAATAGATTTTGTAAAGCCCACTTCTGAGCGTAGCTCCTCTACCATAATTATAGATAAGTACCTACTTACCTATTATTCGCTATGATACGTGCTTATTTGTATCATATAAATATCAATGCAGAGCTAACAATTACAAATCTATTGTTCACTTAGGTTTGCTTAGGTGTTCAGAATTTTAAATCTTACATTAGGATTTTGTTTTCGAAGTTCGAACAAATAATGTCATATGTTACACAACTTACCTATCACATTTTCATGTTTTCGTTGGCTTACAAATAATAATCAAATTTTACGAGTGTGTTTAAATTTTATTGACGCGTTAGATATAGCCTGTAAACAAGACGAGACACTTTCTCTGATTACATCCGTAACTGGTTTAAACATTTAACTACTCACTGTCTGTCAACATACGCTCTCATCGATCCTGGGCAATCTTCAATAATAATCCGGCGTTTATAGGTCACTGTTATTTGAAAACATCCTACAGTGACTTTAAAATACCTAGTCATTTAAGGCATTGATCGATACCAATGTCGAGTAGCTATTTGTTTGATATACAAATTGATAAGGATACAATAGTAGTAAATAGTAGTGGTAGTGGAAAAAACTATAATTTTGTATAGGCGTCACACGAGTTGTGAAGTCGTTTCGTGTACTGCATGCGGTTCACTCATGTACGTACAGGGTATAGAGATAAATGGCAGAAGTTTTAGGAAGCCTATACCTGCATGCCATTCAGAATGGATGTCGTAAAAGCCGAGTTATTAATTACAGAAGACGATGGGCTGCAGCATCCACCTGAGTACTTAGCATCAATACTGCGATCACCAACCAGCTTTCCAAGCGCGGTGATTATGGCAACTCCCTGCATTGCATTCGATGGAGGAGGCCTCGTCTAGCAGTCGACATCAACCGGCCGATGATGATGTCTTTATTGCTATTTCAATAAATTCTAAAATTGTATTATCTCTAATTTGACCCCCTATTGTTACAGCTTTCCTCCTAGGATCAATAGTAGCTGCAGTGTCTCCAGCTGTGATAGTTCCGTGTCTATTTCGTCTCCGCGGCAAGGGTTATGGAGTTTCCAAAGGCATTCCTACACTAGTGCTGGCCGTGTCCGGAGTGGATGACGCCGCTAGTGTCGCCGTCTTCGGCATCGTCTCGTCTATTATGTTCTCTGGATCTTCTATCACATATAATATTATTCAGGTATGTAGCTATGACAGGTGCAAGACGTTGACAGAATGGTGGCCGAGGATTGGCAAGATGAAGAAGGTGCACTTCCAGCGGCGAGATGGCTCGATGACATAGGTAATCAGAGTCGTGGACATGGAAAAAATGCAAGAGGCCATCCCATGATCCTAGAGTATTGCACGAAGGCATGCTACAAGTTAATTCGGAGATGATGGTGTTTTGATCCGTAGGTGTCATATACATTCAGGGTCTGTTTCACGTAACTTACAATGCAAAAAACTAGTGGTACTATGTAATATATGTATATATATATATATATATATATGTATATTGTAATATATATATATATATATGTGTGTGTGTGTGTGTGTATCGATGGCAATACTTAGGTCAATATTAGACGTCAACTTAATTCCAGGGACCTCTAAGTGTCATCGGCGGTATCGCGTTTGGAGTATTCTGCGGATACCTGGTGAAGTTCGTGCCTGAGCGAAACGACGCGTTTTTGGTGCCGCTGCGAGTGATGCTGCTGCTGGCTGGAGGCTTGATGTCGGTGCTTGGCTCCGAGGAGATTGGCTGGGGTGGTGCTGGTAAGGACACAGCTTTGATTGAACGTGTATTTTTGGCCCAATACCTATGTTTGTTACTAAAAGAAGGAAAAAAATATTGGACACAACGGATAATGAACGGAGTTAGATAAAACGTGGGACATACAGACACACAAAACAAAGATAAATAAAAAAATTACCTATGACACAAAAACAAATGTGTTTATGTTATGTTTTTCTCCGTATGTTTTTATTTGTATCCACGCATATCATTGCCACAAATTGGTGTCTAACTGAGCATTTGTGTCTGTAATACGTTACCGTATTTTGAGTGTGCCCGTTATCTATGAACTGAATTAAGTAGTGAGTTACAATAGCAAGTACTAAAATCACCTTGATTTTCTTTTTGTTCCTTGCATAAACATAGTCAGAATTCAGTGCAAAAGTTGATATTCAATCCATGACCAATTTTTAGCCGATTTTTTTTCTACTATTCTTAGGTCCATTGGCAGTGATCGCGTTCGGTTTCATCGCGTGCAAGAACTGGGTGGACCTTGGCTGGGAGCTGGATGACAACCCTGTTGCGACCGCCTTCGAGATATTCTGGATGTTCTTCGAGCCCATGCTGTTCGCAGTCACGGGTGCACAAGTCGTGGTAAGTACTACTAATACATACATTTACGACAGTATGGCTGTATGTCTCCGGAGAACATCCTCTGAAGCAGCCTTTCCCAAAGTGGGCGATAACGCCCCCTTGTGGGCGCTGCAGGCCTAAAGGGGGGCATTAAGAAACCTAGAAAAAAATGGGGGCAATTTATTTTGAATAAAAGATACTCTGTCTGAATACTATAAAGTTCTCATTCTCATTGGCATAGGTGTAGCCCGTAAGAGTTAACTTGAGACCTGAGCGCCGCCCGTTGTGTACTGCCTACTGCGCTCAGGTCTTAAGTTAACTCTTGCGGGTTCTAGTAAAAGTCTCGTTTAGAATGAATTTTTAACTCTCCGCTAATATAGCTCACAAAAATTAATTTAATTTGAAGTTATAGTGGTTTAAAAAAATGGTAGTAGGTGAAAAAATGGGAGCGCTAAATAATAATTTATTCTCAAAGTGGACAACAGACAAAATAAGTTTGGGAACCCCTGCTCTAAAGTAATAGTCGGGGGCAAGTCCAAGAAAATTATAAAGCTCTCTTCTGCTTTACTTTGATGATGGGCAACAGCATCTACCTAGATGTTCAAAGTCAAAGTCAAAAAGAACTATAGTCATTGAAATCACAAGGATCATTTTGAATCGTCTTATATAAAATTAAATTACTCCTGTTCAACACCAACACTGCGATACCAATCCGCCTGCCATGCATGAGGATTATGGCAAATCCCCCCATTGCATTCTATGGTAAAGGCCTCGTCGAACAGTAGACGACTAATAGCTGATGATTATATAAACGAGTAACACTCGTTTATATATATAGAGTATAAAGGCGAGCAAGTAAGCGAGTCTAATGTAGGTATATCTATCTACAGCGGCAAATTAAAAGGACAAGGCTACATAGAAACCTATCAAGGCTTGACCTAAAAAAACAATCAAGTGCGACTCAGACTAGCGTGAAGAGGGTTCCGTACAAGTAGGCTACCATAGTTACCTCTAGACCATCATCATCATCATCAGCCGCTTGATGTCCACTACTGGACGAGGCCTTCCCCATCGAATGCAATTGGAGGATTGGCAAATCGCAGCATTTGTGTTAAGTAGTCAGGTGGATTTTGGATGCCATGCTGGCATTCCATCTTTTTTAAATTGGTTTTGGGATGATTGCTCAATTTTCGTAAATTATCTTTAATATTTTTATTTATTATAAATATATATATTTGTATTTTTCATAACGAACCCTTTCATTTTATATTTTACATGGTGCATTTGACATAAGATTTTTATTTTGTAGTTTGTCCACCAAAATCAACCCCCGAAATCAGAATTCATTTAATTACGTTATTTATTTATACGTCCGTGATCAGGTCACTAAATTCTGTATTTTTTGTTATTAAACTTAACTTAATAAGTACCTACTCGTGTATGTAAATTGCAACAATTTTGGTCCCGTAAATTCGGATAAAATAGCCTGAGACAGACAGACAAAAAGACAAACACGACAGTGATCCTATAATAGTTCCGTTTCTTAGTACCTTTTAAGGTGCGGAACCCTAAAAAGGGCAATGAAGCCCTCGATCACGCTCTAATAGCCTAATTGAATTAGTTACATGAAGAAGACTGTTCCGCTGACTATCATTATAGGTATTTATTTTCCTTACCTAATCAATATTAGGTAGCTAATACCACTAATACGACACATGATACTTAGTAAAAGTAAATGACCTTCATAGAACTAGAACATAGAACATTATGCTATTACATTCGGCTATCGCAATAAAAATACTTCAACCAAATACTTAAGAAGGCGTAATATGTGATTTTGCCCAACAAAATCGATTTATAACTCGGTATGTACGGGTTCTACGAGTTAAATATTTTGGAATATGAAAATTTTATATTTTTGCATTTATTTTGTAAAGTTGAAAACACGATATGTAAAAAAAACCTCGATAGTTTTATTTAATGAAAAATCCTTGTTTCCCACACGTTTTGAAAGAAATCTCAGGAACCCTACGGTTTTTTATGATAAATTTTACTACAACAAGTAGGTAATAACTATTTATTCTTATGCTAAAATCAGTTTTTTGATAAACACTTTATTTTCGCCATAATAAACAAAAAACTTCATTTTTGTGCACGACACTCGCTAGCGCGAGCGAGATGGCGCGCGGGTTATCGCGTACGTTAAAGAGGGAGCTAATTTGTAGTATAGTGCCCTCTTAAATGTACATTCAATATCAGTTGAGCAAATAGATTCTCCAGTAGAGCCAACTGTGTAGATTTACCCGTTAATTTTATTCATGCAATTAATTTTCCATTTCAGATAGCTGATTTGGAGCCGCATATGGTGATGGTTGGTAGTGGCATTCTAGTGACTTGCATAGTCTTGCGTACGGTACTGACGAGTACTTGCGCGGTGCGGAGCAACCTTAACATGAAGGAGAAGATATTCGTCGGCCTCGCTTGGATGGCTAAAGCAACAGTGCAGGTAAGATTGTTTTCATCCCATCTATTCGAAAAGGACGACTTGGTTCGCCTTTAAGTGCACCCAAAGGTGGTGTTTTCTGTATGAAGCTTCTATAAGTGCGCCGCAATTATCTTTTCATCCCATTTATTCGAAAAGGACGACTTGGTTCGCCTTTAAGTGCACCCAAAGGTGGTGTTTTCTGTATGAAGCTTCTATAAGTGCGCCGCAATTATCTTTGCCGCGCACTTTTTAAATTTGGAACATATCGAACTCAAATAAGTGCGCCGCAATTATCTTTTACGCTCACTTTTTGAATTTGGAACATCTTGAAAAGAATCAAACACAAATAAGTGCGCCGCAATTATCTTTGCCGCGCCCTTTTTAAATTTGGATCATCTTAGTGTTCAGCGCCAAAGAAGGCGAACGCAAATATTGTTTAAATAAATACTGGCTGGTACGACGGCCTATAGTCACGCCACCGACTGAATAAAAAAAAAACAAATTAGAAACGCGCGAACTACGGCCCGCGATTTCGTAATTTTTAACCGGCTTTACAAATAGGAGGTTCTCAATTCATTTTTTTTTTAATGTTTGTTACCTGATATCTCCGGCGTTTATGAACCGATTTGGAAAATTCTTTTTTTATTTAAATAGATATACTTCCAGATTGGTCCCATTTTGTTCAGAATCCAGTTCTGATGATGGAATCCATGAGGAATTGAGGGAACTCCTCAAATATTGTAGGCATACATATGGCGATTTTGATATTTTCAGCAACAAACCAAGCATTTGCATTCAGAAAATATCATAATCCTTTCACCACTATGGTTCTTTCATAATTTTTTTTTCATCCAAATATTTAGTCGAATACGATGGCGGAAGTCTGTTTTTTAAATGATAAGTTATTCACGGATTGTTAGAAATTCATGGTTTTGTTTTGAAATAAAATATGAGGCGCCTTTTATTTTCTCATAGTGGGTGATGAAAAGTAGAGTGTAACACTCGGGCGCACAATATATTTTTGGCTCGGGCGACGTACTTTGAAGAATCCCTCGCTATGCTCGGGATTCTACTCTAGAATCTCTCACTTCGCTCTGGATTCAAAAAAGCGCCCTCGCCGTAAAAATATTATTTTGCTCCCTTATGATACAATCTACTATTAAGAACTGTTGCATATCCTTATGTTTATTATTCTCTACAAAATGACATTACCCAATTGCGGCAAAGTAAAAAAAAGTATGTTATTTTAGTCGATGTATGTGAGTTTGTTCATATGTTCCCTATAGTAGCTCCAAAACTACTTGACAGTTTTTTTTTATTATGATGTATCTTTGTGAAAGTTATCTATTTATTGATTTGTATTCAATTTAGTGAGAAGCTTATCTCAAAACAAATATAAGAATGGATCTTTGTCCGTTGACACTTTTAATTTAATGAGGAATGCTATGTTTGACTACCTCTATGGCGCAGAGGGCGAAGGTTCGCCTGCGACGCAGGAGGTTGCGGGTTCGATTCCCGCCTCGGAACAAATATTTGTACGATCTGCAGATATTTGTTCAGGGTGTTCTGGGTATTTTTCTATGTATAATAAAAAATATCTATCTGTGTAATGTATTGTATTAAGTATATCAGTTATCTAGTACCCATAACACAAGCTCCGCTTAGCTTGGGGCTAGATAATGTTGTGTGAAATGTCCAGCATATTTATTTATTTATTTATTTATGTGCTTAATCAACAACGAATTGCGGAGCATCTAACGCTTAATACACTTACCCTAGTCAAAATTGCAAGTTTTTGTTCAAAAATCAATATCAATTTGACGTGTCACGTAAAATAAGTATAGATCGGTGAAATATGTAACAATAAGGTATCCAAAGGGCCATATTCATAATCATTTATAAAACATATTTTAGTTAAAATAGCTTTTGTCTTGTTCTCTCTGATGTAAAATGTCATACGTCAAAACAAGACAAAAGCTATTTTAGCTAAAAGGTTTAAAAAATGATTATGAATAAGGGGGTAAGTCTATATCTGGTACCTACAGTAAGATTATCTGAGCTGGTTATAATCTATATACATTATACATATATAATATAAAGGATAAATACTTATTCCAGAAGTTACCAGTTGCAGCTACTATATCAATGTTATCGTAGAGTATCACTTATCATCTGAGAGCTGATTCTACGTTTTGACAAGCAATTGGCACGGACGTCTCGTGTAGTGTAGTGTGGATTTTTGTATGGAGACACTGATGAGCGCCCCTAGCGTACACTCTGTGAACCTCATTTTCCATACAAAAATCCGTGTTACACTACACCTGACGTCCGTGCCAATTGCTTGTCAAAACGTAGAATCAGAGGCCCAATTCTCTAATTTAAAAACATTCAATTCGCAGTATGATCTCGTCTCAGTCGCACTGTCAGCTGTCACCTATATAGTAACTATAACTTAATCTTCGCATGCATACGCGAAGATTAAGTAGTAGTTACTACACGATACAGTGCGACTGACACGAGATTATATTGTGACTGGAATGTTTTAAAATTAGAGAATTGGGCCTCAGCTCTCTGTACCGTCATGTGTCATGTGTCGGTACAAATTTTTATACAGATGACGATTGAAAGTCAATTTTAAACGTCATGCTATACAACTGAC
Organism: Epirrita christyi; assembly: GCA_951392215.1. NCBI lineage: Eukaryota > Metazoa > Arthropoda > Insecta > Lepidoptera > Geometridae > Epirrita > Epirrita christyi. The sequence goes on along the minus strand of OX595835.1, from coordinate 10,401,615 downwards.
ACTGGAACAGCAGAACTGCTGGGTTACCATGAGCTCTTATAGCTATTCGGTTCAAAAACTAGTCAGTACAAAATATCGGTTCTGTAATGTCCGCAGCTGTATTTACAGGCACAGTCGCAGAAGGTCTATATACTTTTGAGATTAAAGTTATTCAATAATGGGGAATGTCAACGACGTACCGATATTATGTACTGAATAGTTTTTTAACTGAATCGCTATAAGTGCTCATGGTAAAGCCTCAGAGTAGAGGGGAGACGAAAACTTAGTAAGACTTCAATTATTCCTTAACGTATTCCAGGCTGCTCTGGCGCCGGTTGCTTTAGACGAGGTTCGTAAGATGGCCGGCGAGGGTGCCCCCGACCCGGCACTGGTCGAGTACGCAGAAACCGTCATCACTATCTGCATTCTGTCCATCGCCATCACTGCTCCACTCGGAGCCATCGTCATCACGCTCACTGGTCCCAAGCTGCTATCCAGGACTACTAAACCTCCTGTATTGGAAGGTAAGTGGTTTACTACCCTTACTAGTAGGAATAGTCTGCTGGACATCCATAACGTACCTCTAGGTCTATTTAGATTTACAACCAAGCATTCGCATCTCGCGTTTAAGGTTACTCTATCATAAGGGCAGTAGGTGCATTTCCGACTGATGGTATATTTTCGGGCCTCAATCAAATAATAAAATATAAATTATAATATTTTTTGGTATCTAACCTACTTTTTTACTAAGTTACTTTCATCCTTATAACAAGGCTATTCGTTGACAACAAGCCGAAGCAAGTAAGCGTATCAAAATACTTTCTGAGACCCGCTACATCAAATGTTTTTTATTTTGTGTCTCACATAACAGTCTTATCTGTTGTCTTATTACAAATGACCACTGATATCAAGGAAAACAACACGAGCGTCAGTTGTTTGTTAAAGTTGGTGAAGTTGGTGAAATAAAACACGTGAATGGCCGTGGTATATGTCCGACCTAAGAATAGACCTCTCCAACTCCTCCCGTGGATGTCGTAAAAGCCGACTAAGGGATTACACCAAGGTATGGGCACAAGCACCAATACTGCGATCACCTATCAGCCTCCTAAGCGTGGTGATTACTTACGGCAAATCTTCCCCATTGCATTTGATGGAGGAAACCTCGTCCAGCAGTGTACAATAACCAGCTGTGGTGATTGAAAAACACGTAAAATAAAATGTCAAATAAACACTTTACAAAACTTTATTATGCATTTGTTTATTAATGTGGGTATGAAAAATACTCAGGAGACACTTTTGTAGGATCATGAGCGTAGCTGTTACTGCCCGGCGGGTTACGGAACTGTGTCTGTCCAGGTCCGCTGCCGTACGGAGGTTGGTTAGGTATAGATGGATTGTATCCTTTGGCAAGGTTGAACGTATCTGCACCATGTGAATTGCTTGGATAACCATTACCGCCTGGATATTGACTGTTAGATGGGCTTTGGTAAGGGTTTTGACCTGGTCCTTGGGGATAGGAATTGAAATTTTGAGGATTTTGTCCATATGGCGGAGTATATGGTGGCCTTCCACCTGTTACGTTGGTATTAGGTCCGGACCAGGATGATGCACTGTTATTGTTGTAAGGATATTGCCCCGGTCTAACTGAAGAGTTTCCGGAATAGTAACCGTTTGATGGATTTTGGTACGGTCCTTGATTGAGTACGTTATGTGGGTAGGTTGAGGTAGGTTGTCCATAAGGATTGTTCGGATAAGAATTAGAATATTGAGGGTTCTGCCCGTTTGCAGCATTATAAGGTGGACGTACATTTGGTCCAGCAGTATGATTCAAATTATTAGTAGACCAATAGGATGTATTGTGATTATTGTATGGAGGCCTATTTGAAGTATTGTCATAAATAACGGGATGTGTATTCCCAGGAGTTGTAGGATAGTAAGGCGGTCGTTGGCTCGGATTGTGTGAGTTTGTTGTGTTGCTCGGTCTGTATCCTGGTGTTTTTGGTGGGTAACCAGGATAATATGTGTTGTTATTAACCTGCCCATGTTGATTATAGGGAGGCCTATTTGATCCGGAATTATATACTGTAGAGTTTGGGGGCCTATAACCGGGGTATGATGGGGAGGATGAGTTGTTGTTATAGTAAGGATATTGCCCATTGATTGGGTTTTTTCCAGCATTGTTATAAGATGGATACTGGGGTTGGCTTTGTCCAGCATTGTTATAAGCTGGATACTGGGGTTGGCTTTGTCCAGTATTGTTATAAGATGGATACTGGGGTTGGCTTTGTCCAGCATTGTTATAAGATGGATACTGGGGTTGGCTTTGTCCAGCATTGTTATAAGATGGATACTGGGGTTGATTTGGGTTATAGGGATGGTGCCCGTAAGTTGAGTTCTGCTGTGCTGACGGGTAAAAATTTGAGACGCCATTTGCAGGATAACCTGTTTGAGAATAGTTGTTAGGAGGCTGCCATTGTGGGTTTTGATTATTGTAGTTGGTGGGTGGTTGATACTGGTTATAAGGTGGACTTGACGGCAATTTTGGATATAATGGAGCTTGCCCAGGATATGCTTGCCTGACCACACGGCTCCTCACTGCAGTTACTGCGTCCTCCGATTCTTCGCTGCTTGATCCATTTTCTGTTTCATAATTTTCTATGTCGTTCTCGCCTCGGTACAAATTCCCACCAAATAATAGTTTGAGAAGGTCATCTGCCTGTTGTTTGGGAAGTTCGGTTATGGGTTCTTTATAAAGTTGTCCAACGTTGTTGAATGTCTCAGGAGTGAAGACACCTTCGATATTTTGTAGGTCATTATTCACTTCGTGTTCATAATGAATTTCCAAAGTGCTACACTGTTCACTAAGTAATGTGACCACTAATATTATAACAACGCAGCAGACCTTTGCCACTAACTTTAGCATTTTTACGACTAACGCGAAAATAACAAGCGTGTGTGATATCAATTTCAACGATACCCTTTTGACCTTCTCTATCTATATGTAGAATTCTCGTACCTACCTATGTTTAGCAATGAGCTCATTGTAAATAAGCGAACTTGAGACGTATTAAACTGCCTATATTCTCTATTATTTGTTTTTTATGACTTTGTTAGTATTAATTATCCACCTAACGTTAGGTTAGGTAAGTACGTAGTTAATCTACGTCATACATTTTTTCAAAGTTGAGTTTTGACAGCGTACGGCTAATAGATACTCTACGGCTACGTGAAAATTCCACCTTGTTGTGTTTCAAATCCTACCATGTATGCATCTGGTCAACAAAAACTTCATTAAAAATTTTCTCTTTCTTCTAGGCTGGCGACGATCGCACAGACCTTCCATCCGTGACATTTCCATCATCGATGAGGAGGAGGTAGCGGAAAGGGATGCCGAAGCCGAAGCGCAGTCACCGCCTGATTCGCCTGTTGTCGCGCCGATCGCCTACAGCACGCCAACCCCCATTACAGTACAGCCGAACAATCGACAGTAGAGCCAATAACTGAGATATATTATCGTGTGTTAGCAACACTGCATTGTAAATGTATCTACAATCGAAAGGGTGGCGTTAAAACAAGGATTTTTTTAAATCAAATTCATATTCAAAGGCCTCCGAAGAACTGCGGAATCATAGACAATAGGGCTACATGCAAACTCCAATGTTTGAAGCATCGATAAAAAAGACGTTTTTGGAGCACATGTATTATTTTCTTGTAGGGTGTGCATTGCCTTATTTTATTAGTAGAACGCACGCAGTTGTACTTAGTAATCCTTACCTATCCTAAATTGTACTTACCTAATACTTAGTTCGAAATCTATGTACTTATATAGCTGAAGATACTTATATAGGATATTAATGTCTCAAAAGAAATGCTCGAATCATATTAGAAATGGCCACATGTTCTATTTTACAAGCTTATATGTAATTTCACCTGTTAGTTACCTAGTATGTGTGGGATTGGTGTGGGTCAAATCTTGCAACTGAATTTTAAACCATTTCCACCCAATCCGATTGAGCCGAAATTATGCATACCTGTCAAGTTCCGATGACAATACAATATTACGGTGATGAGCTGATGGTGGACAACGGTGCTCCTTGATGGAAAATAGTAGACTGGTCGTGTTTTAGCTTGTTTTGATCAGCTCACAGTTCTGATAACTAATATCATCATCATCAGTCGAAAGTATTACATCACAATTCACACTACATTATAAATGCGAAAGTTTGTGAGTACGTTTGTTACTTCTTCACGCTCAAACGGCTGAAAGGATTTGAGTGAAATTTGGAATGGAGATACCTTATACCCTGGATTAACACATAGGCTACTTTTCATCAACATCTTCATCGTCATAAATTTTCATAATGTTCACGCGGGTGAACTCGTGGGGCGTACTATTTATTCCAACTAATAACCTACAAAAAGTGATGCCTTCTCGATTGATTTATCAATCAAAATTATACGCAAGCACAGAATGTATTTTTATCGATTAAACGTGGCAGCTCTACTCTCTGAAGTCGAACATTTTTATTAGGATCAACATAATCAGCCTGTAGAAGGTCTCCCTTATAGATGCCACGACGAACTATTTCGAGCCCCTGCTATCCACCGCCTTCCTGTGGCCTTTATAATGTCCTTGGTTCATCGAGACGGGCCTTTCTTTAATGCGACGTCCGTTTTCTGGTGGTCGAGAACCTTTATTCCCATTGGGTATCAATTCTGCGTGCTATATGACCTGCCCGTTGCCACTTCAACTTGCTAATTCTGAGAGCTATGTTGGTTTTCTTGGTTTTTCTACTGTATTAAGATACCGTGCACAAATTACTTCACAATGTGGTACATTATGAATTGGACCACATTTGCCTTCACTTACATCCGGGATAAAAGTACTTATTGGACTTAACGTAGGTTTTTATGAGATATCGTTAATGTATAAAGGATATGTGATAACGAAGTATACAATTTAATGAATGGCCGAGACAGAACCTCGCTATAAATTTTGTATTATTATTATTTTTTTAGAATTTATTGTTACCTTCCAGTGTAGAACTTTCAACCATTTCGAGAGTTATTTTTAACTAGATACTTACCTACTTTTAGCAGTAATATTTATACTTTAATATGAATTATGATCAGTATTGTTACTATTTATAGTTTTAAACTTGTTTTAGTTCTAAGTATAAAAAGTATTGTTATTGTGATTTGGTACAAACTATTTACCTTTTAACTATGATAAGGTTTTATTTTTGCTGTTGCTCATTTTAACAATACATTTTAGTCTGTATATCTATGAAGTATTAGTTCACTTATAAAGTGTTATTGTATTAGGCAAAGTGCATATGAATGTAACTTTATACGCACTTTTAGGCTTAAGACATCATTTGTAAATAAAACCACACTACGTCATCATTGCAGTGATATCAACTATATTGGGACCAATTTGTTTTTTTATCACAGAAACTGAACGTTTCTGTTCAATTTTATGAGCACTCTAAGGTGCGGTTTTTGAAAGACATTTTGTGAAAATCTTGTAGATACGCATTACTTTTTATTCTAAGTACCAATACCTATAGACATTGTAGAAAAATTCAAAAATTATGATAGAAGAACAATTAAATTTACTTTCAAAACAAAGCGTTTAAATATTATTATCTCTTTTGCAAGGTAACGATTAACAATTAAAAACCTAAATCGAGACAGAAAAATTTATGCAAACACTTAAGGTTCCCACGTAAGGTAAACCTCATCGAACTTTTCGTCTGAATTACGCTTTAGCTATCTCTAAATTTTTTCTGGTTCATTGATACAAAATCTACAATACTGCTTACCTCGATAAGATATAATTTTATGAATTAGTATGTAGCTTTAAATTAAAATGAAACGAGACCCAGATGGAACAAATAAACGTAGATTCTCATTAATTTAAAATTTACTAGTCAGGTATTTATTAAATTTTGTAGATATAAATCAGTAACACTTATCAAGACGCTACGCGCAGTGTTCTAGATTTTTAAAACAATAAACAAGAAAAATTGTTACTGTTATTTAGCCAAAACTTCGAAGAGATGTACGTGGGAACCTTAAACGTGGAAGTGGTAGATAGTTTATTTAATCAGCATGGCACCTACACGTTTTTCGTAGAGGCTCGTAGAGGGTTGTAGAGGGTCGTAGACGCGTTTGTCATTATTTCAACCACCAAAAATAGTTTATGTAGAATCAACATTGTAGATAGACAGATAGTTAGCCAAGAAAAATAGGACAAAAAAAACAACTATTGGAATTAAATACACTTTATAATCATCCATATAAAATAGGTAAAAGCTTACGAAGCTCAAAAAAGTGTACGCACAGGCACGGTGCATATGTCTACTATGTCAACCAAGACAAAATACCCAAATTATTTTTGTGCGTCATCACTACGTCATTGCGTTTATCGTGTGACGGGTTCTTTCTTGGTCACCCTACGTTAGGTTAGTGCCTAGGACGTGGTATGGTGGCCCTTTGGCCTGGTGACCGGTAGTGAAAGAATCAGTGTGAAGAAGTATTCAGTGCGCCTAGCAGAGATTCTTTTCGTGTACAAGAATAACAAGTTTAAATACAATCGATGAAAATCTTACTAGGTAACACTTTTATAACTTCTACAATTCTTCAAAATGACTCGAAATGTAATACACACATAACTAACACACACACACACGCAGCTACAATATAACTAAGCGGTAACAATCGGTTACCAGAATATATCATCATCAAATGTGAGAAACATTTGATACCTTTCAAGATAATAACTGCATTTATAGTTTTTGTTTGTTTATCTATGTTTGGCAATTGAAATTTACTATAAACGAATATAACATCCAAAACTATGAAAATTTCGATCAAATAACAAAAGGGTTGTTAACAACTTTAAAGCCCTATATTTCCAATGTGGTTGGATTTTTCACATATTTTTTGGATTAAATTAGAATACGGATTAATTTTAAAATCTCATATACAAAGTTTAATGAATCTTTCATGTTTCATTTTGTTAACCAAATTATTTGAAAAACTAACTCTTTGTTAACTGTTTTGACTAACTTAAGAGCAGAATTCAAATAAACAGAATTAATACTTAAATGGAGTAGTACTACTTACAAATAGATTTTCAATGAATAGGTAACCTACTTACAAAATACTTAAAAATAACTAAGTGGTTGGCAAACCGTTTAAATACCACGTAAGCCTCTCCAATGGGCCACGCTAATATAGAATCCGTTCATGTTTACTTATCACATCGTGGCTCAGGTATTCTTACTTTTTTGAAAATGTACGCCTTCACTGATATTGTGGACATTGCTTTTGTCGACACCGAATCACGCGCCGTCGAATAATTTGTCGTCTTACGAGGATTATGCCTAAGATCAAAAATAAATTTAGTCTTTATACGTAACATACTAAAGCGGATCGACAGTTCGTTGAAAATCATGGTTTTTATGCACCAAGGTAACTAAACTACAACATCCGTTTTACATTTAATGTGGAATGACTCATACAAACAAAAGCTTTCAAATAGTACTCAACGCTCTCAAAATAACATACCTTACACAGTCATATTGTTTTGCATTCGCATACGGCTTGTATTCCAGAACCGAGACTCAAACATTATTAAAAACTGACAAAAAATCAATGATTGAGTCTCAATTCAATTTGAGATTAGCTCTGGAATACAAGCCTATAATATAAATCTCAAGTTTGTTCATTTAAGCCGTACAACACACTTATTCTATGACTAGACAAGTCGTAAAAATTAAAACACATAAATGCGAATTTTATAGGTCTACCAATAGGAATAGATTCCCGAATACAAGCAAAACACACTCAATTTAAGCTTTTATGTAGCTTGACGCCATAACATTTTAGAAAGCGTCATTATGTAGGCACTAACAACTACAGAGTTTAGTTTAGTTTAGTGGATATCAAAAAACCGGGAGTTCAGATGTTACAATCATTCACCGAAACATGCTAGGCAGGTACAGTATCAAATTAAAATGTAATGATTATGGTTGCTTCACGTTATTGCCCTGAGAGATGCGTAAGGTGGCACGTTCGTCCGAGCTGATGGTCCTCGAGAGAAAGGTGGAGGAAGTCCTGCCAGACGACGCTCCTTGCTTCTGCGCGTCCGGTTTCTCCAACCCTGTATATTAGTATGAGTAATTAGTACCTCGCCGATATTATGATACCTAGCGTTAACAACAAACGTGCAAGCTACACCAAAGTCATAAGTAAATTATTTGAAATTGTCATAGGTCAATGCACTAACTACGATGTTTTTAATAGTTTAAATAGTGGTATTTCGGTTATTTATGATAGAAAATCGAATAATTTAGTAAATTAATGAAGCGGGTTACGACTTCTATCACCTAGAGCAGCCACGTTGAAAGTAGCGTTTATTAGAAAAGAGAGCTTTACAAAAACGACAGACAGAAAATTTAGTATATACTTGTATCTATCGGTATCCTTGAACAACCTGAAAAATAAAATTCATTCTCAAATATACAGATAGCGCACTTAAATTAGTCTATATTCTATTCAGCACTGTAGATTAAACGTAGGAATGATTTTATCGCCCTTATCTCAAATGAATCAGACTCTGGAAACAGTCAATACCGTGAATAAGAGATTACTATCGACGCATAAATACCTACCATATATACTTTAAAATGTAGGTACTTTTCAAGAAGCAGTGACTATTTTTTTTTTAAAAGTTCACGCATATTTAACTTATGAAAATAACCGATTCTCCGGAATTGCGCATTTATTTAATACCTTATTTATAATTGAAATATAATTAAAGAATTAAACCTGTTGTTGGGGAATAAAGGTTCTCGACTCTCAAGTGACGACCATAAAACGGCAGCGCAGTGTAGGTCCCCTCGATGGACTAACGACATTTTGAAGGTCGCTGGAAGTCGGTTGATGGAGGTAGCTCAAGGCCGTTCGTCGTGCCATTCTATGTGGGGGAGTATGTCCAGCAGTGGACTTGTACAGGCTGATGATTATGATGATGACACTTTTCGTACTATTACGAGTACGTTGCTCATTAAAGTACAACTGCACTACAACTTAATTCACTGTAGTTTATCTGTCAGATCAGACCGAATATTTTTCCCCCTAATTTCAAAACCAAATTGTCATGGATACCTAAAGTCCAAAGAACTTGATACATTCTCCACTTACCAAGTCGCTTTCTGATAAGGTAATATAGCTTTGGCTTGAATATCAGTATGAGGAAGATGAACACTCCTTGCAGCTCGTTGAAGAGGTCTACGATGGACCAGAGCCATTCGGGCTGCGTGGTCAATGTGGCGAGTAGCTCCGAGATCCAGCCTGCGCCCATTACCACCCACAGTTTGCCAGTTAGTACGTATCTGGTAAATAAATGATTGAATCAATACATATAAATAGTTGCGTGACTAACCCACTGACTGACTGACTATAACACCCTAAACATGTCCTAAAGATCTGAAATTGGGAGGGTACATTATTTTTGTGGTCTAGAGGTTGTGGTTGGAATTAAATTTGAAAATTTACCCCCTAAGAGGGTGGTAAACTTTTAATATGAAAAAACTCCACGCGGACGAAGTCGCGAGCGTTCTACTACATACATAAAGTCATATAAAATGTAATAAAATAGCATTTCATTTATAAACAGATACTTGTCACGCTTTTTTGTACATTAGTATTTTGCATGAAAAAAATATTATTTAATTAGGGGCTGTATACTTAATCCACCTGGGTTAATTCATCTGGGTGCACTAAGTACACTATTTAGTAGACTTGATTCACCCAGGTTTAACTTCATTATTTTGGTGCAGACAGCGGCACCGGATTTCAGACTTGTAAATTAATCTGAGATAACTGGAATTTAAGTTCCAAGTATTAGTTATTATTAGTTATTAAGTAAGTTTTTTTGAATCATAGTTAAATGCAACTTATGACCCACATCGTGAATAACCTACGCAGACATTATCACACTCATCAATAAAGTTTGAATGATGTGTAACCACCTATTTAGGGTCGTTAACAGGAACCCCTGGGGCTCGTCAATGCCAGGTCAGTTGACAGTTGCGTGAGTGCAAATTAATACTTTCACAAGGCTTAGGAAATTAAAATAGCCTGTAATACAAAGCGTGCAACTAGAATGCTCTATATTTTGCAGTCGTAACATACAAAAGCGGGAGTTAGTTATAGAATGGATTTATCTATTTATATACAATCATCTAGGATCTACATCTAAAGAAAGTAGACACTTTGCAAATTGATTAAAAAATCATAGATTTAACGTATTTGCAATCCAAGAAACCACCTTTGACAAGTTTATCGCGCGCAAAATGTTGATGGGTAATTGCGACCAACGTTTTCCCAATCATTAAACAGGAACTAACTACTAACAACAGACTATTGTTATCGGGGCCTTCATTATTTACCGGAATAGTTTATCTCATACTTGGCTGAATCATGAGATATTCCATGTTACAACATTGTGTAATTTTAGAATACTTACTTGTGTTGATAAAACACTTTAACACATGCGTTAACGCTAACGGGAAATTATGATTTGTAGAGATTAGTTCGGATTTTTAGTCGTCTTAATCAACTAAGAACATCTGTTAAAGAGAGATTATAGATTCGAAACTTTTAACAATTTGGTATCTTATACTCATCAACGTCATTTAGTGAAAAATGATTCCAATATTTTTTAGATTCTAGCGTGTGTAAAATTTCAGACTAATTTTAAATCCTGGTTTGCATTCAATTGTGATGAATCTTATTGTAACTAAAAGTGTACATCTTAATTATTAGTTTGTGTATCAACAAAACTTACTTAGCTCTATCTACTCGAAAGCGTCTTTTGGCGCGGTCGCCCACTGAGCCTGCCTGCATTCGGTGCACTTCTGACTTCACTCGAGCGCAATGTCGAGCCGTCAGCATGAACAGCACCAAATTAGTGCAGGTTCCCAGCCCCATTGGGATCACGAAGAATATGTAATGGGGCCAATCCGTCCTCGTGTTTTGCACTGTGAATCAATTACCATGAAGTAACGGTATGACAGAGTTCTTGGTAATGAGTGCCTTAACAGTAAAGATCACACAATTAACTAATTAATTAAGTATTTATTAAATCAGTTACTTTTTTATTAACTTGTTATTGAACGATATTTTTTTTTTTATAAAACACAGCATTACAGTAAGGATGTGTTGAATGTATTTTTTTTGCAATATTTTAGTAAACTAATTATATTTATATGTTTTTGGATAATATAAAATCCTTTTTCCCATATGCGTGGTTTAACACTTTAAAATCCAAAAACCATTGATGGAGTAGTTTTGAAAACGTTTTAAATATGATCAAAGATATCTAGTAAGATAAACAATTCCTATTGCTCCATTTATCTGTATCGTAATAGATAATGTAGAAATAGGCACACGAAAGCATCAAAAACATTCTGTTGAGCTCAAGTATTCAAGTATCACAGGATATGATGTCACTTATTCATGAGGCTGAATTATATTTTGAAGAATTCCTGAGATTATCATATTTTAGAAAAATTACGACTATACACCACGTACTTTACTATTCTCCTGCTGATATTTCGTTGAACTTCCCGTTGAGTTCCCGTCTCACGACCTTTGAGCGTGGTCGTGATCGCTGCTCATGAGGATGGACCTCTAAATGATCAATGAAACGTCAGCAGGAGAATAATAAAGTACGTGTTGTATAGTCGTAATTTTTCTAAAATGATAACAAGCCGCGGTAATTTCAATTATATTATCATGATATGTTTCGTTGATGAAAAACTTACCTGAACCGAACCAGCACATTCCATTCCCGATATTGGCGTCGAGAACGCGAGCAACAGGGTATCGATCCAGAAGAAACATGGTGAGGGTAAGGATTAAAGTGATGGTCCACGCGTAGAGAGAATACCAAAGGAACCGACGCCGATCGGAGCCCGCTTTGCGCATTGGCTGAACTGATCGCATAGACCTGCGTAAAACATAGATATACTTAAATTAAAATACATATTTCTATCCCAGCCCACTGGAAAGTAGCTTAAGCCCCAGCAGGCTCCATCTAGCAACGCTCATATTGTCTGCTTTTCACACTCATGCGTTCCAATAAAACCTACCTACCGTGTTTACCTTTTGCCATCGAGCTGAGTCATATGGCTCAGTACGAAATTTTCCCATATGACTGAGCCATATGACTCAGCTCGATGTCAAAAGTTAAGCAAAGAATACAAAAGAAGAAAAATATAAAAGAGTTGAGTAAGATGATGTAGGCGAAAATAACTCAGATTTTATTTTTGTCATTGAAAAAATGCTTGTGGACATGGTAGGTATACTTTATATTCTTTGTTCCTGTGTAACATTAGTCCAAACGTTAAAATATAACAAAGAAATAAAATTAATATTCGCAACCACGAGCTGATCAAAATGAGATGTACTTTGATGTACTATCAAGGGGTACCTTGCATCTCCATTTTCAAATCAGCTCACATTTATTTATTTATTGTAATATTATTTAAACAAAACGCAAAATTTTTGTAGATCGGATTACGGAAACTGATTCAAAATTGTTTTGCAAAAAAACCTATAGAAACAAACTTATAACGCAAAGATACAATTTTAACAACTTTCACATCGAAAATATGCGTACCTCATCAACATCAGCCTTTATATATTCACTGCTGGACGAGGTCTCCCCCATAGAATGCAATGGCCATTGCCATAATCACGACGCTTGGCAGGTGGATTGGTGATCGTAGTATTAGTGTTGATTACTCAGGTGGATGTTGCTACCCATCCCCTGGTGTTATCCCTTAGACGGCTTTTACGACACCCATAAATAGGAAAAGACGGAGGGGTCTATTCTCTGCCGGACACCTAAGTAATTATTCCGCATGATTTACTCCTGCGGCTCCTACCTCCCTGCTTTATTAAAGCTCAGGTACATAATAGTTACGCAAAAATGTTTGAGGGCTAATCTTTTTTTTTAAAGAACACAAATGACGTTTATTTGTGTTAAAAGACCGCAATCAGAAATATTGGTAAACCATAAATAGGATATTGGCTCCATTCCAAACAATAAGAGTGTGTTTCGAAAATAAGTAGCGATATCACTAATTGCAAAAATGGGGTATTGATAAAAAATGGTTTTAATGGATATTCCCGGTCAGAAGATCGGATGTGTAGCAAAATACAATCTGGACATGATGTGATATTAACAGCGATTCCGGGACCGGGTAGTAGCAAATCTTTCGACATGTGCATTCTTTCAGAGCAACTAGCCACACCTCATGGAATACACCTAGAACCAATTGCCTTAATGAGGCAATTAAGATTGGAGTTTAAATTTCTATCTTGAATCCATTCAAATGTGATAAGATCAGGATGTACATTGTCTAATGAATAACCTTGATAGATAGATAGATAGATAGATAGATGAACACTTTTTTGTGCCTGGGATAAATTATAACAAAAAAAAATTTACATAATTAGCACAATACAATGGGCGGCCTTATCGCTAAAAGCGATAAGCTAGTGAGCTTGTTTATGAAAATATGATTGGTACTGTTGTATGTCGAGACTAATAATGTACCAACCTAATCCCCAACTGATGATGGTAGAGCCTCATTAAAATAAATATCATACCAGTATATCCTGGTAGACTTGCAGAGACAACAAAACCTATAGGTGTAGTTAGTAGACAGGGACATTGTATTTTAGTGATCCCAGAATTTTATCCCATTAATAAGACTACTAAAGAGACATATTTATCGTATTTCCATTGCTTTCTGTTGTTTTGAAATCTTCTATCTTGTATAAACATAGTACCTATTGATATAGTCGTCAGTTCGTTTTATCGCACACTCGTCAATACCGCGTATTTACCAAGCTTTCCTCAATACTGCTTCTCATGATAAAGTGACTACTGGGAGTGGCTCCTAACATAGTTAAAAAAACCTAATAACCTCCCCTAGGGGCAGTTCTAGTCTCTACCTCTAGGTAGGTTGTCTAGAGTGACTCTTAACATTGTTTAAAAAACCTGACAACCTACCTAGAGACAGCTCTAGTCCCTGGGTAGGTTGTTAGGTTTTTGTGTAAAGAGTGGCTCCTAAGATAGTTTAAAACCCACAATTAACCTCCCCTAGGGACAGTTCTAGTATCTAGGAGGTTGTTAGGTTTTTGTTTAGTTTGGCTCCTAACGTAGTTTAAGAAACCTAACAACCTACCTAGAGACAACTCTAGTCCCTAGGTAGGTGGTCAGGTTTTTTCGCTTGTGTATAGTTGCTCTTAGCAAAGTATACAAAAACTTAACAATCTACCAATCTTAGGATAGTTCCGATCCTAGGACATTTCGACAATAGGACATTTTATCTAACTATATTAATTTTATGGTGTTTGCTACAAGCATGACGTTTTTACTGCTTCCCATTAGTCACATTCACGGGGATTGACTCACTAATGGAAAGGATAAAATATTAATATATTTGATATCAGATAAAGTAAAATCTAGTTATCGTTAATCGCAAATCAAGTCTTTCATAATTGCAAAAAAGATACCGACCTATTACCATGAGTTCCCATGAGCGCGGGGTTCTAATTGTGTACTCGGGCAGATATACAAGTAGGTATACTTTAACTATGAAATTATAAACAAAGCAGCATGTTAACATTAGCCATAACGTTTTTATTTCGTATCTTGTATATCGACAAACAAATCGTTCGTTAGTTTTGTTTTAAAAACCTGATAATATGTACCTTACTTAAAGGTTAAACAATGCTAGTGGACAGTTAAAAAACTGATACCCGAATACAGTGAGCCGATATCATAATGTTTTCAGTAAAGTTTATGTTCATTGAACCTTTAAAAACCTTTTTAAAACAGATTAAAACACCTATCCAAAGATAAAATAAAATAATATCAGCAGAAGAATATATAGATATAAGATAGATCCACCATACACCATAAAAGTTTTTTTTTTCAGATCTTCATAATTGGTTAATCGTCATCATCATCATCTACATCAGTTTGAAGCTCACTGCTGGGCATCGTAGAATGCCACGACAAACGAACAAGCCTCCTTTATCCACCGACTTCCTGGGACCTTCATCGAGATGGAGGGGAAAGCCGGGTGGCGTTCCTTTTGATTGAATTGATTGATATGAAAGACAAAATGCTCAAAAATCACTTATGTACTTTTCGTACTTTTGTTTAAGTAACATGAAATAATGCAACGGTTAAAAACTTTTAACTGTTGTATTATTTCATTACTTTTATTTATAGATCTCAAAATTAGAAGTCCTTTACACCCGCCTCGATTCTTATTTTTAATAATTGCCAACACAATCTTTGAACGATGACCTTTAACTACAACCAAATTTATGTTTAGTCGTAATATTTTTTGTTTTAGCTATCCAATATAACATGGTGTTTCGTAGAGTGGTTCTGGCAATAGCGTGGTTTAATTAGAGCCACACCCGTATTACAACGCCTAAGTAAAATCTTGTCTATTTTCATTAGCAACCACCAAATTGTAATGCTCGACTTTCGACCTTTTCAATCTAATACAGGACTGTCAAATTAACACACATTAGCTGTAAATGAGGAGCGATAAAGTAATTACCGACTTAGCGACCAACACTTTGTTTGCACCAAAAACTCCGTTTGTGCGTAATCATTCAATATCACGTTATCTTTGCGAAATAATAACTTTGATGAATCATCTGTTGAAAGCTACACAACTAGGTACAAAACGACTGTTTCAAGACTTCAAAAACAAAGGTTACACATACACACGTAGGTAAGTATTGTTATTTGAATAAGATAATAAGAATAAACTTCGGAACAAAGGAATTAGTTCGGCAAACATATTGGGATAGTCTGGCGCCTTGTTTTATAGAAGGTCGACTTTAGGGATAGGTGATTGTCACCTTCATGTAGGTAATTGTGTTACACCCTTAAACAAGCTTGGTAAAAATAATTTGTAAAAGTAGTTGAAGTTGCAATAGGTATATTTAGATGCACTTATCAAATCAAAGGTCAGGTCCAAATTTATCTTGACATTATGAATTTAGGACAAAATTTCTACATGATGGATGGTCAAATAATGTAATATTGACAATGCCATTGTTTACACTCATGATCCAATTTCCAGGATCAGCGAACACTTATGCCATATCAAAATTGTATTACCTATACCTAAGCCGCCCGTCATTAGTAGTGCATTATATTAAGTATATTGCATGTCATTCATATCATATCATTGGAAAATACATAAGCAACGTTTTTTTCTTGTTAGCTAAGGTAAATATTATAATCCGGTCTCTTGCAATCAGCAAATAGTAAGGAACTGATAGGTAAACACATCAGTGTTCAATAAACATTTGTGCAGAGTCAAACGACAAGCAACTCAAAGCAAATTCCGAGACGAAGTTTGTTATAAGATGAAACAAGAATTCAACAAATTTTTATATGCGGTTATTATTTCATTGTGAAACCACGGAAACAACTGTTTGTGTTTACAAAAAAAGGGTTATTAGTATAAAGCATTATGCTCCCGAATTTGCTAAAACTGATAGTATTACTAACCATGATTTCCAACTACTAGCTAACTCTACGACATCATATACAAATCCTATTACGAATTTAACAAGAAACGAGATCAACTTCTAAAATAAACATGCCATCCTCCGAAAAAAAGAGTAATTTCTCAATAGACCGGAAGAAATCCGTCTTGCATACATTTGCATGAAGAAATTGTGCAGACGGCTTAATTTCACGTCTTTCGATAGAGTTGTAAGAGAGCAAAACTGGTTTTACCGGTTTCCTTTGATTCTTTGCTTTCAATACTAGAATCTCTAGCAATATGTAACCTTGACTTGAAGTGACTTGTTATCTTTCTAATCATTGTATTCTTAGATTTGCCGTAGAATATTCGAACTAGTGTTATGTTATTTCAGACAGAACCTATAAATATATCTAATCTACCTACACCACAACGTGATGGATGAGACATATTTCGCATACATCTTACAATTAATTCTTGTTTGATTCACACACTTGCACCAAGTAACCATTCCGATTGTTTGTATGAGATGTAGCCGACTCACCCAAATGTCCACCATATGTCGAGGCACATGACGTTGAGCCAGGCGAACGCTGACACGAAGCCGAAGTAGATGCCGTACCCTGCGCAAATAATAAGCGTTAATTGATGAGCACCGTTTGTCGTTCCTGCATGCTCCGTTCTCAGATAATACATTCCACCTTCCAGCATTGTATCGAAAATTCACAGTGTAGGTATTTAAGAGTTGTCGACGGACAAATAATTACGAATAGTTGGTACCTACCTATTAGCACGTAAAGTAAAATGTCGTCTTCCGGTATGTAAGAGTTGCAGATGGTATATCTACGTAGCTTATACACATATACACCATACAACCATTGTAATGTGTATTTGACACGAATTACCGCATATCATGTAGGTTCTAGGTATAAAACGACTCTTTTCGTTGCAAAATAAGTAAAGAAACCTCATTTTGATTTTACAAGATCTTTCAAACACAAGATGGTACGCATAAAATAAATGGTCGGTCCCCTCCACGGCCGCCATTTAACGGTGAAAACGAATCGATTAACACCTTATTTTTCAAAATCGTTTCAGTGGTTTCCGAGTTAGCTCGTTAGAGTTAGCTGAAGATTCATCCATACAAACATACATACATACATGTCATACATACATGTTAAACTCATTACCGTTCCTCACTGAGGTGAGACAGCTTACTATGCCTATATAGTCGGGCAAAAAAAAACATGACAGCGCGGTTCGCAGAGGAGAAATACACCGATTGTTAAAATAAGTAAAGAAACCTCATTTTGATTTTACAAGATCTTTCAAACACAAGATGGTACGCATAAAATAAATGGTCGGTCCCCTCCACGGCCGCCATTTAACGGTGAAAACGAATCGATTGACACCTTATTTTTCAAAATTGTTTCAGTGGTTTCCGAGTTAGCTCGTTAGAGTTAGCTGAAGATTCATCCATACAAACATACATTCATACATGTCATACATACATGTTAAACTCATTACCGTTCCTCACTGAGGTGAGACAACTTACTATGCCTATTTAGTCGGGCAAAAAAAACATGACAGCGCGGTTCGCAGAGGAGAAATACACCGTTTGTTCGTTCTTTAAAAATATCGCTTACATACGCCCTTATAACTATTAACTCATTTTAATGGTATTCTGTGCATTATGATGAATCAATACTTCAATAGGTACCCAAAATAATAATGATCTCATTGGTAGAGCTGTGGTTTTCTGATATGTTTTGTGAAGATTCGGCATAAGAATCAAAATAAAAAATAAATTCAGCCAAGTTCCAGTCAGACTCGCACAGACGCATACCTAGGAATACATGGCCATGCTGCATATTTTAGAAAAAAATTGTGTCTTCATTGTTATAGAAGGGGAAAAGACATTTCGAGTGAGCAGGGGATCATTTTTTTTTTATAACAGAATCTTTTTTTATTGTTCCTGGACAATATAGAAAACATCAAAGTTTCGTGGTTACATATTTTGAATTAGTCATAACTATATTTCAATAAAACAAACAAGTGCGAGCGAGACTCGTGCCATGAGGGATCCTAAAAATACAATGCTTTCAGTAAACACCTCTCACCTAACCTCATATCTAAAACCTGATATTGACAAAGTGACCATGCGAAATTTACCGTAACCCAAAAGACTCGCGTAGACATCTACGCCTTTGCGTTATCGATAGCTTGTCATCGTTTTCTTTCCCTTACAAGCAGTCTCTTTTTTACGGTAACTAGCGGCTATCGCTTTTGCTTGTGTTGGTTTGTTTTCCCAGGCTCTATTAGAATGAATATAAACGTGATAAATTCTGTTCTATAGTCCTAATAACCTGTGAATAAAATGGCTGTGACGTATAAACAAGACAACTAATTACTTATTTGATTACGAAACCCTAAAAACGCGTGTGGTATAGAATATAGATAGAGCCATGACTGTGCGTTGGTGGCAGAACAGGCATGATGTAAAACAGGTATAGGTCTATGAGACTCGATTCGAGGAGGAAATGATTCAATTGTCTGACTGCTATTAAAAGATCGTAAAATTTTGAATGCTTAGTGCACAGTGCTCCATAAAATTAATAATTTTACGTTAATGCATATTACAAGGCTTATTGTATTCGTTCACAACCAAATGTTCTCAGAAAGCGCGTTGAAAATGGAAGGAAACTAATCAAATGAGCTAGTTCTCTCTTGAGAATATCTAATCATATATTATTTGACTCTAGTGTGACTGTGTGAACTTTTAAGCACAATTGTTTCATTCTCACGACATCCGATACGAGTTAGTTACCTACCTTACGCCAACTGATCAAATATAAACACTTCGATAACGGCATAATATGAGTTGCATTGTGTATACATGTTGCATTGTGCATTGTGTAGGTAGGTATCTAAAAATAAATACTTCTAGTATTTTATGAGAAAATACAGGAATATATTTCACTATGTAGGAGGATCACCGCCAATCACTTTCCTGTAATTATTCGAACTTAATTATTCCTAATGTATTTATTATAAATAATTATGTTATGAAAATTGGAAATTCTTAAGGTACCGAACTAGGCTCTAATTCAAAGATAAATAACGACAAACAACCGTAAACAATAGCTGGCTAACCGGTTTGTGTATTCCCATGTATTCCCCATTTGTTCTTACAAAATAGAATGGGCCACAAAGTCAACAAAAACCCACTTGTTTTTTGCAACTAACTTTAAGGCCCAAATTTGTAGGCCTCAACGACAACGAAAATAATGCAGAGAGTCAATGGTCCTCAAACTTCGGGCCACAAAGACACCATCCCTATGTTTATTGTTCTCCGTCAAACTCGCGGTTTTTTATTTGTTACTTTGTGCACTATTTACTTATTTAACTTTATTTACCACCACCGAATAAAGAATACGGCCCACCTGATGGAAAGTAGTTAACGTAGCCTTTGGACGCCTGCAACACTAGAGGCATCACACGTGCGCTGCCGACCTTTTTAATTTTTTACCTCTTCATTTTGGATCATACAACCTTTTATCGATCGATTTTGTTATTTTATACAAAATGGACCAGCTAGTTATGTTTTTGTTTTTTTTTTGTTTGGATGACGGAACTGACTTGGCGCCCTACATGGCATTGCACTGCGCCCGTCCTCCTGAGATATAAAGATGAAAATCTCATGTGCCTGTAATTTAACCGGCACCCGTATTCTTCAAACCGAAACACAGCAACGCGAGCACAGCTATTTGGCGGCAGAAATTGGTACGGTGGTAGTACTTCCCCGGACGAATTCTTTCACAAGAAGTTCTACTACTAACAACACCGGACCCTGCCTGGAAACCAATCTACCGGTCAATCAAACATCTGATTGAGAAAAGCCTCGTAGGATTTTCTGGTTTGCTCGAAATCGTTACCAGCTATGAGTGTACATACCCAGCAGAGTGCAGATCTTAGTATTGGGCACTTCGGAGTACTGAACTCTCGCCAGGCAGGAGAAGGCGAGCAGCATCATACTGACGTGGCAGATCAGTGTGCGTCCGTGCAGGTTGCGTAGCTCCGGCAGAGCGCAGTACACGATCAGCGTCAGAGCAAGGCAAACGCAGGATATCGTGATAAGCTGTGTGAAACATGAATATAAATCACATATACATTAATTCCTCAATCTTTAATGCGTGGGTTAAGAATCAAAGACTAAGGAAATTGAGACCATTATATAGACAGACTAGGACAAGCCCATTAAATCTGAAATATAAGTAATACTAACTTTACATAGTATTAATACTTATTCATTATTGATACCCATTCAATTACAAAATGATCCTAACCCGTATTTTGTACTGACTTTACCAACTATCAAACTAATTATGGATTGTAAAACTGTGCTTATACTGTGTCCATTGTCCATTCGCAATAGAAAAACTCGCATCATGTATTGCGAGTTGACGAATTACAAAAGTTGTATTATTTTCCTTACCAACTCGTCATACTTTCTAATTTATAGATTCCAGTACAATCAAAGCCGGTGTGATACAAAAATGTGAAATAAATTAAAGACTACTTTTACGGATCTTTTCGGTTAGAAGTTGTTATTTTTAGGGTTCCGTACCTCAAAAGTTACTAACGGAACCATTATAGGATCTCTCAGGTGTATATCTGTCTGTCTGTCGTAGGCTATTTTCTTTGAAAATACAGGACCAAAAAAGTTTAAATTAAGTACATATAATATAGTGCTAGATGATCACGGACAAATCGCATGTGGCAAATGTTATGTTCGGACTTTCCTCTGACTACCTCCTAGTGGTATATTCCTTCAGATCTGCTTGCTGAGTAGGGACCGGAGAATGTACACCATGTAGTTTAAAATTGAGATTTTTTGTTGAATTTTTACCTAATCTTTGCGACTTATCAGTAGGTACCTATGTCTAATTTAACGTATGCCCGCGTGATAGATTCTTGTAACGGAATTCTATTCCATAGATTGCAATTGGGGGATGTGTCATAATCAGCACGCTTGGCAGGCGGATTTATGATCACAGTATTGGTGTTGAGTACTCAGGTGGATGCAGCTGTCCATCCCCTGGTGTAATCCCTTAATCGGGTTTTACCACATCAACGGAAGAAGGTGGAGGGATCTATTCTTAAGCCGGGCACACCATGACCCAGGCCACACCACGGCCACGGTGACCAATTCACCTGCGCCAAAAGAAGATAATATGATTAGGCACTCACCACGAAGGAAACGTGGAAGTTCTTATTAAGCGGCTTGATGAAACAGATGACGGCGGTGACAGTGATATCACCGCTAGGGCAGTGCCTGCTGTCGAATGCTTCCAGGCAGTAATCATCGTTGGTAGAGACGGCGGAGTCCAGGAGGCCGTGCTTTGTAAGCTGGTGATAGTCCTGATCCAGTGTGCGATTCAGCACTACCCTCCCGTCTGGACATCGCAGTTCAGTTTTGATACCAAGGGCATCTGGCAACACAAACAGCTTTAATTTAGCCTAAAGACTACTTATCTCTATTTCTCGTTTTATAAATAAAATTTAATGATAGTTGGGGAAGACCTACAATACTATTTAAATAAACAAGGCTTTACCTACTCAAAATGATGTAGGTAGATTAATATCATACTGAAACCACGATGTGAACTTATGATAGGCACCTGTACCTATATTAGCTATACTGATACTGGTAGATCTATACCGATACAAATGATTTTCGAACCTATAACAGCTTATTTTATTGAAAATATAAAGAATAAGGAAATTTGCTAAAATTAAAATACGATTAAAAATATACAAACAAATTGAGAACCTCCTCCTTTTTTAAAAGGTAAACCTTTTTATAAGTAGTAAAAAAACGTTTTTTTTACTCTCGTGTCTCACTTTTTTAAATAAACTAGGCCAAGATGCTTCTTGAATTCTAGGAATAAGGTATTTTGACACATACATACATAAACTCAGGCCTTTTTCCCCGAAAGGGTAGGCAGAGCCTCAAAGGGCCTATTTTTACCGAGAGTCGCAGTTGCAGGAATATAGACGTGACAAGTGGTGAGCTTATCGCCGCCATTGCTTTTCACGACTAACTTCCTGGTTCTTTTTACACGAAAAGGCCAATTGGTTATTAAATTCTACTAGAAATCAGTAACAAAAAATGTTTATTTTAAGTGTTCTGTTATGATGCAGAAGGAAGGTATATGAAGGTAGATTGCAGAAAATTAATAGATATTTTTCACACTAATCTCTTACTCACCTCCAATTCCATATTCCTTCACTGCCTCCATGTAAACATCAATGTCAAAAGGAATTTCTTCATCATTAGTCACACACTTGCTAGCGACACTTCCACAGTGACGAACCCTGAAGTGCTGTCCCAAAGGACAGCATTTCCTCACGCAGTAGGCCCCGTAAGCACCGCAGTCACGCGTGCACACCCGCGCCACCAGCCCTTGCCGTCCATACTCCCGGTCTACGCACCACTCGCCTTGTAAGGCCAACCCCCCACCTTGTCCACTCCTTTTCCCTACCTTCAAACTACTCCTCTTCACTTCCAACGAATAGAGATCCTCACTCAACTCTACCCCGTACTCATCAGCCTTACAGTGCAATCCATGTTCCACTGCATAAATAAAATCAATGCTCACGTTCAACTTCCCCACTAACCATTCCTCGCTACTCTCTAGATCACTCTTCTTGCACACATGATACACAGAATCGTAGCTCTGTCCTTTTGGACAACACTTCCGAATGTGATCTATGGATAAATTTACATCAGGTAACTTTTCCTCGTTTTGAATGCAAGTTAAGGCTACAATTTTGGGAATGCTAGGTTTTGTTGATCCATTCACGTATTCCATGACCAGTCTGTCGTAGCATCGGTCTATCGTCTCAGACAGACGACTGTTCAGCTCCGTCGATGTGAGCTGTACCAGGCGCAGGTCATCGCAGGATTCTGGCATACCCAACTCTACCGTCACACCATCGCCGACTATGAGGGGTGCATGTGAAATGTTGTAACTAATTTCAGCACTTCCACGATCCATGCATTCGAAGTATTCTTTGCCATCAATTTCTGACACTCTTATCAAACTGTGATCCCGGGGACAACACTTGCGGAAGACCGGCGTCTCACCGCTGGCACTCGCACTCACGTACGCACCGACAAAAATGAGGAGCCACATGTTTTAAATATTTACGAAAGTCTCGGAGCGTTTGGTTTATTTAGTACAGGTGGTGGGTGTCGATCGTGGCCAGCATTGTTTATTTGGGTCGGTGTGCGGCGTGCGCTGTGCTCGGCGACGTCGGAGGAGTGATGCCGGACGCCCGCGCCTCGCCGCTCTCGGCCCGAGTCTCTGCTCCACTCACGCCGGAGGCTGCTGCGCCCTTGACTCCGCCCTTGTGAATCCCCAAACCAGTCTTGGCGCATAACAAATTTTTTTTCGCTAATATTCGTCGGTAGTTAGTTTATCCACACACAACAATCACTTGACGATAAAGAGAGATAGGTTTAACCCACGTACTAACCTTTTTACGGTTCTAAATCTTGTAAGTTTTTCTTATTCACCTTTTACTTATTTTTTATTATTAAACAGTTACACTCAATGACTGTCGACTGGACTGCCTCAAAAAGTGTGCGTTACTTTAGCACAAAGCCGTTGCTTCACACCTATCCTACTGATAAAACATGAACGAATGATTGATACTGATTACGTACCTACACCTAGAATTTTAAAATGTAAATAAATAGTGTGTCCTACGTTATTTCTATCTACGTATCGATATCAATGATAAATTGATAACTATACCTATTATTGATAAGGATAAAACTATAGGTACCTACTAAGCACTGCAGCTGCGGTAAGAGAAATCGCACATTTCTGATTCAAGATGACATGTGATATCAATTTTAAGTGAAATGTGGCTTGTTAGATATATTAGTTTAGTTTGTCTTTTAGCGGTACCTACCCATATCTCTAAAAAATATAGGGAACCCACAAAAAAAATAACAAAATAGTATTTTAGAATAGAATAGAATATTTTACAAAAAACAAATCATGTACATAGGCGAACTTAATGCTAGGAAGCATTTTTTTCCAACTAACCTAACCTATCAGCTAGTGTGGATAAAATGTATAATACATGGAGAAAAATTGGGTAGTACTTTATTAGTTAGGTATGTTTAAAAATACTTAAGATAGGTAAACATACATGAATAATAACAGGTACACAATAATAATATAAATACATACATTACTTACAATACATATATAGTACAATATGCATAAACAAACTAAGCCCTAACTTACTTAGATATTGTTGTATATACCTATGCAATACAAACCTACCAATCAATACATACATGTCATACATATATAAATAAACTACAAATTAGCGTTTCATGATACCGCTCACTTTATATGAGTTAATCATTTGAGTCAAAAAGTCATTATACTCTCAGCACCGATAGAGGATACACCTTGAATATGGTGTGGGATACCATTCCATAGCCGAATCGCAGTAATGGTGAAAGAGTACGAGCAACAAGCCGAATTGTGGATTGGGGTTTTCAATTGAAGTTGTTGTTGGGTGCGCACAGGACGGTCCGCACCGTGCAGAGGCGAAAAACGTTCTTTAAAGTAGTAAGGTGCATAAGGGATCATGCAAGATTTTGAAAAGAAGGCTTAGTATGTGGGTATTCCGACGCTCTCTGATCTCCAGCCACGATGTGATGTAGATACATTGGTCATACTTAAGAAAACCATGTATGAAGCGTATACAAAGATTTTACAACCGTTCCATTCTGTTCAGTTGCACCCCAGTGGCATCAGAGAAAGTGACATCAGCATAGTCCAAAAGAGGAAGAAGCAACGTGGTCACCAATGTTGTCCTGTCTGATAGAAGAAGGAAATTTCTTATCAGCTTCATATAATGCATGCTACCATACATTATTTTTCTGACCATGGCAACATTGACGGTCCCACGGCAGATTGTTAGTGATGTGTAAACCCAGGTTCTTAACCTCTGTACGAATGTTAGTGGGTAGTTGTTGTAATTAACAGAAGGGAGAGATAAGGGAGAAGGAAGAGCGAGTTTATACTGACAATACTGTGATGATTAGTCGGGCTACAGTTTTTTGAACGTAAAACGGCGGCGCGGTCTTTCTAATAATATACTGTTTGCGTCCCGAAAGCGCAATAATAAGTACTTACTTAACTATGTAGTCACTACTGTATGTGTCCGGTTTATGATAAGATAATAAAATTATCTTTTCATAACTGCTTCATACGCATAACAAGTTAATTTTATAAATATTCAGTTCCCTTCAAAGTTTTGCGAGCTGATGATTCTGGAAATGGCTGCACGAATTTCCCCCGAAGAGCACCCGTTCCGAAGCTATAAGGCCTCGGACAAACAGACATACAGACAAACATACTACGACCTCAAACTAATAACACTCTCTCTTTAACCGGGGGTTCAAAACATGATAAGTTGAAGGGTAAATAAGTGCATAAAATTTACTTAGAAAATTTAATACAAAAAGTCATAACATCAAACCACCTTAATCGTCTAAAACCCTTTATTCATTAAAATTTGACTTGCAGAGTTGGCACATAAATTACTTATACTTAATACAAATTATATCTATTTATACTATTGGACGTACAAGATTTTATATAAGTATTTCATAAAAGTAAAAGTCATATCATTTACATCTAGACAGACATAAATTAGACAAGCATTTCGGTAGTCTAATTAAAAACAAATTATTATCATAATAATTAGGACTGGCACATCAATTGTTTGATTACGTGTTTTTTAATGAGATTCTCATCTTAGTTTATTAAAAAAACATTTGAATAATTATCATGTTCAAATCAAAATCAATTTCTTTTAATTTTATCAACTGTACCAATTGGCAATAAATACCTACACAATATTCATAAAAATGCATCCTCATTATTTATCTTCCTTAAATGATGGAATGAGGGTTAATTCTATCATTTAAGGAAGAGAAACAGAAGTTTTTATTTATTCTGTACTGAAATTGTTATAAAGCTATTCAACGCCATGCTATAATCGAAAATGTAGACCAGTAATACGCATGAGGCATTATGTACAAGATCTACCGTAGACAAGACTTTTTTGAACACGTAAAATTAATACCTAACTTTTATGTTACCCACAACAGGGTAGAGATGTGTCCGAACAAGATTGAGCGCGCGCATAAAGATGATCGCTACCTCTATGTCCGATTACTTTTTTTCGGATATGTAGTCTTAATTGGTGATGAATTTATGATGTATTCAATGGCACCCACAGCTTTTGACCACCATGTTTTTGTATTTGCGCAGAATCACGTTGGAATCATCCGTGTAGTAGAGCACGGATATCGGAGACAGCTTGATGGGCGCGCAAGATGGCTTCGGTACCTAAGAGAGGGTTTAACATACTTAGAATTAGGCCAGTCGTGACGCACTATATTTTGTATTATATGATTAAAGTCGCTTATTTAAAACCAAGTTTCAGTTTTTCGGTGGTCCACAACTTGCACTTACCTAAATAAATAAAATAAAATAAATAAATGCTGGACATTTCACACAACATTATCTAGCCCCAAGCTAAGCTTGTGTTGTGGGTACTGGACAACTGATATACTTAATACATATTATATTTAGATAGATATTTTTTATTACACACAGAAAACCCAGAACACCCTGAACAATTATCTGCAGATCGTACAAATATTAGTTCAGAGGCGGGAATCGAACCCGCAACGTCCTGCGTCACAGGCGAACCTTCGCCCGCCGCGCCATAGAGGTCGGTTTTAATAATTTTAGATTATTTAAGTAGGTACTTAAAAAGGTAGGTGGTTAAAATGAGCAAAAAAATTACCAAGAGGCGTTGAAGCTATTTTTTAGGTGAGAAGGTTTACCTTAGTTGGATTGAGCAAATGCACCAGTGTCTGCACTATCGCGTGGTTGGTAGCATTCTTATGAGCGTTCAGAGGGAAATTGCACTCCCCACTGCAATAAAAGGCTCCGTAACCATCGGGGGCTATTATCCAATCCTGAGACAGATAAATCAAATCATTCACATGCAGGACTAAAACCCGCATCTTGTATCGACGATGCGTTGCCAATTTCGCTTTAGTTCGACATGACGCTGGCGACAAAACCTTAGGCAGTTATATCGGTTAAGTCAGCAGGTACTAGTCTTGATCCCACACTAGGATTCCCTGTGTCGTGGATATCAGGAACTACGAGTACAATGGTACCATAACAACCAGACCCGGAACAAATATTTGCAGATCATACAAACATTTGTCCCGAAGCGGGAATCGAACCCGCAACCTCTTGCATCATAGCCGGCTACTCGACCGCCGCGCCTCAAACGTTGTCAAAGTCAAGTAATATCTATAGGAATTTTATTAAAATCCCACTGGTTCCAAAATTATAATTTAGGAACAAGGAAACAAAACCAGGAGAAAATAGTTTAGTAACGTACCTGCCACTCTAAATCCTTGAAGCTGACGTACAAAGTTTGAATTTCACAGCTTCTCGTAGTCCAATGCGAAGTATCTGAAATGAATCATGCAAAAATATTCGATCAAACAACTATTATGTGCTCTATAATCATAGATACCGCATAAAGCGAAAATCTACAGTACTATCAGTGCGTGTAGCCAGAATGAATGACATACCTACGGCACCTAGACAATGTTGCTAACTATAATTATTGGCCTCATACAAAAGCTCAAACTTGCGCAGCAATCTGTGGACAGAGCTATGCTCGAAGAAGAACAAAGCCCATTGACATAGCTCTCAGAATCAGCAAGTTAAAGTGGTAATTGGCAGGCCATACAGTTCGCAGTACTGACAATCACTGGGAAATAAAGGTTCTTGAGTGTCCCAGGTCGCCTATCGGGTGATGATGAAACAACTACATGAATCATCATTATCATCAAACGCAAGCAACTTTGCTGGGCAAAGACCTCCCCCCTTTAAAGCCACGACGAACGGTTTGAATCCACCTCCATTGACTTCTTGTAATATCTACTATGTCAATGTGTATCTGTGTGTACTCAAATTTTTGTAAGAAAATCGCGAAAATGAAAAACCTCTAGGATACTTGCAGTAACCTCACAATTCTACGATTTTGGAACCTAATAGGCTTTCCCCTTATTCATAATTATTTGATAAACCTATTTCAGTTAAAATAGCTTTTATCTTGTTTTGACGTATGATATTTTACATCAGAGAGAACAAAACAAAAGCTATTTTAACTAAAATAGGTTTAAAAAATGGTTATGAATAAGGCCCTCCGTGCCTCAAATGAAAGAATGTCATGAGGAATGTCGACATTTTTACCCCTATAATGGGATGGTGAAATTTGCAGGAAAAAAATGCCTGAAACTCAAAAAAGGCTCTGACGATTTGGAAATAATTTACGGATCAGAACCCTCACCATCGTCCGCATGTCTCCAACCAAATAATGTTTTAAACATGGTTGTTTCAAACATTATCTAGTTGGAACAAATAATGTTTGGTTTTAAGCAGATGCTAAAGGTTCTGATTTGTGTCCGGCCTAACAGTAGACCCCTCCTTCTCCCGTGGATGTCGTAAAAACCCATTAAGTGGTGAATGCTGTCTATCTTAGTGTATTACCAGGATAGACAGCATTCACCAGGACTTAACTACAGCACTTCGATCATCAGTCCGCCTACCAAAGGTGATTGTGGCAAATCTCACCATTGCATTCTATGGTGGAGGCCTCATCCTACATTGCTCGCCCACCGGCTGATGTTGATAATGATGAAGATTTAGCATCTTCGCCTCGACGACGCGTTACCTACTAGCTAACTGAACTCACCAGTAAGAGGGTTCCGCAAGTAGTTTTCTGAGTATCCATTAGTACGCCACCTCCTCGCCTCTCGTTTCCGTCTGGCACCAGCGTCTGAAGACCCAAGTTTGGGCCCGCTCTTGAAGAATGCTACCAAAAATGGCTGCTTGCCTTCAGAAACTACGCCTCTAGGCTCTTCCAGACCAATTTCTTCGGGTTTTACGTTACGCTCTGTGAAATAAATTTGAGGATTGTTTTTACATAAAATTATGAAGCGCGTTGAAGTCTTTTATAAGGGGAACTTTACGAAACTTAAAAATGTGGTTGTATATATGGTCCGCATGCCGGGTAATGTTGGTAGAACGATTTTCCATTTCATTATTGAGACTTCATTGTTGTCTGTTTGTCTGTCGGCAGTGAGTTCAGCAAAATTTAGCACAGTTGTAGAGTTGTTTGTGCTTGCCAATACTGTTTTCATCCCATCTATTCGAAAAGGACGATTTGGTTCGCCTTTAAGTGTACCCAAAGGTGGTCTTTTCTGTATGAAACTTCTATAAGTGCGCCGCAATTATCTTTGCCGCGCACTTTTTGAACTTTGCGGCGCACTTTTTGAATTTGGAACATCTTAGTGTTTGAACAAAAATATTGTTTGAATAAATACTGGCTGATATACGACCGCCCATAGTCGCGCCCCGAGCCGGCTGAATAAAACAAAAATGAAAAACGCGTTTTCATAAAATTTCACGGATTGTTAGAAATTCATCGTTTTGTTTTGAAACTAGTGGTTCGTCCCGAACTGAGACCTCGCCATGACACCATAATCAGCCCGACTATTTAAGTACCTACTAAGTCATAACATATTTTCCATTATTATTATTTTTTTAAATCACCTCGAGGTAATTTCCTACACATCATCGAAATAACCTTTAAATAGGACTAAGCAACGAGCGTAATACTACATACCTGTAAGTATATCAAGTACCTGACGAATCAATTGATAACATCCTTTTGACGAAACATAGAACTCCAACATCATTCAAATTCCTAGAAATGGGAGGTCAACAATGGATTTTATATTGTTTTATGGAGTACAAGTTTATAAATTCTTCAATTTCAGACTTTTTCCTGTATTTGTGTCACAAAAGCTACCAGCATACCAAATTTCAGCATTGTGGGATTGCTGGAAGTACCCTAGAATTTTCGATTTTTACGTTTTTGTTTTTCCCTAATATCTCAAAAACTATATTGTCTAAATACTTATTAAAAACAGTTTTGAAATGTCCAACTAAAGCGCTTTCATTAGACATCCCACTTGATCTGACTGTCTCACTTTTATTTTTTTTGCCACAACCGATATAGCTCATAACCTTACCTACAAATTGTACCAATACTATCTACCCCTATACTAAATTTCATGAAGATCGAATTAACGGTCAGGAAGTTTTCATCGGACAAACATACATACATACATACAAACGCCGATTCTTCCAACTTGACTCAGAGAACTCGCTTCGCTCGTTCAATAAAATACGAGGTGCCTTTAATTTTTTTATAGTGGGTGATGAAAAGTAGATTGTAACACTCGGGCGCAAAATATGTTTTTGGCTCGGGCGACGTACTTTGAATCCCTCGCTACGTTCGGGATTCTACTAAAGAATCCCTCTCTACGCTCGGGATTCTACTCTAGAATCCCTCACTTCGCTCTGGATTCAAAAAAGCGCCCTCGCCGTAAAAATATTATTTTGCTCCCTTATGATACAATCTACTATTCCAGATTAAAGAATGGAAAACAAATATTTTCGTCCATATTCGTTGTAATGGGGTCCAAAGAGAGACAAAAATATTTAAAGTGAAGAAACCAGGTCAAGTGGTGTCAATATAAAAGGTATTTGTAGCACATTTTTTTCTTTTTGTTTACTTTTATACTCTTTTATAGATAGCAAAGATGTGAAAAAAAATCCTTTCGTATCGAAAGGACATTTAAGCAGAAAGCCCTATTAGCAGAACGTCCCAAAAGCAAAACGGCATATTAGCATAACGTCCTATTAGCAACATAGGTCATGTTGCTAGTAGTAAATCTACTAGCTAATATCAAAAATAACCTCATTACCTCAATTACCTACCAACTGTTTTTTTATTCTGTTGAATAGTGGTTTGTTGTACATACTATATGTTACAGATAATAAAAAACCATCAAAATATTTGATCGAATACACACATAATTTTTACATGATTCATTTCAGATACTTCGCATTGGACGAGAATCTGTGAAATTCAAACCCCGTACGTTAGACCCACACTTGGCCGAATTTGTTACTTTTTGTCGTTTTTTTTCTATTGAAAATAGAGAAGACTGAAAATACATACTAATAGGTACCGAACTCAAAATCGTTGGTATAATTTTTTTTTTGGTCTTCATCCAATTCATTGTTCTGTCGAGTTATTTTTTACCGAGCTTTCAATATAAACGTACCAGGCTGTGAGTGAGGGTGCATGGTGATAAAGAAACCTCGGTTATCAGCTGGTGACGTCAGCCACGCTGACAGCCCTTTCGTCACGTTCATCTCCAACCATCCCTCTGACCCTGCACTGGTGTTCACTCTGGCCACCTCCTCTAATTGTAAACTCCTAAAA
Source organism: Epirrita christyi (assembly GCA_951392215.1). Classification (NCBI taxonomy): domain Eukaryota; kingdom Metazoa; phylum Arthropoda; class Insecta; order Lepidoptera; family Geometridae; genus Epirrita; species Epirrita christyi. The sequence continues at coordinate 10,369,534 of OX595835.1, read as the reverse complement.
ATAAAACAAAAAGACAGAGTATTAAATATAATAGGTACAAATTTTTTCCACGTTAATTTTTAAATCGTAAGGAAGGAGTGAACGCGGTGTATATAGTACGTGAGTAGTCTATATGATATCTAGGAACAAATTGAACCCGGTATATTAGAACTTACCACTCAAAATTTTACTTCAATTGGTTCAACTAACAGACAGACTGCTTTTACACAATTAGTAAGATCGATGGGTGTATCTAATACTATATAATACTATAGCGATACAATACTGCTACTTCTTGTGACTGGTTCTTTCTTGGTAAACCTGCGTTAGGTCAGAGACCAGGTTGAAGTATAGTGACCCTGAAAAGGGCCTAGTACCGATGGTGAAAGAACCAGTGTGGTGTAAGCTCCTACGGACATATAAATGAAAGGTTAAACAAATATTGATTGGAAAATCTTACCAGCCTACTCGATGCTTATGTACGCCTATCAGGTACTTTTCTTTAGAAGTGCAACTTAGTACCTATATCTACACCTGAATCATCGCAACATGTTAAAATTTCTGTAAATTACTTACCTCATAATGACGAGTAGCTGTCAGATTAAAAAGAGTAAATTAACTTTGATCCACGTACCCTAAGTTATCCACGCTAAGCACCCGATGTGCGACGACGGTGTACAGGCTAGTCGGATCCTCGCTTTTTGTAGGAGACTGATGCAGCCTTAGTTCAGCTGTGAGAAGTGAAGACGCATCGCCAGGAGTTCCCGCTACTTCAAACCAAACATGCCTCCCGTGTCCATGACGTAAAGCACCCAGGTGGTGTCCTGAAAACAATTTTGATGCATTTAGATGAATTCAATAAAAAAACTGTAGTCAATAAATAAACAACGCCGTAGAGGAAGGTCAGCCTCCATTTCTTTACTAAAGACATTATAAAGGTAGCAGAAAGTCAGTGGACAGAGGCGGCTCAAGACCATTCGTCATGGCATTCAAGGAGGGCCTATGTCCAGCAGTAGACTCCTACAAACTGATGATGATCAAAGAAAAATTAAAACAAATGGAAATTTGTCAGCTCCCATCAGCGTGCACGCTATGGTCTCTATAGTGGGGAAGCTCTACTTATGCATCAAAGTTCTGCCATCGCACGTCACGACACCGGAACAAACCTCACCCACAGATGTGGGAATAAAGATTATGAGATCATAGACGTGTATAATGTAGTACTACTCGCTTTACGAGATCCTATCTTCTACGTGAAAGTTGTAAACTGAGCTTCCTGAGATTTCCTACTACTGAACTGCAACAGAAGCCTTCAGTCTGGTCCTTCAGAGCAAGCAACACATCAGCAATGCCCCTGTGGTGCGACTACGCAACTCTGTTGCTATCGGATGCCATACTATCAGTTCTAGGTTTCGGTTTCAATGTTGTTTACTTACATTAAATTTTGCAATCAAGCTGTGAAGGCCAACTGCGTAAATTGGGTAAGCAAAAGCGTAATTTCGGATAGAACAGCATTGAAACTGATAGCAACAGAGATACAAAAATACAAATACAAATCCGCAAGCTGTTGTTGCAGGTGTAAATATTCGACGGTTACTGTTTACTATCATGCGGACAGTAATACTTTTGCCAACAAATTGCAAAAAATCCTGCAAAAGTATTTAAGCAATTCCATTCACCTATATGAATGGAGCAAACGCTCATAAATTATATAAATAGATGATGTTAAAACATAGAAGTAGGTACCTAATACCTATGTGTTCATCTCACTAATTATTATATATGCGAAAGTTTCTGAGTATGTTTGGTACTTCTTCACGCTCAAACGACTGAACGGATTTTAGTGAAACCTATACCCTGGATTAACACATAGGCGTTTCTCAACCAGGAACAGAAATAGTCTACGTATTCCAAGCCACAGGCTCAAAAAGTCAGAAAAGTCTCCTTTATGTAATAGGATAGGAGTAGGAGTCACCATATTAAAAAAAACTGCCAATATATGTGATAAGAGATGCAAAATCCGACGCCGTGTTAACTGAAACAGTATTTAATAAAACAAACCTTCTATTCGGCCAGTGAATTCGGAGAAGATAACTAATATATAAATATAAATAAGTTTGCACTTAGTGTATAAATTATTTCATAATGTAATTAGTGTGTACTTATGTATTTTATCAGTTTCACCATTTCACTTCCTAAATAACATTTTACCAACAAATAATCTGTATCTGTATGTATAAGCTACTTTCATCATCATCATCATCAATTTTCATAATTGTTCACGTGGGTGAAACCGCGGGGCGCAGCTAGTGTTTAAATATGCTAAACAATTTAATAATCGATGATATGCGTATAACTTTAAAGGATCGGTCACCAACAGGTGTGTAGTAGTCGGACGAGGTAATTTGACACCCATTGCAGGTGTACATAATGAATAAATCTAAAATACACTTTTACGTATTTCGATATGATAATTTGTAATACCTACCTGTCCCTTTTCAATAAGCAAATCGTTGGGTGCATGTTTGAACTCCGAGACATTGTTTGGCGCGTATTTTATTGTATATTTTAAGAAGTAGGTACCTACCTTAGTAGATATTATCAACTACGAAAAGCTCGCGTCCTTTAAAAAGACACCAACGCACTCGCTACGAAGATCACCAGAAATAGGTTTTGGTAGCGATTTTTGACCGCCTTTTATTATATTTGGGTTTCAAAAAAATAAACATAGTTAGGTACCTACCATTTTATCTCTGTGCCAATCCTATCCTACTAATATTATAAACGCGAAAGTTTGTGAGTATGGATGGATGTTTGTTACTCTTTCACGTAAAAACTACTGAATGGATTTGAGTGAAATTTGGAATGGAGATACTTTACGCCCTAACACATAGGCTACTTTTCATCATCATCATCATCATCAATTTTCATCATTATTCACGCGGGTGAAACCGCGGGGCGCAACTAGTATTTTATAAAGATCCAAGGACTGGTGTCACAAAGTCCTTGCAACAGCCCATCGTTAAAATAACATTTTTGAAGAGAAAACGTTGTAAGACATGTTTAGAACCTTGATGATCAATGTACCTATGTTGATTGTTTTCTGGTTGAGCCTTGCATGATGAACAATTTTACCACAGTTGTAAGACGAATAGATCACTCAAATCTAGATAAGAAGGTAGGCACCTACCTACACTATATCCTTCGCTGGTTTTATATTTTGTTTACCTATAGAAGTAGTCTATTTCTGCTCTGATGCCCTAAGTAAGTTGTAAGATTTTATGGACTCTATCCGTGTCCATCCAGTTTCCCATAGGTACCTACCTACCTACCCAACAGCGAATGTTATTGATAAGTAGGTACCTACAACAATGTAACGTTTTTCCTCGAATGATTGTGTTGCATGTAAACCAAAATACTTCGAAGCAAAATTAACCTACGTATAGTAGTTACTTAATTCAAATAAGTACCTATATCCTTCCTTACACATTCTTTATTAAAAAACGCAGGCTTCGTCAAAACAGTCGTCACTGTTGAACAATGGGTGGTCTTTAGAGACTTACCTAACTGTGAAATGAAATGGCCACAAGTTAATATTTATTTTATCTATATCCGTAGCCGGCAGGCGCCATCTCTCATCCCTCCGGTATGTCGGTATCATTAAAGGACCCACTCGGACCAGTGATTCATCTTGGACCTCCTACCTGCGATCGCTACTTGGAGCCGAATTCCAATCTCATAATTTAACCAGCTAGAAATTCTTGTGCGGCTAAAACAAGAAAGCATTGCTTTACAAGGCTGTTGACCTATAAACTGTTAACTTTGTAATCTTAGTCTTACAGAATTTAGCAGAATTACCTTACAAAATACACTTTAACACAACTTTCTATAGGTAACTTATCTAATTACCTGTACCTACCTATTTCCATCAAAGGAAACGTTATTATAAAAGCTGCATATCTATCACCTAAAAACCCACTACACATGATGCAAACACCTTCATTATAATCGAAAGTTAGGTCAAATACCTAAACTAAGCATGTACCAAGTAAACAAATCTATTTGAGACGAAGTGCGCATGAACTGCGAGTGCGAGATAGTTTGTTGATACCTATTTATACCTACCTACCTAGCTAGGTATGATAATTTCAATTTTATACCTAGGTACTAATACATGTGCATATAGCTAAGAGACACTTATACCTAGGTATGTCTTATTACAATACAAATGTTATAGTAGCTGGGTGTATGAGCTTGAATTGTCAAATAATTTTGCAAGTTACTAACTTTTGCTTTGAAAGGTCATAATGAGATCGCTCTCATCGATGGCTTGCTGCTCGTCTCCCGTGAGGGCCATCTCGGAGCTTCGGGTCGGCCGCGCCTGTTCGTGCTCCTCGGCCAGTTGCTTGTACACGTCCAGCAGGAAGCTGGGCGCCGAGCGGTCCAGCGGCGGCGCGCGCGCTCTTCGCGGCCGCTCCCCGAGACCGAGCAGCTCCAATATCTCGACCTCTACAACCTTCCGCTCGTCCTGCGTCATCGAGTGGTGTATGATCGTCTGATCGACGCCGTTGTCAATGTATAATCCCGAAAGGGCGGCCTGAACCGCGACAGTAAACAACGCTACGCACGCGCATCGCCACGCAGACCGCGCGCCTGCCATGTTCGTTGCGAGAGTGCCCGCTGGGCGCTGGACTGGCGAGTACTGACTCTGAGGCGCGCGGCGCGGCGCGGCGGGATCAGCCGGTGAACCTGCCCACTCAAGGTAGACCGCCGCCGCGGCCGCACCGCGCTGCCACATACCTCCCCTCTTTTTGCCTTCACACATCATTCGTTTCATTAACGAAAACACCACACGGCCGGACAGACAGACGTCTTTGACCGCTAATGATCATCTTAATTCGCATGCAGCGGATGCATAGATACCTACTCTACTTATGTATGATTAAAAGCACGTCATTCAGCTGTTGCTTTTTGTTTAGTGAAATAGCTATCTCCCTACGTTGACGTTGGGTTTGTCTGAGGTAAGTAACCTATAATGTACTTAGGTAGGTACAGTACAGACATACAAAGACGGTTACCTACAGTAAATAACATGCACGGATTTGGATTCCTAATTCAGGAAGTCTGTAGCAAAAAGTCCAGACCATTCGTCGTGTCGTAATTATAATAAATACCTTATCATAAGGTGCTGAGAATATAAGTGAGTGCGTGTGACACAATAAACCTATAAACTTTAACGTGGGAGTTTCAAGTAACCAGAAAATCCCAAACAGCATCCATATCCAGTATTGGAATTCTACGAGATGATGATGACACCATAAGTAGTTAGGCGTCTACTTTTACCTACTAGACAAAAAAATAATATGTGTTAGGGAAAGTAACTACCTCTCGTTTGAATAGGGGACTTGACAGGTACTTTGATTGGTAGTTTTTGAAGATTTTTTCCCGTAAAACTGAACTCTACCAAACTTTTATTGTTTATAGTCTGGATCCTACAGATAATTAACGATAAACTATTTTAAAAAAATAGTCTTGCTATTCCGTTCTTCTATATATGTTAGGAACACCAAAACTAAAAATTAAATAAATCGGCAAAAGGAAAAGTAATTCAGGAATTACCTCGGTTTTTATGATGTTTTGAATTCATAAACTTAGTGCACACGATGTTCTAAATTCAATTTTACTTTATCCTCTAGAGTCTAGCGGATAAAAACGGCTTTTACACTCAGATATCGAATAGCAAAAATACTCTTTCCGAGATGGTGGGATGAAAAAATATTATGGTTCCTTTAGAAATTCCTTTGAAGGTAGGTACTACTGACACTTTTTTTACTCAGTAGTTCATCCTAATTAATTTGGAGGTAGGTACTACCTACTGTAATTAGGAAATCCGTAGAAAAACAAAATCACCGACATAGCTCTCAGAATTAGCAAGTTGAAGTGGCAATGGAGGTCATATAGCTCGCAGAACTGGCAGCCGCTGGGGCATAAAGATTCTCGAGCGGCGACCACAAACCGGACGACGCAGTAGAGGAAGGGCCTTCTACAGGCTGATGATGATTATAATGAGGTATTTAAACTTTTTTGTCTTTGTAGTTCCTTTACAGTGTAAAAGGATCACAGAGACAAAAAAGTTTTAAGTATAATTTACAGGATCTGTCGGAATGCTTCCCTTCGGTAGTAATAATTTGGCTCAGTTGAGCTATCTATCGTTTACAACGGTCTCCAATGGTAATGATACACAACTAGTTATGATAACGCCATATACTACATTTTTACTATTCATTAGGCACACCTGCCTAATGAATAGTAAAAAAACCTAACAACCTACCTAGGGAGTTGTGCTTAGTTCTAGGGAACTCCTATTTAGAATAGCATAACTATAGCTATCCTATGAGAAAAAAGACCACAGTCTTATCCATGAACTAATTCCATGGTCTTATCCACAGACTAAGGAGAGTACTGGTCTTATCAAACACAAACTTGTTCCGGTATTACTCTCCGACAGCATAAAAATGAATAGCAATGATATCTTCCTCGTACCATATTAATAGTACCTGGGCGACCGAGTTTAGCTAGGTGTTTGCAAAGTTGTTTTTTTTGGACATAGCCCCAATGGCTTGAGTTTATTTTTTGCATCTGCGCCATTGACAAAACTAAGATACTGCAGATATCTAGTGTCGAGTAGCTGAACTATTACTAATCTTACCGCTTGGAGCAAGGAACATATTTACCGTGAAAACTCGGAAAAACGCGGTTTCCCAGAGATTACTTTTTGCCCCTGAACAACCTTATATAGCAAATTTCATCGAAATCGTTACAGCTATTTTCGAGACCTTAAAAATGTTTTAATACAAATATTGCTTGCTGGGTGAACTTGGTGCTGCGTGAACACTCGAAAAAACCTTTTCCCAGAGATGAAACTAGATCGATTTTACGCCCCTTTTCAAAATCTCAATATATATGTTAGGTATATATATTTTTCACACCACCTGCTCGACAATGTCCAATTAAATATCATGCAACCTCAACGTAAAGTAAAGCATTGTCTCTCTAGGGATATAAAGTTGTATGAAACTCCCTAGGGATTAAAGTGATTTGAATTTGGAACGTCAAATTCGTGTGGAAACTCGTGGAAAACTCCAAGTAAAAAAATGCCCATATGGCATTGTAAAGAGGTTTGTTCGAAAATCGAACTGGCCACCAAAAGCAGAACTCAAAAGAAAAAAAGAAATAGGCGCGATTTTAAAGAATGTGAAACAAAAGAGATGTTAGGTTGGTGCTGTGTTTTTCAGTGAAATTTATTGCAATATTTTAGCAATATATAATTATGTCAATGGCAATATTAGTGTTAACAAAAAATGAGGAGCGATAATGATTCTACTCCAGAGTTCATCAAAACAGACGATACTTATTTTATGGAGCCCTGGCTTTTTATTGTCTCGCAGTAGGTGTGAAAAGTAGAGTATGCTCCTCTGGAATAAAGCCTGTCTTCGTCTTGGGCAGCTTGAACCCCTCGCTTCACTCAGGACTCTATACAGGGTTACAGGTTAAGTCGACCTAGATCCTGGAGGGGGTTGTAGCTTTCATAATTTCTGACTGATTTGACTATGAAACACCCCATCCCAAACTTAACCGTTTTCAAGATATTGCACTTTGAAGTTTTTTTTAAGAAAATACCGATTTTTTGTCTATTGGCTTATTTTTTTTTGGGATTTTGGCCTCTAATTTATTTGTGTTTGTGATTTTTGTGTAGTAGATGAGTTGCTTTCCTATTCTTAACACTAAAATTGCAGGTAACTTAACCAACTGGGTTGCAGTAGACGATTGATAGTTAGAAATTGAAATAAATTCGTAAAAAATATTTTTTTCTCTCAGAAATATTTTAAAAAATGTCTATGACAGTCATGCTGCAGATTTGCTTAAAAATATCTACGTTTCAGTAGCTATCCAGTAAAGTATAACAAGCTAGGGTTTTATCAGAATTCTTAGAAAAAACTTCGATGAAAGGGTCCCAGGTAGTAGTATAAAATAATGGTACCTACGTTAGAAAACAATAAAACAATCCAAATAGGTACAAAATGACGTTTATTACTATCTTTACATAAATGCCTGAAATTACATTTCATGTTCCACGTGTCCGCCTCTGTTTCGAACACAAACTCTCATTCTGTTTCTTAATCCACTTTTTACTACACCAGTTGTTAAACCCCTTCTTATTTCAATCGCCGCATCGATTATTCTCTGTCTCAAAACACCAACAGATGTGATTGGATTAAGTTCGTTGTAAACTAAGCTCTTCATGTGTCCCCACACATAAAAGTCCATGGGGGTCAGGTCTGGACTTCTAGCTGGCCATGGTATGGGTCCACCTCTTCCGATCCAGTTATTAGGATAATTAGTGTCTAGCCATTCTCTGACACTCCTCCTGTAGTGTGCAGGGCAACCGTCATGCTGAAACCTCATGTCACGAATGAGATTGAGTGGTAAATCTTCGAGTAAGTCGGGTAAATCTTCTCTTAAAAAGTTTTCATAACGTTCTCCATTTAAGTTGTCAGGAAGAAAGTAAGGCCCAATCAAATGCTTCGATATGATTCCCATCCATACATTCAAACTGAATCGCCTTTGTGATCCCTTTGTCCGCTTCTTATTGGGATTTCTGTGTACTTTCGAGGCCCAATAATGAGCATTGTGGTAATTGGTTATACCGTCTTTATCAAATTTCGATTCATCTGTCCACAAGATATTTCTCAGAAATGATGGGTCCTCTAAATCTGCATTGAGCATGAATCTGCAAAAATCCAACCTCCTCACAGGATCTCCTTCTTCAATAACTTGCACCGGCGTGTAATGATAGGGGTAGAGGCCGGCAGTATTCACCGTAAACCACACTTTCCACTGCGATAGTCCAAGCTCTCTGGCAACAATATTAGTTAAGGTAGTTGGATCCAATCTAAACCGTTGAACTATTTCATTGTCTTGCTCTTCTTCATCATTGACACGTGGCCTACCCAGATCTGTTCGTCGCCTCGAAACAGAGCCAGTCTCTCTAAGTCGTCGGTAAACTCCGTTAAAGACACTAACATCCGGTATTCGGCGGCCCGGATAACGTGATATGTATTCATCCCGAGCTCGTGCAGATACACAATTGCAGTACCCATAACAAATCAACATATCAGCATATTCAACGTTCGTAAACGTCGTCATCTTCAACGTTTCCAAATCAGAAGTACAAATCAGAGTCCAGTTTGCAAGCACGGTCAGGAATCGAAAGAAACAGTCTAGAAATCCAAGCCAAGTCGAGTAAGAAACGAAGAGCACTAAGTATAGCATCTACCACGGACGAATCGCGTAAGCAGACTAACCAAACAACAAAAAATGGCCGGGGATTTTGTTTTCTCGCTCACTCCTGCTTACATCGTATGGTATCCCGCTCGTACGCACCGAAATCCCATGAAAGACAATAGGTGCAGCAAGTAACTCAATGAAGTACTGTTTTTTTTACTACTACCTGGGACCCTTTCATCGAAGTTTTTTCTAAGAATTCTGATAAAACCCTAGCTTGTTATACTTTACTGGATAGCTACTGAAACGTAGATATTTTTAAGCAAATCTGCAGCATGACTGTCATAGACATTTTTTAAAATATTTCTGAGAGAAAAAAATATTTTTTACGAATTTATTTCAATTTCTAACTATCAATCGTCTACTGCAACCCAGTTGGTTAAGTTACCTGCAATTTTAGTGTTAAGAATAGGAAAGCAACTCATCTACTACACAAAAATCACAAACACAAATAAATTAGAGGCCAAAATCCCAAAAAAAATAAGCCAATAGACAAAAAATCGGTATTTTCTTAAAAAAAACTTCAAAGTGCAATATCTTGAAAACGGTTAAGTTTGGGATAGGGTGTTTCATAGTCAAATCAGTCAGAAATTATGAAAGCTACAACCCCCTCCAGGATCTAGGTCGACTTAACCTGTAACCCTGTATAACTCCCTCGCTACACTCGGGAGTTAACTTTACAGTCCCTCGTTACACTCAGGGTTCAATATGCCGCCCGCGACATAAGACACTGCTTTATTCCCTTAGTGCATAATCTACTATTACCGCTAGAATGCGGAATACGTTAATATGCGCATTAACTAGGCAGTCTGCAGATTACCGGGTACGATCCGTTAAAGTGCGAAATTTTACCTCAAGTAACAGAGGCCCAATTCTCTAATTTAAAAACATTCAATTCGCAGTATAATCTCGTGTCAGTCGCACTGTCACGTATATTAACTATTACTTAATCTTCGCGTTTCTTGCTAAGAATATGTAATTGTTACTATACGAAACGGTGCGACTGACACGAGACTGAAATCTTTTTAAATTAGAGAATTGGGCCTCAGATATCTGCAGTTTACCTTGTTAATTTGCATAATTAACGGATACTATACCGTTCAATTCCATTCTTTATTGCATTCACAATTATGATTGTAGAAAGTTCAATCCTAAGTCCTAAGTAATTTAACTTGTTCTACTTAGGTGTTAGGTGTCATAATTAAGTACCCGTACGCATCTATGTGTGCGTCCACCTGTTATCGCTTGTTGTACTGAGTGGCCTTCTGTACCTATTATATTTTGGACCTTAGTGTAAGTTCGGAACCGATTAAACTCTAAACACGAATCCATATTGTCCATGGAAGAGTTTCGTTTTCCATCTTTCACCTCCATCATGCATGGTCAACGCTCGCGTCATCAGACGTACACATGGGTAGAAAATTAGTAAAGTAGGTAACAAATCGATTATAAATTGAATTGTTAGTTATTTGGGAAAAATGGAGGCAAAAAAGGCTTATAAATTTTGGATGTTTTATTTATCTATGGTTTTAAAATTAACTGATTCCAGTTTACATGTAGAAAAACAGGGCCCAAAAATTACTGTTCTTAGTCACAAAATAAAAGTACTTATTCTATAACTATCCTGAAATTGGTGTCGATTCTGTGCATTTTAGCGCAGTTTTAATTCAGAGAATGGTGCACAGATTCAACACCATTCTGTGGCTACAAATAAATGGATGGGTACACTGGTTTGTACCAAATAAATGAGCTCTTTTTCAAATCGGTCATTAAAAATAAAGCATTGCAGCTGAAAATCAAATGAACAAACATGACAAAGTGCTGGAAAAATTGACACTAAACTGTAAAAATTGATTAATTAAAAGTATAGTAAATACAGGCTATAGCTCTTTACACTTGTCATATTTATAGAGATTACTCTGCCCGTCCTAAACAAAAACAGGCAACACCCAACATTCAAGTAAACAATTGATCTTCCTATATGTACATTATGGTGACTAATGACAGTGCATACTGTGTGGTAAACTATAATCTCCAATTAAGCCTCCGTATCGAGAATTACCAATTTGTCTGATCTTGTTTAACAGTGTCAACAACACAGATATTCCCAACAAGACATTTAAATTAAAATTATTATATCCACCCTTACTTAATTAAACTAATTATTGAATGAAACTAATCAAATATCTGGAACTACTTCACATACTTTTCCATGAACTTCTTATGGAACTCTGACCGCAATGAGTCATTGATGAATGTGTTAAGTTTCTTCTCGGGTTCAGAGCGAGCACAGTTCTTGAACACAACATCATCATCCCAACGCCTTTTTACCTGAAATGAACAGATTTTTCAAATTCTTATTTAAAACACACAAATATCATTTGTTATTGTGGTTAATAAGCTTCAAATAAAAATAAAAAACAATAACTTAAAATAAATGGTGCTCCAATGAAAAAAGAATGCTGAAATTGAAGAATTTAGAAACTTTTCCCCTATAAAACAATAACCAATATAACATCCATTGTTGACCTCCGGAGTTCTATGGTTTTCGTCAAAAGGACATTATCAATTAATTTGTCAGATACTTGATATACTAACAGGTATGCAGTATGTACGCTCATAGCTTAGTCTTATTCACAGCTTATTTTGATGGAGTGTAGGAAATTACCTCGAAGTGAAAAATGTATCTCAGTAAATGTTTTTAGAAGTCGGTTAGAAGGGTAAAGAAAGTAAAATATGCAAAAAATACCTCAAAAAACTTTAAGTTCTCTGGTAATGCTAAAATTTAACCCTCTCTTCCCCGCTTAAGTAGTCAGGGCTGATAAAGGTGCCAACGCAAGGTCTCAGTTTGGGGCGAACTACTAGTTATATTTAAATTTGTTGAACTGTTTGTCCATCATAACATTCTATTAGTGGGTCTGCAATATGTTGCATGCAGTTCAACTCCTACTAGCTGGCTCATACACAGTTTGAATTGACGCCACCAGGTGGGCAACCATTCCATCATTAGCTCAATTAAAAAGCATACAAAGTATGTACCTTCAAATCATTTTTCTGCCCAGCTGCTGAATAATTCAACAGAGGATTTCCAGACAATATATTTTCCATCCTAATTCGTTCTTCCTCCTGTTTTCTTTCAGCCTCCTGAAAACGTAAAATAGTACATTACTGCAGCGACCAGCAAATCAGGAGTTGATGGACAAACATCATGATAATTATGTGTGTAGCTGAGGCACACATATGCTCCATCAATGCTCAATAGCGGCACAAAAGTTTTATAGTACTTTTCTCAAACAATATGCGGATGTTCAAACAAGTTAATTTCCCCCATTGAACAAAGTTCTCGTTTTAAATCGTTGTTGTATTGTCTTTTGATTTTGGCGGCAACAAGTTTTCTATTGAAATGCTCTATTTCTTAGAAAACTTGTTGCCAACTTAATGCTCCATTTCTTAGAAAAAAATTAGGTTTCCAGGTTAGGTTTCAAGTCTATATTTTCATAACAATACATTTCTAAACTACACACTCAATTTAGTTGTTTTTATTATGAGAATTATATTGTATTTTTTTTTTGTGGTTACACACAAAAAGTTTCAACGAACCTCTTGAAATTTCTAGTACTTAAGTAAATGTAGTGAAAGAGCTGCCTGCACAACCCCAACAAGAAGTTGGATTTATCTTGAAGAAGGTTCTCTATATTTGAATATCAATGTCAAATCAAATATACAAGCATGTTTGAGAAAAATATACAAACAAAATGGATCAAACAAACTGTCAACACACACAAACAGGCTGTTGACTGCAAACTAAGGGAGTCCTGATCAAAGTAGTAAATTTCCCTGAGCATTTTGCATAATATCCCTGACAAGGCCATGACAATTTTAGATCAAGTATTGCAAGATATACCTACTGCCAATAAATTGAGGGACCACCTCAGGCTCGCCTTTTATATACAGGACTTGTCGTAGACTCTTCAAATTTCTTCCCCACCTCAATTTCTCAGACGACCTTGAACTAACCAGACTTGCCCTAACTTTCCTTAGACTAAAAATATAAGTTTACCTTTTTGGCTTGCTCAATAGATCGCTCCTTTTTGATCTTGTTCAGTTCTGCTAAAAGTGCAGCAGTATCATCATCCGAGTCATCCGAATCTGAGGAGTCTCCCTCGAGTGGATCATCGGCATCCAAGCTAGCGGCTGGCACTTGATCGATTTTAGCCCGTTTAGGAATTGGCTCATTCTGTCTTCTGCTGCCTGCAGATTTGATGTCCTTCTCTCTATCATCTAACTCTTTACGAAAGTCTCGGGTGCGTAACTCATCTGTGGTTCCTTGCCCTTGTTCTCTGTGATTATGAATAAAGCAAACAACATTAGCGTTAGCAACAATACAACAAAATGTACTATTATTGGGAGGTTACCATACCTGTATTTGAGTTTAGTGTGACCAGGAAGATCTCTACTAGAATACTGGCGGGATATAGCGCTCAAATCCTTCTCTCCTCGCCCTTGGCCCCCTCTAGCAGGATCAAATGTGGGTCGAGCTGCTGTAGTCATCTTTCAGGCAGGCTCGGCTGTTCACAATGATTGTAATGAACACAAATATCTAATTAATATTCCTTTTATACTTTACTACTTTTCCTACAGGTAAGCCACACAACACAGCACAGCAGCACATGAGCAACACAACACAACAACTTTTCCTTGCTCCAAGAGTCAGCCACAGACTAGTAGGATAGGATGCTAACCATGCTATCACACGCACATGACATCGTAGTATCCAAGGGACAAAATGGAAAGTTTTCAGGGAGGCGATTAAAAAGAAAAAAATAGTTCTTAAAAATCCAGTAGATGGCGGTGACTCGACATGGTTCTGTCTTCTAAAGATTTTGCAAAAGCACCACAGAGAACAAATTCTTTTTAGTTTTCAGAAAACGAAGAAGCATACGTAGCACTAATAAATATCAGAATTTAAACTAAAACTTTTTACGCAATTATTTCAACGAACGCGTACGAGCATGAGCGAGTGAAGTCAGTGACACTGACAGTTGGGGCTGACCGACAAAATTTAGAGAACCAAATCTGGACAGACGCCATCTATGCATGGATTTAGAACTTTCTTCTTTTAGCTGTCAGAAAACTTCCCATTGACGTTGCTATGACGCGGGCAACGCAATATGTTGTTCTATGGAGGTTCTATGAACGCAATAGTCTGTGGTTTAATTTTTATTTATCTGTGTTGTTGGTAATTTTGCTAGGGTTTGGTTGGGTTTCTGTTCTGTTGCAGATAATTTTTGGAAATAAATGAAACCATCATTGATTTGTAACTTAAAGCATTTTTACAGCACATAACTTTGAAGGCGTCAGATTAATATTTCATTATTTTGATTCAGCCAAAGGTAAGTACATGTTTTATAAATTTACTTCAATTATCCTCCGAACGCCATTTTGTTACATGCTCTTGAAAGTGTCCGTCTCAATTTTGCACCAGGCAAAGAAATTCTCAGTTTACAATCATTCTATTGGTATTATTGCGAATGTACTAGTACAGAATAGATATGTAAATAGATGGTCTATTCATTGGTTGTATTATTCGTTTTAGAATGGCTGAAGATTTTGATGTAGAGGCTATGCTTGAAGCCCCATACGTGAAGTCGGTAAGTGTTATTCGTTTCATACAATACAATATGAATATCTCGGCGATAATAATTAGTTGGTTTGTCCACACGTAATGGGATTGATTTTGATTTCCTTGATGATTGAAATAAGCCGTACTATCCAAATCATTAAAACTGTCGACCTCCGAAGCGCAGTGGGCTAGTAGCCGGTTAATAAGCAAGATACCTACGCAAAGGTACGGGTCCCGCTGCGGGACAGATGTTTGTATGATCTACAAATATAAATATGTTCCCGGTCTGGGTGTTGTGGCACCATGGTACTCGTAGGTTCTGATACCCACGACACGGAATCCTAGTGTGGGATCAGCAGGGCGATTCTAAAACGTCGGAAACGTTTCCGATCGGATTCGTGAGTTTTTCATTTCGATGTGGTTAGTAACTAAAACAAATTTCTCTAGTAAATCACAGTAAAATCTAATAAATATTGTATATTACTGTGTTTTACTAGAGAAAATTGTAAGAAAATTGTTTTAGTTACTTACCACATTGAAATGAAAAACTAACGAATCCGATCGGAAACGTTTCCAATGTTTCAGAATCGCCCTGCAGGACTTGTATTTGACTGTCGGGTGTTATGTTATGTATGTTAACTTAACACCAAACGAGATTATCCTTAGGTATGCTTAGTTTTGGCAATATAGTGGACAACCCAACTAAGCCATTCTCTTGCATTCTTGGCTATTAATGTTATATTATCTTGGTATGCAGTCAGTAGTACATTGAATTGTATTGATCATTACACCATGAAATCATTTTAATTTCTTACTTGACTACTGGCACTACCAAAAACATCATTTTAGCTATATCTTATTATTCTTCATTGTTATAAAGATATCTATTAAAATTATGAGTCTGGTAAGGTAACATGTACTACTTCAGGAATAATAAAATAAACGATTTTTATTCAATCTTTAAAATTTAAATTGATATACACTCCATGAAATCAAACTGATTTGCATATTACTTGACCAAGCTTTTGATAATCTTTGATTTGCTGTGATAAGTAATTTATGTCTAAAGTGTATTACAAAATTTTACTGTCGAAATTGCAGCCAACTTCTAATAATCACATTTATGACATGGCAATAAGTACATGTATAACAGCCGATTTGAAATAAAACCAATCTACTGAAAAATATTACGTACTTATATCATGTCGGTTAAACACTCCCTCGAAGATTTCATAACTTTGGATACTAAAATTTTATTACAAACAATCAATTTTAAAAATTGTTAAGAAATCTTTGAAAAGTGCATAGAATTATAAACAAAACTACATTTGGGAATCATTTCTTGTATTTATAGAACTTTGTGGTAATAGTCCAGCATACATCACCAACCTGAACAAACAGAGAGGTATCAATATAATATACTTTTAACTTTTTTCTTAGTTATAGTCTGAAGATGATAAATTGTCTTTTAATCATTAAAAAGCTAAATTTATTTATTTCCAATGAGCAAAAATGAATTTCATCAAATATTTTTGAAAAAGACCATTCTCTGATGGGTCATAAATCTTTTACAGAAATATTCCTGTTGATGTTATCCATAGTCAGTGGTGCGTCTATAGTCAGTGGTACGATGGGTAAGTTCTAGGTGCTGCAACCATGACTCGGATGAACATCGCTCGCAAAATAGCCATCTTCAGAACCAAAGTCATTTGTGTTATTTCATCAATGATGGATTCAATATTGTCATGATGGAAATATCACAAATGTATGAGTACTGTTATTATAATTGAACTAATGCATTTTTATTTATTCACTCGGCGTGTGTTGCTGTGGCGCTGCTTCTACCTTGTGCTTTGTGTGACAGGAAAACACTACCTCTTCAAAGCATCGCTCCGACAAGTATTCTGATAAGCACAAAGACAGGGATCGCGATGGTAGTCGAAGGTAAGATTACCCCTTTTTCTTACTATACCTTTGAATCTGAAGATAGTTCATGTAATCACTAAAAACTTGTATGTTTTTTTCCAGACGTAGTCGATCAAGAGACAAAAGGAGGTCACGGGACAAGGACTCGCGTCGATCAAGAGACCGAGATGATAAAAAAGACAGAGAACGCGATCGGGACAAGGACCGTAGGGATAGGGGGGACAGGGACAAAGATAGGGGGGATAGAGACAAGGACAGAGGGGATAGAGACAAGGACAGGGGAGATAGAGACAAAGACAGGGGTGAGAGGGACAAGGGTTTGAAAGTCCGAGACCGCGATCGAGATAGGGAACGCGAGCGGGATAAGGATAAGAGACGTAGCCGGGACAAAGAACGTAGCAAGGAAAAAGAATTAATAAGTCGGGAACTGGAACGTAGCCGCGATCGTCCACCTCGTAAAGAAAAGAGTATTGAGAAAGACCCGGAAAATGAGTATCATTCTAAATCCCATGGCTTGGAGCCAAAACTTGAAGAATTGCCTCCTGAAGAGAGAGATTTACGCACAGTCTTTTGCATGCAACTGTCTCAACGCATACGAGCAAAAGATCTGGAAGAGTTCTTTTCTTCTGTGGGCAAAGTCAGGGATGTTAGACTCATAACTTGCAATAAAACTAGAAGATTTAAGGGTATAGCTTACATCGAATTTAAAGACGCAGAGTCTGTACCTCTGGTAAGTTTCACTATAACGTTTATATGTTATATATTTTGCTTATCCCTATATCTTTTTTTTTACAGTTCTTTTCCTTATAATTTATTTCTTACTATTAGCATAATTCATTCAACTTCATTTGCCTTAACTATCCTTCTCATTATAAATGCAAAAGTTTGGATTTTAACAATGTTTGTATTTCAATTAAAATTATGGCATGACATGGAATGCCAGATAGGCTATATTTTATCTGGTAACACGCAAGCGAATCCGCGGCCGGATGATAGTGATATGATCAAGACAAATTTTTAAAATTTTTACAGGCTTTAGGACTAACTGGGCAGAAATTGCTGGGTGTGCCAATCATTGTACAACACACGCAAGCAGAAAAGAACAGAGTGGGCAACACCCTTCCTAACTTAGCGCCAAAGACAAGCAACGGGCCAACAAGATTGTATGTGGGATCACTACATTTCAACATCACAGAGGACATGTTGCGAGGCATATTTGAACCCTTCGGAAAAATTGATCACATCCAACTTATGACAGATCCTGACACTGGGAAAAGTAAAGGATATGGGTTCCTCACGGTAATAAATTGCTCAATTTCTTTTTAGACATCATAATCAGTCTTTCAAAATCCACTGCTGGACAGCCCTCCATAAAATGTCTTGAACTGCCTCCATCTTTAAAATTTAATTGGTCATGGAGTGGGGGGCCGTTCTACAATGCATCATCCGGACTGTGTCATTCTTTTTACTGTTATGTACAAAATACCTTGACTATTTTTCTTAGTCTACTAATGTCCCACTACTGGGGAAAGGCCTCTCTCTTTTAAATCTACCTTAGTTTATGTAGAACCAAGAGTTACATTTTTATTATTTTAGTTCCACCACGCTACAGACGCCAAGAAAGCAATGGAGCAGTTGAATGGTTTCGAACTTGCTGGACGTCCTATGAAAGTGGGCAATGTCACGGAGCGCACTGACGGTGGGTCGAGCTCTCGATTCGACGCGGACGAGCTCGACCGAGCCGGTGTCGACCTCGGCGCCACCGGCCGACTACAGCTCATGTTCAAGCTTGCAGAAGGCACCGGCTTACAAGTAAGTTAATTTCTTCGTCACCTTCAACTTTGTAACATCTGCACTGCTAGTGTTTTTTGATTAAAAGCATAACATGGGCATGTGCCACATGCATTGTTTATACCTCTTGACTATCACCTAGCTGGGTGTCTAACAGATCTGAGCGAGATCTGTAAATATGCTTGATGGGGAATAAAGTCCAGCATGACTTTATATCACTTCACATAACATACAAAAATTTATAGGTAATTAGGTACAGCAATATTTATTCTGGGCCAGAATTTCTGGCGAAAGTAGTTTCAAATTGAATTTGAATAACTAATAATAACTAGATGGCGCCACTATAAAAATTTGCACGCATAATCTACAAAAGTCTTCGCGATGCTAAACTTTTAGGCTCTTGTCGTACCTATTTTACGCAGTTTGAAACAGCAGACTTTCGAGTGGAAGAATCCATTGGCTGGGTGCACTACCCAGTATTCGAATCAACGACCTTACGATCTCAAGTCTCGGACACTAGCCACTACATACACCACCAGTGCTCTCAACATGGAATATGTGCGTAAAACTACGTGCTCCCAAACGGTGATGGAAAACATCGTGATGAAGTCGGTTTTATGTTCTAGAACCAATAAAACTAAAAAGTAGAACAATTACGGCATTTTACTAATACATATTGTGATGACGGTTAAAACAGAGATTGAGTCAAGGGAACCACAAAAAACCAAAACGTCATCTGTATATAAATATTTTTAGATTTTGTTTATCTATAAAAAAGCGCTTAATCAATTTCTATAAAATTTATATGGGACCACCTCTGAAGTATAACCTACCAAACAAAAAAAGAATCATCAAAATTAATCCATAATTGGCGGAGTAATCGCTAGAGTAAGTTAATAAAAAAAACATGCATTCTAATTGAGATCATCCTTATTTGAAATCTTTTAAAAAATCGAAGACTTGTGTATGAATGTAAACGCTACTGAATCCTGAACTTTCACCTCGGCTGACTTATTCACCATCGGTTACATAGACGTTTCTTTGGCCACCATACCTCAACCAGCCCCCTTATTGTATCTATATTTCTGCTCTTGCAAAAGAAGCCAAAACACGCGACGCAATATACTGCGAAATCGCAATCGAAAGCGATTATTAGCTCGTCAACGACCTAATGCACAACCAAGAAAAAACCAGTGAAAGTAACGATTACCATGTAAATGTTATACTTTCAGATTCCTCCAGCTGCCGCGTCCGTATTGATGGGTAACACCTCAACAATGGCAGCGCCGACGCCGCAAATAGCACCGCCTATTGCTACACAGTGCTTCATGCTCAATAACATGTTTGACCCCACTACGTAAGTGACCATCTATGCAACCTGATTTTGTAATCTTGATGGAAAAAAAAAAAGAAGACGCTGTTATAGTTATCATCTATGAAACGGCAGTTGACCCGCATGGTAGATTACGGCCCGTTCGCTTTCTCTAATCAAGAGTCACAAAAATAATAAGTAATAGTTGTAAAAACGCCATTTAAAAATATTAAGATTTTGAGGTTACCACTTCTGTATCTCTACGATTGTGTGCCCCACAGTGAAAAGAGACCCATTAAGGTTCTGCATACACCTGATTTTTTGACTTGAAAAATGTATATGCTCAGTATTACCTGCTTTTCAAAGTACGTCCGCCTAGCTGAGGCTGGCTACCTAAAGATTAATTCTTATTTAATTACTGTGCAGAATAAATGAGTAACAAACGTGAGTTTTTAATTTTCACTCTCTAACTAGCAGATAATAATGGCGTGAACAAAATGTGTTCCTCACAAAGCCTTCCATTTGATGGCGTAGTTTTCAACCATCTTAGACCACCCTCATTGTTTCGAAATGTTTTAAAACGGATTTATTTACACACAATAGTGGTGATTCTTGTGTGCTATTTTTTTATGTCATCGAGTGACTAAACGTCATTAAAATTACCGTAAAACCCCGATTTCCAAATGAATATGTAAATTGAAACTCATTGATAACTAAAATTCTTATACCAATGATATCAATACAAGTGCCTCCTCCACATCTCCTACATCTCCTGAAAAACGATGATTTGCGACCTTTTTGATGATATTTAGTCATTCAAGAATCGCACCCCAGTGCATCATTCTCTAAATTTAAACTGCGCTAAATTTATCGCCTTCTATTTCAGTCTAGACTAATAATTACGCGCGTGCAATAATTTTAGCGCAATTTAAATTTAGGTAATACTGCACAAAATCGCTGCCAATATAGGATAATTTATCAGTCGATTGAACAGTTCAACATTCATGGACGCTAATAGTCACCCTTGTTTCGCAGTGAATCAAATCCGAGCTGGGACATCGAAATCAGGGACGATGTCATCAGCGAGTGCAACAAGCACGGAGGAGTTCTCCACGTTTACGTTGATAAAGCGTCGCCTCAGGGGAATGTTTACTGCAAGTGTCCGACGATAGCGACCGCGGTCGCGTCAGTGAACTCGTTGCACGGCCGGTGGTTCGCCGGACGTGTGATCACTGCCGCTTACGTACCCCTTGTCAATTACCATTCCTTATTCCCGGACGCGATGATCGCTCTAACGCTGTTATTACCTACGAGACAACGATAAATCTGAGGGTTTGTACTTTGGAGACGTTGGGTGTTATGTGACTATTACGATTAGTAATACTGATAATTTACATGTAATTATATCTAGTATCGCTCTAATTTTAGTAAATAAATTTGTAATAGGTATTTTTGTATTTATTTACTTAGTAGCTTCCATTTAGCTTGGAAGGAATCATTGTAAATACTATCTACACTCCAACTACCACACACTTTTCTCGCCTTCAATTTTTTACACTATGAACTAGGTAAGTGTAGTTTGATAATGTTAGGAGACCATGGTTTTTATTAAAAAATCTTTTGTTAAGCAACTAAAATTTTAATAACTTTATAATATAGTGACGCCATTAGACAGCTCTTATCCAATCAATTTCTAAAGTAGCTGGACCTTTTTGTTTGACTGGCTGATAAACTCCGCCATACATTTGGATTCCAATGCTAGTTATTTGGGATAAGTCCAAAGGTTCGCTGTTGTTCACTCTTTTACCTCGGTAATAAGCTTTGAATTCGGAGAAATTAAGATTTCTGATAGCGAATTCATCTTTTGGAGCCTGGAAGAGAAATAAAACAGGTTAAGTCATTGTCGTGTCCACGATGTAGGTTCTTTGACGTGTGGTGGACTGAACACTAAAAAAGACCCCTTCAAAATAATGACGCCAGTGAGACTTGAACGAACCCAACGCGCGAACTCAAATGATTAGGTAGTTATAACACAACAGTCACATTTATATGATTGACCAACAATAAGGCTTGATGAATGATGATCTAATCACTTCTGCAAAACTGAAAACTAAGAAATTAAAAACCGAAGATAACTAGTTATTATTTTGCACTATGAAAGCGTGCTTTCAATAGTTAGGCTGTTACCACCCCTAGAAGAGTCCCAGTGTCGGGTTAAATAAAGTGGAGACCCAAGGTATATCACACATCATTGGAAGCAGAATAGTATACATTACTTACCTATAATAGGTTAAGTAACAGTCTACAAAATAAGTGACATACCACTTTTAACATTATCCTATTGCTTCATGTGGAGACCGAAAAAATGTAAATGACCTTAGTTGCGTTCCCTATTATCTGGGGGATGCTGGAAATATACGTAATTTTGGAGGTCCGGGCGAGTCAATCTTATATAGGCAGGCACCTACCTGGAAAAATTGCTCGAATGAGTAATTAGGCTCATCATTCAATCCCTTGTGTCTGAATAAAACTTTAAATCCGCTGAACTGCCCCTGACTTCTACACTGCAGTTGTAGTGTCGTGCATCCTGTTAGATTGTAGGTACGGAGCGCTCTTATACCAGCGAAACCTGCTCCATTTAGTTGAGGGTTCAGCAGTGCAAAGAATATTGCTCTCCTGTAGTTCAAATTCTTATGAATTACGAACACCGCCTTGGACATTCCAACATCTCGCACTGTATCTGATTGTTCACTCCAAGCGTCCACATCGTCGCTCTTGGTAAAATCGAATAAATATTTCTCTTCTGAATTCGTGCTGCTGAAAAATTCATTCATATCAAACCGTTACATTTATGATATCATAACTGCATCTATAATAGATAAATCACTATACTAAAATAATATAAGTTGGCAAATGCGTCACCCTAAATTACAATTACCCTGAATATTTGATACGCACCACAGAGAACTTTTATAATACGCACCTGTTAGTAACGCCAGCCATGGTTACAGAAAACACGATCAAAATAACACACACTATTCGACTTAACATTTTCTACCTGAAACAAAACAACTCGCAACCACACCAAACTGGATCAAATATGATCAAAGAACTGACAGCCTTATCTCTTGAATATTATGTTATTGATGTTTTTGTGTCTCCAAGTCACTAAATGAACCTTACACTATTTTATCAGTAGGTACCTACCTATTCAGTTCACATTTACACATGATTTTGTTGAATACTTATGAGTTATAACCTAACTATTCCTAATAGGTAGGTACCTATTATGCTCAAGGATTTCGTTTATTCCAAACTGTCTTACTTACGAATGTTCCGCCATGTCTGTTTATTTACACTAGTTGGCTGCTTACAGATTCATAAAAATTACAAGATGCGTGCGCTGCTTTAACATTGCTCACGCAGCACGTCACGAGTGAGTGCTTATGCTCTAGTCTCTACTATTCTATAATGTATGTATGTAGGTACCTTTTATACCGGGTGGCACATTAAGATCGGTTAGTATGGGAAAGTCTGAAACTATAAGACATACGAAGATCTCTTCTTAGGAACCATACTGTCATCGATTTTCGTATACTCCCAGCGTCCCCCACCTGTCTGGCCCCACTGGGGGACGTTGGGAGAAAAAAGTGCCAACGTCCCCCACTCGTGACAAAGTGCAGAAATTGAATATTTAACAGTAGAACTTTTTTTTTCTGTTTTTAAGTGTCCATTATGATGATTACTGAACACGATTCTGCTGTCAGAATTGAAAATAGTTGCCGCGATTTTGAACTTTTTTGTTTTTTTTTGTTTCTTTGTTGTTCGATTGCTTTCAAAATCGATATCTGAGGATCCCTGTGATCACTGAACAAGAATCAGCTGTCAGAAATTAAAAAAAGTGGCCGCCATTTTGAACTTTTTTGTTACTGGACCGATTGCTTTCAAAATCGATATCTGAGGATCCCTGTGATCACTGAACAAGAATCAGTTGTCAGAAATTAAAAAAAGTGGCCGCCATTTTGAACTTTTTTGTTACTGGACCGATTGCTTTCAAAAACGATATCTGAGGATCCCTGTAATCACTGAACAAGAATCAGCTGTCAGAAATAAAAAAAGTGGCCGCCATTTTGAACTTTTTTGTTACCAGACCGATTGCTTTCAAAATCGATATCTGAGGATCCCTGTGATCACTGAACAAGAATCATCTGTCAGAAATTAAAAAAGTGGCCACCATTTTGAACTTTTTTGTTACCGGACCGATTGCTTTCAAAATCGATATCTGAGGATGCCCTGTGTTCAAAATGGCGGCCACTTTTTTTAATTTCTGACAGCTGATTCTTGTTCAGTGATCACAGGGATCCTCAGATATCGATTTTGAAAGCAATCGAACAACAAAGAAACAAAAAAAGTTCAAAATTGCGGCAACTATTTTCAATTCTGACAGCAGAATCGTGTTCAGTGATCATCATAATGGACACTTAAAAACAGAACAAAAAGTTCTCCTTCTGTTAAATATTCAATTTCTGCACGTTGTCACGAGTGGGGGACGTTGGCACTTTTTTCTCCCAACGTCCCCCAGTGGGGCCAGACAGGTGGGGGACGCTGGGAGTAAACGTCGATTTTAGTAACAAGAAAAACTGCATTCATATATTTAAAAAAAAACTCAGCTCGTGAATCGAATCCCCGGACGTTTTGAAAAATAAAACTTAACTCCCATACTGACCGATCTAAATGTGGCACCCTGTATACACGTGTTTTTTTTAACTGGGACAGTATGGGCATATCCGAATCCTTAAAAGATACGGGAAAACTGTCTTTGGAACCATTTACTCATTTTGTATGAAAACTATTTTGGCATAGTTATTTTTTTGGTCCAAAAATTCGTTAGATTCTCCATAAAATGAGTTGTTTTGATCAACTTTTAACTTGAGTAAATGGTTCCAAAGAGTTTTCCCATATCTCTTAAGGATTCGGATATATGCCCTTACGTCCCAGTTAAAAAAAACAGCCCTGTATACGTAGTCTAATGGTAGGTAGCGATTCTGTGCATGCATCATTCTCTAACTACAAAAGAATGATAGGCAATTTGTTCTGAATAAAAACCAACGCTGACACGAACAATCATGCCTCATATTTAGTTTTTTTCATTGCGTGTTCTATACCTAGTAGAGCATAGGAGTATTCCGGTACTCTACGACCCAGGCCAACTCGCACGAGATTATTCGTCGCATTCATCATCATCATCAGCTGGTAGAGTCCACTGCTAGACATAGGCCTCTCCCATATAATGTACGACGGTCTTGAGCCGCCTCCAGCCACCGACTTTAAAAGACCGTTTGAGTATGAATTTACTATAAACTAGGAACGAAAAATACAAAATATGAGGAAAATAAATCAAGACCTGATAGTGTTCACGCTGGCACACATCTGTCCATCTTTTATACCACGCTAAAAATTATCCGCGGTCCCTTTTATTTCAGTACAATATTATATTCTTGAACAGTTGAGGGGCGTGCAGATTCTCGTTACCCTTCTACATTTTAACATTGTTCTCTTCCTTGGGCTGCAACGGTAACACTGTTGTGTTACGCCCAGTAATATACTCTGATCTGTGGCTACCGCTGCACACTTCGTACGTGTTGTGCCGTATGTATATGTGGTCACAATATTTCAAAGAATGCTTGCTCTGCTTTCCATGCAATCTCCTAGTCTGGCTATATAATAATAATAATAATAAATTTTTGAACTTAGATGTCTTATATAAAGTAATACAAAATATTACATAAAAGAAAATGATTTATTCATTATAATACATTTATTTCCCACCACCAGCTATACTGTGTTTTAGAAATCCAATATTCCTCAAGTATCTTACTATAAATGGCGTAGCTGTTAATGTAATGCCTATTCTTACTGGTGCAAAACATTTGTGCACTGCATATGCTATTACAAATGTTCCCGCATTGGATCCCGCTGCTTTCGTAATGACACCCTCGCCAACATTTAAGTATTTCAGGATTGCCACTAAGTCGACTCCGCTGAAAATAAAAATAAAAATTATTAAAACTGGTGAAGTGATAAATTAATAAATATTATGATTTCAAGCTAAGACTTGCATCTTCAAAAGCTTTGAGATGTCCACTGCTGGATGAGGCCTCTTATAGAATACAATGGGAGGATTTGCCATAATCACCACACTTGGCAGGTGGATTGGTGATTGCAGTATTGGTCTTGAGTACTCAGGTGGATGTTACTACCCATCCCCTGGAATAATCCCATAGTCAGCTTTTACAATATCTATGGGAGGAGACGAAGGGATCTATTCATGGACCGGACACACCTCGAATTTTTAATTTTGAAGTAGTTAGTTATGTAAGTTTTATTATTACATCATCATCAGTCTGTACCTTTGTCTTACATTAAGATTATTGTCTATTTTAGCTGGACAAAGGCCTCGCATGCACCTTGCTTTTCTAATACTCATTTTCACCAAAGAATTACGGAACAGCTAAAGCTTACGAGATACTTAACGTATGCTGAATTTGCCAGATTTTCATAGAAACTTGCATGCATGCATCAAGTGTCTCGTTGGTGAAAAGAGCATGGGACTTTTTCTGCCAGTCACCTTTTTTAGTGGTTTAGTAAAATAAAACAAGGATAAATAAGCTTTCATAAATAAAATTTAAACAACATACCTAGACATAAGAAGATAGCAACTTCCCAATGAGACCATTGAAATCGCAACATGAAATACTATAACTGTTGAGCCATACTCTTTGACAGCCTTTTTAAATTTCTCTTTGGTACTCAACTGCGGTTTTTCTTCAGTATTGGTTGAGATATCATTACTCATATGTCTTGTTCCAACAGCTATGCTTTGAAAAAATTTAAGTATAGAGATTTTAAAACCAAGAAGACCAAATATAAGTTAAATTGAATGAATAGGAACTACTAAATAAACCAAATCAAACAGACAGCAGTCCAAAGAGTATAATCAAGTTTAAAGAAAACTACAAAAAAAAATTACTGATAAGATAGCACTGATGTGATGGCAAAAACTCAACATGCAATCAATGAATGGTTATCTCTGTAACATAGGTATATTATATACTGGTGTTCATTCCGTGCAGCATTGTCTAAACCATCATTTTATACGAATTAAATGAATAGGACCACAATAATTTTAGCTAGTTAATTAAAGATGGCTTTAGATAATGTACAGAATAGACACCACTATTTAGATAATCAAACATGGTTATTAGTGATACATAATTGCAATTCAAATGCAATTTGTTATTCATATAGCTGCATATAATGTATGCAGAATGACTGATGCAAAATAGTGGCAGGTAACAGGTACAGTCAGCAACATAAGTTGATTATCATAAGATAATAATACCTATAAGTATATATTTTTCAAGTTTTTAGATCTAAAAAGTCAACATAAACAAGATTTCAGTAGAATTCTGATGGAAGTAAAATTAGGCTAAATATATTATATATTATATAAATAACACCCAACAGTCATAGACATAGTTCTGACTTCTGACCCCACACTAGGATTCCCTGTCTCAAGAACTAGTACCATAACACTCAATTCAAATCCGGAGTAAATATATTTACAGATACTTAATGCAAATAGGTTTGCTGCAGCAGAAATCAAACCCACAATTTTCGTATCTCTGCTGTTACTTGCCTTTCGTGGAACTCATGTTATTATGACAACTACTAGTTTCATGGAGTTTAGAAAACACATTTCATTCAACATTATGTTGTTGACCGTACATACAAATGCAACTAAATAAAACAAGACTTGGTTAAATAAATTAAATGTCATACCTTGGTGCAACATCCTTCCACGGTATTCATTTCTCAAGGTCAAGTAATGGGCACTTTGCAAGTGGTCAGACAGGTACTTTTGTCCTTGGCCCCACTGTGAGCCTGGCATATTGAGATGTGTGTGACCCCCAGTGAAGGGAGAGGGCACATTGCTTTGCATTGATGAAGATAGACTGACTGCACCTCTGCAGTCATATTTATTCACATGAGGGTCTGATTGTACAGTTATATCAATTTTGGACTTTTCTTGTATTTGATAACATGAATTGATGACTGGGCCTGAAATATCGCGTTCTCTGAGTGGCGAAAATCTACCCATCTCTGAAGCATTAATGTCCACCACATTTGTTGGTAGTTTTAAAGCAGCCGCTTGGGGAAATCTCATAACTATTGTGTTGTGCAGGTCTTGGCCAATAGACTGAGATTTACCTGATAGAAAAGAATAACATGATAATTTTACATACAACTACATAGTTTCCAGGAGCTGTTAGTAGGCTAGGCCTAACCTACTTAGGACTAGTTTTTTAATCCGTGATGTATAACAAACTTTCCGTTAGCATAGTGGTAAAAAATAAAAAGTGCCGTTATTGTGCTTTTTATTATGAAAACTAATCAAAGCAAAGTGCAAGCCAAATTAACCAAGTAAAACAAAGTAGGAGCATAGGACCGCATAAAGCAGAGATGTATCATAAATCATAAATAAACAAAGCCTTTTCATGATTCATGGAACCTTTCGTAAAAGTCAATGCACTTACCAAAATAAACATTTGCTACATGATTTCGCGTTTGTAAATAAGAGTTCGTTCTAGAATATACTTTGAACATCTTAACAAAGATTTTATTAGTAAATAAATAATGTAGACAATTTAAATTAAAAACTCCAGTCCACTGAGCATTAATCACTTCCGCCAACCAAGGCCAAATGAAATGAGATGGATGAGTAAGGTGAAGGCCCACGTAGTATAAAAATTCCTTGGAAGGCCCAACCAAACCAAAGTCAGACGGAGAAAAATGAAACAAACCACGCAAAACGCAACGCAAACAACCAAAGAGGATGTAATACTACATAATACAAATAATATTCCTTAGAGAAAATAACAAGCTAAAAAAATTTATCTGTGCAGTAGAACAGCACTGCACAGATAACTATTTTTGGCCAGGCCTTGTTTTGAGTTTACCCCAATCTTGGACACATTTACACCAGATTTTGCATTATTTTGAAAAATACCACGATCTGTCCCTCAGAATAATGATTGCTTTAGCTTGGGGCTCAGAATAATGGGGGCATTGGGGCTAGGTAATGTTGTGAGAAATGTCCAGCATTATTTATTATTCTGAGATCTGTCAAATATGTCACTGGGGCCTGCCCTTAGAATAAGGGACTTCAGTCCTTATTCTAAGGGCCTGCCTGGGCCAAAAAAGGGGGAGGCTTCGTTCAGCAGTGGACGTCTGACGGCTGATGATGATAAATATATTAGGGTACCTACCAAATACTGTAATAATAATTTTAAAAAAATAGGCGAATTTTTGGTACCTAATTGGTCTGTGAATCGACTCGACACCGATAAACCCGTGCGCAGTGGAGCAAAAGGACAAGATTCAAGATTCAATCGTTTATTTGTAAGAAGAATACACATAATTTTACACAAAAAAAAGTCATTCAGCCTGCATGCAGGCGTACAAATATATAAATGTCAAATTAATTGAGAATATATCGCTGCTTCCCTACAAAACAGCCTCAAATCAATAATTCTTTTTTTTCAGGGGAGCCTGTCAAAGTTTTTGCAACCCTTGTTCCCCGTATATAACCAAGTTACAAAACCAGCACTGGAAGAGGACAAATAATTCCCATTCCAAAACCGGGTTTGGTAAAGAGATTTTTTTTTCCTTGTACAAAACCTTAGTTATGGGCTGGTTATGTACTAGTAAAAGAAATTCCTAATACAATACCCGGTTTTAAAGTAGGAATTATTATTGCCTTGTACACAACCAACGTTGAGATCGGTAATGTACGAGGATAAATATTTCCTGCCGCCAAACCGGGTTATTATAACATATATACATTATAATTAATAAAAAGAGACAAAAAAATTACAGAAAACTTGGCTTAGCCATTCAACCAGGCATCACAACAAGTCTTATTATCTATAATAAGTAATAAAATATGATCTTGGAGAATTAGTCTTTTTACTAGTTTTAAAACATAAATAGCTGGGACATTATTATTGCCGAGTGCTTGTTTTTTGATCTTAGGTGGCTTTTTTGTTTTAGGCGTTGATGTTTGAACTCTGGAAGGGCCTGGCTTTGGTCAAATACTCGTAGATGCTTCGGAGTCTGATCCACTTACCTATTTTTTTTGAGGAAACAATTTGGAAATTAAATGAAATGAAATACATTTATTCAACAACACAAAGATACACAGAATAGACAGGTAGAATGAAGGAAAGCATAGAAATTACAAACAATGGCACAAACATACAATTCAATAATTTATAAATAAATAATTAATTTGAAATTTAAATTATTAAACAAAAGGTAATAAGTCCACTCTGCGCGATGCGTGTGTGCAGCTGAACAGGCCTTGTCTCAGCTTATTGCTGCTCCACAAGCCTAAGCATAATGGAGCAGCGCTGGTTTTCAGACAGAGCCCTAGAAATTAGGATCTTAGGATCTTTAGAAATTAGGAAACAACCGTGTTTTTTTTGCCATTTTTATAGATAACGGTACGGAACCCTTCGTGCGCAAGTCCAACTCATACTTGGCCGGTTTTTTAAGATCCTTTGGGCTCTGCTATCCATCCTGTAAAATATTATACACATAAAAAAATTACCACCACCACCTTATTAAAATAATGTCTGAGTACATAGGAAATTATAGGTAGAATCCTATCTTCTACCAATAATTTCCTATGTACTTAGACATTATTTTACATCTTAACAGTGTTATAAAAAGCTATAAAGAAAACTTGAAACGTGAAAGCATTACAACAGCAATCCCACTGCGCATTTAGATGTATGGGGTGTTTGTCACCTATTCAAAGCAAAAAACCACCCACCAGATCTGGCATAAACTTCGCATATAATAGATATAGACCAGGATTAACAAATTGGCTGCTTTTTGTCCAAGAATAACGCGTGCAAAGCTGCCGGCAGAAACTAGTTAGTAAAATAGCCATTTTAGGTTTAAGAGTTATTCCTAAAATGACGGTAATATTATACAAAACACAGACGCATTTCAAAAACAACTCTTTCGATTAGAGAAACATAAGATTCTACCTAAATTTTTATATTGAAAGCGGTCATATTCAAAAATGACCCTACTGATTTAAAATAGTCATTACATACTTGCTAGTGTTTATAAAGAAAGCGGTCCCATCACAAAATAAGGCACCTTAGTTAAAAAAAATATAGTGGTACTTACATGATTTTTTAGATCAAAGCAGCCACATCTAAAATACGACACTTTTGCTTATAATTTTTATTACAATATATTAAAATTATTCGGAATGTGACTCTTTAGCACATAAGCGACGTGCGCTACACTACGACCGACGTTCTGGTTGCAATTAAAAAAATGGCCGTGTTGCTCCCAAATAACTGGATAAATTAGGTAGAATAAAAGGGGCGTTTGTGTGTTTTTGTGAAATCTATCGCTAAAAGCATAGGTGTCTTTTTTGCAAAGCATAAACTGGCCAATTTAAAAATAATTTTTTCAATAAAAACGATTTCGGACATTTTTGATTTGAGGCTGTTTTCCAGGGAAGCAGCGATATGTTTCATTTCTAGTACAGGCAAATTAGCAAAAAGTATGGACCTAAGTCGTGTAGTCATGGATTCTTATGGAAACGTTTATTGACACGAAAAGAAGCTTATCCTAGGTTTGCACCGTTTCTGGCGCTTACCGAAGGCTTTATATTAGGTACAAACTTAAAAAACCCGTAAATTTTAAAATAGAAAGAAATTACTTGATGCAAGTTAAATTGCGTATAGAGAGACTGTCTGCATTATGATTTTAATAAAAACCACGTGCATGTAGGGAACACAGTGTTGAACAAATGCATCTTCCGTAAATAACTACCAGTATAAAACTTCCGGCGGATGTAGTACTAATTAAATTAATAAGTTTAAGTAAATTTCCAGAACTACATTAATTTTCCCCGAAGTAGAGCGACAATAATATATGTAAAAGTGCCTTCCGTGAGACGCACCAAGGTGCAAACCTGGTAATGTATTTCGAACATTTTTCTGATAAGTCTATCAATTTGCACAGACACTAAATTAATTTTCCAGGAGCCGCAATACTCACCAAAAGTTTTTTTTGTAAATGATTTTTTTTTGTATGTTCCGTATGTCGCATTTAAAAATTACTTGGTGCAAATGTAAATCATAACGGTTCAAAGTCTATGCCAAATTGCACCGACTACTTCTATTTCCCCCATAAGTTACGGATTTTATAAGGTTTTCACCCTATTTAACCCTGTTCCGGAGGGTGAAATTACTAATGCTTATTATTAGAGGTGATTTTTAAACCATACAAAACAATTAGAAAAGTTTTCATGACTACATCTAATTAGCACACTTTTGCAAAAAATCACCTAATTTGACTGTACTATTCATTCTTCCGTGATACTTATGTTTTAAAAAATTCCGACACCAAAGGTATGGGATAAACAGTCAAGGTTATTTAATAAGGTATTTGACACTCGCTCCGCGCTCGTGACCCGTGCCGTGAGCGTGTTTTCGTCTACCTCAGAGGCGATATCGTATTGGGGCAAGGGGCGTGCGTAAATTGGATGCTTATTTAGAATGTAGGTAGCACAAAAAAAAGGGGTAGGCGGCGCCGGCGCGGTGTTATAGTAATAAAAAAGATTTAAATCAGAGAAGTGGAAGAACGGTCTTAGCCCGCAGTGGGACAACGGCTGAAAAATAAAATAAATGATGTCAGGTAGGTATATGTAACTTATAATAAATAGACAACTAAATTTAAAACATTTTTATTAAAAGGAAACAACATTATGAACAATGTAATTAGGTAGGTAGGTACCTTTTCTTTCAGTCTACTAAATAGTAGCGCGATTAACTTCGCAGAATTATGCACAGAGGAGATGCCTTGTTAAAGGTAGGTAGGCAGTAAGTGCCTTCTATATTATTCCATTAAATAAATCGTATATCTGATATTAAAGCTATGTGATCAGACGGTAACACTATGCTAGGCAAAGCAGTGTGTAGCTTTAACTCTTCAACACTCGGAAAAGGAACCACCTGTAAAAATGAGATAAGATACTTATAATAATCATCATGATCTTCAGCCAATATAATAAGTCCACTGCTGAGCCTCTAGGTTTGAAATATGTAACAAGCAACTGCACGTGCGTGTGTCATACTCGTGTGTCGTACCAACACCGAAAAGTGAATAAACCACAGAATAAACAATAGTACAAATAGGCCATAAACCATAGGTCCAATCGGAATCAACATGTTTGTATTATTTGTTGCTGTTTGATAGCCAAATTGAATGGCATGTTTAGATTGTTTTTCATACAAATACAATAGTTTTTTACTTTTACACCTAAACCATGAGTCCAATTGAATGCAACATCATGGTATTATTTGTTGCTGTTTGATAGAAAATAGAATGGCATTTTAAGTTTTAATTTTTTACATATGTTTTCCTTTTTTTTCATCATATTATCTCAAAAAGTGCACAAAAGCAGCACCATGTATCTTTGAAGAAAATGAGCATTATAATTATGGTTAGATAGTATAAAGCTTCAAGCCGAAAATAGGCCAAACTCAGGAGATATTCATGTTTATAGGTTGCCTTGCCTTCCATGCAAATAAAACAGTTTATTCACATTATTAACATTCGGTCTATTTTAGACCGATATTGAAAGACGGAATTCAGTCGTGAACTGGTATTTTTTTCGGAGAACTTCTACTGAAATTTCCTGCTGTTGGACCAAGCAAGATTGTTTTATCAGCCTCAAAACTCTCTATCCTGTGAATTTCATCAAAAATTTAGAGCGGTTTTCTAGATACTCTTTAGAAACAAACAAATAAATATTATGTTGCTCGTTTAATAGTTATGGAACTCAAGAATAGCAGCATATTTATTATTCAAAAAGTTGCCAAGCCTAGATACTCCATTCTAGTAAATTAGAATAGTGTACTAAGAAAGTGCTAATGTACTTACTTGATCTACAGCTAAATTAGACTTTTCATAATAAATGTAATCCAAACAGTCAGCAAAACCGTTAGTAAAATTTGTATACTCTGGTGTTCCACATGCACTCCCCAAAGAAATATGTTGTTCAAGACTTAAATTTTCGACAGCTTGACTTAAATCTGTAAAGTAAAATCATGTTAGGTACCTATCAAAGATCATAATTTTACGATGTGCGAGTTTTTCCTGTTCTCTTATCAGTGATCACCATCATCAGACGATAGAAGTCCACTGCTGAACATAGGCCACAACGAAGGGTCCATTCAACAACTTCCTGCAATCTTCACGATATCACGAT
The DNA here is from genome assembly GCA_951392215.1 of Epirrita christyi. NCBI lineage: Eukaryota > Metazoa > Arthropoda > Insecta > Lepidoptera > Geometridae > Epirrita > Epirrita christyi. The sequence continues at coordinate 10,335,196 of OX595835.1, read as the reverse complement.
ATCGTCTCCATATCAAGTGGGGGGCTTTCCTACACTGTGAATTCCGGTTCGTAGTCCCCACACGAGAACATTAATTCTCCAGCGGTTGTCTGTTCTGCAAGGTACATGGCTTGCCCATTGCAACTTCGGCATAGTCTGAGAACTATGTTGGTGATCTTGCAATAAGGTGCTTTGGGTTAAGATCGGTTAATTCATATTCCCGCCAAAATTGGCGATATTTTGAACGCTGGGCAACATAGCCTCATGCGCCATTTTGTTGTGCCCGTGCCGCCAGTCGTGCGTTATGGACAGGATAGTGTAAAATGGGAAAAAGTGCTTTTTGAGAAGATTCGACCTTACCCCCGACGACTATTTGTAGACAGTAATTTTTATATTTTTGCTGGTTTTGTCAGTGTATGGTAATTTAAGTTTTATGGATAGTTTGATTAATCTAATTAAATCATGCTAAAGACGCTTGTAGGCTGAGATCCGATCTAGCCCCTCGAAGGTGAAGATCGGACTAAAGCCCTTCGGCCTTTGAATTTCTGTATTAGGGGTAAGACCGGACGACCAGAATGAAAAAAATACATAAACATCGCTAAAATTCAATTTCGAAAGAATTTTTAGACGATTATTTAATCTGTTTTTACTTGGGCAAGATCGGATCTTTTCTTGCTATAGAGCTTACTCTAAGTGTCACAGAGGTGATTTTAGAAGGTAGATCGGTCTTACCCCATCAAGGTTCGATCTTTCCCGTGACATTTTGAAAAATCATGCTCTGTTTGATCAATTATAAAAAAATAACCATTGTGTTTATCAAAACAACACAAGTAAAAAATGGAACCCCTGTCTTTTCACATACAGTTGGACATTATTGAGAAGTAAAATAGTAAATAGACGCGAGCCAAAAAAATAAATCCCAAGACCAGTTTGGTTTTCAGAAAAATAGTCCGTTCTTACCCCAAAGCACCTTACTTCTAGTTCTTATTCTAGTAAAAATGATACAACATACTCGATTTCCAGTCAGGTAACGTATTAGGTGCATGTCCAGTGGTGAACAATTGGAAAATACCACAAGATGGTACACTATTGAAGTCACCACATATTATCAGTGAGATCCTTTTATCAGGGAACTGAAAACAGATGTCAAATAAATTCAAAAAGAACACAAACTAATGAGATGCAGCGTCAAAGAAGAGGCTGCAAATATTAGAATAAGGATGGGTCCAATAATCGCTCTATGTTCATGAAAAAGCTTTTAAAATGAACGATCTTCTATATTACATTCTATATTGGTCACAGGTCTCTGTTTAAAATACCTTTTTTTGAAGAGTTTTTTGCAAGTTTGAAAGCCAGTATATTACTATTCCTCCTTGAATGAGTCTTATGTGATCAGCATCTGGGTGGAAATACAGGTGTGTGTTGCCAACAATGAGCAACTCTTTTGGATTATCAATAGACTCTAAAAAAGTGGCACTTGCTACTGATGATCTATCAAGTACCCGTTCAGCTAAAGGCGCATTATCTTTTACTACATCCCAAATTGATTGAAGGAAATCTTGAGATTTTAATGCTTCAGATAAAATGATTTTTTCGTCGCCAATACTCCTGTAATTAAATTTTCACTTTACATGGTACCAACAATACAAAGAATGGAAATTTCTTAATTTTTATATTTTGTAAATAATAACTTACTTGAATCTGCTGCTTCTATAAAAACAAGCCAACCCTTCAGCCACTTCTTTTCCTTTTTTATAAAACAATCCTTCAAATCCATCGGTTTTTAAATATGGATTCAGACAATGGTTAAATATTTTGGCATCCACTTCTTGAAGACAGATTATGTCGGCATTGTACCCTGAAATAGGTAGGCATTCAAAATAAATCAGCAGGTTTTTTTAATGTAGTCTTTAACTATAATAGTAGGGCTCCTTGTGAAAGAGCTTGTCTGGGGAATTAACACTTCCCTACCTATTACAGAGGGCACATCCTAGGTGGATGTGTCCTACAAGGTATTACAGTTGTACTGCTTAACATCAGGTGAGCAAACTGCCAGTTCCACCACTAACTCAAAATAAAACTCAAAAGTTAATAACCTTGTAGTTCCTTGATGATAAGTTGTTTCCTGTAGTCGATATGTAATGCATATGGTGGGCAGTAAGGGTGCAGAACTGTTCTTGTAAAATCAGAATCACAATACAAGTCTGCCAATATGTTGTAGGAAACACACCTGAAGCTGAACACAAATAAGTGAATAAATTAATATGTAGGTATGTTTGGACCAATCCCAAGGTTATTTAAGCCTTATAGTTAAGTGTGATCCAATAATTTGAATACAGTGGGACACCAATTACGGGACCCACAAATTATTTTAATCTTTGTGTTTGTTTATGTGGCTATGTGACTTTAACAATCAACAAAAATTCACCTGAAGAATTTTTGACGATGAAATTAAGTCAGAGCAGTCTTATGAGAGTTGGAAATACTTTTTTGTTTTTAAATCAAAATTGAAAGGCCCTCTTGACAATTATAGATAAAACCTAATTGTTAGAATGCATAGCGTCAAATACCGTTATTTACAGGTACTGGTAGTGATTCTGTGCATCACTCCGTTTATTGCCCATGTTACTACCTCTCTAAATTTAAACCTACGCTAAAATTATCTATTATCCCTTTTTTTCAGTCTAGTAGAAGTGCGCGAAAATTTTAGTGCGCTTTAAATTTGATAACACTGCACAGAATCGCTACCATTGTCAGCAATGATCTATTTTATATATGAAAAATATATACCTGTTATTTAGAAGTTGTGTTGCAGTAAACAGATGTCTAGTTTCAAATGGGCAAAGTCCAGGGCCTGCTTCTACTGATGTCTTTGAAATTGTCTCAACAGTAGGACCAAGTCTTATTCCGTCACCTAAATATTTAAGGAAAAATCAACAAACATCAACTTATAATTATTGCAATTAGTTACATGGGAATCGGACTGTTTTCTAAGATAAGATAGTATCCTCAGCCTCAGGCAGGCGGATTGGTGATTGCAGTATTGATGTTGAGTACTCAGGTGGATGCCTATGCCCTGGTGTATGTTTATTTGCCAGAAACTTGTAAATACAATATCTTAAACAGGAATCAATTCAATTGTGTTCTACCTTGTAACAAAACATGCAAATTTTATACTGATTGCACATAATACTTCTTCTTTTAATTGGGGCTTCCGTGGCTTTAGTTTCATTACTTACAAAAAAAATTGGAACGAGGTTTTTATGTTAATTATCACTACAATAGAATATACTTAAACTAGTAGTTCGCTCCGAACTGAGATCTCGCGATGACACCTTTATCAGCCCGACTAATTTAAGAGGGGAAGAAAGGGTTTTGTATTTTTCGGTTATGTAAGTATGCTTGTATGGATGATCCATCAGAAATCTAAAACTACCGAGTCAATTTCTCTAAAATGAGAGAGATTTAGTGAAGCAAAAAAAAATTTTTTTTACTGTCATTTATTCAGTGCCGTCTAGTTGTAGTTTTGCTACCTAATTTTTAAAGATTTACGTTTTCTACGCTAAAAATGCTTATTACAAAGAAAAAATCCTCAACGTTCGACTTCTCCCCGTAGAACAAAATATACCTACTTAAATAATCAATTTCAGCATTACCAGAGAACTTGAAGTATCTTCGAGATATTTTTTGTATATTTTACCCTTCTAACCGATTTCTAAAAACATTTACTGAGAAAAAAATTTAACCTCTAGGTAATTTCCTACACATCATCGAAATAGCCTTTGAATAGGACTCAGCAACGGCGCGTAAATACTACATACATGTTAGTATTTAAAGTACCTACTTGACGAATTAATTGATGTCATTCAAATTCCTAGGAATGGGGGGTCAACAATGGATGTTATATTGGTATATTGGTTATTGTTTTTTAAGGTTCAAGTTTCTAATTTCTTCTATTTCAGACTTTTCCCTATAGTTGTGACACAAAAGCTACAAGCGTACCAAATTTCAGCTTTGTGGGATTGCTGGAAGTATCCAAGAATTTTTGATTTTTACGTTTTAGATTTTCCTTAATATCTCAGAAACTACTAAGTCTAAATACTAATTAAGAACAGTATTGAAATGTCCAGCCAAAGCGGTTTCATTAGACGCCCCACTTGATCCGACTTTCTGACTTCTATTTTTTTTACCCCTTCATGGACCCTAATATCTCATCAACCCCCCGACCAATATAGCTCATAACCTTACCTCCAAATTGCACCAATACTACCTACCCCCATACTAAATTTCATAAAGATCGGATAAACGGTTGGGAAGTTTTCATCGGACAAACATACATACATACAAACGCCGATTCTTCCAAGTTGACTAGAAGAACTCGCTTCGCTCGTTCAATTAAATTTCAATAATTTTGTTGGAGTCTATAAAAATGATTAGCCAGTCATGTAGGTATTGATCAAAAGGTCTACTCACTTGGTGTACATTCTAGTTTCAACTTCATACCAACATCTTCTGTAGTGGGTGTATATGTAAACCCGTTGCCTACTAGCTCCCATTTTATGTGTATGTCACTCACAGTATTGCCTTTGTCATTTACATCGGATCCTTTGTACCACTTACAAATGCATTCTTTCTTATCTGCATAGTGAGTTTGAAAATGATCTGGATAAACAGTGAAACCAACTAATATGCACTGTGGCAAAGATATATTCAGAATCCATGGAGCATTGAATACAGCTTCATAAACCGTGTCATAAATTTTGATGTTTAGCGGTCCTTTCAAATTGAATATCTCCTTACAAGTGTAAGTATCTGGTACGGGGTTATCTGTATCATAGAGTTTTATTTCAATTTCTATCTCATCTACCGCATTCTTCTTCTTTTTATGGGCTTTATTAATTGCTTTTCTTATGTTGGTTTCTATGCGTGTTAGCAGAGTTTGAACTGATTCTGAGGGATTTCTACTAAAGTTAAATTGTCTAGCAGAGTCCTTAACTTTATATAAAAAAGTTATATCTACTTTTTCTTCTTGTTCCACGTATCTAAAGTAGCACTTGTCCATGTTATATGTAGTAGTTTTGGAAATCTTGAGAACTGAGTACAATCTGTGAGACCAGTTACAAAATCTTGTGATCATAATACAAATAAAATGATAAATGAATAAACTAATATAACTGACTGATTTTATATTCTTTAATTTCTAAAATAAATCTACGCACGGTACGTTACGTACTACTGTTTTTCTGTGCGTTACTTACACAGATTTATAAGTATAGTACTAAAGGATACTTTTAATTTTAATTAAGGTTAGGATTTGTTTTTTTTTTTTTTTTTTTTTTTTTTTTTATTATTATGGCATCTGAGTATTTCTCAATATTGCCAATGTCAAGGATAGGATTAGGATTTGTTATGCACCCAAGGTAAGCACGCACTGACAGTGACAGGACAGATGACATAGAATGATAGAGAAAATAAACACTATGCACTGAGTGAGCGTGAGCATCTTGCGTTGAGTGAGAGCTTAGAGAGCGTTGCGTTCTAGCTCTCTAAGCGTTCTAGCCTCAGAATCGTAGACAGAGTCTACGCTCAGAATAAAGACTTTATTCTGAGGTTCTAGAGACGTAGCTGTCTACGTAGCTAGAGTTGAGTCAGCGCCATCTAACAAACCGAACTACTTTTGTTTTTTTTTAAATCGAAGATGAAAAGTGTTGTTATTCCTCAGGAAGCCTAATGCATTCAAGTGAAACTCATTTAATTGCAGAAATAATTATTGCAATAAAGTAAGTTCTAACAAAACATAATTATCTTTTTCTTTTCTTTAGATCCGTTCCAGATTCAACAGGGGTGCTAACTGCGTTGCAATCTTGCATCTTGTATTGTCTCAGCAGTTCTTCCAAAAATTGTTTTTGGTCAATTTCAATAATATCTTCTTTCCTATTTATATGAATTCCTAAATATTTCAAATTGTCCTTTCCGAGTTCAGTCATACGAAAATCAGCCTCCAAAGCTTGTTTGAACTTCTCTATCCATTCCTCATTCTCATTAAATATCATTATGTCATCTACGTAAACTAGCATGTAGAATCTTTTACCTTCTCTGTGGTATAAACAATAATCGCTCTTGCTTCTCACAAAAGATTGTTTAGCCATGAAACTATCAAATTTGTCATTCCAATTTCTAGGTGACTTCTTCAGACCATATAGCGACTTGTTTAGTTAAGTACTTTATTATTGTATCTCTCAATGCCCTGGGGTATTTTAATATATACGTCTTCATGTATATCCCCATATAATAACGCACTTTTTACATCCATTTGTAACAAATTTAGCTTATATCTGTTGGCTATAGCTAAAAGAATTCGTAAAGTTGGTAATTTCGCAACAGGAGCATAGATTTCAGAAGAATCAAACTCATCTTCCTGTTGAAACCCTCTTGCCACTAATCTAGCCTTGTACGTCTCTTGGCCGTCTTCTCCCCTTTTAATTTTGAAAACCCATTTTCCTTCAATTATCTTTTTGTCTATAGGAAGAGTTGATTCAGTCGAGGTGTTGTTAAATTCCAGAGCTTGTAGCTCTCTCTCTATGGCATCTTTCCACTGATCAGCATTTTCTCTCTCCATTGCCATTTTATATGTAATCTCATCGTCTTCCTTCGCAGTAAATGTATAATAATCATCAAACCTTTGAGGTCTTCTCACAAGTCTTGTTCGTGTTCTTATTCTTTGTGGCTCTATAATTTCGTTTTCAACTGTTGGCTCAACTGTGTTTTCTATATCAGTAGCCGAATCATTGGCTTCATAGAACGTTTCTTCGTGACTATCTCGAAAATGACCCGTTTCTTCCCGTTGTATTATGTCACTACCATTTTCGTCATCAAAAGCTTGATTCGTATTAGTTTCTTCCTGTTGTATGAGAATGTCATCGCTTCTTTCTTCTGTCAATTCTCTTGCCCTTGTCGCGAACACCTCCCCTAATACAGTCCTAATCCACGATTACTACTATGTGTTATTTGACGTATTGACTGTCATGAGGTATTGCGAATGTGTTTTGGTGAAACAAAAGGAAACAGTATTCGGTACCTCAAATCAGCCCGTGACATCTGAAGGCAGCGGCTCCCGTTGCGACCTTGGAAGTCAGCACCGATGTGGCTCAGCACGTTGTCTCGTTGTCTCTCTCTAACAGGTAGCAGGATGATGTCGTGTTTCGCATTCACTTGTTACGTCATTCTTGTCCTGTCTGTATTTATAAGAGAAGATGACTTACAAGTAAGCTCTAAGTGATTCGGACCTTCCTAGTCTCGTAATTAGACATTAACTAATAGTTTCTAGTCACACATCACATGTACTTGCTAGTGGCTTTCTACCTGCCATCTAGCTACTTCGAAGGGCCACGACGAAGTCTGCTACCAACCAACCGACCCACAACTCCTAATACTTCATTAATAAAGTTCACTACCAGCCAACCTCCCAAAGTTCTTCTAGAACTTTACTAATGAAGTCTGCCACCAACCAACCGACCCACAATGCATAGCTACGTATAACTTGAGACTACAGGTCAAATAGATGAATTCACTTAGTTTCAGATCACACTAGACGACATGCCGTGAACGAGGATTTGTCCTCTTCCTTCAACATTTACACAACTTGTGCCAAACACTATGATAGATTACACCAGACCTAGGGCACCAAACTAGGGCTCCTTGTCCCCTTATACCAAATATATTTAATGATCTTTGTAACATCTTTCTCGTATAATAATCTTATTCTGTCTGACACTGGGAAAAAATTAGACTGACAATTTCGAACGCAAATTCTCATTTATTCAAATTTAAAGTTTACAAGTTTTAAATCAAAAGAGTTTTCACTCTATATAACAAGTAGTTTCGTGAACATTTCACGACACTCCCCACAAAAAACTAAAAAGAAGAACGACTAAGCTGTGTATCCACTTTTGATTTTTGTTAGAGTCCAAATGACAGCCTGCCTCTGAAATCTGCTATTCTGAATTCTTTCTTCAATTGTGACTTCGTCACCTTTTCTGTTCATATTCTCAACCGTCTCTATCACTCCGCTGGTTTGACATTCCATATGTTTTCCTAAAATCGAGGATGAATTTTCTTGACTGTGCTGTATAGTACTGATTCTCTCGGAGAAGAGCGTCTTGAGGGTTAACAGGTGTACTTTCTGATATCCTAACAGTCCTTGGTGGGCTTATTGTTTCCATTTCCAATTGAACGAGTAAAAACTGAATTTCCAACTTGTGATATTGATTTGTGAACATGACTTTAAATTCGTTATCGCAATTTGTAAATTTTTTAAAATAATTGAGTGAGAATCTCTTGAGAGAGACCCTCCCAAAGAAAGAAAGAAGCTTATTATTTTCTCTCTTCACACTTTTTAATTATAGATTCTTAATTTCCCCTCTTTCGCAATTTAGGACAATAATATTTTATATGTCCTGGTTCATGACAAAAAAAAACATAATTTCTTTACTATTATTATATGTCGTTTTTCTTCATAATCCATTTCCCTAAAACATTTCATGCTTTCATGATTTCCCGCACAAAATGAGCATTTCTCATATTTTCTCCTTTTAATTTCATAATTTCTTCCCTCATATGTGTTGCCATCATTATATCGTCTCTTTTGGAAATTATTATTATTAGTTTTAAATATTTGTTGGTTATTTCTATTGTTTTCACGACTGTCTCTGACATGCAAACATTCCACTGTATATCCTTTCATTATTTCTTTTCTTGTTTCGATTTTAATCGCTTCTTCTCTTGCTCTAATTATAATTTCTAATTGATTCCTCATCTCGTCAATGTTTCCTTCTTTATTTCTGAGTTTCATTTCATATATAATTTCTGGCGGAAATTTATCGATTATTATGAATCTAAGATGATTGTGATTCACGTCTTGTCCTAGTGACTTCAATATGCGGAGATGTCTTTGAATTTCATCGAATGTTCGTCTACAGTCAGTAAATAATTTTGCTGGTTTGATATTATATAGAGCGGCGTAATGTGCATCTATGATTGACGATTCCTTTCCATATCTTTCTTTTAATGTTAAAATTGCAATATCATAATTTTTATTTGTTGTATTGTAGTTTATAATTTTGAATTTTATTTTGAATAACCTCGATGATGCAGATAATGTGTTTTTAGTTGTTTTATTCACAATGTCAGACCAATTTTACTATAACACGATATAACTTGCTCATAATATTTCAATAAATCGTCATAATTGCAGAATAGGTCGTCATAAATAATTATTCGATGATAAAATTCAATGTTAAAACTCAATGTTCAAATTCAAAGTTCAAATTTCAATTTCAAATTCAATGTTCAAACAATTCTTACTGCTACTTCCTGATTCGCAAAGGATGTCGCTACCTCCCGGGTGTAAAGGACGAATACAGCTTCCAATATATTTCACCAAAACCTGCTGAAAGTTGGATTACTAAATTTCTATCATACTGTATCTAAATAAAAACAATTTTCCGTGGCCACAAGAAAATCATTTTTATATCCCTGCATCTCCACCATGTCGCGAACACCTCCCCTAATACAGTCCTAATCCACGATTACTACTATGTGTTATTTGACGTATTGACTGTCATGAGGTATTGCGAATGTGTTTTGGTGAAACAAAAGGAAACAGTATTCGGTACCTCAAATCAGCCCGTGACATCTGAAGGCAGCGGCTCCCGTTGCGACCTTGGAAGTCAGCACCGATCACACATCACATGTACTTGCTAGTGGCTTTCTACCTGCCATCTAGCTACTTCGAAGGGCCACGACGAAGTCTGCTACCAACCAACCGACCCACAACTCCTAATACTTCATTAATAAAGTTCACTACCAGCCAACCTCCCAAAGTTCTTCTAGAACTTTACTAATGAAGTCTGCCACCAACCAACCGACCCACAATGCATAGCTACGTATAACTTGAGACTACAGGTCAAATAGATGAATTCACTTAGTTTCAGATCACACTAGACGACATGCCGTGAACGAGGATTTGTCCTCTTCCTTCAACATTTACACAACTTGTGCCAAACACTATGATAGATTACACCAGACCTAGGGCACCAAACTAGGGCTCCTTGTCCCCTTATACCAAATATATTTAATGATCTTTGTAACATCTTTCTCGTATAATAATCTTATTCTGTCTGACACTGGGAAAAAATTAGACTGACAATTTCGAACGCAAATTCTCATTTATTCAAATTTAAAGTTTACAAGTTTTAAATCAAAAGAGTTTTCACTCTATATAACAAGTAGTTTCGTGAACATTTCACGACAGCCCTGTCATCATCTATTATTCCTTCAAGACTGTCTTCAAACCTATCATCGTTATCCGTTTCACATTCAAAAATGATATCTCTGTGAATACCGACATCTTTTGTGTTAGGATTCCAGACTCTGTATCCCTCTGTATGAAATTCATACCCAACAAATATACCTTTTTGACTCTTTGCATCCCATTTCTTTCTTCTCTCTTTTGGAATATGCGTATATGCTACGTCGCCAAATACATGTAGGACATCAAAAGGTGTTTTGCCTTCAATCTTCGATTTTCCAGTTCTATTAATTACAAATACCGCTGTATTCACCGCCTCAGCCCATAGGCTCTTCTGCAAACCTTTTGCTTGAAGCATAGTTCTAGCTGCTTCAACTATGGTTCTCATTTCTCTTTCAATTCTACCGTTTTGTTCCAGCGTGTAAACCACAGACTTCTCATGAATGATTCCTTTCTCTATAACATATTTTCTACCTGTTTATTAATGAATTCTGTTCCATTATCTGATTTTATCGTTTTAACTTTTACATCAAACTCATTCTCAAACTGTTTTAGAAACCCTTCAATTTTTTGTTTTGTTTCCCACTTTTGTTTTAAAAAATACACATATCTGTAACTGCTGTAATCGTCTTTTATTAAAAGAAATTATCTAGAATTTCCTAAAGATTCTTCTTCCATAGGTCCACAGAGATCCATATGAAACAACTCCCCTGGTTTATTTACCTTACTGCTGCTGTTATTAAACTGAAATCGGCTTTGTTTCCCTTTAATGCAGTCTACGCATTGAACAATCCGCTCTTCACTGTATTTAATTTTATTTTTATTTAATATGTCTTTGACATACTCAATCAAAATTTTGATGCGCGAGTCTCTGATGCCATGTTTTTAAATTACTTCCAATTAAAGCATTTGCATCTCTTTTAATTTTAAGTTTCATGATGAAACTACTTCCTTCCCTTTTAGCTACTGAAACTACCTGCCCATTTTTAAAAAATTTACTCGTTTCTGTATTTGAAACCCATGTGTAACCCTTGTCCAAAGCGGATACTACCGAGAATAGGTTAACTTTCAATTCTGGCACATATAAGGCGTTCATCAAGACGCCGGGAGTGTAATTACTACCGTGATACATATGTATATTTATATTTCCTACTCCCTCTACTTTCAAACTACTGCCATCACCTATTTTTACAAATTGAACTACTTCTCGTAGGCTACTGAACACACCTTTATCTCCAGACATATGTTCACTTGCGCCTGTGTCCATAATAAATTCACGATTAATAAAAGCATCGTGGATCGTAAAGGCATTTTGCCGCGATGGACTCATTCCCTCTCTCTCAGTTTTATTCTTTCGCTTAAAGCAATCTTGGTATACGTGTCCAGACTTACCACAGTAATTGCATTTTCTAAATTTACAATCTCTTCTGAAGTGTCCCTGCTTTCCACACCCATAGCAACTTACTTCTTTCTTAGTAACTAAAGCTGTATCTGCCATTGTGTTCTCTACCTCTCTTGCAACAACTCGTTCTTCTTCAATCAGTAAACGTGCAGTCAAACTCTGTAAAGTTTGCTTCTCAGGTGTGACAGACTCCCATGCTGACAAAAAATGTTTGTAAGTATCCGGTAAGCTCATTAAAATCTTGGCTATTACAATTTTCTCTGGCATTTCCTCTTTTTGTACTCTCAGTCTGTTCACAACCTCTTCTACTACTGCTATGAATTTGGCCATTGGTGGTTCAAATTTTATGTTGAAAAATTTTTGCTGGTTCAGGTGTATGCTACACTCACTTTGACTCTCGAAAATTGTATTCAACTTACTCCACATTTCACAAGCAGTCTTGCATGTCATGAGATATGTCAGTATACTCTCTTCTACTCTAGTTACTATTAGTTCCTGAGCTTTACTATCCTTTTCTTCGTCTTTCTCTGGTGCCTTCAATATCACATCGTTAAGCCCCTTCGCCTTCAGTATAACTGTCATTTGGAACTTCCATACCAACCAATTTTTTTTCGGTCAATACGACTAGTCTTTCTGAATCCTACTTTGAAGCCATCTTTCTTCGCTGGTCTCCTATACTATTATATTCTGTTCATCTATCAGCTCTTTCTCTACCACAGTTATACTTACTTTTTCATCTCTTCTCTATTTAAATCCGCAGTTTCTCGGAGTTACTGCTCTGGGCCCATAACCTGTTGTTATTCCTCAGGAAGCCTAATGCATTCAAGTGAAACTCATTTAATTGCGGAAATAATTATTGTAATAAAGTAAGTTCTAACAAAACATAATTGTACTCGTGTGGTCAAGGAACATAATACTCTCTAACGAGAAAAAATCGTCCGAGGGTTCTAAAATAAGCACATGGGCGGTGGGCGCAGTACTCTCAGAATAATGACACAAACATGACATGAATGAAATATGACTACCTATATACCACAGTTTTTTTTTAAATCAAATCAGTGTATCCCTGGGTAGTAGAAGTCTATTGAAAGAGAGACGTCGTCGTGGCCTAATTTTGTGAACTACTTTTATAACCATATGAGCTGGATTCTTTCCGTCGGCGTCGGTGCATATTGAATCTTAAAATAAAGAAATAGTAACAGTTATAATAAGATCAAAACGGAACCGACCGACACGCTATTGTAACGGTAAAATTAAGCACAGCAGCGCCCTCCATTTCCTCCACAAACAAACAGCAATGGCAAGCACTATTTATTTTTTATCTAGCAACACTGTATTGCTACGTGTAAAGAAGATTGTACGCGTTGCAGGCCAACCAAGTCAACCAACCGACCGAACTAATTTCCTTCGAGTTTTTGGACAGCCAGTCTAGTTGGAAAGGAACTGAGTTTATGCGTATCTTGCTTTCAGTAGTTTTCACAAGTTAGAATCGTTTGGTGCAATCTAATAAACGTTAAAACATGGTAAGTGCTTGTGATTATTCATTCACTTTTATTTGTGCATTCAATTAGTCTTTGTAATAAAATAATCTTGTTGCAGCCTGCTTCTCCAAGCTCCACGTCTGTAGGTTCAGGCAGTCGGTCGCCAAGCAAGGCGACTTCTGCTCCCCGCTCATCCAGTGGTGGAACTGTTCGTCAAAGAAAATCCACCACTACTACCACTGCTGCCAGGAATCGTACCACTGGGGCCGGATCGGGTGGCATGTGGCGGTTCTACACCGACGATTCACCCGGAGTGAAAGTGTTAGTATGCATTTCCTATTTATAATTTCATCCTGCTTGTTCCATTCATGGGTTCTAGGTTAATCTACTAGTGTCCCTATCACAATTTAGGACTATATTTATGATCTTTTTAGTAATAGAACTGTGGTCTCTCTCTACATGTAGGTAGGTATAAGCAAATTGAGCACTCAAGTCTAGATGTATAACTATCAGTATAAAAAAACAAACAACTTGAGATAGTTAGAGGTGTCTTTGCATTTAATTATAGTTATTTACTATCGTATTACTTAGTATTATTTACTTAGTCGTAGTTTTTGTCTGTATTGGTTGATTCATATATCTACCTATGAAACATACTTACCATTACTTACTTACACTACATGTACTCGTACATCTCACACTATACTCACATTAACACTTAAATTCCAAAGAATTGTTATAAGTACCTACCTATGTCATTACTTAGTATCTACCTTACCTGGCTTTCCTGCTGTTTTATTACCTTTCTACTTTCTACCCACTTTGTAAACAATCTGACTACAACATGTGGATCAAGTGGTAGGTCTATGTTACAGCTACTGTTTATTGTTCTTTCCTAAAATGTTTTGAAGTTGTATTTGGTATGTAAGTAAAGATCTAAATGTTTTTGTTCAGTTTAACTATTTTGTAAATATCAGATTATATCATAATGTTTATCATCATATATTTCCCAATAAAGAATATATATTTATTTATCTTTTCCAGTGGTCCTGTCCCAGTGCTGGTGATGTCTCTCCTGTTCATTGCATCCGTGTTCATGCTGCACATCTGGGGAAAGTACACCCGGGCCTAAACTAAAATAATTTATTTGTAAATTTTATTGTTGTGTAAGAATGAAAGGTGTGATGGATTTATACTTAGATATTTAATTTTCTAATAAATTATGTAATTCAGATTATTCAGAATTAAAGTTATGTAAGCTATTGATTATTTCAATGTAAATTATTGAATTGGATCCTAAACAATTGTTTTTGAATGTTAGGTAAGATGCTGTCGAGAAGGATGTAATAAATTAAGTAATGAATTCAGTATGTAAAAAATACAAATTTATTTTAAATGCTGATTAATTTTAAACCTTAGTGTATAAAATAAAAGTAACATAATAAAAAAAAGATGTAAAAGAAGTAAAATATTTACAATTATCAGCCTTATTTTGAACTTCATAATTGATGTGAGATACAGAAGACGAGCATTGATTCACTTACAAAACGAAATTAGATGCCTTAAAAATAGAACTTAAACAATATATTGAGGCTATTAGTTTATGTAAAAGCCTCAGGTTCATAGTTGCACTAGAATTTTTTTTTGTGATGCACTTGGTTGTTTGATTTTATTTAGATAATAATGCAATGGCCTTAGAACTACATCTGCTTTTCTATCATACGTATGCCTCAACTCTTCTCCCCTTTATTCTGTCAAAGAATTGACGCCAAGAAACTAGAGTTTTTCCAGACCAAATCCAGAAACTGGAAGTGATACCAACAATCATAGTCATCAGATACTTTATCATAAACATTTCAAACTTGGGTCTATCAGTTTCTTTGAAGTTAAAAGGGCAGGGTATAGAATACTGCCGTGTAGAACACATGTCTCGGTGCCATGTCACCATCCAGGCATCATAGTTTGCTTGTTCATAGAAAAGACATGCAATTACTATTAGTGCAGGCACTGTGTACAAAACGCCAAATACTCCAATGCGAATCATAAGTTTTTCTAGTTTATCAGTTTTTGTACCATCATGCTTCATCACTGTCCTGATGCGGAATAGAGACACAAACCCAGCAAATAGGAAGATAGTTCCTAAAACTAAGTAGACACATAGTGGAGCTAGTACAAATCCTCTCAGGGCTTCGGCATCCCATAGTCCCACATAGCACACGCCTGATAATATGTCACCTGGAATTTAAAATATCAATGTTGTTATTGTTTCTTGAAGTTTACAGCGTTAAGATAGAACTGGTGGCAGCTGTACGACCCACTGACAACTGCCACCACATCCACCTTAACATTCTCGCTCCACTGCACTGCCTGACAATGCCACTGCCCCTGCTCCTGGAGTCACTTGACTTCCAACAAAGTTATGTGCGAGTGATAGAAAGAGAAAACCGCCATAGCCAAACAATCGGCAAACTTAACAACACATAACTGGCTTAACTGCCAGGCAGGCACTTGGAGCGACACACAGAGATTCAGGCGCAGTAACTCTCTTAAGTAGATGCTAGAATTTAGAGCTATGTTCGATTCTTACCAGGACTTCCTAAACCAAGACGGTAGAGTCAAATTTGTGTAGACAACCCATGATGATTTTACAGGACAAAATTGTTACGTTTTCAATATGTACTGAGAGTGTTAAACTTGATAGAAGTTGAATAATAATTTACCATCTTAAAGAAACTTGAAGAAGGTTTCAATGATCATGAAATAAGCATTAAATTTATAATTTTGGGGCTTTCAGCAATTTAGGTCTTGAAATTGAATTAAAATAATAAACTCACCATCAACTTTTCCCATTGCTAATATAGAAATCGTCTTTATAGCAGGCACAGCCCACGCAGCCAAATGGAAATATTGGGAATTCGCCTCAATGGCTTCATGTCCCCATTTCAAACCCGCTGCCAGAAACCATGTGAGGGTTAACACCACCCACCAAATACTGGAAGCCATACTGAAGAAATACACCACCATAAAAAGTATTGTGCATGGTTCATGCTTTGTGCCTTGAGTAATAACAGATATGTTGGGTAATCTTGCTCCACTCACAGTGGATGGAAATGGTCCTTGGCAACTGATGCTGTCTCCTGCACTCCAACCCATCACATACGCCGCAGCTACCATCAAGTAGCATACTGACAAAAAAATGATTGGTCTCTCAGGATACCTGAATCTATCTGTATCTATGAGGAAGGTCAGGACAGTAAATAAACAGCTTATAGTACAAAGAGTTGCCCATACTCCAATCCATAGTCTAGAAAAATTCTTTTCATCTTGACTGAAAAACATTCCATTGCATGGTGCTCCACAATCATATTCTATTTTTTCCCCCACTTTCAATGAGTATTCCAGATCTAAGCTTTTAGGAACTTTAAATTGTACAGGGCACACAAACCCGTAATCTTTAGCACCGTGGAGTTTTGTTGGATCTCGTTCAATATTTGATTTGAAATCTACTTTTGGAAGCTTAGTTTCAATGTGCTTTCGAGATTCATGGGTTGCATTATTATCACCAACACAAATCACGTTTTCTCCCGTAACTACGGGAAATTTGGAGCAATCTAATTGTTCAGGCCACTGAAAACCGAATTTGATCATCAACTCATCACAGTTTTGTCTTGCAGACTCACACAAATGCCGACATGGTGGTATTGCTGTATCCAGAATGGTGCAAACCGGTGCATAAACTGAACATAGGAAAAATTTAAGGTCTGGCGAGCAATTCACCTTGATCAAAGGTGTAAATTGATGAACCTCAGGGCCAGCATCTTCCTGTTTGGCGTGGTTCAGTATGTTTGGAAATATAGTTTGATTGTACCTTATTCCTTGGCAAAACTTAATGGTTATAGGTTCACAACGACCATGGTGAGGTAGGGTGTCTCCTTGATAAACAGTAACACGAGAGGTCTCAGTGATAATCACAAAACAATAAAACACAGTAGCGAATGTGACCCACGCTTTTTCCATTTTTCAGATGAATTAAAAGTTTCTTCCAAAAGAACATAGATATGTACATAGATTTGTTTCATTTACACCAACAGCGTCTTCTTCATTACAACACAAATAAACATCACATTTCATTTAGTAAAAATGAAAAGAAGCGTTCCTTTCCTTGAAAGAAATAAAGAAGCTAAAAAAATTAAATCCAATCCACCCATAAATCCCATAATCCATTCCACAGATAGGGTAATAAGATAATATATTATCAACAGTACTCTGTGAGGCTCATAGGAAATATTTGCTCCATAGGAAAGATGGACTCGACGCGTATACCCGAAAGGGACAAACATAGAGTACGTGACTAAATACATAATAATTTTAAAAGCAGAATTTGATACATTTCTTCATAATTTCTGCCTAATGAAACCAGGATATTGTGTAATCTAACGGAAACTTCAATTGTTTGTACAATTCAATCGATATAAAACAAAACATACTTACAATACGAATGATAGGTATATGATTTGTTATTTACGCTCACTCCGACTGTGTAATAATTAGTGTTTTGTATACACCTTCAACACTAAGTTTAATGTAGAAAACAAAAGAAAATCAAGTAAAATTTGCAATAAATGACGGTTAAAAATGCACACATCCGATTTGTTGGGCACAGAAAAGGCTAAATTAAAAAATTAATGACAAAAATAAGTGATTATGTCTTTATCACTCTTCAGGGTTTTTCTATACACTCAGCCTGCTCTAACATAGTATTATTATTTGGATGTCAAGTCCATCTTGATTCTTCGTCCGAGGCGTAAATAGACATGCTAAGTCGGATCCAAAGCGGCTGACGGTTTAAATCAGAACACAAGGCAACGGCTCGCAGCTCAACTCAACAGTTAAAGCGCCTCTAAAGCAGGCAGCTCAACTCGAATTCTTCCAAACGCACCTCACGTTTTCTCACATCCCCCATAGGGGAGCCCCCCTCCCCCTTCAAGCCCTATACTAACTGTCGCTAAAGGAAAGTCCTTCCTTTTTATGTTTTAGCTTTCCAAAGAGTGCAGTTATGGCGGGACCATCACAAAGTATGCTGTAAGCATGAAAACGGACTTTATTATGAGATGTGCTTCGTTCCATCGATTGCAGAAACTACATAGGCAGATATGGTTCCATAAGTTGTAACGGTAAAAGTTTCTTGAAATACATACCTATGGATGTATGTACATATAAATTTGTGTTGTATAAATTTGTATTTTTTGACAAAACATAAAATTTAAATAAAAGTAATAATTTGTTATAATATTAGGTACGTGTGTCTTTATTTTCCAAGCCAAAACACTACACACAAAGTCACTATACTAGATCAGAGGCCCAATTCACTAACTAAAAAATAGTTAAAATAAAGTTCGGATCTGTTTCGATCTTGTGTCGATGTCTTAAATGTTAGAAATGGTATTCTCCTGACATAAAATACAACACTGTAATGTGATTATATCGAAATGTGACCGAAACTTGAACGATTCAAAGTTTTTTTCGTTAATTTTAGCATAAGTAGATGGAGTCTCTCTTTACTCTTTCCAATTATATATATAACTATTCTACTCTAATGGTGGTTAAAGCTGTTGCCTCATCGGGTTGTCAAAGGCTAAATCAAAATTGTCCATAATTTTGCCTATAAAATTGTGGTTACACTATTAGAACGAGACAAAGGACTATGTATGGTGCCTCTCGCTCTGTTCGTTTCTTGTCATAGCAGTGCGCGTTCCTTTGGGTTTGTACTAATATTTATTCTGTGCTTTGGGTAATAGTCTTGGAGTCTAAGGTAATTGTTTGTCTGTGGGTAATAATTTCATGTCACCTCACATGTCACAGACAAACAAACAGATGTTGTTGTTTTGTTTGTTTTATTTCTGAAGCCGGCTACTCACACGCATTGAATATTATATTGTTTAATCGAATTTAATACCTTCTGCTGGCTAATAAAATCTTGTTTGACCAAATAGTTGTAAAATAGAGTTTGTTCAGCAAGTAGGTAGGTATGGATTTAGGAAGTGAAAATTTAGATTTTATAAAACTAGTGAACATCAAAGGCAGTGTTGAAAATATTACTCCACATAAAATAGCCGTTGTCGCTTTTATTAGAGAATATGGTCTGCTCAAAGTAGAAGGTAAGTGCTAACCACGTGGGTAGCGTTATTTTTATTTGCAGTTTATTTTATGCCTAACACCAAGTTTAGCTGGACGCTATAAATTAATAATTTATATTACAGCCAAGAAAATGGTAGACTGTAGTGTGGCTCCTAAGTACCGGAAAGACTTTTGTATGCTGGCACTCAAACTCATACAGGTAATTTATATTTTGAAAGGATTTTCCAATATCTACAATAAGTATTACATGGACTGCCCCGAACTGAGACCTCGCAAATACAATGTGATGTAGGAAACTTACTTTCGTTGCTTTTCTACTGAAATAACTTCAAAAAACATCTCCTAGCTCTCTGTAGTTGTTGGAAAGTTAAGCTGGCTATTTTATTTAATTGTTTTAAAGTATGAGAGTTACAGTAGGTACATGCTTTTACTTGCACAATCAATAATACAAACGTTTTTATTAGACATGCGATTTGGATTATTTCATGTAATTTATTTTCAAACACAGGCTTAACCTGGACCTCTAAGAGGCATTACTGGGGCCATATTAGCCAACAGTCTTACTGTTTTACAGCTAGGATAATAAAATATTATTACCTATGGTAGATGGAAGCATACTATTATGGTAAAACTATTGTGCTATTGTGTTATGTGTTGAACTATTGTGGTAATAGATAAAAGTTTGTGCTATTGCGGTGAGAACATGCTACTTAAATGTTTATTGGGCTATAATAGGATGAGATGTGGCATCTGCTGATTCTAAATTATGATTGTTAACATTTGTTAATACCCGCAGCTTAAAACTGATGCATGTGTTTCTTGTTAATTGTCAGTACACTAATGTTTATTACTAAGCTCTTTCTATGTAGGTTCCCAACAGTATGTCCTCTTGACACACACATAGCCTCCAGCAGAGTCTTATCTGTTTGTATTGTACATAATGCTAAAGTATTCAGTCTTTTTAGGGGTTGGCACCTCAAAAGATACCAACGGAACCATTATAGGATCACTCAGGTGGGTGTCTATCTGTCTGTCATCCATCTGTCCTTCCGTCTGTCTGTCTGTCTGTTAGCTACATAGTTTCAACATGTGGAAGCCACACCACATCTTTGTGTAACATGTTTTTGTATCTCTGTGCCACCCACATATTAATAAACACGTGATGCTATGTTTCATGTGTAGCGAGACAGTGTGCTGAAGCGGGCTGGCGGTAAAAAATATATAAAAAATTTGCTTATAGTGTCCAGACATGGAGTTCAAAGAATTAGAAACTCTTCTCACGGATGGACGCTATAATTTGTTAAGTGTTCACCTCCAGAACTTTTGCGTAAGACTTCAAAACATTTACGTGAATGGAATCAGTGCTCTCATGGATTGTGTTACTTCCACCGTTGACAAGCTGATGATTGAGCAAAGTGAGACAAACCCCTGTGTTATTGCCAGATACAGTGTTTTGGGTAAGAATTGCACACCTATAAATTAAGCGGTCATGACATCTTAAGTATAGCATCTGATCTTGAGTATAGCATCTAACAGACTATGTCAACAGGACACATGATAAATTATCTTGGTTTGTAAAATTGTGATTGGTTCTCTCTTATCATACCATCTGTAATTTCTAACCCTATTCTTACTACCTATCATACTATCATTATGGTAAGTATATGAAACTAGCACAACATAGACATTGGCAGAGAGATCAAAGAAGTGTCAAAGCTAGCCACCTGTGCCAAGGTAGCCACAGTGCAACTTCACTTGGTGTATATTCGTAAATGTTATTTATCCAAGGCAAAATCAACCATGACTCCATCAGTACACAATGTTGTTTGCCTTGGCAAAATAATGCAAACATTTACGCAAATACTCCAAGTGAAGTGCCACCATAACAGATACAAGTTGTACCTACCAAGCGTATGTGCTGATTGCTGACAGACTATTGCAAGTCATACCTATTTCCCTTATAATAATGAAAACTGTTTGAATTCCAGGGTTGTATTTGAGAAGGATATTGCTACACTTGGACAAGTTGACTTTTGTGCAAGTGGTATCACTATACAAATCATTCTGCTTTTACTACCAAAGGGGGAGACCTGGTCTGATGATCAGGTCACTTAGTAAAGAGGTAACTATTTTGGGTACTTTTATTTTGGTAGTACAAGATCCAGCCTTAGAGATACTTATTGCGCTCTTCAATGCAACGTGCCTAAAAATAAAGCTAGAAGTATTGTCTACACTAAAGAAATAGGTTGCCAGTTGCCAACTCAAAAGCTGCGGCACTTCCATTCTGTAAAACCCCAGCTGCCGGCTAGTACCTACGTCATTTGGACTTCAATGCTAGAAATAGTTATAGCGATTGTGTGCATTATCACAATTTAAATTGCGCTGAAATTATTGCGCGCCCTTTCTAATAGACTGAAATAAACGGGACCGCGATAATATTAGCGCAGTTTAAATTTAGAGAATGATGCACAAAATCACTACCATTATCTACCTATACTATGGAATTGGGTTGCCTGCTCAAAACCTGCCGCAATTCCTCGCAGCCACGTTTGAATGTTTCCTTGGCTGCTGGGAATTGCGTCCCAATTCCATCATCTAGAGACTACGTTTAGCTACCATTGACGAAATATCTCATTAAAATACAAGTCAAGTAAGTACTGACTGGCTGCCACTTCTCAAAAGCTGCCTGGAAAGCCAGGCAGGTTTGGAGATTTATCGTGACGACAATACTTCTAGCTTTCCTTTCAGCCACGTCTCAACAAAATCTAAATGAGTGCAGATGCAACATCTCAATCTTATATCTCATAAAAAAATATCCTTCAAAAAGTTTCTTTGAGATATTGCCTAAGTCGTTTGAACTATGTAAATGACATCTCTTCTTCTAGTACAGTCAAATTAGGTGATTTTTTGCAAAAGTGTGGAACTAATTAGATGTAGTCATGAAAACTTTTCTAATTGTTTTGTATGGCTTTAAAATCACCTCTAATAATAAGCATCAGTAATTTCACCCTCCGGAACAGGGTAAAATAGGGTGAAAACCTTATAATATCCGTAACTTAATGGGGGAAATAGAAGTAGTCGGTGCAATTTGGCATAGACTTTGAACGATTATGATCTACATTTGCACCAAGTATTTTTTAAATCCGACATACGGAACATACAAAAAAAAAATCATTTACAAAAAAAACTTTTTTTGGGTATTGTGGCTCCGGGAAAATTATGGTAGTCAGTGCAAATTGATAGAATTATCAGATAAATGTTCAAAATACATTACCAGGTTTGCACCTTGGTGCGTCTCACGGAAGGCACTTTTCCATATTTTATTGTCGCTCTACTTCGGGGAAAATTAATGTAGTTCTGGAAATTGACTTAAACTTATTCATTTAATTAGTACTACATTCGCCGGAAGTTTTATACTGGTATTTATTTACGGAAGATGCATTTTTCAAGTTTTGTAAAACTTGTCAAGTTAGTTACCAATGAGTTATTCAGTTACCAATAGTATTTTTTATGGAATAATGTACTTTAATTTGGATTAATTCCAAATTAAAGTACATTCAATAAAAGGCATAATATTAGTCAAATTGTTTTAATACAGTCTTGTAAATTAAAATCTAACTATTGCTTATCCCCCCTAAAACCCATCTAAATCTTGTAAAACGTGTTAAGAAACTTCATATAACTTTCATATGTTGAAAATGTATGCAAAAAACTTCGTTTCGCTGAGCCCTTTGCCCACCAACCGCCGCTAAGCTGAGCGAAGATAGGAAAATTAAGCGACCCTATTGTTGTTTTTTTTCTAGCACGCTGCTATAAGCTTCCTCACACATCTCCTGTGTGATACTTAATGAAATTTTGCGTAATAATTTGCCATATAGCTCGCAAAACTGATAACCGTTGAGGAATAAAGGTTCTCGAGTGGAGACCACAAACCGAACGACAAAATAGGAATGGCTCCCTTTCGATGCAAATTGATGCAGGCAATAGTTAGATAACTCGATGTGCTAAATTATAGTGATTTGGTAATGGTGATACTGAGTTGTCATAGCGAGATATAAAGTTTATAAATTGCATATTGATGCAGCAATAGTTGGGTAACTCTATTTATTAAGTTAATGGTGATCTGGTAATTGTGATTACGATGTAGAGGTAAAAGTAATACTTACAAGAAAATGAGTCGATATGTAAGAAAAAAAAGAAAACAGATTTTGGGATAACGACATGTCGATATGTTCAAATGTTCTTCTACTTAGATTATATCCATTTTTACACACCTGGTTTTCTCCTAAACTTAGTTGAATTTCTTGAGATATCAAATTCCCGTAGCACGTCAGGTGCGCTGGGAGTCGAAAACTGATATAAAAAAAATATAAATGATAAGTCGACATGTCAATGTTTTCACGCCAGGCATAGAAATAAGCCGCCTCGCGGTTGCCCAAACTGCAATGATTGATAGCATCATAGGGCGTTGCCACACGGGCGTTGCCGGTGCGTTGCATCGGCGTCGTCGTGACGCAACGCAAGTCATGTCGTTCAAATTTGTATGTAGAACTACGGAGCGTCACCGCTCAGTCATCGCAACGCAGCGACAACGCTCGTGTAGCATCGCCCAATAGACAGCTCGCAGTTCACTGCGCCACAGATCAATGAATAGTAGGCACGTCGCGCGGTATATTACCGTTACGTCCAATACCAAGGTCCAGTCCCGTCCCACAGGCACCTCTGCGCGCTGTTGATTTTTATTGAGATTATTTATTCATGTACTTCCGGTACGAAAATTGTGGTTTTTTTTAGGTGCAAATGTAGTAAACATTGAATAAATATCTTAGTAAAATTTGCACGACTACATCAATTTTCCCCGAAGCACAATTTATAAACATATGAAAAAGACATGATCCTAAAAAAAAAAAATAACACTGTGTTCCCTACATGCACGTGGTTTTTATTAAAATCATAATGCACTAAGACAGTCTCTCTATACGTAATTTAACTTGCATCAAGTAATTTTTTTCTATTTTAAAATTTACGGCCTTTTTAAGTTTGTACCTAATATTTAAAAGGGTTCCGTAAGCGCCAGAAACGGTGCAAACTTAAGATAAGCTTCTTTTCGTGTCATCGAACGTTTCCATAAGAATCCACGACTACACGACTTAGGTCCACACTTTTTGCTAATTTGCCTGTACTATTCTTTCGAATACACAAATCTAGAGTCTGTGCGGAAAAATAATAGGCGTAGCTTAAAACGGAACTAACATTAAGAAAAACGATTTTTACATTGCAATCCAGCTATCTAAGATTTTCCTTTTATTATGTTTTTTCATTACAACTAGTCTTGTAGTCGAGTTATAACAATACAAAATTCGTAAGTTCAAATGTCGTCAGTGCCATGGCCTCATCTCCACGACTATTCTTTTTCCGCACAGACTTTTATCAAATTGACGACCTCTGTGACGCGGCGGGCGAGTAGCCGGCTGAGATGCGAGAGGTTGCGGGTTCGATTCCCGCTACGGGACAAATGTTTGTATGATCTGCAAACATTTGTTTCGGGGCTGGGTGTTATGGTACCATGGTACTCGTAGTTCCTGATACCCACGACACAGGGAGTCCTAGTGTGGGATCATGACGCATGTGACTATTATGGTTATGTGGTGTTATGTTATAATTTATCTATTTCAGAAATTAAACAACATGGAGCAAGTTGCATCAACTTCAGCCACTCCGACTGCAGATGAATCTAAACCTTTGGAGCTATCAATGAGAATGAATATTATAGATAGAGACAAGTAAGCTTCAAATAAATCTATCTATGTATATTTATAATAAAAATGTAACAGATCCAACTCTGTAAAGATATTTTGAAATTTTTTTTGGAGGGCAACCTATATCGATACTGAAGCCAAAACTGTATTTTTGTTAATTTCTGTCTGTATCATGGCCGCGCATCACCCCGAAACTATTGAATAGATTCAAATGAAACATGGCATGATTTGAGTTCATACTACGAGGTAGGACATAGGATGCTTTTTATACGGAAATTCAGCAAGGTTCCTTCGGGAGAGAGGATGAAAGTCAAAATGTGTAGTGTAGTTAGTTGTAATTCGCTAACCTGACGACCTCTGTGGCGCGGCGGGCGAAGGTTCGCCTGCGACGCAGGAGGTTGCGGGTTCGATTCCCGCCTCGGAACAAATATTTGTATGATATGCAGATATTTTGTTCAGGGTGTTCTGGGTATTTTCTATGAATAATAAAAATATCTATATATGTAATGTATTGTATTACGTATATCAGTTATCTAGTTGCCATAACACAAGCTCTGCTTAGCTTGGGGCTAGATGTTGTGTGAAATGTCCAGCATTATTTATTTATTTTATAGTATTTCATTTATACATATTAGTTTCGTGTCTGGGTGTTGTGGTACCATGGTACTCGTAGTCCCTGATATCCACGACACAGGGAATCCAAGTGTGGGATCAGAATGATGTATGGTACTGTTGGGTGTCTATCTTATGTCACTCATAATACTTCCAGCAGTTTTGAAGAGTGTCAATGGTCGAGTAAGCAAGCCGAGCTGTTCACAGCGCAGCAAGCCAACCTACTACAGATCAATGAGAAGAAAGCACTTCCTCCTAAGCAGCTACAGAAAAATATCACACAGATAATAAATGATATCCCAGAGTATCCAGATATTGTAAGTTGCTTTTTAATACTTTCCTTAGGCACTGGTCCCACCGCCCCGCCGAGTAAGCGATGAGCTATCGGCGATTTTATCGCCCAAGAAACGAACAAAAGATAATCGCTCCCGTGTTAATAAAAGAGAGAGATTATATTTATAGTTCATCGCTGGTTACTCGTTCTACGTACTACGTTCTACTTGTTTGTCGCTCGTCCCCGGCGGTGGGGCCAGTGCCTTAGTTACTCATTTTCATTTAGAATTCATCACCATCATCGGACAGTAGAAGTCCCAAACTGGGCTTTCCCCATAGAATGCCACGACGAACGGTCTTGAGTCACCTCCATCCACCGACTTCCTGCGACGTTTGTAATGTCTTTAGCCCATCCCATCGAGAGGGGGGGCCTTGCTCTACCGCGTCGTCCGGTTTGTGGTCGGCCCTCGAGAACCTTTATTCCCCACCCTTTATTTTGCATAATAATAGGTCCTACTATTATTGTGCAAAATATTGGAATGATGTTTGTTTGTTACTCAACCCGATTTCGATGTTTGGTAGAACTTGGGTTAAGTTATTTTAGTTTAAGTCTAGACGATTAATGCCGCTCATTCTGGCAGTGCCTATAGCCATTTGTGTATTGTACATTGAAATCCAAACGTCGATCTTTTCCAGCACTTCCTGAGTTTCCTGAACTGTATCCGTATGAACGAGTTCTGCGGCGCTCAGGACTCGTTGTACAACTGTTTCGATCGCACCGTGTCCAACATCGGCGCCCACGGAAACGGTTTCGAGAAGAATAAGAGCTTCAGATATGCCGCCTTGAATAGAGCAGCCATGCATACTCAGTTTGGACATAAGTGAGTTTCAATATTATAATAGGTAGTTTGAAACTAAGAGATTCTCAGAAGAACCAAGCTCACCGTCATAGCTCTCCGGATGTGTATAAAATAGGTCATATAGCGTGAACCGAACCACTGAAGAATAAAGGTTCTCGTTATTATTTATTTATTTATTATACCGGCTGAAGATGATGATGTGGTAATTTTGAGTCTTAAGATCTATAAGCTCGAGTCTCGATTTAGTTTAGACTAAATCGAGACTCGAGCTTATAGATCTTTGGACAGATTTAAATTTAAAACCCAAAAATCTATGCGTGTGTCTTGATATTATTTGAGTTTAGTACCTACCTACTGGAATACGGGTCCAAGAGGGAATCGCAAGATGTGTATGGGAAAATGTAACACACCCCTAAAGTCCGGTCCTTACAAATACTTAAAAACCACCCTACCGCTTCTAAAAACTTCTTTTTAAGACAAACCTCTAAAAAGCCACGCTACGAACACTAAAAAACCCTAAAAATCTATGCAAGGCCCTACAGCAAACCCTTAAAAACTCCTTCAACCCCTACACACCCAACAAACTCTAAACCTACAAGCCCTTTTAAAACCACGCAACCTTTACCAAGTTGAAGTAGAAATTTCTAGAATCGATACTAATTTGAATTAAAAAAAAAAAATGTGTAGTTCACTCGCCATGGAGGCGGTCCGTGAGGCGATATCACGCGGGCAGGAGGCGTCGGACGGCGCGTGCGTGGCCGCGGCCGCTGCGTGGGGCGCGCGCGCGGGTGGGCGGACGCGCCGCGCCGTTCTCACCGCGCAAACGCCGCGCGCGCCGCGCCATGCCGCCGTTGCCGTGCAGCTTGTCGCGCAGCACGTCGCCGTGATGGGCGCCAAGCCGGCCGACGTGTTCCAGGTATGTAAACTAGCGTGGAGGCAGGTCGCAAGTGCCACGCCGTGCTTACCGCGCCGGTTATAGTAGAAAAGTAAAAATAAAAGTCAAGAGATAGCGCTGGTCGTAATTTCATTTTAAAAGATCAGAGACATGGGTTTAGAAATATAACATCAATTCATTTTGTAAAAACGGGAAATTTTCACGTACCGATATGAACCGATCGATTAGGGTTTCGACCCTGTTGGTGCTTCCATCAACATATCGGTACGTGAAAATTTCCCGTTTTTACAAAATGAATGAAATAATTCACGAAAGTTACTTTAGTAAAATAACATCAATTATTGTGGTTATATAATTTGTATTTCGTTTCAGATCATAACAAAAGGAGACTCGCTGAACTACCTCCATTCAATGACGGACTTGACTATAGCGGGGCTGGCGAACACCGCGGCGCTTTGGTCTCTCTACGGCAAGACGGAGATGGCATCCGTTACCTGCCAGCTCCTTCTCAATCTCAACACGAGTAACAATACAATTATCTATGCAAGATCACCGTCACCAGACAGAAAACGTCCACTGTCGTTAAATGGGCTCGACTGCCTGCTACCTTTATAATGTCATTGGTCCATCAGGTCCACAGAAAAGAAGAACAGATTAGAAACGTTAAAAGTCATTGTTTGTTCGAAAACCGGCGTCATAGCTAAATCGTGCTATAGTTATCACGGCCGTTTTTATATCAGTCGCTGTTACTAAAGCTCAAAACACCCAGAGAGCGGGTGCGGGTCGGACTGTTCCACGCACGCGTTCTGTGTGTTGTCTTCTATATAAAAACGGAATACAACCGCGCCCGACCCGCTAGCCCCGCGCTGTCAGTAGTGACGGGCGACGAGCGTGGCTCCTGCGTTACCTGACCCGCGCACGCGTTCTGTGTGTTATCTTCCATATAAATTCAACGGAATTCGCCCGCGCTCTTTGTTTCACTTCCCAAAAAAGGAGGAGGTTCTCAATTCGGTTGTATTTTTTTTTGTATGTTTTTTACCTCATTGGCGTTTATGAACCGATTTGGAAAATTCTTTTTTTATTTGTATAGATATACTTCCAGATTGGTCCCGTTTTTTTTCAGAATGCAGTTCTGATGATGGGATCCATGAGAAATTGAGGGAACTCCTCAAATATTGTAGGCATACATATGGCGATTTTGATATTTTCAGCAACATTTGCATTCAGAAAGTATCATAATCCTTTCACCACTATGTTTCTTTCATAATTTTTTTTATCCAAATATTTAGTCGAATACAATGGCGGAAGTCGGTTTTTTAAATGAAAAGTTATTGTGTTGCGTTTTCAGTATTTTAATTTCACACAGAATCAACAACATTTTAAAATGAATGTATAATTTCAGAGTGTAATGTGGGTAGCAGCACTGTATGGTATTGGACGGAGGCATGTGCCACGGGCGGCGCGGGCGCGACTGCAGTGACGGCATGGCGCGGGGACGCAGCTGCCGCCGCCGCACTCGCGTCACACCTCAATGCACGCGTCATTGCTGAGCGGTGCCACGCGGACCAGGCTCTACGAGCTGGTTAGTACTTTCCTACTCTCCTAGTGTAACTACATAGTATGTATCGTGGGTAGCAGCACTGTATGGTATTGGACGGAGGCGTGCGCCTCGGGCGGTGCGGGCGTGGCCACAGTGAGGGCGTGGTGCAGGAACGCAGCTGCCGCTGCCGCACCTCAATGCATGCGTCATAGCTGAGCGGTATTATCACTCTGACCAATTGTTTTCTTGTTGCAGGTAAATGGGAAGAAGCCGAGCAGAGTATCAGACAACTAGCATCATCTGATAGATGGGAGAGCCAACTACTGAAGGCCGAAATGTATTTCCTAAAAGGAGACGCGACAGAAGCGCAAGAGTCGCTTCAAGACATACTAGATTATTGCAAGAACGAAGACGACAGTTTACACTTCATGACGTTGAGATTGAAAGCCA
This sequence comes from Epirrita christyi, assembly GCA_951392215.1. Lineage (NCBI taxonomy): Eukaryota > Metazoa > Arthropoda > Insecta > Lepidoptera > Geometridae > Epirrita > Epirrita christyi. The sequence goes on along the minus strand of OX595835.1, from coordinate 10,305,498 downwards.
TCATACTTCTCTCTCAAGTTCAACACTCATTCAGCAGCATACAATCTACAAATGTTATGTTGCTGAATGAAGCACTCTCGTTAGCAAGGAAATATCATTTACATTACTTAGCTGCGACAGTAGAAATGCATATAGCTAATGTCCAGCTGAGTATGGGATGTGCTAAGAACTCTTTGATACTAGTCAGGAAAGCGTTGCCTACGATAATGGCGCATGGAAGCGCTTATGATATGGCAAGAGGTAAATTTAACCTTATTTACACGCTTTTTTTGTGGAAGTTTGTTTATATTAACCACGCGAGCCAAGCCGTGGGCAAAAGCTCTTTACCTTAAGCAAATTAACATTGAAAACTAAACGAGAGCACCTCCGCAAAATATGTATGGGCATAATAAATTGAGCTCATTCCTTTACATAAGAGCGATTTCGTGTCGTTACCTCTTATCTGAGAGGACTAGTGGTGTAGTGGCTAGTAATCCCCCGCACTTCGATCTTAATGTAGTGTGTTCGAATCATGGTCGTGCGTCAACGGGGTTTTCTCTACTAGTACAGTCAAATTAGGTGATTTTTTGCAAAAGTGTGGAACTAATTAGATGTAGTCATGAAAACTTTACTAATTGTTTTGTATGGCTTAAAAATCACCTCTAATAATAAGCATCAGTAATTTCACCCTCCGGAACAGGGTGAAATAGGGTGAAAACCTTATTATATCCGTAACTTAATGGGGGAAATAGAAGTAGTCGGTGCAATTTGGCATAGACTTTGAATCGTTATGATCTACATTTGCACCAAGTATTTTTTAAATCCGACATACGGAACATACAAAAAAAAAAACATTTACAAAAAAAACTTTTTGTGGGTATTACGGCTCCGGGATAAGTAAGGTAGTCGGTGCAAATTGATAGACTTATCAGAAAAATCTTCAAAATACATTACCAGGTTTGCACCTTGATGCGTCTCACGGAAGGCACTTTTCCATATTTTATTGTCGCTCTACTTCGGGGAAAATTAATGTAGTTCTGGAAATTGACTTAAACTTATTCATTTAATTAGTACTACATCCGCCGGAAGTTTTATTCTGGTATTAATTTACGGAAGATGCATTTGTTCAACACTGTGTTCCCTACATGCACGTGGTTTTTATTAAAATCATAAGGCACTAAGACAGTCTCTCTATACGTAATTTAACTTGCATCAAGTAATTTCTTTCTATTTTAAAATTTACGGCCTTTTTAAGTTTGTACCTAATATTTAAAAGCCTTCCGTAAGCGCCAGAAACGGTGCAAACCTAGGATAAGCTTCTTTTCGTGTCATCTAACGTTTCCATAAGAATCCACGACTACACGACTTAGGTCCACACTTTTTGCTAATTTGCCTGTACTATACAGAAATGTGTGTGCAACAATTGCTAGATGCTCTCAAAAAGAAAACATCATAGCCAAAAAAAACGAAGTCCTGTGACGTACATGCCTAGCCTTTGCGAGGGGTACTGGATCCGTTCACCCACACTGGTTCTGGTTCTTTTACTATCGGTGATAAAGCCTTTTTCAGGGCTATCATACCTCATCCTGATCACTGACCTAACCAAGTAAGAACTAGTAACACAATGAACGAACTTGTCTATATCTAGATGATGTGTTCTTTTCCAGCCTTGCTGCTATATACAAAATGCCGGGTAGCGACGGCGCCAACGAGTGGCGAGGCGCGCACGCAAGTCATCAACTCGTGCTGTCAAACGTTAGAAACTGTCAAAAAAAACTTTTCGAAAACTGGCTCTCATGTCAGATTATTGCAGACGTGGTACTTACAGGTAAATATCAGCCAATGAACTGGCTCTACTGGGTGATTCATTAATCATGGATCAAGTAAATACCCTCCAAGGTTTCCTAGTCATAGAGGGTGATGACTTGATGAGGTCTTTATAACCGTCGCATGATCCATGAAAGTGAACCACCCTTCACAAGCAGTCGTAAACCATATTATTAAGTTATTTAGATTTGTATTTGTTCACTGAATTATAATTTCAGGCGCAACTATTCAATGATATCGGGAACCACGCCGCTAGGAACCAGTGTGCATGGATGTACCGCCAGTTGGAATCACAGAATCCTGTCGAACCATCTAACACGCTATTGATAGTGTATTAGTTCTAACGTATTGAAACATAAACTCCTGAAAATACTCAGTAGATTAGTTTATTTACAAGTTTGTCTTTGCACACGCTATATGCCCTCATTGGCATATCGCGTTTAAGGTAATTCGATCTTAAGGGATCTAAATATCCTTTTTACACTTACATACAAATGTTAATTTTCTCCACTAACGAGACACTTAACTAGGTCAAATTAACAGGTTACTACAATAGTAGTACATTGTGATAGAAGGTTCGTGATCATACGACCTGTATACGACGATTTTCAATACATCAGGTAAATAAAATACTCTAGTAAAATTAAGTTAAATACTTTTTTCTTATCAATATAATTAAGAGTAAACAAGTGTACAAGTTAAAAAAAACTATAGCCCGACTACACAGTCGACCATAACATCGCAATATTACTAGTAATGGTGGCCACGTTTTTAAATTCTGACAAGATTCGTGTTCTGTGGTCATTTAATAACTTTCGAATCTTTTGAAATCTCGCAATGGCTCGCTCCTTCGCCACTCACTCATTCAACCATCGTTGCACTCAGGGGGTCAGTGGCTCGCTAAGTAAACTTTTACAATGGATTTGTAGAAACAAAGAAAACTTTTCGAACAACTGTATTGGAAAAACAATTTTAAATAAGTGTCTCGTAAGTGATAGTCGTTCCATAGTAGTTGGTGAAAATGAGAATTATGTTCTTACATAGTTGGGTATCTTAGTATAATTTATCATTTAGGAGGGCTTTTTCAATGATTTCGGACATTGTCATTTTTATATCTCTACACAGTACTTCAGCTACTAACACCTTGGTATCAGACTGTACATCCGACTGCACGTAGGCCCCTTCACCCAGTATAGTAGTGTCATTCCAGCAGTGCCCGAGGGAAGCTTGCGACTCGCATATCCTCCCGAGCTGCAGCAATAGCGACGTTATATCCTCTAGGAGAGACGGAAACGCGGTACAGATTCTCACAAGAGATTTCAGAACTGGCTGGAATAATTCCAATCGCAAATCGCTAGGCAAAACCGACAGAAGAGTAGACAAAGTGTTCACGCAAAGCCTCGCAATAGACATAGCCTTTGGCAACGCGTACTGTATCGATAAATGTGACACAAGATCTACTGCAAATATTTGCTTCTCCAAAGACGCTTGACTCAGAAGTTCGGGTATAAAATCCAAACAAATATGCATTGAAGGTATACCCTGTACTGTGACCGGTAGCAATTCTCGAGGATATCCTTGGAAATGGACCAGTTTTGCTAACGATGGCTCTGATATAAAGATTTGATGGAGGAACGAGCAGATGATGCTCCTTACTTCGCGCAGTGACCACATCAACTCCGGTTTTGATTCGTCTTCTGGCGTTTCCAAACAGGCTTCTAGCAAGATCTGTAAAGCCGCGCTTTCTTGAGCAGCAACCAAAGCATTCTTTAATTCCTCTCTTTCCGAATCCGAGGTTAATTGACCGCTCTTTTCTAGTAATGGTTTGTCTAACAAGTGTCTGCTGAGCTGACTTCTGGATGCAGCTAAACAAGCTTCCAAGATTCGAAGAATAATCTTCAATATCGGCCCACATCTGAATACTCTAAGGTCGCACCGTAATACTTGTAAAGGGTCCACTAAAACATTTTCTTGTGTTATCGTCACATTCTTAGCGTTACCGTTGATATCCAGCAAAGCATTTATGGTCATTATCCAAAGACATCGAGGCAGGACAGTATTAAGGCGCAACCAAACTTCTCGATATAACTCCTGAATATGGCGCGGCACTTGGTCTCCCAGCACACTCTTGAAATGCTTTACAAATATTTCGGCAAATGGCCAAATATCAGTAGGATTTTTGCTCAGCATGGCTTTCAATATTTTTCCGGTCTTGTAAGGATTTTCTTCAATACTAAGGAAAGCTTCGATAATGGAGGTCTCTGAGAGGCTGATGCCGCTGACATGACGAGTCGTGTCTCCGAAGGCTTGGTCGTCCATCCAGTCGTCGACGAGCGACAACTGAGGGAAGTGAGTAGCAAGTAGTTTGAGTAAAGGACTGAACAGTCCTCCGTAGCTCATTTGATCTTTTTGCGCTTGGTGGAGTAAGTACTTTATTGGCAATTCAGATAGGAATGCAGCTGAATAGCTCTTGACTTTTCGGCCATTCGCTAAGAGTGTGGCTGTGTTAGCCAATCGTACATCTTCATACAGAAGGAGGTAATATATTAGAAGCAACTGTGATGCTAAAGTTGGCTTCTCAATATCGATTTCGATGGCTGGTTCATTGTCGATTTCCATGGGACTGAATTTGGGTTTTTTCTGCATGTCAAAGTTGGCGCCAAATATTGAGTTCCTGAATACTCTCCTTATCTCCTCCTCTAAAATGGGTTTATTGACGTATTCATTAGTACCTTTGTTGTTTACAACGAGGATGGAGTTTACGTAGACTTCTACTAACGCGGGCATGACGGGGTGCAGCGGCGCCGTGCAATTACATATTTGCCGGTAAATCCAATTTTTGATGGGGACTTTGTGTTTGGAAAATGCACGTGATTTCAAGAGCTGATGAATGCAATGTACCGGCAAGTATCCAGGGATGTTGCTGTTGAGGTTCGCAGTCACTGGAACTTTTACTGCATGAGATGTTACAACCTGGAACAATAAGTATTAGGTAAACTTCAATCATGAATTTCTTGTAAGTGGTTTACATGCCATTATGTGTTGTAGTGTCCAACCTAAGAATAGCCCTCTCCGTTTCCTCTCGTGGATGTAGTAAAAGCCTTAAGGGATACATTAGGGGATGGGCAGTAGCATCCACCTAAGTACTTAGCATCAAACTACGATAAACAATCCGCCTGCCTAGCGTGGTGATTATGGCAAATCCAGAGGGAGGCCTCGTCCAGCAGTGGTCGTAAACAGGCTGATGATGAATGATAATGGATGGTGAATTACCATAATCACCACGCTTGGTAGGCGGAGTAGTTATTGCAGTATTCGTGTTGCATGCTTTTTCGCGCTTTTAGAAGGTTGATAAATGGTAAATTGTTATTTTTTTGTGATTTGCAAATGGAATTGAATTAGATTCTATAAAGTACATAAAAATCTATTATTTAAAAGTGTAATAAAACTTAAAACAAATTCAGAGCAGGTTGGTTGTGGAGTTTAAGTACATAATAGCAATGAAATACCTGTTCTGTAAAGATTTCCTGAGTGAAAGCTTGTTTTATGCGCGCCAGCCCGTTAGGCCTCACCGGCACGCGCATTCCCAAAGTCGCGCAAACGAGCTCGCCGACCGCCGCCAGCTGACCAGAGTGGAAGTGGATTGCTATGAGTAACAACATTTCCCCGAAGGACGCTGTGACGCCGGAATTACTGAAACAAACAATTATGTTTTCAATCCTTAGAAGCTTATGGTTTACAAAAGAAATAAACCTTTAAATAATCTATTAACCTTTCGAAGTAAGCCTCTTCTTTAACAAGCCATTGGACCCATTCTATAGCTTTCTTTTCATGTTCTGGAGCAGCTGAAAATATAATAAATTAATTAAGCCTAGAAGTAACATTAGTAATTTTTTTGAAATGATTATGTACCTTTTTATTTTACAAATACGTAAAGTCTACTAACCCATAAGTGATGGACACGCCAATATCATACAAAGGCTCAGAGAAACAAATCTGACTCCAGCTGGTGTTGGTGGGGGTTTCTGTGTGACCAGCCTCAGTAACCCTGCCACCTCATCATCATGAAACTTTATCCCGGCTATGCCCCGCAGTGCACAGTACAGCCTAAGCAAAGCTGAAGCTTCTACACCTGCTATGGACTCTGTGAGCCTCTTTAGCAGTTCTTGACGCAACATGGTGAGGGCTGTGTGCCCGTCACCTTTGGCTCTCTTGTGCGAGTTGCGCAAGTATGTGGCAAACCAGCCTCTGGTGTTTTGATCTGATCCCAGCAAAAGACCAGACATGAAGGACACCTGAAATTATTAATGGCGCACCATTAGAGGTGCATCATCATCCCAAGAGCTGAGTAAAATATAATACTTAAGCAAAAGTAAATGAGCAATCATAATCTAGCTAGCATGTGGGCTGTAGTAGTAGAGCCCCTTCATTAGAGCTCCTTGTGGTGGAGTTAATCCGGGAGAGTACTACCACCATATCTATTTCTAATGCCAAGGAGTAATACTTTTGCATTGCTGTTTCTATTTGAAGGGTATATCCAGTATGGGTGCCGGACAGGCAAGACTTCAAAACTTTTTCTCAAGAGTAGTAGGTGCAGGGCAATGCCACAATGGTATCCTGTTGTAATGGCACAGATTACCATGGACTGGCATGGCACATATACAATTATAAAAGTTCAGGTGTGGAACACAAATTTGTGGACTTTGTAAATTATCTTACCAAATCATCCTGATGGTGTGTCAAAGTGAGATTGATGACCAATGCTGGAAGTCTAGATGCTGAAGCTGCTTTAGCGCGGACAGAGGCTGCCAGGTATGGACATACAGCACAAAGAGTAGCCAAAGTTTTAGCCCTTATCCCACCCTCTTCGCTCCTTTCTGCATTCAGTACCAGAGATTCTGCCACTTAAACATAATAATGAGCAAGGTAAATCCAAGGAAACAAAATTAACTTAAAGTTTCCATGTTTTAATTTCAGTTTATTACAAAAGGTAGACAATATTTTTAGCGCTCTTTAGAGAATGCTGCTTATAATTGTAGCAAAAGTGCTTACCTTCCTGTAATGTATCCGGCATGTTAGCCACCACCCAGGATATGATGATAGGTCCCTTGTTCACATACAGCAATACTTCTACTATGTCACAAATGTTCAAGCAATTAGGCAATTCTGCAAGACTGATGCATATTACATCGCTAACTTCTTCCAAGTATACATCATTGTCAAAGAGTTCTGAAGGTTTGATGGTCAGCTCGGTATTTGAATGCTTGTTCTGGTTGTATTCAGCCAGTTGTGCCTGCATTTGTAAAATGTCTGAGAGAACCAGACGAACTCGTCTTGTTGAGTCAGACTGTTCAAAGTCAGTAGCTATTCCATTGTTATTAGGGGGAACCAAACAGGACTCTGTACTTTGTGAACCATTTTTCAATCTGAAAAGGAAACATTTAAACATAATTTTGAAGGGGCTTGTTTGTGGCTTTTGGGTGTTTTGGTTAAAAATAGGTTTCTTATCTGGCTGCGATAAATAAATGAGGGTTACCTGTATTTGTACAGGTAAGTACAAAAGTTAAATTGTATAATGTATATGTAATTGTATGTTGTATAATATAATTTTTATGTATGTTTGTTAGAGAGAAAAGAAGAGAAAACCTAGAGCCGAAATGTGCTGACCGATTGTGATGGTTCTTGCATGAAACTACTTTATAATGATTACCTCAATTGCTGTTCCTTCTTCAGGTCTACTTCCAGTGTGTGGAACTCTATGGATAGGAGTGAGACTATAAAGTTAACCAAATCTATGCCAGCGAGTAAGGTAAGTACGTCTTTTTTGGACTCAGCGCAATAGTTTGTGATATCCAAAGGGGATATTAGGGCCATCCTTACAAGGCATGGAATGATTGGCCTTATTTCGTCCGCTGTACATTGCACCAGAGTGCTTATATCCAAGTCTTTAAGCGCCTTAAAGACTTTGGGATGTACAGCTTTCATAAAAACGGTATCCATGGTCCTGATAGGTTTTCCTGTTCCCTGAAAATAGGTTATATTTACAAATAACTCATTGAATAAGTTGAGGCTAATTTATAGAGACTTAATTAACAATTCACTCAATTGGAAGTAAACCGAAGTTCTTCTTATAATATTCATCTAGTAGGTTAAAATACTAAGACCAATAAGGAACATAAAATAAATACAACAAGCAAAACAAACTTTTTTTTTCTTGGCTTCGCCGCTCGCTCTGCTCTCATCTCAGCTTGTCTGACGGTTGTTTTGTTTTGATTGTATTGTAAATGAAATATTGTATGTTCAGTATTGTATGCATGGATTAAAATGCGTTAATAATTATTTTCTTTGATATAATTATTATATTTCTTGGTTTGATTCATAGAGAAAATAATGAATGATTTGATCCACAGACTGAAGGAACATTTTTTTTTTTTTTTTTTTTTAATTTTTGTTTTGGCGTTGGAGTCAGTGTCCTTATGCCATGTCCAAGTTGAGAAAGATCACAGATGGTTAGTTGGGTTGTCACCACACTTCACTTGTCAATACACTGTCAAAAAAATTTCACATTTTAGGGTTAGTTTTAGTTTAGTTCATCAAGTCAGTTGTTTACTTGTTTACACAATGTTATATCTTTTTACAACACGCATTTTGCTTTGGTTATTTTGTCTTTGTCATATTATTTGTTTCAAAGTGTCTCCACAGTGTTGACCACATATTTGTATAAAGGTCCAAATGCATCTTTATTAGATAACAAGTCTTGGAGACGGCGGGGAACGTCAGGGTTTAAATCCAGTAACTCTGATATCATCAGGATTCTTTGCAGTGAGAAATATTGGCAATTCAAGATCATATGCTGAAGATCTGCATTTTCATAACCACAATGTTCGCATTCTCTAGAGTTCACTATTTTCATCCGTTGTAAATGGGCAGGAGTTAAGCAGTGACCAAATCTCATTCTATTGATTATGGTAACAAATTTCCTCTCATCAATGTCTTTATGGTTGTTGTACCAAGGCTTTACTGGTAATTCCTTTTGAATATTAAAATACCACTGTCCTTTGACCATACTTGTTTCCTGCCAGTATTCCTTCCATAATTCCCTCTTTTCTGCATTGTAAATGCAGAAGTAGTCTGTGAAGGGTACTCTTAATAAGTCTGTGTGGTCTTCATCTGGCTCTGAATTTGCTGCTCTGTCCACTATTTCATTGCCTTCAATGTCTTGATGAGATGGAACCCATTTAAATTCTACATTTTTACATGAACTGGATAAACTAAATAACAAGGATTTTAGCTCAAACAGTATATGATTCTGTTTATAGGAAAAGTTTGGCCTTTGTAAGCTTATTAATACACTTAAACTATCAGAGATAACTATAAATTCATTGTATGACCCTAGACTACGAATATACAATAATGCTCTATAGACAGCATAAGCTTCGGCAGAAAATATACTACAGTTTGAATTAATTTTAAATGTTCTTGTAACACCCAATTGAGGGTCATAATATGCACTTCTAACTCCAGTTTGTGATTTAGATCCATCTGTGAATATTTTATATGCATTCTCTTTTTCCTCCATGTGTTCTCTAAACATAAACTTATCTTCTACTTTACGCATATCGATTTTTGCCTCACTGTACATAAGAGCATCATATGAACACCCATACACTGGCCATAAATCAGATCTGTACATATCTACAGTACTTCCTTTAACTTTATTCATTATTGTATCTATTACTGGAAGTCTGTTTGACATAATATCTGAAAATCTCACATGCATATCCTGTATCAAACTGCTTAAAGCTTCAGGTAAACATAAATGATCTAATAAAATAGAAGTGTTCTGTGACAAAGTTTTTAAAGAAAATCTTTGAGCTGTAGTTAGCCTTCGAATAGCAAGAGGCTCGATACATGTCTCTGCCTCCATGGCATTTATAGGAGTTGTTCTCATAGCACCACTTATCAGTCTGAGACCAACATTTTGTAAGACATCTAATTTTTTTAATAAAGTAGGACTGG